>LR990616.1:1823888-3073888 GCA_905147815.2 Phalera bucephala
AGAGCCAACTTGATAAACTTGAGCGCCTTCAAAATGTTTGTATAAGGTTCATATTTGGTTTACGCAACGTTTCTGAATTTCGTGTAAGACTCAAGTGGCTGCCAATCCACCATCGCCGGAATGCTAACATACTATCGCTTTTATACAGTATTCTATATAATCCAAAAACTCCCTTGTACCTCAAAAAACGGTTTGAATTCCTTCATGAAACGCATTCGAGGTTCTTAAGGTCATCAGAGAATCTGAGGCTAAAAACAATAATGCATTCCACAAACTTCTTTCATAAATCCTTCACTAATCAAGCTGTACGATTGTGGAATGCATTGCCTGTTACGGTCTGATGTGCAAATACGTTGCATTCCTTTAAAAGAATGGTTAAAGATCACTTTTTCCTGATTGGATAATGTAATAATTGCTGTCATTATTGGATTGGATTAGATTTATATGTTTGGTATATCGAGTCTTGTGTATCAATATGTATGTAGTATTATTGTATAACATATATATCTTTATAGTGTACGCCACCAACTACCCTCTATTTTTATCTGTTGCTTCTTCAAACGTACTGGTTGTGTGGAAGAAATTGCTCTTAGCAATAAGGCCGCCAATTGTGCCTCTATCTTAAGATAATATCACATTGTATTTCTCTGTTCGCTGGTATACAATAAAGAATACTCTATCTATCTATCTTGATAGCTTTAAGCTAACGGTTAACTGTTCGTGCTAAACCGTCAACTTTTCGGTGATAGAACGTGAGAGATTCTGCATCAAACAATGTGTGGGTTTCGAAACTACGCATCGACAGAAGCGCTGATGTACTGCCGTGTATAAATCTGCGGGATTGGTGAAAGGACGGCGTGAACTTTACCAGTTTTCGTAACTGAAGCTGAGTTGTCTTCAATCAAACACTGTTAATGACATATTACTTATATTTTACATATAGTCAGATAGAGTAGGTACCTCTCTTAATAATACACCTTAGGGCTTTTCACGAAAATTTTGACGTTCACGTGACGCTAATATCAATCTCAATATAATCACAATAAACAAATACAATTCACATCGCTGATATTATTAGCAGAGTCTTATTAATCCTATCATATATATCCTATTAAAAATCAACAGGAAGTTAGTAGTGAGAAGAGTGTGCAGAAAGCCAGAAAGGTATGTAAGGTAAGAGACTGTTGGAACTCTGTACTCTCTGCCTACCCCGTAAGGGATCTGGCGTGATGACATACAAGCTGTAACATAATAAACGCAATTGATTTCTACAATTTTTAATTTACAAAATGCTGTCATTTAGTGCGCTATAATAAATAAATTTATTAATGATTAAAAGCAATACGGATATTTAAAGCGCATTTCTAAAACTTATGCAATCCGCACACATATTACATACATACAAGTACAACTTTCCTTATTAATTAGGGTATAAAAGTGCTTCAAAAAGGGGTTAAAATTTTAAATTTGGAAAATTGGTTTTCGTATGGAATTTGTGAAGTAATTTTCTAATCAGGATGTCTAAGGTCTTGCGTTATTAACGATACACCTTATAAATAGTTAGTAGTTGGTGGCGTACATTATAATATTATATATGTACAACATAACCTGCAATGATGAATGTTTGACGAACTATTAGAGTTGAGGAAGCGAGAGAGGTCTGTAAGGAAAGGTCTTGTTGAAACTTCCTAAGTATCCGGCTAGGGATCTGGCGTGATAATATGGAAAGATATATAGAAAACTGTATATTAAAAAACAGAGTCTATAATATTTTCTTACCGAGAGCTTAGAAGGTTAAGGATGAGCCTGGAGATATCGTGGTAGCCCATCATAAGGTATTATGCTTACAGATTACCAACGTGCGGTTTACGGGTTCGTGGAATATTGCCATTCTTTGATAGGAGTAGTTTAGCCTATACTATTCCATTGCTAGGCATAAGTCATCTCCTACAAATCTAGATACATATTGAAGTGAGATAAATGAGGTTATACTCCACCAAGTTAACCCCATGCCGTTTAAGGGAGGCAGGTAGTCACTTGCTGCTTATCAAGCCGTCTATAAGTCTTGCAAATTGGCACAACGGCTTTCACAGCGGTAGTGACCGGCACTAACACCATAGGGTGCCTTCCTAAGTGCAGAGATGATAGAACACCAAAACCCCACAAACCGATCGGACTGAACGCTGCTTAATCTGTTCCTTTAACCTTTTCCTGTTTCTGTTTCTTTATTTTTCTAATGGCGTATGTGACAACTATAGACTTTTCCACGAGACATGGGTAGGGTAACTTTTGATCAAATCCCGTTTCACGCATATTGTATTAAAGAATATTTAAAATAAGTAATGCCGAAAAATAAAAGGGGCGGAAAACTTAAAATCTATTTGAATTTATATTTAAAACATAAACAGTTTATAAATTTGCGTAATTATTTAAAAAGCTTAAACTCTATTACTTAATTTTGTAAACTGGAACGGTTTGCTTTTTAGGGACTGACACAAAGAAATCGATATAATCAATAAATTGTTTTTAAAATTGCACAAAATCGATTACAGATTTATTTACAAATATTCATTTGTGTATCGAACTGGTATGCTCATAGTCAAGAAATTAATAACAAAACGAGGCTGTGCCATTTTGACACAGGAAAATAAAGAGTTTCATAGATTTTTAAATAATAATTCCCGTGCGCGACGTATTAGGCGTTTTGACAGACGATTTTTGTGACGAATCGCTCGATTCGTAAATAAATATTGAAATTATTATGTTTTGCTTTCTTTTGGTTCCTTAATTATTGTTATTAAAATCGATTCATCTTCCGTACGACATTTAGTCGATTCTATTTCATTCAATTTTATCATCAACACATTTCTAGAAACGTCAAAACTCAAAAGTACCATACCCATGTTTTGTGAAAAATGAAAAACTATAGTAATGTAGTATTATTTCAATATCTTTATATATTTTAAAGTCCAGTGTATGTGTCTTCGTATTTCTTCTCATCCCAAACGGCCTGACCTATTTAGATGAAGTTTTTTCTTAGTTATAGTTGGACGATGGAATGTTGTGCGAGGCACAAGGGGGTTTCAGGTCTGGAAGAGGATGTTCGGATCAAGTCTTCTCACTCCGCAACATCGTAGAGAAGCATCTGGCAGTGGGCCGGAAGGTTTTCTGCGGTTTTGTAGTTCTGGAGAAGGCATTTGACAGAGTTGTGCGAAAGAGACTTTGGGACATTTTGCCAGAGTATGGTATAGATGGCACTCTGTTGCGAGCCGTCCAGTCCACTTATGTGGACTGCAAGGCATGCGTACGGGTGGGTGGTAACAGGTCACCCTGGTTTGATGTTAAAATCGGCGTCAAGCAGGGTTGCGTGTTGTCCGCTAGACTGTTTATAATATATCTGGACAAAAGTCTTCAAAGACTGAAAGCGATGAATGAAGGTGTACAAATGGGTGACTTAGTGGTAAACCATCTACTTTATGCAGATGACGCGGTTTTAATAGCGCCAACAGCCACTGATCTGCAAACACTAGTCACAGTTATGAAAGACGACTGCATGATCAATGGCTTACACTTGAATGTGAAGAAAACCAAGATTATGGTTTTTGAAAGGGAAGAAACCAGAACGAATGTAAGGATTGTGGTTGGTAACGATGTGCTGGAGCAAGTGAATGAGTTTGTATATCTTGGATGCGCCTTCAGTAAGGATGGGAAATACACCGCTGACATAGAGAGAAGAGTGAGTGCAGGGAACAGAGTGAATGGTGCGATGAGAAAGCTACTCGGGAGCCGGCACTTAAGCCATAAGGCGCAGCTGGCCATACATAACGGAGTGCTTGTCCCTACGCTGTTATATGGCAGTGAGAGTTGGGTATGTAAGAAGGAGAATGAAAGTAGGATAAATGCGGTAGAAATGCGAGCTCTGCGGAAGATGTGCGGAGTGAAGCTGACCGACCGCATTAGCAACAGCATAGTAAGACAGCGAGTAGGTATGAAAGATAGTATCGGTGTAAAGATGAGAAAGGACATGCTCCGTTGGTTCGGGCATATAGAAAGAATGCCAGAGGAAAGAATGACAAAACAGATATACAATGTGAAAGTGGAAGGATGCAGGTACCGGGGAAGACCTAGACTATCTTACCAAGACCAAATAAACCGAGTCTTATCTGAAGGAAAAGTCAAGAGTCTACGTAACCGTCGAGCGTGTATGAGACGAACTATGAGAGTCGAGGAAGCCAGAGAGGTATGTAAGGAAAGAACCTGTTGAAACTCTGTACTCTCTGCCTACCCCGCAAGGGATCTGGCGTGAGGTTATAGATAGATAGATAGATAGATATAGTTGGACCCGGTAGGTGGCGCAGCTATCGACCCGGTACCAAGTCGTGGGAAACTGCTGGTCTAAAATAAAGCCGTATTTTGTTAGTGGTCTTACTTACGCTGTTTCAAGTTATTTTGATATATAGCAGCCATACTTCTATCATCTTACTTAGGTAATATAAGATTTACTTTTCGGGTTTTTATTTTTAAAGTAGATATTTATATATTTACAAATTATTTAAGTGAATTTGACTGCCTCGTTGGTCTGGTGGCAAAGCGCATCGCTTTGTGATCACGAGGTTCTGGGTTCAAATCCTAAGTCGGACAAATGTAGTTTTTCAAACGAAAAATTCCCAGTATGAGTCCGGAGTCTGGAATTGTGACTGGTATATAGCAATAGGCTCGCCCCCTATTACATGGGACCTAACATCGTCGGCAAAACGTGGGTGTACTCAGTATACCTCTGCCACCCCCTCTGGGGAGTATAGGCGTGACGGTGTTTGTTTTTTTTTTTTTAAAGTGAAACTTTTATTAGATCGTCTCAAACTTTTTAGCCTGTGTGTTGCATGTCGCGTGACGGTCGGCCGCGGAGTAGGGATAAAGTGAAAGGCGCTCGCCCGAGCAGCCAAGGTCAATATGTTTCACTTTTACCGTGGTTTCATAAAACCACACAATTACTTTTATTTAAGTGAACAAATAAAATAAGAATTATTTAATAACAAATTTGTTGATTCTAACCATTTTTAGACTAAGTTAATTTGTGATGTTATGGCTACGATATCCTTAATAATACTCAAGAAAAACACTTTAAATGTAAATGAGGCAATCTACCAAAATTTTCGGTTCCTTCCTTTTATCAAATAGGTTAAACTTAAATTTTGCAAATTATCCTCAATTTAAGTAATCATACTTTTGGCTATAAGAACATTTAGTTGTTTTCTGATTAATTTAGATTTGATGATGAAATTGTTCGTGTTATAACGATATAACAGATTATTGCTAGATTGAGCGGAACAATTCTTGTTTAATCTTCAAACATGTCTGCCTCTTTGATCTAGTGGTACACGGTGCGACTGACTATTACGAGGTCCATGTTCCAAATCCTGGGGCGAATAGTATTGTTGGGGTTGCTGTATTGAAAAAAATCTGTGTAATAAAGTTTCCGTCTGAATGTGTGCTCGGTATAAATAGTATTAAGCTCGCTTTTTAAAATATTAGGGTCAAATCTTGCCAATGAAATTTGGGTGTGCATAGTGCACTTTTCTTACTCCGCTTGAAAAAACAGACCTTTTATTGACTTACACAAAAAAACATTTAACATTTTACTCGGGCAGAGATAAAGAGAGATGATAATTATCAAGAATTCTAAACGAAGAATGGTAGCCCATAACTCATATCATCCGCCTTATGTAACGATTAACAGTAATAAGGGTCCATACTATAGGGTGTTTTATGGGTGTTTTTTTTAAGTATCTGGAACGGCGTTAATGAATATCTTAGTTTGTCGAATTGATAAACTATCATATATTATTTCAAGATACTGGACGTACGTGTGTCCAGATCCGTGAGTCCAGTTGGCCTCTCTTCTCTCGGTCTTTGGTACAACAAAACAATATTTTAAGGCGAATTTTACGCAATAATCAATGAATAAAACAACAATAACTTAACCATAATTATTTACCTAATAAAATTACACGTTGGGTTTACAAGCCACCTACTTCCACATAACAAAGGCGATTTCAATACGTTTACGAGAAAACAAATAATTTGACGAACAATGGCGCTAAATACGCGGCTTGTAAATCTTATAGTTCACAGTTGAAACCTTAGCCATAGATCAGTTTAAATAAATAGACTTACAACACTTATTGCAGTAGTTCTTATATTGTTATACAATGCCATAACCCCCATATAACTTTTCTCTCTACATTCAAAGATTAACTGACAGGTAGTTATTAATTCATTATTTTGTTTATTTATTTATATGACAGACAGTTTTCCTATTAAATTCCAGGTTTATGTGCCTCATTTACATTTAATTCTAGAATAAGCTTACAGAGCGGCTTGTCCTGCTAATAAAGGCATGTGTATTTTGTCAAAAATAAAAAAATATTATAAACTAAGTTTTAATATGTTTGTGAAACAAATATTAACACTTAATTTTTAATATTTTTAGGAACCTCCGGATTGGCCTTTTCAGGTTACGATTTGTTGTATGGCCGTTGACAGCATTTATTTAAACTGATCTGTACCTAAGCATAATACTTTAACCTTGGGACCTTAGATACAGGAGCTAAATGCAAACGGATACAACAAGTATGGATACTTATTCGTACATATTGTATCCGTTTGTACCTACAAGGTAGGTACCCACCCTACTACCTATGTACATATTTTAATCTATGTATGTATCTTAATCCGTTAACTGTATTTAATATAGTATGTGACCATACCTAATAAAATATAAATATTGAGTTCTTAGATTTACGCGAATATTACACATGAAATAAAACTATTTTACGGATTTTATCGCGGTTTATTTTTTATTTATTTTTAGTTCCCGACGTTTCGAGTGCTTTGCAGCACCCATGGTCACGTGAGGGACTGAGGTGTTAGACGTCCAAAAGGCATAGTTGTTCAGGGGTACCCTCAAACTTCTTAATTATTTTTGTTGTTGTTGGTCCGATCTACGCAGAATGAGCTCACGGTGTCTTGAGGTCTTGCAGTGTTATGCTTGGTTTTGGATTTGATTATATTAATTACCGGATCCCAAGACGATGGAAGCACCCAGCCATCTTCTCTATTGCAATTAGGATTTTTTTTTAATTTCAATAGCCTCGCGAACCATCCTTGGTAGGAATCGGTGTTCTTTCACGAGGATTTGTGGTCTATCAAATCTGATGTTATGGCGGGTGCGGTCAAGGACATGTTCACAGACTGCAGACTTCTTTGAGCGACGTCGTCGTCAACTAAAAATAAAAAATAAACCGCGATAAAATCCGTAAAATAGTTTTATTTCAAAATATAAATGTTAAAAAATAAACAACTTTCCTCTCCTTTCCTTTTTTTTTTTTGCTACAAAGACGTAGCCCCACACTCGGATTTATTCCTGTGTCGTGGGTGCGTTTACAAACATGAAAATTCACATCCACAAATACCCAGACCGGAACGTATAACTGTTGGATATAAAACTCGATCTATTGGGAGAAGCGACTTAAGCTCTTAATTACTGGACCAAGCCGTCCGTCTGTAAGGAAAGAACTTTTTGAATCTTTTTAATCACTGCCTACAAGTCTGGGATCGTGAAAAACACTTTATGTTTAATAATAATAATATAATATTAGCCCTGTTAAGAAAATGTCCCACCGTTGAGCACGGGCCTCCTATCAAACTGAGAGTGCTTACGCCATAGTCCACCATGCTGGCCTAGTGCGGGTTGCCGAAGTACACACACCTTTCAGAAACTCTTAGGCAAGCAATTACTCACGATGTTCCTTTACCGTTAAAGAAAGTGATAATTAAATTTTAATACGCACATGCTTTCGAAAAGAAGCTTCTGTTAAGCTTTTGTTTAATATTCAGATAAAATCTATAAAGCCTGCTGACAGAAACTAGTTGGCATTGTCATTGTCAACAAGGCAAATAGAAGGGGCCAAGAGGTTAAAAATGAAAAAATAATCAGCATATAAATAACGTTTAGATTCTGCACTCATTATAATGATTATGTATATACATAAAATGTCGGTGTGCGTGTGTATATTTCTTTTAAAAGTTTCATCATCATCATCATCATCTCAGCCTATACTTGTCCACTGCTGAACCTAGGCCTCCCCAATCGCTTTCCAGCGTAACCGGTCTGATGCCACCTGCATCCAACGACTTCCTGCCATTTTCACAAGATCGTCGGCCCATCTGGCAGGCGGTCGTCCCACGCTGCGCTTGCCAATACGTGGTCTCCACTCTAGAATCTTTCTGCCCCAACGCCCGTCCGATTTTCGCGCTATGTGACCCGCCCATTGCCACTTCAGCTTGCAAAATCTTAAGGGCTATGTCGGTGACCTTGGTTCTTCTACGAATCTCCTCATTCCTGATTCGATCACGGAGAGAAACGCCGAGCATAGCTCTCCCCATAGCTCGCTGAGCAACTCTGAGTTTTTTATGAGACCTTTAGTAAGAGACCACGTCTCTGATCCATATATCATCACTGGTAACACACATTGACTAAAAACTTTAGTCTTTAGGCACTGAGGTATTTTGGATGTTAAACGTTTACACACTAGGAATTATTCCTGTGTCGTGGGTGCGATTAAAAACATGAAATTTACACACACACACACACACAAACACCCAGACCGAAGCAATTATTTATGGATCATACCAAGATTTTTCTCGAACCCGCGACTACTTGATCCAGTGGGCGGAACGGCTTAAGCTCTTAAACACTGATCCAAGCTGTCCAATGATTTTTTTCCTCCAAAAGGATTTTTTTTGTTATGAATTCACCTGGATGTGTCTTAGCTGTAGTTGAACCCGGTAGGGGGGGGGGGGGGGATTTTGTTAACCGAGTACGAAGGCTGAAAAGGGAACTGCTCGTGTCAATCCTACTAATATTATAAAGGTGAAAGTTTGTATGTATGTATGTATGTAAGACGGACGATTTGGCGCAGTGGTCAAGAGCTTAAGCCGGCCCGCCCATTGTGTCTAATAGTCGCGGATTCCCGCACGGGACAAATCTTTGTGTGATCCACAATCATTTGTTTCGGTCTGGGTATTTGTGCATGTGGATTTTCATGATTGTAAACGCACCCACGATACAGGAATAAATCCTAGTATTAGTTAAATCATGCAAAAGTGGCTGAACGGATTTGGATGAAATTTGGTATACAGAGAGATTATTATCTGGATTAACACATACAATACTTTTTATCCTGGAAAAGTGTAAGGTTCTTGTCTAAAGTTAACGCGGACCAAGCCGCTGGCAGATACTAGTATTATAAATGAGAAATTTTGTATGTTTAGATGTTTGTAATTTAATCACGCAAAAACGGTTAAACGGATTCTGATGAAATTTGGCACACAGATAGTTTATTACCTGGATTAACAAATATGACATTTTGTCCCGCAAAAATGTTAGGTTCCTGTCTAAAGTCAACGCGGACGAGGTCGCGGGCAGAAGCTAATATAAGATATTTTATAATGCACTCAAATGTTGCAAAAATTAAATTCATATTCATTATTCGTTACTGAGAAACACTTTGTGACAGTTATTATGTTTTATATAAATTATGCAAAGTTAAAATTAAGTTGAGACAAATATGCAGTATACTGTTTATCAATAAATAATCCGCATTCGAATGTAAACTTATATATTTAGGAATACAATTATATTTTGAGAGAATACTTTTAGAATTTGTTAGTATATTGAATAGCTTCATAATTTTTAATTTAACGCAAAGTGGCGCTATCGTGGTAAAATACGAAATAAATTATTCGATTTTTAAGTAATATTTTGCATTTTTTAATGAATGACTTGGATTATTTTTTTTCCAACTAACAAATGGGTTAAAGAAACCTTTTCTTTTATTATTTCAACGGACTAATGTGAAGCAAAGTTTCAAAAAATATTAATTTCTTTACGCGCACGCTTCATACTACATGAGACTTAACGTCATCGGCATCGGTGTGGCCTACATCGCCGTGAGCACCGCGTCGGTGCAGGGGGAGTGTGTTATTAAGTCTCCCCCGATGGCGGGCTCTTCGGAGCGCTGCACAAGAGAGCCACCGGTGCGTTCCATATGGAGATCTCGGAGCCCCTTAAGTGCAGATGTCGGCCACCCTGGGGCAGTTAGTCGGTAGGAATCTGACACACCCCGCGAGCTTCTCTCGGGGCTCGCGGAAGTGCTATGCAGGATAGTTCCCAGGAAAAAAATTGCTTAGCCCCATACTACATGAGAACTAACCTCATCGGCAAAAGTGTGTGTACACAGTAAAGGCGTGAAAGTGTTTATTAATTATTTATTTTTATTTGTGTTTCTATTTATTTTGTTAAAGACGATCAGTAGACAGACTTCTTAGGTTGATTTCGATAATACTTTATCCCGTTGGGAAATATCTTCAAACTATGTGTAGCTCTAGATTGGGAAGATCGAAATATTAATATTTTTATTTGCTTTTTATGGATACAAAATGCACCAATAAGCGGCTCTTATTCCGTGAACATTTTACGACCCACTTTTTCTTTTTATGAATACCAGATTCTTCCTTATTAATAACTAGCAGTTACCTGCTGCTGCGCACCCGTCTTTTTATATATTCATTTATAAATTATAGTCTACTAATTTCTGCCCGCGGCTTTGTACGCGTTGGCTTAGACTTTAGGAATCTAGAAATCTTATATGTTAATTCAGCTATTAAATTATGTGCCAAATTTTGTCCAAATCCGTTCAGCCGTTTTTGCGTGATCAGTAAAACATCCAAACATCTAAACATCCTAACATTTAAATATACAAATTTTCACATTTGAAGTATTAGAAGGATGTGGTATTTAGATGTATAAGCTGTATATAAGCCCCGCACTAGGCATGTTTCCTGTGTCCTGTGCGTTTACTAATACGAATTACACATACACAAACACCCAGACCGAAACAAATGTCTGTGGGTCACAAGAAGATTTCTCTCGTGCGGGGATCGAACCAGCGACTACTCAATCCAGTGGGTGGAGTGACTCAAGCTCTTAACTACTGCAGCAAGCCGTCTATCAAATGTGTATCAAATATGACTGTCAAGCTATCTATCTATCATCACGCCAGATCCCTTGCGGGATAGGCAGAGGGTACAGAGTTCCAACAGGTTCTTTCCTTACATACCTCTCTGGCTTCCTCCACTCTCATAGTTCATCTCATACACGTTTGCCGGTTACGGAGACTTGACTTGTCCTTCAGATAAGACATGGTCTATTTGGTCATGGTTAGATAGTCTAGGTCTTCCCGGGTACCAACATCCTTCCACTTTCGCATTGTATATTTGTTTTGTCATTCTTTCTTCTGACATTGTTTCTATATGCCCGAAACAACGGAGCATACCCTTTCTCATCTTTACACCGATACTATATTTCATACCTACACGCTTTCTTACTACGCTGTTGCGAATACGGTCGGTCCGCTTCACGCCGCACATCTGTCGGCTTCATGATTGTCAAGTTTTATCATAATCAGTTGAGTAATTTTTGCGTAAAAAAGTAACAAACATCCATCCTCATAAACTTTTACGTTTATAACATAAGTAGGATTAAACAGTTTTAAAAATCGAACCCAATACAAAAAAATCTATAACATATTTTTATTTTATTTTTTGTTTTCAACATTTACTTTTTATCGAGTAAGGTCACAGACTATATTTAATACAATAAGAGGATTATCAGATGAACATGGAAGCGAGGATTCGATACCAATATAAAACTCATTAATATTTATAGGTCACTCAATGCGCGGCCATCTTTCTTATGTCATTTGTTAAATACAATGTTTAGGCAATGTTTGGCGAATGGCGATGAGTTGAAGGTAAGTTTCATTAGTAATCATTTTACTGTATACTTGTTAGGAAGAAAGAAAGAAAAACGTTTAATGTGGTACATACAAGCAAAACAAAAAAAAAAAATAAATGACACTGGCAATTTACTTAATATAATGAGTTACATAATTATAAATAAATCATACTGCCATCAAGCATGTATATTTAGGTATGAGTACCACATATGGCCCCGCCTCAGCGTTATGCTGGTTGAAGCAACCAGCGCTGGTATTCTGGTAAGGCCCTTGGAGTGACCACGGGCTGTCACGCTAAATACACTCCTAGAATTATTATAATATACAAAAATCAAAATAAATTAAAAAACAAAAACAAGTTAGTAAAGCGTGTTAGTAAAGCTACCTATTGAATAGTCTCAAGGGCTGGATAAAGAAAGCCTAAACTGTTACACTGCTGGGCAAAGGTCTTCTCTCATAAATCTAGGAGAGAGAAATTAGATCATACTCCACCATGCGGACTGTAAGGTGCGGGCACTTAGTTGTAATAAAAAAAAATGACTAGAGCACTAGACACTTATTTATTTTTGTTCCACAATTATTATAACCGACTACACTTGTAACGCGGTACTTTTGTCGCTCACACGCGAGACCTCCTGAAGGTCTTTGCCGAATTCAGACCCCATTGGTAGCTTAGCTTCCACTACTGAGCCAACCGGCAGGCAGAAACCAGGTCCGTAGTTGGGCAGTAATTAGACTAATTACCAAATGAATAATGACTGCTTTTGTTGAAAACCCGGGGTTTATAAAGGCATCTATTGCTGATTTGCTTTAACAGGAATAGCAGAACGTGGGAACTGCAATTCATCAATATAGCCGTGGGAGTTAGGGATGTAACAGGACCCAGTGGGGTTCGGTAGAAGCAGGATTGTGGCCACCTACTCTTGGAACTTATAAACCAACCTACAAGGCTTACAACTTGGTTTAACGGCTACCACATGAATGAAGCACGGTGACCCATCTCAGACTGACCGAGCCGAACACTGCTTGACCTTGGTGATGTTTACGAACAACGTAGTACAACAACGCTAAGAGTACCTCGTCTCAATTTTATATGTTTTTCTTTAACGAGACGCTCATTGTGCTACGCGATCGCAGCGTTCTTAGCTATCACGAAGATGTAAGGAGCATTTGGCTCAGTTAGGTGACCATTTGTAGCATTTATATCATCACGCCAGACCCATTGCGAGGTAGGTAGAGAGTACAGAGTTCCAACAGGTTTCCTTACAGACCTCTTTGGCTTCCTCCACTCTCATAGTTCGTCTTCTTCACACTCGCCGGTTACGGAGACTTTAGAATTGCCCTTCAGATAAGACATGGTCTGATTGGTTTGGTAAAATAGACTAGTATAGCATTTCCTTTTCCAAACTTCTCCGTGCTTCGGAAGGTATGTTGAGCTATTGATTCTGCCTGTCACTCTATGTGGTAGTTTTTAATTTAGATACGAAAATACTTAATTTTTACAGTGTAAAAGCAGCTCCAAAGCACGGAGATCTTATTGTGTTGAGATCTCTTAAATCGCTGTGTGTTTGTCCTCCGTAACATTTCAAAACATTCTGCAATTCTTGAACTTCTACAAAAGGCCGTTAATGTGACATTGCAGCATAGAGTGCAAGAACTACAAATAATATAATTTATTATTTTTTATTGTAACGACTTACGAACGTATGTTTTATACTGAACCAATATCTTCCCACCGTTGGGCAAAACTCATCCTGTCGATAACGACCCAATTGGGTATGTGTAGACCTCTTCCGAGTTTGATAAGCCTGAAATATTCATTTCTAGTATTCTTGAATTAGAAACTGCCTTGCCAGGAGACTGCCTCGTTGGTCAAGTGGCAGAGGGCATCGCTTTGTGATCACGAGGTTTTGGGTTCAAATCCTAGGCTCTCCGCCTATAAATTTATAAGGTATTTAGATGTATAAGCTGTATATAAGCCCCACATTAGGCATGTTTCCTGTGTCCTGTGCGTTTACAAATACGAATTATACATACACAAACAACCAGACCGAAACAAATGTCCGTGGGTCACATGAAGATTTATCTCGTGCGGGGATCGAACCAGCGGCTACTCAATCCAGTGGGTGGAGCGAGTCAAGCTCTTAACTACTGGAGCAAGCCGTCTATCAAATGTGTATCAAATATTACTGTCAATCTATCTATCTATCATCACGCCAGATCCCTTGCGGGATAGGCAGAGGGTACAGAGTCCAACAGGTTTTTTCCTTACATACCTCTCTGGCTTCCTCCACTCTCACAGTTCGTCTCATACACGCTTGCCGGTTACGGAGACTCTTGACTTGTGCTTCAGATAAGATATGGTCTATTTGGTCATGGTAAGATATCCTAGGTCTCCCCCGGTACGTTTATTTTCGTATTGTATATCTGTTTTGTCATTCCTTCTTCCGACATTATTTCTCAAACGACAAACCATATTAAATATTTTAAGATGATTTTATTCCATCAAATTAATTGACTTTAATTATATTGAACAATTAATCAGTAAAAACTTAGACGTAGAGGAGGGGAGGTGCCCTATATGAATAACTCGAGCGTAATGGTTCCACGCTCGCCCACTTGTCTGGTGAAGCCGTAAATGGCCCGCGGCCAACAGCGTAAATCAGTCACACACATACACATATTATATAAAAAGAGCAGAGTTCTAATACCGGCTCGCATCTTTATGTTCTGGAAAGAAAACTAAGAGATACTTCCATGTTCTATCCCAGCACACGAATTAATCTCTGTGCGACCTACAGATATTTATTTGTTATATTGCGCATTCAAAATATATACTTGTAAAATCACATTCAATAAAAATAATTCCTTTAATATGCAGAAGTTATTCTTAAAGACAAATATACCCAGAATATGTAGGTCCCTTCGGTTGGAGTAAATTGAATTTGTTGGGTATCACATTGATGGAGTTGCATCAACATAGTTTACTGCCACCACTTTAACGAAAGAATTTTATTAACATTCCGTGATCCTGCTGGTCTGCCCCTTGTTCCAACGGAAATCTTATTGTGTAGAGATCTCTTAAATCGCTATGTGTTTGTCCTCCGTAACATTTCAAAATATTCTGCAATTCTTGAATTTCTACTTGTTAATGTGACATTACACCATAGAGTGCAAGAACTACTACACTGAAGTATTTATTTCTGCTATTCTTGAATTAGAAACTGCCTTGCGAGGAGACTGCCTCGTTGGTCTAGTGGCAGAGCGCATCGCTTTGTGATCACAAGGTCCTGGGTTAAACCCTAGGCTGTCCACCTATGTAGTAATGTAGCTTTTCTAACGAAAAATTCCCAGCATGAGTCTGGAGTCTGGAATTGTGCCCGGTATATAGCAATAGGCTCGGACCCAATTACATGGGACGAGACATTGTTCGCAGTGTGGGTGTACTCAGTACACTTCTGCCATCCTCGCTTGGGGAATATAGGCGAGACGGTGTTTATTTGAATTAGAAAAAATAACATTAGCCGTATTAATGTTTGGGGGAGACTTTTGTCCAGCAGTGGTCGTCTTTTGGTTACTGATGATGTATCGAAGTTTACCTAGTAGCCAAGAGGTTTCAAATTCGGCCTTAGTTTGTATGTCAATTATTTGAAACAAGTGTAATAATAATAATAATAATAATATAATAACAGGGCTAGTTAAGAAACTGCCCCACCGATGGGCACGGGTCTCCTCTCAAACTGAGAGAGTTTAAGCCATAGTCCATCACACTAACCCAGTGCGGGTTGGCCAACTTCACACACCTTCGAGAATCTTCAACCTTTAAAGCAAGTGATAGTTAATTCTTTAAACGCTTAAGCTTTCGAAAAACAGAGGTGCGTGCCTAGGTTCGAACTCGAGATTTCTGACTTTGCATTCCAACGGTCTAAACCGTAGCCTATTGGTTATCACTGCTTTGAAACAATGTATTTCTTTGGAAATAATAAAAAAGCTTATAATGTCACGCTTTAGGCCAAAGGTCTTTTAACACAAATAGAGATGAGAGGTATTAAATCATACTCGCGGACCCAGTGCGGATTGGTGGAGCCTGATTTGTGGCCACCTGCTGATGGAACTTACGGGAGCCATTCAGAATAGCAATCACCCAAAATAAATTGACTGAGCCGACGGCTCCTTGAACTTGGTTATCATGATTACTCAGCGAACTAGACATATTTCCTATTGCAAAAGGCTCATAATTAACATTTCTATAGATCTATATTATCACGCACGGTAGGCAGAGAATACAATGTTCCAATAATTTCTTTCCTTACAGACTTCTCTGGCTTCCTCCACTCATATTCCACATAGGTAACACGTCATTAAATAAAGCTGTATTAGCACTAATGAATTCATTATTTCAATTTCGTAAATTTGTATTGTGCTATTATTTAATGATAGATTAGCCATTAATAACGTTTTTAATTAAATTTAAAAAAGAGTCAAGAGTCTCCATAACCTGCGAGCGTTTATGAGACGAACTATGAAAGTAGAGAAAGCCAGAGAAGTATGAAAGAAAGGAACCTGTTGGAAATATGCACTCTCTGCCTACCCCGCAAGGGCTCCAGATCCCTTGCGGGGTGATGATATAGATAGATAGAAAGAACGTCTCTGCAATTAGACGTAATACTTGACTTTACTTGACCTGTATTGTATGTTTATTTACCTCCAATGTTTTTAAATCTAAATCAATTGTCACTAGTCAACCACCTACACTTAACGTCACTTATCACATCGACCCTCCGATCTTCAGCGGTTCAATGTCACAGCACTTTCAGGTTTAAATATACAATAACAGGTATATATGTTCTGCG
The DNA here is from genome assembly GCA_905147815.2 of Phalera bucephala. Classification (NCBI taxonomy): domain Eukaryota; kingdom Metazoa; phylum Arthropoda; class Insecta; order Lepidoptera; family Notodontidae; genus Phalera; species Phalera bucephala. The sequence continues at coordinate 1,840,600 of LR990616.1, forward strand.
GCGTCCGGAGCGAAGCTCAGACGAGTCGCACGCGCATTGTGAAGTCGTAGTGTGGTGTGATCTATCGATCAGTAATATGCAGTGTATGTGCTAGTCAACCGAAGGAAATATGGTAAGTTTTGTTCAATATATTTTATTATAAATGAAATTTTTAATACTAATAGAATTTAGAGAGAGAGAGAGATTTTTATTGGATTTTGAGGAAACTTTTCCTGAATAAAGTATAAGTTAAAAGAGGTAAGTGTTAGTGATTAGCAAAAAAGAGTTGATTTTTTGTCATGAAGTAGGCAATAAAGATTTACTTGATTATTTGGTGAGATATGCGCCTATTGCTGATAAGTCCATAATAAAAAAAAACCTAGCAAAGATTTCGAAATAATCTGTTTACTAGAGATGAGTCGTATTTATTAGAACAGATCCAAAGAACAGGTATTTTTCAAGAATAGGCGGCACCTAATCCCATTCTGACAGTACCTAATCCACCTAATATTCATATTTAATAAAAATTATAAACTAATATTTTGTCGTTTAGCGCGCTCACTCACACCTGTTCCCGCGCTCTCTCACTCACTCATATGCTTATCGCTTTGCTATCCCGCTTACGTGTAAGGGTGGAGGGATCGATACAGTGCTATACAACGCGTATTGATATAAAACAAATGTAAATATAATGAATAGAAATCTTTTAAATATCGCCATCTTGCGAACGCTAAACTTTTGAGGAATATTTAATATCGCAAGACTCAAAACTTCATACATTCGTAAGTTAACAGTCCTAAGCCTGTAAAAAGTATGAAGGGAAGATACCAATTCATCACTAATATATCATTAAATGTTAAAATAGAAAATAAGTATTAGTTTATTCAACCAATTTCGTGCAATAATATCTAATCTAAACAAAAAAATTGATTCCATTTTGGAACTTCCATTTTCTTAAAAGTGTTATTATGACTGTACCCGTTCTTAACTAACAAAACATTTTAACATTCAATTAATTCAAATATCGATAATTCGATATCAGGATTTGATATAGAATAAGCGGATTGAGATCACTAAGTAACGGTATGTGTATGAGATCATTGAGATTAGGTGAATTAGGTGGAATAGGTATTTGGATTAGGTATTAATGCAGACTAGGAACAGGTGTACTTAGTACCTGATTTACCTAATACGACCCATCTCTACTATTTACTATAAAAGTAATAAAACAAAATTTAAAATGACTACAAGTTTATATAAAATAATAGAATAAAAATAATGAAAACAAAGTTAAAGGTGACTCAGAGACCATTAACCCTTTAACAGCATCATATCAATAGAAATATTAAGTTTCCTAATAATAATAAATTGGGTATTTTAATGATGCAGTATTAAAATCAATTCTAGAAGATGTTTTATTCATATTAGTTAAATAGCTCAACATTATACGCTAAAGTTGATATGCAAGTTTGTTGATAATTTGCCTTGGAAATATCAGATCCTAAACGCAAAACCGACTCGCTATATTGAAATTTTCATAATACCTATATATAACTTCCTTAAAGGGTAAGAAAACTTCATTTTCGTGATTCATTAGTAGATGTAAAAACTTAAAACTTAGACCAAGGTAGCATCGTGGTTTGTAGACCAATTCCTTTGTAATTAAAGTATTTGTATAATATATACCTATAGTAATTGAATAGTTCTTTTCATTTTGGTACTTGTTGCGAAAAAATCCGAGAAATGGCTTAATCAAACTAAGCATGAACTTAAAGGTACTCTTACTTACTTATTTAAATTGCCTTTCAAAAAAGCTATCAAATTTACATCCTCGCAAGTTTTACGTGATTTCTAATCACGTAAAGATTATTATGCAAACACGATTATTAATCGATAATAATCCTTGAGAGTATTAAAAAAGCAGCTACTATTGCGTACATTCACAATATTTACATTACAACATGCAATACTATAATGACTTAGAGCCTTCGAAATATTCGAAATAATTACGAAAAAATATTTTTCATTCATAAATTGACATTTTGGTAAAACATTGCTAATAGCATGCACACATTGTAATAATTTCGTCAAAAGTGCATGTTGGCATTAGCATCAAAGGGTTATATTAGTATTAGAGCACACCAATTTCAACTTTAAGGACCTTCAGTAAAGCCTAAATTTCAATAAAATATTAATACGTTTTAGCAAAAATTAGCAATCATTAATGTTTTCAGCAATAAAACTATTTGAACACGTTTTAGCGTATTTTCATAAATTGCGTCATTAAAAAGTTAATGACGCGATTTATGAAAATACGCTAAAACGTGTTAAGCAAATGTAGTGTTACTTTTAAATTTTAGCTATGACTGTACATTTTGATTGTACATTTTATAGTTTGATACCCTACTGCATGGTTACGAATGAATATGGGCTTAGCAGTGACATAACATAAGCGTTGAACTTGACATTTTATTTACACTTACATACTTAAAAGGAGATTTAAATATAACCGGATTTTAAAAATAATATTTAAGGTTAACACACTTATAGTGACTTATCTTATTCTAATAAAATTAATAAGACTGACTCCAGTTTCTTGTTCTGCCGACTTATTTGTCTGTTTTTGGCAATATATATACTCAGAATAATAATTAACATATTTTTAGGACAAGGTGACTTCAGTGTAAAGGTTTAAAAATATAAATGATTAATATATATTTGCAGTGATATAAATCCATAAAAATCTAAGCCATTTAATAATATGCAAATGCATTCACTAAAATGTTACTTATTGACGTTAAACGAGTCATTGATTGAAGATAATAAGTAAGAAATAAGCCGGCAGTCATACTCAATATTACGAAAGATTCATATTGTTGTTGTTAATTTTGTCATACAAGAAGTTTCTCTGAGCCTTTACGATTTGTCCATACAAACACCGATGAAGAAAATCGAATTGATTTTTATATCTTTGTTACTTTTAGTTCGTTTTTACATCTTTACACTTCCTTAATCCGTCTTTTAATAATTATTCTATTTATCTATTAGCTGCCTTTTTGATCTAGTTCACTTTTTATTTGCTATTTATATCTCATCTACAACGTCACGCGAGATCTCTTGCAAGAGACTCTTCAGATGAGAAAGGGTATGCTCCGTTAGTTCGGGCATATAGAAAGAATGTCCGAATAAAAAAATGACAAAACTGATTTACAATACGAAAGTGGAAGGATGTAGGTACCGGGGAAGACCTAGACTATCTTACCATGACCAAATAGACCGGGTCTTATCTGAAGGACAAGTCAGGAGTCTCCGTAACCGGCGAGCGTGTATGAGACGAACTATGAGAGTAGAGGAAGCCAGAGAGGTATGTAAGGAAAGAGCCTGTTGGAACTCTGTACTCTCTGCCTACCCCGTAAGGGATCTGGCGTGATGATATAGATAGATAGATAGATAGACTCTTCACTTAACTATTAGTCAAACATGTCTACTTCTAGCCCTGCAATGGACAAAAACTAGCGGGTCTCACTCAGCTTTAAATAAAATACTTATTTATAGTGATCACTTAATGTATTTATCCATCTAATATCATCACGCCAGATCCCTCGCGAGATAGGCAGAAAGTACAGTATCAACAATTTTTTTCCTTATAGACCTCTCTGATTTCCTCCACTCTCATAGTTCACTTTAATTTTTAATTCAAAGCCCACTTTTGATTAATACATGTTTGCTAAAATAAACAAATTGATAAATAATTGTAATAAATATTACATATAAACCGGCAATTAGGGTCTTTATGTAAGCAAAATAACAGCGGAGTCTAGATGGCGCAGATGCGCTTGCGCCGGAGGACAAAGTTACGCAACACAGAAGGCCGCCTTGCAAAGGTCACGTGGGCCGGTAGAGCGACCACGGCGATTGGCGCGGGCGGCGCCTGGATTACACGTTATCGAATGTTTCTGTATTTTCCTTCAACCGTGACTTTGAAATATGGAAAAATTTTAAAAATGTTATTTATAATGTTGTATGTATTTCTATTTGAGGATAAAATACCATGAAACAGACAAGTGTGATGAACTTTAAGGGTGGAAGAGGTAGGAGAACTTTTGGAGTCCACTAACATTTGCAACTCTCAAATCTCTCTGCAAATCTTGCAAGATATGTGACATGTGAATAATGATAAATTAACACTGTCATACTCATATTCCGCAAGCAAGGTGGTAGAGGTTTACAATGATGTCTAGTATTAAAATTTCAAGTATCCTAAAACTATAAATTTTAATCGTAAAATTATAAACTAGAAATTACGAAACTCGCAATACTACTTAATATTTTCTTTTATTTTGTTCTTTGCGGTTAAAAAGTTTTCAAAAGCTTTCTACTCCTCCACCTTGTGAGGAAGTCTTAACTATATGGATAAGACTATAATTACACAAAAAAACTTTGCGGTGACTTTTAAAACAGTAGGGGATACCTCTGCACTCTCGCGATACTTACTACGGCGTGGACCACTCAGACTACGCTTAGTGCAATGCTTATGCAAAGTTTAGGTATCGGAAATTTGTATAATTTATTTACGTTTAGCCAGAGAGGTATGTAAGGAAAGAACCTGTTGGAACTTTGTACTACCTGCCTACCCTGCACGGAATCTGGCTTGATATGTGTTGTTGTTATTTACGTTCTGTTTTAAAACTTTGCAATGATAAATCACTACGCTTAAAAAGTATATATAAAACCAATGCTAAATTAAAAATCAATTTTACGGAACTACTTTACTATACTTCCTTATAAAAGACAAAAACATACAACATCATTTTTCATCTTCACTACTAAAATCCTGCGTCTAAATTATTTCTTATTTATATGCAAATAAAAAAAAACCTTGGCAGATATAATCTTGTTCTGTGGCATTTTAAGTGAAATAAAATCATTTACTGTTTGGACAAAGGAATTCTTGAAATCGATTGGAGTTTCAAATCTAAACAATATTTAAAGATAACGCGTTCATCAGATGTAATATTTGAATATTTAAATAACGTTTATGCCACACGCCAAGGTTGTGGCTTACGTAAACTGATGAATTGTGTCATTGGTCACTTAGTGATGTTAATTAAATGTGTTTGGGATGTTAGGTGCACATTAAAAGGGATTAGTTATTATAATTGCATAATCTGCGTTTTGAATTAATATTGAGTATGTAATAAAAATATCGGCGTTATTAAATGATCATCATGATTACCATGTCGTCGGAAATTATTATTAAAATTAGCATTTTATCGAAGTTTAGATTGACGTAAGTATTACAAATGAAATAAAAGCATTGTTTGTAATTAGGGAAGGTATAAATAAAATAACAATGAAATATGGTTGAAAAATACCTTAGTCCTTCCTCTGACCACGGGTGCTGTAAAGCACTCGAAACGTCGGGAACTAAATACTAAAACTAAACCGCGATAAAATCCGAAAGAATAGTTTTATTGAATAAGTATTTTGAACAAGTAACTAAATAGAGCATAATATATCGTAACGCTTATTCTGTGGCAGAAAATACACAATTACGAATAGGCTGTGTTTGTACGTTAAAAATAAAAATGTTTTCTTTCTTGGGCTTCTTGGTCGTTTGTCTTAATTTTGGCCATCATACAAACTACTTAATCGATTTCTACGATACTTTTACTATTGAAAAGAATATAAACGGTATTCAAAATTTCGATAAGTTTAGTTGAAATTGATTATTTAGAATCAACCATCACAGCTTATTTAAGACTTAATACGGACCCTTGGCCGAAGTTGCCTTATGAGGAGGAGGATAAAGCCCAATCATACCGATTCGGAACTCGGTCTAATTTCCAGTTCCTCAGCCTATTTCGGAGTAAATAGACCATTACTGAGTCAGTGAGCTATATCTTCGGCCCCAACGTCACTTTCCCTCAGGTGAGATAGGGGTCAATCTCAGACCAGACCTCAATAAAAAAGACCCTCATGAACTAAGCTCACGCCAAAAAATTTACAGTTTAAAGTTTACTTGTTAATTTTAAAGTTTACTTATTTGTATAACATTAACTAATATGTCTTAAGAAAAAATTATAATAAAACAGATTAACAATGCGCATGTGGTACCGGGGAAGACCTAGACTATCTTACTAAGACCAAATAGACCGTATCTTATCTGAAGGGCAAGTCAAGAGTCACCGTAACCGGCAAGCATGTATGAGACGAACTATGAGAGTGGAGGAAGCCAGAGAGGTGTGTAAGGAAAGAACCTGTCGGAACTCTGTACTCTCTGCCTACCCCTCAAGGGATCAGGTGTGATGATATGAATATAAGTCTGAATATAACTATATATAAGTCTGCGTATCCGTAGATATCCAATATTTATATATTCCTTTTAATTTTAGTATGGCCATTAAAATAAAATAAATGGGCACTAAATGGCTATCAAATAGCCGTATAATTTTAGCTGCCCATAGATCTTTCGACCTTTCGTCTGTTAAATCATGGGACTTTTGTGACAGGCGTATCATGAGAGCTATAATAGAATACTGGCCGGAATATCTGTTACTAAATACGTGGGATGATAATATGAAGAAATTAAATTGAATTCTCGTCGTTTGAAATTCAATTAAAAAATATTTTTTCATAATAATTCCTATCAGGAAATTGTGTATTAGTAAAATGTTTATTACACGTAGAGGCATAACAGAAGACTGAAGAACAGAACACTAATTTTGCATCGAGATATTTGTGAATGCGAATTAGATAGATACCGAATAAAGACCCATTCTTTAGGTACTTACAAAAAGGAAGCATTTCCTACTAGTCATCTTTGAACTAAATCAAAGGCATTGTTAATAAAACAAAAAGATATTTTTTTTCAGCAACATATTTTCGTAAACAATAGCGGAGAGGAATGTTGCGAATGTATGCTAGTTTACCGGCTTGTCAGTATTCTCTGTGCAAGTCAAAAGCAGTAGCGGAATATCAACGTCTTTAAAATAAATTTCAAATGCACAGTGCATCTCAAACTGATTAATATCGAGCAAAAATAGTATATACATTACACTTGCAGTCAGTATGTCCCCATTCCAAATAGTAGGTGGAACAAATGGTACTTATCACTTCACAAGTTCATCAATAAAAATAATCGGAAATCCAGATCTAAACTAATTATCTTTGCACTATTCTGCTACGAGTATCAAATTTATAAAAATGTTTTGTTTACAGATTTTATCTTTTATATTTAAAAAAAGCCTGTAATATCATAGTAGACCATACATATTAAAAGTTAGCGGTAGAGGTTGAAAAGCCTGATAGAATTTTGTGCTCTCTGCATATCCCACAAGGGACCTGGCGTGATAATATATATTGACAAAAATCAGGTTTAACATAAACCTTCCTTTGACGACCGCTTCGGTTTATAAAGTGAATCAAGACTGCATGCAATAATCTTGAGCTCAATTCGTTCTCAAGAAATTATTTTATCTTCTTCTTATTCGCTTCACTCTTGACAGAGTGGTCGTGGTCACGATAAGGTTTAGTCACTGGAGGTTGATGTAGCTCGCCTTACGATATCTCTCCACTTAGTTCGATCATTTGAGATTCTGGTGCACTCGATCAAAGCATGTCCCACTACGGACTTAATTTGGTCTGTCCACCGCATTGGTGACCTCCCACTTGGTCTAGTTCCTTCAACTTTCCCCTGCACAACCAGACTCGACAATTTTTTTTTTCGAGCTAAAAAATCATCTAGATATTTATTAATAGCAGAATATTGTTTATAAATACACTTGTGCTACACAAATAAGATTTAAAGTCCATTCATAAACAAAAGCGGTTTAATATTAACCAATCCACTTATAACTTGTGCTATAGTTTTAACAAAGTGCACGCACTGTATGACCCACAACGTAAGATGCAAACTCAGATAGTTTTGTGCTGTTCGCTTTATAACCGACCACCTGACAGCGTACGCTCGAGTTAACAAGTGATTAACATCGATAATATTTACATACTTCCGAAGTACACTGAGGATAAAAAGCTGTTTCTGGGTACACCGCATGACCAAATAGACCAAGTCTTATCTGAAGGACAAGTCAAGAGTCTCCTTACCCGCGAGCGTGTATGAGACGAGCTATGAGAGTGGACGATGCCAGAGAAGTATATAAGGAAAGAACCTGTTGGAAATAATGTACTCTCTGCCTACCCCGCAAGGGATTTGGCGTGGTAATATAGATAGATAGTTATTAATAATAATAACATCAGCCTATACTGTCCCACTGCTGGGCAAAGGCCTTCTCTCACAAATCGAGGTGAGAGAGATTAGGTCATACTCCACCAAGCGGGCCCATTGCGGATTGGTGGAGGCAGGTTTGTGGCTGCTGTTGAAACCAACCCGCCTATAAGGCGACTACAAAATTTTGTGGTAACCGGGACCAACAGCTTAACGTGCCGACCGAAGCACGGAGACGCTGAATATAGAAATGCAAACGGTTACCCATCTAAGGCTAAGGTTTACCCTTTGTGATCGTTAAGAACACCGCGGTCGCACAGCGCTACGAGTGCCTTGCAGTTGAATTAAAGTATACGTAAATTGACGGAAATTAAATACAGATGACTTGGACTGGCCTACTCCTACTTTAGCTTTGCAGATTTCATACATACATATGAAATACGGGTAATGGAACGTAAAGTGGTGTTTCTGATGATTACACATGGCTATTTCCATTCTAAAATTAAATTGCCAATTAGCAATATACGTCTTAATGAACCCAGAAATTTAATTATGGAGCCGTCATTTTATTACCTAGTCAAATTGCGACCCAGTTTCGGACCCGACTTCTGTCTACCAGCTGGCTCAATATAAGGACTATTATATTGAATGTGAATGAATGAATTATATTGAATTCAGCAAAGACTACGCCAGAAGTAGCATGGTTGCAATAATAATTTAATACTTGTGGAGACGTGAAAAATAGTTAGTTAATATCCTTTATGATAAATCAGTGTCGAACAGTTTTATCTATCTTTCTATATCATCGCGCCAGTTCCCTTGCGGGTAGACAAAGAGTACAAAGTTCCAACAGGTTCTTTCTTTACACACCATCTGGCTTCCTCTATTCTCAAAGTTTGGCTCATACACCCTCGCCGTTTACGGAGAATCTTGATTTCTCAGATGATACAAGCTCTATTAGGTAATGGTAAGATAGTCTAGATCCTTTCCGGTACCTACATCCTTCCACTTTCGCATTGTATATATGTGTTATCATTCTTTCTTCTGACATTCTTTCTATATGCCCAAACCAACGGAGCATACCCTATCTCATATTTACGCCGATACTATCTTTCATACCTACACGCTTTCTTACTACGCTGTTGCGAATACGGTCGGTCAGCTTGACTCCGCACATCTTCCGCAGAGCTCGCATTTCGAAGCTTGTAAAATGAATATATTGTTTGGAATTTAAATGCATATCGCATTTTATTATAATATTGAATAAAATGATTCTAAATAGAAATCACAATTAGTCGTTTCGCTATCATTTCTACATAATACGATTTATTTATCTTTCTACTAAGAATCACTATTCTATAAAATAATGTATCTCTTAGTGAATATATTACGTTCTATGACTAAAATGTTTAAAAAAATCACTCTAGGTATGCGGTAGCGTATTGCGTATATTTTGGTGTGTCATCACGGAGTTATCGCATAGTCGAGTATGAGTTATTATAAAATGTTTACATAGTATTAGCGTACTTCCTTCATAACTCAGATGGTAAGCTGGACCGGTTGTTATGACATTGATTGCCATTTATGGTGGCTCATAATAATGGGGTATTTAAAAAATATTTTAGGAAATGAAAAATTATAGCTTTTAATAAATGGGTTTTATTTCTAAATATACGCAACTACGCATCAATGAATGAGAGGAACTTTGGGGACAATGTTACTTATTGTAGAACCACACTATTATTTACACCTGTATCATGAATGAAATTGTAGAAAAGTTCTTGTAAAACAGTTTTTATTTCATATTGTAGTTTTTTTAGAAAATGATAAATGTTGGTTTTGCACATATGCCGTTTATTTCCTAGCGCACGCTCAATATTCTTTTTTAAAGTAATTGGACCGCTGTCACTCTCCAGGTCGATAAATGGTCGATCACGGTAGACTCTAAAGTAGACGTAGAGAATTAATAAGGCTGGAGAAAGGAAAGTTTGATTGGGGAAAGGAGAAAGGCTGCCTCGTTGCTCCAGTGGCGAATAATGCGATTTGCGATCACGAGGTCCAGTGTTTAAATCCTAGGTTAGAAAAATGTAGTTTTTCAATCAGTCCGGAGTCTGGAATGGTACCCGATATATCACACAAGCCTGACCCCCTATTACATAGGACCTAACATCGTCGGCGAAAAGTGGGCGTACACCTCTGTCACCCCCGCTTGGGAAATATAGGCGTGATTTTTTTTAAATATTTAACGTTTGTTTTTGTAGTTTACCTGTGCCGACAAAATATAACGGTTGTTTGACGTTTAATTAATAAACGTTGTTTAAAGGCTACTGTTGTATCAATTAATAAAGTAATCATAGAAACAAGGCTACATTAAAAATTCATTAAAAAATTACAACGAATCCAAATTTAATTTCCAGAAGGTTATAGAATGTTAAAAAATCAAATGCCATCACTATTAATCATAGCGAATAAAATAGTTTTATTAATAAAATTATGGTTTAACTATGTTTATATAGAGTATATATACATATTATTAATTTTTTTGATATCTGTGTATTTTTCTAAAAGTATACAGTTTTTTTTTATGGCATAGTATATTTTATAATCCGCAGCACTATACTATTACACAGCAATTTAATATTATGCTCAATTTTATGTTCGCGGTGTTTCGAGTACAATGCGAAATACAGTACAGATATACAATGCGAAAGTGGAAGGATATAGGTACTGGGGGAGACCTAGACTATCTTACCAGAAACAAATAGACCGTGTCTTATCTGAAGGTCAAGTCATGAGTCTCCGTAACCGGTGAGCGTGTATGAGACGAACTATGAGGGTGAAGAAATCCAGAGAGGTGTGTAAGGAAAGAACCTGTTAGAACGCTGTACTTTCTGCCTACCCCGCAAGGGATCTGGCGTGATGATATAGATAGATAGATGTTTCGAGTGCTTCACAGCATCCATGGTCACGCGAAGGATAAAACAGTCCTTCCCTACTACAGGTACTGGAAATTACTCAAAACGTTGTAAATTTAAACCAATTCTTTATAACCAAACGCGGTGCATCACGATATCTTCGTGAAATATTGGTGTAGTGATATTCTGAATGCCATTAAACGGTCTTTTTAAATTATTATCGAAATGCTTGCTCATAGCAAATGAGGAACCTGAAATGAAAAATAAACCGTGATAAAATGAACGATGTTATTTCATCAGTGTATTTGTATAAATCTAAGATCTTATGCTTCAATAAGTTCCTTATTATTTTAAAAGTAACTATTTTGTTTTTTGCTGATATGTTAACTAAAAAATAGACCTAGACCTTTCAATCATTAAAGGTGATGATGACATTTAATGAAATCATCTTAAAATAAAAAACCGTTGAGTATGAAATATATTATGAAATAATTAATCATTGTACATAAGTGATGAGATTATTTATGTATGAACATTTTATCTGAACACTTTATCATAAATTTACTTTGAGTACAGTCGTTGATAGAAGTGCTTTTTTTGTAATATTATTAATCAACAAAAAAAATGTAATGTCAATTTAACTCTTCACTTTTTGAAAATCATATATTGCATAGGTTTAAGATGTCAATAATAAATACTTATTTTTAAATATGCAAAAAAAGGATTTTATGACTTCATTGAATTCTAGTATTAGTTTATTACTACAAAATATGGACGGACGGCTTGGTCCAGTAGTAAAAAGCTAAAGTCATTTTGCTCACTCGATCGAGTAGTCGTGAGTTAGATTCCCGTATGGAACAAATAGTTTCGTGACCCACAAATACTAGTGTCGGTCTGGGTGTTTGGGTATGTGAATTTCGTATTTGTAAACGCAGCCACATAACTGGAATAATACCCTGTGTATGGCTACGTTTTTTTTTAAATGAATCAGTTGTTAAAATTGTATTTCTAAAAATGTGCAAGCAAAAAACTTTTTACTTAAAACTTATGAGCGCTATTGTGCACATACGCATGTCGCAAGACAAGTAGCACACGCGCTGACATGTTATGAAATTCTGATTGACAGATGTCTGCTAAAGCGAAATACTTTACTATTTTTTATCTCATTTCATCTTCTCTCCTGTCATGTGTTGCATTTTTTGTGTTTCTACACGTATTATTAAGTTTTATTGAAATAGGTGTATTTATACTAGAAAAACAATTCTACTATCATAAAAATAATCTTTTAATTTAGGTACATAATTGAGTTAATTTGATCTTGGAAAACCAATCGTCATTTTCTTTTTCATTAACCATCATATTTATTTTAGTATAAAGCAATGATTATTTATCTTTAGATGGAATCATTTTATAGTATATAAAATTGATTACTGACAACTCTTAAGAAACACTTATTTAAACACAGTTTATTATTCACGACCGCATATAAAATCGATTTAAATCAATCAATTATAAATGCATCGACGTTTACGATTGTAAATTTCAAGATCATATTGATTTTTTCAAGTAAGTTAAGAATGATAAATTTTGTGATTCACAATCGTTGTGCAATCCTTATTACCACAATCACATAACCGCAGCCTCGGGAATTATTAAAAATCAATGAGTTCGTTGAAGTCTTTCCTTAGCCAGTCACGTATATAGCTTTATTTATAGATATATACATGCATTTATATGCATTAATATATAATTTTAACAACCTATGCAACGGTATATTTTTTTAGAAATAGTTTATTGATCACATATGAAGACTTTAAATATATACTTCTTTGACGACCCCAACAGGGGTTCTATTGAGAATTTTCTAGTAAAAAACTTCAATAGAATTTTTATGACCCCCGTATTATGTGAATTTGAACCCCAGGTAGACCACTAGATCAACGATCCAATTTAAGCAGAAAATGCTTATTATTTTATGACTGCGTATGTTCATGTGTGCACGAAGAATAAATAAAAAGGGAATATAACACCGTATTAATACGTTTATTAATTGTATTGTTAATTTAAAGACTACATTGCCAATACACGGAAAAGAATATGTTATAAATAACATTCTGACCGTATTCGCAACAGCGTATTAAGAAAGCGAGTAGGTATGAAAGATAATATCGGTGTAAAGATGAGAAAGGGTATGCTCGGTTGGTTCAGGCATATAGAAAGAATTTCGGAAGAAAGAATGACAAAACAGATATACAATGCGAAAGTGGAAGTATCTAGGTATCGGGGAAGATCTAGACTATCTTGTCATGTCCAGTCTTATCTGAAGGGCAAGTCAAGAGTCTCCATAACCGGTGAGCCTGTATGAGAGTAGATGAAGCCATAGAGGTATGTAAGGAAAGAACCTGTTGGAGCTCTGTACTCTCTGCCTACCCCGCAAGGGTGGTGATATAGATAGAGATATAACATCGTATTAACACGTATTAAAACTAAATTTACGGACTACATTGACATTTAATGAAAAATAGTACGCATAAAATAATCATGATAACAACTTTTTGTTTTCATTATTACTTGTAAATAAGCTGTTTATCATTTTTTGTTATATTAATGTATGTAGTATGAGAGTGGAGGAAACGAAAGAAAGATGTGTTAAAACTCTGCACTTTTTGCCAACTCTGCAAGGCATACGGCGTGAAGATATGATCGTAATTGTAGTAGTAGTGTGTACTATTAACCATGCATAGGTACCTACTAATTTACAGACTTGCCGAGAATTATTACGTATATTTTGTATTTCAAATTGGACCTATGCCGTATTCAGATTAGCGTGGGATTCTATGTAAGCAAATCATAAAATACGTCCAAATCAAAGAGTATCGTTCATACGTTTAAATGACATTGAACTTCGTAATTCCATTTTAATTAATTGGCGCGATTGCTCTTTTAGTGCGTAAAATTCGTTGTTGTTGGTACATTTTTGTAGCTAGTTATGGTTTCTACATCTTTGCTACCTCTGCTTGGGGAACATAGACGCGACGGTGTTTTTTTTTGTAGTTTAGTAAATCACTTAAAAAGGTTTAGAACAAATGTTTTCTTTGTATACATTTTATGACAGTCAAATTTGAATAGAGTATAAGTATAATTCACGACACGTCTCGCCTATCATCGAACCGTACCGTGATCCGCGCGTGCGGTGTAAAGTACAGGACTGTAATCAACAAAATACTGAACCCGCAAAATGCGGTTTGTTGAGCTCAAGTTAACCGCAAAATTAGGACACTAGGCCGCTTATTATTACTAGAGTCTTGTTTGTTTACATCATGAAATAAGCCAACCATTTAAGTTGACATTGTCTACTCCTTGGCCACAATGTTCCTAATTAGGTTATTCAGTTTGTTTCATAGTTCTAGTGGACATTTTTTACAATAAAAACAAAGTCAAAATGTTTTATTTGTACAGGCCAACGAGAGCGCTTACACACGACAAACATTATTACATTTTTTACAACTACCACCGGATCGAAACGCGGCCTCATACTGAGAAGTTCCGGTAAGATACTCAGCGGGCTAGTATTTTAACTTAATTAAATTGGCTATTCTGTATTTCATTCTTCTTTTTTGAAAATTGTATCATATAATACGATTTTGTAAAACTATAGTTAGTCCAAGAATTTCATTCCAATATTTTATTTTTGTAGTAGTTTATACGTAGTATAAACTTAAATTATTAGTATCTGTATTTTACCATAATTTACAACATTTCCCAGCACAAACCTTCCAAAGGTCTCCAAAATTTATATAATACTAGCAGTTTACCGCGGCTTCGCATCCGATCGACAACAGCGCCGTCTATGTTACTTCTGGATAATGAATGTAAGCTACATTGTGTCATAGGTGCGCTAAACAAATATGTGTGCGTCACACAAGCGGCTTAGGCTCTTAATCACTGAACCAAGCCGTTCGTAATAACTATTAAATAATTATTTATGTGATAATTTCAAGTGTTTACCCAATTCTTATTAGTAGGTTCAATTTATGTATAGCAACAATTTGGTGTTCATAAAAAAAAAAATATGTAAAAACCTAATTCCAAGGACATTTACATAAATTTGAATCTTCCTTCTCCAGGACATCCTACTCCACATTATACATTAAGTGATAAAGACACTTTACAAAACAATTATAAGTGACAAGTCATTAACGACTCTAACGCACTAATAATAAAGACAATAATTGAATGGAAAAATAATTGCCGAAAAGCAATAAATTGAAAATATTCAATGTCAATAGCTGGAATATGTCAAAGGTCTCTGTCGTCTTTGCTAAAGATATCAACAATGTAATATGAACTTTATTTTAATTTGATTACGATTGAATTTTAGAAGCCTCTGCTACGTCATAGGCTAAAACGTTCACAGTAGAAATTAATAATTTAAATACGTAAGATGATAGAATCCTTGAACTTTCAAGTTCTGATTATAATTATCTGCGGAACGCGGTTTTTTTCGGAATAGTAATATAAAAAGTTGGCAATAAAATATATTACAACTGTTTGACAAATAAAATGATTGGCATAAATTATTATAGATAAAATCAAATCAAACTAAAAAAAAATTGGTTAGCATGGACTTAGAACAAGAATTTAAATATATAACTAAGAAAATAGCTGCTAAAATATCTAGACTGCCTTGTTGGTGGGCTGCCTAGTGGTAAATAAATACAAAAGGTAAAAAAAATGTGTACATATTATCGTCGACGATGTTAGCTCTTGTTATAGAGCGAGCCTATTGTCATTGTACAATTTCAGATTCTGGACTGTGACTGAAAATTTTTCGATGTAAAAGCGCATTTTATTACTATGAATTCAACGGACCATCCATATTATCAACCAATATACAGAATATGCAGTCTACAATAAGAAATCCTCTAAATATAAATTTAATAAAAAAATACATTAAATTTCTGCAAACGTAATTGAATTTCCAGCCTCTACACGCGTCTCCAAGGTTGCGGATGAGCATCAAAGTGTCCGTTTAATAATAGATTTACGACAAGTCGCCCATATTAAGGCTTTGTTCAGTAGGCAGACTGCCTACGCCTAGGTCAAGTGGTCATAAAACACAATTATGATGCAATGGAATATTTTAAATTAATTCCAGTCGGAACTTAAACTAGGTATTTAGATCATCACTTACTCGTTAGACGCTAAACTTCTCAGTTTGAGAGGAGGTGGGGCCTAACGGTGGGACAGTTTCTTAACAGGGCTAATAATATTATTATTATGACTCGTTTGTAGGTATTTAATACATACATGTAATTACTTTATTAAATATTTAAAAAGATTTAACTTGAGCAGTTCTTGCTATTTTAACTGGCTAGCGTTTAACGAACTATGAAAGTGGAGAAAGCCAGAGAAGTCTGTAAGGAAATAAACTGTTGAAACTTTGTACTCTCTGCCTGCCCCGCAAAGGACCTGGCGTGATGATACATAATATTTTAAGAAAAATAGTGTTATTCCTTCTTTCTTTGCAACAAAATGTAATTGTGGCAAAAACATTCTAAGAAAAAGCATTTATAGTTGTAAATAAGAATCAAAGGCTGCGTCGTAGGTATTGTAATACAAAGTTAATAATATACTACATCCTAGCTTAGAAAATATAGGCATGATGTTAGCAATGAAAAATGAAAATAGATTTCTAGATCAATTATTTAACCTTTCTTCATAATTTTCATCATATAAATGATGAAAAGTAATCATTTCGCTATTTATTAATATAATATTCTATTTTAAGTATATCGGCCTTAATAAATCATAAAAAGCAAAGTATTATACTTCACACTTTTACTTAAATACGACTAAAACCTGTTAAGAACACGGACCTAGAAATGTGATATATTTAAATACAATTTACATATTTTATACTCGTAACACGAAGATCCTTGACGTGAATATTGTGAAATATTAATTAAACATTTTCTTGTAAAACTAACCATTTGTATTTTTATTATGGGTTATAAATTAGAGGTCATTAGTATGTTCGGAATTTAAAAAAAAGAATCGTTTCTTGTAGAGTAGCAATTAATCATATATTAGCAGCAATTTTATGTAACTATTGAGATGCATATGTATGTAATTCTGTAGTCTATTGTATGCAACTAATTTTACTAATATTATAATTTTAAAAATTATATATGGAGTATATTGGGATGTTTGTTACTCAATCCCGCAAAAACGTCTGAACGATTTTTTATGAAATTTGGCACACATATAGTTGATTACCTGGATTAACAGAAAGGATACTTTTGATCTAGGAAAAATATTAGGTTCCTATCTAAAGTGAACTTGAATGAAGTCGTGGGCATAAACAAGTTGACAATAAATTTAAAAGATTAAAAATGATTTCTTAAAAATGATTTCTGAAATTAAGACATTTAGGTTAATGTCTTAATTTAGACAAAAAAACTTCCTTTTTACCGCCTCGTTGGTCTAGTGGTGAATGGTGTGCCTGAATCTGGGTTTTTCTATCGAAAAAATAACAATCTTTTTCTACATTTTCATCTTGAATTGGGAATTGTGCCTCGTATAATAAAAATTAACTTGGCTCCTATCACATTAAGACTTATTATCGTTTGCTTAAGTATGCCTCTAATATTTTAATATCACCTTTTTACTCAGTATACTTAACGTAAAGAATTTTGTAAGCATGTTTTTCTAGGTATGCGCAAAACGGGTTTGTAGATGTACGCAAAAATTAACATAATATTTTCTAAAAAAAAATTTTATAAAAAAAGACAAGACGTTATGTATTCTTCAAGAATTTAAGAATATAAAACTTAAATAATTACTCAAATGACATTTTGTTAAAGCGTTGATGGCTCGTATGTCTGTGTATGTTGTATAAATATTATAATATGTTTTCCGGTTGTTGACACAGGTGTTTTTGACAAAATAATAATATGAATTTATCATAATATTCCTGTTTTTAATAAATAATATAAAGCTGGTAAGAAATACTATTGGTGTTACTGAGAAAAGTTGATGAAAGGAAGATACATAATATTGTGTTAACGTTGCGTTAATCAGCCAACAATAAAATTAACAAATCTAAAACGAATTACTGCCTCGTTGGTCTAGTGGCAAAGCGCATCGCTTTGTAATCACGAGGTCCTGGGTTCGAATCCTACGTCGGACAAATTTAGTTTTTTTAACGAAACCTCCCCAGTATGAGTCCGGAGTCCGGAATTGTGTCCGGAATATGGCAATAGGCTCGCTCCCTATTACATGGGACCTAACATCGCCGGCAAAAAGTGGGTGTATTCAGTACACCTCTGCCACCCCTGCTTGGGGAATATAGGCGTGACGGTGTTTATTTTCTATTTCCACGACGAATTATATATTTTTTTCAAACGCAATTATTCTAATGTTGCATTTGAATATATAGAATCAGAATATTTTTATGCATATAAACCGTTTACGAATCGTTAGAAAAAAAACGAAGACCATCCCCAAAAACCACCACATTTTTGCAATTAAATAAATGTAAAATACATAAAAAATTGTTGAAATCAATTCATTTATCGATTTAGACCAAACTACTTTCAGGTCTAGCGTTTATTATGTTACACCTTGTATAAATATATCTGCATACCAAAGAAAGTATATAGGTACAAATTGGAATCTTATTTCAAAAGATGAGGTCATGCGCACCGGTCAGTTGTGATGACAAATGGTCAATGTTTTGAGGCGCCATCTTGCCGCGCAAGAATCTCGTTGCGCACGCGTCGACTGTCAGTTATGTAATTTTGTTTTCCTTACCTACCTTACCTTATGACTGCGTGTGATTGCCTTTAGTTTCATAATTTGGCACATGTATTTATTGGTTTTGCACAGTTTTCTTACCATGAATGCAAACCTTCGGTAATATTAGAAAAGTATTATGCTGTGCCAATATATCATCACGCCACAATGTTATAGGGGTTATATCTCAAAACTCACGTATTATACTCACGGGAGAAAATATAATTAGTTTAAAAATATTTCTTATAAAAACGCGAGTTCATTTAAAATGCGACACAGAATAACTAACACACTGTCACGCCTATATTCATAGATTAACTTACTCTATGAATATTAATTAATGATTTTTAACTCTCAATCTTTAGTAGAAGTTACAATATACACATATCAACAAGTTTAAACATATTAAAATATATGGCCCCAGACAGATTACTTCTTTATTACATTAATTTTATGTCAAATGAATGTCAAAAATAAAATTTACATTATTTTAATATAACCAAGCTGATTTTGTTAATCTGTAATCGATATATCGCGGCGGGTAACATGGCATGCGTATAATTAATTTAAATCATTAACTAATTCCACTTAAAGAAGAAAAACAGGATTTTAATTATAAGCTATTAATTAAGGATATTAGGTATATAATAGGAAAATAGTATTTCGAGGTTATATAAAATTAATTTACATATTGATCCCAACCGTCTCTTTATGTTAATGATATAAAAAAAAATATCATAAAATTATTAAAGATTTTAAAACAAAAAAATCATGTTTAAATGTTACAAGTATGCTTTATTTTTATTATATTCCACATATGTATATAATGTAGTTTTTCTATCGAAATATTCCCAGTATTAGTCCAGAGTCCGGAATTGTGCCCGCTATATGGCAATAGGCTCGCTCCCTTAACATGGGTCCTAACATCGTCAGCGTAAAGTGGGTGTACACCTCTGCCACCCCCGCTTAGGGAACATAGGCGTGACGGTGTTTTTTGTATTCCACGTATTATGTGTAAAAAACCATTTTTTTCGTTATTTGCGTGAATCCTAATTCCCGTCCACGACTGGTGGATGTAGACAGCACACCTCTTATATATATATATATATATATATATATATATTAAAAATCGATTCAAAACGATTTTAATCATCCATAGCAAGGTTACTATCACTCTGTGCCCCTATTCTATTAAATGAGTAACTTCATGAGTTCCTTTAATAATGAAAAGATACCGTGAATATCTAATCTTAAAGGTCTACAAAATACCTGTAGCCTCTTCGACAAATTGGCGTTACATAATGTAACTGTGAACCGGACAATGTAAGATTTACCAATAAGCGTTTTTTCAATATTAAATGACATGAGGTCGGGTCTCGGTTGATAAACGACGAATTAAAAGATTTCACTTTTATCTTATTAAGTTGCATTGTAACTTGGTCAGTTGGAGCTGAAAATACTATAAAAGGACACAAAATAATTAATGATTGACTGCCTCGTTGGAACTCTGTACTCTGGGTTTCAATAGGTCGGGCAAAGTGTTATAAAGGTTTCCTTTAAAAAAATCCCTATAGCAGTCCCGAGTCTGAGATATTTTTTTGATAAAATGGCAATAGACTCGCCTCTTATTACTTTGGGACTTAACGTCGCCGGAAAAATGTAGGTGTTCATTATACACCTCTGCTCCTGCTTGGGAAAAATAGGCAGTACAATGTATATTATTAAATGGTAATTGTTGATAATGTGGCATGCGTGAAGGTCGTATTAATAGCAATCCCATTACTTTAGATACTTAGTGCATATAGAATAATGCCACATCATCTTCTTGTAGCGATTTGCCCACCATTTTATTACTTAAATTTCTATTTTACTTATTTTTAAACGTCCATTTAAAATCACGAAACTAACTAACGTCGAAACCATAACATATACTTGTGGGTCACATAAAAAAATATCCCGTCACTGGAATCGAAACCACGTCTAATCGAGTTATGAGCAAAGCGATCTGGACTCCTTTAAACCAGTCAAATCGTCTTCATTTCTTAGGTATAGCATCGATATGTTTTCATAATAAAAACTCGGATGCCGATTCATTTACTGAGTACTCGGAAAACTAAACAGGTTCTATGTATCCAAAATATATTTAAAATATGACATTGTATATTGTGTCTCTATCGCGAAGGCGTAAGCGCATGTGTCACTATTGTGCCCAAATACAGACATACAATCATTAAGATGATTACCGCGTCGCATGCTACGAGATTGAGGGCCATTTATAGAACTACGGGATCGATAAAAAAAATATTAAAATATTCGGTTTCTCATTCTGATGTATCCTTAGGAATCACCGAGATTAAGCAGCGTTGGGCTCAGTCAGTTTAAGATAGGGCACTCTTTGTCGCAATTATGTTTTCAAGTGTCTCTGTGCTTCAGAAGATACATTAAGCCGTTGTTCATGGTTGTCACTTAATGTGGTAGACGTTAATCTGAGTTGGACATCTTATGCGGTGGTTTGATAAGTTCCAATAGCAGGTGGCCAGAAACCTGCCTCCGCTTATTCCCACTATGTTGAGTATGAACTAATCTTTTTCTATTTGATGTGTTAGATGCCTTTGCCCAGCAGTGATATAACATAGACTGATTTATACGTAATTGTGACACGAAAATCTAAACTTTTACATCTCCTATACCTACTGCTAGCAATTTACCATACTATATACAACTTATATACAGCTAGCGCCACCTACCGTGTCCAATGATATCTAAAAGCTATCTAGGCAACACCTTAAGTACAAAAAACATCAGATTTGGTCAAGCCGTTTAGCAGGAGAGTTATGAACACACGCATATCGGAATTTTATTTAAAAGACTAGTTTCTGCCCGTGTTATCGTACGCGTTGACTTTGGACAAGATCTTTACATTTTTCCGGGACAAAAAGTATCCTATATGTTACTCTAGGTAATAAACTATTTAGGTGCAAAATTTCATCAAAATCCATTCACCCGTTTTTGCGTGATTAGATAACAAACATTTAAGCATCTAAGCATACAAACATTCACATTTATAATATTAGTAGCATTATTATTATAGTGTTTTGCATGTTTAGACATCAATATAAATTGCGAATGTCAGTGATACAAAGACAAATTGACAATAATTCTAAATAATAGTTTTTAATATGATCACATGTATGGGAAAACTAATATTTACAAGTATCTATGATAAAAATATTTTTATGAAATATTATCTCTTTTATAATTATTGACATAATAAATTACAATAATTTACATTTACTTAAAACAACTTAGTAATGGCTTCAAATATTGTTTATTTTTTAAATTTGAATTTTCGTGCGTTCCGTCAGGATATTTTGTTACAGACTTCTCCTGCTTGTTATTTTATTTGTTACTGCCTCGTTGGTCTAGTATATAGTGCGTGAAGATCGTATTAATAGCAGTCCCATTACTTTAGGTACTTAGTGCATATAGAATAATGCCACATCATCTTCTTGTAGCGATTTGCCCACCATTTTATTACTTAAATTTCTATTTTTCTTATTTTAAAACGTCCATTTAAAATCACGAAACTAACTAACGTCGAAACCATAACATATACTTGTGGGTCACATAAAAAAATATCCCGTCACTGGAATCGAAACCACGTCTACTCGAGTTATGAGCAAAGCGATCTGGACTCCTTTAAACCAGTCAAATCGTCTTCATTTCGTAGATATAGCATCGATATGTTTTCATAATAAAAACTCGGATGCCGATTCATTTACTGAGTACTCGGAAAACTAAACAGGTTCTATGTATCAAAAATATATATCAAAAATATATATCATAGCTTGGTAATCACGAGGTCCTGTGTTCAAATCCTAAGTTTTTCTAACGAAAACTTCCCAGTATGAGCTTGGAGTCTGAAATTGTGCCCGATATATGGCAATAGGCTCGCCCACTATTACATGAGACCTAACATCATCGGCGAAAAGCGGGTGTACTCAGTACACCCCTGCCACCCCCGCTTGGGGAATATAGGCGTGACGGTGTTATTTTTTTAATCTTTCTAATCGCCACCACTCTACTTACTTACCAGCTACTCTCTAAGCTCTCTATGTATGTTGGTTCTCTGTAAGATATTGCTTTTAGTAATAAGACCGCCTACAACATGTTTATTTTCGTTGTCTGATATTGTACTGATATTATGTTAGTATACAATAAAGTGTACTCTATCTATCTATCTAACCACCGATTCAGAAATATGGTTGTAACGATGCGTAAATAATTAACACCCACCTTCTCACAAAGTAGCACGAAGATAATTAATTAATAATTACCAACAATACGTGTTCTAACCAATTGAATGGACAATACATTTTTTTTTTCAATACAATGTCGAATAATATTCGCTAAACACTGATTTCATACTCCTTTGTTCACGATTCGGCTGGTGATCCTTTTCAATGTCGTATGCAAATGGATATAACAATTGTGTGTACGAAGAATTGTATCAGATCAAAGTGAAGTGCACTTTAAACCCTTTTTTATATTCAGTTGGGTTTGAATCCGAGACTTTGGAGTCCAATGGTCTAACCACTAGGCTAACACTGCTATTAGAGTTAGTTGAATGTAATTCAGGGGTAAAACACATCAGTATGATCCATCATTGAGATGATAAAAATGTTTCATTTATTTAACTAAAATATCATTTACGCCCAATGTGAAAACGCAAAACAGGCCCAAGCTTAATTGTAAGCAACATAAAGGGTAACAGTGAAAAATTCCTTTTAAAAATAAAACTTATAACATAACAGTATATCCAAACCTTAATATGTATACGCGTTGATAAAATATCCGATGAGATCATTCATTGATACATACATAGATCGATGGATAAAATCAATTGAAACACTCGTATTAGTGCAATAGACTTCAAAGCGCGAGCGAAAGAAAATATAAAACAAAAATATATTTATAATTTATTATAGAACTACTCTATACATTCTAGCTAATTTTATAAAAGTGTTACTGTATTATTATTTATTTATGTTATTTAATTGTAATATTAATAAAATAAATTCATATATAGACTAAATAATATATGTACCTAGTATCATAATTGCTTTAATACAGATTTTATTTTATGACATTTTGTCTAAAATGCCTTTTCAATCTCAATAAAAATATGACTAAAAGTCAAATGCCAATACCATAAAAGATCAAGATACTCGTATTGATGCTGTCAAAGAATGCGGATAAAAATATACACGTCAGCACCTATGAGAGGCAGACAGATGCGATAATAATCACGAATAAAGTTTGACAACATGATTTAAATATCAGAAGGTATACTCTCATGAAATAATTCGAAAAAGAGCGCTATGAATAAGTAACTAATACTTATGTATATTAAGAATGTCGGAAGAAAAAATGACAAAACAGATATACAATGCGAAAGCGGAGGGATGTAGGTGCCAGGGAAGACCTAGACTATCTTACCATAACCAAATAGACCGTGTCTTATCTGAAGGGCAAGTCGAGAGTCTCCGTAACCGGCGAGCGTATATGAGACGAACTATGAGAGTGGAGAAAGCCAGGGAGGTATATAAGGGAAGAACCTGTTGTAACTCTGTACTCTCTGTTTACCTCGCAAGGGATCTGGCGTGATTTTTTTTTAATTTTTTATTTTATTATTAGCCATCAACTTTAATAGTTCATTATATAATAGGTAAAACAGTGCTTAAATTAAAGAAAACTTTATAATTTATAGCAATCCAACAAAAATAAAAAGATTTCAAAATTTTATGAACAATTAGCGCTAGACTAATTGGATTTTTTTTCGTTAAATCAGGATCAACCGCAATTAGTCTGGGTTATTTTTTTAATATCATATTAGTTGTATGTGATATTGAACTTATTTTTTGTGTCCTATGATGATTCATGTAATTTTATAGGAATTTTAGACGGGTGTTATTTAGACAATTGGTTTGATATTTAAAAATTGTATATTGTATGCAAATGTAAGATAGTTTTGGTATTAGGGAAGTATAGTCTATAACGAAGACAAATTACTGGTAATTTAGGTTATAATTGGGATAAAGAAAAATATTGAGGAAAAACCTACAGGATCTGAGAGTTCTTGATGCAAATGACTAATGTTTTGAGGTGACGATTCAATGTTAGAGTGTTGAAATCTAAGGTGAGTCACTTTAATAGCTGGATTAAACTAAAATATTATGAAACTATCTATTTATCTATATCATCACGCAGGTTCCCTTGCGGGGTAGACACAGACTACAGAGTTCCAACAGGTTCTTTTCTTACATAGCTCTCTGGCTTCCTCTCCTCTAATAGTTCGTCTCATACACGTTCTCCGGTTACGGAGACTCTTGTCTTGAATTTATCGACTTTTTAATAAATAACCTTTAAAAATATAAAACTATTGAAAAGTTTAGAGTTGGCGCAGTTTTCTTTACCTGTGGAATACTTAGTTTATACCCTAAACCAGGATAAAATACATTAGTACCTACTGGATAAATTACTAATATATACCCGGTCAAACGAATTTTAGTTTAACGTATAAACTCAACAGGTGAACAGAACAGTAGATAGACCAATGACTGTGTGGATAAAGGACGAGGATGAACTTGGGCACAAAAGGGTGGAGGCTTATGGCCTGTAGAGGTTATAAAAGCTGATGATGATGATGACTTATCGGAGAATAATGGTTTACTAGCGTAGCGTGTCTTAAATTAAATATTTCATTAACATAAGCATTGCAAATGAAAGTGAAGATTACATACAAAGGTCATCTCCAGGGCTATATACCTACATTTTTACGTTAAACCAATGTTGAATGTTAAGAAATATGTACCGCAACGGCTTGCGATTGACAGACGACCTCAAAACAATATCATTCATCTATCACCCGCCAAGATGATCCGTTGACATAGAGTGTGTATCGATCAATTACTCAACTGTAGTCGTAAAGGTCATGAAAATACCGGCCAGTTAGGCTTTAAATATAGTCGGCTATAATATAGGCTCTTAGCGCTGTGAAACTGATCTTAGCGATCACCAAAGTTAAGTAGCGTTCGGCTTGGTCGGCCTGGGATGGATGACTAAATGTGGTAAAAGACATCGTTACCGGCTGCCACTTAATATGCCGGTAAGCCGAATTAGATACCTTATAGGCAGCTTTTTAAGTTTTAACAGCCTGTGGCCTGCTTCCTCCAATCCGCACTGGATCCGCGTTCTGGAGTATGACCTATTTTTTCTTATCTCGTGAGTGAAAGTCTTTGCCCAGAAGTGGGATAGAACTGACTGGTTTATTGTATAATTTGCAATATGCTGTCTGGTTTAGCTCAACACGCTCGCACGGCTTTCCTTTACAATGACAAAGTATGACTGCCTTGTTTTATATAGGTGTATGCTACGGATAGCAATCACAAGGTTTTCGTTTCAAATCTAAAGTCGAAAAAAGTGTGATTTAAGTATTTTTATCGTTAATTCTCAGTAGCAAATCGAAATCTAGATTTGTGCCCAATATAATAGCAGTAGACTTATTTTAAATTAGGACCTAACAGCGGCGAAATTCAGGTGTACGTAGTACACTCCTGCGTCTTCTCTGCTTGAAGAATATAACTGGCATATTATTTATTTTTATACGATAGGATAGATACTTAAAAATCAGAAACAAGTCATTAATATGATGCAATATCCTAAAACCATTAAGGTTTTTATTTTATCCATGGAAACAAAGAAGCGTCAAAGTATTGGCACATACGACCCGGATCTCCGTATCTCATCCGGACAAATACCGGAGCGAGGCCGGAGGAATAACAGACGCCAAATATTCTCAAATGTCAAGGTAACACGATTGTGGAAAAATCATCCATTAGTCTTGATTTATAGTTCCCTTCTTTGGTGAGGTGGTTCACCGTATATTTCACTCAAATGTGAACTATATATAGGGTGTATTTCGCATTGATTTTAAAAATTTTATTTTTATTCTTCTAACTATGACACACAACAACTGAAAGATAGCTATGATTTTTTGGAATTTTCAACCCAATAATAATAATACAATAAAGCAGCCATTATTGTCCCACTGTTGGGCAAAGACCTTTCGTCACAAATCGAGGTTGGAAATAATAAGTCATACATCACTATGCTTTCTAGTACCGATAAAAACCGCTAAAGTAAATCATTAGTATAAAAAATTGTATTGTTTACTTGCTATTGTTTTAACTAATTGTCATAAATGAAAAGAGCCATGCTCTGAAAGGTTAGACCTTTGACTAAGACTTGTCTAGACTGTGCATTGCTAACAAAAATGGCACTAAAAGCGGCCCAAGTTATGCACTGCCTGTGTCCGATTCCTTGAAAATTTGCGCTTAAATTGTATGCCGTTTCTGTTAGCGCTATGCTCCATGTAGAAAAGTAATTCATCAAAAGACATGGTATAAGTAGTATTAAAGATTGCAAGCGGCACCTAATTGACCGAAAATATGACATTTTCTTTAGCAGTAGACAATAAATGTCCCATTAAATTTTGAACACGAACCTACATCCTTCTCTTCGTTTAATTAAAGATCATATAACTTTGTCTTTTGCCTATCAGAATTCGGAGAAACTAAACTTTATCATATAATAATAAGAAAACTCGTTCCCAGGACTGCTTAGAAGGGTGCGTAGCGATCACTGAGGATTTGGATTATACAATCTGAAACATTTGGCATATACAGTCTGAAATGGATAACCGTTTGCGTGCTTTACAAGGCACAGTAAGTCCGTAATTGAGTAAATATAAACTAATTCCTCTCGCCTCAAATTTATGAGGAAATCTTACCCTGGAATGAATGAATCAGAATCAATATTTTTTATTCGGTTTTATTTGAGTAAACCGTACCTTTAATACAATATTTATGAATCGTCAGAAAAATAACAGACTGCACTATATCTGAAATCATTTCTATGGAGAAGAAAGGACAGAAACTCCAATGTCGCTCTTTTAAAGTAACTTTTTTCCAATGTATTGATTTTTTAATAATGAAGAAAAATGTACAGATAATATCTTTTTATCTTAACTTAACTGAATGAAATAGTTCTCATAATACAAAAACTGCAAACATACAATATTTAAAACACCACAAAAATACCTGCAACATACAATTATTAAAACAAAACACGCTATATATTTTAGATGAAGATAATCTGGTTCCTACTGTATAGTAACTAAATGATCTACAAAGAATGCGATTTGATATAAATTTATATCTTTTATGTTAAAATACTAGTGTGGATTTTTGTATTGTGTTGTCCAGAGATTTGTCGATAAATTATTCTGAAACCAGTTTGTGGTGTTTCGTAATTTTTTGGTTAATATTAAGTGTGCTAGAGATAATAATAATACAATATTTCGTGGATTATATACTCTACATATAGCGGCGCCTGTACGAAGGTGGTGGGACGAACTGGATATTTTCTTGAGGCGGTCTTCATAAGCCGAGAGTTAAACCAAATTACGGAGACTAATTCCGAGAAATGCATATTGAAGTTTATTTATTGAAAAATAAACACTAAGACAGAATTAATACACGACTATTGGGAGCTCTTGAATAATGCTTATTTATCAGGAAACAGAAATCAACTACTGCTCCCTTTAGACATTTTAAAGTGTTGCAGTAAAGGTCTTACAGTACTTTAGTACTGAAAACTTGTGTAGTACTTTTGTAATGAAATCTTTGTACAGCGATCCCAAAAAAAATGGTTGTTTAACCACAAACAGACATTTACTTTTTTACGGCTTCGTTGGTTTAGTGACGCATAGCGCGGCTGGCGATTACAAGGTTCCAGGTTCTAACTTTAGGTTTGACAAAGTGTCACCGACATTTTTCTATCAGGAAAATATAAAATAATGTTCACCAAGCTGGGGTGACTGATGTGTACTGTGTGCACCAACTTTCCGCCGACGATGTTAGACGATGTTTGGATTTTTTTCTGTCGAAAAAATACTTTTTTTTGTCTAACCTAGGATTCAAACCCTTAGGATCGCTAAGCGCATTATTCGCCACTAGATTAAGGCAATTCTCGTTTTCATAATTCCTATGTTGACTACATTATAATACACGAGGTGAAGATGCTAAAGACAATGCTATACAATGGTGCCATATGGGCAAGCTTCCAATTAGATAACAATAGTGTGACATTCTTTTTAACACATGCAAGCATTCGTATCTTAATTGAGGTCACAAAGTGTTACGGTATCATCTAAGGTCGAGTCGCCATACATGTCGTGACATTTTACGAATTATAGCATTTGTTTTTAAATTATACAAAAAATAAAAATAAACACCGTCACGCCTATATTTCCCAAGCGGGGGTGGCAGAGGTGTACTGTGTACAACCAAATTTAGGCGACGATATTAGTTCCCATGTAGTAGGGGTCTAGCCTATTGCCATATACCGGGCACAGTCCCAGATTTCGGACTAATACTGGATTTTTTTCGATAGAAAAACTACATTTGTCCAACTTAGCATTTGAATCCAGGACCTCGTGATCGCTTAGCGCATTCTTCGCTACTAGACCAACGAGTCGATTTTTTTTACTATAATTAACCATATTATGGAAATATAAGTAGAGAAAAATCAATTGAGCATGTTAGAAATTTTCGAACAAAATTGTAATTATCTATCTATCTCTCTAGCTTTATCATTACACCAGATCCCTTGCAGGATAGGCAGAGAGTACAGAGTTCCAACAAGTTCTTGCCTTACATACCTCTCTGGCTTCCTCCATTCTCGTAGTTCGCCTCAAAGACGCCAGTCACGGAGACTTTTGCCTTGCCCTTTAGATAAGACACGGTCCATTTGGTCATGGTAAGATATCCTAGGTCTCCCCTGGTACCTAGATCCTTACATTTTCGCATTGTAAATCTGTTTTGTCATTCCTTTTTCCGACATTCTTTCTCAAACGACAAACCATATTAAATATTTTATTCTATATCAGATACAAACATCTGATACCTTGATATAGCTAATGTTGTCATCATCATCAGCCAAGTCTACGGCAAGACGTAGGCCTTCCCAAAGATCGCCATAACGACTGGCTTTGTGCTGTACGCGTCCAGTTGTTATCCACGACCTTCACCAGTCATCATCTCTGCCTATACTTGTCCATTGCTGAACATAGGCCTCCTATGTCGCACTCCAGTGCAACCACCTGCATCCAACGACTTTCTACGATTCTCACAAGATCGTTGGTTCATCTGGTAGGCGGCCGTCCCACGATGCGCTTGCAAATACGTGATCTCCACTCTAGAATCTTTCTGCCCCAACGCCTGTTATTTGTTTCTATATTTTTAAAAATAGTTTCCTTAAGAACCGGATCTTTATGATCTGTTACAGGATTCTTTAAAAACCCCTGGGCTAAAGGTCAACGCAGTAACAATGCAGGTAGTTAATTCACAAAAAAACACGACTTAACAAATTACAAAAATCTTAATTCATTACATTTTTTAGAAGGTACATCTTGTTAGCAGGATAAAAATTATAATTGGCATAAGATATTTACTACCTATTCAAAATCTAAGTGGGAACTAAAAATATTAGTAAGTAAATGCGTTTTAAGATGATTTTATTTCATCAAATTAATTAACTTTAATTATATTGAACAATTAATCAGTAAAAACTTAGAGGTACAGGAGGGGAGGTGCCCTATATAAAAAACTCGAGAGTTATGGTTGCACCCTCACCCACTTGTCTGGTTAGGCTGTAAAGGTCCCGCGGCCAACAGCGTAAATCAGTCCCACAGACTCACTATATAAAAAGAACGGAGTTCGAAAACCGGCTCGCATCTTTGTGTTCTGGAAAGAAAACTGAGAAACTTCGATGTTCTATCCCAGCACACTAATTAATGTCTGTGTGACCTACATATATTTATTTGGTATATTGCGCATGCAAAATACATACTTGTAAAATCACATACATAAAAATAATTCCTTTAATATGCTGACGTTATTCTTAAAGAGAAATATACCCAATATAGGTCCCTTCCGTTTTAAACTGAATTAATCGTGTCGGACACGTATCTCATTACCACTACAACAAAACATTACGAGATGGCTTGCGTAACTCTTGGCGTGAGGTACTGGACCCGTCCATTTATGGCCTTATATGATGACACCGAGAGACGATAAAATTCTGAGTAAATTGAATTTGTTGGGTATAAACATTGATGGAGTTGCAACAACATAGTTCACTGCCACCTTTTTAATGAAAGAATTTTATTAAGATCCTGCGGGGTGCGATCTTACAGACTATGTCGCACCTGCTGGTCTGCCCCTTGCTCCACCACCTGTATAAGGGAAGAGCAGAGCGCAGCCGCAACAGGCGCGATTGAACTATCCACTCACGCGTGACAAATATAAAGTATTGCCACGAAAAAAGGGAGACTAAAAAGACTGCATCTTCTCGCTATAAGCTGCATATTTCTTTTATAAAAACGAAAACTTAGCTCCATACTAGGAATTATTGCTCTACCGTGGATTTTGTATGGTGGACAAACACCCAGATCGAAACAATAAATGTGTGCTACAGAAATATTGCTCTTCGGGGATCGAACGCGCGATTACTCGGTTCAGTGAGTGGAGCAACCTACGCTTTTAACTAACTGGGCCAAGTTGTTATCATTGTAGACTTAAACATTTATTTTTTTGAATATAAAAAAAATGAACACCAGGCGATGTGGAATATAGGCGTTAGCCTATATTCCACAATTAGAGGTGTGCAAATATTTTTTTTTTATTTTATTATGTCCGGGTCAGTCTCCAGATTTATTTGAATTTTGTAAAGTATAAAAATGGATGTTAGATGCATACATGCATATGTATGTATCTAATAATAAATGTATATATTCAGAAAATGCTAAAAAATGAATAGACAAAAAGACAAGCCCGCTAAGTTTCTCGCCAGATCTTCTCAGTAAAGACCGCGTTCTGATGCACTGGCAGATTAGTTAGTATAAAAAAAATTGTAAATATGACCATGTGAAGTTGGGTTGAACACCCCGTCAGAGTATATCATCATCATCATCATCATCATCAATCAATAATAATTTGAGTTTGATTCAGCTGATAGACATAGGCCTTCCGTAAAAATCACCATGACGTGATGACTGGGTTTCTGTTGTACGTATTTAGCTTTGTTGAATTGAGCAATATCCGATATTATATAAAATAAAAAATAATTCAACACTCAGACCCAAATTTGCTGATTCGAGCGTTAGAATTAGCATGGGAAATCTACCCACGAACTACTAACAAAGGTGGGATGAACGGCCCACGCTTATATTACTGTGCCTTCCAAGGCTGTCAAGTCGTAATGCATAGAATTGGAAATGTATTTGTTGTAAATTCATCATCATCATCTCAGCCTATACTTGTCCATTGCTGAACATAGGCCTCCCCAATCGCTTTCCAGCGTAACTGGTCCGATGCCACCTGCATCCAACGACTTCCTGCGATTTTCACAAGATCGTGGGTCCATCTGGCAGGCGGTCGTCCTACGCTGCGCTTGCCAATACGTGGTCTCCACTCTAGAATATTTCTGCCCCAACGCCCGTCCGATCTACGCGCTATGTGGCCCGCCCATTGCCACTTCAGCTTGCTAATCCTGAGGGCTATGTCGGTGACTTTGGTACTGCTACGAATCTGAGCTTTTTATGAGACATATTGTAAGAGACCACGTCTCTGATCTGTTTGTCATCACTGGCAACACACACGTTGTAAATGAAGCTAGAACTAATCATGTCTTTGTACTCAAGCGTAGGGCTACAATTTTCTATTACAAAATGACTGCCCCAGAAACGATTTATCGAGTGTATAAATGGTTAGATAAGTGAAGGTAGAAATGGATAAGTTCTTTGGCACTTTAGCCTAAACGAAAATGAAGTCGGTTAATGAATTGTCGTCGTCGAAAGGTCTTCTTTATTGTAAGAGTGCTTCATTTAAATGTGACTGCGATCCAAATAAAAGGACGAAAAAATATATTTTGTTATGATAAAAATATATGTAAAGCCAAATCCAAAAATATTAAATATTTTTTAATATAGAAACAAAAAATATATCGTCCAATCAGGAACTCGCGATCACTAGCCAGTACGTAAATATAAAAATGAACTAAAATACTTCTTTTAGGGGCGGGTTGCAACAAACCCGCCACAAGCAATCCGCACTGGCTTCGTGGTGGAGTATGATCTAAACTCACTCACGTCGATTTGTGAGAGAAGGCATTTGCCCAGGAGTGGGACAGTTAGGCTGATATTATATACTACTTTTCTAATAAAGTATCCTATGTTTTTCCGGGGCCTGGAATCTGGAATCCATTCTATTACGTTAGAACTTAAATCTGGATCTTTACAATACTCCTACGTCACTTACGTTAGGAACAAGAGGCTTAACGGTAATAAAAACAGCACGATGACATAACGTACAGGAAGTGTGAGAACTCTTTGCCTACCCCGCAAGGAAGTTAGCGTAACAATACAGACCATCACACATAATAAACTCTTTAAAGAACCTGCCAAAGCCTTGAAATCCCAACGTACTTTCCACATCACTTGAACAAAATCCAACGGGTCATGTACGTGACTTATCGCAATCTCTAACTTGGCCATTGTTTCCAAGTGTCCAGGCTTCAGAACAGAAATAGCAGAGGCTATTGGTAACTTGCGTAAGTGCATATCGTGATTGTGAAGTTTTAAACTTGATTGCATAAATTATATTTTGTGAAATTGAAAAGGATAGTAGTTGAATAAAGTTTGTTAATAGGAGGCAAGTAAAATTTACAAGAGTGGCTTCACTGCTTATCCTTAACACAAGTTTACATAACACATGTTGTTTTATTTTATTATTTATATTTAAAAAAACATCGTCGGCAAAAAAAGGTGTACACGGTACATCTCAGCCATCCCCGCTTCGGGAATATAGGCCTGAACGTGTTATTTGTTTTTATACGAAGCAAATATTCTGCGTATTCGGTTATATTATCTAATGACAATTACTTAAATAATGGGCTAAAACAAACAAAGCATGTTTTAAGTAACGTAGAATAATTAGGTACTCCATCTTTAACGTATTCCATAACGAGGCAGATTACCCGAAAAAGGTCAAATTATCAATAAATAATATTTTTCCTTGTTTTCATAATTAAAATTAATATGTACAGCATATGTCGTTGGATGCAGGTGGTATCGGACCGGTTACGCTGGAAAGCGATTGGGGAGGCCTATGTTCAGCAGTGGACAAGTATAGGCTGAGATGATGATGATGATGATGATGTACAGCATAGAAGTTACATACGAAAACATGTAATAAACAACGTAGAACCCACAAACAGCTTCATGACACCATAACAAAATGCCAGCCGGTGTAATTTCTTATGTCTAAGGGTATCTCAACTGCCAGTTAAACTTAAACATAGCCGATACTCTCTAACCTTCACCTTTAACTTAACCGGAATCGAAGTTAATTTTACTAATACAATGAATGAATGTTGTTTGTGGATAAGACAAGAGTCTCCCCAACCGGCGAGCGTGTATGAGACGAACTATGAGAATGGGGAAAGCGAGAAAAGTTTGTAAGGAAACAAAATATAAACTTGCTGCAGCAGTAAATTTTCGGATGTTTGTTACATAATTTTACCGAAACGAACTAACAGAATTTGATAAAGTTTTGCAAAGGTGTATTTTAATACGCAGGAAAGGATACAATCACAGCTACACAAGTAATAAATACCACCTGTGCCCTAAAGGCAAACGCTGTTACCATAGTTTCAATTGAATGGTATATCGGTTTAAAATCTCTATTATACTAATGTTATGAAGACATTATTGCCTCCATTTTGGTTTAATAAATAATATTTATGATAGATTTGTGATAAATAGCTAGTACGAATATATAAGTCGTTGTTTTGTATTCTTGCGTAGTTTTTGGGATACGTAATAAATAGAGTATTTTAATATTCTATACTACTATGAGTTCCCTATGTTTGTTTTTAGACCATATTTTTAATCATACCCATTTCAGGAATAATCAGTATGACCCTTTGTTGTTGTGAAGAATACGGTACTACGCGGTAGGTATTTAGATGGAATTGTATGCTTTCTTCGGCTGGATGGCACGGGTCGGGCGGGCTACCACACACGTGAAACAATAAGATAGGTTTTTTTCTTAATTAATAAGTAATTATTTATTAAACGAAAATAGTTTTTGTTTTTTTTATGAATCATCATTCCGTATCACAAGTACAGCTTATCCTGTAAATTCCGTGAGAATACATAACCTTCTGTATATATGAGTATATATATCCCTTGCGGGATAGGCAGAGAGTACAGAGTTCCAACAGGTTCTTTCCTTACATACCTCTCTGGTTTTCTCCACTCTCATAGTTCGTCTCATACATGCGTGCCGATTTTGTATTGTAATAGATTAAAATATATTTTTAGCCGCCTAAGTAAGCCGATTGCACTAATTGACCTTCACAAGTCTATCACAATAGCAGCTCCTCAAACTCTTGAACTTCAAATCCGAACATCCTCAAGTGATGAAACTACCAGTGATTTATTACAGCTGACTTAATAGTGTCAAGTGGTACTTGTACAACTTAAGTAACTATAGCTTGATGCTTTTATTGTTTAATAATTTCAAAATTTATGAATATCGGGTGTTTTAATATAAATTGTCTAATAAATTGATTGGGCTTGGAGTTAATTAGGGATAGGCGGTCGTGGCACTACGGGATCAATACTGGGAATATATAAATGAAATAACATCCACACTGATCACCTCCTCGGGTGACTAGAGAGCTGGCTCATTCCTCGCTCAAAAGATAAGTTTGCCTATTCAGCGAGGAAACGCAGGCAACATGTTTACCACCATTCCACGCGGATGCAGTCTTTGTAATAAAGGATGTTATTTGATTTTTAATTTTAGTTTTAAATATTTTTATATGAAGTAAAAGTTATTTATTATTAAAAACCAATGATTAATTAATAGGTGCTGGATTTCACACTAATTAAGTAGTGACGGTGGTAAACTACGACTGATGCTAGTCACTGACCTCCCAGCAAAGTCATGTCGCCAAAGTGACCCAGTCGTGTTTTGGTATGTCCAAAGTTGCCTGATTCGAAACTTCTACGTCTAAGTCTAACTTTCATGCTGAGAAGCAGCCTATTTCAGAGTGAATAGGCTATAACTGAGTTAGCGAACCACATCTTCGGCTCTATCTTTGCTTTCAGTCTGGTGAGATAGGGTCTAATTACTTAGACCACAATAAAAAAAACAAGAATATTAAATGAATATCTGAAGAGCAAGTCAAGAGTCTCCGTAACCGGCGAGCTTGTATGGGACGAATTATGGGAGTGGAGGAAGTCAGAGAGGTCTGTAAGGACAGGACCTGTTGGATCTCTGTTCTCTCTGCCCCACAAGGGATCTGGCGTGATGATATAGATAGATTAAATGAATATTTCTGACAAACTTTACGACTAGCATCATAGTATTCAAATATTTAACAATTTTTTACGATTCTATTATCCTAATACTATTAATTATGTTCCAAAATTAAAATGTATTTAATTTGTTGTGTGTGACGTAAGGTTTGTATACGATTGCAAGAGAGCTATAAACGAAAACTAATAACGTTTATTATTTCGTACCTTCTATAGTATTTAACAGTAATAATCTTTAGAGGTCCTTAGAGGTAAATTGTAATGGACTTCGCAAGAGTTAATTTGTAAAGGTTACTGGTTTTATCGCGCTGTCTAACGGTAGTAAGATATAAATAAAGATTGTTTTATAATTGAGGAATGACACGCCAAAAGGGCTTCAGTGTTTCCACACTTATGTAAAAATCTCTAATCAATGGAAATCCATTATATGGATCCAATCATTTATATGGATATGTATATGCAAATAGCCGGTTTGTAAAGAAAGGTACATTTAAACTCTGACATCACCCCTTCTTATAGGTGCTGCCAGAATACCAGCGCTGCACCATGATACAACGTTATAGTGCAGTAATATGCTGTGGCAGTATCTTGTTCAACTCCACACAACCTCTGGTGTTTGTAAATGTGTATTTTGTGATCCCATTGCCTGTGTATGTGTGGTTTCTTCTTTTGAGGTATTTTGTTTAGTTGAGAAACATATCTATTTAAATACACTAGACAGGATAAATAAAAGCGTCACAAAAAAAGCGTCAAGCAGGGAATGTAAACGTGACGCTTGTATTTTTTGGTCGTGTCGGGTAGGTGAACTACGTACATCTACTAATCGTAACGTCGGAACAGGGGGGCGAGCACATAGTATCGGACCTAATATCACGGTTTTGGAGTCTTTGGAAACTGTTACTGAGATTTTTTCTCTCCATCTCCATCTCTCTCTGTCTGCCTCGTTGGTTTGGTGGCAAAACACATCGCTTTATGATCACGAAGTCCTGGGTTCAAATCCTAGGTCGGACAAGTGTAGTTTTTCTAACGAAAACTTCCCAGTACGAGTCCGGAGTCTAGAATTGTGCCCGGTATATGGCAATAGGCTCGCCCCCTATTACATGGGACCTAACATCGTCGGCGAAACGTGGGCGTCCTTAATACGTCTCTGCCACCATTTGGGGAATATAGGCGTGACGGTGTGTTTTCTCTCCATCTCTTTCTGACCATCACACCAGATCCCATAAATAGAGGTATAGATACAATAAGAATAATTTATTTTACCTTAAAACAAAACATCCAGCACCGTATTAAGTACATCTTGTATTTTATTTCATATATTGATTAGCAAGTCCACCTACTCTTTTCCCTCATCTTGAGTAATTTCTCTGTCACCATTACAAAATCCACAGGGAACTCAACATTAATGATAAGTAATTAAGAATCACGATGGTGAAATGAAAATATTTTATTACCAAACGTCATTAGTCTGGCATTTGTAAAACTTTGCATAATATATTACGATATTAGTTGGCTTTTCGATTACCTTATCCGGTCTTGACTTTGACTGGTTTGGTATACGTAATCTGTAGTACCTACACAGATTAAAATCAATATCGTCCCGGCGATATCCACGAAACACAGATGGTTAAGGTGTACTATGTAGACTCATATTTCGCCTATGACGTTAGGTCTCAATTTAATAAGTGGCGAAATTCCAAATTTCGACTGCTACTGTGAATTTTTAAGAAAAAACCTCAATAACTTTTAGGTTCTCATCAATAAATTCTTGCAGCAAAGTTGTCAATTGACGAAAAATAACTAAGCAAGACGACTTCTAAAAAAAATTGAAGTTTGTGCCAGTTAGTGCAGTGGGTTACTTGGCGCCGACTTCAAATTATTTTTTTGCTTCTTAAAGACGAGTTAATTAATTATTAAAATTTATATTATATTGTTTTGCTTAGTTCTAGAGTAAGGTACCTGCAGAATTGGTATAATGCCCATAATAAAGAAATCTATGCATTTCTGCTGTTTGCTGTTAAGGAGTCCCCTGGTGTATCTTAAAAGACCAATGTTCAATACCGATTTTATTAAAATGGGACTGGGGATGGTACTACTTTGGACTTATACTCAACTTAATGCAAAAAGAATCATCAAAATCGGCCTAGGATTGACGGAAATAGCGGTCAACATACATAGAGACGAATTTAGAACCTCCTTCTTTTTGAAGTCGGTTAAAAAGTAACAACCACTTAATAAAAACAATATAAAACTTAAGACAGCGGCATGTATTCTAATAATACCAGATCGATTACATAAATATCAAGGTCAAATCGTATATTTTTAAAAGCCAGCCAAAAAAGCACTCAACTTACAAACGTCAAAATTGTTATTTTTTACGTCTTACATCGCATAGGAACGCAGCCTCTACATGCTGAGAATATATTTAATATACTTAAATTTTTTATTCAAACGAAGGGTTCGTTATATTCTTATTTGCATCAAAAAACTCAATTAATGTTGAATGCAAAGTACATTCCTCTATAAAGATCCCTTGCAGGGTAGGCAGAGAGGTCATTTCAAACGCGTATCTACCACCATGAAATTTTTAAAGAAAAACAACATGCCCATTTGATACAGTTTCTTCCTAACCAGTTCTTTTGTACTTCTACATATACCTAGTGTGTTAACAAACATAGCAATTAGGGTAAGCATATACACATGCCAGTACTTTGTCGTAACTCTTACAATATATTAGCATGTTACGTCTCGTATCCAATCGATTTTTCTCGCCATTTAGACGAGTTCTTTATTTATGTGCGGCGTTTTCCGTTACCGAAACTTAACTAGGACAGTTAACGAAACGATTGCGCCACAATATAATTAGATTCAGAAATTTCACTATTTATTTTAGCTGGCTATGACCATACTCGTATGTTTGTAATACTGACAAGATCTTACGTTTCTCTTTGAATCCTAAATGTATACCGCAAGATGAATCAACGAGAGAAATTGTAAATATAAGTCATTCTATAACTATCCCACTGCTGGCAAACGTCTTCTTCAATAAATCGAGATGAAAGAGATTAGGTTATATTCCACCAAGTGGATCCAGTCTGGATTGATGAAGGTAAGTTTGGCCATATCTTGATTTCTGTGGTTAGAACTTATCAGGCATCCAACTCAGCCTAGTAACATCATCCTTGTTCCACTGCTGGGCGAATGTCATCTCTCATAAATCATGGTAAAAGAGATTAGGTCATATTTCATCACGTAGACCCAGCCTTTGGTATTTTTTGACCACGCCCCACTGTTACAACTGATCAAGCCGCCTATAAGGCATCCAACTTCTCGACTTAACGTATTCGTCTTGGTATTCCACATTGAACCGAAAACTAGCACACAAAGTGGAACGCTAACGCGGATGATATCGCCACAAATGGTCACCCAGGTCTGGAACTAATCGATCCAAACGTTGCTTTAGCTTAGTGAGCACGCTACGAGCGCTCAAAAGAATTCAGATAATTGTTATTTTAGAGATTTTTATTGGGTGGATTAATGCCGTCAATTTAATAGGTTTTAAAGTTTAATATTGTGGTTTTATAGACAAGTTTGTTCACCGATCGTTAAATAAAGCTTAGAAGGTGGTTCAGTTGTAATTTGTTTTGAATAATTTCACAAGAAAAATAATGGATTTTGCTTTAGGGCCGTCTTTAAATTATCCATTTGAGCAGTTACTTTATCTCTAATTTACACTTTTCACCTTGTAATGTACCCACTTATAACATTTACGGCCTAAATACGGCCAGATTCCTTGCAGGGTAGGTAGAGAGTACATAGTTCCAAAAGCTTCTCCCCTAACAGACCTTCTTAGGATTCCTCCACTCGCATAGTTCATTCATATAAACGAAAACATGACGAATAATTCGTCTAATAGTTAGCACAGGGTCTACTCACTGGATCGAAAAGTCGCCGGTTCAATTCCAGCACGTGACTTGTTTGACCCACAAACATTTGTATCGGTCTGGGTGTTTGTAAATATAAATTTTATCTTTGTAAGCGCATCTATGACACAGGAATCATTCCTGATGTGGCGCTACATGATTAAAAATAAAACTATGCGCAAATAGGTAATGACCATCAATATTTGCCCACCTAGGTCACGTTTTAGCATTGTGAAACAGTTATTACAAATCTCCACATATTAGGCAGAGGTCAGGCGATGTCGCTAAGAACCCAAGTAATTATTTACCCAAAATATAATAGTAAATGGAGATGACCCCGTCGTGTTGCAACATTTAGAGCTACCGTTTAGGTGTTTGCTGCATTTAATCGTTAATAATGTTTTGATAAATCCTATTAATGCTATAAATGCGAAAATTCGTGAGAATGGATGGATGTATGGATCTTTGTTACTCTTTCACGCAAAAACTACTTTAAGGATTTTGATGAAACTGTACAGTAATGTAGCTTAAAGAAGCGCTCATAGCGCTGTGCGACCGCGGTGTTCTTACCGATCACCAAGGATAAGCAGCGTTCGACTCGGTCAGCCTGATATGGGTGACCGTTTGTGGCATTTTCATATTCGAGCGTCTCCGTGCTTCGGAAGGCACGTTAAGCCGTTGGTCCCGGTTACCACTTATGTGGTAGTCGTTAAGCCGAGTTGGAAGCCTTAAACGCGGCTTGATAAGTTCCAACAGCAGGTGGCCACAAACCTGCCTCCACCAATCCGCACTGGGTCCGCGTGGTGGAGTATGAGCTAATCTCTCTCACCTCGATTTGTGAGAGAAGGCCTTTACCCAGCAGTGGGCAGTATAGGCTGATATTATTATAATGTAGCTTAAGCATCAGAATAATACATAGTCTTTAATTTATAAAGAGATTACAAAATAAAGGCATGTGTAGCCGCGGGTAAATAATACATTTAACTGCCTGGTTGGTCTACAGACTAATCGTAGGCTGAAAAAGGGGTGATTTATCCGTCGCAAGATTCTCAGAGTTCGGTCCGGAGTTTTTAATTTTGTCCCTATATACCTAATTGGAAGCTGATATTGTCAATGAGCTATGGGTGTATGTACACAGTATATCTCTGCTACCTCAGACATTTGAAGTTTCATAATGCAACTTAATAAAAACCGTGTTTCCAAGCTTTGAGGATGTTGTTGTCATCAAAATTTTGTTTTAAATGGAACACGTCAATTTATAAGTGTTTGACAGATATCTTTGACATTAGAGAGTTTAGGAAACAAAGATTGATTTTGGCATAGAGCTAGTAAGTTGACATTGGCATATATATTTTTACATCAAAAATTTACGTGATAGACATGAAGGTAACACCACGATTACTGGCTAGCGTTACGCTAACGTCAAAGTTTTCGTGCTAAACTCTCAAATATCCCTAGCGTGTTCAAAAAATAAAGACAAGGTAGTGAGTATTCCTTATTCATGTTACGTTTGCGGGGTAATTAAATGACGAATAACGTGCGAAGAACTTTATTAGGCGCGAACTGTATTAGTACATCATAAAATTAACGTTCCCCGATAAGGGGTTTACGAGATATCGGGGTGCATTGAAGTCTTAACATTAAGAATATTATAATTTATCCCCAAGTCGCATCGTTTACCGTATAATTATGTGG
This sequence comes from Phalera bucephala, assembly GCA_905147815.2. Lineage (NCBI taxonomy): Eukaryota > Metazoa > Arthropoda > Insecta > Lepidoptera > Notodontidae > Phalera > Phalera bucephala. The sequence continues at coordinate 1,882,645 of LR990616.1, forward strand.
TCGTATATTCGGTGGGTCTGAATAATGCGCTTGGGCATAATAATGAGCAATCTTATGCCCACGTACTCACAAATCGCTAATATAATTAATGCAATTAATTATGAACCTTTTGTTGTAGAATTAAGGTTTGAACATACCTTACTGATATAATTATATTGACATAATTATATTTGCTCTTTTACAGTCAACTGCAACGAGATGTAAATGTTTTTCAAAGTTCAAACGTGCTTTTTAAAGCAAATAGTGATCAAATACTACTGTTAAAAACCATTGACTAAAATGATATATGGATGGATGGATTATATGGGAAATTACGTCGAGTATTTACATCGCCCATTCCACAAAGCCTAAAGACAAAAGTCTTTAATCAGTGCGTCCTGCCCGTTATGACATATGGAGCCGAGACGTGGACACTCACGGTTGGAATGATTCATAAATTTAAAGTCACTCAGCGAGCTATGGAAAGGGCTATGCTCGGAGTTTCTCTGAAGGATAGAATCCGGAACGAAGTCATTCGACAGAGAACCAAAGTTATCGACATAGCCCACCGGATTAGTAAGCTAAAGTGGCAATGGGCCGGTCACATTAGCCGAACAACCGATAACCGCTGGGACAAACGAGTTCTTGAGTGGAGACCGCGGACTGGCAAACGTAATGCAGGACGCCCTCAGGCTAGGTGGAGCGATGACCTTCGTAGGGCGGCTGGCAGAAACTGGATGCGAGTAGCCGAGGATCGTACCCAGTGGCGTGCACTTGGAGAGGCCTATGTCCAGCAGTGGACTGCTATAGGCTGATGATGATGATGAATGATGAAAATGATATAATTACTATTTTCTCTAAAACACATATTTGAACTCTTTCATTTTCACTCAACATAAAAACGTCGATTTCTTGGTAACCTTCATATTACAATACTTATGGATTGCAATCACAACAAAAAAATATTAAATTGTGATGGTTAGTTTGAAAAGATTTAAAATTTAATTGGAATAGACCTTAAGAGAGAGAGTCTTAGTCCGTGGTGACAAGCAATATAGTAGGTACATATTTTATACAAACTACAGAAAAAATCTTGCGATATTCTACCACATCCTCAACTTCATGCACCTAAATACAAATATGTGAAGATGATTTGCAAAGATTGCAGAATGTTATTAATTCACATAACTACCGCAAACCAAATTCTAAAAGAAGGCCGAACAATCATGACGAATAAGCAATCAGCTAGGCTAGCAAACGCAGCCGGAGCCGTGTGTGTTGACTTAATTAAGTCATTGTTAGTGACAAATACTTCATCAATGTTGCCGTGGTGTGTGGCACAAGTTAAAACATTAGAGAGATTTGACGGTTTAGATAATAAAACGGAGAAGGAAAACTTCTTGAGGAAACTTACAGAGGACTGAAACTGAGAGAAAAGATTCACAGACATTTGGAATTATATACCTACATAAAAAAAAAAATGGCGAAGGGCCCAACCCCTGTCTTACACCCCGTAACGTCTATATTCCCCAAGCAGGGTTGGCAGAGGTGTACTGAGTATACCTCCCAGTTTTTGCCGACGATGTTTGTTCCATGTGATAGGGGGCGAGCCATATACTGGCCACAATTCCAGACTTCGGACTCATACTGGGATTTTTCGTCAGAAAATCTAGTTGTCACTAAACCAACGAGACAGTCTTATTGAGGCGAAATGTGAGGACTATGTATACATGTTGCCTATGGGCTAAATAAACGGGTGTGGGAGGTAAAAATGTTCTCGCGTAATACTCGCTATTAGGAAATTATTTTCGGTAAGTATAACTAAGTCGCTTTTAAATGGGTGCACACTTTTAGCTATTATTATGCTTTAGTTTTACTGCAAGTTCATTAATGATATTATCCTGCTAGATACCTCACTCACCCGTTAGTAGCATTGATTTTATTCTTATGTTACATTCCTATATAGTGTTTTATGCTTCTATAGTTCCTCTCGTTCCCGCATTCTTTCATCACATGTACATATAAAAAATGCATAAATAATATCTTCTACGCACCTAAATTAAATTCGCAACACCTAAAAAGAAAAAATAATGTGATGCTTAATTTTAAAGACCGAAGTCATCGATAAATTATACAATAAGTTTTTCACAGCGGTTGTCGGAAAAAATCCGCTTTCACAATTGCCTTGGGCCGAACCGTACGGGTTACATTCCTTCGCTGATTACCTGAATACCTTGAGCTTCTTCCACTTAATATATTTCTCTGTGACGCACCAACGCACGAAACACTCGAGAAATATTATACGCATATGTTAATTTGATTATTTTATTGTTAATTTACTAAGCAAGGACATTTTTTATGGTAGGAAACAAGAAAATACTAGTTTTTGACATTGAAAGCGCCTGTGCGTATATTTATAGCTAGTTAGTTTGGTAGGCGTGATTGCTAATATTTTTATGTTGTGTCTTTATTATAATATATATAATAATAATAGTAGCCCTGTTAAGAAACTGTCCCACCGTTGGACACGGGCCTCCTCTCAAACTGAGAGGGTTTAGGCCATAGTCCACCAGGCTGGCTCAGTGCGGATTGGCGAACTTCACACACCTTCGAGAAACTCTTAGACATGCAGGTTTCCTCACGATGTTTTCCTTCACCGTTAAAGCAGGTGAAAATTAATTTTTAATACGCACATGCTTTCGGAAAGACAGAGGTGCGTGCTGGGTTTGAACCCGTGACCTCTGACTTCGCAGTCCAACAGTCTAACCACTAGGCTATCACTGCTTTTATGTCTTTATTTTTTATGTTATTTTAGAAAACTCGAAATGTATTAAGTTTAGCGACGTATTGCAATTGTCATAATTATAAATCATTCTGTACTATCTCACTTGTGGGCAAAGGCCATTTCTTACAAATCACAAACAAGCGACATAGATTAGTTATTCTCAATCACGTAGCCTCAGTGCAGATTGGTAAAGGCAGATCTTCGGTCACTTACTGTTGGATTTTTTTAAGCTGCCCATTATTACATGCCTAAGTTTAGCGACTGTCAAACTTATTAAGTGGCCTCTGGAATCAAAAGCTAAACATGCTTTCCGAAAAACGGAGATATTCACAATGGAATTGCTACAAACGATCACCCATCTCGTGCCTTGTGACCAAACGTGACTTGTGCTTTACTGTGGTGATTGTCAAATTTATTGCAGGGTAGGTAGAGAGTAGGCAGAGCAAAAACAGGTCCCTTTATAGCTACTTTTAAAAGCATAACAGGCGCTAACTATGAATCGCTTTCAGCCTGACAAGATCATCAATTTTATAATTGACTACACAACAAATAGCTCATTTAATTACAAAATCATACAAAACTAAATTATACGGATAATCGTGACAATATAATTTAGTCAAACAAGTCGACGGAATTACTTAACCTTATACCAAATGCTATTGCAATCATTTTGTTATTCAAATTGTTATTTACATACACATTATAATGTAATAAATACGGTAAATATGGCATGGCCGCGCATTATAAGTAGCTCGGACTAAAATTGAATGCAGCAAAATAAGAAATTTTGGGGAAAATACTTGTGTGGGTGGTTCCGAAATGCTTATCACGTGCTTAATGCCAAAAATAAAAACAATTCTAATAAGATTCTTAAATTATTAAATAAATTAATAAATAAATATGAATATAATGAAATAGAAATTATCTATTGTGCATTTTAATAAAATTGTGATAGAATTTTACGGAGACTCTTGACTTGCCCTTCAGATAAGACACGGTCTATTTGGTCATGGTAAGATAGTCTAGGTCTTCCCCGGCACCTACATCCTTCCACTTAGTCAAGTCAAGAGTCTCCGTAACCGGCGAGTGTGTATGAGACGAATTATGAGAGTGGAGGAAGCCAGAGAGGTATGTAAGGAAAGAATCTGTTGGAACTCTGTACTCTCTGCCTACCCCGCGAGGGAGCTGGCGTGATGATATAGATAGATAGATAGAATTTTAACATTATTGAGCTGACATTTGAAATCTTTATACAAGGTGTCGTTTTATATCCTCGCAGAATTATCAGGAGCAGTTGTACTGGTGAAATTGAACATAAATTCATTAAGAAACGAGACAGATTTTTATTTTGTAAATATAAAATAAAATGTGTTGTATTTCCAGGTTTGTAGTAACGGCCTTGGAAAGTGAACAATATTATCTACGTAGAAGGGTTTTTTCGCTTCTACTAAGCTTATTCTGATGATTCTGATTTACTGTCAAATAAGTACTTATTAATAAAATATACACAAAAACAAAACGCCAGTTTTAAGTAATGTAATTTTTTAAAGTACTCTCTATTATGTACAGCATAAATTTCGCGACAATACAAAACAACAGTCAAATAGTCAGTACAAAAATGACAGTCTGTATGTTAACTTTCTGTATGAGTGTATTCATACTTCTTCTCCTTCTAAACAGCTTTACCAATTTAGTTTTTTTTTGTACCTATGCCTACTACATTGTTGTGAATCGAGAACTGAATCGACTGTAACTATTTTTAATACAGATCACATTTTTTTAAATACATTTCTGTTAACTTATTCCCATATTTCCTCAATTCGCTGTATTAAATACGTTTAACTATGATTAAAAGCAGTAATAGCCTAGTGGTTAGACCGTTGGACTGCAATGTCAGAGGCCTCGGGCTTAAACCCAAGCACGCACATTCATTTTCAAAAGCATGTGCGTATTTAAAACTAACTATCACTTGCTTTAAGTGTGAAGGAAAACATAGTGAGGAAACCTGCATGCCTAAGAATTGCTCGAAGGTGTGTGAAGTTCGCCAACCCGCACTGGGCCAGCGTGGTGGACTATGGCTTAAACACTCTCAGTTTGAGAAGAGGCCCGTGCCCACCAGTGTGACAGTTTTTTAAAAGGGCTAATATTATGATAAAAAGCAATACAGTGATTTCAATTATATACAGTTCTTAATATGATTTCTCAGTACGGTTTTGTAGAGAACGTGAACGTGAATCTAAGTTCTCAAGAAAATGGTAATTAGCTCTTTAAAACTAGAACTTTGATTTTCCTATTAAATGTGTAATGCTAAAATCTGATTCAGATGTCTGAGGTCTTTCGTCATTTCAGTTACACGTTCTATATTATTGCAGGTCTTGACCCTATTATATCAGTGGCAACATATGACCTACTCAGTAAAAATGACGAAAATATTTTGTGACCCGTAATCAATTACTACCGATGCTGTCTATTTCTGAATGACGTAATTTCTTGTCTAGGATATTGTCTATAAATTTTGTAGAATGCAACATTGTTTATCTACACTTATATTATAAAAGAGGAAAGATTTGTATGTTTGTAAGAAATACACTCAAAAACTACTGGACCAATTTCAAAAAATATTTCCCTATTAGAATGCTACATTATCCATATATACTGAGTCACGGAGACTATATTTATTACTAGAAAAAATCATGGACCGCTATTAAAACTTTTTCAAAAGATTCCACTCGTGCGAAGCCGGGACGGGCCGCTAGTAAATATATATATTTGATGCTTATTATTAATTATTAAATGCCGAATTTTACAAATATAGAATTAAAAAGCGTACAAATATTATTATAACATTGAAATGTAATCCTTAATATTTTAAAAGACTTACCAATAGTCCAATGATATCTGGAAAAAAATAAGAAAATAAAGAGAGATAAAGTGTGTGCTAGTATTTGGGAAAGGTTATTTTCCAAATTAAAATTTGGTGCACCTAATTATTTTATTGACCATCTCCTGATCCGCAAATGGCATACAAAAATATGCCTTATTTCAGTTCTACAATAAAGATGAATATAACGACACCTCTTAAGGTTTAATTCTATCACGCTTAAGTTACAGGGCGTACTCAAAAAACATTACCATCCTGCACCTACGATAGATAAAACACCGCATTGGTCGTTCACACCAGCTGTCTTTGGGAAAGGCTTTTGTCCTACAATAATGATGATCGGCTGATGATGATAAACTGCTACATGAACTGGGCTTCTTCAGTAAATAGAACAGAAATCGAAATAATAAAACATTAGAAGTAAAATTTTGATGGGCGACGGACTTTCGACGGAGGATTTGGCAGGGCCTACCGCGATCTACCATTTATCGACCGGGAGAGTGACAGTGATGCAATTACTTTACAAAAGAATAATAAGGGACGGATATATTGAGCGCGCGCTCGGAAATAAACGATGTATGTTCATAAAGAAATTTCATCATTTTCTGAAATAAATTACACTATAAAATGAAAAACTGCTTTACAAGAACTTTGCTATGTTTTTAAATGAATTATATTGCTTAGTTTTAAGTGGTTCGTGTTGGAATCAAAAAAGTAAACCTATAGAGATGACTTTTCCTATTCAGAAAATTATGATTAATCGTTTATTTCTTTTACCGGACTCTAAAATATGCCGTAAAAGATCACATTTCAAAATATAAAGTCTCTAATCCATATACTTCTTGAAACTTTTTTTTCGAAGCCCCCTAAGCCTTCGATTTCCGCCGTCTGGGTATGAGTGAATGAAAATTTTTATGTTTGTAAAACGCACCCACGGTAGGAATAAAACATAGTGCAGGGCTACGTTTAAAAAAAAGAGCGCACGATTTTGTTATAAGGTACTATAGGTTCTTTATCATACTGCTTAGTTTGACAAAAAATAGACACTCACATACGCTCATTTTAATGCTGTAAAATATTTCTGATAAATTTTATATTATCTTTTAAGTTCAATTACAAGTTTTAGAAAACTTTTAATCCAATTTTTTTTTTAATTTTTTGCCCCACCTAAAGATTTATTTCTGTGTCGTGGGTGCGTTTACAAACATGAAAATTCACATACACAAATACCCAGACCGAAACAAATAATTGTGGGTCACACAAAGATTTGTCCCTTGCGGGAATCGAACCAGCGACTGTTCTACCCAGTGGGTGGAGCGGCTTAAGCTCTTAACCACTGCACCACATCGTCCGTCTAGTTTGATCCTTGTATCATATACATACGTCCACGCAGTCCTGAAGCATATTTTATGATTACGATTTCTTAGACTGTGACTTTTAAACTAACAGCGTGAACTAATGATGACAAATGACTAGTGAATTCATACTGACAGAAAAGTGATTTCATAATGCAAATACATGATTATCATTGCAAAAAAGGGAATGATTAATTATACTCATTTCGTGCCTGTCCGTCTGCGGACCTAGACAGATGTAGAGCTTTGAAGATATTACGTTATTTATTGCGCAATATCGACTCAGGGCTAAGAATTTGATGATCAAATTGATCTTTAGGAGAAAAAACCGAACACTCAGGGTTCCCATATATTTAATATTCCTTTTTGGTTTCGATATTTTTTTTAATAATTTTTATATAGTATTCACGGGGAAGATAAGTAACTAGGTAATATCAATTTTTAAAAGCCCCAGCGGTATTTATACAAAAATGATTTGATTGAAAGTTTTCTTAATGTGTATCCACTAAAGTATTAAGACTTAGATACTATATATAAATAGTAATTAGTAACACTCAAATTAATAAACATCTAGTTGCTTCGTACTAGACGTAGACCCAGGTATTTCATTCAAAATAGCCAAGAATTTTATCATACTTTTCCCGTCCGCCAATTGAACTGTCAATCAACCGTATTATATGGTGTTCTTTACCATAGAGTTGTATATCCAAAATATATCGAATAAGAAATATATTTTTTTCCCAAATAAAAATCCTAAGCATCATACTTTCTGTCTTTACAGAGGCTGTCACTGCACATAGCAGTGGTCATCCTTGCGGTGTACCACACCTGCAAAGCCGATCGTGCTGAACGAGCGATACAGTTCGATTCCAGTCGGAACTATGCCGTAATCGGAGCACCCTTAAACGCGCCCCTCGATGAGGATGGCTACTTTTACCCGAAGCCGAAGATACCTTTCCCTCCTCCGCCACAGCCACCGAGGACTCCGCCACCACCTCCCCCAACGCCTCCACCTCCCCCACGAACGCCTCCGCCACCGCCTCAGCCTCCGAGAACGCCACCTCCACAAACAACTGGATACGTGTACGAGACTCCACGTATACCCTTCGAGATTCCTACTACTAGAAGGACTCCGCCACCTCCGCCACCGCCACCTAGAACTCCTCCCCCACCACCAGTAACAAGACCTCCTCCCCCACCACCACCTCCTCCAAGAACGCCACCACCACCACCGCCTCCCCCAAGAACGCCATCTCCTCCACCACCATCCCCACCAACATTCCCACTACGTACAACAGGATACGTATACACAACACCAAGAGTACCTTTCGAGTTTACTACTAGAAGAACTCCGCCACCACCGCCGCCACCGCCAAGAACTCCTCCTCCACCGCCAGTGACAAGGCCACCTCCACCACCTCCACCAAGGACGCCACCTCCGCCACCGCCACCACCAAGGACCCCACCACCTCCTCCGCCACCACCAAGAACGCCACCTCCGCCTCCTCCGCCACCACCTACATTCCCCTCAAGGACAACAGGATATGTATACGAAACTCCACGTATACCGTTCGAAATTCCCACTACTAGAAGAACTCCACCACCACCGCCTCCACCACCAAGAACTCCTCCACCACCACCAGTGACCAGGCCTTCTCCTCCGCCACCGCCACCGACATTCCCATCACGTACGACAGGATATGCGTATACTACACCAAGAGTACCGTTCCAGTTTACAGTTAGAAGGACACCACCTCCGCCACCATCCACACCGAGGACTGCTCCTCCTCCAACCAGGCCTCCGCCTCCTCCGACTCCCTTAGTAACTAGGTAAGAAACTTTTTTACACAATTATCCAGAAAGTATTGAGGATCCAACCGACATCAATCTAAAAAAGTATAGGATTCTCGTGATTCCCTTAAACGTAGACTGTAGATTTTGTGTTTATCTGACGATATTTCTGACCAGATCCTCGCAAGAGATCTGTCGTGATGGTATAGATAGATTTATGAAAGATATTTTTTTTTTCCAGGCCACCGCCACCACCGCCCACCCCTCCACGTTACGTGTACACAACCCCACGAGTGCCGCTCACACAACCAACTACAAGAAGGCCGCCACCACCAACATTCCCGACATTCACAACTATATACGAAAACTATAGAACTACAGGGTACACCTACCCTACCCCTAACATTCCTTTTACCTTTCCAACAACAACTCGAAGACCGCCTACTTACGTTCCACCAGTGACTAGGCCTCCTCCGACTACGACCAGAACTTTCCCTCCAGTGACATATTTACCTCCTACTACGACTAGAAGGCCGCCACCGCCGCCACCACCGACTCAGCCCCCAACTTACAGAACTCCGTCCACTTACTTGCCACCTCCTCCTCCGACTAGACCTCCTACTAGACCACCTCCGCCACCGCCGCCACCACCAACTAGACCGCCAACTTACAGAACTCCGTCCACTTACTTGCCACCTCCTCCTCCGACCAGACCTCCTACTAGACCACCTCCGCCACCGCCGCCACCACCAACTAGACCGCCAACATACTTACCGCCACCTCCACCAACACCACCTCCAACCAGACGACCCCCACCACCACCACCACCACCAACAAGACCGCCAACATACTTGCCACCTCCTCCTCCAACACCTCCTCCGACAAGGCCTCCCCCACCACCAACACCGCCAACTAGACCGCCAACTTACTTGCCACCTCCTCCTCCAACACCACCTCCAACGAGGCCTCCCCCGCCACCACCACCGCGAACTAGACCGCCTACTTATTTACCGCCTCCTCCTCCAACACCACCTCCGACAAGGCCTCCCCCACCGCCACCACCGCCAACTAGACCGCCAACTTATTTGCCGCCTCCTCCTCCAACACCACCTCCGACCAGACCGCCCCCACCGCCGCCACCACCGACTAGACCTTCTACTTATTTACCTCCTCCTCCTTCAACGCTACCTCCGACCAGACGACCACCTCCACCGCCACCAATTAGGCCTCCAACCTACTTGCCACCAACGTACCCAACATCAGCTACGTATTTGCCCCCAATAAGGGTAACGCCACCAACAAGACCTCCTCCCCCTCCACCTCCGCCACCTTCACGACCCCCTACTCCTCCCCCGACTAGACCCCCACCGCCTCCAAAAACAACCGGCTACGAATACCCTACACCAAAAATACCTTTCCCATTCCCCACAACTGTGAGGCCTCAAACCAATCCTCCAACATATTTGCCTCCGAGAACAACTCCTTCCCCACCGCCTTCGACTCCCGGATACATCTACCCTAATCCTTCCACCATCTTCCCTTACTCCCGTCCTCCAATATACACCCAACCTTCAACAGTCAGGCCTCCTGTGACACAACCACCTGCCTACATTCCTCCGAAGACGGAGCGAGTCGTCTACGTTCCGCCCCCAACGAGACCTCCAGTCTACGTTCCCCCGCCAACGACTCGGCCGCCGCCGATCTATGTTTCGTCAACGACAAGAATACCATTCACGACTCGACCACCGTTCGTCGCAGACAAAGGATATTTCTACGACCGACCGCTCGTTCCTTTCGTATTTTAATTGAGGATTTACTGTTGATTGCACCGATGAAATACACTTATGATAACAACATATTGTCATGAAGATAATTTTGTTAGTCCAGGGAAGATTGGGTTAGAGAATCGAGTGTTCTCCTGCCCTACCAATGTTATATGTAGAAAATATTTTTCCATAGTTATTAAATATCGAGCTTAATTCGTCAGCTGATTAGAAGGAATAAACGACGTTCTTACCAATCGGAGTTTTAACTAAATTAATAACAATTAATTTCCTCGAGTGCAATAAAAACTCTGATATGGTGAAGATATTAGTCATTATCAATCTACATTAATGAATGACAACAGCTTTCATGCAGGTTGAAAAGTAAATGTAATGTGCATGTTTTAATATTCACTTCGGGTGGCATAAATAGAAGATATACTCAATGTTGAGGGACGTGACCTCCAGGAACAACGATATCGCGGATTATGTTCCGCCAATCAGCTAGGTTCTCAGCCGTGTGTATCGCATCAGAAATTGTGGTGCCCAGGGCGGATCGGATCTGATCGGACCAGCGCATAGGGCTACGACCCCTTGGTCTCTTTCCTTCTACTTTTCCAGTGACCAGTAGCTTTTCGAAATTGTTGCCCTTTTTCCTGGCTATATGGCCGAAAAACTCGAAAATCCTTCGAGTGCAGATGGTGGAAAGTCTCGTGGTGATCTTGAGCTCGGCTAAGATGGATGCGTTGGTCATATACGCGGTCCGTGGTATTCGGAGCAGTCTTCTCCAGCACCACATTTGAAAAGCATCTATGCGCAAACGGTCTGCTCTTCTGAGGGTCCAAGTCTCGGACTATGAACTACTAATATTTCTTATCGTATATAATACTTAGTAAAATGTGTTTTTCATACATCGGTGCAATCGTATGTAATATTTACGTTGCCATAATAAAATTGTGATACCAAACAAAGTACAATGTACTTACAGTCGGATGATATAAATATTTTTTTTTGTTAATTAATAATTTGTTTTTATGTATATACTTTAGTAACTAGTTATATATGTATATGTATGTAACGGTAATACTCAAAAAGCAAAAGCGAAAACACTACCTTTAACTAATTCTATGTTGTAAGTATATGAAATATTTTTATAAATAAAAAAAATGTGAATTAATTTTTATTAGTTTCATTTTTATAAGTTTTTGTATAATTTCACAGTTACTATGACTATCTGTTTATCTGTCTGTCTGTGCTTTCCGGTACAAATTTTGAGATCCATTTTTCGATCACTTACCGGTATCTGATTGAGCTGAAATTTAACATACATATGTCATTTCAGTAACAATACAACAATATGGTACCGTCGAGTGGATCGGAACCTGATCTGATCATGAAGCAGAAATGTGGCCGTAGGAACATATCAACTACACGACATAAGCCCCGTATATTTAGGCTTAATACGTTGGTATTTAAATATACTATATAACCAGAAGGTATCCGTAAGCCGAAAGGGGGTTACAGAAACTATTTTACTTAAAAAGATAGCACGATTGTGTTAGGACTTCGTTGAATTAGTATTGATAAGTTCTATTGAAAATTGGTGATCAAGGTCAGATAATGGAGCTGAAAGGAGGCCATACAAACTTCTCAACTTACTTTACTCACGAGATCTCAATTGTGGTCTTGCTATAAAAGCTTGTTTTTATCTTTTTAAATTAAAATTGTGTGTCAATTAAAGAACTGTTTTGATGATTCGGCTTAACTTGCCTCAGCTGCGTATTTATCATGTAAACAGATATCAAGTTACATGTTTAGTCTTCGTTCAGTTCCACTAACTGTTTTGATTAATAAGCAAATATGAATTAATACGGCGCACTCTGCGTAGGTGGCGCCTAGTAAACATGTTTGTTTGGCGATGCCGATATTACTGACTGCATAGTATTTTGAATATCTATAACAAATTTATATTGGTAAAATAAATATATTTGTATAAAGTCACACCGGTCTTTATATTTGACTAGGTATAAAACAAAACAGAAAATAAGACAATAACATTTACAGAGTATTTACAAAAAATTAATTTGTGCCAAATCGCTGTCGCTTGGCAGGATACCCAGAAAGCTGGCAGCATTGCCACATTGAATGCCAATGTGCAAACCTTTGTGCGAGGTATGAGCCAGCCCTCTGGTCACCTGTTACTTCGCTCAGCAATTTGGCCACATCGCAAAATATGCGATGTGCACCAGGTCTCCAAGGACTCAGAGTCTCTACCCCAAACGGCTCAAAGTTAAGTAGATATTACAGAAAGAAGAAAACATTAAAGATTCACATCAAAATTCTTTTAGAAAAAGATACACGCACTCACTAAAGTTCTTTTGTATAAATCACATTCCCGCCATCGACTATTCATTGACAGCTCTCTAGCATGACCACAGATAATGTATTTTTAATGAAGATGATAATCCTTCTAATATTATATGCGCGAAAGTATGTGAAGTAAACGAATGGATGTATGGGTGTTTGTTACTTTATCACGCAAAAACTACTGAACAGGTTTTGATGAAACTTTACAATAATATAACCTATACATTCGAATACAACATAGGCTATAATTTATAAAGATATTACAAAATAAACGCGGGCGCAGCCGCGGGTAATAACTAGTTCCTGTATACAATCTTTACGTTATGAAATTATGTGTGAATTATGAGTGCAGTGTAGTTGTTATGAGCTTAAGCCACTCCATTCACTGGATCGAATAGTCGCGGGTTCGATTCCCGCACGGGATAAATCTTTGTGTGACCTACAAATATTTGTTTCTGGTCTGGGTATTTCTGTATGTGACTTTTTATGTTTGTAAACGCACCCACGATACAGAAATAAATCATAGTGTGGGGCTATTTAATTTAAATAAAGGTAAAACCGTCACTCCAATATTCCTCAACCGGGGTTGTCAGAGGTGTACTGTGTACACGCACTTTTTGCCGTCGATTGTAGGTCCCAATGTAAACGGGGGTGAGTCTATTGCCATTATACCAGGCACAATTTCAACATCAACACAAATGATAGAAAAACTACACTGTTTTGAAGCCAGGACTCTGTGATCGCAACGCGCATAATACGCCACTAGATCAACGAGACACTCACTATTTTTTTTTCAATGATTATAACTAATCCATGTACTAAATTTACTTTAATTTAGAGAACAAAAATAGAAATAAGCGTGTGGACTAGTGCGAGTAGGAATTGCGCTCTATGGAGTTCCGTAAAGTTCCACTAGATGTCGCTATTTTATTTTTTATGGAGTTCGAACAAAAAATATATTTTTTGCAGAATATACATAATTACAAATTCACAACTTTTGGATTTATTTCTTTATTTGCCCTGTGAAACCTTACTTTTTGATTCAATGTCAACGGGAAACACAGTATATCGCACCTTCAGAACGGTATAAACATCACTCAAAAATCTGAGAAATCGAGTTACGGTCATAAAGGGCCATTTAAAGGTACGCTCTATCTGGTGAAAATTAAAACAGCGGCCTTTTTATGGCAGAATTTAGAAAAACTATATTTCGGTCTCTTTCACTTTCCCTCTCTCTACCCGCGCCGCTGGGTCCTGAACGGACGCGATTAGTTTTCCAAAAACATGATTTTTTTGAGATAAGTCACTACTGTTCTTATTTGATTAATATTATTGTTTGCTTAAAAGGTTTAAAGTTTTTCACCTAAAATAATAGACCTGCATTGGACACACATTTCAAGTTTGAGTCCTTTGACTTAATCTTAAAATGTGTGCGTTAAACGCTCTCTTTATAGCGTTTAGCGCTTATATTGGCATGCATAAATTTCCGAGCCTTAAAGGGTTAATCACCTTATATGAGATAATTAAATATAGAAAGCAAATTGGTCCTATTTTACTATTCGGTAACTATACGGAACTCACCCCTATATCTGCACATATAGAGTTTTTATAAAAAATATCAAAGTACTAAACGCATTAACCATTAATTTAAAAGTTACATAGTAATGTTACGTATGTATGTTAAACAAAAATTTACCTTACAATTAACACGAGAAATCAAAAATTAATGTACCTTTACTAAGTAACACGAAAATCAGGAAATTATCTTGGTTTATAGCGATTATAAAACTGACGTTTAAAGTAACAACACACTTTATGACTTGACATAAAAAAAGAACTAAATATCGCGACAAAAGTGCTTCTGTGCATGTTTTTTATCATATCACTTTTTTTAGCTATATATCACAGTCACACTCGCTCAAGCGAGAAACGTTGACGGTTGATTGAAATAAAGACTGTCACGCTTCCATTCCTCAGACTAAGTACATCTCTGTATCGCCGACGATGTAAGGTTAGGTCAACTATTACACCGAACAAAATTTCAGATTCAAACTAGATGTCGATTCTTCAAACAGGATCGACAGAGGTGTCTTAAGTAAAGGAGGGCGAGTCCATCAGTCTAGTCAATGGCCATTATCCCGGGCATAATTTCAGATTTCAACTAGATCTCGAAGATAGAGGTGATCATTCGGTATCTACCTCATAAAATAGGTATTTTGATTCGTGATTTCGAGTATTTCACTTATTACAGTAAAGGTACGGTCAAACCAACGCGTTCAGTTGCAGCCGCGGTGGGGTGCACGGTGGCGATCAGCTCCTGCAGTAATATTTGTACGGAAATGTTCACACCAACGCGTCCTGTATCCTGCACACGCTATCTGGCCGGCGTCTGCACGCGCAATCATAAGGACATAATGATTGTCACCAAGATCACCGCCGGGGACGCCACCGCGGCCGCAGCTGAACTCGTTGGTTTAGCCGTACCTTAACGGTAAACACCACAAGAAATGGTTATTTTTTCCTTTGTGTGTGTTACGCAATTTTTTCTTGTATACAATATTGGCTCCTATAACGAATATAGCAAGCATCATATATCACGCTCTCTTAATAAACCTACCAGCGTAACATAATTATTGACAGTTACTCATCAATTCTGCTGAAGAAAGTTAAAAGATATCTTCATTATACTTTAAAAATCGATGGAAATATAAGATAATAATTTATCTCTATTGAATACAGTATTCACGCCCATCATATCATTATCGAAGTATATAATCTAAAATATTTATAAAATTCAAGATGATCGGATGGAAGTGTGTTTGATTCTAAATAGAATAATCGGAATCGGAAATGATCGGAATGAAATGGAAATGCAGTGAGGGAAGTTAGTTTTGTACAATAATCGTACGCGTAAATATTTTGAACGGGAACATTTCACTTAGAATAATCAAGTAGTGGTGCTCACATAGGTTCAACGAAAATACCTAATCGTACGCCTGTTACACAATGACATGTCACCAAACTCTCTAAAACAAAATCATCATATTAATGGTCCGAATTATTTCAAAGATTACACAAAAAGACAACGGAATTACTGCTTAATAATACCCCAAATTATTACTAAACTTACAGAAAAATATAATATCTACAAATACAACAATATCTTAAATATAGACCATAAGTAACAAGATAATAAAATTCAAATAGCTTTGGCATTTTGGCCAAGGTTGATGGGTTATAGCTTAGCATTTGTTCACGAAGCGAGCACGAAGGCGTAGTGATGTGAATAAATTACACATAATAGAGATTTTCACTAGTCCGCTAGGAATATTTCGCCGTTGGTGCGACGGCCACCGGCACGCTCCAGTGCCCTGCACTTGCGGACGTTAGTGATGTAATTGGTATTATTTTGTGTATCGATAGAATCAATAATTTTGTTTTCTGCAAATGGAGAAAATGAGATTGTTATTTGTAGAATGGCGTCGCAGTAATTATTTAACGTATTTTTATAATATTTTCTGAATTGTACAGAAAAAAGTCTAGTCACAAGTCCGCCTACCTTCCCCAAAAGATAGACTCTATCTTTCTATCTTTTTCTAAAACATATATTCCAGGATACGGAAAATCCTGATACTGTGTCAAACTTTTCGTAGTTGTTAGCGACGCGATGCAAATAGTTTTGATGTAAAAACCTATTTGCGAAATTTTGATTACTTTTTTTATTTTTTAACGGTTCTATATTCAGAATTAGAAAATCGATCGATCGATCGAGTCATCAAAATTGTTCTCGTGTATCTTATAATTACTGTCAAGATTACCATTAAAACGTAATGATTATATTCTAATACACAATAAATTTAAACGTACATTACTTGATCATTTATTTAAACAATAAAGCTAAGATAAATAACTTAATACGGAATTTTCCGAAATAAAGCAAACTACAAGGTGTTTCATAAATAACGCAAGACCTCAGACACCCCGATTAGATAATTGATTCACGAACTCCCACGATAAAACCAATTTTCCAAATTTAAAATTCTTTACCGCTTTTTTAGGCACTGTTATACCTGTAGAGTCTTCTACCGTACACCTTGGGCTGATGTTTGATTGATACACTTATAGATTGATGATAAGTGTTTATTGATAATAATTGTTATGACAAATGACGTATGAGTTCACGCTATGAATGATAATTGCAAACTGATTGTGTATGATGAAATGCCGCGCGTCGCAGGATAAGTGCTGATGTATGAAAAATATACTTGCTTGCACCGTACAATACCCTAAGTAATAAACTTGTACGTGTATGTGTGCGAATTGAGAAATAGGTTTTATAAATGCATTTGAAATCTCCGTATTGCTTTGAATCAAGAATAAATTTAGTATAATATAGCGCACTGATGGAGTAACAGCCTTTCTTGCAAATTTAAAAAAAATGTAATATACATTAATAATAGTTGGAATCAATTCAGTTGCTGATTTAAAACAAACTACTTTCAGGTCTTGCGTATATTATGTTTCAACTTGTATGAAAAATATTTGCAAGTGAGTATTACAAACTTATACCGTCACGCCGAATATAGGAATAATTTCCAAGTGGGAATGGTAGAGAGATGGTTTTACAAACCTCTAAAATATATAAATAAAATACTATCGACATAATGAAAGTCCAAACTCCATGCCTATACCCATCTCAAAGAAAACACATTATCGCGTTCGCTTGCAAAGAATCCGTCACATACTATTGCGCGGACGCAGCCGACGTGCGCAAACAAACAAACATTCCTGTGTCATTAGTGATGTGGCCGGCACGGTAAAATGTCGAGTGAAGGTTCGGTGCTGTCCAGCGTCTCCCGGATAAGGCAGTTTGGGTTATATCGAAGTATTGATGCAAGAACCGAAGAGTTTTTGCGGGCGTCGAGAAAAAGGCAGATCAGACAAGGATGCGCGTGCGCCGCTGTCTCTACGGCTATTACAGTTACTGTTGTTGTTGTAAGTATTTTGTTCTTTTATTTCTTCCGTGACTTTGTTATGTGCTGTAGGATTAAAATATACGCTCCGTCTACTTGGAGTCGTTAGATTGATAGATCCTTTTTTTTTCCTTTTCCTCAAATATATATTTTTATGTTGGTTATTTAGTAATTTTGTTATTAATATTGCTTAGAATTTATTAAAGACATTCCTTCACGCTTTGTGTTAAAAAATATGGCTCTTGGTCAGCAGCGGAACCATACCTACGATTGATTATCAATATTATTTGTTACATAACATTTTGTTCGTATACTAAATTGTATGCTGTTGTCTGTAATATTATGTAATGTATTTAAAGCTACGGTTTCTTTTAATTTACTTTCACACATTTGAAATAAAACTATTTTTTCGGAAGTTTCGAGTGCTTTGCAGCACCCATGGTCACGGGAAGGACGGGAACTTAAAAATCTAAAATATACCGCGATAAAATCCGAAAAAATAGTTTTATTTCATGTGTATATAAGAACTCTGTATGTTTCACACATTTATTAATGTTTTTACTAATAATAATAAATATTATTACTAATAGGCCAATCTAATCACAAAATCACATTTGTTTGTAGCTATTTCTGAACTATAGCATGATGTTCTGCTGTTACTTAGAAAGATATAGTAACATGCCATAAAAGATTTTAAAACAAACTATAAAATCCTTTGCATTAACCTGTATAAAAAAATACTGTCGTTTAACATTTAAAAAGCAATAATTTAGTTTTAATTTGTAGTAAAATTTTCACAACGATTCAAGCGGATGAAATCATTTTAATAGAGTTTAGTGTCACGCAGAAGCCGAGAATTCTGTTTAGTGTTTTGAAAGCGTTTTAATAGACATGTTAATTTAAAGAAGTTTGAACTTTATATTCATGGACAGAGAGATCAAGCTAAATGTGTGAGCCCTCTAGATTTCTCATGTTTAGGGTCCCGTTCTTTGATCGGTAAAAACGGAACCCTTATAGGATAACTTTAATGTCTGTTTAAACTATGGTTAATACCCTTTTTCTCAGGAACGGATAGAGGAATTTGTTATAATTTGAAATTTATGTTAAATACTAAAATCCATGATTCCTTACAGTCGTAAAAAATGATGCTTTTAAGTCAATGCAATCAAAAGAAGCGATCATTTTGAAACACTTATCAAAACCTATAGGGTACTACTACTAAGTCAAGAAGACTAACACCCGTATCAATAGATATTTAATTACTTTGTCTTAAGAATTTACTTAGCCGGATCATGTATTGTCATTTAGTACAAAGAAAACTAACTACTGACATTTCTTACTTTTGACAGTGTCTCATCTATTGAATAAAAATGATGTACTAAGTAAATACTCATCTAAAAGTAA
The DNA here is from genome assembly GCA_905147815.2 of Phalera bucephala. Classification (NCBI taxonomy): domain Eukaryota; kingdom Metazoa; phylum Arthropoda; class Insecta; order Lepidoptera; family Notodontidae; genus Phalera; species Phalera bucephala. Next base: position 1,901,943 of record LR990616.1, read on the forward strand.
TTACTTTGTGTAGATGAGGGTGTTAGAATCATGAAAATTAACAACATGACTTTAGAAGTGAAGGAAACAATCGAAACATTATTAATTTGTGAATATGTCACATAAACCCGCCTCGATGGCCTAATGGCGAATAATGCGCGTAGTAATCACAAGGTCCCGGGTTCAAATGGTCAGACAAAAAGTAGGTTTTCTATCGAAAAATTCCCAGAATCAGTCAGGAGTCTGAAATTGAACCCGATATATGGCAAAAGACTTATCACTTATAACATGAGACTTAACATCGTCGGCGAAAAGTGTGTGTACACAGTAAACCTCTGCGACCCCCGCTTGGGGAATATAGGCGTGACGGTATTTACTTATGTTTTTTATATCTAATAAATATTCACTATATGATGCTGGTTGCGTACAGCTCAAAGCCAGTCATTATTGCAATCGTTGAGGGAGGCCTCCAATATGGAGGCTTTCCCCAAAGATTATATAGTGGTGTCTGTTCCAGTAGTCATACTCGGGAACGGGTACCGCTTGTGGGGACTGGTCCATATGGAATCCTTTAGACACACTTTATAAATAATATCATCACTGGAACTAGATCGTAAACTTTTAAATTGTAACCTAAACATGGTACCCACACAGTTTTCTTGATAAGAACATAAAAAGGAAAAAAGAAAAATATTATTAAACAAAAAAGACAAGCCCGCTGAGTTTCTTCGCCGGATCTACTCAGTGGAGGCCGCGTTCCGATCCGGTGGTAGATTAGTAGTTAGATTAGATAAAAACATATGTTGACAATTTGAAAGTACCCGGGGCTTATAGAAAATAAGTTATTCGAGTTTGTCAGTGGACGTCTTTCAGCTGTTATACATTCAATATAAAATTAACATCGTGACATCGAATCGAACCTACTTATAGTACGGAACTCTACCAGCGCGAGTCCTACGTACTATTCCAGCTTATTCCAGCTTTTTACATGGCTATTCCATCGATCTTTATCATACTGATCATGCAATAACCAACGGTTTAGTCACCCTGTGCGTACGCGCACTCTAATACACGACGCGAATGTCGTTTACGTTACATAATCGTATCCATTGTTAGTTTTTACATTATTTTTTATTTGGTAACACTACTTATAGTAAGTGGTCATTAGCTTCCTCTTTATGCTTGTAATTAATTGCTTAATAATCACGCACGATTTATAGTGATCGTCTGTAAGTTACAATGTTGGTATTGATTTAATTTTGAAAGGCGTATATAAAAAATAGAAACTGTACGGTGTACATTTGCGCAAAATGACGCCGTCAGCATTTCCTAGTCGGCGCGTGTGTGTGTGTGTGAATGATCTACGCTGTTGGCCTCGAGGCCTCTACAGCTTCACCGGATTTTAAAGGCGAGCGTGCAACCACTACGCTCCAGCCAGCCAGAAGGGCAAGAGGCGACATACTCGAGGGCGCCTCGGAGAGGCGCCCTCGGTTGGGACAGTCGCTGTAGGGGGACCGGTGCACTACTAAGCGCACCGGTCGACCGCCGGCTATGGGAGGGGATCTACTACTGCGTCTGCGTCTACGGCGTCGCTCGTATTCTGAGCGGAAAGAAGGGATGACAAAGCATCGGGGGGGTCGGTGAGAACATGTCTCGGCCGGCGGTAGCGGCAGGGGTCGCGAGGGAGGTCGTAGTCGGCGGTGGCTACGATTAACGGATTCGCATGGGAAGATGCGTTCGCGAAGTGACGTGTTGACGCCTTTTTAATAAAGGCGCGAATAGGTTCGAGACCTAGATCGGAGTGGAGGTCGACGTTCCGTACGAACCAGGGGGCTCCTACGGCTTTACGGAGGAAGCGGTTTTGAACCGCTTGAAGTCTGTCGATGTGAGAGGGGGCCGAATGCCCGAACACAGCACACGCATACGTCATGATGGGACGAACGCAAGTTTTGTAAAGCGTCACCTTATTTCTAAGGGACATTTTACTCCGCTTGCAGATTAACGAATGGAGACGACCGAGCACGAAGGATGCTCGGTGACGGACCCGCTTGATGTGCGGGCCGAAGGTCATGGTACTGTTCAGGGTGACCCCTAAATATTTGACCTCTTTGACCCAGGGAATGGGTCGGTCGAACATGGTCACTTGACCTCGGTTCCTTCCGGGGCGGCGCAGAGAGTGGTGCGAAGGTGCACCTCTGGCGAAGAGCACCGCCGCGCTCTTGTCCGGGTTCACCTCGATTCGCCACTTCCTGAACCAATCCCCTAGGGTATTGGCGGCGGTCTGGAGTTTCCTCGTGATGCGGGCCTTGTTCCTATTGGAATAATAAAGAGCGGTATCATCCGCGAATAAAGCTAGTTTAACATCACTCGAACGAGGAATGTCGTTCGTGTAGAGGCTAAACAGGAGCGGAGAGAGCACTGAGCCCTGTGGGACTCCAGCACTGATGGAGTGGGAAGCGGAGCGCGTCATTTCGACGCGATAACGAAAGGCGCGATTCGACAAGAAGTCTCGTAAGATGAGCACGAGTCTGTCCGGCACACCCAATCGGTAGAGCTTGTAGATCAAGCCGTTGTGCCAGACTTTGTCGAATGCCTTCGCGACATCCAGGAAGAGGGCGCCCGTGTAGACGGGTCTTCCGGGCCCATTGAGACCGGAGAGAATGTGCTCCGTGATGCGGTGCACCTGATGGACACAAGAGTGTTTGGCTCGAAAGCCGAACTGCTCGTCGATAAGGATACCCCTGGACGTTATGAAGTCCTTGAGCCTCGCCAGAAGGAGGCGCTCGTATATCTTGGCCAGGGAGTTGAGGAGACTGATAGGACGGTAGCTCGCGGGGAGATTGCGAGGTTTGCCGGGCTTGGGGATGCCAATGACGTCCGCCTCCTTCCACTTAGCGGGGAAGGTGCAGTTCGTCATGGCGGCGTTCAAGATGGCCACCAAGAGGCAGATGAGTTGGGCGGGCAGGCATTTCAGAACGCGATTCGAAATGCCGTCAGGGCCGGGGGCTTTTTTAGTTTTAAGACCCATGATCAGATCTTCGACCTCCGTTTGCGTGATAGGAGGCAAGGAATCGACGGGGGGGAGGGATGCCCTGCGCTCGACTTCCCTGTCTACCGCGTCGACGTGGGACTGGTCGACGGACTGAGAGCTGGGGGCGCACTGGCTCTCGAGGGAGTCGGCGAGAAGCTCGGCCTTTTCGTCGTCGTCGAAGGCTGGGGGCGCTGCGCCTGAAGGGCGGGACAGCGGGGGCATGTCAGTCGTGGAGTCGGATTTGAGGCTACGCGCCAGCTGCCAGTAGGCCAGATGCGACGGCGCGATTCCCTCTAGGAGGACACCCCACCGTTCCTCCCGGACCTCCGCGACACGACGCTTTACCTCTCGTTGTAAAGCGCGCATCCGGGCCCGGTTGGCTTCGGTGGGGTAGGAGTCGTACGCTCGGATGGAAGCATTCTTGGAGCGAATGAGATCCCTAACATCGTCCGGCAGTCGAAAGCGGTTGAGGTAGAAATCTTCCGCTTCGACTTGCTTGGACGATCGACTGACCGCCGATCGGATGTGTTCGGTGAAGGCATCTACGGCCTGATCGGTGTCCTGAGGGGACGGGATGGAGTCCGAGCTGAGAGGCAGGGGGGGAGGGTCGGCATCCGCCAAGGCCGTGCTTAGCGCATGCCAATCCACCACCGTCTTTTTGGGTCGCTGAGGGGCGGAAGGGGGGGAACCGAGTCTCATGACTACAGGTCGATGGTCAGAGTCGAGTTCCTGGACTACTTCCAAGGAGTGCAGCCGTAGGGTGACACCCTTCAGAAGCGCCATGTCCAGGACGTCGGGTCGGTGATTGGGATTGTTAGGATAGTGGGTAGGGTGCATGGGTGCGATGACGTCAAAGTCGAGAACGTCGACCAGGGCGTCAAGGCTCCTACCGTTAGGGGTAGTGGTGAGACCGTTCCAGGCCACGTGTTTGCTGTTGAAGTCGCCCGCCAGAATGACGGCGCTTCCCAGATTGAGGAGTGCTTCAAAGTCACTCCTGAGAACGGATTTAGTGGGGGAAAGGTAAACGGAGGCGATCACGATGGGCTGGTGCCCCGTGAGAGAGACGCGACAGACCGAGGCTTCGATGTTGGTGAGCGCGGGGGGATCGAGAGGGATGCAGTGCAGGGACCTCCTGTAATAAATGAGAGTACCGCCTCCGCGGGAGCCGATTCTGTCATTGCGCACGAGGTTGTAGTTTGCGATCCTAGGATCGCGTTGTGCGGGCTTCAGGAAGGTTTCCTGCACGAGGAGGATATCAAGTTGGTGATCTCGGAGGAAATCAGCAACCTGATCTCGCTGGGAGCGAAGGCCATCGGCGTTAAAGAACGCCAGGGATAGGTTGTGGGGCTTATGGCGGGGAGGTCGCAGATCCATTATCGGGTGCGGGGGGGTTGGGTTCTGAGGGACGTCAGGACGTCATAGACGTCCCTGTATTCCGCGGCCAGGAGAACCTGGTCCGCCAAGTTGGTGGCGGCGCGGAGACGAAGGGCGAGTTCGCGGACTCTGGGAAGCAGAGCGGGGCTTATGACCGCCGAGACACTCATTATGAGGTCGACGTCCTGACTGACGTTAGTGGGCGGAGGGGGAGAAGCCGCCACCGGCGGGATCGCCGGCGCGCGCTTCGGGGGGCAGGCGGGGCCCACTGACGCAGGGTGGGAGGCCGCGGTGTAGGGCAGCGGCTTCACCCATGCGTTGGCGCCGAGGGACGGCCTGAGCGGCGGGGGAGGGGGGGCCAGCTTCAGCGTCGCGGGAGCGCGGGGAGCCGCGGTCGCTGGCGCAGAAGGCACCGGACGAGGGTGCGCTGAGGGCGCGGGGGGGTGTTGCGCTGAGGGCGCAGAGGGGGGGGCAACCGCGCGGGGGCGGCGGCGGCCGCCGCGCCTCGCCCGGCCGCGCTTCCCCTTCGGGGCCTTGGGGCAACCGCGATAGTTCGCGGTGTGCCCCTTGGTGCCGCAGAGGACGCAGCTGGGGGGCTCGGCCGCCGTCTCCTTCGAGCGGGCGCACTGGGACGTCGCGTGGTCCCCGATGCACTTAACGCATCGAGGGCGCGCGTGACAGTTACGGGCAGAGTGCCCGTACAGCTGGCAGTTGTGGCACTGCCCGGGCGTGCCACGTTTATGGGGGGCCTCCACGGAGAGGCCAGAGATATGGCACACGGCCTTCAGGTCGAAGACCCTACGGCCGGACTCGGTGCGGTCGAGGACGACCAGCACCATGTCGTACGCCTCCTTGGAGCGCCCATTCACCATTCTGTGCACCTGGCGCACAGGAAGGTCCTGGGACTGGAGGTCGGCCTTGATGACGGCGGTGTCCAGCTCTCTTGGGACACCGCGGATTACCACCCTGAGCTCCCTTTCCTCCTCCAGGGTGTATGTGTGGTATGCGATCTTATTAGATCGCAGGAACGCGGATAGCCGTCGGTGGTCGTCCGAAGACGCCACCTTGACGGCTATGCCTTGCGCGGTGGAACGCGCGTGCGTATAACTAATTTGGCGATTGTAAATCGCCTTGGATATACGCTCCCAGGCGCTCTTGTCCTGAATGACAAGCGGCGGGGGAGTGATGTTCGGACGTGCGGGGCGCGCGAGGGGGGAGGCCCTCGCGGCCGCGTTGGGAGACGGAGACGGCCGGGGGCCGGAGGGGCCGGGAGAAACAGAGTCGTTTCCGGCCCTCTGGATTTTGGGCGGCGGCGAGTCGCGCGGTTTGCGCGCCCGCTTCCCATTCGCGATGGGAACGAAGTCGTCCTCCGACGAGAGCGACGGGGACGGGGACCGGGCGGGGGCGGCGCGTCGCGCGGACGCGCGCTCGACCTCCATGTCCGAGTCCGAGAGAGGCTCGGACCCGCATGGCGAGACGGGGCGGTCGGCGGGGGTCTGGGGCTGCGCCCCTACATCAGTTCGCGGCGCGGCGAACGGAGTCGCGGGGCGCGCAGAAGGCGCGGGGTGCGCGGGGCCGGGGGCCGACGCGCGCGCGGGCGACGCGTCGGGCGAGGCGGGCGAGTACGTCGCCTTGAATTCCCGGACTATGTCCGGGCAGCGTAGGACGATGTACTTCGCGAGCTCCCGGACGAACTCCGGAGGGAAGTCTTCCGCCATTTCCAGAGGGGAAATGGCAGGTCGAGTGAACTAAAAAAAAAAACAAGAACAAGGGGCCCTAAGACCCGGGCGTGAACGTTGCCCTGATCCCCCCACCGGGTAGAGGCGGGGGGGTGGCACTACCGGGGAGACGCGGTGTGCCCCTTCGCCTTAGGGGCGAACGGGCGGCACCAATCCCTATCTGCTCCGGGGCGAAGAGAACCGCCGCACGGAGAATAGGATAGAATAGATATAAGAGAATAGATAAATCGAATTAAAAAAAACTCACCCTAGAGAAGAAACCGCGGGAGGGCCGGCCGCGCCGTTAGCCGACGCGGCTGCCTAGCAACCCACGTGCTTGGTCACGCCGGGCTATACGCGAACCGTACCTGCACGGGACGCAAAAGCACACGCACAGCGAGTGCAAACACGTAGACACACAAGCACAACACACGCAAGCACAGCCGCGACGAACCACGTAGGTCGCGGAAAACGACCGTTACAAAAACGCGGGAAGACCGACCGCCGTCAGAACGGCGAGTCTGCCTAACGGCTCGCCTTGTTGCTACGCGCGAGCCAGACGCGGAGAAGCAACGTCGCAGCCCGTATATGCGTACGTATACACGTATACGAGCTAATCAGATTACCACTCCACGCAAGCGCAGGCGTTTCCAACAAAGCAAGTCGAAATCGGAAATTACGTAACACGAAAATAGCGAGCGGGCGGGCAGCGCAGTGACACAACCGAACGCGCGAGAGGCACTGCCAGGACTCCACCTCCTAGTCGGCGCATCGTTAGACATTACTATAGAATTTAAGTTTAATACGCAAAAAACATAGATTAAATATTTGAAGTCGGTGCTGGTTGGTGCAAGTCGGTTACTTGGCACTGACTTCAAATATTTATTTTTTATATTATATAATATTTATATACCTTTTTTTGAAAGATTTTTATTCTACAATTTTAAGTGACGAGTTAATTATTTACTAATATTTCATCATCATCTCAGCCTATACTTGTCCACTGCTGAACATAGGCCTCCCCAATCGCTTTCCAGCGTAACCGGTCCGATGCCACCTGCATCCAACGACTTCCTGCGATTTTCACAAGATCGTCGGTCCATCTGGCAGGCGGTCGTCCCACGCTGCGCTTGCCAATACGTGGTCTCCACTCTAGAATCTTTCTGCCCCAAAGCCCATCTGATCTACGCGCTATGTGGCCCGCCCATTGCCACTTCAGCTTGCTAATCTTAAGGGCTATGTCAGTGACCTTGGTTCTTCCACGAATCTCCTCATTCCTGATTCGATCGCGTAAAGAAACGCCGAGCATAGCTCTCTCCATAGCTCGCTGGGCAACTCTTGAGCTTTTTTATGAGACCTATTGTAAGAGACCACGTCTCTGATCCATATATCATCACTGGTAACACACATTGACTAAAAACTTTAGTCTTAAGGCACTGAGGTATATTGGATGAGAAGATGTTGCGCAGTTTCCCGAACGCTGCCCAGCCGAGTTGGATTCGTTGATTGACCTCTCTCTCAAAGTTGGACCTACCTAACCGGACTACCTGTTCCAGGTAAATGTATTCGTCGACAACTTCAAGAGTAGAGTTCCCAACGGTGAGTGCGGTGGGTACGACATGGACGTTAGACATTATTTTGGTTTTGTCCATGTTCATTTTAAGACCCACTTGTTGAGATACTCTGTTGAGGTCACCGAGCATTCGTCCTAGATCTTCCAGCGACTCCGCCACGACCACAGTGCCGTCGGCAAATCGAAGGTGAGTGATGTATTCGCCATTGATGTTGATGCCAAGTCCTTGCCATTCCAAGAGCTTGAAGGCGTCCTCTAAGGTGGCCGTAAACAGTTTCGGAGAAATGACGTCTCCCTGCCTTACTCCTCTTTTTATGGGGATCGCCTTCGTGCACTGCCCCTGTACTCGGACTGAGATGGTGGCGTTATTATATAAGCACTTCAACACTTCAATGTACCGATAGTCAATGCGGCATCGCTGGAGAGATCTAAGAACCGCCCAAGTCTCGATCGAATCGAAGGCTTTCTCATAGTCCACAAACGCCAAGCATAGTGGCCGATTATACTCCTCGGTCTTCTTTATAATCTGCCGCAGCACATGTATGTGGTCTATGGTACTAAAGCCTTTCCGGAAACCGGCTTGTTCGGGAGGCTGGAAGTCATCAAGCCTGCATACGAGACGATTCGTGATGACTCTCGAAAACAACTTGTAAACATGGCTCAGCAGTGTGATGAGCATATAATTCTTCAGTAAAGTGTTATTCACCTTTCTAAAAAAACAGTACCACCACACCCCTGTTCCATGCTTCTGGCGTTTTCTCTTCGAGCAAGACGGAATTAAACAGCCTCTGAAGGACTTTAAGTACCGGCGTTCCGCCCGCTTTCAGAAGCTCTGCGGTAATTCCGTCTTCGCCTGGCGCTTCGTTATTTTTGAGTTGTTTGAGAGCCATCTTAATCTCGTACAGGCTGATGTTCGGGATATCTTCAATGTAGTGTCGGGTTAGCTTGGCTCTTGGGTCTTTTACCAAGTCAACAACAGGTTCAGCTACTGAGGTGTACAACTGCCCATAGAACCTCTCTATCTCCCTGAGCACCTCTGACCTATTCGACGTTACGTTTCCGTCCTCCGTCTTCAGCTTCGTCAACTGGCTTTTTCCAAAACTTTGGAGCCCTTCTTCTGTGCTATGGTCTCCTCAATACGCCTTGTATTGAAGGACCGTAAATCGTGTCGCAAGGACTTCAGTATCTGTCCATTGAGCTGCCTATAGGACTTAGCATCATCGGAGGTTTGGAGCGTCATAGAACGTCGCTCAGCCATGAGGTTTCGGGTGTAGTTGGATAGTTTTTGAGGTCTATTTTTACGGTGGGGCTTAAAAAAGTTGGACCCGACCGTATGGACAGTCTCTACCAGCCTGTTGTTGATTTCGTCCACTGATGCGCTGCTGTCTAGCAATTCGAAGCGGTTTGCCAATTCGAGTTGAAAGTTCTCGGGGTTTTGAATGTGTGCATAAGAGGGTCGGAGCGTAGACTTCATCAGACGTGATCTTTCCATTTTGACATTAATATTTAATGTCCCTCTGACCATTCGGTGATCACTGCCGGTTTTTACCCTGTGAATCACGGAGACATCATTAAATATTTGTCGCTTGGTGCTCATGATGAAGTCTATCTCATTTTTTGTGGAACCATCAGGGCTCATCCAGGTCCATTTCCTATGAGGCGGCTTCCGGAAGAAAGAGTTCATCATAAAGAGTCCCTCTTTCTCCAGATATTCGGCCAGCCTCTGACCCCTGGGGTTGCGCTGCCCATATCCAAATTGCCCCACTCTCAACTCATCATCGCCCCGTTTGCCCAGCCGCGCATTGAAGTCACCCATAACCACTGTAAGGTGTGCTTTGGAAGTATGTATGGCTCTACTAATGTCCTCATACATTACTTCGACGTCATCATCTGAGTATGCCGAGGTCGGTGCATAGACCTGTATGACCTTCAGCAAATATCTTTTGGATATTCTGAGTATCAGGTACACTACCCTGCTCGACACACTAGTGATGGACACAACATTGTCTATGAGTGACTTGTGGACGATAAATTCGACACCACCTTGGGACCGCTGTTCGCCCTCCCGATAGTAAAACAAGTTGCCAGATTTTAAGGTTATCGTGTCCTCGCCCTGTCTTCGGACCTCCGATAAACCAACAATACTCCACCGCACCACTTGTTTAACTCTTCTTCCAGCTCAACAAGCTTCTCATCTGTCCTTAACGTGCGTGCGTTGTATGTCACCAGGGCCAATTTTCTGACTTTCCAGTCCAACGGTCTAACCACTAGGTTAGACCGTTGGACTGGAAAGTTAGAGGTCTCAGGTTCAAACCAATAGCGGTGATAAACTAGTGGTTATCACCGCTATTATAATAAATAGATAAGAATATATAATTGAAAAAATAAATATCATCCAGAAATGTATACAAATCTTTAATAGAAAAGCCCTATCTTTTTGACGTGGGATTCCAATTCATGACCAGTATCCGTATCTTTTTGTTTGTTGTATGTACTTATTAAAACCGACATTATTCCTCGTAACTGTAGCTATAAAGAAAATCTATAAATACACCTTCGGGGTAGGTACAATCAGCAACTCAAGTAGCTTAACCTTCTGAGTTTTTTAAATCGCTTACACACTATTGTTTTGCATCAAACCTACTATTTTTGTTGATCTAAATATATTTGCATATCTTGCTAATGATTTGGCATTGACAATGTTTATCAGCGTCTGTAAAATAACAAATATAAAATAAATAAATAAACACCGTCACGCCTATATTCCCTAAGCAGAGGTGGCAGAGGTGTACTGAGTACACCCACTTTTTGCCGACGACGTTAGGTCCCATGTAATAAGGGGTGAGCCTATTGCCATATACCGCACAATTCCAGTCTCCGGACTCATACTGGGAATTTCGTTAGATAAACTACTTTTGTCCGGCCTAGGATTTGAACCCAGGACTTCGTAATCACAAAGCGATACGCTTAGCCACTAGACCAATGAGGCAGTCACAATATTACTAATATTTTGACGGGCTGCAGGCAAAAAATTACTAATAAAAAAACTAATTATATAAAACTACTTACGATGCTGATCGTACAATCGTGGTCGAAAAACTGACAAGATAACAATTACAAAGATCGTAAACAATCCGATCGCTTTACGGTCTTGCGCCCCACACACTCCTGAAGAAAGCGGAAAGCATGCACACAATATGTAAACTACATGCACAATACATTGTCACATTGTTGTAAACCCCTCGTGATTACTTGACGACTTTTAGAGCAATATGTCCATAGTGATTTCTGATCAATAGTGGAAAAATAAAACACACTTTCCCGGACTAAGCATAAAAATTTACCTCTACATATTTGATTTTCCCGTGAAGTATCACGGGAAAGAAAAAAAATTCAGCACCGGAATAAAAAAAATTATTGCCGTGCTTCGGACAACAGTAGAGCTTCAACAAATTATTGAAGGTTTTCTATCAAAAATTTGTTTGAAGTGAGAATTTTTACCCCGGTAGAATAAGCCGCCACATTAAGACAGTACAGACTCGAGTGTTAGACGTCCAAAAGGCATAGTTGTTCCGGGGTACCCTCAAACTTCTTAATTATTTTTGATGGTCCGATCTCCGCAGAATGAGCTTGAACAGTTTCTTGAGGTTTTGCAGTGTTATGCTTAGTTTTGGATTTAATTATATTAATTACCGAATCCCAAGTACTATAGAATAAGAAGCAACCGATAAAATCTGAAAAATAGTTTTATTTCATCCTACTAAAACTACTAATATTACAAATGTTAAAGTTTGTATGTTTAGATGTTCGGAAGTTTGTTATTCAATCACACAAAAACGGCTGACCGGATTTGGATGAAATTTGGCATACAGATAGTTTGTTACCTGGATTAATACATAGGCTTTATCCCGGAAAAATGTAAGATTCGGAAGAGAAAAGAAAAGAGAAGAAGAGGAAGTCGCGGGTAGAAACCAGTGTGTAATATGTGTAATAAATCTAAGAACTCAATGTGAGAACCTTAAGTCGTTGGCGAAAATGTTGGTGTACATAGTACACTGCCTCTCCCGCTTGGAGATTATAGGATAATCACAATGATATTATCATGAACTGTAATCCTCACACAAATAAATGCAAATTTTAGCAGTTACTCTATTTATAGTTGTGCGTTAAGTACGAAATGGTACAAATTAATGGACATTAAGATTATTTTAATTGCATGACAAGGCCCCTCCTAACTTAGCTTTATTAAACATAAATGTTGTAACATCAGAACTTTTGTGTACATCTTATGGCTTGTAATAACCACTTGTCTCTCAATTACTCTAATCTTGTGTTTAGCTAAAAAGTAACAGATTTCATTTTAAACAAAAAAATTTATGAATAATATTATCTCACAATTATAACATTAATGTTTAAAACACAAGATTTGGGAATCAAAACAAAATTGTAAATTGTAATCAGTCTTCTAGTCCCCGCTAAGATTCCTGAAAAACTATGTTAAGAATGTTTATGTATCTAATATTTATGTTTTTTTTTTCTGTTTCAATAAGGTAAGCTACTTACAATTTGGTAAAAAATTAGATCACATACATACCTTTCTATATATATTTTTTACAACGATAGTTTTACCCGTAATTTTTTTAAATTGTATTATAAACATATCTCACATATCCAATACAATTAGAATAAGTTCATTTAACAATGGACATTCATTCTGTTTTTTTCTTTTTTCAGTGCGTTATCCTCGTCTACGAATACAGTATAAACGTAGAACCGAACTCTACAAATAAATTCACAATTAAACCAACCTGGATGGGCCAAATGAATGGGAGCACTGATTTTTCCGTCCTCGACTCTAAATTCGCAAATAAAATAAACCTAGACAAAACAACGATGAAACTCCTACCAATATTAATAAAAGCGCTGAGAAAAAATAGGCATTTTGAAAAAATACTGGATGAATTCTCCAGGTCCAGCTCCTCCTACGAAAAAAAAGAGACTACGGAGTTGACTTTCATTAAAAACGTATTCAGTAAAAAGAATTGGGTTAAAATACCTACACCAAAATTGTACACAGTAGAATATAAATCGTCGCCTACATTGATCAAACCTTCACCTAAAAATCTTGATTATTTCAGGAGATATAGAAAGGTACAAAATTATCAGAGGATTTTGAATTATTTAGATAAAATGATCAACGAAAGGGTAGGTCCTTATCAAAACATAGTAAAGACAAATTTGGAGTTTGCTAAGAATCCTACTGTAATTAATAAAATAACTCCTTTTATTAAAAAGAATAGATATCTAACAAAAAAGTATGAAACAACAACCATGGCACATAAAAATGAAAATAATAGTTGTAAATGTTCTAGAAACTTGGGACTGCTATTGGCCAAAATCATAAATAGTATAAAGGAGTTCATTCCTACTATTTTATCTGATATGTTTCGCACTTGTGAATATAAAAATTACATTGAAAATAATGATTCAAACATAGAAAATGTTAATACTAACCAAATTTCAACAGCCAATTCATTATTGAAAAAGTATATCAAATATATTGCTCCAGAAGTTTCATGTAAAGACTTTACTAATGAAGTAACAAAACCTATCACAACGTCAAGTACAGACAGTAATAAGATTTTAAATAAGATATTTTTTCCAAAAGATACTGAATTACTATTAAAACTAAATTCTATCAACGCAAACTACAATCAAGAATATAATTCAATTTCGAATAAGCTTACTAAAACATCAAGCACTATTGATACCACAGAGAATAAAATTTTTATTCAAGATACTACTCTCTCTACGACAACTGATTATTCTTCAGGCAAAGTTTTGTTAGCTACATTAAATTACCTTTCAACAGAAGAGAACACGAAATATCTAATGACATCACCAGGCACTGCAGATTATGAATACAATGATAATTATGTGACAACACCTACTATCAATAGAGGTCCTAAAAATCTGAATGATGCTTATACACAATCAGTCTTAACAACAAAACAGCAAAATGCGGATGATAAAAAATATTATGTTAATTGGAATAGCTTTAGAAAATTAGGAGCATTAGCAACGTATCTTGATCCTAACCCTATAATACCTGAAAATGAAGAAGATTTTACCAATATGAGAAAAAATAAGAATAATGAAATCCACTTAACTCCTATTAAGGTCAAAATAAAATCTCAAGTTCAGGCCAAGAATGCTACTTTTGTAAATACAGCTCAGAGAAATAATACAACAACTAAGGATACTTTGTTAAGTTTATTTAAAGATAATAAATACACGGAATCTCCTAGACCTAAAACAGAAGACGTGAATAAAAATCATGATATAATCATTGACAATAATATTATAGCTGAGGAAGATTTCGACAAAGTATTGCCAGATTATGATTTTCAAGAGGAGCCAGGTGCTAAGCTGATTGAAAATACAATAGAGATTCCTTCGAAACAAGATAATAAATTAATTTTAGCGGATCTAGAGGATGTGTTGAAACATAATAAAATAACAGCCAAGTCTATGTTGCCGTCCATAAGACCTATTTACTTGGAAGTTCAGCGCAACTATGATTGGAGACATGATGATCATCACAATTATGACTTGACCTACAGCAACAATGGATTCGATATATAAGATACACAAAATATTTTATGTACATTTCTTTTAAACCTTTATCAATAATTTAGATTTATAATTAAGCTATCTAACATAATCATAGTAATAAATAGTTTAAGAATCAAATTGCCCCAGTTTTTTTTCATTTCTTTCTTCATTAAGTGATTAATCAATTCCAAAGTATCAGTACATCGAATCAGTACATACCATTTATTTTATATATTAAGACTTACAGGTAGACTTACAAATGAAAGAAGAGATTTTATATAAACTTACGTATAATGTGATGAATAGATTTAAATAAAATTTATTTAAAATGGTACTTGTATATTTTCAGGTAATTCTACTAATCTACGAATATACGATTGCTGTAGAATGGAATTTAGTACAAAGTAAGGAAAATGTTAACAGAAAAAATGACGCACTAAAAGACGCACCTATCGCCGAGAGACTGGACCGAAGTTACTTTGGGTTTGATCAAGACTATTTGGAACAGATGCCACTTCTCATCAATTCATTACAAGAAAATTCTTATTTCGACCCAATCTTAGAAATGTCTAGGCCAACTAGTAAATCTAGAATATTTAACAAAACAAGTATTAAACCAACTACACTTAAACCAAGAAGGTACGTATATAATAGTATACGAAAAACAAGCCCTAGACCATTTTTCTTTGAATACAGAAGCCCCACGCCATTACCGTTTAGCAAAATGTATAAATCTAGAAGTTGGGTCGAAAGGTATCGTAATGAAGAAAGATTGAAGAATATACAGCAGCTTATTAAATATCTTGAGAAAAGTATTAACGCAAAAGTAGCAGATATGAACACAAAGCCGACAAAAAAACATATTGCGTTTAATGGTATATACATAGAACCTATGCTAGAAGCAAACGACACAAGAATAAAATCGAAATCGTCATCAGACTTGCAACAGCAAGGCTCGAATCAAATAAATAAATTACTTACGAACCATCACGAAGATCCCCTTTTTAAATATAAGCCTGAAAATCCAGGAGACGTGAATCTTTTAGCTGATGATTTCTTAAGATTTTCACCTATTTTTACACCAAGTCTAACAGAAAATTCTAGTAAATTTTCGATATTTCGACAGCGTCCATTTCGCAGTAGCAATTGTTTCGGTAACGAATGCGACGAAAATTATATAGGAAATATACAAAATCGCTTTACTCAAGAAAGTACTAGTGGGGCAACAGAAACAGATGCCCCTCTTCTCAGCACTACAAAATCATTTAGCGTGATGCTCAATTTGTTTCCATTTTTACCTACATTCAGCACAGCTAATGTAAAAACAGGACTTACAACAACTACTCAAACATCAGATAGTATTTTCCTGACAACTTTTCGACCTAAAATACAATTTAAGAGAAAAGCGTTTCCTTTTAGACGTATTTACCCTGTACATAAAAGACCAAGATTCTTAATCCCACATAAAATTGTTGAAGAAAAAAATGAAAATATTGACGAAAAAGTACACAATAGACAAATGTCAACAACTACAGAACTAACCAAAGGTACTCAAATGATAGTTCATGTGAAAGTTTACAGCCCTGAAGAAAAGACTGTCATGAAAAACAAAACCGCTGTAACTGACCATATCGTACCAATAACACAGACCAATCCGTACACCAGTAAGGCTCCAATAGAGTTTTCTACATCGCACATTGAAGATTACCATGTTGGTAGTTCTGGATATATACCAGTAGAAATGAAGACGCCTTCATTACCCACAGAGCCTATTTTTGATACAACAACTGAAGGTTTTAGGCCAACATTTCCAGAAGTAATAAAATTCAGTCGCGAGGACGCAAAAGTACCAGATCAATATATAATGCAAAATAGAAATCATAACCAACATACGGAAATGAGTAGAAGAAATTCAGGCGAAGCTAATATAGAGGAGCTAAGTACTTTAGTTGTCAAGCTAAGAAACGAAATTGTAACAACTAATGTTGCTAATACTGTACGAGCGAGAGAAAGTAAAGATATGAATGAAGCAACAACTGTATGGACTTATGTGCCTCAGATTAATAGTCATCACAGGAATATCTATCAGAAGGATGAAAAAGGTCCGAAAGAAAATCCAGAGCTAGAAAGAAAGAAAAGACTAGAACTGGCAGTGTCAGGTCTTCGTTCATATGTTCCGATGTACACCGTTATTAAAAGAAATTCTACAACATTTAAAGAAGAAAATTGATGTATGATGTTTGCTTGCATTTTAATTTCTTCCTGGTGTCCCACCGACTGTATTTTTTTTAAGTTGATTTCGTGTTCTGTTTTTCTAATAGTGGGCACGTTTGTAAATAAAATAAATAATTGATAGTTCTCAATTTTTTTTTGATATAGGTTAGTTTAAATACTAAGTATTTGATTTTGAATTAATTCAGGTATCTGAATTACTTACTTCAATGAGTTTAGTAGGGGATAATCAGGACATTGTGCTGTTCGCGGATGATACATGCTTATTATTCAAAATTAAAAGACAGCTGTTTAATTATGACGATGTGAACAGTGCACTGACAGTGGTTGTGCATTGGTTTAACACGAATAATCTTCTCTTTAATGAGAAGAAGACAAAATGTATTAAATTCACAACGCCAAATGTAAGACCGGTTGCAACTAATGTACAAATCAATGGCGTGGATTTAGCCTTGTAGAGTCGACTGTATTTTTAGGTATCACTATTGATGCCAGATTACAATGGGACCCCCATATTGATCAATTATCTGGTAGATTAAGCTCAGCGGCATATGCTGTAAAGAAAATTAGATTACTAACTGATATTAAAACAGCTAGACTTGTTTATTTCGCTTATTTTCATAGTATTATGTCATATGGCATACTACTTCACTATCCTATCAATCCCAACCACCGACCCGACGTCCTGGACATGGCGCTTCTGAAGGGTGTCACCCTATGGCTGCACTCCTTGGAAGTAGTCCAGGAACTCAACTCTGACCATCGACCTGTAGTCATGAGACTCGGTTCCCCCCCTTCCGCCCCTCAGCGACCCAAATAGACGGTGGTGGATTGGCATGCGCTAAGCACGGCCTTGGCGGATGCCGACCCTCCCCCCCTCCCTCTCAGCTCGGACTCCATCCCGTCCCCTCAGGACACCGATCAGGCCGTAGATGCCTTCACCGAACACATCCGATCGGCTATCAGTCGATCGTCCAAGCAAGTCGAGGCGGAAGATCTCTACCTCAACCGCTTTCGACTGCCGGACGATGTTAGGGATCTCATTCGTTCCAAGAATGCTTCTATCCGAGCGTACGACTTCTACCCCACCGAAGCCAATCGGGCCCGAATGCGCGCTTTACAACGAGAGGTAAAGCGTCGTGTCGCGGAGGTCCGGGAGGAACGGTGGGGTGACTTCCTAGAGGGCATCGCGCCATCGCATCTGGCCTACTGGCAGCTGGCGCGTAGCCTTAAATCTGTCTCCACGCTGTCCCGCCCTTCAGGCGCACCCCCAGCCTTCGACGACGACGAAAAGGCCGAGCTTCTCGCCGACTCCCTCGAGACCGTGCACCCCCAGCTCTCAGTCCGTCGACCAGTCCCACGTCGACGCGGTCGACAGGGAAGTCGAGCGCAGGGCAACCCTCCCCCCGTCGATTCCTTACCTCCTATCACCCAAACGGAGGTCGAAGATCTAATTATGGGTCTCAAAACTAAAAAAGCCCGGCTCTGACGGCATTTCGAATCGCGTTCTGAAATGCCTGCCCGCCCAACTCATCTGCCTCTTAGTGGCCATATTGAACGCCGCCATGGCGAACTGCACCTTCCCCGCTAAGTGGAAGGAGGCGGACGTCATAGGCATTCCCAAACTCGGCAAACCTCGCAATCTCCCCGCGAGCTACCGCCCTATCAGTCTCCTCAACTCCCTGGCCAAGATATACGAGCGCCTACTTCTGGCGAGGTTCGAAGACTTCGTAACGTCCAGGGGTATCCTTATCAACGAGCAGTTCGGCTTTCGAGCCAAACACTCTTGTGTCCACCAAGTGCACCGCATCACGGAGCACATCCTCTCCGGTCTCAATAGACCCAAACCCATCTACACGGGCGCCCTCTTCCTAGATGTCGCGAAGGCATTCGACAAAGTCTGGCACAACGGCTTGATCTACAAGCTCTACCAATTGGGTGTGCCGGACAGACTCGTGCTCATCTTACGAGACTTCTTGTCGAATCGCGCCTTCCGTTATCGCGTCGAAATGACGCGCTCCACTTCTCACTCCATCAGTGCTGGAGTCCCACAGGGCTCAGTTCTCTCTCCGCTCCTGTTTAGCCTTTACACGAACGATATTCCTCGTTCGAGTAAGGCGCATCTAGCCCTCTTCGCGGATGATACCGCTCTCTACGTCTCGCATAGGAATAAGGGTTTCATTACCAGAAACCTTCAGGCATCCGCCAATTTCCTAGGGAATTGGTTCAGGAAGTGGCGTATTGAGGTGAACCCGGACAAGAGCGCTGCGGTGTTCTTCTCCAGAGGTGCCACCCCGCGCCACTCCCTGCGCCGCCCTAGAAGTAATCTCGGCCAAGTGACCATGTTCGACCGACCCATTCCCTGGGTCAAAGAGGTCAAATATCTAGGGGTCACCCTAAACAGTACCATGTCCTTCGGCCCGCACATCAAGCGGATCCGTCACCGAGCATCATTTGTGCTCGGTCGTCTCCATTCGTTAATCTGCAAGCGGAGTAAAATGTCCCTTAGAAATAAGGTGACACTTTACAAAACTTGCGTTCGACCCATCATGACTTATGCGTGTGTTGTGTTCGGGCATTCGGCCCCCTCTCACATCGATAAACTCCAAGTGGTTCTAAACCGCTTCCTCCGTAAAGCCGTAGGAGCCCCCTGGTTCGTACGGAACGTCGACCTCCACTCCGATCTAGGTCTCGAACCTATTCGCGCCTTTATTAAAAAGGCGTCAACACGTCACTTCGCGAACGCATCTACCCATGCGAATCCGTTAATCGTAGCCACCGCCGACTACGATCTCCCCCCCGACCCTTGCCGCCACCGCCGGCTGCGACATGTTTTCACCGACCCCCCCGATGCTTTGTCATCCCTTCTTTCCGCTCAGAATACGGGCGACGACGACGACGTAGTAGTAGATCCCCTCCCATAGCCGGCGGTTGACCGGTGCACTTAGTAGTGCACCCGTCCCCCTACAGCGACTGTCCCAACCGAGGGCGCCTCTTCGAGGCGCCCTCGAGTATGTCGCCTCTTGCCCTTCTGGCTGGCTAGAGCGTAGTGGTTGCACGCTCGCCTTTAAGTCCGGTGAAGCTGTAAAGGCCTCGCGGCCAACAGCGTACATCATTCACACACACACACACGCATACTACTTTGGGGATGCTCTGCAGAACTTAATACCATCTTTGTTTTCCAGAAAAGGGCTGTTCCAGCAATTTACAGTTTGGTCCCGAGAGCTCCTCTTAAGGAAAAATTTAGAGAAATAAATATTCTAACTGTTGCATCAAAATTTATAAATGAAAATCTTCTATATGATAAAAAGAATATCAGTAATTTTGAAAAATATAGCGCCATTCATCATGTTATTACACGGAACAAAGATGATCTTATTGTACATTCTACTCGTCTCCACAGAATTAGTAATTCTTTCATGGGGCAATGTATACGCTTCTACAACAAATTACCCATAGATCTCCGAAACATGCCAATTAATAAGTTTAAAAAGGCAATTAAAACTAGACTCTGTGAGAAAGGGTATTGCAAAATTTTGGATTATCTTGACGATAAAACAGATTGGGTGTGAGCAGCTCCTCAATCAGCAACATTAATCAATGGTGTATACAATTTTGAAAAACAAGAAAAATGGTTATCAGAAAGGCCAAATAAATTAAATTAAAAGACTAGCCGGAGTTTCTTGCCGGATCTTCTCAGTGGAGGCTGCGTTCCGATCCGATGGTAGATGTAAAAAATGTAATAATGTTGACGTTTGTGAGTGCTATTGTGTTGGCCTATGTAAATAAATGATTTTGGACCTTGAATTTGACTTTAGTTTGACTTTGGTTTCGCTTATGATTTTGATTTTGTTAAGAAATAAAAGTTATTATAATAGTTATAAGATACATTATATTAAACAGAGACCGTAGTCTTTAGTTACAAAATTATGACAAATAATCATTTACATATAAAACAAAAGAAAATTAAATAAGGTTATATAGCGATTGCCTCGTTGGTCTGGTGGCAAAGCGCATTGCTTTGTGATCACGAGGTCCTGGGTTCAAAGGTCCTAGGTCGGACAAATGTAGTTTTTCTAAACGAGAAATTCCCAGTATGAGTCCGGAGTCTGGAATTGTGCCCGGTATATGGCAATAGGCTCACCCCCTATTACATGGGACCTAACATCGTCGGCGATACGTGGGTGTACTCAGTACACCTCTGCCACCCCCTCTGGGGAATATAGGCGTGACGGTATATAGCGATTGCAGCGCTACACGTTATGGAGTTAGTGAACTTTTTACAGGTCTGGGCAACTTCAACAACGATTATAATCGCTACTTCTAATTTAAAAACATAGATGGCGCTATTATAAAATATAGTACTAGGTAAACTCAGAATTAGTACACTAAAGAACACACTTACTCGTATGCTGTATTAAGTTGAAAAGGTGAATTTTACCATCGTAAGAGATAATTTGAAATATGCACTGCAAGGAAATCATAAGCCGTAGATTTGGTAAGTAGGAAAAGAATGCAGGCCGGTATTGGTAAGTATGCATAATAATTCTACGAGACACAGACTACTAAATGATTGATATATATTGTAATATTCAAGTGTGAAGAGCTCCTAGTTTCGGCAATCAACTTACATCTTGCTGGCAGCAAAGATTTTTATAATGATAACACAGTATGTAAACTTTATTTGCGCCAACTTTTGCATCACTGCTAGGTATATGGAGTACATTAATTACAGAATGTCTGTAGTCTTCTTACTCTAGAGAAGTCTACCTTACCAGTGGAAGGATATCTATTTACGAATCTACTTAATAAAACCTTCACCACGAATATCTGCTTCGTGACCCTTACACTGACTTGACAAATAACACACAAATTAAGCCAGTTAGATTAGAAGCATGAAATTTTCCACAGGAGTTCCTTACATGACGTAGATGAGTACTGAGAAAGGGTTATTAAAGATTCATTCCCTAAGGAGCTTAGAACATACAAATAGTAATTCCATCGGGCAATCGGCTGGTACTATTATGCAATATAAAACATATGATTGGATTCTATTATTTAGAGCGTATGAACCATGAAGCCAATACGAAACTTGGCGAACTTTACACACCTTCGAGAAACTCTCAGGCATGCAGGTTTCCTCACGATGTTTTCCTTCGCCGTTAAAGCAAGTGATCATTATTTTTAATACGCACATCCTTTCTAAAAGACAGAGGTGCGTGCATGGGTTCGAAACCGAGACCTCTGCCTTTACAGTCCAAAGGTCTAACCACTATGCTATCACTGCTCTTGAACGTTAAACCTTTTTATAATATTTTTTGGGTTTGTTCGGGCATCGCATATAAACCAATAAAACGATTGTAACGAGACCTTTACCATATATGGATGGCTAATAGTCTAACTTATGAATGTTTAATCTAAATAGTTTTAATGCAATTGAGATACAGTTAAACATATTCTTAGTAATCCAGGGGTTACAGTGGTAGGTTGGGCTGTCTGGATTCGATTATGCATATTACAGTTATAAAGTTACATAGTTTGTTTTTCAGTGCAATGGTTTCTTTAATAAATCCACGAGCGTAATTTAGCGGTATTGATAAAACTTGATCTAGTGCGTTTTAGTCGTACAAAATAGTCAAATATTTTTGGGTCTTAAGATTCTGCAACTTCTTTAGCAGAATAATCATTCAGAGTATCGTATAGTATAATAATACGTCTTTGAGTACCAAAACTAGTGTTTAAATGAAGAGGAAACAAAGGAGATTTTAGCATCCTCTATTAAGAATTATTCTACGACAGAAGATTTGCATGAACCATATTTAAGCACCCCCTTGTACATTTCTCAAAATCTACATAGAAATCAGTCATCCTATTCCGGATTAAAACAGACAGGTATGTATGTGTATACCAAAAATAACACAGGCGAATTTATACATAACACCTTTATATATTATTTTGTGAGCGTTTAGAATCAATATCGTTAGATTTCGAGGTCAAAACAATGAGGCCACCAAATTTGCCTTATTTCCCTACGTGTCCAAAACATTTCACCAAATGCAACGGACCCTTTTAAAACGTGACCTAGTGCATCTTCTGTCTCTTTCTGCCGCCATTGACCTCACACACTCTGTCTCAACACGCATCTCAAGAAAAACCCCGTTACTTTTACCTGTGCAAAAAGGTTCTATCTGCGGAGACTTCGAGACGGCGCTGAGAGGTTATTGCTGTCCTTCTCTAACATACAGTATTTGCGGTAAGGTGTGGTAGAGAGAGGTACAGTGCTAATCCGGTACTGTGGACCGGTGGTGCAAGTTTTTGACAGTACTTCAAAGTTAGCGGAGTGGCTGCTTCAGTGTACTGTGTTTTTAGTTTTTTTTCTATTTCTATTTATTTATAAGTAAAAATATGTTATGTTCTGTGATTTGTGACGTGAATTAAAAATATAGGATTTGTTTTCATTCAAGGTACGTGTTAAAAGTGGATAGTGGAATTAGGACGTATTTACACTGCACTTTCTTTGCATAACATGACAGTTAGTCATGAAGGTTACGATTTATCTCGTGAAGTCTGACCTTTGTTATTGCGGATTCGTTTTTTTGTTCGATATTCAAATTTGGTGACTGTCGTTTGACATTTTCTAAAGAAATTAATAATAACGACTACCCTGCACTATTTTTAAGAATTCACTAATATTATTCAAATCGTCTTTTTTTTATTCTTATCATAAAGCAGGGAACATTGCTTTTGAAATATAATTTGGTAATTTTTCTGTTGGGTAAAAAATAAATATGAGGATTATGTATAAATTCATTGCAATGTGTTAATTTATTCTTAACTACATTGTAAGCGGTACAACAGTTACGGAATTATTGGGAAACAATCGAGTTGGTTTAAAAACATTTGAGGTTATGTTTCTTTTTGTTTCTATTTGTGTACTTATCTACTTAGGTTATAAATCTATTAATAGTAATTTGTTTCCTGCCTAAACCATGAAATATTTTTTTATACTTGGATTATAATAGTAACAGACAGCAACAAGACAAAACGAAAGTAATATGTTTCTATTTTGAACTCCAGCAATATTAAGTAAGTATATTTCAGAAGAAAAAAATATTCTTGTGTCGTAAGTCCGTTTAATGGCACGCTTTTTATATTATACAGGTATTTATACTTACTGAGATCGAAACAAGTATTTACGTTTAGACTCAGTTTTGAATTGGATATTTTAGGAATATTCTAGTAACTGATTGGAAATATGCTTGCAATTTGGTATATAGAGTTCAAAATCGAATAAAAGACTGTTAAAGTTTTGTAATAACACGTGGCGGTCTTATCATACCCCTATAGTTACAAATGATATTCGTAGTTACTTATAAATCATGGAGTACATAATTATCATTTTTAAAGTAATAACCGTAGTTTGATTATTTGTAGTAAAATGTAAAAAGTATTTAATTTGGCATTTTCCTTTCCACCCTGTCATAAATTTGTACCTTCAGTGAAAGGGGGTACAACTCGAGTTCTCAGCATCAGAAAAAAAAATACGCTAGTTTTCAATAATTTCTATTTTAACAGTAAGATGATATATTTCTAATTGTCACCAAGTGAACTGAACTAATTGTTAATTTTTTTTGCATTAATGAATTAACCTCTTTTACACTATGAGCAGGAATAGATTAAATACTTATATCATTCGACACTACTTCAACACTAAACCAAAACCAAATCATTCATCCATCGATTTACATAAAAAGTATGAAAAAAAATCATCGGGTCCAACAATATAAGTAAACATTTTCATTAATACTGAGAAAACTACTTAAAATAATTTCTTGAGTCTTTGCGTGAAATAGTTTTTAAGTATTTGTCTATCAATAACTGTAATTGACATGCAATTAAGTGCAGTAGAAAAAATGAGAGTATTTTTAAAACTTAAAATTCAATTTTCTCAAAACTATAAGGTCTTTCGACTTGTATCATCCTTTACTGAAGGTACAGAAATACGAGCACGACTACAGATCTATTAAGTGATAATGAAGCTCATCCATAAAACCTTGCACACATTTTGCCACTACAACACTGAAACCCCTGCAAGCCAGGATCGACAATGGCATCCGTCGAATAAATTTGATTTTTGGGAAGAATCTCATTGAACGCTGTCTGATGATTCATCTCCCCATAATAAATTTTAAGTAGATAAACTTAATATGATCAGAACAAAAAATCCCACCGGACCACCTTTCCGAAGAGATATACGAGGTAAAACCAAAATACTTTGATAAAACATCTGAAAATTTTGATTCTAATATGACATCTTAGTTTTTCATCCATGAAATTATACTGGGTTATTACTCTACAGACTCTTGGAAGAAGTAATGCGTACTGAGTTCTTAGATTTACGCGAATATACTATTTTTTTTCGGATTTTATCGCGGTTTATTTTTGATTTTTACGTTCCCGACGTTTGGATGTGGTCTCTCTTACATAGGACAAACAAAAAAAAACAGTAAAAACTCGGGTTAAAGAACACATAGCTAACCTAAAACACCGTCGCTCAAAGAAGTCTGCAGTCTGTGTGGTCAAGGATGCCCGCACCCGCCATAACATCAGATTTGATAGACCACAAATCCTCGTAAAAGAACACCGATTCCTACCAAGGATGGTTCGCGAGGCTATTGAAATTAAAAGAACATCCTAATTACAATAGAGAAGATGGCTGGGTGCTTCCATCGACTTGGGATCCAGTAATTAATATAGTCAAACCAAAAACCAAGCATAACACTGCAAGACCTCAAGACACCGTGAGCTCATTCTGCGTAGATCGGACCAACAAAAATAATGAAGAAGTTTGAGGATACCCCGGAACAACTATGCCTTTTGGACGTCTAACACCTCAGTCCTTCCCGTGACCATGGGTGCTGCAAAGCACTCGAAACGTCGGGAACTTAAAAATCAAAAATAAATCGCGATAAAATCCGAAAAAAAAATAGTTTTATTTCAGAAGTAATGCGATTCAGTCAAGTAGTCGTCACTCACGCTATCATACCCTTTCCTCGTCGTCACTGCCTGGTGCTCGATGCGCAGACTATCCTTTAGTATATGTCTGAATGTCACTGTTTGAATCAGTCTGGACGTCACTCCTGTGATAGGACAAGTTAAGTCATACGAGGATCTTGAGGCTCGTGGCCAAAATTGGAACTAACGCTGTCATTTCATGACAGTCGCAGAGTTGCTGTGTGCTATAAAATTTACCCCCAAGTTCTTTTTTTAATAAGTAACCGTTCGGATCCATCTGTTGAAATATTTCCTTGGAAGTAGAAAAAAAATTACTAATTGATAATCATAATCTGACACCAACGCCCCCCTGTCAATGACATCCACGGGCCATAATATTCTTGTCGCACTATACTTTTGATCGCTTAAGTTGGTATGTCATTGGTTATATTATAGGGGCTTGCTTATTCTACCCCTTCCAGAAACTTATCGCCACGAAAGAGTTTTCAGCTCGAAGAGTTTACAACCAATGGCTGTAAATTCTTCGAGCGAGATGACTCCCCCACTGCCACTTATATTCGGCAATTATGACCACTATGTCGGCGACTTTGGCCCTCCTCCGTATCTCCTCGTTTCTGATTTGATCTCGCAAGGGAAACTCCGAGAATAACTCTATTCGTTGTTCTTAAGGATACCTACTTTAATCATTATTACGTAGCCTATCGTGAGCAATGTGGCGGAGAAGATATATAATAATATTCAGGATCAGAATCAGATTATTTTTTATTTATGTAAAATTTTACAGTATTTATAAATTGTCAGAAAAGTAACAAAGACTCTACCACTTCTTCAGAATGTCATTCCTGTGGAGAAGGGCAAAAAACTCCACGGTTATTCTTTTAAAATAGTATTTTTAGTATTATGTCTCCAAGCCCTCACTTAAGGACATGGTCGTAACAAAAGAAAGCGTCAGGAACTCCACAGTTCCTATCAAATAAAAAGCTGTTATATCAAGGAGAACAGAAGGTTTGGCACGAACAGATTGAGACTAGCGTAAAGCTATCGAGTTGATATACCATCCTCTTCACACTTTACATTTCCTAAATAAGGATGAAGGAGACAGCACGTTTTCTTGACAATGTTACGCTAACGTTAATCTGTTAGTGCTCTCCGCGTAGACAATTATGGCAATTTCTCACGGCGTATTGTGATCGTTCAGTGACACGGGGCCGCGCCGGAGTGCCATTGTTATAATGGCTTCTAACCTACTATTTATTGATAGGGGAATATAATAGAGGATTTCGAAGGTTCGTCGAGACAATACAACTAGTGTAGAATCAGAATCAGAATATTTTTTATTCATGTAAACCATTACAGTATTTATGTATCGTCAAAATAGTAACAAAGACTCTACCACCACTTCGGAATGTCATTCCTGTGGAGAAGAAGGGCAAGAAACTCCACGGTTACTCTTTTAAAATAGTATTTTTACAATTTTTCCATCTACATTTTGCTGTGGGGTATGGGAGAATAATGTAGTATCAGGTGAGTCTAAATTAAATTAACCAAGTTAAACTATTTATATATATGGCTACATGTTTCTCTCATTTACAGATAAAGAAATGAGGAAGAAAAATGATGAATTTTATTTAACTACTAGAAGGAAGAGAGGGAACAATAAATAATTATAGCTGAACATGTTATCCACATTCTGGTGGAGCTGGAACAACACCTATCCAAGCATTTTTATCTTTTCAATAATCATCTAGAGTATAGTAAGCTCGCTTGCAGAGCGTACGTTTAATACAGGATTTGAATTTATTTTCACTAAGTTGAGTGACGTCATGTGGAATTTTATTATAAAATACAAAACAGTACCCCATGGAAGACGTGTGAATTTTAGACAGACGAAATTGCGGTTGATCCAATTTATTTCTATGTCGCGTGTTATAGCAATGCCTATCACCTAGCTGATTAAATAGATCTAAATTTTTCCGTGTGTAGTGTAGTAGAATCAGTAAGCATTCAAATATGGCCTCTAGGCGGTGTTACTTGAGGTTTGCTTTTTATTTTATAAATGTACATATATAATCCTTATGCTATGGGCATTGGGAACGAACCTTTATTTGAATTTGAATGATAAAAATATGAAAGGCGTTTTCATTGTGCTAATTTCGTCTGCAATTTTTATAAAACCCTAGTAGCAGATTTCTTTATAAATAATCACATATTTGCTGCAACTAACCATACATCGATGTTGTGCTTTTAGACAACTGTTGTGCTTTTAGTAGTGTGTAAAAAAATCACCGTAGTTTAATTGTAGTTAAGTTTCGGTTTTTGCGGATTTTGTCAGTAGAAGACTTCACCGACACGGACCCTTCCGTACCCACCATCTACCATACTACATACCGCATACCATACCGCAATCGTTGAAGGCCAGTACAAAGATGGGTCGATTCTTTCCTTACATTCCACTGTAGCTTCCTCCACTTTCACAACTCATCTTGTACACGCTCGCCGGATACGGAGACTTGACTTGCCCTTTGAATTGTAATACCCATAATAGGTTGGTATAGTTACAACTTTTGTGAAGCCTTTCCGCAGTTGGATATGCTGCAAAATACCAATATTAATAACGCTATCACATAAAATAATCGTTTTTTTTACATGTGTGTTGACAAAGTCACGCGGCTATTTGACTTCTAGTGGCTTATTATTACGATTTCTGTCTGTCCACTGAATCGAGTTGCCTTCCATCAGGTTACAAGACTCAATCGTAATCTCATTTGTGTAACACACTGTCTATGATGCGACACTCTGACGTAAACTTGGCCAGATGTCATGCCCGATTGCTCACTAACAAGCTACTGGTTGATGAAACAGTAATTCTTTCACGATTATATAAATATCCATCTCTATTTTGTACAATAATTATCACCTGCTAAAGGATAACATCGAAAAGAAACCAGAACGAATGTAAGGATTGTGGTTGGTAACGATGTGCTGGAGCAAGTGAATGAGTTAGTATATATCTTGGATGTGCCTTCAGTAAGGATGGGAAATACACCGCTGACATAGAGAGAAGAGTGAGTGCAGGGAACAGAGTGAATGGTGCGATGGGAAAGCTACTCGGGAGCCGGCACTTAAGCCATAAGGCGCAGCTGGCCATACATAACGGAGTTCTTGTCCCAACGCTGTTATATGGTAGCGAGAGCTGGGTATGTAAGAAGGAGAATGAAAGTAGGATAAATGCGGTAGAAATGCGAGCTCTGCGGAAGATGTGCGGAGTGAAGCTGACCCACCGCATTAGCAACAGCGTAGTAAGACAGCGAGTAGGTATGAAAGATAGTATCGGTGTAAAGATGAGAAAGGGCATGCTCCGTTGGTTCGGGCATATAGAAAAAATGCCAGAGGAAAGAATGACAAAACAGATATACAATGTGAAAGTGGAAGGATGCAGGTACCGGGGAAGACCTAGACTATCTTACCACGACCAAATAAACCGAGTCTGTCTGTCTATCTGATGGAAAAGTCAAGAGTCTCCGTAATCGGCGAGCGTGTATGAGACGAACTATGAGAGTCGAGGAAGCCAGAGAGGTATGTAAGGAAAGAACCTGTTGGAACTCTGTACTCTCTGCCTACCCCGCAAGGGATCTGGCGTGAGGATATAGATAGATAGATAGAAATCTTCATTTCTGAGAAAACCTAACCAGTGTTCGAAATAGTGTAAAATTTACAAAAAGTATTTACTTCTGAATGGTCAAGAAAGAAAACGATAATAAGCACTTAGTATAGACATGAAAGAAAAGAAACTCCACATTTAATTTTTTTTTAAATTCATGCAGACTGCCTCGTTGGTCTAGTGGCAGAGCGCGTCGCTTTGTGATCACAACGTCCTCCGACGGGTTCAACTCCTTGGTCGGACAAATGCAGTGCATTCCAGTATGAGTCCGGAGTCTGAAATTGTCCCCGGTATATGGCAATAGACTCGCCCGTATTACATGGGACCTAACATCGTCGGTCAAAAGTGGGTGTACTCAGTACACCTCTGCCATCCTCGCTTGGGGAATATAGGCGTAACGGTGTGTATATATGCAGTTTTTTTTTGACTACCCCGCAAGGGATCTGGCGTGATGATATAGACAGATAGATAGATAGTTTTGGATTTTTTTGTATCCAGAGCGATCTATAAAATATAAGAATACTATAAGAACGAGTTAAATAGATTTAAGTAGCCATACACACTTTGCACTTTGGGTCTAAAATTCTCAGGAGAACTCTAAAATTCTGACTGAATGATAACGCACCGGTTTAACCGGTGGGTTTGACGGCATAACATTTTGCACTGGAGTTCTTTATTCTTAGATGAGCACTAAGAATGAATATTTAAAAAATAATTCCCAGAATTCGTGTCTTATTTGAAGGGCAAGTCAAGCATCTCCCTAAGCGGCGAGCGCGTATGAGACAAACTATGAGAGTGGAGGAAGCTAGTGGTCTTTAAGGAAAGAACCTGTTGGAACTCTGTACTTTCTGCCTACATAGCAAGGGGTTTGGCGTGACGACATTGATAGATCCCCAAAAATATTAAATAGAGGGTCAAAATACCTAATATGAATTTAATTCATTCTTTCTATGGTGAAAATTTTCATGACCATTTCACTCACTCACAGTCACCGCCGCGAAAATGTCATCAAAAGATCAAACAGAGAGAAATTATGTCTTGTGGTATGCTTATGCTATTCAATCATAATTTGGTCATCAGATAAATTAGATAAACTGCAGCAAAAAACAGCGAACGACACGATTTGTCGCGTGACGTGAATCGCATAATCAGCGTTTAATAAATGTCAACAATAATTTTACTTAATATTCTCAGTAATAAGCAGGTATTGAAGTGCAGTTCTTGTTGATAATCAAGTGCTTGAAATCGCATGATAACTGCATAATTAATGGTTTAAAAAAATGTTTCTGTGTTATTAATTGTGTATTTTGAGGATTAAGTAAGTATAAATATTAGAAGTAGTGAAATACAACTTTACTTTTTCTGATTTTATGATAGTCTATTTCTACTTTTTAAGTTTCCGACGTTTCGAGTGCTTTGCAGCACCCATGGTCAGGTCATATACTGAAACAAAACGCTAAAAAAATAAAAGAGCGCCATCTGGTGACTTTTGTACGAAATCCAGACCACGAGTCCTACTCGTACTTGTCCATTTATTTTTTCGTTTCTTATATTTTAATATTTTTTACTTTGTCACTAAAATAAAGTGTTGCCCAAATGCAAGACCAAGACTAATCTGACCATGGTCTTGGTCTCACAACAGTAACCAGGTCTTAGTCTTGGACTTGATATTGCACACTCAGTCTTGGTCTTGGTCTTGAGCAAGACTCTCGCAAGAGACTTACATTGAGCTAATGTTTCTTATCAATCTATACATATCTTCTTAGAAGCTATCTACACTAATATAATAAAGAGGAAAGATTTGTTGTTTTGTATATTTGTAACGTATAAACTCAAAAACTACCAGACCGATTTTAATGATTCTTTCACCATTAGAAAGCTGCATTATTCAGAAGTAATATAGGCTATAAAACATAGACCCGGTAGGTGGCGCTGTTGTCGACCGGGTACGAAGTCGCGGGAAACTGCTAGTAATATATAAATGAGGGTCGGTTCAATTAGCAACAAAGAGCTCATTCGATTTTCTATTTTATTTAAGTTTATAAGGATTGACTGGGTAGGTACCTACTTCTACGAACTTACCTACTGTATAATAATTGAATTACCTTGATCTCTCTTAATTCTTATAAAATATGGTTCGAAATGTGTAACATGGGTCCAAGTGATATGATATACGAGTATATGGGTCGTCGCGCTAGGAACTAGCTTGGTGGTACCAAGCTGCTCGCAGATTCTAGCTCGACCAAGAGCTTGAGTGTGGAGCAGAGGCATAAGTTTAAGGTCTCGGGCACAATCTGCATTCAATTTTATTAGCATTCATTCAATTCTCATTGCATGTGCTTTACCGTAGCACGTCAGCATTTGACCATACTCGTGAGAACCAAAACTTTAATATAAAATTTCACATAAGCCGTTAAATAGAAAAAGGTACTCACAGATCTGCGAGGCCGCAAGAGTCTCGCGGAATCAGTCTTGGTCACAAGGAAGCTCGCGGAATCAGTCACAAGACCAAGACTGATTTTGGGCAACACTACTAAAATAAAAGTGTCTCAAATAGAATAGAAACTTGAAGAGGTATATTCAGTTTTTAACACCTACTTATAAAATCATTTTACAAACTTTTCACATAAATCTTTTATACGCTCTCGCAGAACAAAGAAGTGCTAAAACTAAACACCAAAATTATCTCACAACAAAAAAGATACCATCAAAAGCAAAACCACGAAACCGTTAACAAATGCGTGTAACACTAGAACAAAACTACCTCAACTTACTAAACTCCGGTAAATTGAATTATTTCTACATACATCGACGTATCTCTTCCAGTAATACAATAGTGTCACCCAACAAAACCGGCAATGTATTTACCGCTAAACACAAATCACAACGGCATGTAATTCTACCTGTAGAACGTCACTAAGCCAGTAACGGAAAAGTGAATATATTTATAGTACATTGCCGTTTTTCTTCCATAGGACCGTAGTAGCATAGGAACAGAGCCGTAAATGTATTTGAAGACTGTGGAATATCCGAAACAGTGGCTTACAAAACAACGTGTGACGTAAGGTAGAACAAGAATGCAGTGAAGTGACCGCAAAACATTAGACAGTGGTCTGATATTGGGTAAATGGATCACCGAGGGGCCCGAGGGCTTAGCAAGAATAGAATAACGTTAGCGTATACGCTATTGAGTCGATACGCCATCCTTTTTAAACGCTTTTAACTTGCAATGTTCGTGTGTCTGACTGTCTTTCATTCAATGGAACCACCCAATTACTCAATATAACCCCACCGTGTTTGAGCTCGTTGGATTTATCTTAACGAGTACTTTAGACTCTGATAGTGTCCAGGGTCTGATTATGCAGCTGGAAGAAAGCCTCCTCATCTAAGTAAGATATGTACGTTGATTTTATTTTATAAAATATTGTTTTTTTAATAAGTCTTTTTAAAAATAAAATTATTACACTACAAGTTTACTAAAGAGTCTCCGTAACCGGCTAGCGTGTATGAGACGAACTATGAGAGTGGAGGAAGGAGGTATGTAAGGAAAGAACCTGTTGGAACTCTGTACTGTCTGCCTACCCCGCAAGGGATCTGGCGTGATGATATAGATAGATAGATAGAAGTTTACTAAATTAATATGAACGAAACTGTTACGAAAACTTACCATCGTTACGACTTAGAATAGTTATTCTGAGCGTTACGATAATCTCAATTTGCCTCGTGCTTAGGATTGAGTACAGGTGTTATGCCTTATTAAGATTATTATCGGAGAGCAATTCGTAAAAGAGTACCGAATATCCGATCCAATTATTCACATACTCGTATTCGTGCCTGTTTGTCTGTACTCCGCGAGTACCTAATCATTAAGGCATTAGAATTAGTGTTATGAAAATGAGCGCTGAAGTTGAGCGTTTAGCGCTGAGTCGACGCTCACGAGCGTTGAGACACGTAGCAGACGCGAGCGTTTTAAGCGACGACTCGAGCGTTTTTACAGCACTAATTAGAATACTTTTGTAAATTGACATTTTGATGGCGTGCAGAAGTGTTATAAACATTAAATTATTACAGTCACTACCCTACCTACGTATGCGTACCTAGCCTACGTATGCCAAGAGAGGATGGTAAAGGTGAACTGTGTACTGTTGGCAAAATTCGGGCGCACACAGGTCAAATAATTAAGTTAAGTTACCGGCTTATAACGCGGAGCCACCTATATTCTCCGAATAGTCAGTTCAGCAACACGAACTCACGATAAGTCTAATATCACACACTCCCACACAGTAGGTCTTTATTCAATAAACTATTTTAGTTTTAAATAGTTACCTATACAACACAGTACCATCTTTTTAAAATACTATGCTTATTTTAAGCCGATATTTATTTGATCTATTATTCAAAAACGAGAATGAAAAAATCTATAGTCCTACCAACATATTTTCGGATTCAAATCATACAGCACACGACTTTATGCTACAAATCAATTTGGCATAGTGAAGAGCGTAGTAGAATTAATTTAACGAAATAAATGCGGGAAGAAGACAATTAAAAGGGTTTCAACCCACAAAATTCTAAAGGTATATTCAGATATTTGTATCTGAATTTACCTTTAGAAATTTGTGGGCAACAATAAAATTGCTTTCAATAGTAATGGTTCCTTGTATTAAATGTGTAGCATCATGATCGGAATCGGTATTAGAAAGTGTTAACTTAGTTTCATTTAAAAGACTAAAAGAAGTTGACTACTTAAATTTTATAGAAAACAAATCAACCATGAAGTACCTAAACACTGATGTTCCTTTGATTCAGGTAAATTTATTTAGACATTGAAAAAGGCCTTTGCCCGGTAGTGGGTCAAAGTATGCTGATTTGTTTAAAAAATTTAGGGATGTCCATTTAATGATAATAAATTACTATTATTTTGGCATCAGCTGATCTAACATCCAAATGTAATTTTAACGTATTTCTTGCAGTGCATTATAGATTTAACAATGTAATTGTCTTATTTGGTTACTCTCGCATAGAAGCTTATACTGGGTTATTTCGTGACAAATGGCTAACAGCACATTTTCTTTAAAAAGCGCTTACAAAAGTTTAGTACCACGCGTTGAGGGTCCGTGCCAACGAAGGATAATTGATCTAATTCAGCTTACCACTTTGCTGTTACCTAGTTTTCGTATTCAAATAACTGACTGATTTAAAGTAGGTTAAACGCAAGACTGGGATAATAATATTTGAAGCCGAATTAGTTCCATAAAGCTTTACTAGTCACAATCCAGTCTCCATCATGAGCAATATTTCGAGAACATTTCTTCGCACGCATTTATGTGGTTGCAATTTATCCGTAACGAAGCAAGCTAGCGATGACGTCGGAAACAACGAATGGTGTTTTAAAGTTCACTAATATTCTTTGACATCTATGAAACGACGTTTTATTAACGAACAATAATATTTATACGAAACGTAAGCTTAAAGTGTTCCTATAAAAACAGTCGTAGGGCAAATTGTGGGCTTCCAATAAAAAATATAAACTGATATATACGCAGTGAACTTTCAAAGTTATTATCCGTTGTTAGACTTACGCGACGTTAAAAAGTCAACAGAAAATAAGCAAAATGGGTTGTTTATGTTATGTTTCCTACATTCCGAGCATAAAAGAATTTCGTATTCGTGTGCTAACTTTGTATATGCTCGGATAACGTGCGTACAACTTGAATTCTGATATACATTATGCTGAAATGCTCACAGTGAAGACGTAACTATAAAGTACGTAACATAAAACACAAAGTTGTGTATTAAAAGACAACAATGAATATCGCAACAGCAATATCATGACAACCTAATTAGAGGCGGTGGGAGGCAAACCGCCGCTCGGACAGTGTTGGGTGTCGCAACCGTGCTCTGAGTTAGCTCTAGTTTTAGCCGTAATCTATTAAATCTAAGGAGATCTAAGATAACTTTGAATACACTTAAGTATATTTCGAAGTTTAGTGGTACAGACTTTTCCCAAAAGTGAGAGAAAATTAGATGTTGTATGACATTTTGGTTCACGGTAGCACGCCTATATTATCCAAGTGGGGGAGACACAGGTGTACTATGTACATCAACTTTCGCCGACGATGTTAGGTCCCATGTAATAAGGAGCGAGGCTATTGCCATATTTCTAGCTCTTCTTCTCCACCAAAATGACAATCCAAAGTGGTTGTAGAGTTTTTGTTACTTATCTGACTATATTTATATATACAAGGTGTAACATATTTAACGCAAGATCTGAAAGTAGATGGATAGATAGAGTTCACTTTATTGTACATCAACATAAGCAGAGAACAACAAACAAAGAAAATAAAATATACATATATAAAATGGTAGTACAATTGGCGGCCTCATTACTAACAGCAATCTCTTCCAGACAACCAACATACCAAAGAGCTAAAGAGAGAAATAGGGCAGTTGGTGGCGTAGTAGTTTGTTCTAAATCGGTAACCGAATTGATTCCAAATATTTTTAAGATATCTTAAAAAAAAAAAATTGCAAAATATTTTGTTAATTTTTCAGTACGCTATAACAAACTAAATTTATTTTTGATTCAAAGCAATACGGAGATTTTAAATGTATTTCTCAATTAGCACACATACACGTACAAGTTTGATTGATAATTATATTATTATTATTGGGTATAAAATTATAATTGGATATAAAATTACATAAAAAGGGGGAAAAAAATTATATTTGGAAGTTTGGTTTGCCATTAAATTTGTGAGGAAATTATATAATTGGGGTGTCTGAGGTCTTGCGTTATTTACGATACTTCTTCAGCCGAAAGACGTCCACTGCAGGACAAAGGCCTCCCCTAAAGACCGCCACAACCACCGGCTTTGTGCTGTACGCATCCAACTTCTACCCGCGACCTTCACCAGGTCATCGGTCCATCTTGTAGGGGGCCTACCCACTCCACGTCTTCCGGTACGTGGTCGCCATTCGAGAACCTTTCTGCCCCAACGGCCGTCAGTTCTAGGAGCGATGTGCCCTGCCCACTGCCACTTAAGTTTAGCAATTCTGAGTGCTATGTCAGTGACTTTCGTCCTCCTGCGGATCTCCTCGTTTCTGATTCGATCCCGCAGGGTAACTCCGAGCATAGCTCTCTCCATCGCCCTTTGGGTGACTTTGAGCCTTCTTATGAGGCCCATTGTAAGCGACCATTACGACCATTTACGATACATACAGGCCCAATTCCAGACTTCGGACTGATACTGGGAATTTTAAACCTAGGGCTTCGTCATCACACTCCGCGTATTATTCGCCACCAGACCAAGAAGGCAGTATGTAATGAAAACATAGGTATATTGAATTTCACCGCATAAGACATATAAGATAACTCTTATAACTAACGCGAATAATCCTAGTTGTCCTATTAACCCCATAAGTACTCTTTTAGATGACCGAAGAGATGGTCCATATTTCCAAAATTAACTATACTGCTGAGTTCTTACGCGAATATTACACATGAAATAAAACTATTTTTTTCCGATTTTGTCGCGGTTTATTTTTGATTTTTAAATACTACTAAAACACCGTCGCTCAAAGAAGTCTGCAGTCTGGGAACATATCCTTGACCGCAC
The DNA here is from genome assembly GCA_905147815.2 of Phalera bucephala. Lineage (NCBI taxonomy): Eukaryota > Metazoa > Arthropoda > Insecta > Lepidoptera > Notodontidae > Phalera > Phalera bucephala. Next base: position 1,938,760 of record LR990616.1, read on the forward strand.
CCGCTATAATATCAGATTTGATAGACCACAAATCCTCGTGAAAGAATACCGATTCCTACCAAGGATGGTTCGCGAGGCTATTGAAATTAAAAAACATCCTAATTTCAATAGAGAAGATGGCTGGGTGCTTCCATCGACTTGGGATTCAGTAATTAATATAATCAAATCCAAAACCAAGCATAACACTGCAAGACCTCAAGACACCGTGAGCTCATTCTGCGTAGATTGGACCAACAAAAATAATTAAGAAGTTTGAGGGTACCTCAGAACAACTATGCCTTTTGGACGTCTAACACCTCAGTCCTTCCCGTGACCATGGGTGCTGAAAAGCACTGGAAACGGGAACGAATAAACCGCGATAAAATCCGAGAGAGCTGGTGTGATGATATAGTTAGATAGATAAAATCGGAAAAAAATAGTTTTTGTTCATTAACTATACTGTTTCAGGCACATTTTAAAAGCTTTTAAGAGGAATCCAAACTATCATCCAGATTATCAAAATTCGTTGCATGTGTAGAATCTATCGTAAAGTTTGTCCCTACCTTGTGTGGTGAGTGATTGATCTACGCTGTTGGCTGCGGGGCATTTACAGCTTCACTGGATAAGAGGGCGAGCGTGCAACCACTACAATCGAGCCAGAAGGGGAAGGGGGCAACTAGCTTAAGGGTGCCTCAAGGAAAAACGGCCTCGGCTTGGGTAGTCGCTATGAGGGAGCGCGTATACTAGGTGTCTCGCCGTGGTGCTCTGCACCGACTGGTGGACAAGGGATTCTTCGACCTCGCAGCAAGGTCGATGTCTGATCCCGTGTGTTTAAGCCCCGCTAGCTCAGTCGGTAGAGCATGAGACTCTTTGTCCCTACCTTCAGACATTCACATAAAGAAAAAGCTGAACTTCGAATTCAACTGACGTTAATCCTGTGATTAAGAGCTTAATTGAGAAGCCGCGGGTTCGAACCCCGCAAGGAACAAATCTTTGTGACCTACAGTTTTTGGTACGGTCTAGGTATATGAGCATGTAAATTTCATGGTTGATAACGCACCCACGATACAGAAATAATTCCTAGCGTAGGACTACGTTTTATTCAAAAGCAAAAAGCAATTATTTTGTCAATCCCAGAAACCACAACTAATGATCAAAAACTATAATTTCTTTCAGATGGCAGAGATAATATTCCAGCGCCGGAAAATAGCCACAGTTGTGTCCGACCCGAACCCTCTCATAATCCTGCTGATTCTTGCTCTGATTCAATCATGTTGGAGTCAGGTGGAAAACAGACCACCGCAGTTCGTGTCGTCCATCGGGGACATGTCCCAGTTCAGTATGCCCGAAGACACGCCTGTTGGAACACCTGTGTATCATTTAAAAGGTATTTTGTCTAAATATTTGACGGACAAGCTTAAGCCGCTCCACCCCCTGTGTTTAATAGTCGCGGGTTCGATTCCCGCACAATAGAAATCTTTGAGAAAAATAAAATATTTCTTTCAGTATGAGTATTCGTGTATGTGAATTTTCATGTTTGTAAACGCACCCACGGCACAGGAATAAATCCTAGTGTGGGGCTAGGTTTTTCTTTTAAATATACTTTTATTTGTGGGTCTCCCTGCTAGTTATTACCAAACAACGAGTATGACTGCCTCGTTAGTCTAGTGCCCTATAATGCGGTGCCCAAGAAGCGATCAAGAAGTACTGGGTTCGAGAGAATTTGGCATCCCAAGCGGGCCCAGTATAATGGCAATAGGTTCGCCCCCTATTACATGGGATCAAATATCGTAAGCAAAAAGTGGGTGTACAGTTTTGCCACCCCCACGTGGGGAATATAGGCGTGACGGGTTATTTTTTTTTATTACATGTGAATTTTTTTTTTTATTACATTTCATGTTTATTACTTTTTGTCCGCGACTCCGCCTACTAAACAAGTGGTAGGTACTTGCTACTGTAACGTTTTGCAATATTTCCTAATATATCCAGACAATTTTTATCTGTAGTCTATTCCAATCAAATTTAAAACTTTTTTTACTCAACGAAAAAACCTCGACTTCTTGCTAATAGCATTTTCAGTTCGATGTCTTCGGAAATACCTTTATTCTACTTATATTATTCTATTCTTATTATTATTTCTTATAGTTTGTAATCACATATCATAAAAATAGTGTTGGTTTGTTTAAAAAGATTTATAATTAAAAATTATATACTTTTACTACCAAATTCGATTTAGTCATGTTTGCGTGCCGACTGAAAAAATATTCAAGTACATAGGTACTCACAAAATTTTTAGATTTACGTGGATATTACCTTTACATGAGATAAAATGAATTCGATGCATCATTTTTAATTTGAGAACTATGAGAGTGGAGGAAGCCAGAGAGGTATGTAAGGAAAGAACCTCTAGGAACTCTGTACTCCCTGCCTACTCCGCGAGGGATTTAGTGTGATGTATAGATAGATAGATTTTTAATTTTAAGGTCCAAATGTTAGTATAGTAGAAAAAAGTTGCTACTGTCAAATTCAGATTGTATGGTACCAAACAATCAATTTGTTCAGTAAACACTTCTATATCTTAATCAAAATTTAATGTTATTTTAGTCTTGAAATCACAAAGTAGGTAACAAACCGTTAAATAATACAAACTTATTTTACATTAATTACGTCTAGCAAGCAAGGGCAACGTAATTAGTTTGTAAATTTATTTGAACACATTATCATATTAATTTATTATAAGCCACTGTTATGCATGATATTATGAGAATTACAAAGAATTATGAACACCACTTTAAATGGATTGCACTAAAAAAATAATTCATTTGTATATGCTATTATGAAATTATAAAGTATATTTGTATACAAGGTGTAGCGTAATTAACGCAAGACCTCAGACACCCCGATTAGCTAATTGCTTCACAAATTCAATACGAAAACCGAATTAGCAAATTTAAAGTTTTTTTATCCCTTTTTTAAGCACTTTTATACCCCAATTAACAATGGAATGGAACGGTAAAATTATTGAACGGAGAATGCGCGTGAAGTCCGATGGAATGTTGTGCGAGGCACAAGGGGGTTTCAGGTCTGGAAGAGGATGTTCGGATCAAGTCTTCTCACTCCGCAACATCGTAGAGAAGCATCTGGCAGTGGGGCGGAAGGTTTTCTGCGGTTTTGTAGATCTGGAGAAGGCATTTGACAGAGTTGTGCGAAAGAGACTTTGGGACATTTTGCCAGAGTATGGTATAGATGGCACTCTGTTGCGAGCCGTCCAGTCCACTTATGTGGACTGCAAGGCATGCGTACGGGTGGGTGGTAACAGGTCACCCTGGTTTGACGTTAAAATCGGCGTCAAGCAGGGTTGCGTGTTGTCCGCTAGACTGTTTATAATATATCTGGACAAAAGTCTTCAAAGACTGAAAGCGATGAATGAAGGTGTACAAATGGGTGACTTAGTGGTAAACCATCTACTTTATGCAGATGACGCGGTTTTAATAGCGCCAACAGCCACTGATCTGCAAACACTAGTCACAGTTATGAAAGACGACTGCATGATCAATGGCTTACACTTGAATGTGAAGAAAACCAAGATTATGGTTTTTGAAAGGGAAGAAACCAGAACGAATGTAAGGATTGTGGTTGGTAACGATGTGCTGGAGCAAGTGAATGAGTTTGTATATCTTGGATGCGCCTTCAGTAAGGATGGGAAATACACCGCTGACATAGAGAGAAGAGTGAGTGCAGGGAACAGAGTGAATGGTGCGATGGGAAAGCTACTCGGGAGCCGGCACTTAAGCCATAAGGCGCAGCTGGCCATACATAACGGAGTTCTTGTCCCAACGCTGTTATATGGTAGCGAGAGCTGGGTATGTAAGAAGGAGAATGAAAGTAGGATAAATGCGGTAGAAATGCGAGCTCTGCGGAAGATGTGCGGAGTGAAGCTGACCGACCGCATTAGCAACAGCATAGTAAGACAGCGAGTAGGTATGAAAGATAGTATCGGTGTAAAGATGAGAAAGGGCATGCTCCGTTGGTTCGGGCATATAGAAAGAATGCCAGAGGAAAGAATGACAAAACAGATATACAATGTGAAAGTGGAAGGATGCAGGTACCGGGGAAGACCTAGACTATCTTACCATGACCAAATAAACCGAGTCTTATCTAATGGAAAAGTCAAGAGTCTCCGTAACCGGCGAGCGTGTATGAGACGAACTATGAGAGTCGAGGAAGCCAGAGAGGTATGTAAGGAAAGAACCTGTTGGAACTCTGTACTCTCTGCCTACCCCGCAAGGGATCTGGCGTGAGGTTATAGATAGATAGATATAACAATGGAACTTGTACCTGTATGTATGCATATTTATTTATTTTTATTTTTAATAAAAAAAACGTAGCCCCACTCTAGGATTTATTCCTGTATCGTGGGTGCGTTTACAAATATGAAAATTTACATACACAAATACCCAGAACGGAACAAATATTTGTGGATCGCACAAAGATTTGTCTCGTGCGGGAATCAAACCCGCGACTATTAGACACAGTGGGCGGAGCGGCTTAAGCTCTTAACCACTGCGCTAAATCGTCAGTCATTTTAGAAATGCATTTGAAATCTCCATACTGCTTTAAATCAATAATACATTTAGTTTGTTATATCGCACTGAAGGAGTAACAGCATTTTTTTTCAAATTTTGAAAAAATTAAAATACATAAAAATACATAAAATAATTGGAATGAATTCAGTTACCGATTTAGAACAAACTACTTTCAGGTCTTGCGTTTATTATGTTACAGCTTGTATAAATGATATAAATTTCTATTATTTAGAGGTCTTTGAAAACCAACGATTTTTTATAAAAATGTTTTGTGCGTCTGCATGTTTTGGCATCACGCAAAAACTACTTAATCGATATTGATGGGACCTTTATATTTGAAAATATTTTCTGAATTAAATAGCGCAATCTGTTTGTTCAAAATGGGTTAAGGAAAAGGGGAGATACTTATTTGACGGATGGCTTGGTCCAGTAGTTAAGAATTTGAGCCGCTCCGCCCACTAAATCGAGTGATTGCGGGTTCGATTCCCGCAGGGGACAAAGCTTTGTGTGACCTACAAAAATTTGTTTCGGTCTGGTTGTTTGTGTATGGAGATTTCATGTTTGTAAGCGCACCCAAGACAAAGGAATAAATTCCTAGTTTTGGGCTATGTTTACATGAAGAAAGGAATACTTAACAACCGTTAAGCGGACGACGGAGCTCGGGGCAATATCTAGTTAATTATAAAATGAATAGGACAGTCGTTGAGAACTTGACGTGAGGTTTTGTTTATCAACTTTCGCATTTGATAAGTTCTAATACTAGTGGCTACAAACCTGCCTCCACTAGTAGTAGTAGTAGTGGAGTATGTCCTAATCTCTCTCACATCGATTTGTGACTTCTCTCGCCTTTGCATAACAATGGAACAGTGTTGGTTGTATTTATTATAACTCTAAATATCTTTCCGTTTTCATTCCAGGTGTTGATCCTGAAAACGGCCAGCTGCGGTATTCGATATCTGGGCAGTACTTCTCAGTTGATCCACTGACTGGAGTCGTAACATTAGCGAAAAGTTTGGATAGAGAAGAACAAGCGTCGTTGGAAGTCATTATTAGTATTACTGGTAAGTTCAATCTTTCTATATCATCACGTCAGATCCCTTGCGGGGTAGGCAGAGAGTACAGAGTTCCGACAAGAACGGACGCTAAGGGCGCCATTAAGAAAAGGTCAGCAGAATGTTTGAGGTGCTCGTAGCGCTGCGTGACTGCCGTGTTCTTAATGATTCGGCTCGATCAACTTAAGGTACATGACCGTTTTGGAGACGGCTTGATCCAGTGGTTTTTTTTACAAACTTCCCCACGATATTCGAAGTGTGCCAATTAATAAATTTAAAACCATACTTACGGCTAAATTATGTAAGAAAGCATATTACAAAATCTTGGATTACATAAAAGATAACACCGTGTAGGATTGAAGTGCCATATTGTTTAGTATTGCTATTTAATTTTTCTTTTGAAATTAAAGCGTATACGTAAGCGTATTATGTTAAAGCATAGCGTGTTGTGCCTGACGAGCTTGAGGTATTGCTGCTTTGTAGACCCTATCTGACCACCGTCTCTGGGGTTCTGGTTGGGTCATGCTCACTATAACGTCTTTGCTTGCGGTGGCTGTCTGGCGCGGGTCACTCCCTTCCCTCCAATATGGTCGAGGGGAGTGATGGCTGTTCTAGTAGTCATACTCGTGAACGGATGCTGCTTGTGGGGACTTATCCATCTGGAATCCTTCAGACACTCTTTATAAATAACTTCATTAGTCTTATATCTCGGTCGTACGGCATCACACTGGAGCTAGAGTGTAAGCTATTTAATTGTAACCTAAACATTGTATTCACACAATATGATAATAAAATTGAAAGGAAAAAAGAGAAAGAGACTTAAATAAAAAAAGACAAGCCCGCCGAGTTTCTTCGCCGGATCTTCTTAGTAGAGGCCGCGTTCCGATCCGGTGGTAGGTTTGTAGTAAAATTCGATGTAAAAAAAAAATGAAAATTGACTATTTGTAAGCGCCCCCGCAGGGCTTATACAAAATAAATTATTTGAGTTTGAGTTTGGTTAGAGCTTAACCTGTGTTTGTATCTCAGGTGTTATAGAAATCAGAAAAAAGGCGCTAGTTTTTGAACAGGTTTATATTTAGCACACGGTTTTTCAGTCGTCGTAAAGAGCGCAAGTCGAGTATATAAAAAAAATTCAAATTCAAAAATACTGTTTATTATAGGACGTTTAGTCTTTGAAACTTTATGGTCCCAACCATAAAGTTCCAAAGACAAATATGAGTCCATGGCTGAGTTCGCAACACCCGTTAACCCCTCTGCATCGTGTAGTCACGGGTTCGACCCCCGCACGGGACAAATCTTGGTGACCCACAAATACTTGTTTCGGCCTGGGTGTTTGTAAATGTGAATTTCGTGTTTGTAAACGCACCCACGACACGGGAATTGTTCCGAGTGTGGGGCTACGTTATTTAAATTGAAAATCATTATCGAGCAGCGCAGTGCTTCAAAAAGTATCATCATCATTCATCACTTCCGGCTCATTCCGCTCACTGCAGGGCATAGCCTCTTCTCTCTTACGCCATAGGCCGTATCCCTATCCTGAGCCAATCTTAGCCAGGTCTTAACAATGCACTTAACCACATCATCGACCTATCTTTGTACTGGCCTTCCTCGATTGCGATATCCCGAGATGCATTAATTAAACATCCAGGTTACAGTTTTATGTAGTAGGTATAAAACGAGTTGCGGTCAGGGTGGTTTGATGATATAACATGAAGTGGCCACAAACCTCCTTACTTGGGTCCGCGTGGTGGTTAACTTATAATGTTTTAACAAATTTAAATAGTAAAAATCTCTTCTTTTCTTTTTCTAAAAAAAACGTAGCCCCACACTAGGATTTATTCCTGTATCGTGGGTTTACAAACATGAAAATTCACATTCACGAATACCCAGATCGGAAGAACTAATTTCTTTTTTTTTTCTTTTTTTAAAAAGAACGTAACCTCACAGTAGGATTTATTCCTGTGTCATGGGTGCGTTTACAAACATGAAAATTCACATACATAAATACCCAGACCGGAACAAATAATTGTCGATCACACAACGATTTGTCCCGTGCGGAAATCGAACCGGCGACTATTAGACACAGCGGGCGGAGAGGCTTAAGCTCTTAACCACTGCGCTAAATCGTCCTTCAGAAATGTATGGCTATGATTATTTTTCTTAAGCTGGCGCGACAGATGAATACTGTATACCTATATTTCTAAAAGATAGTTTAAAAGATCCACAATGCACGAGCTTATTTCAAAAGTTCATTACCCAACTTGTTTACTATGAGTTCCCACATGAGTCACACTTCCAAAAAATTATGATACATACGTTAATGTTCTTAATTAAATGGGCGTATGCGTTTAAATGAGGTTTTTGTCCTATAACGGTACTTGCATAAGACTGCTATTCCGAATTTGACATACGTAGGAGGTATTCGTAGCCCAAATTTGCTATGAGTAATTAAGTAACGTGGTGCGTCACGATAAATTCGTGATATGCTCGTTTAATGGTACTCCAGTGTCACACAGAATACCATTACGCGGTCATTTCAGTTATCGTAACGTACAGCAGTGATAGCCTAGTGGTTAGACCGTTAGGGCTCGCCGAGCTTGGGGCGGAGGTCGACGTCGCCAAGATCCGCGAGTTGGGCCTGGAGATAGCACCTCATAAGAGCGAGGCGCTATGGTTCCACAAACTGCCGAGGAGCAGCGAACCCGTGGGCTCGCGTTGGAGACTCGCCACTCCGGGTGGGGCGGTACCTAAAGTACCTAGGCATCGCCCTGGACTGTCGCTGGGGCTTCGAGGAGCACTTCGAGCGCATGGGCCCCCGGGGTCGAAAGGGTAGTCCGTTGGACTGGAAAGTAAGAGGTATAGGGTTCAAACCCAGGTACGCACTTGTTTTAAAAATTATTATCACAAAAAAATAATTATCACTAGCTTTAACGGTGACGGAAAACATTGTGAGGAAACCTGCATGCCTAAGAGTTTCTCGAAGGTGTGTGGACTTCGCCAACCCGCACTGGCCCAGCTAAGTGAACTATGGCCTAAGCCCTTTCTGGTTGAGAGGAGGCATTTGCCCAACGGTGGGACAGTTTCTTAACAGGGCTAGTATTATTATTTGTTATTACCGTAACGTACAGTGTCCGGCCATATCAAATAAGGGCTATGTTTCCAAGGTGTCCATTAAGACTATTTTCCAATGATCACCAAGCGTTTGGCTCGGTCACTCTGAGTGACCGTTTATGACAATTTCATTTTCGTGTGTATCCATACTTCGGAAGGCATGCTAAGCCGTTGGTCCCAGCTGCCATTTAATGTGGTAGTTATTAAGCTGACTTGGAAGCCTTATGCTTGATAAATTCCAATAGCAGGTAGCTTTAAACCTGGTTCTCCCAATCTGCACTGGTGCTCCGTAGTAGTAAATGAGTCATTAGCGGTTTGAATATTTAACTTATAGAAAGATTTGTTTACTTCCCGTATTGTATTTTTCACATAGGATGGGTAGTGACAGTTCTAATTGCCAAACAAAATTATACTTTATTCAATGGCAATAAGAGGCATGCCCGTTTCTATACTTATGGTTGTATGCCTTAACACCACTGAATTGTATATTAATTTCGTTTGGCAATTAGAACTCTCACTACCCATCCTGTGTGAAAAATACTATAGTAGGTATATTGACAGTTATTTTTCAAATAAAATATGCTAAAATTCTTTTGGTAGTGAGCAAATCTCTCCTAAAGTTAAATATTGGAACTGGCCATTAATCTCTCTTAGTTAAATTTGTGAGAAAAGCCCATTGCCTTCTCTCCCCAAAATTGAGTTGAGACAGATAAATGCACGACGTCCACTTCAATCCATTGGATGTAGAGGTGAGTCGTATTTATTAGAACAGATCCAAAGAACAGATATTTTACGAGAATAGGCGGCACCTAATCCAATTCTGACAATACCTAATCCACCTAATATTTAGCCCGTTTATCACGCTCACTCACACCTGTTCCCGCGCTCTCTCACTCACTCATATGCTTATCGCTTTGCTATCCCGCTTACGTGTAAGGGTGGAGGGAGCGAGACTGCGCTATACAACGGGTATTGATATAAAACAAATGTAAATATAATGAATTTAAATCTTTTAAATACGCCATCTTGCGAACGCTAAACTTTTGCGGAATATTTAATATCGCAAGACTCAAAACTTCATACATTCGTAAGTTAACAGTCCTAAGCCTGTAAAAAGTATGAAGGGAAGATACCAATTCATCACTAATATATCATTAAATGATAAAATAGAAAACAAGTATTAGTTTATTCAACCAATTTCGTGCAGAAATATCTAAACTAATAAAAAAAAAAAATTTTTTGATTCCATTTTGAAACTTCCATTTTCTTAAAAGTGTTATTATGACTGTACCCGTTCTTAACTAACAAAACAATTTAACATTCAATTAATTCAAATATCGATAATACGTTATCAGGATTTGATATAGAATAGGCGGATTAAGATCACTAAGGAACGGTATGTGTATGAGATCATTGAGATTAGGTGGATTAGGTATTTGGATTAGGTATTTATGCAGACTAGGAACAGGTGTACTTAATACCTGATTTACCTAATACGACCCATCTCTAATTGGATGTCTTCATTAATGGGCAAAGGCCCAGCATTGGGATAGTACAGGCTTATTTATTAGACGCAGTTTTGACATTGTGATCAATAAAGACCGGATTATATGCAACATATCAAGCTCGAATTATGCATATAAAATGGCAATATATGCAGTACCAAATAATAAAAAAACAGTAATTATTAGATAATTTATTTCTAAATCAACATAAAACATAACAGTCGGTACTTTTATTATCTTTATTAATATTATAAGGCTAAATTATTGTTCACAAATAAAAATATTCTACATTTTGCTACTATTGTAAACAGAAAGGTTCAGGTACTGTTCCAATGCCTTCACTCTGCTCCTGTATAGTTTGCTAGCCACTCGGTTAGCGATCGCGGCCACTGAAGTGCGGCGAGAGACGTCATCGAGCTTGAGTTCACCCTGATAGATTTTTAAAATATTGCAAATATAGCGTGAAAATATGAATTATCACACTAGTTTATAGTTAAAATATGCAATAACAAGTGAAAAGGGGCTAAATATGCAAAAGCTTATGCAACATGCAAATGCATATAATCCAGTCCCTAGTGATCAGTTACACTTTGTTAGATACTATACTCTTCTTTACAGATGAAGGCATAGCAAACTCAGAGCCAAACACAGTGTCACTACGAAGAGTTATTCCAGTGAAAGATATCAATGATAACCCACCTGTATTCCATAACCGACCATACATTCTTAATATAAGTGAAGCAACTACAGTTGGAAGCGAAATCGAAGTAAGTTACAGTATTGAATCGATGTTTGATGGAAATTTAAATATATGTAAACAAACCCTAAAATATCATAAACATTGATGATAATGATCCATATTTAAAATTTAGGAGTCATCTTATTCTCAGTATTTATTAGCTCGCGCGAATATAACACGAGATATGAAACTATTTGTATGGTTTCTTTTTGTCCCTTTGTTTCGAATTCTTTATAATACCCATGGTGACCCATGACCGAATGGTGAGAATTGTCTTTTCCGTGACTCTGGGTGTCGTATAGTTTACGAAAATTCTGCGATAAAATCTATATAGGTGAACTGTTGATAATTGTTAAAAATCAGTAGTCCTCTTTATACACTCAACTCAATATTCATTAAAGGTATTTTTCTTTCTTTCAGGTCAATCCTCAAATAATTGTAACTGATAAAGATGAAGGTGAAAATGCGAGAATACGTGTGATTTGTTCAACCAAAGAAAAAGGAAGTGATGCTGAAGCGTGTTCTACGTTCAGAGTTGAGACTGATATGGTAAGGAATATAGTTAATGCAATAATAATTATCACATAAGCTAAGAGTACAGACTAGTTCCACAGGTAGTAGGTTCCGTCCTACACTCCTTTCTTGCTTCCACTCGTACTCGAACTCGTACATCATCCTATACACGATCGCCGGTTATGGAGATTATTGACTTGTCCGTCAAGTAAGATAATAATAGGACAAGAACTAAATTCAAGACCGCAGATGCATCTTCTAAAGTTTACAATTCAATTAACTGATGGGATTAATTTTGTAGCGCTCTTAAACAAAATCCGCATGCTTATACTAACACATCATGATGATTTTATAATCACATATCTTAATTTACAGGTCACACCACACGAATACCAAGTCCGACTCTACCTCGAGCAGCCTCTAGATTTCGAAAGCAGATCAGCTTATGTCATCAGCCTGGAAGCTACTGACTCTTTAAGGAAGCCCCTACGAGCTGTAGCAAGTGTAGCTGCTGCAATATGGGATGTACAAGATCAACCACCGGCATTTCTTAATGCTCCGTATTCCGCGACAGTCCCGGAAAATACTCCACCTGTTAGTTCACAAGTTTCATATAATATATTCTTATAGTTTGTATGAAACTTCTAATGAATTCAATCTGTCTGATTTGAGCATTTTGACATTTTAGCCTGGCTGACTTCCAAAGCTCAATACTGAAAATCCCAAATATCATATAGGTAGAGGTGACTCTAGGGATATGCTTTTGATGATAAGTATTTATTTCAACGGAAGAATAAATAGTTGAAAATCAAAACAATAAGTGTACAATTTGAAATTAACAGCTAAGAAGTGTTCTTAAAATTACTTCAGTAGATTTCGGTGTAGTTTAAATATGTTTGATTACACTATATTACTCCAAATTTTTTCTTACTTTCTGATATTGAATATGGAACATATATAAATTATATCTGTTACACCGTCACGTCTATATTCCTCAAGCGGGGGTGGCAGAGGTGCACTGAGTGCACTTACTTTTCGGCGACGATATTAGGGCCCATGTCATAGGAGGCAAGTCTATTTTCATATACCGGGCACAATTCCAGACTCCGGACTCATACTGGGCATTTTTCGTAAGACAAACTACATCTGTCTGACCTAGGATTTGAACCCAGGACCTCGTGATCACAAAGCGATGCGCTTTGCCACTAGACCAACAAGGCAGGAAGGAAGAAATTATATCTGTATTATTATAATTATAAACTTTACAGAATACAAGCATAATGGAAATCATAGCAGAAGACGGAGATAAAGCCAACCCTCGTCCTGTGTTATTGACCCTGGAAGGTGATACTGAACAGTACTTCAGACTACTTCCCGAAAGGCCACTTGGAAGAGCCACGTTAGTTGCTACTGAAAATCCAATTGATAGAGAGAGTGACGCAGTAATGCAGAACGGAGGCGTTTATACGTTTTCAGTGAAGGTGTGATTTATTTTACTAATCATAAAGTAAAATTTTCTTTCAATATGAAACAATTAAAAAATATTATTTAGTACGACTATGAAAGTCAACTTTTCTTGAAAATATTTTTGTATAATAATAATAACTTACAGGCCACGGAACTTATCAACAACGAAGTACCATCAGACTACACTGTAACAACTATAACAATAATTGTGACTGATGTAGACGACCACGTACCGATATTTAATAAGGAAGAATTCGACATATCGATACCAGAAAACATTGAAAATGGAAGCCCTATCCCAGGACTCTCTATATACGTCGAAGACTACGATATAGGGAAAAATAGTAGATATAATTTGAAACTACGTGATGTATTCAATTCGGAAGGCGTATTTTCTATAAGTACAGATCACGGCGAAGGAAGAACTCCTATAAGTATTAAAGTTCAAGATTCTTCGAAATTAGATTACGATGTAAATGAAGAAGAACAACGACTATTCAGTTTTGATATAGTGACCACAGCTGGTGGCAGAGATTTATCATCAGCTAGAGTTAACATTAAACTACTGGATATGAATGACAATGCGCCTATATTCGATCAATCCAGTTACAAATTTAATGTACCAGAAAATGCGAGTGTTGGTAGTAAAATTGGTGATGTGTTTGCAACAGATAAAGACTACGGTATATTTGGAGAAATTGAATACACGTTGACTGGGTTTGGGACAAATTTGTTTAAGACGGATAGAAGTAAGGGTGGTTTATATGTCAGACAAATGTTGGACTATGAGAAACAAAAAAGTTATAGTCTAACTCTTTTCGCTAAAGATGGCGGTGGAAAAGGAACAACAGCAAGTATTTTCATTGAAGTTTTGGATGTTAATGATAATGCGCCAATGTTTGAAGCTACTGAGTATAGCAGAACTATTAGAGATGGAGCTACTAGCTTTGAGCCACTACTTGTCGTGCGGGTAATTATTAAAACTCTTATTTTTCAAATGAAACTTTATTATATTTTGATGACAATCGCTTAATTACTTTCTTATGAACCCTGCAAGGTAGATGAAACAAATAGATAAATTAACAGCAGTTTCGTTGAAATTTGACATCTTTATTAATGTCTTTTTTTCTATTTATTTTAGGCAACTGATGCAGATGGACCCACTCAAGGAGACGGTCGAGTGAGATATTCACTAGAATCCGACAACAGTATTACTCACAAAGGGAATGTTTTTGCAATAGACGAAGATACTGGCGAAATTTCAATTATTGATAAAGTTGATAGCATGGATACTCCTCGAGGACAATATGAACTGATTGTGAGAGCTACGGACTATGGTATGTAAAATCTTTCATCTGCTTTCTAAATTGTCAGCTGTATTATTAAATACTACCGACGAGTATAAACTTAATAAAAATTTTACCTAATGTAAATATTACTTTTCCTATTTCAAATAAATAAAATACAGTAAAAAGTATATATAATACACTATTTACAACTATGCTAAATTGCTGGTGTTTGGCAGGGTGGCCCAGAAGGCTGGCAGCGTTCCCGCGCTGGACGCTGGATAGTAATGCTGATAGTTTGCGCGGGATACGTGCCAGCCTTCTGGTCACGAGTCGTGTCGACCAGTCTTTTAGAAAGTTGCTCAAAGATGTGATCAGCACTTGAACCCCACGAATCCAAAGTCTCCAAACCAAACGGCTCAAATAAGCATCGTTTATCAAAGTTGCAGTAGTTAAGCCATTTGCGACACTCGGCAGAATCCGCGGAGCTACCAGCCTTAATGATTGTCTCTAGCAGGTGCGATGGCGTTATGGCATCGACACATGTCGCGTAATATACCAGAGGTCATCTTCCAGGGAATCTTTAATACCTACTTGTAAAACATACAGGTATGCCACCACTTCACAATGAAACCCGTGTTTACATCCGAGTTGGAGTACCAGGAAACCAGCGTCCCACTTTCAAAGGGAACTACCATCACTACAAATATACTGTCTCCCAGCATACTCCTGATACGACAGAAGATTTTACTTTTGATTTGAATCCTATGAACTATAAAGCAAGTATCAGAGAAGACGCCCAACCGGGTCAAAATGTTACAACAGTGGTAGCAAACGATCCAGATGGATTGGACGACTTGCTCACGTATCATATTGTATTAGGTTCTAAAGATAACTTTGCTATCAATGAAAAGTAAGTATTTATAAATTATGCCTACATATAAAGAAAATGTAAATTTTCAATGAAAGTATTCAGAATCTGTATCTCTATTTTTTATAGATTCAGTACGTAGATCTATCTGCCTTTTTTATTATAAAAGTGCGAGTATTTAAGATAAGAATTTGGAATTATATTTCTTATTATTTTCAGAACTGGTCTGATAACAGTATCCAACGATGCGAACCTAGACCGTGATATGAACCCAGATCGATACGAAATAATCGTATCAGCCGTAGATAGTGGGATGCCTATTCCAGAAACCGCTACTACTACTGTTTTTGTTACTATTCAAGATGTTAATGATAAGCCACCAAAGTTTAACATGACCGATTCTACCACTTACATTTCAGAGAAAACTAAGATCGGTGATTTAGTAACAAAAATTGTAGCTTTTGATACTGATGCCAACTCAAAATTGGAGTACAGCCTAATAGAGCCAATTAAGGCATTGTCTAAAGCAGGTGTACAATTAAATTCTAACTCTCATTATGATTATAAACACCTGTTCCGTATAGATGAAGAAACAGGTGAAATTCGCGTTAATGGAACATTAGATTACAGTCAAGCATCAATTGTAATTTTATCAATAAAGGTCATCGATATCAATGCTGAGTTAAATAAAGAAAAGCAATTCGCTATTACTGAACATACAATTTATATACAACCGTATGCTGATAAAAATCCTCAATTCACAAATCCTGGTTGGACAACTGCAAAACCTATAATATATCACAAAATTAAAGAAGAACAGCCTTTAGGGAGTACTGTTGTTGTTTTAACAGCTGAAGATCCTGTATCTGGACACTTAGTTTCCAGCTACAAAGTTATAAATTCTGAGACTGATTTGTTGCAAGTAGACCCATTAAGTGGTCAGGTGGTTTTAACAAAACATCTCGATTATGAAGAGTTGACGAATCCAAATTTGACATTAACCGTCAAAGCTACGAGTAATGATGGTAGTAAACACAGTATAGCGAAAATAATAGTTGAAGTTATGAATTTCAATGACAACCCACCGATATTTGAAAAAGAGGTATAGTGACATTTTTTAGTGCACACAAACATAAAATTAAATTAGCTAGTTAAAGGAAATCTATTTATTAAATTTATAGTCTCTTCCAGAAGAACATTATCTGTATTTCTAAATATTAAAATAATTTACAATAATTAATTATTTCTTCCTACAGCTTTATAAAGTAAGTGTGTTAGAATCAGTGAAACATCCAGAGCAGATTGTAATAGTGAAGGCGCACGACGCAGATGCTGTACTCACAGAAGAAGATAAAGCTAATGGGTACTCACAAGTGCGATACTCATTAAAAGGAGAGAACTCTGATCTATTTAGCATTAATAACATCACTGGTAGTATACAGGTAAGGAACTTAAAACGTAATTCAATTATGATTTCAATTATACTGCTTATTCTAAGTTATAAGTAAGGTGCATATATAATAGTAATACCTAGTTAGTAGAGTGCTTGCCTTTTAGTCAAGACCCCAATCTGGTACGTACCTCTGTTTTTATTTTAAAATCTTTGTACGATTAGTCACTTGCTTATGGTGAAGAAAACCATTATAAGATTACTACTAGATCCGCACCTATTGATGTCTGAAAAGATGTGAAGATATCCATAAAATGGCGACAGCCTCGCCATCTTACATAAAAATATAAGCGTGTAAAATTATGATACAACAATAGAAGTGGCACGTTTATCATTTTTTTAATACTATTAATGTAAATATATATCTAGGTAGCACCAAACAAAACATTGGACAGAGAACGCCAATCAGTTCTTCGGTTGGAGATAGAAGCTGTTGATATACCGAAAGGTGGAGCTGATAGACTGAAATCCACAGCTACTATACTAGTTGATGTACTAGATGTTGACGATAACTCACCTGAATTTGAGAAAAAGGTTTATACAGGTAAGAAATTACCTAGCAAACCCGTTTTACCTATATAGCGTTTACGATGTAATATATTTGAAATCAAAATAAATCAATCAAATACACTAGTAAAATAACATACCCGTTGAAACTAGTACATTGTCTTGTAAAACAAATTATGTCAGATCCTACAAATGCGGTTTTTCATATTCGCAGCGGTTGTACCAGAAAATGTCCCTATTGGGATAAGTGTCATTAATGTCACCGCCACAGATCCCGATGAAGGATTGGGAGGAGAGATCAGATATGACTTTTTGGATGAGGGTGAGGCTGGAGGTAAGAATTAAAAATCAGAATAATGTTCTGTAAAGTTCTGCCGTTAATAAACCCCTTCGTATGGTCGTATTTTATAATTAGTTACGTAACAGGTTACCTACTGATGAATTGCATTGGAATAAACTTTTGTTAAGTTAGAATTAACTGAATCGAATGATATAATTAAGGGGCTTAGTCTAAAAGCTTTGTGTAACCTACGTATATTTGTTCCAGTCTAGGTGTTTTTATGTGAAAATGTTTGTAAACAAACTCACGATACAAAAATAATTCCCAGTATAGAGCAAAGTTTCTGTTTTAAATGCGCTAATAAAAATTGACAAAACATTAATCCAGCAATTAGATCAGGATGTTGTAATCGTTTTTAAAATATCGTCACGCCTATATTCCCCAGAGGGGGTGGAAGAGGTGTACTGAGTACACCCACGTTTCGCCGACGATGTTAGGTCCCATGTAATAGGGGGCAAGCCTATTGCCATATACCGGGCACAATTCCAGACTCCGGACTCGTACTGGGAATTTTTCGTTAGAAAAACTACATTTGTCCGACCTAGTATTTGAACCCAGGACCTCGTGATCACAAAGCGATGCGCTTTGCCAGCAGACCAACGAGGCATTCAAATATATTATGTAAATTTCTCTATCTTACCTATTCCAGGTCTTTTCATAATAGATCCAGTAACAGGTGAAATCACAACACATAAAGATTTGACTGGACGGGGCCGCACAGACCCATATAGACTGTTAGTTGGAGCAACTGATGGTGGTGGGCATACAGGGGATGCGTCTCTTTCGCTGTATATAGGCGATGTTAGTGCTAATGATGGTGTGCCGAGATTTATTAGGCCTGCAGTTGGAGAAGTTCTTAGTGTTAGCGAAGTAAGTAGGATAAATATATATGCTGATAACTTTTAATGCTGTAGTCACAAGTTAGAGTTTAAAACGGCAGTGATATTTATTATATTTATCTATTGTTTTAAATTACAATACAAATACTTAGTAAATAATTAAATTACAAATGTCATTGCGTATAATAATATATTCCTCCAGTTCTTTTTTAATTAATTCGAAATATTTAGACATGTATGCAACTTTAAAGCTTATTAAAACATCGTATTTGTTTAGAATGCAACTATTGGATCGCCGGTTTTCCAAGTAGTAGCGAGTGATCCGGATGACCCCACGCAGCCATCTGGACAACTTTTCTACTCGATACAACCAAGCAATCCGGATGCTAAAATATTTGCCATTGGTAAAAATTACACTTACGTCGCTTTTGTCTTGTTGCCTTATACATGATATTTAAAGAAACGAATATACGTTTAAAAGCCAACACTTTGAATTAAAAATATTTAAGATTATCATGCGAATTTCTGAAAGCTATTCAATTAATTATGTTTTCCCTTTTCCAGACCCCAGTTCAGGTTTAATAACGACGCGTCAGACATTGGATAGAGAACGCAAAGCGTCTTATACCTTGGTGCTTCTAGTGACAGATCGTGGGCAACCTCCACAACAGAGTACTAGGATAGTTACTGTTATGGTCACTGATATTGACGATCATAAACCACACTTTGGAAGAAGCTTGGTAAGGAATAATGATGTTTATTAACATATACATAGAATAGAAATTACAGATATTCCAAACGTTATGGGTAGAACATTAAATGTTTACAATTTCTTATTAATATTAAAGTGATGTACTCTTATTTCTCTAAAATATTTATCTTTGGGCAGCTACAGAATACGTTACTTTAGGGTGATTATAAACAATTTATGAAATTAAAGGATGCGGTGTAATGTTTTTTTATTTTCCACAGGATGATCCTCCTGTACTTATGACCGTTAAAGAAGAGGTTCCAATCGGTACTGCAATTGGCCATTTGGAAGCCATAGATGAAGATATCGATGAAAATGCAGCGGTAGATTACGCCATTACCGGTAAAGAAAATATTAACAGTTATACAAATGATACAATATGTCAGTAGCCTAAACCAAGGAAGCTCGGTTCGTATTGAATCAGGCAATCCCAATTTAGATTCCCATGTGTGACTTTTTCCAATTTGTATCGTATTTAAATGACAATGATGTAGATCATTGATTCTGGTTGTGCCAAGCAGTTGTGCCATCGAGGCGATTTTATAGCTTCATTGGATTTATGATACAATGACGTTTATATCCATAGTATTTTTTTCTGAAATTGCCATTTCTTGTACAGTAGTAATAATTACTGCCTCGTTGGTCTAGTAGCAAAGCGCATCGCTTTGTGATCACGAAGTCCTGGGTTCAAGTCCTAGGTCGGACAAGTGTAGTTTTTCTAACGAAAACATCCCAGCACGAGTCCGGAGTCTGGAATTGTGCCCGGTATATGGCAATAGGCTTGCCCCCAATTACATGGGACCTAACATCGTCGGCGAAACCTGGGTGTACTCAGTACACCTCTGCCATCCCCGCTTGGGAAATATAGGCATGACGGTGTAGTAATAATACACGAATACGTAGTTAATTACTTGACTGCTCTAGACGTAGGATAATTTTATATTTTTGTCCTCATCACCTTAAGCTGGGAACGAATTTGGTCTAGTCAAATTGAAACGTACAAACGACAGCAAGGCACTTATACTGGCAGCAGCAAGACTTGACAGAGAAGCTATTGCCAAACTATTGATCACTGTGAAATGTTTCAAATACGGTACCGAACCAAAACTGGATAATACTTACAACAGATTGGTAAGAATTAACAAAATATATTTGGAAATACTTTTAATACCGAAGAATAAGCAAAAAATTTAATTACATACTTTGATTTATAAGAAAGTGCACAAACAAGTAAATGCGGTATTGATCTCTATTGAGACAAGTGTTTTACTGTCACAAATATTCAAGTACACGTTTCACTCAAGTGTGTGTGCAAATAGCTGTGGCATATCTCTCATTTTACATTCCATTCATTTATGCAAGTTACTGTTTTTAAGAAAGTAGAGCTACAGTTTGTGGTAAAATACAACTTAAATAATATTGCTTTCAGGATCCAGCAGAAACTCAAGTACTAATCAGAATCATAGACATTGATGATCATCTTCCGGCATTCGAGAGTGCTAACATAACTATTGGAGTCAGACTTAATGTACCAATAGACACACTTATAGCGTCAGTTAAAGCAATCGACAAAGATCCCGACGCAAAACCAATAATGTACAGTATAGTTAACACTAGTTTTGAATCGCCAATCAAAAGTAAATCACTAAACAATATAACAGATGTTATAATATTAAATAATGTCACTGGAGATTTGAAAATTATGAAGAACTTAATACATTATGCCGATGGAATTTTTAGGTGAGCACAACAGGTTGATTTTCTTTTAGGTTACATTCGAAAATTTGTTTTCAATCTTTATAGCAAGTTCTCATGAAATAAATAACTACGAACTTTTGTAGTTTAATGAAAAATTGTGAAAATTCGAAGATGCGACCTTAAATGAATTCGTTGAATGCCTTTCAAGCTCTATCCCGTAATATTTTCTCTTCAATTTCTTCTAATCTTATTTTTTGTTTTATTTCAGGTTAATCATTCGTGCTAACAACTCAAATGACAAAGAAAGATTTACTGATGTGCTCGTTGAGGTAAGTACTCCAACTAAAATACATACATGAGGATCACGACTTTTTCTATCTATGTATCGTCACGCCAAATACCTTGTGGGAACATTTTTACTTATATTATTGTCTTTTTCAACACTAGGTAGTAGTGGTCAGGGAACGCGACTTACTCCGACTCGTCATGCCAGGTGGTACACGTCAGCGGTATAGTGATCTTCGAGATAGAATGTCGGCTGCGCTCGCGCAAAAAGGCCTAAAGATGCAGTTACACGATGCCAATACAGCCTTTTTCACTAACCCTGGGTAAGTATCACCAAAACTTGACTACAACAGTTTAAAGAAGCTTGTGTTGCGTGAGACAGAATGTTATTGGCATAACGTGTTGTTTGATTGATGTTAAGGCCAAAAATAGGTGGATTGTGTAGAAAATAACACTGCAAATTCCGTTGCCTTTGCGGATCCTAGTGATTGATGGACTAACTCTAAAAATTGTGGCAACATCATTCTTTCAATCTTTACCCGTCTTCTTCATCAGCGCAACGTCTTATCCATCGATTTTGTTTTCATCATCATTATCACATCCAGCTCATTCCCCTTCCGCTCTCTTTTAAGTCATAAGAGTATATCAATTTCCTAAGCCTCTCGTCGACCCGTCCTTGTACTTACCACCTAAAACTTTTAACACAACTTTTGCAACAGCAAGAATAATAGTCTTCCTCTTAATTCACAGACCTTGTTTCCAATTCCGAAAAGTCAAATCAGGGGAAGCTCTAACACCGAAAGCGATGAAATCAACAATCCGGGCTTTGGGAGTAGAGTTTCAAGGTATCCTGGAGAACTTCAACGTCCACAACATCACTAGCTGTGGCCCCTCCAGGACGAAACATTCGACGGCGCAGCATGCATTGCTGGCTTTGGCTGGCGTGTTACCAATCGCTGCGTTTATAGCAACACTTGTACTGTGTTGTATGCATTCCAGTGGTGAGTTCCGTTTCTTATGTCTAGTCTATCTTTAATTCTGTGATTGAACTGTGAACAGAGGCTCAAACATGTATTGATGTATAGGTTGCAACCATTAAGAGCGTTGTTTTTCAGGCAGATCCCAAGGAAAAATCTAGTTATAACAAAAAATCTGTAGCCATTAATGATTTCTTCAACAATTAATCATGTATTTGAAAACAGTATTCATCTCCCTCAATATGTTTCTCTAACTCGTGAAAAAATTATTTACTGTTATTAAATAATAACTCAATAAGCAATATTTTTCACGAGTTATAACTATAAAATAGCGTATATTTATTTATTAGATTTGTATAGGCTTAATTTAGAGTAAGCACTCATTAATTATATAAACAAGTACCAAGACTCTATGCGTTATGTTCATTGTTACGTAATTTTGTTTATTAAGCGACATCATTTCATATAACCTGCTTCTCTGGGCCCTGTATAAATGTGACAATAATAAGCCATACAAAACTACCACATTAAATAACACCTGTCGTGACAATGCGACAACATAGTCATATGTTTGAAAAATATGTCGCATTGATACGCTGGTAGGTAGTGGCATGTGAAAAAAGAAAAAGTATGAAACTGGGATATAAAAAAATGCAACCCCTCACTATAAACATGTTGCGTTTATAAACATTAAATTCACAAAGGGGTCACACAACAATTTATGTCGAACGAGAATCCAATCGACAACTATTCGATCCAGTAGACGGAGCGGGTTAAGATCATCATCACTGGACCATAACGTGGCCATGAAAAGGACGAAGCTACCTTATTCCTTATTTTTATTTCTTAGCATCAGTTAATATAAATAATACCCTTACCATGACCAAATATACAGAGTCCTATCTGAAGGGCAAGTTAAGAGTCTCCGTAACCGGCGAGCGTATATGAGACGAACTATACAAGTGGAGCAAGCCAGAGAGGTATATAAGGAAAGAACCTATTGGAACTTTGTACTCTTTACCTACCCCGCAAAGGATCTGGCGTGATGATGAATAAGAAAAATTATTAAAGGCTTTAAGAGCTTATCTCTACGGAACTTCACGCATGAGCAATAAGTCTGACAATGTTATTATGAGACGTTTTTCTCATTAAAAGTAACTTTTTTAGCTAAACAAGTGTTTGTCGGCAACTAGTTGAAAACAAGCAAAAAATTGAGGATTTCCCAAACGTATTTATGTAGACAAATAAACTTGAAATAAGTTTCAAGAGATCCTATATAGGGTACTTCAAGTCAGACAAAGTGTTGTGGTTTGTGTTCTTAATTCTCAAAAAATTCCCAATGGCAGAGTCCGTAAAAGAGGCAAAACACTTGTTTCCATTGGAAATTCCGTTGGGACCAAAATTTGATATCGCAATGGGATGTACTCGCTCCCCTCTGCCACACTCGTTTAGGGAATCTAAGAGTTTCTATTTTCTCTATCAATATCGGACGGCTTGGCCCTCTGGATCAAGTAGACGCGGGTTCGAAGCTCGCACGGGACAAATCTTTGTGTGACCCACAAATATATGTTTCGGTCTGAATGTTTGTGTATGCGAAATTCATGTTTGTAAACGCACCTACGACACGGAAATAATTCCTTTATTAAAGAAAACGTATGAAAATGTTAAAAATCATCGTCACTCTAGATCCCTTGAAAAGTTGTTTATTCATTTCTTTTTGTTTTAACAGCAAAGAAACGAGCAAAAGAATCACTTCTGATAACAAGAGAGCCTCCAACAGTTGCCGCCAGCAATATATCCGTGCCAACAAGACTGTATGCGGAACCTCTATATACCACGTGACCGTCTCTTCTAGCTCTTAGTTGTAACAGAGTAATGCCCAAGTTCTTATTTGGGAATAGTGATTTTAATTAGAAAGGATTTCTTTCATTGTAGCACCATAGTGGACATATTATGTAGACAGTAGAACATCTTAGTTCACACAGACGGGATCTCTACGGGGCTGCACGGCTACTTGCTGAATTCTGCCTGTTTCCTGTGATCGTTTTTTTCAAAAAAAGAATAATAGCAAAATAAATAAACCAACTTAAGCGACGCATATTTAGAATTTTCAAATTAATTTAATACGTAGCTTTTAATTATTTAGTAATAAGTGTACAAAATTTTATTATATATAGTATTAGCACAGTAAACACATGTAAACAGTAAAACATCTTAGTACTAGAGGTCCGAATTACAATCACGCACAGATGCGGTCACCGCGGCTTTTCGGTAGGCTTCGACGGGGAGTCGGCCTGTCGACCCGCCGAGACACCTCGTAGGGCCCGCGTCTCTGATGTTCTACTGTTTAAATATGTTCACTGTGGTATTGGTGGGAGCTGAGCTCTACACATATACTTAGAAAGCCATTTATACCTGCTTGGATTTTAATTATAACAAATAATGCTGGCCACACACACAACGATGGACTTGCGCAAGTCAATATACAGTAGACTAAGTACTTGAGTAACGAACGACGAAACGACTTAAGAGCGCCAAAGACTTGGCGATTTACGCCGTTTTCTATTATCGACATTAGTAATTTGGACCTGGCGGTCCAAATCATGATTTTTAATGAGGATTACGTAATGGTTGGTACCGACCAATCATTACGTAAACACCTCACACTAAAAACCACCCATTCTCATTAAAATTCATTACCGAAGTTTTCTTGAAGAACAGTGTACATCGTCTTGGCGACTTGTATGCGTCGTTGTATGATTTTACGAACATTGCTTTATTACACGCTGGTTAATATAAGGAGTTCGATTACACAGATGAATAATACGAAGAAAAATAACATTTAATACAAGAACATTACATTGAAATGATTCAAATTTACATATTGTTTGGAAAATCAACCGTATGTCCTTGTAATACATTTTATTATTCTATGCTAATGCAGCCGTTAAATGTGGACTCTTTATAAAGACTTACGTAACACGAACTAATCGCATGATTCTACAAATATAAGATTCAACAGTACTACAAATATGTCCTTAGAAGTAAGACTATTTAAATTAGTACCTACCAACTCGTGTGCATGTACATGTATTTGGGTTAATATAGCAATAGCACGAAGTCCTGGGTTCGAATCTTAGGTTGGGCAAATGTAGTTTTTCTATTGAAAACTTTACACTGTCAGTCTGGGGTCTAAAATTGTGCCCGGTAAATGGGACCTAACATCGTCGGCGAAAAGTGGGTGAACACAGTACACCTCTACCACTCCCGCTTAGGGAATATAGGAGTGGCGGTGTTTAAAATAGCAATATTATAATCTTTCCATTGTCTTCAAACTTGAAGAACGATGTCGATTCTTCGATATACATTGACTTTTATTATCGTAAGTCAATGTTTTTTTATTTAAAATACTCATTGTTAAGTTATTTTAACCTACTTAAAATAATTTTTAATTATAATTTTATAAAACAAGAAATTATTTAATGTCTTTTTTTTTTTAACAACATAGATAACATTCGTGCTATAAATGTTAATTTTAGTATAGCTAATTGAATAAGACCTCAACCAAAATATGAATTAAAAATATCAACTTATTATTATAGTTTCCGTAACCCGCGAGCGAGTTTGAGACGATCTATGAGAGTGGAGGAAGCCAGAGAAGTATGTAAGGAAAGGACCTGTTGGAACTCTGTGCTGTCTGCCTCCTCCGCGTGGGACCGATGTGATCATATAGATAGTGCTTATTCTTTTTTCTAAATTAGATTTCGAATGAAGTCATGGACTTGATTTATTTTTTTTACTATTTTATTATTATTATTGGTAATAATAAATACTAATATAACACTAAAATATGTATTATAATAGTTAAAAATAATGTGTCATGACCTTAAAAATAGTGTGATAAAATAGTATTTAGTATTTTAATTATTTCTAAGTCAATCTATGAAATAATAAATAAATATTATTATTAAATGGATAAATTATAAAGATGTATATTTTATTTTCAATTATTAAATTATTGAAAATTATCGTTTCATAAAAAATGTTGTATTTATTTTTTACCTTCCTAAGTCTTCAAAGACTGAAAGCGATGAATGAAGGTGTACAAATGGGTGACTTAGTGGTAAACCATCTACTTTATGCAGATGACGCGGTTTTAATAGCGCCAACAGCCACTGATCTGCAAACACTAGTCACAGTTATGAAAGACGACTGCATGATCAATGGCTTACACTTGAATGTGAAGAAAACCAAGATTATGGTTTTTGAAAGGGAAGAAACCAGAACGAATGTAAGGATTGTGGTTGGTAACGATGTGCTGGAGCAAGTGAATGAGTTTGTATATCTTGGATGCGCCTTCAGTAAGGATGGGAAATACACCGCTGACATAGAGAGAAGAGTGAGTGCAGGGAACAGAGTGAATGGTGCGATGGGAAAGCTACTCGGGAGCCGGCACTTAAGCCATAAGGCGCAGCTGGCCATACATAACGGAGTTCTTGTCCCAACGCTGTTATATGGTAGCGAGAGCTGGGTATGTAAGAAGGAGAATGAAAGTAGGATAAATGCGGTAGAAATGCGAGCTCTGCGGAAGATGTGCGGAGTGAAGCTGACCGACCGCATTAGCAACAGCATAGTAAGACAGCGAGTAGGTATGAAAGATAGTATCGGTGTAAAGATGAGAAAGGGCATGCTCCGCTGGTTCGGGCATATAGAAAGAATGCCAGAGGAAAGAATGACAAAACAGATATACAATGTGAAAGTGGAAGGATGCAGGTACCGGGGAAGACCTAGACTATCTTACCACGACCAAATAAACCGAGTCTTATCTGATGGAAAAGTCAAGAGTCTCCGTAACCGGCGAGCGTGTATGAGACGAACTATGAGAGTCGAGGAAGCCAGAGAGGTATGTAAGGAAAGAACCTGTTGGAACTCTGTACTCTCTGCCTACCCCGCAAGGGATCTGGCGTGAGGTTATAGATAGATAGATAGATAGACCTTCCTAAACTTTATCATAAATCCGCCTATATTGTCCTAGTGCTGGGCAAGGGCCTTAGAGAGTTGAGAGAGGTAAGGTAGATTTGTAGCCTCCTGCTGTTGGCTTCCAACTTAGCTTTACTACTCTCAAATTAAATGTACGGTCAAACCAATGCGGCCAGCCGCATGCGCTATGGCGTTCGCGGTGGCGATCAGTTCCTGCACACTGTATTATCTGATTTATTTGAAAAAAAAACCCTGCATTTTGGGTCTTACGGGCGCACTTTTTACTGTTGTCAAGGTTATCAGTCAAGGGAAATTTTCAAATAAAAAGTCTCAAGGTCATTAACGTTAGTTATCCCCTTAAGCAGCCTTCCCCTAGTACATTATTTTAGGTATCATCAATAGTTTTCGCAGCATACGCCAAATAATGATTTTAATAGGCAAATTTTTGATACCACGTTTTACACTATTGAAATTTTGGTACGGTTCTCTGTTAATTTTTAATTAAAATACAGCCCATGTTACTCTCTGATAATGTAGATTTCTATAGATGAAAGAATTTTTGAAATCAGTCAAGTACACAAACATACAAAAAATCAAACCTCTTAAAAGAGCTTGTCTTTCGCAAGTTATTTAAAAAGTATTTCAATGCACATGGAGGCATAATTTTGTAATAAAACCCGGCACTCGGACCTCTCACATAGCGGCGAGCACCTGATATAAAATGAGCTAGAGTGTACGCACTCTAACGCTTGCTATAAAAAAACTTAATTGAGGTGATTTTTCTACTATGTAGTCAACAATAACTCTAAAGACTTTTTTTTTTCTTTATCACTTGTCTCAAACACAAAGGCTATTACTTTAACGTACAGACAACTACTAGAAAGATTACTTACGATATATAGCATAAAAATAATCAAAAATAATATCTATTAAAAACCGGTATTCTATTGTTTGCGTATTTTATTAAAGAAATAGCTATTACCCGTGACTTCGTCCGCGTGGAATTTAACAAAAAAAAGTTTGTTCAGTTGGCAGAGTTGGAAAATTACGCCTTTTATATTAATTTATAATTCTAGTAGTATACAGTATGTTAGGTTAAACTAGGGACGTATTCAAATTTAAGATAGTTCAAGCTTACATGTTCTTCTTCTTATATTAGCCCTGTTAAGAAACTGTCCCACTGTTGGGCATGGGCCTCCTCTCAAACTGAGAGGGTTTAGGTCATAGTCCACCATGCTGGCCCTGTGCGGGTTGGCGAACTTTACACACCTTCGAGAAACTCTTAGGCATGCAGGTTTCCTCACGATGTTTTCCTTCACCGTTAAAGCAAGTGATAATTATTTTTTTAATACGCACATGCTTTCGAAAAGACAGAGGTGCGTGCCTGGGTTTGAACCCGAGACCTCTGACTTCGCAGCCTAACGGTCTAACCACTAGGCTATCACTGCTTTGTTTGTGTTCTAGCTTACATGTAACTAACAAAATATAAGCAACAAAAAGCACTGATAAATCAAAGAAAAAAATCTTGACAAACAAATCGTAAAAAGTCTCTCGACGTGTGGGCAACCTTGCGCAACCGGCTTAACCTTATCTTATCTAAGGTCAATTACGCATGTAAATGACCTTTAGGTTTGATCCGTTTTCCGTTCATACTTCAAACCTGGCTTAGGACCTGGCAAAAATATGTAAATACTTAACAATACATTTATTTTTAATTAACTTTACATTACAAAAATAAGTGTATGTAAATTGTGAACCATGATAATATGAGATTAAAAAAAAATAAGACAAAGTTAATAGTAGTAGTATTGTTGGCGTATTTAAAAAATGGAATCACGCCTATTTATAACGATTTACTTGATTAATTTATTATTTACACGTTTTTATATCACTCTTAAAAATTGTTCAAAATGACCACATCTTCGCGTAATGCATAGTTCCGCACATTTTTTCATATATTGTCTTTTACGCGGTTAAGTACGAACGGATCACTTATTACGCTATCAAAAGCATTCGTGATGCGCATCTTTCACTATTCTCTGGTCGAGTACTCTGTAGCGTAAAAGACTCTTTTCAGCTCACCCCATAGATAAAAGTCTAATGGAGTGAGATCCGGAGAGCGGGCTGGCCATGGCATGGGCCTTCCGCGACCTGTTCACCTATCACCAAAGTGATTGTTTAGGAACTCACGTACTCGCACCTGATAGTGCGCGGGCGCTCCATCATGTTAGTAAAACAGGTTGCGATGAACACTAAGGGGCACATAGTCCAACATTTCATCAACCACACTATTTAAAATGTTTAAGTATGACAAACTATCAAGTCTTCTATCAATAAATATTTACTAACACTGTTGTTTTTTATTACGTAACACACACGGGGTTGTTATTACGGAGGCGAATTTGACATGCGGAAGTAGCGGCGCACTCGCTTGGACTGCGGGGTGCGCGGGGGTGTGTGTCTGTCACCGTTCTGCCGGCGCATCGGCGAAACACAAAGGAAAGGGGCGGGCTTTATGCAGGGTAGTCTTTTTCGACAAGATCGCGCGATCGTCACGTGTTTTACCTCATCACTTTAATCGTTTACAAGCTCGGTTTCATGCGCGCTCAGTATACATAACTAATGACTATTTTGAATAATTTAGTCAAAAATTAATGTTAATTTTTTTTAGATATTGAGGACGAGAATCTAATACTCAGTGCCCTCCTTTATCACATCCCTCGTTCACAACACACTGTATATATATTGAATTTCATGTGTGTTATTTTTTTACTAAACAGACTTAGTTACTACTCATAACATCAGCTCTGCCATCTCCCTTTGAAAGTCCCATCAAAATCGGTCCAGCCGTATCGGAGATTTGTTGGAACAAACAGACAGATGAACAATTTTTTTTCTGTAAGGACCGTGTATAATTTCATGTGGATTAAGTAAAAAGCTGTTATTTTAAAATTACAAACAGACACTTCAGTAATATTTATTTTTATGTATGTATAGACAAACTATAGAAGATGTCATCAACGTACGTATTTGCGTGCAAAATACTCATTTGTTATCATTTTTTATCGAGTTTATATATGACATTAACTCGAAACCTTTTCAAGCTAAATATTTAAAAATAATCTCGTATTTATTAGGGGAAAAATGTATCTGATGACGTCAGACGCTGACAAATATCTTCGGGCGACGTCAGTTGACATCTTGTCCCGTGCCTTATGACGTTCACATTTTTTTAGTCGGTTAGAACGTGGAAATTTAATTGTAACCTAAACATTGTATCCACACAATGTGATTGAAAAAAAAGAAAAGAAAATGAAAAAAAAATTAACAAAAATTCAATCCCGCTGAGTTTCTTCTCAGTGGAGCCGTGTTCCGATTCGGTGGTAGATTATTACTTAAATAAGATTAATAAAAATGTAAATTGACTATTTGTAAGCGCCCCCGCAAGGTTTATACAAAATAAATAAATTGAGTTGAGTTTCGAGTTCGTGGTTGAAACATGACGCCCGCAGAAGTTTCATATATCATTTGTGCATTTTGTTTCGCAATAGACGTCTACACTCTTACTTCTGCGATGCGGCGACAAGGGTCATAAG
Organism: Phalera bucephala; assembly: GCA_905147815.2. NCBI lineage: Eukaryota > Metazoa > Arthropoda > Insecta > Lepidoptera > Notodontidae > Phalera > Phalera bucephala. Next base: position 1,969,292 of record LR990616.1, read on the forward strand.
GGGGCATGCCTCGTAGTCATTAGGGGACAAAATGTCCCGCGACATGTGCTGTTTGAGTTTCACAAATTTCATATATATATCATATATATCATCCACCATCTATTTAGACTGCCTCGTTAATCTAGTGGTAAAGAATGTGCTTTGCGATCACGGGGTCTTAAGTTCAAATCCTAGGTCGGACTAATGTAGTTTTTCTATTGAAAATCTCCCAGTATCAGTCCGTAATATTACATGGGACTTAACATCGTCGCGAGAAGTGGATGTACACAGTACACCTCTGCCACTCCTGCTTGAATATAGTTGTTTATTTTTTGACTACAACAGGGGCAAACCTTGGACTACTACGAAAAATCTATCTATAGAAAACCACACTTTGTCCTACCTGGGCTCGGAACCCTAAACTGATTGCCAGCTCCACTATTCGTTATGATACCAAAACAGTCAAGTTTATCTATTTCTCTTTCTAACACCGTCGGCAAAAACTGGGATGACTACTGTCCCTCAACAAAAGCGAAAATGCGACAAAGAACAGAGCACACGATGTTGCTAGACTTGTGGGGCGAAGTCATCCGACAAGGGACATAAGGGCGCATAGCTCGTAGTCATTAGGGGACAAAATGTCCCGCGACACGCGATGTCTAAAAACGACGCCCGACAAATTTCCAGGGACCTATATCGTCCACAATCTATTTAGTAAGTCGCAGCATTTCGCATCAAGGGGTTCCATACTTAAGGGGGAACCTAACCCTAACTCCAAAAAATAGGCTCTATTTACAGAAGATTGTTGATGAATTTTCTACGTATTTGCTATAAGAAATATATATAAAAACGAAGATGAAAAGGTCATGAATATAATGTATGGAGAAAATTAAATTTTACCTATTAAATTTTCCAAAATAATACTTTTGAAAACCTCTAACTTCAATATAATATTGCAAATGTTCTATTCAATGGTAGATTGGATAAGTTTTATATTTTTTTTTTAAAGTAAAAAAGTATAAAATATATACGAAAAAAAAGGTTAAAATATGATCTATTACTTGTATGGATGACCTTTCTCAAAAGGAGAGGAAATGCTCTTTAACTCTTCTAAAAACATCTAAAGAACATCTATCACGTATGGAACGTGGAAGGGAATTCCAAAGTTTCAACGCATGCACAGTAAAGGAGTAATCATAAAGACTGGAAGTATGACGAAGAGTTCGGAGAAGTAGAGAGGTAGTCGTACGACAGGTTTTGTCCCTACGAATAAGAAACTCGAAGCGTTCGCGGAGATACACAGGCGAGTTAGGGTTATGAAGGATAACTATATCTGAATTACATACAAAAAAAAATGCATTTTGGAGCCTACGAGCACACTTTTCACAGTTGTCAAGGTCATCAGACAAGCGAAATTCTCAAACGAACATTCTAAAGGTCATGGACGTTAATAATTCACATAATATTCCATTTTGTTTCGCAACATACGTCTACACTGAAAACGTCACACAAAAACGTCTTACTAACGTCAATCTTAATTGTTTTTTAATTTTTGTTTAAAATGTAGCCACATACTAAGATTTATTCCTGTGTCATGGGTGCGTTAACAGACATAAAAATTCATACACACAAATACTCAGACCGGAACAAATAATTGTGGGTCACACAAAGATTTGGCCCGTGCGGGAATCGAACCCGCGACTATAAGACACAGTAGGCGGAGCGGCTAAAGCTCTTCACCACTGCACTAAATCGTCCGTCAAATCTATTCGTAATCTGTAGATTTTATTCACGGAATAAATAAGTATTTTATTTATGTAATTACATCATTAGACATGACATGGAATGAATAGCAAAACAGATATACAATGCGAAAGTGGAAGGATGTAGGTACCGGGGAAGACCTAGACTATCTTCTTCTTCTTCAGCCGAAAAACGTCCACTGCAGGACAAAGGTCTCCCCTAAAGACCGCCACAACGACCGGCTTTGTGCTGTACGCATCCAACTTTTACCCGCGATCTTCACCAGGTGATCGGTCCATCTTAGACTATCTTACCATGACCAAATAGACCGTGTTTTATCTGAAGGGCAAGTCAAAAGCAACCGAAACCGACAAGCGTGTATGAGACGAACTATGAGAGTGGAGGAAGCCAGAGAGGTGTGTAAGGAAAGAACCTGTTGGAACTCTGTACTCTCTGCCTACCCCGCAAGGGATCTGGCGTGATGATATAGATAAATAGATAGCATGACCTTTTGTTTGATGATGAAGTATATATGGAGTCACAAAAATACGTCTTTTTTCATTATTTTGTGTTTTTTTACTGGACTTGGTGTAATTAAATTGTTAGACTAAGTATAGGTAAATAACCATAGAAAATTAGCTTAACTTAATCATGGCTCAATTAAAAGTAATAATAACTTAAAAGTGACCTCAGAAAATTGTTAAAATAAAAATAACATAACATCGCAACAGTTATCTCATATAGTGGAGACAGACGGACGGAACACTGCTTTTGATAAAATTCATATACACAAAGAGAATCGAACCTGGGACCTGGGAGCGGAGGCAATATTTTATCAAAATTACCTCGTTGGTCTTGTGGTAAAGCAAATCGCTTTGTGATCACGAGGTCCTGGGTTCAAACCCTAGATCGGACAAATGTAGTTTTTCTAACGAAAACTTCCCAGTACGAGTCCGGAGTCTGGAATGTTGTCCAGTATATGTCAATAGGTTAGCCCCCTTTTACATGGGACCAAACATCATCAGTGAAAAGTCGGTGTACTCAGTACACCTCTGCCACCCCCGCTTGGGAAATATAGGCGTGACAGTGTTTTAAAATTAACTAAAACTAGATCACAAAAACCACTCAGCTCACTGGATCAAGTACTCACTCCCCGTACGGGACAAATCTTCAGATTATCCATAAATATTTGTTACAATCTGGGTGTCAATGCATGTAAAATGTATTGTTTGTTAAAGCCACGATAAAAAAGAAATATATGTATGGGATGACGCTTTTTTGCAGTTGTTTCTTGTGACTATTAGTATTTTAGATGAACAAAATAACACAAAATCCACACCATGGTAAATTACAAATGTATTATTTACAAAATCACGGGCATTCGATCCATTAAGTTTAGATACAGATTAGGTCATTAAGTTTTTTTAATTCTACATATTTGCCAATAATATAGTTAATATAAATTCTGATTCAACTGCAGTCTAGTGCATTGAAACCTCTATTGCTCGAGCGACCTAAAAGAGTGACATGAAATATACAAAATCATATTGGTTGCAAATGAATAACCAGTTATTCAAATTCTGACGTCTATTTAGTCATCGCTTTAAAACCAAGTGTTTAATAAACATTTGGTACAGTCTGTTGATCGACCTTCATAACGATGCTTGCGGTTCTATTAGTAGTGTCGATCACCGTTACGATCATTTTAATAATCGGCATATATGAAAAAAACACAAACGCAGTATGTGTATCTCGAGTCCGACTTGATGGGAAAACAGTACTTGTAACAGGAGGGACGACTGGAATTGGTTTTGAAATCGCTAAGGATTTGGCCGATCGAGGAGCTAAAGTTATAATAGCTTGTCCTTTTCAAGAAGAAGGGAACGACGCAAGAAGATCGATAATACAAGAAACAGGAAACCAAAATGTGGTATTCAAATATTTAGACCAAGCATCTATTGAATCAGTGCGACGATTTGCAGAAGAAATTTTGAAAACGGAAGAAAGGTTAGACATCTTGATTAATAATGCCGGTATTGGTGTACCAAGAGACTGCGTAACGTCTGATGGTATGAATTTTGTGATGCAAGTCAATTACTATGGTACATTTTTGCTTACTCTCTTACTCTTACCGCTTCTGAAAAAGACGGGAAAATATGGAACACCTAGCAGGATACTGGTAACGTCATCAGTGTTACACAATTTTGGACGTGTGGACATAGAGAACATGAATAAAGCAAACTATTGGTACAGGGTACAGATCTACAGCAACAGCAAGCTATGTCTATTATTATTTGCTACTGAATTGACTAAAAGGTTAAAAGGGTCGAATGTGGTTATTAATAGTGTAAGCCCAGGTGCAGTTGGAACAAAGATATTTGATTCTGAAAATAGATTTCTGGGTTTCTTCTGCAAATTGTTTTTCAATATTTTTTATAAGAACACGTGGCAGGGAGCTCAGACGACTTTGCATGCAGCTTTGGACAAGAAAGCCGGTGAAGTGAGTGGAGAATATTTCGAGAATTGCATGATTTCTAGGGCAACAATGCGTGCGTATGATAACAAAACTGCCAAAATGCTCTGGGAGGAATCCAAAAGACTTGTGAAATTGTCTGACGATGAAATAGAACAGTGTTTTCAGACTGTAAAATAGATAGATGATGTATGTATTTTGTGTCTTTTATTTATTAAATTATTGTCAGTATAATGTAGTTTTTGCAAATTTCTTCCTGCATAATCGTTAGTCACCAGAATCATATCAAACGAACAGCATAAAAATCCGTTATTATGTCAAGGAAAACTGCAGTTTACCTTAACAGGTTGGTATAGTGGTTAACTTGGTATAGTCGTTAGTCATCGTCCGCTCAGTTCACTGGACCGAGTAGTCAAACTCAAACCTACTGCTGCCAATACTAATATTATAATTTCGAAAGCAACTTTGTCTGTTACCTTTTCACGCCCAAAACCGCTGAATTGGTTTTATTCAAATTCAGAAAGGAAATAAATGTTATGTAGCGAAAGAACAGAGGTTCCCCAGACGTTACCTTTCTCTGGTTTACTGGTTACTGTCTCAAAAAAAAGTGTAAAATACACGCCTACAAATAACGCGAACGAAAGTTGCAAGAACAGCTAGGTTTGTATAAACCCTGCGGGGACACTTACAAATTGTCGATTTTTATTTAACTATCTCGATCGAGAAAGCTGGCAAAAAACTCAGCGGACTTTTCTTTCAATTCAATTTCTCTATCTAAATATATATTTTAACACATGTGTAGATAGACTAACACATGTGTACTTTCTGCCTACCCCGCAAGAAATCTGGCATGTTGATATACATAAATAGATCATGTACTTCCGACTTACGATCAGTCGTAAAGACTACTGATAATAAAAATAATATGTCGGATAGCTTGGTTCAGTTAATAGGTCGAGTCGCTCCGCCCAGTGGATTGAGTAGTCGCGGGTTCAATTCCCGCACGATACAGATCTTTGTGGGACCCACAAATATTTGTTTCGGTTGGTGTATGTGAATTTCATGTTTGTAAACGCACTCATGACTCAGAAATAATTCCTAGAGCCAGGTTAAAAAAAAGCGTAAGTTAGATTCTCGGAAGGTTTTCGATTCTCGGTTTGTTCCGGTCTCGGTGTTGGTGTATGACGTACGCACGTTACAGGAATAGTTCCTAGAATGGATCTAGTGTTTAAAGGAAATACCACACATTTAAACATGTACACTTAACTGTACATGCCTACCTAAATCTTGATTTTTAAAACATATCTGTGATGCAAAGTCCTATTATCCCCGTTCTTTCCGACAGTTAATAAAAAAATGTGAACTTTAGAGTTATGGCTGTTATTTCCGCGTATAAAATAAAAACTTGAAAAGATAATAACTGATGTTACTTTGTTGTTAGATGTTACTTTGTTATAACACTTAAACTAAACGTTAATGGATGCTGTTAAATTAACCTATCATTTTTTTATGTCATTGTATGTAAAATCATTTTAAAGGTCATTACCATTTTTTGATATCTATGGGCCTAAACACACAATACCTCATAATTGGTGATCTATTGCGTTTCGGGGAACAAAGTAAAACAAAATGTAAAGGAAAATCTTGCATGTTCAACTAAGAGCATAAAATAAATTTTAACTTGTTCTATTAAATTTCTCAGTTGAACAAAGCGGAAAAATAATGCCATATGTTCTACCTATGCAATGCAATATCACTGCCTCGTCGGTGTGGCAAAGCGCATCGCTTCGTGATTACGAGGTCCTGGGTTCAATTCCTAGGTCGAAAAAATCTAGTTTTGTGCCGGTGTATGACGATGTGATGGCTATAAGTGAGTGTATTCAGTACACCTTTGCCACCACCGCGTGGGGAATATTGACGTGACAGTGTTCCACCTACTAATTGAACGAAATCTTAGAACAAATTGGAATTGATGACTTTCTACACTTAATCGCGTTACCAAAGTTCACTAACACACACACGCACATTTAGCATCGGCGATCGGCGATTTTGCGACTCCATCGATGCTGTATCGCTTTTTTAGCGACTTCTAAGTTCGATCGCGGTATCAGTATAGCACGTCTAAGAGACTGGATCAACACTGCGTTATCATCAGGGTGTCATTTGAGTGCGGTACCATCAGGGTGACGTAGCGTTCAGTCGCTTCAATGAGCATCTAAATAGCGACATATTTGTTGTATGTGTGAATGACACTACTGCCTACACACACACACACACACGCACACAAACACACACTGTTTGCCGCCTTTACAGCTTCACCGGACAAGAGGGCGAGCGTGCAACCACTACGCTCAAACCAGAAGGGCAAGGGGGCAACTAGCTCAAGAGCGCCTCAACGAGGAACGGCCTCGGCTTGGGCAGTCGCTATGGGGGAGGGCGTATACTAAGTATCTCGCCGTGATGCTTTGCACCGGCCGGTGGGCAAGGGATTCTTCGACCTCGCCGGCGAGGTCGGTGTCTGATCCTGTGTGCGGTATCTGTATCCGAAAGAAGGGATGTAAGAGCATCGGGAGGGTCGGTAAGAACATGCCGCGGATGGCGATAGTGGCCGATAGGATGGGACTAAGGTTCGTAGTCGGCGGCGGCTATGATTAGCGGATTCCTATGATTGGACGCGTACGTGAAATATCGAGTTGTCGCCTTTTAAAAAAAGGCGCGAATAGGTTCGAGACCGAGATCGGAATGGAGATTGATTCCGTATGAACCTCAGGGCTTCGACGGCTTTGCGGAGGAAACGGGATTAAACTGTTTTGAGTCTATCGATGTGAGAGATAAATATATATTTTCTGCAACTGACAACTACAGTCGTTGCGTCAGTTTTCCAAATCTCATGATCTAAATCTTCCTTTTCTTTTCCACAATCTATATTGTTTTATCAGTCGGTCAGAACTACAACTTCTTGTCGTAAAATAGCATTTCCGAAGATTATCAGTTTTCTGTCGGCGTTAACGACTGCAAAAAGCCAACGTCTACAGGTCCTGGAAGTTAAGAATAAATTAAAAAAACAAGTAACACAGCCATAAAAGGATCTTTTGGCCCGCAGCCAAAATCGGAATAAACACTGTCATCAAGTAAAATATCACTTCATGATAGTCACAGAGTTGCCGATTGCTATGAAATTTACTCACGTTCTTTTTTTAATCAGTGACCGTGCCGATTCCCCTGTTGAAAAATTTCCTTGGAAGTAGGAAAATTTTACTGAATGGTAACCCTAATTTCACACCAACGCCCCCTGTCACACCACGTATGGGCCAAAAGCTGCTTGTCGCACTATAATTAAGTTTAATGAGAATGTCCCTTGCTGAGTTTAATACAAAATCAATAATTTAAGTGATCTCTTATTAGCCTTTTAACCGTCACCACTTATCCCCTTTTGCCTTGCAATAGTTGATTCGATTTGATGGCATATATCGTGTTTGTATTGGCTCTAACATTTTCTAACTTTTTTTAGACGATTATCTTAATATAAAGCTTCGCACGTTGAATTTATAATTCAAGGTTAAGTAACTCGTTAATATCTTGATAGCCGATTCACTGACAAAATTGCACTTTGACTGTTGTCACTTTATGATACTATCTTAATTAAATAAATTCAAATTCAAATTATTTATTTGTGTACAGTTCGGTCGCTGACCCCGTACCGTGCGGTCGCTTGACATTTCTACCTGTCGCACTATTTAACGCAACCAGTGTTTCTCAAATATTTTTATTTCCTCTTCCTAAATTACCAAGAATGGATTCTCACAACTGTGGAGCCTGTGATGAGCCGAGGGCACTCACTGTACCTTATGCAATCGTAAGCTGCATTTCCAATGTGCCGGAGTCACCGAAACTGGTTATCGTAGGCTCGGAGACAGGAAGCTTACGTGGCGTTGTGGAATGTGTAAACTGACTAGTGCTAGCCAGCAGCCGATATCACCCTCGTTGCCGCTGCCTGCGCCCGATTCGCTCCTATTGCAGGAAATAAGATCCCTCTCCAGCAAACTGGCTCCATTAGAAGACTTGAATAACACGAACAAAGAACTCAAAAAATTTGGAATTAAAATGAATGACATTGAATAGCGCTTGGTCAAGCTAGAGAAAAGTAATGGCCAGGTTGATGCCATCCAGACCCGCTTAGAAAAGGTTGAGGAACAAGTTAACTTTAGCGAACAATGGACAAGAATGAGTAATGTCGAGATTAAAGGCCCCCAATCAAGCAATGAGCAACTGTTCGAGGTCCTATCTAAAATTAGCTCAAAGATACAATACCCTGTAAATAAAACCCAAATTAAAGTTATCACACGGGTACCAACACGGGAAAAAAAAAGTCGAAAGCCAATAATAATTTCGTTTTGCAATCTTTATGTAAAGGAAGATTTTATGGCAGCAGCCAGACAGGCAGCAAAGTCCAGCCCGCTTACATCTGGACAATTAGAGTTGTCCGGTAATCATAAGATCTATATAAACGATCATCTAACTGCTCAAAACAAGGCATTGTTATCGAAAGCTAAGAAAGCGTCCACCGAGTTGAATTTTCGGTACATCTGGGTCAAACATGCCAAGATACATCTAAGAAAAACCGATAACTCGCCTATAATAATAGTGAAAACAGAGAGAGACTTGTGCAAAATTATCTAAAATGTTTACTCTATGTTTATTTATTAAAAGATTAAGTATCCCGTATCTTATATTTGCTCATTTATATTTTATGAACGTACAGTTTGAGAACCGCCGCTTGTGTTCCTATAAGTCTGTGTTCCACCAGTTTCTGTGTCCTTGCACAATGCGCACTTATAAATTAGTTAAATATTATTTGTATGCATTATACTATCACCAGTGTGATTTTGACTTTATTTCGCACCTACTACGGTTTGTTTCTTCATACTGCAACTTGTTCCTTATAATTAATAGTTTCGTGCTGACTCTTTGCCATTGTATTTGTTCTATATGTAACTCATTAGCGATGAATGCATTTAACCTGTTAGGTTATAGAACAAACACATTACTGTGCATGCTTATCGTCGATATTACGTTTATACGGTCTACCTGTTTCCTATTTTATTATTTAGATTATAATACATATTTTTAATTTGTCGGCTACAATGGAATATATTTTCGTTACAATGCTATATTATAGTTAGTAAATCTGTGGTCGTATGTTTCAGAAATGGTACCGCTTAATATTTATTACCAAAATGCCCGCGGCTTGCGTACTAAGACAAATATTTTTTATAGAAATGTTCAGCCTAGGTCATATGATGTTATTGTGATAACGGAAACATGGCTTTTGGACGGTGTTTATAATAGCGAACTATTCGATAACCGATACATGGTTTGGAGGCGTGATCGTAATTATGAACGTACGTTACAGAAAAAACAGATATACAATGTGAAAGTGGAAGGATGCAGGTACCGGGGAAGACCTAGACTATCTTACCACGACCAAATAAACCGAGTCTTATCTGATGGAAAAGTCAAGAGTCTCCGTAACCGGCGAGCGTGTATGAGACGAACTATGAGAGTCGAGGAAGCCAGAGAGGTATGTAAGGAAAGAACCTGTTGGAACTCTGTACTCTCTGCCTACCCCGCAAGGGATCTGGCGTGAGGTTATAGATAGATAGATAGATAGTTACAGAAAAAAGGGGGTGGTGTGTTGATTGCAGTAAGGTATGGTCTTACGGTTGTGGAAAGGTGCGACTGGCGTAGTTCGGCGGAAGACATTCCGGTTTCCATATTTTTTAAAAGATCTAGTAGTAAGTCCTTTAATAACTCACAGGTTGCATGTATGTGGCCTGTATTTGTGCTACGAAAATATGGGATATTCGTACAACATTCAATTACAAAACTTCTCTAGTAATCTTAATAATTTAGCCATGTCACATATGTCAGATAAGTTTATTGTTATTGGTGATTTTAATTTCGGAAATCAGGTAGATTGGTTATACGATCCTGATGGTGGCGATTTATCGCCTATTCACTATTCATCCCAAATTCTTACTAACTTCTTTGACACAGCATGGGCCTGCAACCTATCCCAATATAATCACATACGTAACGCTTACAATAAATTCCTGGATTTGGTTTTCTCTAATAGTCCCGTAATCGTAACTGAATGTAGTGAACCATTAGCTCTGCCCGTAGACGATGACCATAAACCTCTAATTATCCAGGCTGATTTTATTGAAATACATAAACTTGATGATAAAATCTCTGCAAAGTTTATGTTTCACAACGGTCATTATATCTCCGCGTGGTTCCCGGCTTAGAATAGGACCAACCCATCTCATCCCATCGGGTGTCGTACAAGGCGACTAAGGGAAAACTAGGGAATGGGCAGCAGCGTTCCCTTAACACTTCGACGACCAATAACTGCACTCGCCAACCCGCCTGCCAAGCGTGGCGAGTATGGCAAACACCCCCAATTATGGAAGAAAGTAGGAAAACCAGGCCCCTAGTCCCCGGCGGTCCTGTTCGTCCTGGCCATGGTAGCAGCCATGGTAACGACAGGACAAGGGGTGCTAAGAATCTCCGGCAGAGATTCGGCTACCACCAAAACCGAAAATTGGCCCTGGTGACATACAACGCACGCACATTGAGGACAGATGAGAAGCTTGTTGAGCTGGAAGAAGAGTTAAACAAGTTGCGGTGGAGTATTGTTGGTTTATCGGAGGTCCGAAGAGAGGGCGAGGACACGATAACCTTAAAATCCAGCAACTTGTTTTACTACCGGGAGGGCGAACAGCAGTCCCAAGGTGGTGTCGGATTTATCGTCCACAAGTCACTCATAAACAACGTTGTGTCCATCACTAGTGTGTCGAGCAGGGTAGCGTACCTGATACTCAGAATATCCAAAAGATATTCGCTGAAGGTCATACAGGTCTACGCACCGACCTCGGCATACTCAGATGATGATGTCGAAGTTATGTATGAGGACATTAGTAGAGCCATACATACTTCCAAAGCACATTTTACAGTAGTTATGGGTGACTTCAATGCGCGGCTGGGCCAACGGGGCGATGATGAGCTGAGAGTGGGGCAATTTGGATATGGGCAGCGCAACCCCAGGGGTCAGAGGCTGGCCGAATTTCTGGAGAAAGAGGGACTCTTTATGATGAACTCTTTCTTCCAGAAGCCGCCTCATAGGAAATGGACCTGGATGAGCCCTGATGGTTCCACAAAAAATGAGATAGACTTCATCATGAACACCAAGCGACAAATATTTAATGATGTCTCCGTGATTCATAGGGTAAAAACCGGCAGTGATCACCGAATGGTCAGAGGCACATTAAATATTAATGTCAAAATGGAAAGATCGCGTCTGATGAAGTCTACGCTCCGACCCACTCATGCATATATCCAAAACCCCGAGAACTTTCAACTCGAATTGTCAAACCGCTTCGAATTGCTAGACAGCAGCGCATCAGTGGACGAAATCAACAATAGGTTGGTAGAGACTGTTCATACGGTCGGGTCCAAGTATTTTAAGACCCACCGTAAAAATAGGCCTCAAAAACTATCTGACTACACCCGAAACCTCATGGCTGAGCGACGTTCCATGACGCTCCAAACCTCCGATGATGCTAAGTCCTATAGGCAGCTCAATGGACAGATATTAAAGTCCTTGCGACACGAGCTACGGTCCTTCAATGCAAGGCGTATCGAGGAGACCATAGAGCAGAACAAGGGCTCTAAAGTGTTCGCAAGAGACGCGTCTATTGGGCAGAGCCAGTTGACGAAACTGAAGACGGAGGACGAAAACGTAACGTCAAATAGGTCAGAGGTGCTCAGGGAGATAGAGAGGTTCTATGGACAGTTATATACCTCAGTAGCTAAACCTGTTGTTGACTTGGTAAAAGACCCAAGAGCCAAGCTAACCCGACACTGCACTGAAGATATCCCGGACATCAGCCTGTGCGAGATTAGGATGGCTCTCAAACAACTAAAAAACAACAAAGCGCCGGGTGAAGACGGAATTACTGCAGAACTTCTGAAGGCAGGCGGATCGCCGGTACTTAAAGTCCTTCAGAGGCTATTTAATTCCGTCTTGCTTGAAGGGAAAACGCCGGAAGCATGGAACAGGGGTGTGGTGGTGCTGTTTTTCAAGAAAGGTGATAACACCTTATTGAAGAACTATAGGCCCATCACACTGCTGAGCCATGTTTATAAGTTGTTTTCGAGAGTCATTACGAATCGTCTCGAACGAAGGCTTGATGACTTCCAGCCTCCCGAACAAGCCGGTTTCCGGAAAGGTTTTAGTACCATAGACCACATACATACGCTGCGGCAGGTTATACAGAAGACCGAGGAGTATAATCGGCCACTATGCTTGGCGTTTGTGGACTATGAGAAAGCCTTTGATTCGATCGAGACTTGGGCGGTTCTTAGATCTCTCCAGCGATGCCGTATTGACTATAGGTACATCGAAGTGTTGAAGTGCTTATATAATAACGCCACCATGTCAGTCCGAGTACAGGGGCAGTGCACGAAGGTGATCCCCATAAAAAGAGGAGTAAGACAGGGAGACGTCATTTCTCCGAAACTGTTTACGGCCACCTTAGAGGACGCCTTCAAGCTCTTGGAATGGCAAGGACTTGGCATCAACATCAATGGCGAATATATCACTCACCTTCGATTTGCCGACGACATTGTGGTAATGGCGGAGTCGCTGGAAGATCTAGGACGAATGCTCGGTGACCTCAACAGAGTATCTCAACAAGTGGGTCTTAAAATGAATATGGACAAAACAAAAATAATGTTTAATGTCCATGTCGTACCCACCGCACTCACCGTTGGGAACTCTACTCTTGAAGTTGTCGACGAATACATTTACCTGGGACAGGCAGTCCGGTTAGGTAGGTCCAACTTTGAGAGAGAGGTCAATCGACGAATCCAACTCGGCTGGGCAGCGTTCGGGAAACTGCGCAACATCTTCTCATCCAAATTACCTCAGTGCCTAAAGACTAAAGTTTTTAGTCAATGTGTGTTACCAGTGATGACATATGGATCAGAGACGTGGTCTCTTACAATAGGTCTCATAAAAAAGCTCAAAGTTGCTCAGCGAGCTATGGAAAGAGCTATGCTCGGCGTTTCTCTACGTGATCGAATCAGGAATGAGGAGATTCGTAGAAGAACCAAGGTCACCGACATAGCCCTCAGGATTAGCATGCTGAAGTGGCAATGGGCTGGCCACATAGCGCGAAGATCGGACGGGCGTTGGGGCAGAAAGATTCTAGAGTGGAGACCACGTATTGGCAAGCGCAGCGTAGGACGACCGCCTGCCAGATGGACCGACGATCTTGTGAAATTCGCAGGAAATCGTTGGATGCAGGTGGCATCGGACCGGTTACGCTGGAAAGCGATTGGGGAGGCCTATGTTCAGCAGTGGACAAATATAGGCTGAAATGATGATGATGATGATTATATCTCCATCCAATCTGAGCTCGACCGAGTCAATTGGCAGGAGTTTCTACACACAAAGAATCTTGAGGACGCTATTACTTCATTCTACAATAAATTGTATGAACTTAGAAATAAGTATATACCATTCAAAACTATTCGTCATTCATCGCACCCCCCTTGGTATACTTCTGCCCTAATTAAAATTTTTAAAGAAAAACATAAGTTTCACCATAAATACAAATTGTACGGAAATTTATCTGACTATCAATCCTTTTCCATTTTGCGTGCTCGGGCTATCTCACTTGAACATGACTGTTTTAATGCTTATATTTACAATATAGAGTTATAAATTACTAATAATCCTAAAGCGTCTTGGTCGTTCATCAAAAGTAAAAAAAATAACAATGCTGTCCCCGAAACGATGCGTTATAGGGATAAATCTGTGACTACGGGTGTGAAAATCTGTAATCTAATTGCCAACTACTTTCGGTCTACCTTTCAGGAACCAGACTCGGACGCTACTTTTTCTAATGAAGTCAGAGATACTAATAATATAAATAGCTCCATAACAATATCTGAAAAACGCGTATTTGATCTTTTGAAAAAGTTAGATCTATCTAAGTCCGGTGGCCCTGATTTTATATCACCTATATTTATAGTGAAAAGCGCTGGGAGTGTAGTTATACCGATCTCTATACTTTACAGACGTTCTCTTAATGAAGGTGTAGTTCCTGTGATTTGGAAGTCAGCGTTTATTACGCCAGTTTTTAAAAAGGTGACAAGTCCAATGTCGAAAATTATCGTCCCATCTCCAAACTGTGTTTATTTGCCAAAGTTTTTGAACGAATCGTCTACAATGAAGTTTATTCAGCTCCCGGTAATAGCTTGGGTGAGGAGCAACACGGTTTCATTCGTAGACGATCAACAACAACAAATTTAATTTTAAGTAATGACATCATTCTGAAAGGTATGGAACAGAAAGCACAGGTAGATGTAATATTTACTGACTACAGCAAATGCTTCGATCGCATTGATCATCATGTGCTGTTGCGTAAGCTGCTGTGGGCTGGTATTCATGGTGATTTATACCGCTTGTTCTGCTCTTATATAAAAAATCGGTCGCAGGCTGTGGTGCTACAAGAGTATACATCAAGCTGGTGCTCAATCCCATCCGGAGTGCCTCAAGATTCGTTATTAGGTCCACTTTTGTTTACCATATTTATTGCAGATGTTAAATTATGCTTTAAAAACTCTAAAATTTTACTATATGCAGATGACATGAAAGTTCTTAAAGTAGTCCGCTGCTTATCAGCCTCTTTACAATTACAGGATGATCTTAACATATTCGTTTCATACTGTTCGGATAACAAGCTCCAACTTAATATTTCTAAATGTTCTTTCATGACCTTTATTAGACAAAAATCAATCACAGGTTCTGGTTACACACTCAATAATCAAAGCATTTGTAAAGTGAATCATATAAGAGACCTCGGTGTAACACTAGATAGTAAAGTATGGTTTGATAAACATGTTGATATTACGGTGAATAAAGCATCCAAAATACTCGGTTTCATTATCAGAGCCACGGCATGCTTTCGCTCTCTTAAGCCAGTCAAAATCCTATACTGTTCATATGTTCGAAGCATTCTAGAGTATGCGTCTCAAGTGTGGAATCCGCAATATCAAGTCTATATCTCACGAATAGAAGGCATACAAAAAAAGTTTCTACGGCATCTAGACTACAAATCACAGACTGTTTCACTGGACTATGATGATCGTTGTAGGCGATATCATTTCCTTCCTTTGCAGGAACGGCGACGTATTAATGATGTTTGTCTTCTAGTTAATATTGCGAATGGTTCTATTGATTGCCCTGAGATTCTGGCCAATATATCTCTCCGTCCTAATCTAATTGGTTTCAGGCCGCAACCTATCTTAAATGTGCCATTCGCTAGGACAAATTATAGATAGAATACATTCTTTTTACGAAGTGCCATATGTTTTAATAACCTACCGACGGACATGGATATCGATCTATTCAATACTAGTTCCAAAACAATAAGAAACCGCATGAACACAGCATTCTTCTTTAGTTAGAAAATAACTGAAGCAGGCATCACTCAGTCTGTACTGTTCTTTAATTGCTTCTTGGTTTTTATTTTGTATATAATAATTTTAATTTTTTTTCATTGGCGTTTTAATTTATTTTTTGGTTTATTTCTAGTTTTTCTATTTTTTATTATTATTTCACTATCATTGTGTAATTTTCATTATGTTTTCCTTAATTTTTATTTTATCTGTGTGAGCTTGTAATTAGCAAAATTGTTATTTGTTTGTTTCAACATATTATTTTCGTTATGAGTCTGTAAGCTTACCTAAAATAATAAAATAAAATAAAATAGAAACATAGGTTAAAGAGGTAGTAATATTTAAGTAGTTAATTATGAGCGCTATGTTTGGCCATTCAATGGCATACAAAATGGCGTATCAAAAAACGGAGCCTCACACTAGGATTCACATACACTATACCTAGACTGGAACAAATAATTGTGAACCCGCCTATTAGACACAGTAGGCGGAGCGGCTTAAGCTCTTAACCACTAAACTAAATCATCCTAATCTACATTAATAATTACAATCTCATATGAAATCCTTATATCCGTGTCTTACGTGAAGGGCAAGTCGAGCGAGTAAATAATTTGTAAGTAACAATCTTCTTACAGACTATGTACTAACTGTCTGTAAGAAGATTGTTAATGTGAAGTACTAACTTATATCTAGATTTTATTTATTTGGCACTGGACATGTATGAATTATGCATACCTATCCAGTGCCGAATAAACGGGCTATCCAGCCGATTAGCCAGTACGCTTAGGAGAGTATTGGCACTGCCCCGCATTCGCGATATCGTGGACGCAGGGTGGCGTGAAAACCATCTACTCTGGCCTCCGCGAGCATCCCCGATGCACTACAGATTTGAGGCAGCCCCAACACACTCCTAAACGCATTATTATATTGGACTCGCAGAGCATCCAGACTCTTCTGCGAGTATCTGACCCACAGGCTGCACGTATAGAACGTCTGACAGTAAGTACTGAACAATGTTATCTTAGATTCATTGCTAAACCGTGCAAACCTACGAGCCAACATGTTACTTTTAACTGATTATGCCCTGCGTTCCCTCTCTACGTCTATGTCGTCATGCAGTGACTTCGAGATCCAGTGCCCTAAGTGTTTAAATTGCGAGACTTTTTTAAGTGGTGTACCCTTCAGAGTGACTGGTGGCAGACTGTCGTAGGTTTTATTACAAGCTTTAAACACCATTAACTCGCTCGCATTAGTTAACTGTCTTTGTGTGTGTACCATCTGTTGGTAACACAAATAAAATAAATAAAATCTGTAAGGGAAGAACCTATTGGAACTGTGTAGTCTCTGCCTGCCTGCAAGGTCAGGAAAATGTATGTAATGGTAATAGACTCGTCCCCTTATATCGTCGACCAAAAATGGGTGTACACAGAACACCTCTAATATAAGAATAACCAAGTTTATTTCTTTTTTTTTAATCCAATGCTTATATATTTATGTGCAGTCAATTAATTGACAATGTTAATGTTGTGTCATTTGGAGGTTATACGACGAGGTATTACTTGATACTGGCTAAATAATGACTACTAAACTAAATATCAAGTAAATGTGAGAAGCCATACAAAAAAGGACAAATACAAACAAATCGTTGTAAAAACCTATGCTTTTATGCATTACCTTCTAATTTGTATGATGTAATTTCATGTGAACATATAGAGGAGTCATAATAACTAAAAAAAGAAAAACAACTTCAAAAAGCCTAAAAGTAAGCAGCAAAAAATAAATATTTGAAGTCGGGCCCAAGTAACCGACTGACTTCATTTTTTTTTGCTTTTTATTTATCTTACTTATTTAATTTAAATTATTTATCTTAATTTGGACTTACCAAGGCCCGTTTCCCGCATTTTAAAAAATACATGTGTATTTTAAAATTTTAAGTCATAATCATCATCAGCCCGTATCAGTCCACTGCTGGACATAGGCCTCTCTCATGGAACGCCACTGAGCTCGATCTTCAGCTCTCCTTCTCCAATCCCTGCCCGCTGCCTTACGAATATCGTCGCCCCACCTAGCTACAGGGCGTCCTACCCTACGTTTGCCGACACGCGGTCTCCACTCAAGAACCAGTCTGCCCCAACGGCCAACGGTTCTAAAATTCTAAGTGATGAACAATAATTGAGGTATTGATATTTATATACCAATATTATAATATTTTGCTTAGTTCTATAATAAAGGACCTCCAGGATTATACTCATAATCGCCCTATCTACCCAATCGTGCTGTTTGTTGTTAAGTAGTTCCCCGGTGACAGTGTCGTTAAAATTATTCCCAAGGTCAAAGGTCCCAATTAATGAAATTAAAATTGTACACAGTACGCCTCTGCCACCCCCGCTTGGGGAATATAGGCTGAATTCAACGTAGAAAAAATAATCAAAATTAGTTCATAAGCCAAGAAGTTATAAAAAAAAACAGACCAATCGTGAGTCTCATCCTTTGTGATGTCGGTTGATACTTTGCTAAGTTCTATAATCAGGTACAAATAAGATTAACATGTAACCCATAGAAAATCAATCTCCACATTCAAATTCAGAATTCGATATTCCAAATTCAATTTAAAAAATTCGAAAGTAATATAACTACTACTTTTATAAAAAGAAAATAATCTTTTTTGAAGTCGGTGCCACAGCCGACCGCACCGACCGATTGGCACCGACTACAAACTCAGTGCGGACTGGTGGAGGCAGGTTTGTGGCCACCTGCTGTTGGAACTTACAAAGCCGCCTATAAGGTTTCCAACCTGGCTTAACGAATACCACATCAAGGGGCAACCGGGACCAACGGATCAACGTCCCTTCCAAAGCACAGAGATGTTCAAATATGAAATGCCATAAACGGCCACCCATCCCATAGCGCCCAAGCGCCTCGGTCGCACTGCACTACGGGCGCTTCGTAGATTTTTATGAGGATTTTATCATGAGAGGCGTCGTATATACGCCGAACGGACGTTGGGGCAGAAAGATTCTAGAGTGGAGACCACGTATTGGCAAGCGCAGCGTAGGACGGCCGCCTGCCAAATGGACCGACGATCTTGTGAAAATCGCAGGAAGTCGTTGGATGCAGGTGGCATTGGACCGGTTACGCTGGAAAGCGATTGCGGACGCCTATGTTCAGCAGTGGACAAGTATAGGCTGAGGTGATGATGATGAGTCACTTTGCATTTTTTTTTATTAGCCCTGTTAAGTAACTGTCCCACTGTTGGGCACTTGCCTCCTCTCAAACTGAGAGGGCTTAGGCCATAGTCCACCACGCTGGCCCAGTGCGGGTTGGCGAACTTCACACATCTTCGAGACACTCTTGGGCATGCAGGTTTTTCTCACGATGTTTCCCTTCACCGTTAAAGCAAGTGATAATTAATTTTTAATACGCACATGCTTTCGAAAAGACAGAGGTGCGTGCCTGGGTTTAAATCCGAAACCCCTGACTTTGCAGTCCAATGGTCTAACCACTAGGCTATCACTGCTGTACTTACTCACTGTCACTTTGCATAATATAGAAATAATAACGGAAGAAAGAATAAAAACAGATATACAATGGCAAAGTGGAAGAATGTAGGTACCGGGAAGACCTAGACTATCTGTCTTATACGAAGAGCAAGTCAAGAGTCTCTGTAACCTGGTAGATCCTATGCTGACTTCTTTTTGATTATACAAAAGGAATTTACTAGTAGCTTTCCTGTTAAAATGAAATATCTTAAGCCCAAGATTATCTTTAGTGATTGGGCTACTACGGGAATTCGTAGAAGTAGGGAAAGGCTCTTTGAATTATATGATCTCAAATCCCAAAATCATAATGAAAACTTTGCAAGGTACGTTACAAATTATTCCAAAACGTTTAGAAGAGTGGGTAAGGCAGCTAAAGCGCTTCACATAAGTAAAAAAATTAAATCTGCAGATGATAAAATAAAGGCCACCTGGAAGATTATTAATAAAACTTGGAGGTCTAAACGACGCAGTATAGACTTTAGTCTTGAGACTTCGCGCGGTCTCTTTAACACAGATAGAGAAGTAGCTCTCGAATTTGTAAGATTTTTACGAATATTTCAATAAATGCGACTAAATATTTAAAATCCTCTACAACCTTGCAAACAAATGTACCCACATTTGTTAAAAAAAAACATTGGTGCTTGTCCTGTAGAGTTTAGGTACAAATATACTAGTCCACGGTCTGTTATTAAAGAATTCAATAATTTAAAAATAAAAATAACGGAAGACCTATGGGGCATGTCTGTTAAAGTATGTAAATCAATTATTCATACAATCGCGCCTCACTTAGCTTTTTACTTTTTACTTTGTGTGTAGTAAAATAATACCACTGTTTAAATCCGGCAATAGTAATGATTCTTACAACTATAGGCATGTGTCTGTTTTGCCAGTGCTTAGCAAAGTGTTTGAAAAGATAATGCTTATTCAAATGTTAGATCACTTCAACGTTAATAACATCCTTCATGACCAGCAATATGGCTTCACCAAAGGACGTTGTACCACCGACGCCGGTGTGACCTTAATTAAGCATATCTTTGATGCTTGGAAGAACTCTCAGGACGCCATTTGCATCTTTTGCGACCTGTCAAAGGCATTTGATTGTGTTGAACATGAAACGCTGTTGCTTAAACTAGAACATTATGGAATCCGAGGTAAAGCGCTAAATCTACTAAAATGTGTTCTGACAACAGTGTGTTCAAATAAACGAAATTAAACCTCAAGGAGCTTTAGTTAAAATGGGCGTTCTTCAAGGATCGATACTGGGTCCGTTTCTATTTTTGATATATATAAATGACCTGCCTCGAGCAGTTGAGGGGTGGGCGAAGGTAGTATTGTTTGCTGATGATACCTCTTTGATTTTTAAAGTAGTTAGACATGTAAATAACTTAGACGAGGTCACATGCAACAATTTAGTGCTTAATAACAAGAAAATTAAATGTATACGTTTTTCTTTACCAAATGTGAAAAGTACTGCATGTGATATTATACTAAATGAAAACATTATGTACACATGGAAAAATTTAGATCTATTTAATCAGCTAGGCGATAGGTATTGCTATAACACGCGACATAGAAATAAATTGGATCAATCGCAATTTCGTCTGTCTAAAATTCACACGTCTTTCATGAGGTTCTATATTAGATTCTATAATAAAATTCCATTTGACGTCACTCAACTTAGTGAAAGTAAATTCAAACCTTGTATCAAATGTACACTCTGCAAGCGAGCTTATTATACTCTAGATGATAATTTAAAAGATAAAAATGCTTGGATAGGTGCTGTTCCAGCTCCACCAGAATGTGGATAACATGTTCAGCTATTATTATTTATTATTCCCTCTCTTCCTTCTAGTAGTTAAATAAAATTGATCATATTTCGTCCTCATTTCTTTATCTGTAAATAAGAGAACTATATAGCCATTCTCATGAATAGTTTTACTTGGTTAATTTAATTTAGACTCACCTGATATTACCTTGTTCTCCCATACCACAACAAAATGTAGATGGAAACATTGTAAAAATACTATTTTAAAAGAGTAACCGTGGAGTTTCTTGCCCTTCTTCTCCACAGGAATGACATTCCGAAGTGGTGGTAGAGTCTTTGTTACTATTTTGACGATTCATAAATACTGTAATGGTTTACATGAATAAAAAACATTCTGATTCTATGTCTTTTGGTGTAGTTTGTACTTCAGTCGTACCATGATCAACAATCATGTTTGAAGCTCTGCTAATAATAGCTATATTCATTATAATCTCCCTTATTGTAGGCATATATCAGAAGAGTACAAATGCGATATGTTTATCCAGAAGGAGATAAGAAGGCGAGACAGTGATTGTGACCGGAGGCACCGCAGGGATGGGGCTCGAGATAGCAACAGACTTAGCTCACAGAGGCGCTAGAGTCATCATCGCGTGCCCTTTTCAAGACGAGGGCACGAACGCACTGAAACAAATCATACAAGAAACAGATAGCGATAAAGTGATCTTCAAGCTGCTGGACCTTGCTTCACTGGAGGTTGTTCGCAAGTTTGCCACTATCGCCATCGCTATCTTGAGAACTGAAGAGAGATTGGATACTTTGATAAGCAACGCTGGTGTTGGCATCCCTACAGCTTCCTTGACATCGGATGGAATGCACTTTATAATGCAAGTAAACTACTTCGGAACCTTTCTACTAACTCTTTTACTCTTGCCGCTTTTGAAAAAGGCAGGTACAAAGGCGGAACCGAGCAGAATAATAACGTCATCGTCTAGTGCTTACTTATTCACTTATTTAGAATGAACTATTATTGGTCCAAGATACAAGTTTACGCTAACAGCATAATAGCTAAACTTGTATCTTTTGCATATTTATGCCTGGTTTTATTTACCACAGAATTGGCTAAGAGATTAAATGGTTCAAATGTCGTGATAAATAGTGTCAACCCTGGAGCAGTTGGTACAAATATATTTCATTCTGTATGCACTATTTCTGGAGGGTTTCTGATGACGATATGTTTTTGTTTCTTTAAAACACCGTGGCAAGAAGCCCAAACGGCGCTTCATGTAGCTTTGGACAAGAGAGCGGGTGGTGTTAGCGGAGAGCATTTCGGAAATTGCGAAATCGGTAGATTCGTTCGTCAATCTGGTAAAAATACCATGAAAAGACTTCAAGAGGAATCAATTAGGCTTGTGAAACTAAGGGACGATGAACTGGAGCAGTGTTTAAATCTTTATAATAAGTTGTCAATTTAATTCATTCTGATTCTGTTGTGTTTTCTTTATAAATACTGTATTAAATATGTTACCAGAAATTGTGTAATCCCTAATAATAATATACATTCCTAGGAAATGTGTGGAATAAATTTTATCATACTCATTTCCTCAGAATTCTAAAGATATCCTAAATGGCAGTAAGAAATGTGTGGAATTCCGGATATCGAAAGGTTACAGCGAGGTAAACGAATTGTGAGCGGAGATTCCTCAGCTATTTTTTCGTTAAGATCGCTGCTGTCACAAACTTACTACGTGTTATATTGTATACATAAAAGCTTTATTACAAGCTTTTATTTAGCTTGCAATGTTCCTTAATTTGTTGGTTTAGGTCAAATATTGGTAGCTAAATTAAAACCACCTCCTTATCCTTCAGAGTTGTAACTTGACACGTTGTTTCTGTTCGGATGACAATGCATGGTAAGCATGACCTGATTGTATACCCAAGATTGGCTCCAGACAAAGGAATTCCTGGAAGGAAGGACACAAAATTTTGTAAATGGCACAATGAGCTGCTGCATAAAAGCTTGTTATTAAAAAGTATTTTTAAAATAAAATTATTTATTACTAGCAGCTTCCCGCGACTTTGTACCCGGTCGACAACAGCGCCACCTACCGGGTTTATGTTATATACCTTATGTTACTTCTGGATAAGGTAGCTTTCCAATGGTGAAAGGATCATTAAAAGCGAATCAGTAGTACCGGAGATTACTTCGAACATCCAAACTCAGTAAATTTACCTCTTTATAATATTAGTATAGATTACCACGTTTTTATCAACTTGCTTCGGTGTCTGTCTGTTTACCTGTTCTGTACAAGTTTTGCAAACGATTTTAAACTTAGTTCCCGATGAGTTAGAGACTTGAAACTTTAAATATAAATCAGAACTGGATGACAATGCAATAATATGATAACATGGACCTGGCTTAATGATGCATCTGGAAGTTGTAGGAACACCTACTTACCTAAACCAATGCCGTCATGTATGAACTCGTTGGATTTGTGTTGAAGTACTTTATCCCTAGGTGGTGTTCAGTATCTGATGATGAAGGTAGCCAGATATTTCTAAATAGGATACTTTCAAACCAAACAACATAGCCCCGACATGTTTAGGCTCGTTGGATTTGTCTTGTACTATATAATATACCTAGGGACTATAGTACTTATGTACTATAATCCCTAGGTGGCGTATAAAGTCTGATAATGAATCCGGAAGCTAGTCATAGGAACTTTTCAAATAATCAACAAAGACCCGTCGTGTTAGGGCTTCTTAAATTTGTCTCGACGTGAACTACAGATTTAGGTGGTATTCACGGCCTGAATATGGGGCGAGATTGTAGTCTAAGGAATTTCTCACCTAAACAAAATAGCTATGTAATTTTTTACTTTTATGATTTTATCATACACGAGACAAAACGACAGACGATTCAGCGCAGTGGTTAAGAGCTTAAGCCGCACCGCCCACTGTGTCTAATAGTCGCGGGTTCGATCCCGCACGGGACAAATCTTTGTGTGATCCACAATTATTTGTTCCGGTCTGGGTATTTGTGTATGTGAATTTTCATGTTTATAAACGCACCCACATCACAGGAATAAATACCAGTGCGGGGCTACGTTTCTAAAAAAAAGCAGAAAATATTTCTTGAATAAAAGAAATAATTTCTAATGTACCACATTTTTAAAACGGACTAAAGAGTAAGAAATAATTTCTGTATACTATCACGCCAGAACTCACGCCGAGTAGTGTGTGAGTGAGCCAGAAGTCTCACTCACTCACTTTTTTTACCCAAATTATGTACTTTTCCATACAATTTTTCAATCATTTTCTTTAATACAAACATTTTCCTGACAATTACAAGTAATGCGCTTACATACATTCGGAAATTGATTTTTTTTGGACGTTAGGCTATCGCATTGGTTTTTTAGTATCGCATTCTGTATCCCACTGCTAGGTTGGAAGACCTTCCTTTGACTGTTTCATAAAGATCGACTGGGCCTATAGTATCTATGTCTTTCCCCCAAAAGTGTCCAAATCGTCACACCATCTGCGTTTCAGTCGACCACGATGACCGTGACCTTCTTCAGGGTCCATACCGTGACAATGTTCAGTTGAGTTGGCGTATTTAGTAAACCATTAATTGGGGAGTTTGAGGTCTTACGAAATTTGTTACATCTTGTATACTTACATAAGTACGCTAATATATTACTCTCCTGGAGTAGTCCGATACAAAGAAGAAGCACTAGAAATGTTCAAAGGAAACGCCTTCCGCTATTTCCAATACCTCTAACTTATTAAGTTAATAAATTTGTAGTAGGTAGGTTTTATCAGAGGATTTTTATAATGGTAAGCTTTGAAAAGACGACCTGAGTATATACCTACGTGTGTGTAGTCTGCGCACGTGTGTGTTGGCGAGCGTGTATCTGCGCATATATGTATCAATAATATTTCTGGTGGAACCTTGGTCTTGGCCTTCTATTTAATGAATATTTATGTGCCGTAGATGAATCGTAGAATCCGGTTTATCGAGAGATGTCTTTAACGTTCAAAGAGGCCTTAAAATTTTATGGTTTTTAATTTTCTTAGCTCTATGCCCGTAATATTTATGTAAATCGCAGTTTTTAACATAATTCTGGGCTACCTTAAGTATTGACACACGCAAATTTTATTTTTTAAAGATCTTTAAGAAAAGTTTCCTTTTACAAAACCTTATATTGTTAACTTGATGTCGCTATTTTTTTGCAATACGTTTGTTTTGCAATATTGAAGAACATCACAAAATTCTTGGTTTTATTTTTTTAATACATTGTATATCAAATAAAAAAAATATGACCGTCGATTGGATGTAAAGTATAACTAGATAATTATTAATTAGAATACCATTAATATACCGACCAAATATACAAAAAGAGTGAGGTAGAATCCGTACAATATAATTTATCGATCTGCATAGATGGACACAGGTTTCTAAACTAGTGAACTTTCAGCGTTTACTAAAAATTTTGATTTTCACAATTGCCAAATGAAAGATTGTGATAATACTTTTAAGCTAAATACGATACTCCGAATTGACTACAGCATAAACTCGTTACTGACGAATAAAAATAAATATTTTTATCGTTCCAAATTCGTAGTCTTAATTTAACCGCTATTCGCTCAACAATCATGTTAGTCGCGCTCCTGATTATAGCTGTAATTATTATAATCGTACTTATTGTGGGCATATATGAGAAGAGTACGAACGCGATATGTTTATCGAGAAGAAGATTAGAAGGCAAGACAGTGATAGTGACCGGAGGCACCACAGGGATGGGAATTGAGATAGCCACAGACTTAGCTTACAGAGGAGCTAGAGTCATCATTGCATGCCCTTTCCAAGACGAGGGTGTAAATGCGCTGAAGCAAATCATACAAGAAACAGAAAATGAAAAAGTGATCTTCAAGGTGGTGGACCTCGCTTCATTGGAGTCTGTTCGCAAGTTCGCGGCCGACATCTTGAAGACTGAAGAGAGACTGGACATTTTGATCAACAACGCTGGACTCGGTTTCCCTAAGGAATCTTTAACAATTGACGGAATGAATCTCGTAATGCAAGTTAATTACTTCGGAACCTTCCTGCTTACCCTCTTACTCCTGCCGCTTCTGAAAAAGACAGGAACAAAGGCGGAACCAAGCAGGATAATAACGACATCGTCTAGTGCTCATTTATTCGGTAGTGTGGATATAGACAATTTGAATAGAATTAACTATTATTGGTCCAAGATACAAGTTTATGCTAACAGCAAAATATGCCTGGTTCTATTTGCCAGAGAGTTGGCAAAGAGTTTAAATGATTCGAATGTTGTAATTAACAATATCGACCCTGGAGCAGTTGGCACAACAATATTTTATTCTCTAGGCACTATCACTGGAGCATTTTTGCAGACGGCCTGCTTTTTTCTCTTCAAAACTCCGTGGCAAGGAGCCCAAACGGCGCTTCATGCGGCTCTGGACAAAAAAGCGGGTGATGTTAGCGGAGAGTATTTCAAGAACTGCGAAATCAGCAAATTTGTTTGTCGGTCAGATGAAAAAACTATGAAACGACTTTGGAAAGAATCAATTCGAATAGTGAAACTAAGAGACGATGAATTGGATCAGTGTTTCAGATCTTTGTAGTATATAATATAAAATAATTTATCAACTAATCTTCTTGAAATTACTTAAACTTAAAATTGTATAAAGGTGACTTTAAATTTAACTTTAAATTAAGGCATACATAATTATTTAAAGAATAATTGACGGACGATTTAGCGCAGTGGTTAAAGGCTTATCCCGCCCCGCCCACTGTGTCTAATAGTCGCGGGTTCGATTCCCGCACGGGACAAATCTTTGTGTGATCCACAATTATTTGTTCCGGTCTGGGTATTTGTGTATGTGAATTTTCATGTTTGTAAACGCACCCACGATACAGGAATTAATCCTAGTGTGGGGCAACGTTTTTTAAAAAAAAAAAAAAAAAAAGAAAAGAAAAAAAAAAAGAAAAAGAAAGAAATAAACAAAAATTAAAAGGTGTCAGGCAGGTCACGGAATAAATATCGAATATTGATTAAACAACTTTCTAGTGTTTTTACAATAAGTAAGGTCCCTAGCACAAAACAACCAAAGACGAATATTCCGTGGGTCGGACACTCAGGGTTGTGTACAGTTCCCAGCAATAATTTTAAGACTTTGTTATATTACCCAAATACCACAAACAACCCAAATTATTCAACCCAAATAACGGCCGTCGGTCAAAAGGTCACCGGGATATTGCGATAGCACGAAAACAATGCTCGTGCAGTCCTTAATCCTTCATATAACCTTCTTGGTGCCATGGCGTACATCGTACCGCACGTCGACGCGGGAGTGCAGGTCGATGCCACCTATTTTGACTTTCGTAAAGCTTTCGACTTGGTAAATAACGACGTACTCCTAACTAAGTTGGCTACCATTGGTTGCACTAATCAACTACTGCAATTCTTTGCCGACTACATGAGGGGCAGACAGCAATATGTAGAATACGCGGGTTGTAAGTCTGACCGTTATTTTACTAACACTGGTGTGAGTCAAGGAAGCAACTTGGGGCCGTTACTGTTTATACTTATGATAAATGATTTGCCTGAGGTAGTCAAGGAAGCCAAATGCCTGTTGTTCGCAGATGACCTCAAATTGCTTATGGGTATCAGGGATAAGGATGACTGTGAGCGCCTCCAGCAGGACGTTAATAGGGTAGTGGAATGGAGTCAGAAAAATAAATTACAGTTTAACACTGCCAAATGTTCAGTGTTAACATTTAGTAGAGTGAAAAAGAAACTGCTCCATGACTACGAAGTTCAAGGTGTGCCAATAAAAATAATAGACACGGTGAGAGACTTGGGAGTTTACATGACAGCCGACCTGAACTTCCGAGCACACATTATCAATGTATGTAAAAAGGCCTATAAGACTTTGGGATTGCAAGTGGCAAGTGGGTGAATTTAAAAGTATTAAGGCCGTAAAAGTTTTGTACGATACATTGGTAAGAAGCCAGCTCGAGAGCAACGCGGCAGTGTGGGCACCACACGAAGCCAAGTACAGTCTTATGGTGGAGCGCATTCAGAACAAGTTCACAAGATATTTGTATTGGAGGTTGTATGGAGTGTTTACCCATATTATCCCTTAATGTATCCGACGTTGTTTATTCTGGGAATGACAGGATATAACAAGTTGGAAGTCAGGAGGGATCTTAACCTCGCGCAGTATGTGTTGAGCTTACTTCGAGGGAAGGTATCCAACCCGAGCATACTGGAATCGATTGGATTGTGTGTTTCCAATGAGTATGTGCACCGCAGGAGGAAACCACGACTTTTCGCGGTACCCCGAGGGCGAACGCAACTACAGATATGTTCATTCGTGTTTTATATTAAAACCAATTTTTGTAATATATCTACAAAAAGTTAGTTGTACAATACATTCTAATATATTTTGTGGGACTTTTGAGGTTATATCGTTTAAATTACATTGGCGCTTAATATAGTATGACTTGGCTAATCTTAACATAACGATTTTTTACATTTATTTTAATATTAAAATAACGTTAATAACATAGGGGCTAATTATTAGCCTGCCTCGTTGGTCTAGTCGCGAATAATGTGCTTTCCGATCACGAAGTCCTGGGTTCAAAGTCTAGGTCGGATCAATGTAGCTTTTCTATAGAAAAATTACCAGTGGATAATTGCCATGGCAATAGGCGCGCTTTCAATTACAAGGGACCTAATATCGTTGACGAAAAGCACAGTACACCTCTGCCACCCCTACTTGGCGAATATAGGCGATTTGTCCCGTGCTGGAATCGAACCCGCGCTACTTGATCCAGTGGGGGGAGCAACTCTTAACCACTGGACCAAGCCGTCCGTTTGAGCTTAAGTTTGAGTATGGTACAGCGCCGGTATACTAGCATCGCGCTTTGAAGCTGGTAATCAATATAATGTATCCAAATTTGTTAGATTCTTATAATATTATTCCTGTTAAGAAACTGTCCCACCGTTGGGCACGGGCCTCCACTCAAACTGAGAGGGTTTAGAACATAATCCACCATGGTGGCCCAGTGCGGGTTGGCAAACTTCACACACCTTCAAGAAACTCTTAGGCATGCAGGTTTCCTCACGATGTTTTCCTTCACCGTTAAAGCAAGTGATGGTGGTCAAAGACAGAGGTGCGTGCCTGGCTTTGAACTCGAGACCACTGACTTTGCATTCCAACGGTCTATCCAGTAGGCTATCACTGCTTTACCCAAATATTAAATATAGTTTGAAAATGAATGAAATGGTAATGACTGCCTCGTTGGTCTAGTGGCAAAGCGCATCGCTTGGTGATCACGAATTCGTGGGTTCAAATCCTAGGTGGGACAAATGAAGTTTTTCTTACTTAAACTGAGTCCGGGGAATGGTACCCGGTATATGGCAATAGGCTCGCCCAATTTTACATGGGACCTAATATCGTCGACGAACAATGAGTGTACACAGAACACCACCACCACCACAGAACAATGTTAGATTCTTGTACGGTGTAAACTCAAGAAGCACTAAGGGTACGGCCAAACCAACGCGTCCAGCCGCATCCACGATGGCGTGCACGGTGGCGATCAGTTCCTGCAGTAGTATTTGTATGGGCGTGTTCACACCAACGCGTCCAGTGTCCTGTACGCGCTATCTGTGCAGAGTTTGTACGCGCGATCTTATGGAAATACTGATCGCCACTGCGGATGCCACCGCGGACGCCATCGCGGAGCCAGCTGGACGCCATCGCGGAGGCAGCTGGACGCGTTGGTTTGGCTGTACCTGAAGTCGAAATTTACACACAATTATTTCTTGAATAAAAGTTGACTTCTTGAAGTAAACGGAGTGAACTTGAGTTCACTCCGTTTACTTGGATACGTTTGATAACTCCGTTAATAGATTCCAGTGCACTTGAATCCATCATGGGAATAAGTTCCTGACGACTTAGTCTAGTTGGTGAGAGCTTAAGCCGCTCTGACCACTGTCGTGTAGTAGCGGGTTCAATTCCCGCTCGAGACATACTTATGCGTGACCACAAATGTTTGTTACGGTCTGCGTATGTGAATTTCATGTTTGTAAATGCACACAAGATACAAGAATAATTCTTTCTGTGGGCCTACGGTTTTCGAAGGAAAAGAAAGAAAAAATCCAAGTAATTGGTTCTAAGATACAAAAACATTGTAATTACGTTAACTTATAATAAAGACACTTACTTTAAAATAAAACAGAAAATAAAACACAAAAATAACCTTAATAAAAAAGACGGCATCCGGGTAGCAAGAATGCTGGCTGCGTTTCCTCGCTGAATAGACATACCAATCTTTTGTAAATATATGTAAATAAATAATAAGATAATAGTTAGGAAATAAATAAATAAATTAATATTATAAAAAGATATAATAAAATCCATTTGGATCCATTGGATGGCTCCATTTAATAAGTTTTAATAACTTCATCAACCTGAATCCGTCATGCCAATTAAATTTTAAACAATAGATTTTAATTACCTATGTAGTTTTGTTACCACGCACCGAAATAATTACTAACTCAAGGTTCGCAGGCTAACTTACGTCAGCAACAAAATAAAATTAGTTGTTAATAAACAAGTTCTCTAATTTATTCTACAGCTTATAGAATTCTTCTGTAGCGCCTGCTTATTTTACTTCCCGATTTCAATACCTATGCTCCAATCATAATAAACATCTTTACTCTTCTAATAATTGTCTTCTTCAGTGTCCCTCCTACCGTACTGATTTCATCCACTCTTCCTTCTTTATCCAATCAATCCTTCTGTGGAATGCATTACCTCAGGATCTCAGGATGGCTACCAATCGTCTCTCATTTAAAAAAAAACTGCAGGACTATCTGTTGAACAAAATGTTGGCGGATTCTTCTAAACGCTAGTTGTTTCATGTCGTTATGTCAAACTGTCTGTTTCGTATATAGTATAGTTATATGTGTATATATATGTATGTATTATACCTGTATGTATTATATGTTATTTATATACAACTGCTTTTGTTGTATGTATGTAATTAGTTTTGTGTTTTTAAATATTTTAATGTCCTTATTTTTAATTGTAATTGTGTTTTTAGTAATTTTTTTTTCTCCTTTTTTATAACTCATCATTTTTCGCACCTACCACAGCTGTTTCCACATCACCTCAAGGTAGACTGGCAGAAAATGCCTCTGGCATTAAGTCCGCCTATGTACATAAGTGCATAAAGAATAAATAAATAAGATAAAATAAAAATAAAGTAGTAACCTTTAAGCAACAATTAATCAAATATGATTGCTATAAGGAAAAATTTTGTTTATACGAGTATAACAGTACATTTGAAATCTATTAAACATAGGACGAGCAACAGTGTAGGTGTTAGTGAGTGCAGAACTATTTGTTGTTATTATTTGTTATCCGGGCGAGATATATATATATATATATATATATATATATATATATATATATATATATATATATATATATATATATATATATATATATATATATATATATAAGCTAATTCTTGATAAACTATTCTTTTTTAAAAATCAGTTTTTATTTTTTATATAGTTTATGACTCATTTAAGTACTTTTAATACATATGGATAATACGATATAAAAAAAGTTCTGAAGAAAGACGGCCTCGTTGGTCTAATGGCAAAGCGCATCACTTTGTAATCGCGAGGTCTTGGGTTCAAATCCTAGGTCGGACAAATGTAGTTTTTCTTACGAAAACTTCCCAGTATGAGTCCGGAGTCTGGAATTAGGTCCGGCATATGTCAATAGGCTTTCCCCCTATTACATGGGACGTAACATCGTCGGCAAAACGTGGATGTGCTCAGTACACCTCCGCCACCCCTGCTCGGGGAATATAGACGTGACGATTTCTTTGATGAATTCAACGAAACAAGTACCTATACTTTACTTTTATACTCCCTAAAACATCAGTAAATCAGTAAGAATTAACTCTGTAAAAG
The DNA here is from genome assembly GCA_905147815.2 of Phalera bucephala. Classification (NCBI taxonomy): domain Eukaryota; kingdom Metazoa; phylum Arthropoda; class Insecta; order Lepidoptera; family Notodontidae; genus Phalera; species Phalera bucephala. Next base: position 2,001,341 of record LR990616.1, read on the forward strand.
GTAGTAGGCGTACCTATTAGCTGTCTAGATTGCTTGTCTTATTAGACTAAATACTTATTTACATCGTTCCTTAGTGTGTCGATAGGCCTGTATAAAAATATAATTAATCTTTAAATCCATTCAATATATTTTAGACTACACAATATGATCTCATAAATGTATTAATGGATACTAAATTATAACCTCAAAATCTAATACTTTTTGTGGAATTTTGCGATTCCTCAGCTTGTCCGTTTAACAATAAATACCTTAAGAGAATTTGTGGGTGATTTGAAATCATACAAGTAATTTTTCATAGTTGTTGGTTCTGGGGCAAATCTTGTATGGGCGCAGATTTATTTGCGACTTTAATTATAGAATAGTCTGTTTTAAACACTACACGAGGGTGGTGAAACCCTAAACCTTTTTAACTGAGGCTAAGCCCTCCGTTAAAAAGGTTTAGGGTTAATGAAAAGATTGACGATAGCGAGTAAGCGTGGTATCACGTTCATGTTTATTTAATAAATTATAGTACGACAAGGATCGCATCTCAACTCGCTAACGTGAACACTTTCATGCTAAGCCCTCCGATTACGGTCACTTAATAACAAAAAGAATCATATCGATCGTGAAAAGAGGATAAATATAAAATGCTGAACTCCGATAAAATCCGAAAAATAGTTTTATTACCGACTAACTCCACAGGAATATTTCAGTTCTCATTGAAATTAAACAGTGCTTACCTTTACAACCCGACTTATTGTCCTATACCTATGCCATTGATTGCAGCGTCGTCAGAAAATATCGGTGAATATACATAAAAAAGCATATATACAGACGAACATAGAACCTAATCCTTATTGAAGTCGGTTAAAAAAGTACATAACCAATGTTAAATTTCTTTCACCAATTCTTATGCAACTAAATAGTTTTATAATCAATGCCGAGAATGTACATGTAAGTTCCTCTTTAAATTATTCAAATCGGAACTTTCGATTAGAAGTTATGACGGGTATAAAATGCTAAAAGTAATAAAAATGCCGCGGTGTTAGCGAACAGCCCCTACGCTGAGAACTAACACTTTAGTTACCTATACATTTTACATTAAAAAAAAATTAAGGCGAAATGCAGTTCGCAGCGAAAAGCTAGCCTATTATATTAACAAACTAAATTTTTTGTAGAGAATTGGTCTGGTCAGTATTGTACGTAAGTTCTGCCACAGTTGGCTTTACAAGTACGAGCGACTCCACATTTTGATCGATTTGAATATTTCACTTATACACTGTTAGAGCGACACCGTCACGCATTAAACGGCGGTGGCAGATGTTGTACTGTGTACACCAACTTTTCGTCGACATGTTAGGTCCTATATAATAGGGGGCGAGCTTATTGCCAAATATCAGGTACACCAGACTCCGGACTGATACTGGGATTTTTTCGTTAGAAAAAGTAAATTTTGTCCAAACTAAGATTTGAACGAAGAACGAGGTCCTGAGTTCGTGATCGCTAGGCGCATTATTGGTCACTAGCTAGTGTTGTCAAAACGCTTGAGTCAGCGCTTAAAACACTCGCGACTTCTACGTGCTTCAGCGCTCGTAAGCGTCGACTCAGCGCTAAACGCTCGACTTCAGCGCACAAAACTACCTAGACCAACGATGCTGTTAACTATTTGAGCAAAAGTGCAAAATATTCATTTTTGTATAAAGTTGACTGTATAAAATAACTAATATATAACTAACTCTCGCGTCTCCGAGAATTTTTATAAAGCCAAGTAGCATAAAAGTGCAACATATTGCAATGCACATGCACAATCAATTTAGTTAAAAAACTTACCTACAGATACAACTGTTAGGTTACATAGTTTGACCCCTGTGAAGTTCCAGATGATGTCTATATGTCTCATGTCTATATTAATGAAATTAAGTTGCAACAGTGAATGTTTAAATTACCAATTACGTAATGGGTACCTATCACACCAGTTGTTTTCTGAAAAGGTAAAACTAAGGTATATAAAACCATAGCGCCAATTAACAGGTATATAACAACATTGTAGTGAGGCACTATTTTTAAGAACATACTCCATACATACTAATTGAAAAAGATCTTTTTTAAAAAACAAGCTTTTATAGCAAAAACACAACAAAGATATCTTGGCTTAGTTGGTAATATCAGATGGCTTCCTTCCGGCACTATCATCGGATTTAGGACACCATCCGGGTCGAACGTACTCGTCAAAACTAATTTAACGAGCCCAAACACGAGCCCAAAACGGCGAGGTTATATTGAGTAGTTAGGTGGAAGATTACGGCCGTGGCTGGACACCAACCTCCCAGCAAAGTCATGCCGCCTAGCAACCCATTTGTGTTCCGCCATGTTGCGCGGAATTACCTTACGAGGAGGTGGTCTAACCCGATCATACCGATTCAGAATTCGGTCTAACCTCCTTCTCCTCAACCTTTGTCAGACTGAATAGGCTATTACTAAGTACATTTTTCGAGTAGTTGCAGCTATCCCATTGTGCTAAAATTTGGCATAACTATGTGAGTTTTGTGACAGTGCTATAATGCGGTACCATGCAGCTGGCCCCATGATGGAGTCGGAACATGGCCATGGCAACATGTGAATTAATCCACGTTGCCCCCTCTGGGGTTTAAACAGGTTGGGGGAAGCCCACTCTCCCCCTGTTTAGGCTTGTTAGATTAATATTGACAAATACTATACAACCAAATAGTGTTTAGGGTCTGATGATGAAGCCCAAAGGTGGCCAAAACCCAACTACTCAATATAAATCCGCCGTGTTGGGGCTCGTTTAATTTGTCTTGACGAGTACTTTAGACCCGAATGTTAAACTCCTCACACAAACAAGAAATATTCCTTCTGATTTTGCTATAAAACCTAGTTTAAAAACAAGCTTTTATAGCAAAATCGTTCAAGCAAAAAGAGATCGTTTTAAATTGAAATTATTTGTTTTGTAGACCGTATGCGAGTATTTGACAATATTGGGCGAGAGACATTTGCAAGCAGTTCCGGCCTTGTTTCTCAATAGCAAGGAAGCTGGCTATATGTTCGTAAGTATTTGGAAACAACAAACATTGTTACGCCTTTATTTCCAAAGCAGCATAGCTAACATAGGTGGTGCGACAAGAGATACGTAACGGATATTGTGACCTTATGCGTGAGATAGCCGTTTTGTCTTACATGCTGGCTTGGCTTGCCCTGGCAAAAGATTAACACGAAAGGACTTGTTTAAAGAATTGTATTGTTAAGACTACTTGGCTTGCGTACAAGCCTCAATCACAGACCGACAAAAGCATGTCCCGCGCGAGAACGGTCTTGCCACCCGGGCTCGCTCTGCAGGTGCGATATAATTTCCTCGTCTCATGCGCATGGACATGAAGTTAGGTCGATTATGTCACATTTTGCCTTGTGACATAGTCCAGTATGCCACTGGATCGAGTTGTGGCAGGTTCGATCCCTGGATGGGACAAATCTTTGTGTAAATCACAAATGCTTTGGTCATACAAAGATACAAGGCGAGTTTCGGTGCATGTGCGTGTAAATATTGTATTTCTTAACGCACCCGATACATAGGAATAATGTTTAGTGTGTGGCTACGTTTTTCAAATGTATTTTTGACCAAATGGACCGTGTTTTATCTGAATGGTAAGTCAAAAGTAACCGGCGAGCTGTGTTTAAGACGATCTACGAGGGTGGAGGAAGCCAAAGAAGTCTGTAAGGAAAGAACAAGTTGGAAAAAAATAGCGTGCCATTCAACATGACAATGTTTACAGTATATTGGGCACGTTGCTGAGCATCGACGATTTAGTATATTTTTTTGTAAGCAAAATGCTGTCCCATTGCTGGTCTTTCACATCTATTTGTGAGGAAGGCCTCACAAATCAATGTAATAGAAATTAGGTCATACTTACCTCGCGGGCCCAGTGTCGATTGGTGCAGTGGTGCAGTACAGTGGTGAGGTAGGCTTGTGGCCACCTGTTGTTAAAACTTATCAAGCCCCCTATAAATAAAGCTTCCAACTTGGCTTAACCACTACCGCAATAAGTGGTAACCGGTACCAACGGCTTAACGTATGTATCTTCTGAAGCACAAAATTATCCCAAAGAATCTGTACCAGTTCGAGCAGATATTCTCTCGACAGAACAGCCTTATGGCCGACCAGTTGAAGGCAGCCGCTGGTCGTGGAGCCTTCTCCTTGTGGAAATACCTAACAACTTATACTATTGATTATGTTTGTGGTAAGAAACTAAATCTGCTGATCGCGCACTGACGATAGGCCTGTTCAGATATAAGCCCTCGCTGGGTGTTTGTATGAACTTTCGGTCTAGCTGCGGAACTTCATACGCATACCCGGCGGGATACCATTCTGGTATATTATCACTGGCAACACACATTGCTTAAAACTTTAGTCTTAAGGTATTTTGGATGAAAAGAGAGAGAGAAACCAGTTTGTTCGGGAGGCCGGAAGTCATGAAGCCTGCATCCGAGACGATTCGTGATGACTCTCGGAAACAACCTATAAACATGTCTCAGTAGTGTGATTGGCTGTAGTTTTTCAATAAGGTGTTATCACCTATCTTGAAAAACAGTACCACACTATCCCTCTTCCATGCTTCCGAAATTTTGCCTTCAAGTAAGAAGGACTTAAATAGCCCATAAAACCTCTCTATCTCCCTGAGCACATTTGACCTATTCGACGTAACGTTTTCGTCCTCCGCCTTCAGCATTGTCAACTTTTACCCAATAAACGCGTCTCTTATGAACACTTTGGTGCCGTTGTTCTGCTCTGTGGTCTCCTCAATACGTCTTGAAGGACCGTAAATCGTACGCCAAGTGCGTCGTGTCGCAAGGACTATTGAGTTGCTTATAGGACTTGGGATCATCGGAGGTTTAAGCGTCATGGAACGTCGCTCACCCATGAGATCCCGGGTATAGTCGAATAGTTTTTGAGGCCTGTTTTTACAGTGGGGCTTTAAATACTTGGACCCGACCGTATGAACAGTCTCTACCAGCCTGTTATTGATTTCATACACTGAAGCGCTGCTATCTAGCAATTTAAAGTAGCTTGACAATCGAGTTGAAAGTTGTCAGGGTATTAAATATGTGCATAAGGACGTCAAAGCAAAGATTTCCGCGCAATCTTTTCAGTTTAACGTTAATATTTAATGTGCCTCTAACCATTATATGATCACTGCCAATTTGAACTTTAGTTTTCATTAAAGTTTTGCCGCTTGGGCCTCCTGATGAAGTCTATCTCATTTTTAGTTGAACCATCAGGGCTCATCCAGACCCATTTCCTTTGCGGCAGGTTCTCGAGGAAAGAGTTAATTATAAAGAGTCCCTCTTTTGCTAGAAATTCAGCCAGCCTCTCACACCGGGGGTTACGCTACCCATATGAAAATTGCCTTACTCTCAGCCATTATCGCCTTTTTTCCCAGCCACGCATTAGTCACCCATAACCACTGTAAAGTGTACTTTGGAAGTATTTATGGCTCTACTGATTTCATCATACATAACTTCAACCTCATCATCTGAGTGTGCCGCGGTCGGTGCGTAGACCTGTATAACCTTCAGCGAATATCTTTTAGATATTCTGAGTATCAGATACGCTACCCTGATCGATGCTCTAATGATGGACGCAACGATGTTTATTAGTGACTTGTAGGCGATAAACCTGACACCACCTCTGATGCTACTGTTCGCTCTCCTGGTAGAAAAGCAAATTGCTGGATTTTAAGGTTATCGCGTCGTAGCCCTCTCTTCGGACCATCAATAACCCAACTATACTCCAGTGCAAGCTCAACTAGCTTCTTATCTGCGTGCGTCATCATCAACGTGCGTGTCTTATATGTCACCCGGGCCAATGTTCGATGTTGGTGGTGGTAGTTTCTGCCAGAGATTCTTATCACGCCATGTCCGTTACCATGGTTCCTACCGTCACCAGGATGAACAGGACCACCGGGGACTAGGAGCCTGGTTTTATGCTTTTCTATCATTATTCAATAAATCCGCCTGCCAAACGTGGTGAGTGCTTTGTGTGTGTGTGTATAAATAATCTATGATGTCGGCCGCGGGGCCTTTACAGCTTCATTAGAGAAGAGGGTAAGCGTACAGGCACTACGCTCGAGCTAGAAGGGCAAGGGGGCTACGAGCTCAAGGGCGCCCCAAGGGGAAACTGCTTCGGCTTGGGTATTCGCTATGGGGGAGGGCATATACTAGGCATCTCACTGTGGTGCTTTGCACCGGCCGGTGGGCAAGGAATTCTTCGACCTCGCCGGCGAGGTCGGTGTCTGATCGTGTACGCGGTATCTGTATCCGAAAGAAGGGATGTTAGGGCTTCAGGTGGGTCGGTGAGAACATGCCGCGGACAGCGGTAGCGGCTGATAGGTGGCGAATTAGGTTCGTAGTCGGCGGCGGCTACGATTAGCTGATTTCTATGGTTGGTCGTGTTCGCCAAATATCGGGTTATCGCCTTTTTAATAAATATGGCGAATAGGTCCGAGACGGAAATCTGAATGGAAATCGACGTTCCATATGAACCACGGGCTTCCGAGGGCTTTGCGGAGAAACGGGATTGCACCGATTGAAGTCTATCGAGATGGCGAGTAGGTCAAACTTCCCCGGTTTGAGCCACTCTTGCCGGGCGGGTTGGCGAGAGCAGTTTATTGATCGTAGAAGTGTCTAAGAGAATGCTGCTACCCATTCTTTAGTTTTCCCTTAGTCGCCTTGTACATCTCCCGATTGGATGAGATGGGTTGGTCCTATTCTAAGCTGAAAACCACATGGCAAAACGATAATAATTTATCTCTTTTATTTTGTGCAAAGTCAACCCTCAGTATCAAAGTGACACAGTGGCCACTTAACTGTCGGTAAATAGCGCATCGGATTGTGAACTACTGCAAAGAGACATTGATAATGTAATTGCTTGGAGTAAAGACAACAAAATTTATTTAAATGTAGCCAAGTGCTGTGTGATGAGCTACACTCGCATGAAACGGCCGCTTACACACCAGTATACAATGGACACAGTACCTATAGATCGCGTCCATCGCGTGCTAGACCTCGGGATAGAGATGGCACCAGATTTGAATTTTAGCTATCATATTACAAAATGTTGCAAAAAGGCTTTTCGTAATTTAGGGTTGGTACTTCGAATAGGCAAGAATTGGGGCAATGTATTGACAGTTCAGGTCGTCTATAATGCACTGGTACGCAGTCACTTAGAAACAAATGCCAGAATCTTTCATCCCCATGAAAATAAGTACAGCCTAATGATTGAGAAAATTCAAAATAAATTTTTAAGGTTTTTATATCTTAAACAGTACGGCGTGTATCCTTTTTACCCGCTTATGTATCCGAGCTTGTTTGTTTTGGGTATGACTGGATATACCAGACTGGCCGTGAGACGAGACGTTACCCTCGCTAGGTAAGTAGTGGACGTCTTGAAGGGGAAAGTGCATCACCCGGAGATATTAGAGGAGCTCCAGCTTTGCGCGCCTGATAATTATGTCGGTGCGCGCCGGCGGCTCCATTGCTGAGTGTTCCGGTAGCTCGCACTAATTTACTCATGTATTCACCTGTGGCTCACGCTAAACGTATTGTGAATATCATAAATAAAGAAATTGAAATTTTTAGTTGCAGCCAGACGAAATTTATTGAATGCGCAACTAGGTGTTTAGAACAAATTAATAATAATATGATTTAAATTTTTAAACATACATAATGTTGTGGGTTATAGCATCGATTTGGGTAACTGTAAGGATGTTGTAATTTATAATAAATAAAAAACCCACTATTGGCGACTTGATCTAGAACCTAGAGGATACACCGCTCCGGTTTCTGAAGCGAGTATTTGCTGATCAATTCCCGCATGAGACAAATCTTTCTGTAACATTAATTTTCGTTTCGGCCTGGTGTTTTTGAGTTTTATGTTTGTAGATTCGCTTACAACTCAGGAATAATTCCTAGTACCTATGGGGCCGCGATTTTTTTGGATTTTTACAGGGCTTTAATTAGTTTCTCCCAATTAGACACATAACGTGGCGCGTTACGAGAACTTACCTGAAATGATCATTTAATGGTACTTCATTGGCATACCCCGTGGTACACATGATGCTTGCTGGCTTCTTGGACGTTTTGGCATATGGTCCGCTACGTCTCATAACCGATTTCACCAAATTATGTTAACGTACCGTGTTTGTTTATAACTGAACTGGAAGCACCTATATGTTTTGATTTTCTTCCAAATTGCAAGAAGTATTTGGCAATTCAGACAGGCCAGTTACACACGAGGATCTGACCCGACTCAAGTACTTGGACGCTGTGATCACGGAGTCCCTTTACCTCTACCCTCCTGTACCATTTATTGTAAGAAAACTTGAGAAAGACGTCACTTTGCGTAAGAACTAATTACCACAATAGAACTATAGTTTAGCATAGGCTTGTTATATCCAAGAATTGCGGGTTGGATCTCCAAATAAGACACAATTTGGATGGTCTTCAAATATTTCTTTCGGACTAGTCGACGCACTCGCAGTGTTGTAAGACCGCAAGTTTGTAGCAATAACCAAGGTTAACCAGCGTCCGGTCAGTCCGAGATGGGAGACCGCATGTGACATTTTGAAGTATTTCCGAGCTTTAAAACGCATGTAATTATCTTGGTCCCGGTTACCATTTCATGTTAGTCGTTAAGCCAAGTTGGGAATTATGTATGAGCAGCTTCATAAGTTCAACAGCAGGCGATTACAAATCTTCCTACACCAATCCGCACTAGGTCTGCTTGGCGTAAGCCTTTGACCAGCAGTAGGACAATATAGGTTTCTTCTGGGTGTTTGTGAGCTCTTAGAAAACTACTCTAGGTTCTGAAAAATAGAGTTCTAATTAGCTTGGGGAGGGTGAGCCGTCACTAACGATGGGCGATATTACTAAAACAATCGAATCATTCGATTGTTCCGCTTATTCGATACAATCGAATGGCAATCATAATTCTGCGATTGTTGGTCAATTGTTAGATTGTTGCTCAGCGTTTCGTCCGCGCGCGCGTAACTTTAGTAAAGAGTACGCAATCGACAGATGAAATGGAACGCACCGTCGATTGTTTTGGCATCGTTTAAATGATTAGAATTAGGACTTGTTTTTTTTTTAATTTTTCATATAACAATTTATGTACTATGTATATGAAAAATATTTATATAATAATATTTTCTATAAGTAATTATACTTATGGAAAATGAATTCCAAAGTACTTTTATGAATTATACTTATTAACTATTCGTAAAAAGGTATACTTATTTAATTTTTCATATGAGATTTTCCATAAGTAATTTATTTATTTATTTTATTTACTAAAGTAGCTACTCCATCAACTTAACACTAAACATTTAAAATAAAATATTTACTATTATGAACTATACTTATTCACTATTAGTAAATCAGTATAATTCATAAAAAATACTTTGAAATTTGTGGTAAATCAAATCAAATCTAATCAAAAGTTTTTTATTCATGTAGACCAAAAGGCACTTATGAATAGTCAAAAAGAGAAAATTATTAATTACTTAAGACTACCACCCGTTCGGAAAGTCATTACTGTGGAGAAGAAGGGCAAGAAACTCCACGGTTACTCTTTTTAAAAATGAGTTTTACAATTCTTTTTGTATACATTGCATTTATGGAGTATGGGAGAACAATGCAGAACGAGCTAAATAGATGTGCTTAAGTATAGATTAATCATAAGTGTACTTAGATTCATAATATTGGTCAGTGTCTATCATAACACCAGATCTCCTGCAGGAAAGATTCGGCCGTTCTCAATAACCTATCTAACGCTTACTGTCAGTGAAAATATCTATCCCTAGCAGCTATCTGCTCATTAAACTGTTACAATAAACAAAGGTAGATAGAAATTTCTATCCATAACTTTTTGCTATCTTTGCGAGGGTCGATATGTAACCGTAGATAGGTAGCTCATACAAAAAATAAGAAAAGCGTTTTAAAAAATATTACTTTGACTGCCATCTTGAGATCGAACAAAACGTCAGTTGTTAGATGTTTGCTTATCTTTCAAAATCGGCGGATATTGAAGATCCCTTGCTAAAATTTAATAAAACAACAACACGTACAATAAGTTCCTTTTTCACTGATGAAAGCGATACTGAGCTTTTCAAAGACCTATTTGACGAATCTGATTCGGAACCAGAAAAATACGAAGATCCCAAGGTGTATACCAGGATAAACTACGCAACGGGGCTATCAGAATCGGACTTCATTTATATATTTAAGTTGAATAAATCTTCTGTAAATGATTTGCTACTAAAAATAATACCATCCTTAAGGGTCACGTCTTCTCGGTAAGTTTATATATTTTATATGATCAAATAAAACGTGTTACTTTTAGCCTAAGAATTCTTACAAAAATGTTTTTTGTGATGTGATGTGTCTCGAGCTATAGCGGGGTTGTACCTCCAGTAAGTAAAAATATATATACACAAAATGATTATATGACATCGCTAGATTTCCTAGAATTGTAGGACCAATTGAATGCACACGTATTCCAATTCAGTCACCTAGTGAGTCGCCGATTATTATAAACATTTTACAATGATAGTGTACGTCACCAAGTGCACTATAGCCGTTCTCAATACCCTATCTAACGCTTACTGTCAGTGAAAATATCTATCCCTAGTAGCTATCTGCTCATTAAACTGTTTCAATAAACAAAACTTTTAGATATCTTTCGGAGGGTCGATCTGTAACCATAGATAGGTTATTTAAAAAAAAAATACGAAAAGCGTTTCAATATTACTTTAACTGCCATCTTCAGATAGAACATAAACGTCAGTTGTTAGATTTTTGCTTATCTTTCAAAATCGGGGGATATTAAAAATCAAAGATTTTATGACATCGCTAGCTTTCCTATAATTCTAGGAGCAATTGAGTTCACACATATTCTAATTCAATCATCTAGTGAGTAGTCGATTATTACTAACATTTTGCAATGATAGTGTACGCCACCAAGCGTCTGTCTCTACAGCTCTCTAGGTATGTTAGTGGTCTGAAAGAGATTGCTTTTAATAATAAAGCCAATTGGCGGATTTAAATATATGAGTAGTATTTAAATTAATTAAATACGAAATTGAATACTAGAAACACAACTGTTCTTATTCACACCTACCCACAACTTCATATATATATATATATATATATCTCTCTACGCACACCCACACCCACGCACGTGTTAGAAATGGTAGAATTAAGATATAGGCTAAGTTATTTAATGTTTTATGTTAGGTCACTAGTATTGTTATTTACTGATTGTACTAAATTGTGTTATAAGGAAATAAAAGGGACGGCAATTTAGAAGTTAAAGAAACCCAGATTATCGACATGAAACATAGTTTATTACTCAAGTCAAATGGCACACACAATAAAATACAATATATACGGACATCATAGGATCAGATGCCAAGACGGGCATAATAACAATATATAACAGTAGTCACAATAAAAAGGTACTTAACTTGCTTATCCGCTCTCGATTTAAAACTGAACTGTTTCTCAAATTACGTGGCCTTTTATACCCATCAGTTTTTTAAATATAGATGAGAACGTTAAAAGGTTATAATTTGAAAATAAGCCAATACAATTTCAATATAAGCCAATCAGAGCACAGTTACAATTTAGAGTCTTTTTAACGAGAACTAAAAGAACGGCAATGAATATAGTGATACCAAAAATAGCTCTGTATTATTTAAATAATTATTAAATAATACTCACAATAATTTTTTACAATTCTAAAACATCTTATAAAATTATCAAGTTGTCAATACAATCACATATTTAAATAAATTCAAAAACAACGGAAGTTTATAAATACTTTTTCTAATTATGTATTGGGTATTTAACCAAAATACATCATAAAGTCTTTACTCAAAAGTCTTTAATCAATTTTATACTTAATATTATGGTATTATCTTAGTAATCAATACTAGTAAACTATTAAATATCTAACACGGCCATACTGACATGTACTTCGTTCCCTGAAGTACATATAAGTATTGGCTATTCTAGTTCGTATGTACATACGATAAACCCCATTTAAGTTTGCTGTTTAGCTCCATCACCTGCTGTGCGTGAAGACCAAGCTTAACAGATTACAACCAGCAGTTATAAAACTAAGAACCAGCTCCATCACCATTTATAGGTGAAGACCAAGCTGTCTTGCTAACTATTTACTTATTATTACCAGCTCCATCACCCATTCAAGGTGAAGCCCAAGCTGTCTTGCTAACTATCAACTTATCATTACCAGCTCCATCACCCATTCAAGGTGAAGACCAAGCTGTCTTGCTAACTATTTACTTATTACCAGCTCCATCACCCATTCAAGGTGAAGACCAAGCTGTCTTGCTAACTATTTACTTATTACCAGCTCCATCACCCATTCAAGGTGAAGACCAAGCTGTCTTGCTAACTATTTACTTATTACCAGCTCCATCACCCATTCAAGGTGAAGACCAAGCTGTCTTGCTAACTATTTACTTATTACCAGCTCCATCACCCATTCAAGGTGAAGACCAAGCTGTCTTGCTAACTATTTACTTATTACCAACTCCATCACCCATTCAAGGTGAAGACCAAGCTGTCTTGCTAATTATTTACTTATTACCAGCTCCATCACCCATTCAAGGTGAAGACCAAGCTGTCAACTGTAATTACAAAAACTTAATCAGCAGTAAATATACATATTAGTCAGTGTCATTTGTTAAGTTATTGTCAAACATAGAATTTTCCTCTACCCAGTCTCAAGGCCAAAGCTTTAGTTTCTCCTTTGCTACAATTATATTTCTTAGATTTCCTCTGCTCCTTAGCAGTTGTCTAAAGTATCAAGTATTTCATACGGATCCTTAAACTTTGGTTTTAATTTATTGTGTCTACAATGATCCTTATTACAGTAAACCGTATCACCAATGCTAGTAGAATCAGAACGAGTTTAAACTTGTCAGCAATATTTTTTTTAATTGTTCCTCTGCTATTTGCCTTTCAGTATGTACATCAATAATATTCGTGGTATTATTTCTTAACACATCATTTAATGTAGCCTGTACTGCAGGGGTGTAAGCATCGCGTCCTATTAGTAAGCCTATAGGCGAAAACCCAGTTTGATTTTTGTACCGTAGTGTTAAAAGATTGTTGGATTTTCCACAAAACGCTCGGCCAGTCTTACCTATTCCTACAAAACCAACATTATTTTCAGAGGGTATTACAGATGGATATTTGGAAAATATATTATATAATTTCGCACGTCAGAATCAAGGTGACTTATAAGATCGGAAAAACTAGAGCCAGAATCACAATTATTAACCAAATTAACATTCTCACGGAAACACGGATCAACGGTTTACTAATATTATCAAAAGGTCTTTTCTTCTTAAAGTTCTTTTTTTTCGGATACTAAGAAATATGTCCTTGCAAAAATGTACCAAGACCGCCCAGACTCAGGTTCCCAGGTCTCGAACCATGTTAAAGAAGAGCCCCGTAGGGCTTTACCGGCTTTACCAGCCGTCTTGATACTGCTCCATCAGAGGTCTTTTCGTAGCTTCTCGGTTTCAGCGCACCATGTCGCCGCACCGTAGTCACATTTCTCTGGATCGAAGACCGCGAAAGCTATGTTGTCATGGCTGTGGTGGGTAGACACGGCGTCGCGGATGGAAGTGAGCAGTCCCGCCAACTGATCAGCGTCCATGGTTGCCGTAAAGTCGTTGAGAATACTAAAAACAAAAATATAAATTACATCTAGGCACATGAGAAGAATCCCACTTCTGATGTTAGAAATGGTAAAATTATGATATAGGCAAAGTTATTTAATGTTTTATGTTAAGTCACTAGTATTGTTATTTACTGATTGTACTAAATTATGTTATAAGGAAATAAAAGGGACGGCAATTTAGAAGTTAAAGAAACCCAGATTATCGACATGAAACATAGTTTATTACTCAAGTCAAATGGCACACACAATAAAATACAACATATACGGACATCATAGGATCAGATGCCAAGACGGGCATAATAACAATATACAACAGTAGTCACAATAAAAAGGTATTTAACTTGCTTATCCACTCTCGATTAAAAACTGCACTGTTTCTCAAATTACGTGGCCTTTTATACCCATCAGTTTTTTAAATGTAGATGAGAACGTTAAAAGGTTATAATTTGAAAATAAGCCAATACAATTTCAATATAAGCCAATCAGAGCACAGTTACAATTTAGAGTCTTTTTAACGAGAACTAAAAGAACGGCAATGAATATAGTGATACAAAAAATAGCTCTGTATTATTTAAATAATCATTAAATAATACTCACAATAATTATTTACAATTCTAAAACATCTTATAAAATTATCAAGTTGTCAATACAATCACATATTTAAATAAATTCAAAAACAACGGAAGTTTATAAATACTTTTTCTAATTATGTATTGGGTATTTAACCAAAATACATCATAAAGTCTTTACTCAAAAGTCTTTAATCAATTTTATACTTAATATTATGGTATTATCTTAGTAATCAATACTAGTAAAATATTAAATATCTAACACACGCACGCAGAAAAGATAAGATAATATACAAGTCCAATAATGATATGAGAAAAACTATATTAAAACTAAACTAATCATTGCTCCAACTCATCATGTTTTAGTTTTACAATCCTAATTGATTCTTTCCAAAGTCTTTTCATAGTTTTGTCATCTGACCGACGAACGAATTTGCTGATTTCGCAGTTCCTGAAATACTCTCCGCTTACATCACCCGCTTTCTTGTCAAGAGCCGCATGAAGCGCCGTTTGGGCTCCTTGCCACGGAGTTTTGAAGAGAAAAAAACAGGCAGTCCTCAAAAATGCTCCAGGGATAGTGCCTAGAGAATAAAATAACTTTGTGCCAACTGCTCCAGGGTCGACATTGTTAATCACGACATTTAAATCATTAATTCTCTTTGCCAACTCTCTGGCGAATAGAACCAAGCATAATTTGCTGTTCGCATAAACTTGTATCGAGGACCAATAATAGTTAATCCTGTTCAAGTTATCTAGATCTACACGACCGAATAAGTGAGCACATGACGCTGTCGTTATTATCCTGCTCGGTTCCAGCTTTGTCCCTGTCTTTTTTAGAAGCGGTAAGAGCAAAAGTGTTAGCAAAAACGTTCCGAAGTAATTAACTTGCATTATGAGGTTTATTCCATCGGTTGTTAAAGATTCTTTCGGGAAACCGAGAGCAGCGTTGTTAATCAAGATGTCGAGTTTCTCTTCAGTCTTCAAAATGTCGGCGGCGAACTTGCGAACGGATCCAAGTGAAGCGAGGTCCAGAACCTTAAAGATAACTTTTTCATTTTCTGTTTCTTGGATGATTTGTTTCAATACGTTCGTGCCCTTATCTTGGTAACGGTACGCGATGATGACTCTAGCTCCTCTGTGAGCTAAGTCTGTCGCTATCTCGAGTCCGATTCCCGCTGTGCCTCCGGTCACTATCACTGTCTTGCCTTCTAATCTTCTTCTGGATAAACATATTGCGTTTGTACTCTTCTGATATATCCCTACTGTAAGTATGATTATAATGAATATGGCTATTATTAGGAGAGTACCGAACATGTTTGTCGAACGAATAGCGATTAAAATATGACTGCCAAAATATGACATGGCATGACTTAATGCCACCATTTAAATTTTTTTTTCAAGTTTATGTTGTAGTCAAATGAGGTATTTAGTTTTAAATCGCCATTTTAGCGTAAGGGTTCTTCATTCGTGCGATTAGTGCAGTCAGTAACTGAAAAATAGATACTGAAAGTCATACGAAGGTATTTTTTTCGTAAGAGAATTTTGGTACATAGTGATAGTTAACTAATTTAGTAAAGGTTAGTTACCTTTATTGTAGTGTGGTATGTACCCTTAGAACTATACAGTTTTTGCCTGGTTCGTGTATTAGTGATATTTCATTTATCTCTTATCATCTCGCATGCATTTTATCTATGTCTGTTTGTTATATGGATATATTCTATATACTAGATCTCTTACTTAGTAGAAACATTTTATAGATTGAAAACCATAATTGTAAAAACTAAAGCAGGTACTTTTAATGGCAACATAAGTAAAGATTTTAATGATTTTCGTTAGTCTTATCACCCAGATCCTTTAGGCCAAGAGTACTTTATAATATGCTTTAGGTCTGACTGCAACGGAGTTCATGACTACTAAAAAACTTCCTAGCTAATTGAAAATAATCAAACGTAAACGAACCTTCACATGCTATAGGCATATTACGACAAACCGGATTCTACGATTTTACTACGACGTATAAGTATACGTATATTGTATATATCACTTATTAAATAACCGGTTATAATACTAGTAGTTTACGCCAGTAACCCTGTTAATGCACACATGCGCGAATACACTCACACACTTACACTCAAGAAGTGTTTTCAAATATTACGATTAGATTCTTGTAAAAGCTATCACAATTTTTTTCTTAATCATGCAAATACGAGTCTATAGTGACTCAAATATGTTATTTTATTTTAAACTAGCGACCCGCCCCGGCTTCGCACCGGTGAATTATACACATGAACTTTCTTCTTGAATCACTCCATCCATTGGTGAAAACCGTATGAAAATCCGTTTGGTAGTTATTGAGTTTATCGCGTTCAGACAGACAGACTCTCGCAGCGGGGGGGATTTGTTTTATTATATGTAGTGATAATGATAAAATTATTTTTATGAAATAAAACTATTTTTTCGGATTTTATCGCGGTTAATTTGATTTTTAAGTTCCCGACGTTTCGAGTGCTTTGCAGCAACCATGGTCTGGTCATGGGAAGGACTGAAGGATTATTTTTATGTCCAGGAGAGTAATATTATAAGAACATAACTCTCTATTTATATAAATCTACTCAACTACTTACTTTTGGCGGACAACTTAGTCCAGTGGTTAAGAGCTGTAGCCACTCCGACCACTGGGCGAGTAGTCGCGGGTTCGATTCCCGCACGGGAAAAATCTTTGGGTGAATAACAAATATTTCTTTCGGCCTGGGTGTATGTGAGTTTCATGCTTGGAAACGCAACCACGGCACAAGAATAATTTTTGGTATGAGTCTACGTAATTTAGAAAAAAACTTTAGTACTCTCATCATTATTAACCCAAAATTCGGCTTACTGTAGCATTATTCACATAGGATGGGTAGTGACAGTTCTAATTGCCAAACGAATGAGTATTTAATTCAATGGCGTTAAGGCATAAAACCATAAGTATAGAAACGGGTCATGCTTCTTATTGCCATGGCATAAAGTATAATTTTCTTTGACACTTACAACTGTCATAGCATACCCACCTTATATGAAAAATACTATATTTCACGAATTTAATATGAAATATCGGTGGAAACAAAGCACATCGGACGCGTTACCGGTGTCCAACATAAACAAATATATAATACTGGAGACTTTACAAAATAATAATACGAATTTTGGTGATTTTATATTTTTAGGGTTCCGTACTTCAATCGGTATAAATTAATAGCAAAAAGATTTTTATAAGCAACCTGCTATGCAGTGAGGTAATGGCGCAATTTAAAACGGCTTATCCAAATGAAATGTGTATCCAAAATTTCGTGTTTATACTGTTGGCCGTTGAGGAGATCCTTAGCCTGGAGTCAATTCTGGATAAAGAATCAGGTCACGATTACCATAAAAATGCATTCTCATCGGAACTGAACCAACATGTCGAATTTTAAGTCCGTAGAATAAGAGGAAGTGGTTCGAATTCAGCTTGCATAATTTGGCCTAAATAAACAAAAATTGCGAGTTGTGTAAAAACTTGTAAATAATTTTTGAATAGAAAACACACACACACACACACACCGTCACGCCTATATTCCCCAGTGGGGGTGGCAGAGGTGTACTGAGTACACCCACGTTTCGCCGACGATGTTAGGTCCCATGTAATAGGGGGCGAGCCTATTGCCATATACCGGGCACAATTCCAGACTCCGGACTCATACTGGGAATTTTTCGTTAGAAAAACTACATTTGTCCGACCTAGGATTTGAACCCAGGACCTCGTGATCACAAAGCGATGCGCTTTGCCACCAGACCAACGAGGCAGAATAGAAAACGTTTTAATATACCAAATTTTTGCGGTGTGTGATGCGGTTCAGCTTAAACAATTCGTAAACTTTTCAGTGTTGTAAACAAAGTAATAATGTTGTTATTATACAAATAACAAGAAATTGTAATCGATTTAAGTCCATGACTATACCGGAAGTGTAATTAGGTCAATTCAACCTGTTTATGGCAATATTATTACCATGTTTTCATCTATCTGTTGCTAGCCATCCAGTCCACCTATGTGGACAGCAAGTTATGCGTACGGGTGGGTGGTAACATGTCATCCTGGTTTGATGTTGAAATCGGCATCAAACAGGGTTGCGTGTTATCCGCTAGACTGTTTATAATATATTTGGATAAAAGTCTTCAAAGACTGAAAGCGTTGAATGAAGGTGTACAATGGGTGATCCAGTGGTAAATCATCTACTATATGCAGATGACGTGGTTTTAATAGCGCCAACAGCCACTGATCTGCAAACACTAGTCACAGTTATGAAAGACGACTGCATGAACAATGTAATGTAATGTAAATAAAACCAAGATTATGGCTTTTGAACGGGAAGAAACCAGAACAAATGCAAGGATTGTGGTTGGTAACGATGTGCTGGAGCAAGAGAATGAGTTTGTATATCTTGGATGCGCATTTAGTAAGGTTGGGAAATATACCGCTGACATACAGAGAAGAGTGAGTGCAAGGAAGAGAGTGAACGGTGCGATGGACAAGCTACTTGGAAGCCGGCATTAAAAGCAAAAGGCGCAGTTGGCCATACATAATGGAGTTATTGTCCCAACGCTGTTATATGGTAGCGAAAGCTGGGTATGTAAGAAGGAGAATGAAAGTAGGATAAATGCGGTGGAAATGCGAGCTCTGCGGAAGATGTGTGGAGTGAAGCTGACCGACCATATTCGCAACAGCGTAGTAAGAAAGCGAGTAGATATGAAAGATAGTATCGTTGTAAAGATGAGAAAGGGTATGCTCCGTTGGTTCGGGCATATAGAAAGAATGTCAGAAGAAAGAATGACAAAACATATATAATGCAAACGTGAAAGGATGTAGGTACCGGGAAAGACCTCGACTATCTTACCATGACCAAATAGACCGAGTCTTATCTGAAGGACTGGTCAAAAGTCTCCGTAGCCGGCGAACGTGTATGAAACAAACTATGAGGGGTATGTAAGGAAAGAACCTGTTGGAACTCTGTACTCTCTGCCTACCCCGCAAGATTACCCCGCGTGATGATATAGATACTCAGATGTTTTCATCCATACGAAATCCAAATTTAAAGTTGACTTAAAAGTATCTTATTGCATAATAACATTCCCAAATATAATATTGAAAACATCCACAACCGTAAATTAAAATTCTTTCAGCTATAAAAAAATTACACAGTGATCCAACTCACTGTCCGTTAATCTTACAAGTCTTACTGATTCGTTCCAGAGTCTTTTCATAGTCTTCTCATCAGACCGACGAATACAAATCTGTATTTCACAATTCCCGGAGTATTCTTCGCTAACATTGTTTGTTTTCTTACCCAAAGCAACAAGAAACTCCTTGCCATGAAGTTTTAAAAAACAACGAAATTATAACCTCCGGAATACCCCAACTCCTATGTCTGCAGACTCGTATATCTTTGTACCAAATAGTCCAGCAACAGCATTGTCTATCACGGTGTTGGAATTCTTCAATCTATTTGTCAACTGTCTAGCAAATAGAACAAAACATATTTTACTGTTAGGATAAACTTGGACCATATTTCGTCCTATTCAAGTTATCTATATCCACACGGCCAAATGTGTAGAAAGATGCCCATGTAGTTTTATTTTGCTTGTCGTATTATTTTGCTTGGTTCCTCCTTTTTTCCTGTCTTTTTCAGAAGCGGTAGGAGTTAAAGAGTTAGCAGGAAAGTACTATAGTAATTGATTTGCATTATAAATTGCATTCCGTCCGATGTTAGGGAATCTTTAGGGATACCGACACCAGTGTTGTTGCTCAAGATCTTGAGTCTCTCTTCAGTATTCAAAATATCAGCGGTGAAATCGCGACCAAATTTCAGTGAACCTAGGAACCATTTCTAGTCGTCTGAAGATCACTTTATCATTTTCCATTTTTTGGATGATGTGTTTCAGTGCATTCGTACCCTCATCTCGGCAAAGGCATGATGATTTGATAACTCTAGCTCCTCTGTGAGCTAAGTCTGTCGCAATCTCCGTTTCCATCCCCGCGGTGCCTCTAGTTGCTATAACTGCCTTGCCTTCGAATCTTCTTTTGGATAAACATATCTCGGTTGTACTCTTTTGGTATATTCCCACAATAAGTACGATTATAATCAGTATAGCTATTATTAGGGGAGCACCAAACATGTTTGTTGAACGCATAGCGACTAAAATTCGATCACAGCACGGCTCAATCATCATCATCATCATCTCAGCCCATACTTGTCCACTGTTGAACATAGGCCTCCCCAATCGCTTTCCAGCGTAACCGGTTCGATGCCACCTGCATCCAACGACTTCCTGCGATTTTCACAAGATCGTCGGTCCATCTGGCAGGCGGTCGTCCCACGCTGCGCTTGCCAATACGTGGTCGCCACTCTAGAATCTTTCTGCCCCACCGCCCGTCCGATCTACGCGCTATGTGGCCCGCCCATTGCCACTTCAGCTTGCTAATCTTAAGGGCTATGTCGGTAACCTTGGTTCTTCTACGAATCTCCTCATTCCTGATTCGATCGCGTAGAGAAACGCCGAGCATAGCTCTCTCCATAGCTCGCTGAGCAACTCTGAGCTTTTTTATGAGACCTATTGTAAGAGACCACGTCTCTGATCCATATATCATCACTGGTAACACACATTGACTATTGATATTTTGGATGAGAAGATATTGCGCAGTTTCCCGAACGCTGCCCAGCCGAGTTGGATTCGTCGATTGACCTCTCTCTCAAAGTTGGACCTACCTAACCGGACTACCTGTCCCAGGTAAATGTATTCGTCGACAACTTCAAGAGTAGAGTTCCCAACGGTGAGTGCGGTGGGTACGACATGGACGTTAGACATTATTTTGGTTTTGTCCATGTTCATTTTAAGACCCACTTGTTGAGATACTCTGTTGAGGTCACCGAGCATTCGTCCTAGATCTTCCAGCGACTCCGCCACGACCACAATGTCGTCGGCAAATCGAAGGTGAGTGATGTATTCGCCATTGATGTTGATGCCAAGTCCTTGCCATTCCAAGAGCTTGAAGGCGTCCTCTAAGGTGGCCGTAAACAGTTTCGGAGAAATGACGTCTCCCTGTCTTACTCCTCTTTTTATGGGGATTGCCTTCATGCACTGCCCCTGTACTCGGACTGACATGGTGGCGTTATTATACAAGCACTTCAACACTTCGATGTACCGATAGTCAATGCGGCATCGCTGGAGAGATCTAAGAACCGCCCAAGTCTCGATCGAATCGAAGGCTTTCTCATAGTCCACAAACGCCAAGCATAGTGGCCGATTATACTCCTCGGTCTTCTGTATAATCTGCCGCAGCGTATGTATGTGGTCTATGGTACTAAAGCCTTTCCGGAAACCGGCTTGTTCGGGAGGCTGGAAATCATCAAACCTGCGTTCGAGACGATTCGTAATGACTCTCGAAAACAACTTATAAACATGGCTCAGCAGTGTGATGGGCCTATAATTCTTCAGTAAAGTGTTATCACCTTTCTTGAAAAACAGTACCACCACACCCCTGTTCCATGCTTCCGGCGTTTTCTCTTCGAGCAAGACGGAATTAAACAGCCTCTGAAGGACTTTAAGTACTGGCGTTCCGCCCGCTTTCGGTAATTCCGTCTTCGCCCGGCGCTTTGTTATTTTTGAGTTGTTTGAGAGCCATCCTAATCTCGTACAGGCTGATGTCCGGGATATCTTCAGTGTAGTGTCGGGTTAGCTTGGCTCTTGGGTCTTTTACCAAGTCAACAACAGGTTCAGCTACTGAGGTATACAACTGCCCATAGAACCTCTCTATCTCCCTAAGCACCTCCGACCTATTCGACGTTACGTTTCCGTCCTCCATCTTCAGCTTCGTCAACTGGCTTTGCCCAATAGACGCGTCTCTTGCGAACACTTTAGAGCCCTTGTTCTGTGCTATGGTCTCCTCAATACGCCTTGTATTGAAGGACCGTAAGTCTTGTCGCAAGGACTTCAATATCTGTCCATTGAGCTGCCTATAGGACTTAGCATCATCGGAGGTTTGGAGCGTCATGGAACGTCGCTCAGCCATGAGGTTTCGGGTGTAATTGGATAGTTTTTGAGGTCTATTTTTACGGTGGGGCTTAAAATACTTGGACCCGACCGTATGGACAGTCTCTACCAGCCTGTTGTTGATTTCGTCCACTGATGCGCTGCTGTCTAGCAATTCGAAGCGGTTTGCCAATTCGAGTTGAAAGTTCTCGGGGTTTTGGATATGTGCATTACAAGGTCGGAGCGTAGACTTCATCAGACGCGATCTTTCTATTTTGACATTAATATTTAATGTGCCTCTGACCATTCGGTGATCACTGCCGGTGTTTACCCTGTGGATCACGGAGACATCATTAAATATTTGTCGCTTGGTGCTCATTATGAAGTCTATTTCGTTTTTGGTGGAACCATCAGGGCTCATCCAGGTCCATTTCCTATGAGGCGGCTTCTGGAAGAAAGAGTTCATCATAAAGAGTCCCTCCTTCTCCAGGAATTCGGCCAGCCTCTGACCCCTGGGGTTGCGCTGCCCACATCCAAATTGCCCCACTCTCAACTCATCATCGCCCCGTTTGCCCAGCCGCGCATTGAAGTCACCCATAACCACTGTAAAGTGTGTTTTGGAAGTATGTATGGCTCTACTAATGTCCTCATACATAACTTCGACATCATCATCTGAGTATGTCGAGGTCGGTGCGTAGACCTGTATGACCTTCAGCGAATATCTTTTGGATATTCTGAGTATCAGGTACGCTACCCTGCTCGACACACTAGTGATGGACACAACGTTGTCTATGAGTGACTTGTGGACGATAAATCCGACACCACCTTGGGACTGCTGTTCGCCCTCCCGGTAGTAAAACAAGTTGCCGGATTTTAAGGTTATCGTGTCCTCGCCCTCTCTTCGGACCTCCGATAAACCAACAATATTCCACCGCAACTTGTTTATCTCTTCTTCCAGCTCAACAAGCTTCTCATCTGTCCTCAATGTGCGTGCGATGTATGTCACCAGGGCCAATTTTCGTTTTTGGTGGTAGCCGAATCTCTGCCGGAGATTCTTAGCACCCCTTGTCCTGTTTTTACCATGGCTGCTACCGTGGCCAGGACGATCAGGACCGCCGGGGACTAGGGGCCTGGTTTTCTTCTTTTCTTCCATAATAGTGATTGGGGGGATTTGCCATACTCGCCACGCTTGGCAGGCGGGTTGGCGAGCGCAGTTTTTGATCGCAGAAGTGTTAAGAGAACGCTGCTGCCCATTCCCTAGTTTTCCCTTAGTCGCCTTGTACGACACCCGATGGGATGAGATGGGTTGGTCCTATTCTAAGCCGGGAACCACGGCTCAATGCCACGATTGAAATATGTATTTCTTGTTTTTTTTTGTCAGCAACAAGTTTATGTTGTTTTCGAATTCGGGGTACCGTATTTAGTTTTAAAAAAATCTTTTAACAAAAAAGGTAAACCGACTTAAAAAAGCAAGAAATAAATATTTGAAGTCGGTGCTGGTTGGTGCAGTCGGTTACTTGGCACCGACTTCAAATATTTATTTCTTGCTTTTTGAAGTCGGTTTACCTTTTTTGTTAAAAGATTTTTATTTTACAATTTTAAGTGACGAGTGAATTATTTAGTAATATTTATATACCGATATTATATTATTTTGCTAAGTTGTAAAGTAAGGTACCTACAGGATTAATATAATGACTATAATAACGGAATCTATACATTCGTGCTGTTCGCCGTTAAGGAGTTCCCTCTTGTATCTTCAAAGTCCAAGGTTCAATACCAATAACAATAAAATAGGACCACCTCAAAACTATACTGAACCAAATGCAAAAAGAATCATCAAAATCGGTTCATAAGCAAAGAAGTTATAAAAAAAGGACGAATTATGAACCTCCTTTTTTGAAGTTGGCTAATATACTGCTTGGTTCTATAGTAGGGTACCTATAGGATTGACGTAATACCCATAATATCTCAATTTACACATGCCTATTGTTTGTCGTTAAGGAGTTCCCTGGTGTATCTTCTAAGTCCAAGGTCCAATACCAATGAAATTAAAATGGGACCACCGCGGAGCTATACTGAACCCAATGCAAAAAAAAACATCAAAATTGGTCCACAATTGACGGAAATATCGCTGAACATACATAAAAAAAAAAAAAAAAAAAAAAAAAAGCATACATACAACCGAACATAGAACCTCCTCCTTTTTGAAGTCGGTTAAAAAGACACTAAAGCGCAACTGTTCTTCTATCATTTAATAAGTATGGTCAGTGGCTGTCAATCAGACACCGAAAGTCGTACGAAGGAAATTCGGTGTGGGCGGAGCATGTTTGTCGAAAGAAACCTGAGAAATAGGCTATAGTTTTCACGCAATGGGTGCCTGCAGATGAGCATCGTCGTCGGGGCAGGAAACATTGGCGTGACGGCTTAGATGCATTCCAGAAGAAATGAATGGAGATGGCTTATAACAGATCAGTCTGCAGGTTATGGGTTACCTTTGCCCAGCAGTGGGAAATTTTTTACCTCATTTATATACCATTAGGTAAAAACTTAATAAAATTTAGTAACCTTTATCAGTTCATTGTCGATTGGTATATACCTACCCTTGGTATACCTACCCTTCGGATCCTACTACAGTTTCTTTTTGGTTAGTGTATTAATGATATTCCATATATCTCTTATCATCTTTCATTATATCCAGGTCCATTTGATATATCCATATTCTATATTCTAGACCTTTTGCATGGTATAAACATTTTGTAGGTTTGACCATAAGAAGAGTTGTAAAATATCAAATAAGTAAATTTTTTGAAACAAAATCATTTAATATATGTGCACATTAAGTCTAAACCATATCCTATTGGCCTTACTGTTGTCGACCGACTTCAGATCCACTGAAAATAAAACAAATTTATACTTATAATATAATTCAAAGCTAATTTAAATCATACAATGTTAGCGATACGTTACATGTTACGAGTATCTTACGATAAACCGGATTCTACGATTTGGCTACGGCCTTAAATAGAAGGTCATAATATTAGAAGGCCCGCTATTAATTAACGCATGCGTAGGCACACTCGCTCATTTACACTCAGGTAGTCTTTTTCATAGAGTTAAATGTTATACTCTAAGGTATTTACAAATATTAAGATTAAACTCTTGCCAATGATACAATGATCATGCGACTGCGAGTTTGTAAAGACTCAAATACGTGATTTTATTTTAATAATACTTTGATAATTAAGATTTAGCAACCCTATTCCACTTGAAGTACATAACGCCATTGCCATATTTAAATTACACAGAGACTGATGTTTAATGAATTGAAATTTAATTATGAATTGACTCATAATTAGTATTCTGTTGCAGTTAATTTTAATTTGATTAAATACACACACCGTCACGCTTATATTCCCCAAGTGAGGGTAGCAGAGGTGTTCTGTATACACCCACGTGACACCGAATATGTTATATCCTAAGAATGTAATAGGGGTGAACCTATAGCCTTTATAACGGATACAATTCCTGAGTCCGGACTGCTGCCGAGAATTTTTTGATAAAAAAAACTATATTTTGTTCAATATTGGATTCGAAACAAGTCGAAGTGCCTAGTGATCACCAACCATGTAGTTTTCTACTAGACCAACGAATCAGTCAGTTATTTGATAAAGGGCTAACTTTTCAATCAATTTTTTTACTGCAATCTGTCCGAGCCAGGGACATTTGACTATCGGAAAGTATATAGTAAAGTCTTGGGAGGAACAGGTTCAGTGACATGACCTCAGGAAATTATCTACTCTGGAGTAGATCATGTGGCATTTTACGTTTCAGCCACCGATCTCTGGGGTGTGGGTTGTCAATCATCAGGTTTTGTGCAAGTAGGTTTGGATAGTTTTGTATTCGTCTCTTGTAGTATCAATGTTTAGATCGTTGTGTAAAAAATGCAAGCTTACATATGTTCAACATACAATTGGGCTTTAGCAATTAATAATATTGTTAGATATAACATTAATAATAGATAAAACATTATTCACAAGCCAATGACTTTATTTCTATTTCATAATAATATTCATAACATCATGTTTTCATACCATTCAAGGTCCTCATTTAATGTTTACTTAAAACTGCCCTATAAAACTGTCGATTATAATATTCTAAATTTCATTTTTAAATTTGTCCACCACCATTATTGCAAATTCCGTTAAACTACAAAGATTTAAAACAATGATCCAATTCACTGTTTGTTAATTTCACAAGCCTGACTGATTCTTTCCAGAGTTTTTTCATAGTCTCCTCATCAGACCGACGAACGAAACTTTGGATTTTACAATTCCCGAAGTACTCTCCGCTTACATTGCCGGCTTCTTTGTCCAGAGCTACATAAAGCGTCGTCTGAGCTCCTTGCCATGGAGTTTTAAAAAGTATACATAATAATAACCTCAGGAACATCCCAACCACAACGTTTAGAGACTCGAATATCTTCGTGCCAACTAGTCCAGGATCAACATTGTTTATCACGATGTTAGAATCCTTGATTCTCTTTGTCAACTCTCTAGCAAATAGAACCAAGCATATTTTGCTATTACCATAAACTTGTACCGTAGACCAGTAATAGTTCGTCTTATTCAAGTTGTCTATATCTACACGACCAAATGTGTGGAAACTTGACGATGTCGTTATTATCCTGCTCGGTTCCCCCTTTTTTCCTGTTTTTCTCAAAAGCGGTAGGAGTAAAAGGGTTAGAAGGAAAGTTCCATAGTAATTGACTTGCATTATAAAGTTCATTCCATCCGATGTTAGGGATTCTTTAGGGGTACCGACACCAGCGTTATTGATCAAGATGTCGAGTCTCTCTTCAGTCTTCAAAATATCAGCGGCAAAATTGCGAACAGATTTCAGTGAACCAAGATTTAGGAGTCTGAAAACCACTTTATCATTTTCTGTTTCTTGAATGATGTATTTCAGTGCGTTCGTACCCTCATCTTCAAAAGGGCAAGCGATGATGACTCTAGCTCCTCTGTGAGCTAAGTCTGTCGCTATCTCGAGTCCTATCCCTGCGGTGCCTCCGGTCACTATCACGGTCTTGCCTTCTAATCTTCTCCTGGATAAACATATCGCGTTTGTATTCTTCTGATATATACCTACAGTAAGAAAAATTATAACGATTATAGCTATAATTAGAAGTACACCGTACATCTTTGTTAAGCGAGTGTCGGCCGGAGAATAATGAGCTAGACGTGACTGCCAAATTGTTATTTCATAATCATATTATGATAATGTATGAATATTTTAACAGGAACTAACAACATAGTACATCTATAAAGAAGTAGAAACTTTGTGTCAGTTCATTGAAAAAAAATAGTAATACCAACGCGCGGTAAAGTCCTTAACTACTTCTATTTTTGTCAACTTAGAATAAAAGTACTTACTGCAACCTGGGTATCGTAAAAAATAATTAAAAAGATCTTTTTAAACATAGTTTTATAGCAACAACACAATGGATATATCTTGCTTAGTTGAATAGTTCCACTGGCCATTTTCTGGATACACCATCCATCCATATTCTGGATACCATCCTGGTGCACAGTACTTGTTGTGACTAGTCTAACGAGCCCAAACAAGTTGGGGTTATATAGATTACTTGCATGGTCCATTGGGTACCTTCCGATTTCATCATCATATCCTAAACACCATCTAATAATAATAACAATAATTAGCCCGCAGGGCAGCTTGTGGCGAGCTGTTGGTGAGTAACGACACCACGGACCCGAGTGCTTCAGAGAGTTGGTCAGGGCCCCCAACTCGGCGTGTCTTCGTCGGTCGAGTGGAAACCGAAGGGTGCCCGCAGGACTCTCGGCTCTGGCTAGCCTTAATTGGCTGTCCAGAGAGGGGCCGTGATAGCTATATCGACGTAGGAAGATAATGCGTTTCTACGTCGATGTACTTCAGGGGTGGAAGTGTTAAAAGGCATAACGACGCGAGTAACTTCGGAGAAAGCGCAGCACACCTCTCTCCACCCCTGAGCCGCTCAGACTGGTGTTGCCCTCACTTGTCCTAGGACGACCGTTTGAGGGCCCATCTAGTAAGCGGCGAGTCACCGCCGGCCACGGGTAATTAGGTATCACTAATTATGGCCGGTGTCCGTCCCCTTTGAAATAGTCCAGTTTTTTCCATCAAACCTCATTGACATAGCCCTTGTTTTCTTTCCATAATTTTCAATAGTCCTTGCACCTGCCGGGGTCAGTTCGCTGGTTATGTTTCTTCATTTTCAGCGCGTGATCTCAGCAGGTGGCTTACATAACATTAACTTCTCGCAAAAGGCCTCTACGTATTGGACCCATGTCCCCATGCAAGCCTTTCAAAGGTCCGGGTAAAGCCCGTGAATCTCAGATAATTATAATTAAATAATAATAATTTTATTGTTCTAATGTAAAGACATTACAATCATCTGGCATTGAAGTCTCCTTTTAAGCTTAACGCCTGTGTCAGGAGGCTTCTCTATATCATAAAAGCATAGTATAGTATAGTCATGTGTGTGTGTGTGCGTGCGTGTGTGGTGAATTATATTATATTAATACTCTGGAGATTGGATAAATGATACCTTAATCTTATACCTTATTCAGTTTGTTATATAAATAGACAGCACATTTGTTATATTGTATGCTAGTAAATTTTGTTTTGGGAATGGTATTTGAGCTACATTATGTTTGCTGCCTTTATTCAATGCGTTAGGATCGTATTTGTATTCTTTTTGAATATCGTATGTAGTATATATAATTTTCGAACAGTTGACTGCCTCATTGGTCTAGTGGCAAAGCGCATTGCTTTGTGATTACGAGGTCCTGGGTTCAAATCCTAGGTCGGACAAATGTAGTTTTTCTAACGAAAACTTCCCAATACGAGTCCGGAGTCTAGAAATGTGCCCGGTATATGGCAATAGGCTCACCACCTATTACATGGAAACTAACATCGTTGGCAAAACGTGGGTGTACTCAGTGCACCTCTGCCACCTTGGGGAATATAGGCATGAAGGTGTGTTCATATAGTTAAAACGTTACTTATTTCATAAAGGCTATTAGTATTTTATGTAATTTTTTTGAAATACATAACTTTTAGCAACGTTCTTTGAGCTCGCTCAACTTCTATAAATCTGGTCTTCATCGTCTTCGTCTGGTGCCCCACCCCATATAGGAATACAGTATACTGTTTAAAAATCACCATTTCGGTTTTCTTAACGTTGTATACTAAATCGTGAGCTTTCGCATATCTTTCGCAGATGCCAAGAAGATTTTTTAAGCCTTTGATCGATGGACTGAGCAGCACCATATCATCGGCATAGCTCAGATTGTTGACATATCTGCCATCCAACCTGAGCCCAACCGGGATGCTGCTCAGCTCCACAATTAAGTCATTAACGTAAACGATAAAAAGATCAGGAGAGGTAAGCCTACCCTGCCTGACACCACAGGAAAGCTGGTAGCCAGCTGACACTTCATCACCCCATCTGATGTTGTTGGTCTGATTGCGATACCAGTATGCAAGAAGACCAACAACCTCAGCAGAGATGCCGGAATTATAAAGCTTTTCCCACAGTAAGTCGTGGTTAAGTGTGTCAAAGGCACTACTTAAATCTAAAAAACACGCATACACAGTAGTGTTTTGCTCCTTATAGTGACTAACAACCTGCTTCAGCGAAAAAATGGCTATGTCTGTTGATACCTGTAGGCGAAAACTAAACTAACCATCGTCGATATTAAGTGAATTCATATGAGAATGTATAACTCTTTCAAGTACCTTGGCCACAATTGTTGCTAGAGAAATGGGTCGGTAGTTGACCATGCTGGAGATATCTCCCGTTTTATTTTTAATGATAGGAACAACTAGAGTTTACCTGAGTTCTCTATCTATCTATATCATCAGGCCAGATCCCTTACGGGGTAGGCAGAGAGTACAGAGTTCCAACAGGCTCTTTCCTTACATACCTCTCTCTGGCCTCCACTACTCTCATAGTTCGTCTCATACACGCTCGCCGGTTACGGAGACTCCTGACTTGTCCTTCAGATAAGACCCGGTCTATTTGGTCATGGTAAGATAGTCCAGGTCTTCCCCAGTACCTACATCCTTCCACTTTCGCCTTGTATATCAGTTTTGTCATTATTTCTTCGGACATTCTTTCTATATGCCTGAACCAACGGAGCATACCCTTTCTCATCTTTACACCGATACTCTCTTTTATACCTATTCGCTTTCTTACTACGCTGTTGCGAATACGGTCGGTCAGCTTCACTCCGCACATCTTCCGCAGAGTTCGTATTTCCACAGCATTTATCCTACTTCATTCTCCTCTTACATACCTAGCTCTCGCTGCTATATAACAGCGTTGGGACAAGCACTCCATTATGTATGGCCAGCTGCGCCTTTCGGCTTAAGTGCCGGCTCCCAAGTAGCTTTCCCATCGCGCCATTCTATGTCAGCGGTGTATTTTCCATCCTTACTGAATGCACATCCAAGATATACAAACTCATTCACTTGCTCCAGCACATCGTTCCCAACCACAATCCTTGCATTCGTTCTGGTTTCTTCCCGTTCAAAAACCATAATTTTGGTTTTCTTCACATTCAAATGTAAGCCATTTTTCATGCAGTCGTCTTTCATAACTGTGACCACCAAAACCGCGTCATCTGCATATAGTAGATGATTTACCACTAGATCACTCATTTTTACTCCTTCATTCATCGCTTTCAGTCTTTGAAGACTTTTATCCAAATATATTATAAACAGTCTAGCGGACAACACGCAACCCTGCTTGACGCCGATTTCAACGTCAAACCAGGATGACATGTTACCACCCACCCGTACGCATGCCTTGCAGTCCACATAAGTGGACTGGACGGCCCGCAGCAGAGTGCCATTTATACCATACTCAGGCAAAACGTCCCAAAGTCTCTTTCGCACAACTCTATTAAACGCCTTCTCCAGGTCCACAAAACCGCAGAAAACCTTCCGGTCCACTGCCAGATGCTTCTCTACGATGTTGCGGAGGGAGAAAACTTGATCCGAACATCCTCTTCCGGACCTGAAACCCCCTTGTGCCTCGCACAACATTCCATCGGACTTGTCGTCCGTACTTCCATTCTCCTTTCAATAATTTTACCATACACCTTGGCTGCCAAGCTGATCAAACTAATGGCTCTGTAATTGGCGCAGTCATATTGTGAACCCTTGCCTTTGTACAAGGGTACAATGACTGCGCGGCGCCAATCTGTAGGAACCCTACCGGTCCTCCAGCAAAGGTTTGCAAGGACCCGAAAGGCGTCCCGGACGCAAGTTCCACCATATTTGATCATCGCGGCAGATATCATGTCTATTCCCGCAGCTTTACCATTTTGCATACTTCCTATCGCCCATTCAATTTCTTCCATAGTGATGCCCTCTGTTGATTCAGGTGCCACAAACTCCCCTCTGGGCTCGTCTGTGGCACCAGTATCCGGGGCATTACCATACATTTCTCCAAAATATTCACTCCACCGGTTTAATACAGCTTGTGTATCTGCAATAATGTCACCATCCTTAGACTTTATCCTTTCCATTCTGGAACCTGACGAATCACCTTGAGACTTTCTCACTTTGCTCCAAAAGAGTTTAGTGTTGTTCTTGAAGTTCTTCGCCAGCCTCTCCTCCTCAATCGCACTGGCTCTTTCACGCTTTTATTTCACTAAGATTTCACTTTCCAAATATCTTTGAAGTTACATGTACTGTGGTGCTGAGCCAGCATCATATCCATCTTTATCTTTTCCTGATTATTCTGAACGTACTTCAGCGCCGCCTTAAATTCCCTATGCGAGGCCACCTTATTTTCGTACTTATACCCCGAGCAGGGCCTACCACATTGAGTCCATATTAATAACTTTTCTCTAGCCTTAAGGTGGGCACGTCTGACATAAAAATTCCAGCCCACTATTTTCTTGACTTTAGGTTTATTTTTAGGGTCAGAACTACGTTCTGCAGCTGTCTGCAACGCACGAACAATGGCATGATAAATGTCATCAATAAACTTAAAATGATATTTATCTATCTATCTATCTATCTATAACCTCACTCCAGATCCCTTGCGGGGTAGGCAGAGAGTACAGAGTTCCAACAGGTTCTTATATTATTATTTATATTTATCTTTACATAAAATCCCAGAATGCATACATTTTAGGTTATAAACATTGAAATTATTGATAATATTATAGAATTTTTCATTAAAAATTTGAGTATATATATTTATTTGTTCTTTTTCCTATATATTTATTTTTTCTTATATAATAATATAAGAAAAAATATGTTGTCGTTAAATACTGTTTTGGGCTTTATAAAGTTAAAATCACATTTAATGACTCAGTGGTCAGACCAGAATGAGTTGATGACGATCGATGAATGCCCATTTACAAATAGATCTGTTAACAAACCAGCCGCAGTCACAGTTGCAATGCAACGGTCGAGCCAACGACACGTGCCGAGTTTTATCATATATAAAGTGATGACTGATCACTGCAATAACTTAACAGTTCCTTTCCAAAAATGGTACCTGGATGGGCGTTAAAATCGCCCAATACTAAAGGACATTCAGTCTCAGAACTTTCTACGAGTATCACCGCACTAATTTTTGCAAGACATTGAATTCGGGTAAGTTCACATCACAATCGGTCGGCATATATACACTTAACACAAGTAAGCAGCAACCGTTTTGTGTTAACCGTAGGGCCACTATTCTATCAATCTCTCACTGTACTATCTCCGCGTTGCGCGTTCTATCGTACTAGTTGCGCGCGAGCCGGTGACCTATATACACGCGTCAGTTACACCGCTCCATATCGCAATGATATTTAACTTTATATATCTACCCACATTATTTGATTTTAATAATGAGTGATAGTAGCAGAAGTTTTTCCCCTAGTGTACCGAAAGTTTTAAGTGATCATAGTGAAAATGAAGCTGAGATTGGACAGGACCAAGAAATATTAGACGCAAGAGATAACATAGTAATCGAGTTGAATCGAAGTAAAAGAATGAGAAATGAAAGTAGTGGATGTGACGGGTATTTAGACGAGGAAGGATATACTATAGTGATGAACAAAAAAGCTAAAAGATTGAAAAAATCAAGAAGTAATGAGTTGCGTGATTACTCTAATAGAAATGAAGTAATTTCTCAGGAAAATAACAATGAAGTATGTATTACTTCTTTGGAACCGCTACCAAAACAAATTGCTATGGCAAAATTATTAAGACAACACGATATTCAAGATATAAATAGAATTAAATACAAAAGTAGATACAAAGTTCTTGTCTTATTTGATTCTAAAGAAAAAGCTGAAAAGTTACTTAAATGCAAAGAAATAGCAGGTTTAGGACTGAGATGCCAGTTAACATCAGAATTTAATCTATCATACGGAATACTGAGACAAATGGACATGGAAATAGATATAGACGAGATAAAGGATGCCTTAAAATGCGATTACAACATAATTTCGGCAAAAAGACTTGAGCGCCAAAATGATTAAGGTATATGGGTCGACAGTGAGACCATCCGAATATGCTTTCAAAATCCAACCCTTCCACCGTATGTTCATGGATACGGTTGCCGGTTTAGGCTGGAACCCTATACTTTTCCAGTCTCTCAGTGTGCAGGCTGTTGGAAATATGGTCATTTGAAAAAGTTTTGCCCATCAAAAAAGACGATTTGTCCTAAATGTGGTCTGGGTCATACAAATTGTGAGACGACCAGTTATAACTGCGTTAATTGCAAAGGCTCTCATCTAGCTCTAGATAAATCTTGGCCAGTTTTCCTTAAAGAGAAACAGGTCCGTGCTATAATGTCCAGAGAAAATTTAACGTATCGAAAAGCCCTTTCTGTGTACTTAATGAACCAAGATCGGACACAAGAAACTGATGATCATAGAGGGCTTCCTGAGCAACCATCCTTGTCCCAGGCACATAATGATAGAAATATCAATATGACTTCTATTAATCTAGAAGACGAAAATCAGACTGAGTTGGACAGCGAAAATAACGAAAATGTACCAAACCATCCCAAAAAAAATAAGAAAGTAACCAAAAAGCAGAACAAACGAAATAATATGGAATTTAATATACAGGAAAAGGAGTATGAGATGCGGGAAAATCAAGATTTAAGAGCAAAAGTTAATGAAAGAGAAAAACAAGTTGAAAGAAAAAGTATATTTGATTTAAGAAGATTGATGCAGAAGATTAAGGAATTAGTCATCATCATCATCATCATCTCAGCCTATACTTGTCCACTGCTGAACATAGGCCTCCCCAATCGCTTTCCAGCGTAACCGGTCCGATGCCACCTGCATCCAACGACTTCCTGCGATTTTCACAAGATCGTCGGTCCATCTGGCAGGTGGTCGTCCCACGCTGCGCTTGCCAATACGTGGTCTCCACTCTAGAATCTTTCTGCCCCAACGCCCGTCCGATCTTCGCGCTATGTGGCCCGCCCATTGCCACTTCAGCTTGCTAATCTTAAGGGCTATGTCGGTGACCTTGGTTCTTCTACGAATCTCCTCATTCCTGATTCGATCACGTAGAGAAACGCCGAGCATAGCTCTCTCCATAGCTCGCTGAGCAACTCTGAGCTTTTTTATGAGACCTATAGTAAGACACCACGTCTCTGATCCATATATCATCACTGGTAACACACATTGACTAAAAACTTTAGTCTTTAGGCACTGAGGTATTTTGGATGAGAAGATGTTGCGCAGTTTCCCGAACGCTGCCCAGCCGAGTTGGATTCGTCGATTGACCTCTCTCTCAAAGTTGCACCTACCTAACCGGACTACCTGTCCCAGGTAAATGTATTCGTCGACAACTTCAAGAGTAGTACTGCCTAATTAGTACTGCCTGAAAAATCATTTGAGGACATGATAAAAAGCTTTTGTGCTATAATATTTGAAGAAATTTATAATTTTATTTTGGATTTTATAACAAATAGTGGAATTATACAAAAACTATTATCCGGTATCAAAAATGGATAAAGATAAAACAAAGAATATGATTTTAAACATATTACAATGGAATGCTCAAAGTCTCAGACCAAAGCTTATTGAGTTTGAGTCCCTTATATTTCAAAAAAAAATTCATGTCGGAATAATTAGTGAGACCTGGCTAAATGAAGATATTTGTGTATCAATACCAGAATACGATGTGTATCGAAAAGATCGATTTGATTCGTATGGTGGAGTAGCGTTCGTAATACACAAGTCCATAAAAGCGGAAATATGTCCGGTGAAGCTGTAAAGGCCTCGCGGCCAACAGCGTACATCATTCACACACACACGCGGAAATATGTAATATTAGTATGAATAATACGGGTATTGAGATTATATGCGTAAAGATTTTAAATTGTAAAAATATTAAAAATTTAATTGCCGTTTACTGTCCGCCTTCGGTCCGAACAACGCCTTCGGATTGGGACAAACTATTCTCTCAGTTTAGACATAAAACTATAATAGCGGGTGATTTCAATGGACATCATAGCAATTGGTCCTATAAAAATAATCCTAGAGGAACCCAAATTATGGACTCAGCATTAGAATACGGATTTATGTCAATAAATAGCGGATGTGCGACTAGGGTTAAATATGTTAATAATTACCTTCAACAAACAACTCCTGATATCACCTTTGCTTCAACCGACGTAGCCATTAGTTGTATTTGGCAGGTGTTGAGTGAAAATTTAGGTAGTGACCATTTAATAATACAAATAAAAGTAAACTACCAAGATAATTTACATTTAAGTAAAATTCGTAATTTCAAGAAAGCTAATTGGGCATCATATCGCAAAGATTTCGAATCAGCGTGTACTGAATCAACCACATCAAATAATATTCAGTATATGTATGATTTTTTTAGATACTTTAAATAAATCAGCGGACGCTAATATACCCACCATTAAGTTTTGTAACGACCCTCAAAGGGATTTTAAGCCCAAGCCTTATTGGAGCACAGATCTGTCTACAGTAGTCGCTGAAAGAAGATTAGCTTTAAGTCAATTCAGACGTAATCCTACTCCTGGTAACCTCACCGTGCTAGAGGACAAGACCTTAAAAGCCAAATATAAAATAAAAAAAGCCAAATCGGATAATTGGCAACAATTTTGTAATTCTATCGATGAGGCTACATCAGTTTCCGATATGTGGAAAAAAATGAGATGGATCAAAGGCTATAAACGCACTAGAAGTTACGTATCATTTAAAAAAAAGACGAACTAATTCGCAACTTAGCCCCAGATTCAGTACAAACTGTGAAACCTTCATTAGTTTCGTCTAACCCTCTGCTTGAGTCCGAATTTACTCTACAAGAACTCAATGCATGTATTAAGAAGAAGGATACCTCACCGGGTGAGGACGGTATAACTTATTCTATGGTATTTAATCTCCCGGGTGTAGGAAAATCGCTTTTACTGTATATTTACAACAGAATTTTGGATTCGGGGTATATACCATATCAATGGCGTAACATCAAAATAATTCCAATCCCGAAGGCTGGTAATAATTCAAATACGAAACTTAGGCCGATTTCATTGATTTCATGCATTTGCAAAATTTTTCATTTGATGTTAACTAAGAGATTAGAATGGTATATAGAACATAATAAGGTACTGTCTCCGAGCACATCAGGATTTAGAAGGGGTCAATCATGCTTGGATGCTTTCACTCAACTTGTCACTACAGTTTAAATTAACTTTGCAAAGAATATATCGACATTAGCCTGCTTTCTGGATATAGAAAACGCGTATAATAATGTCTTAGTTGACAAGACTATATATAACTTAGATAGTCTAAATGTTGGTTACAAGATATGTAACTATTTGTGGGAATTTTTGAGTGAGAGGCATCTGATAATAAACGATGAGTCGGAGGGCGGGGGTGATATTGTGAGATGGGCTAACAGGGGATTAGCACAGGGAGATCCGAGTTCTCCTTTACTGTTTAATATTGTTACTGTGGATGTAATATGCCAAAATAAGATTGTACATATATGTCAATACGCCGACGACTTCGCAATTTTTGTAAGTTGCACCAAGTTGGAAAATAGTGTGTATAATAAGCAGAACGCCTTAAATGCAATAGTTGAAATTCTTTTGCATATTGGGCTAGAAATCTCAGCACAAAAATCCAAGTGTTGCCTATTCAGTAAGGGACATAAACGTAGACTTCAAGACTTACAATTAAAAATCAGTGGGGTGAATTTAAATTTCACAGAAAATGTAAAATACTTGGGACTATGGCTAGATCAGTCGCTACGATGGGGAAAACATATTAATGAACTTTATGAAAAGACACAACGGTTTTTAAATTTAATGAGGGTTTTAGCGGGTTCCGGTTGGGGAATGCATCCATTGCATTTGAGGCGTCTGTATATAGCAGTGATCAGAAGTCGTATTGATTATGGCAGTTTCTTATATGACTGTAGTGCAAAAAATCGATTATATAAAATAGATAAAGTTCAAAATCAGGCGTTAAGAATCGCGGGGGGCTTTATAAAGTCTACCCCTATTCATGTGATGGAAAGCGAACTCAGTTTGTCTCCATTACAGCTTAGGAGGAAATTTTTGGCTTTTAAATATTGTTTAAATCTAAATCTTGGACTAACGGTGTGACGGTTAACATGTTATCCCAGCTAGGTGCTCTTTGTGCCAACAGATATTGGAAAAATAAAAAGAAGCCTATTTTAATGACAGTATATAATTTAGTTAAACAAGAAAAAATATATTCATCCAATCCTTTACCAATGTTTAAATTAGATGTATGGCCTACGAGAATAAGAATCGATTCTATAATTAGAGAAAAATTAGAGTATGTTAGTAGGCCAAAAAACGATTATGAAATAAACTCATTAAAAAATTGCATTTTAGAAGAAATAAATACTAAATATATTGGATGGTATAAATTGTTTACTGATGGCTCAAAGAGTACTGCGTTGGGTGCTGCATACTACGATCCAGTGAAAAAGGTTGGCGAATGTTATAGAATTACGTCAAATGTATCAATCATGGCGGCAGAGTTGTTGGCTATTTGTGAGGCACTATCTTATGTCACTAATTTACAGCAGCAGATAAATGTTGTTATATTCACACACAGGAAGAGTGCCCTCCAACATTTGGCTCGATGTTCCTCTGGTTACAGAGGTACAGCGATAGCCTATACTATATGGAGGAAAGTTCAAGAGTGCTTAAACAAAAATATTAATTTAGTACTACAGTGGATACCAGCGCACATTGGACAGCGCAGGGTAACGAGGAGGCTGATCGACTTGCAAAAATTGCTTCTACTTTGGGGTCAGAAATTTACGTCTTGCCAGTATATTCGGAAATCTTACACAAATTCGCTAAGGTATGCAAGGATGATTGGACATCATATTTTAACGAAAAATCACAAACAAAGGGCATTTGGTATAGAGTAATTCAGGAAAGGCCTCCTCGGGTGCCGTGGTTTATTAATGGCAAATTTAGTCGTAATCTGTTAGTAACAGCTTTCAGGTTGCGTTCTGGACACATGCCACTAAAGGTGTTCGCATTTCTTATGAAAAAGATTATTTCCCCTAATTGTGAAGTTTGTGGGACAGTGGATGATGTGCAGCATATTTTGGTGGAATGCGTTAAGAACAAAGCTGAAAGAAATAACATAATAAATATTTTAAAAATAAATGGGGCTCAAATAGGATCATTTTTAAGCTTCCTCGCGGAACCATTGTCGGATGAAGCAAAAATGTTTTATAACTTAGTTATAATTAAATAGGTGTATAATAAGAAATAATTAAGGACAACCCTGTACTTAGGATACGATGGAGCTGGCATGAACTAATGTTCAAAAGCTCCTATAAGAACAAGAAAAGTAAACAAGTTTGTACGCCACATCAGTGCGGCACCACCATACGGACGCCCACGCAGTACTCCAGCAGACGTATCAACTGAGGACTTTGCATAACAGCTAAACTGCTAATCAATTTCATTTATGAAATACAAGTCGTGTGGCATCAGCCAAGTCTCTTGAAGGGCGATGACGTCAGCTTTCATACAAATATTTCGGACATGATCGACGGATCTTTTCACTGATTTGCAGTTAAAGTCTATGGAAGGTAACTATAGGATTAAAGTAGTAATACCCATAATATCACAATCTACGCATTCGTATTGTTTGTCGTTAAGGAGTTCCCTGGTGTATCTTCCAAGTCCAAGGTCCAATACCGATGAAATTAAAATTGGACCACCTTGGAGCTATACTGAACCCAATGCAAAAAGAATCATCAAAAACGATTCAGAATTGGCGGAATCGTGCGACTGTATGTTTTGTTTTGTATGTATACAAAACAAAACATACAGTCGAATTAAGAACCTCCTCCTTTTTAGAAGTCGGTTAAAAATAAAGGCAAATCATATAAAAAAATTGCAGTCATTTTGACGATACCAACTCAAGGTTTGCGACCCAACGTGCACTCGTGCGCTCCTAGTTTCTAGGAGACAGAGGGTGAGGGTGTGTGTGTGTGATGTACGCTGTTGGCCGCGAGGCCTTTACAGCTTCACCGGACTTAAGGGCGAGCGTACAACCACTACGCTCGAGCCAGAAGGGCAAGGGGCGACATATAACCGAGGGCGCCTTCGGATGGGACAGTCGCTGTGGGGGGACGGGGTGCAATACTAAGTGCACCGGTCAACCGCCGGCTATGGGAGGGGATCTACGACTACGTCCACGTCGCCCGTATTCTGAGCGGAAAGAATGGATGAAAAAGCATCGGGAGGATCGGTGAGAACATGTCGCGGTCGGCGGTGGCGGCAGGGATCGGGGGGCGGGGGGGATCGTAGTCGGCGGCGGCTACGATTAACGGATTCGCATGGGTAGATGCATCTGCGAAGTGTCGTGTTGTCGCCTTTTTAATATAGGCCCGAATAGGTTCGAGACCTAGATCGGAGTGGAGATCGACATTCCGTACGAACCAGGGGGCTCCTACGGTTTTACGGAGGAAGCGGTTTTGAACCACTTGGAGTTTATCGATGTGAGAGGGGGCCGAATGCCCGAACACAACACACGCATAAGTCATGATGAGTCGAACGCAAGTTTTGTAAAGCGTCACCTTATTTCTAAGGGACATTTTACTCCGCTTGCAGATTAACGAATGGAGACGACCGAGCACAAAGGATGCTCGTGACGGACCCGCTTGATGTGCGGGCCGAAGGACATGGTACTATTTAGGGTGACCCCTAGATATTTGACCTCTTTGACCCAGGGAATGGGTCGGTCGAACATGGTCACTTGACCAAGATTACTTCTAGGGCGGCGCAGGGAGTGGCGCGGGGTGGCACCTCTGGAGAAGAACACCGCAGCGCTCTTGTTCGGGTTCACCTCAATACGCCACTTTCTGAACCAATTCCCTAGGGAATTGGCGGTTGCCTGAAGTTTTCTGGTAATGAAACCCTTATTCCTATGCGAGACGTAGAGAGCGGTATCATCCGCGAATAGGGCCAGATGCACCTTACTCGAATGAGGAATGTCCTTCGTGTAAAGGCTAAACAGGAGGGGCGAGAGAGCTGAACTCTACGGGACTCCAGCTCGGGTGGAGTGGGGAGTGGAGCGCGAGGGCTTAGCCTAAGATTTACGTTAGCGTGCCGTTGATATGGCATCCTTGCCGCACTACAAATGTGCTAAATAAACATGATCGTGAC
Organism: Phalera bucephala; assembly: GCA_905147815.2. Classification (NCBI taxonomy): domain Eukaryota; kingdom Metazoa; phylum Arthropoda; class Insecta; order Lepidoptera; family Notodontidae; genus Phalera; species Phalera bucephala. The sequence continues at coordinate 2,042,445 of LR990616.1, forward strand.
AGCACGCTTACTCGCTAGCGTCACGTTAACGTTGACTTTTCGTGCTGAATCCGCTTTGGCAGGTAACCGTTGTGATAGTACTTAAAAACATATAATTTATTCAAAAAGTAGAAAAACATTCGTATTTGTATAAAAAAATGTAATTAGTGTGTAGGGATGTGACATAAAAAGGTTTTGACGTTTTTAGTCGTCTATGGCAATGGAAAAGTTAGTAATTTAGCGCTCGAGTCAGTAGTAATCATCATCAGCCCATGTTAGTCCACTGCTGGACATAGGCCTCTCCCATGGCACGCCACTGAGCTCGATCTTCAGCTCTCCTTCTCCAATCCCTGCCCGCTGCCTTACGAATATCGTCGCCCCACCTAGCTACAGGGCGCCCTACACTACGTTTGCCGACACGCGGTCTCCGCTCAAGAACCAGTCTGCCCCAACGGCCATCGGTTCTGCGGCATATGTGACCTGCCCACTGCCACGTCAGCTTGCTAATTCGCTGAGCTATGTCGGTAACCTTGGTTCTCTGACGAATAACTTCGTTCCGGATTCGATCCCTAAGAGAAACTCCGAGCATAGCTCTTTCCATAGCTCGCTGAGCGACCTTGAACTGGTGGACAAGCCGCACAGTGAGTGGCCACGTTTCGGCTCCGCATGCCATTACAGGTAGGACGCACTTATTAAAAACTTTCGTTTTTAGGCATTGGGGTATGGGCGATAAGAAGACTCGACGGAGTTTTCCAAATGCTGCCCAGCCCAGCTGTATCCGTCTCTTAACTTCCTTGTCGAAGTTGTTTTTACCTAGTTGGAGCACCTGCCCTAGGTATACGTACTCAGACACAACTTCGACGCCGTAAACGGAGCCCCCGTTTACGGCGATCGGTCTCGGGTCAACATGCTTATTGATCATAACTTTAGTTTTATCTAAGTTCATCCGGAGACCGATTCGTTGAGACGAATTAGCAAGGCTGTCCAGCATCGTTGCAACGTTTCAGCCATGATGGCGATATCGTCTGCAAATCGCAGGTGAAAGATGTATGCGCCATTTATATTGATGCCGCGACCTTTCCAGTCCAGCGTCTTGAACATATACATTGGTGAACAGTATTGGTGATATGACATCACCTTGGCGCACTCCGCGGCGCAGGTGGATATGTTCAGTCCGCTGGTTCTGCACTTGGACGGTCATCGTTGCAGCTTCAAAAAGGCATCTCATCACCTCGATGTATCGCCAATCAACTTGGCATCGTTGCAAGGAGTCCAGAACTGACCAGGACTCGACAGTGTCAAAGGCCTTCTCATAGTCCACGAAGGCTAGACATAGGGGCAGATTATACTCTGCAGTCTTCTGTATAATCTGCCGCACTGTGTGGCTGTGGTCTATGGTGTTGTAACCACTTCGAAACCCGGCCTGCTCCGGGGGTTGAAACTCGTCGAGCCTTCGCGCAAGATGGTTCGTGATGACCCTTGAAAACAGCTTGTATACATGGCTCAGAAGCGACATGGGTCGATAGTTTTTCAAAAGGGTTTTGTCACCCTTTTTGAAAAACAGGACGACCACGCTTCTGTTCCATGCCTGCGGAGTTCTCCCAGTGTAGAGGACAGTGTTAAATAACTTCCGAAGCTCCTTAAGTACTGGGGTACCTCCTACCCTCAGAAGCTCAGTCGTGACGCGGTCCTCACCCGGGGCTTTTCCATTTTTAAGCTGTTTAAGGGCCAACTCGATCTCATCCAGGTTGATCTCGGGCAAATCTTCTGTGAAGTGACGTGTAAGGGTGGCTCTGGGATCTCCTCTAAGAGATTCGGGTCGAGGTGCGTGTGAGGCGTAGAGCTGGCTATAGAAATTCCTGACTTCCGAGAGGATTTCCGGCCTAGAAGCGATCACAGTACCCGATTGTGTAGTCAAACTTGTCAAGTGGTTTCTCCCAAGTGACTGGACGAACACTTTCGACCCCCGGTTCTGCTCGATGGCTTTCTCAATCTCAAGCTTGTTAAAAGCTCGGAGGTCGCGTCGGACCAGCTTTGTGATCTTTTTATTTAAGGCCCGGTGTTCTGACAAAGTTGAGGCTGCATTTCGGCGTCGTTCGCTCATAAGCTCCAGAGTCCCCCCCGAAAGCTTAGATTTCCTGCCTGTACGCCTCGTTTCGCATAATTTAGTAGCCTCTTCTCTAAGAGTCTGTACCACCTGCTCGAATTTCTGATCAACGCTGTCAGTGGTTTCCAAGGCAGCGAAACGGTTTTCCAATTTTAACTGAAAAGCTTGGGAAGTAGTAATGGCGATTTTAATTTCTTTTTTTTTAAACGCTTACACTAGGATTTATTCCTGTGTTCGTATACAAACATGTGTGCGTGGGTGCGTTTACAAACATGAAAATTCATATACACAAATACCCAGACCAAAACAAATACTTGTGGTCACATAAAGATTTATCCCGTGTGGAAATCGAACCCGCGACTATTCAACCCAGTGCCCACTGGGTTAAATAGTCGCGGGGAGCAGCTTGAGCTCTTAACCACTGCGTTAAATCGTCAGTAAGATCATTAACGCTTTTCATGCAACATGAAGTTACACTTTATTGATATGTTCCCTATAAATTCGGTAGTACCGTGTACGATTCTGCGTTACTATTGAGCTTATAACCCTAATTTATTTTATTAAATTGATCTCGGTCTCGTACCTATTTGTACCTTTAATATATCATGTAAAATCTACTTCCAAAGTATGAGTGTAAAACAGAAACAAGCAAATGACTCCTGTCCAAAATGTATTAAGAAATTCTAAAAATCACGTTTTTGTATTAATAAATATATACGAGTAATAAATAAATTTAAATAGTTGGGCTAGCTGGTGCACAAAAATAAAATAGTGAACAATTTTTATGATAGGTTCTTAATTTATTTAAGTACAAAGTTTTGTCAGAGAGCCCTGGTACCCATAACACAAGTGATATCTTATCACCGGTACCAGAGTTAGTCCTTTTCTAAATAATACCAACACTATGTAACAAATTGTAAGTTTTCTCCCAATGTATCACTTCTATTGAAATAAATATTTATCACTTTTTATTTTATTTATTAAAAAGGCGACAAGCCGATATTTCGCGAACGCGTCCAATCATAGGAATCCGCTAAATGTAGCTGCCGCTGACTACGAACCTAACTCCCCTCCTATCAGCCGCTACCGCCGTCCGCATCATATTCTCACCGACCCTCCCGATGCCCTTACATCCCTTCTTTTAGATACAAATGATCCTGATCCTGTGTGCGGTACACAGGATCAGACACCATCGTCACCGGCGAGGTCGAAGAATCCCTTGCCCGCCGGCCGGTGCAGAGCACCACGGCGAGGCCCTTAGTATACGCCCTCCCCCAAGCGACTGCCCAAGCCGAGGCCGTTCCTCCTTGAGGCGACCTTAAGCTAATTGCCCCCTTTCCCTTCTGGCTCGAGTGTAGTAGTTGCACGCTCGCCCTCCTGTCCGGTGAAGCTGTAAAAGGCCAACAGCGTAGATCACACACATACACAAATTGACGGATGGCTCCTACTGGATGGAGTAATCGCAATTTCGGTTCCCACTCGAGACAAACTTTCTATGATGCACATTTTTTTTCGGTCCGGGTATTTACGCTTGTGAATTTTAAGTTTGTGAACGCACCCGCGGGCCAGTAATAGTTTCAAGTGAGAACTTAAGTTTTATTTTAATAAAAACAAGATTTACTAACCAGTTTTGTCACCTCAAAGGTAAAGTATTTATTGTATAATTTATGGTGTTGCCAGATCTTATGGTCTAATTAGGCATATAATATATTATTATCAAGGTAAATGTTGTGTAACAGATTAAATCAAGTATTATTGGGCATGCTAAGACAACTAAAGACTATTTAATTACGTATGTTCGACCAATAATTGTAATAATAAAATTATTATAATAATAGATCTATTAAGAAACTGTCACACCGTAGGGCACGAGCCTCCTTTCAAACTGAGAGGATTTAGGCCATAGTCCACCACGCTGTCCCAGTGCGAGTTAGCGAACTTCACACACCTTCGAGAAACTCTTAGGCATGCAAGTTTCCTCACGATGTTATCCTTCATTGTTAAAGCAAGTGATAATTAATTTTTAAAACGCACATGTTTTGAAAAGACAAAGGTTTTTGCCTGAGTTTGGACCCGAGACCTCTGACTTTGCAGTCCAACGATCTAACCACTAGGCTATCACTGCTTCATAATAATCCATTCCATTAATAAAATTACATGTCGTTAAATAGTAGTAATGTTCTTATAATAAAATGTATGTCACGATGATATTAAAATTTATAAATATATAAATTTGAAATTAAGAATATAATATAATCGAAGCTATGTCAGGTTAATTGCATCGATTTTAAACATCGATATTAATTTTCACAAGCTCTTCTACTCAATAGGAATTTAGTTGATGAAATATCGATGCACTTAATCTGACATAGCTTCGATTATAATATATTCTTAATTTTAATTATAATTTTAATATCATTATATCATACCGAAATTCAAATAGTTTAATTTTAAACTGTTTTATAATTAAGTCAGTAATTTGTTGTGGTAGCTGGTTTCTACTCACTACTACGCTATATCTCTTTTCTTATGCTAGTCTATCAGGAAACCTAGTAAGGAACTTACAAATTATTTCTTTACGTGTATACAATTCAGTATCCATTTTGACGAAAAGGCAAATTACAAAAACATACAAGCACGGAGCAGGAAGTAGCGACAAATTTTGGAATAAAGGCCTACAGCTCTCCCGAGGGGCTGCAATACAGATCGCTCGACACATGGCTTTTTTATTATGAACACAGTCTTTAACTTTGCTGAGTTGCCTCATAACGCAATACCGTATCTGAGATTTGAAAAAAACAAATGCCATCAAAGCAGCTTGCCTATTCGCGACAAATTTTGGAATAAAGGCCTATAGGCCTGATGGCATTTGTTGCCATTATGTTTTATAAAAATATTTAATTATATTGTTCATAATAAAAAAGCCATGTGTCGAGCGATCTGTATTGCAGCCCCTCGGGAGAGCTGTAGGCCTTTATTCCAAAAATATAGCCAAGCGATAGTCGCGCCCAGGCGACTACCCAGTACGGCGGCTTGCAGTTCGAGTCTCGAGATCGATGTGAGCTTGAGCGGTGCCACCTTCGCCTTCGCCGCCACGAGGGTTGTATGTACCTCGCCGTCGCTCGTGGTGGCTCTCCAGTACGCCGCTGTCGCGTAGGCTGACTCGCTCGCGTCCACGAACACGTGCAACTCGAGCGTCTCGGCGTGCGTGTACCCGTGGTAGCATCGTGGTATCCTCAGGTCCCGCAGACTCCGCAGGTGTTGGGTCCACTCGACCCACTGTTGTGCTAGGTCATCGTCGATGTTGTCGTCTCATCCTGTGCCGCGCCGCCATATCTCCTACAGTATCTGCTTGGCCCCTTATTGTGTTGGGCGAAGCGATTCCGAGCGGGTCGAACAGAGACATTAGTATGCGGAGTGTCTCCCGCTTCGTCGGCGTCGGCTTGTCGAGTATGCCCGGGGGGAGGCGTGCGTCGATGTTGAACCCGATGTCGTCGGTGTCCGGCCTCCACTCCAGTCCGAGTACCCGTTCCGTCTATCTTTCCTCGCTGAGCCCGCTCATCCGTCTGTCGTGTCTGGTCTATTTTAATCGCGCGGGCTCGGCGTTTTCTTTTGGGACGAGGGCGTCGATTCGTTCTCTGTGTTTTCATTTCTTCAATGTCGAATCGCGGTCGATTTTCTGTTCTATTTTCCCTCTGTTCAATTTCGAATCGCGGTCGATCTTCTCTATGTACTGTGGGCGCTTCAGTCTGTTTCATGCGTCGTGAGCGCGCACCGTGTACGACCCAGCCGAGAGGGGTCCGGGAGGCAACGGGTTGATGTCGCTGCCCCCGGCGTACCTCTGACGTCAGCAGTAGGTGCCAATTGTCTTGGCCGATGATGATCTGGAGCTTCCCTCTTCTGTACGTGACGTCGCTCTGTATGTCCCGCAGATGCTTACAGTCGGCGATGTCTTTCACTGTGACGGCTTGTGGCGTCGACTTCAAGTTGTCTATGGTGCGCGCTTGAATCCGATGTGCGCGCTGGGACGTACCTCTCAACGTCAGCTGGACCCGACGGGAGTTCGATGACCGGACGTTGCAATCGCCGATCGCCTCGATGTGCAGTGACTCGCGGGGGCCGCGCGCGCCTGTCTGGTTGGCGAGCTCGGCGTCCGTGAAGCTCGGCGCAGATTCTTCATAAGCAGCTTTGAAGGTGAGCCACTCTTGGTGTGACCCACTGAAGTACGGCAATTCAGTAGCGAAGCGGTGGTGCGGGGCGCTCCCGGACCGGGCGGCGAGGGTGATTGCGGACGCCAGCTCACGCAAGTCAATTTGCTGTGGCGGCGTCGCGACTGTCGTTTCTTCATTCTTCGACACGGCGATGGGTGGTGGCTGGATCGGTGCAGGGGGCAACGGCGTTGTCGCCCGCGGCGCTGCATCGATGGTGCGCCCCACGTCTATGTCGTGTGGCCTGTCGGCGATGGCCAGGACGTGAGGTCGCGAGTCGTTCAGCCAGCTCCCGACTCTTTTCTCTGTTTCTTGTTCGTCTGATATGCACGTGTCGGCGTCACTCTCGCTTTCTTCATCTTCGGCTTCGATTCGTGATATTTTCGCGGCTGCTAATTGGACTTGCAATTCTAGTAGCTCCTCCTTGGCGCGGGCGAGCTTCAATTTTCGCGTCTTCGTTGAGAGCGTCTTCTTTGTTCCAGTACTCTTGGACACTGGTTTTTTTGTCTTCTCCGTCGCGGGAGTGTCTGCCGTGGCGGTTGTTTCCGTCATGACAGTAGATTCTGTCGTGGCGGTCGACTCTGACGTGGCGGTCGACTCTGTCGCCGTAGTCGACCCCGACGATTCGGCGACTGGGGCCGATGCTGCTGGTCTACTGGTGGTGGAGCGTATGACTGGCATGTTTCTTTCTTCTTTTTTCTTCCTTTTTCAGCTTGATTCTTCTGTTTTCTCTTGCGTCTTCTATTTTCTCTTGACGACGATAATCCGGCTCTCGAAGGACCAAAATGAACAGAACGAATAGTACGTCGTGCGTCCTGTTGCTGGCTGAGGCGGTGCAGCGCGGGCGAAGATTCCAACGATGTCACGCAAATTCTTCTACGACGATAATCCGGCTTCCGAAGGACCAAAATAAACAGGACGATTAATACGTCGTGCGTCCTGTTTTTTGGCTGAGGCGGTGCAGCGCGGGCGAAGATTCCAACGATGTCACGCAAATTCTTCTACGACGATAATCCGGCTCTCGAAGGACCAAAATGAACAGGACGAATAATACGTCGTGCGTCCTGTTTTTTGGCTGAGGCGGTGCAGCGCGGGCGATGATTCCAACGATGTCACGCAAATTCTTCTACGACGATAATCCGGCTTCCGAAGGACCAAATGAACAGGACGAATAATACGTCGTGCGTCCTGTTGCTGCTGTGGCTAGTATGCGTCGTGAAGGAGAATTCAATAAAAGCCGAATAATCTTGAAACAGTGTTCCACCCACCAGTTGTGACCCTCTTCGCGCAGAGTTTCTTCCTATAATCTTCCAATGTCCAGTCGCTCGAACGTGTCTGGCGCGATGTTTCGCGCTCTTAAACACTATTTGTTGTGTCACAACTAGTGGGCTTTGCACCGAGTTTATTATTCAAATGGACCAATTACGATGCAATTATTCCTGTCCCTTTCAGGGTTACACTGTTCTAATTGTTCCTATCCCTTTCAGGGTTACACTCTTCTAATTGTTCCTATCCCTTTCAGGGTTACACTCTTCTAATTTTATACTAGTGTTTATGCGCTAGGATTCTATGACATTATCTTATTTCTAACTTAAATTACATAATGTACTACAGTAACTTAATCTATTACATAATCTATTTATACAAATCATGCAGACGTCGTCCTGTACAAAAACTCTTCTTATGGTCAAACCTACAAAATGTTTATACGAAGCAAAAGATCTAGAATATAGATATATCAAATGGACCTGGATATAATGAAAAGATGATAAGAGATATATGGAATATCATTAATACACTAACCAAAAAGAAACTGTGGTAGAGTCCGAAGGGTAGGTATATACCAATCGACAATAAACTGATAAAGGTTACTAAATTTTATTAATTATAAAATTTAGTAACCTTATAATACATATTAAAAAATGAAATTTGTTAAAATGAACTAAACTTTAACAAATTTCATTGTTTACCTAATGTAATATACATTACGTAAAAAATGTCCCACTGCTGGGCAAAGGTCTACCCCATAACCTGCAGACTGATCTGTTATAAGCCATCTCCATTCATACCTTCTGGAATGCATCTAAGTCGTCACACCAATGTTTCCTGGGCCTGCACCGACGACGATGCTCATCTGCAGGCACCCATTGCGTAAAAGCTATAGCCCATTTCTCAGGTTTCTTTTAACGAACATCCTCCGCCCACACCGAATTTCCTTCGTACGACTTTCGGTGTGTGATTGTCAGCCACTGACCATACTTATTGAATGATAGAAGAAAACTTGCGTTTTAATGTCGTTTTAAAACTAAATACGGTACCCCGAATTCGAAAACAACATAAACTTGTTGGTGACAAAAAAAACAAGAAATACATATTTCAATCGTGGCATTGAGCCGTGCTGTGACTTCTCATGGGCAATCGAATTTTAATCACTATGCGTTTAACAAACATGTTTGGTGTTCCCCTAATAATAGCTATACTGAGTTCTTAGATTTACGTGAATATTACACATGAAATGAAACTATTTTACGGATTTCATCGCGGTTTATTTTTGATTTTTAGTTCCCGACGTTTCGAGTGCTTTGCGGCACCCATGGTCACGGGAGGGACTGAGGTGTTAGACGTCCAAAAGGCATGGTTGTTCCGGTGTACCCTCAAACTTCTTAATTATTTTTGTTGTTGTTGGTCCGATCTCCGCAAAATGAGCTCACGGTGTCTTGAGGTCCTGCAGTGTTATGCTTGGTTTTGGATTTGATTATATTAATTACCGGAACCCAAGACGACGGAAGCACCCAGCCATCTTCTCTATTGAAATTAGGATGTTTTTTAATTTCAACAGCCTCGCGAACCATCCTCGGTAGGAATCGGTGTTCTTTCACGAGGATTTGTGGTCTATCAAATCTGATGTTATGGCGGGTGCGGTCAAGGACATGTTTACTGACTGCAGACTTCTTTGAGCGACGGTGTTTTAGGTCAGCTATGTGTTCTTTAACCCGAGTTTTTACCGGTCTTTTTGTTTGTCCTATATAAGAGCGACCACAATCACAATCAAGCTTGTATACTCCTGCATCTTGTACAGGGATTTGACACTTGACAGATGGTAAAAATTGACTGATCTTCTTCGGCGGCTTATAAAATGTTTTAATTAAAGCACGCTTCAAGATGTAGCCAATCTTGTCCGTGACTCCTCACATGTGAAGTAGTACAGCAAGGAGACGCTCGACTGTGGCTGGTTTCACTCGGTCACTGTGACGTTGGCGTGGGACTCGAAGTTTATTGTTGTTCAGGACTAACTTGACATGTTGAAACTCGGCAGCCAGATGTTTCTTGTCACAGATCCCTTGTGCTCTCTGAAACAAAGATTTACCCACGGTAGCTAATTATGTTGGATGTTAGTGAGGTCACCGTTTAAGTACCTATAATTTTCTATAAACCGTATGGCTTAAGATGTTGTTGGGGTTATGGAATACTAAGACATCTAGGTAAGCTAGGAAATTGTTTGCCTCTAACTCCATTGTAAACTGAATTTTAGGGTTAATGGAGTTAAGATGATTTAGGAATACATCGATTTTGTCAGATGGTAATTGTTAAAACTTGGCTTTACAGGTGATGTACGAACGGTTGCCTCCTCAAAGTCTTCCATGAATATATCGGCAACAATGGGCAAGAAAATGGGGTACCCCATCTACTTGATTGTAGAAGTTCTCCTTCCACAGTAAGTAGCCAGATGTAAGGTAGTGTCTTAATAGTTCTGAGTATTCCGCTGGCATGTTGTTCTCCGCTAGTTTCCTTTCTATAATTTCGACACAGTCTTCTACAGATAGGCATGTGAATAGTGACTGGATATCGAAACTAACCATAGTTTCATTGTCAGTAAGATGTAGATTTTTGACCTCACTGACAAACAGATATAAATCCTTAACATGTGCTCTTGTGTATCCTCGAAGTGGCGAGAGCACTTTCGCTACACGCTGAGCCAATCTGCAGGTTGGTGTGTCGATTTGGCTAACGATTGGACGTAGGGGAGCATTCGGTTTATGTAGTTTTGGAAGCCATTCCAACTGTGGTGGTTTTGCGCACGAAGGTATTAGCGAAACCGCGATAAAATCCGAAAAAATAGTTTTATTTCATGTGTATTATTCGCGTAAATCTAGGAACTCAGTAGAGGCGACTTGTTTTCTAGTTATAATGCTAAGAGTACTTGGAAGGCGCATGTCGAAAAAGTTTGCAAAAAATTAAATAGATTATTTTAAATCTTATTTAGCGGATTACTATGATTGCGAATAGGCAAGCTGCTTTGATGGCATTTGTTGCTTCAAATCTCAGATACGGTATTGCGTTATGAGGCAACTCAGCAAAGTTAAAGACTGTGTTCATAATAAAAAAGCCATGTGGCGAGCGATCTGTATTGCAGCCCCTCGGGAGAGCTATAGCTCTCCCGAGGGGCTGCAATACAGATCAAATTTTGGTAAAAACTCGGGTTAAAGAACACATAGCTGACCTAAAACACCGTCGCTCAAAGAAGTCTGCAGTCAGTAAACATGTCCTTGACCGCACCCGCCATAACATCAGATTTGATAGACCACAAATCCTCGTGAAAGAACACCGATTCCTACCGAGGATGGTTCGCGAGGCTGTTGAAATTAAAAAACATCCTAATTTCAATAGAGAAGATGGCTGGGTGCTTCCGTCGTCTTGGGTTCCGGTAATTAATATAATCAAATCCAAAACCAAGCATAACACTGCAGGACCTCAAGACACCGTGAGCTCATTTTGCGGAGATCGGACCAACAACAACAAAAATAATTAAGAAGTTTGAGGGTACACCGGAACAACCATGCCTTTTGGACGTCTAACACCTCAGTCCCTCCCGTGACCATGGGTGCCGCAAAGCACTCGAAACGTCGGGAACTAAAAATCAAAAATAAACCGCGATGAAATCCGTAAAATAGTTTCATTTCATGTGTAATATTCACGTAAATCTAAGAACTCAGTATAGCTATTATTAGGGGAACACCAAACATGTTTGTTAAACGCATAGTGATTAAAATTCGATTGCCCATGAGAAGTCACAGCACGGCTCAATGCCACGATTGAAATATGTATTTCTTGTTTTTTTTGTCACCAACAAGTTTATGTTGTTTTCGAATTCGGGGTACCGTATTTAGTTTTAAAACGACATTAAAACGCAAGTTTTCTTCTATCATTCAATAAGTATGGTCAGTGGCTGACAATCACACACCGAAAGTCGTACGAAGGAAATTCGGTGTGGGCGGAGGATGTTCGTTAAAAGAAACCTGAGAAATGGGCTATAGCTTTTACGCAATGGGTGCCTGCAGATGAGCATCGTCGTCGGTGCAGGCCCAGGAAACATTGGTGTGACGACTTAGATGCATTCCAGAAGGTATGAATGGAGATGGCTTATAACAGATCAGTCTGCAGGTTATGGGGTAGACCTTTGCCCAGCAGTGGGACATTTTTTACGTAATGTATATTACATTAGGTAAACAATGAAATTTGTTAAAGTTTAGTTCATTTTAACAAATTTCATTTTTTAATATGTATTATAAGGTTACTAAATTTTATAATTAATAAAATTTAGTAACCTTTATTAGTTTATTGTCGATTGGTATATACCTACCCTTCGGACTCTACCACAGTTTCTTTTTGGTTAGTGTATTAATGATATTCCATATATCTCTTATCATCTTTTCATTATATCCAGGTCCATTTGATATATCTATATTCTAGATCTTTTGCTTCGTATAAACATTTTGTAGGTTTGACCATAAGAAGAGTTTTTGTACAGGACGACGTCTGCATGATTTGTATAAATAGATTATGTAATAGATTAAGTTACTGTAGTACATTATGTAATTTAAGTTAGAAATAAGATAATGTCATAGAATCCTAGCGCATAAACACTAGTATAAAATTAGAAGAGTGTAACCCTGAAAGGGATAGGAACAATTAGAAGAGTGTAACCCTGAAAGGGATAGGAACAATTAGAACAGTGTAACCCTGAAAGGGACAGGAATAATTGCATCGTAATTGGTCCATTTGAATAATAAACTCGGTGCAAAGCCCACTAGTTGTGACACAACAAATAGTGTTTAAGAGCGCGAAACATCGCGCCAGACACGTGATTTTTTTTATTTTTTTTTATTTTTTTTTTTTTTTTTTTTTTTTTTTTTTAGGCTACGCGCGCCAACGTTACACACCAACACCGTTCGGATCCACCACAACACGCGCCGTTCTTCGTCGAAGACCGTCGCACCCGTTCCATCAGATGACACGGAGAAGACCGCTCGCCGCTTAGGATCACGGAAGGCCGCGTTCCAGATTGCAGCCACATAAAAGGCCCTTTTCAGGGCCCGCCACGGTTTGGCCATGAGGTCAACCCAGGGCTCCCGCTCCATGTCGGACCTGTCCGACTGGCGAAGCAGGCCGAAGACCGACTCACCCGCCTCTCCTCCTGCGTCACCGCCGCGTCCCAGCACGGCCTATAGCCGCACCACTCCAACCGCGCGTCCCCCGTTCGCGACTGTCGCCCGTGCGCAGACCGCGTCCGCGAGTGTGACCGCGTCCGCGAGTGTGACCGCGTCCCGCCCCGCACAGCCTTCAATGCCGAAGGCTGGTGCGATGAGACCGACCATCGCGAGTGCCGCGAAAAGTACCGCGAGTGCCGGGAAAAGTGCCGATGCGCGCCCCTCAACCTCTCGTGTCACTGCACGCCCGTCTACCTCTCGTGTCATCGCCGCGCCCGCAGCATATGCTGCGCCACGCGCCGCCGCTCGCCGGGCTCCCCTAACGTCGTCGGTAGGGTCGAGCGTGTCCGTCAGGCATACCGGCCCGCAGAAACCGCCACCTCTGCACCCGCATCGCCTGCGCCGTCCGCACGCCTCACGCCCGCTACGCGCGACCGCTTCAACCTGTCCTCCGCATCTCTTGCGTCGAGCGACATGGACGTCAGCGAGTTCGTGCGCCCATTGCCGGGCCCCATCCGAAGACCGCGCGATTTTTTGGATGACGAGCTGGAAGAGGGCGTTTTTGAAGAGACCAAGCGACTCCGCACAGCCCCGCCCAGCACCACTCCACGACGCTACGCCGATGTAGCCCGAAACCCCCGCGCACCTCGCCCCGCCTCCCGAGAAGCAGAGGCTGAAACAGTAGCGGATAAGACGCCGAAGAACCAGGCGAGGTACCCGCCCCTCATTGTTGAGCGGCTACCGAACTGGCCGAAGCACTTCAGGACGTTGAAGAACTCGCTCGGCCACGCACCCAACGCACGCCCCCATGGACAAGGCGTGCGTTTCTCACCCCGGTCCGATAAGGAATACCGGGTGATACAGTCATACCTCTACGTCCTAGAGAAGAACGAGAATATCGCCTGGTTCTCGTACTCTCTCCCGACGGAGAAGAGCCTAAAGGTGGCAATCCGGGGTCTACCGATGAACACCGACCCCAATGATATCCTGGCGGAGCTCACCGATGTCGGCTTTGAGCCCGAATACGTGCGCCAGATCCGGGCAAGGCGAGGAAGACCAGGGTGCATCTTCCTCGCAATCTTAAAGCGCACACCGGACCTCACGCCGGGCATCTATGAGGTAGAGGAACTGCTCTGCATGCCCGGCGTCAAGATTGAGGCCTGGCGGGGCAAGCAAGGCCCCGCCCAATGCCATAGATGCCAGAAATTCCGGCACTCTAGCCACCATTGCCACAGAAGGCTGGCATGTGTGCGCTGCGGTGGTGAACACCCCGCCAGAGAGTGCGAGCGCCCCAGAGAAGAACCGGCCACCTGCGTAAACTGTGGTGGCCCCCATCCAGCTAACCATAAAAAATGCCCCGTCTTCCGGAAGGAGGCCAGGAACAAGACGGCAGGCACGGTGGCCATCAGTGGGAGAGAACGAAGTGAGGCCGGAAGAGGCCCCGCTCCCACTGAGCTCGCACAGACAGCCCGAGGAGCCACCCTAATGGCGCCTGCGAATGACCCCAAGGAGAGGAGTTCGCAGAAGAAGAGGAGGAGAAGGAGGCGCAGGACCAACCGCGCTCAGCCACCCTCCATGACCGAGACGCCCGGCGTGCCGCCCACGGTACATTTTGATGCACCGATGCCCCCGAGAGCGCCAACCAGAGCCAAGGCTGCTAAGCCAGCCCAAGAAAAACCCGACTCCACTCCCCACCCAAACAGGGGGGGTGCCACATTTGCCGACCATCTCAAGAAGGCACTAGACGTCCTAGAAGAGGTCATAGACGCCCTCCGGGCAGGAGAGGATCCTCGCCCAATTATCGAGGGCTACTGCCAAACCGCTATTGCCAAATCCCGGACCCGGACCCCATGAGGGCCGCACCGGACTGACTTCCGCCGCCCACTGCAAGTTCGCTCCGATAGCCCGCCGCTGGGGCTCGAGCGCATGCGCGGCAACGACACAACCCTGCAACATCCAGACACGGCCCGGTGGTGTTTGATCGCCCGCTAGATCTCCCTAGCGGTGCTGTACCGCACTACCGGGCGAAATAAGAAGAGGGGCCTCGAGAAGTCGCCGCCTCCTGCTGATCGCTTTGTCTGGCTTCCTATGGTTCGCCATAGGTTACACCGGGCAGGGTTGGTCGCGGAGTGCGGCGTGAACACACTCTGATGGCCCCCCCCCGCGGGATCCACGGGTCTCCGCCCCTTCAAGGGACATAGTCCCGCCTCAATGACCCGGCCATATTTATGGCCGGCGACAGCCACCTCGGCCAGGGGGCCGTTGCCCCGATGCCGACTCCCCACACCCTTGCGGGTGTGTGCGAAGACTACGCCAGACACGTTCGAGCGACTGGACATTGGAAGATTATAGGAAGAAACTCTGCGCGAAGAGGGTCACAACTGGTGGGTGGAGCACTGTTTCAAGATTATTCGGCTTTTATTGAATTCTCCTTCACGACGCATACTAGCCACAGCAGCAACAGGACGCACGACGTATTATTCGTCCTGTTCATTTGGTCCTTCGGAAGCCGGATTATCGTCGTAGAAGAATTTGCGTGACATCGTTGGAATCATCGCCCGCGCTGCACCGCCTCAGCCAAAAAACAGGACGCACGACGTATTATTCGTCCTGTTCATTTTGGTCCTTCGAGAGCCGGATTATCGTCGTAGAAGAATTTGCGTGACATCGTTGGAATCTTCGCCCGCGCTGCACCGCCTCAGCCAAAAAACAGGACGCACGACGTATTAATCGTCCTGTTTATTTTGGTCCTTCGGAAGCCGGATTATCGTCGTAGAAGAATTTGCGTGACATCGTTGGAATCTTCGCCCGCGCTGCACCGCCTCAGCCAGCAACAGGACGCACGACGTACTATTCGTTCTGTTCATTTTGGTCCTTCGAGAGCCGGATTATCGTCGTCAAGAGAAAATAGAAGACGCAAGAGAAAACAGAAGAATCAAGCTGAAAAAGGAAGAAAAAAGAAGAAAGAAACATGCCAGTCATACGCTCCACCACCAGTAGACCAGCAGCATCGGCCCCAGTCGCCGAATCGTCGGGGTCGACTACGGCGACAGAGTCGACCGCCACGTCAGAGTCGACCGCCACGACAGAATCTACTGTCATGACGGAAACAACCGCCACGGCAGACACTCCCGCGACGGAGAAGACAAAAAAACCAGTGTCCAAGAGTACTGGAACAAAGAAGACGCTCTCAACGAAGACGCGAAAATTGAAGCTCGCCCGCGCCAAGGAGGAGCTACTAGAATTGCAAGTCCAATTAGCAGCCGCGAAAATATCACGAATCGAAGCCGAAGATGAAGAAAGCGAGAGTGACGCCGACACGTGCATATCAGACGAACAAGAAACAGAGAAAAGAGTCGGGAGCTGGCTGAACGACTCGCGACCTTACGTCCTGGCCATCGCCGACAGGCCACACGACATAGACGTGGGGCGCACCATCGATGCAGCGCCGCGGGCGACAACGCCGTTGCCCCCTGCACCGATCCAGCCACCACCCATCGCCGTGTCGAAGAATGAAGAAACGACAGTCGCGACGCCGCCACAGCAAATTGACTTGCGTGAGCTGGCGTCCGCAATCACCCTCGCCGCCCGGTCCGGGAGCGCCCCGCACCACCGCTTCGCTACTGAATTGCCGTACTTCAGTGGGTCACACCAAGAGTGGCTCACCTTCAAAGCTGCTTATGAAGAATCTGCGCCGAGCTTCACGGACACCGAGAACGTCGCGAGACTGCGAAGAGCGCTAAAAGGTAAAGCTAAAGAAGCCGTCGAGAACTTACTCATCTACAACGCCAAGACAGCTGACATACTCCGGGCGCTCGAAGCACGCTTCGGCCGACCAGATTGCATCGCGCTGGGCAAACTAGAACGCCTGCGCGCGCTGCCCCGACTCAGCGACAACCCGAGAGACATCTGCGTGTTCGCCACGCGGGTGATGAACATCGTCGCGACGCTACGTGCACTCAACCGCGTGGCGTACCTGTACAACCCGGAGGCTGTCAAGACGACCATTGAGAAGTTCACACCGGCGCTCAAGTATAGATGGTTCGACTACGCAGCAGAAGAACAGACAGAAGAACCCGACCTACTGAGGCTCTCTGATTTCCTCAGTAGGGAGGCTGACAGGTGCGGGCGCTACGCACCTCCCGAACACGTGACACCCGAACGGGAACATACAGCGAACAGAAGACAGACTAACAAGACTTATAGCACCGCTGTATCGAGCCCGAGGAAAGAAAAATGCGCGGCGTGTCACGACACAGAGCACGAGGTAACCAAGTGCAAGAAATTTATTGAGTCGACGGTCAACGACAGATGGGACATCGCGAAGGCACGAAAACTATGCTTCGCGTGTCTACGCTTCAGAACCAAGAGTCATCATTGCAAGAGGCACACTTGCGACACCGACGGGTGCAAATACTCGCACCACAGACTCCTTCACCACGTCAAAAGCGAAAGGGTCGCGGAAGACGACAACGCGGAGAAACAGAAAGTCGCGTCAACGTGGACAAGAGGCTTCGCGTCGCATCTCAAAATAGTGCCGGTACACATTTCCGGACCGGCGGGAGGAGTAGACACTTACGCCTTCCTCGACGACGGGTCAACGGTGACGCTCATCGACGCCGAGCTCGCCAACCAGACAGGCGCGCGCGGCCCCCGCGAGTCACTGCACATCGAGGCGATCGGCGATTGCAACGTCCGGTCATCGAACTCCCGTCGGGTCCAGCTGACGTTGAGAGGTACGTCCCAGCGCGCACATCGGCCAAAACCGGCCAAAACCGTTAAGGTGGGCTGGGGGTCAGCAAGGGTCGAGGCGCTGGAGCAGAGGCCGTTATATTGCTTCCGGTGCCTCGAAAAGGGCCACGTGGGCAGCAAATGCCCCAACGGGGTGGACCGGAGCACACAGTGCTACGCATGCGCTGAACCCAATCATAGGGCCGGCGCGTGCACGGCACGGGAGCTTAAATGCCCCCTATGCTCCGCGAAAGGGTGTGCAGCAGATCATCGGCTGCACACCAAAAAATGTGTCCCCCCGAAGGGGAAAGGGAAGGGAAAAAAGCAGATCCCTTTCCAAACACAACCCCAGGCGGCATCCGAGGCACCGGCCACGGAAGCGGGCTCCGATAGCCCGCCGGGAGAGCCAATGGAGGCCTAAAATTCTCTCCCCAAAGGATTTTGCAGGGCAATCTGAACCACTGCCGCAACGCGCAGAACCTGCTGCTGCAAACCGTTGCGGAGTGGTCCATTGCCCTTGGCATTGTCGCGGAGCCCTACAATGTCCCGGACCATCCTCGTTGGTTCGGGGACAACACGGGCTCCGTCGCCGTCTATTGGGCGGGAGGAGAAGGCGCTCCACCCTGCTCCTTGATAGAACGGGGGCAGGGGTACGTGGCTGTGCAGTGGGGAGCGATGGTCATAGTGGGCTGCTACGTCTCTCCCAATAGGTCCCTCGCCGACTACGAGGTGTACCTGGACGGGCTGGCAAACTGCGTGCGCAGATGCCTACCCCGTCCGCTGATTGTCCTGGGGGATTTTAACGCCCACTCTAGGGCGTGGGGCAACCCCAGAGACAGTCCAAAGGGAGAGACGCTGCAAGAGTGGGCGGCTGGGCTGGACCTCCGACTCGTGAATCGGGGGTCCGTGAGCACGTGCGTGCGGTGGCAGGGGGAGTCGATCGTCGACCTAACGTGGGCGACTCCCGCTGTCATTAACATGCTGTCGGGGTGGCGCGTAGCGGAGGAGGTGGTCACACTATCCGACCACCGCCACATCCTTTTCGATGTGGCCCTCCGACCCTCCGACCGCCCCAGCCGCAGAGCAGGCAGCCCCCCGCGACGCTGGTCCCTCAAGCGGCTAGATCGAGATCTTCTCGAGGCCGCAGCCAGCGTCGCGGCGTGGCCGGAAAACGCCGATGAGGTTTGGCCCGATCCGGAAAGGGAGGCGACCTGGTTCCGGGACACGATGACGGCGCTATGTGACGCCGCCATGCCCCGGGCCAGCTGTCCCAAGCGAAAGGCGGTGTACTGGTGGTCGCAGCAGATAGCGCAGTTGCGCGAGGTCTGCTTGCGCGCGCGACGCCGGTACACCCGAGCCCGACGAAGAAGGCGAGCCACCGAGGAGGAGAAGGCCAGAGCCTATGAGCCCTATCGAGCGGCTACTAAGGCGCTCCAAATCGCTATTGCGAACGCCAGGTCTCGGTCCTGGAGCGAGCTCCTAGAGGGACTCGACGGGGATCCATGGGGGCGCGCCTACAGGGTGGTGCTGGGCAAGCTTCGCCCCTGGGTGCCCCCCCTGACGGAGACCCTAGACCCTGAACTGCTGCGTCGGATAATCGACGCACTTTTCCCGACGGTTCGGGGTAGTCCCTCAGTCCCCCCGACGGTGTCGTCGGCCCTTTACACCGACGAGTTGGGGGTGACCGAACTGGAGCTGGACCGAGCCGTTAGCCGCTTGCGGGCTCGTAATACCGCGCCCGGCCCCGACGGTATACCGGGGCGGGCGTGGGTGATCGCTCTGGCCGCCCTGGGGGACAAGCTGAGGCGGCTATTCAATAGCTGCCTCCGTTACGCCAAGTTCCCCACGGCCTGGAAGGAGGCTCGCCTGGTCCTCTTGAAGAAGGAAGGCAGGACTACAGACACACCCTCTGCGTACCGTCCTATATGCCTGCTAGACGAGGCCGGCAAGTTGTTCGAAAGGATTCTTGCCGCTCGTCTCGGTGGGCATCTGTCGCGTGTCGGTCCCGACCTGGCTGAAAGCCAATACGGCTTCCGACGGGGGCGTTCCACGCTAGACGCGATACTTCGCGTCCGCTTCCTGTCGGCGCAGGCCGTGTCCCGGGGTGGGATGGCGTTGGCGATAAGTCTGGATATCGTCAACGCCTTTAATTCCCTGCCTTGGGGCGCGATCCTGGGGGCGCTGGAACATCATCGCGTCCCCCTATACCTGCAGGCCGTGGTCGGGGACTATTTGCGCGACAGATACGTCCAGTACATCGGACAGGGCGGTACATTGCACCGGAGGGAAGTGTCTTGCGGGGTTCCGCAGGGGTCCGTGTTGGGCCCCCTCTTATGGAACCTCGCTTACGATGCAGTCCTGCGTGTCGATCTCCCCCCCGGCGTCAGCGTCGTATGTTACGCTGACGACACATTGGTGTTGGCCGAGGGGGACACCTTCGAGAGGACCATAGGGCTCGCCGAGCTTGGGGCAGAGGTCGTCGTCGCCAAGATCCGCGAGTTGGGCCTGGAGATAGCGCCTCATAAGACCGAGGCGCTATGGTTCCACAAACTGCCGAGGAGCAGGGAACCACCCGACTCGTGGGTTCGCGTTGGAGACTCGCCAGTCCGGGTGGGGAGGTACCTAAAGTACCTAGGCCTCACCCTGGACAGTCGCTGGGGCTTCGAGGAGCACTTCGAGCGCCTAGTCCCCCGGGTCGAAAGGGTAGTGGGTGCTATGCACAGACTGCTGCCCAACCTTGGGGGACCGTCGGAGGAGGTGCGCCGCCTCTACGGGGGCGTCGTGCGATCGGTGGCCCTCTATGGGGCGCCCGTGTGGTCACACCGACTGTCGGGCGTCCGGCGCAGCAGGATGAAGATCCAGAGCCTGCAGCGCAAGATGGCCATCCGCATCGCACGAGGATACCGTACCATATCCTTTGAGGCGGCAACACTCTTGGCACGCTTTCCGCCGCTCGACATCCTGGCGGACATGGACGCGAGGGTCTACGACCAGACTCGTGGCGTCCGCCAAAGTGGCGAGGGCGTGCCTGCGCTCGAAGAAGTGAGACGGCGGGAACGACGGCGCGCTCTGGAGGAGTGGCGCGCGAGGCTCAGTCAAGAGCACATCGCGCGCAAGCGCGTCGTCCAAGCTATCCTGCCGTCCTTCGAAGCCTGGCACCAGCGGAGGAGAGGGCGAGTCACCTATAGACTTACTCAGATAATCACCGGTCACGGTTGCTTCGGTGATTATCTGAGGAAGATCGGACGCGAGGCGACGACGACCTGTCACCACTGCGGTGGGGACCAGGATTCCGCCCAGCACACGCTCGAAGAGTGCCCAGCGTGGGCCTCCGAGCGGCGGATCCTGGTCGACCGGATCGGACCGGACCTCTCCTTGCCGGCAATAGTAGCGGCTATGCTGGCAGGGGAATCGGCGTGGGGGGCCGTATCCTCCTTCTGCGAGACTGTGATGTCCCAGAAGGAGGAGGCCGAGCGGGATCGGGAGAGGGCCGATCCTGCTCGACGAAGGCGACGGCGCCGGGGCGGAGGCACAGCCCGCCCAGGCCCCCCAGCCCAATAGCCCGGGGCTTAAGAATACGGGCTAACTCGCGTCCCCCGCCGTAATATCTGGCGGGGGACCCCCCCCTGCATCAACATCAGCAGGGGGGCCTTCGGGGTTGCGGACGCAAGGGGCGGGGGCCCTGAGCGTCCTTCACGAGCAACCCCGAGGAGGACGGTGTTGTGGTGTGGCCCACGTCACCGTGAGCACCGCGTCGGTGCGGGAGGGAGCATGTCATCAAGTCTCCCTCCGATGGCGGGCTCTTCGGAGCGAGGCACAAGAGGGGCACCGGTGCGTTCCATACGGAGATCCCGGAGCCCTTCCAAAGTTCTGATGTCGGCCACCCTGGGGTTTTTAGTCGGTAGGAATCCGACACGCCCCGCGAGCTTCCCCCGAGGCTCGCGGAAGTCCTATGCAGGATTTTCCCCAGGAAAAAAAAAAAAATAAAAAAAAAAAGGAGATATGGCGGCGCGGCACAGGATGAGACGACAACATCGACGATGACCTAGCACAACAGTGGGTCGAGTGGACCCAACACCTGCGGAGTCTGCGGGACCTGAGGATACCACGATGCTACCACGGGTACACGCACGCCGAGACGCTCGAGTTGCACGTGTTCGTGGACGCGAGCGAGTCAGCCTACGCGACAGCGGCGTACTGGAGAGCCACCACGAGCGACGGCGAGGTACATACAACCCTCGTGGCGGCGAAGGCGAAGGTGGCACCGCTCAAGCTCACATCGATCTCGAGACTCGAACTGCAAGCCGCCGTACTGGGTAGTCGCCTGGGCGCGACTATCATCGCCGAACACGACAAGAAGCCAAGCTCAGTGACCTACTGGACGGACAGCCGTACCGTCATGACATGGTTGAAGACGGGTGCGCGATCCTACCGCCCGTTCGTCGCACATCGCATCGCCGCGATAGAAGAAAACAGCGCCATAAGCGACTGGAGGTGGGTGCCCACGAAGCTAAACGTGGCCGACGACGCGACGCGCGAAGTACCCAGGGACATCGGCTCCCATCACCGATGGTTCCTTGGGCCCGAGTTCCTGCGCGAGCACCCATCAACATGGCCGGCGGAGCGACCGACACTCGACGCAGCGACGGGCGAGGAGCGGACACACACTATCACCGAGCAACGGCCCGTCTCACCGCGATCAGCTGTTCCGGATCCAGCGCGCTTCTCTACGTGGGAGCGCCTGCTACGAGCGACGGCGCGCGTACTGCAGTTCATCGACCTGTGCAGTGTGAATAGACAATTAGTGAACTATAAGAGCATCATCCGGGGTCGTCTGGGCGTGAGTGACTTTGACACCGTCAATATACGCCGATGCCACAGAATGGGGCGGCCCTCACAAAATAGTAGGCCAATCCTTGTAAAATTCGTGGATGTCGCTGTTCGCAGTAGAGTGTGGTTCGCCAAGACAAAACTGAAAGGCTCTGGGGTGACAATCTCCGAGTTTCTCACTAAGACGCGGCATAAATTGTTTCTCGCTGCGAGGGCGAAATTTGGCGTAACGAAGAGTTGGTCAAAAGATGGAGAAGTGTATGTCCTTAATTCTGATGGGGCACAGGCCCGTGTGCGGTCTATAGCAGATATAAGCGCTATCACACAAGACCCTGTTAAACCGGCTGCTGTTAAGACCGGCACAGTACCGAAGTCCAAACGTGTGAAAAAGTGATTGTTGTTTTTTGTGCGTGTGTGTGTGAACAGCAGTGTCATTCGCAAGACAATTTTCTTTAATATAACATTTCCTGTTCCTCTTTTTGATGAATATGGTTCTTTTAAACGCCCACATTTTGTTACACATTTTACTTTTTATCTGTCACTGTGTTGTTTCCAATCCAATCCAATTTATAATCTGTGGCTCCATCGTTAACCGATGATTCTGCCAATGTCAAGTTTGCCAAGTTTAAAAAAGAAAAAAAACAAGTGACGAACAATCGGTTTAAGTATGTATGAGCGGTAAACTTAACGATAAAACACCAGAACATCAAATTAACTTGGGCAATAAAGAAAACTTGGTAAAGTAGGTACGAAAACTGGTTTTTTTTTTAATGAATTGCGGCAAAGTCAAAATAAGTAAAAGTAAAAAAAGCGGATGAAAGAAACGCTTATGAAGCATAATATGAAAACAAATATAAGCTATAACCTAATATGATTTACACTGATAAACTTGTACAAAGTATTAATTAACGGTGAATGCGCCAAAGCGCGCATGCCGCGTGGTTCCCGGCTTAGAATATGCCGCGTGGTTCCCGGCTTAGAATAGGACCAACCCATCTCATCCCATCGGGTGTCGTACAAGGCGACTAAGGGAAAACTAGGGAATGGGCAGCAGCGTTCCTTTAACACTTCGACGACCAATAACTGCGCTCGCCAACCCGCCTGCCAAGCGTGGCGAGTATGGCAAACACCCCCAATTATGGAAGAAAGTAGAAAAACCAGGCCCCTAGTCCCCGGCGGTCCTGTTCGTCCTGGCCACGGTAGCAGCCATGGTAACGACAGGACAAGGGGTGCTAAGAATCTCCGGCAGAGATTCGGCTACCACCAAAACCGAAAATTGGCCCTGGTGACATACAACGCACGCACATTGAGGACAGATGAGAAGCTAGTTGAGCTGGAAGAAGAGTTAAACAAGTTGCGGTGGAGTATTGTTGGTTTATCGGAGGTCCGAAGAGAGGGCGAGGACACGATAACCTTAAAATCCGGCAACTTGTTTTACTACCGGGAGGGCGAACAGCAGTCCCAAGGTGGTGTCGGATTTATCGTCCACAAGTCACTCATAAACAACATTGTGTCCATCACTAGTGTGTCGAGCAGGGTAGCGTACCTGATACTCAGAATATCCAAAAGATATTCGCTGAAGGTCATACAGGTCTACGCACCGACCTCGGCATACTCAGATGATGACGTCGAAGTTATGTATGAGGACATTAGTAGAGCCATACATACTTCCAAAACACACTTTACAGTGGTTATGGGTGACTTCAATGCGCGGCTGGGCAAACGGGGCGATGATGAGTTGAGAGTGGGGCAATTTGGATATGGGCAGCGCAACCCCAGGGGTCAGAGGCTGGCCGAATTTCTGGAGAAAGAGGGACTCTTTATGATGAACTCTTTCTTCCAGAAGCCGCCTCATAGGAAATGGACCTGGATGAGCCCTGATGGTTCCACAAAAAATGAGATAGACTTCATCATGAGCACCAAGCGACAAATATTTAATGATGTCTCCGTGATTCATAGGGTAAAAACCGGCAGTGATCACCGAATGGTCAGAGGCACATTAAATATTAATGTCAAAATGGAAAGATCGCGTCTGATGAAGTCTACGCTCCGACCTACTCATGCATATATCCAAAACCCCGAGAACTTTCAACTCGAATTGTCAAACCGCTTCGAATTGCTAGACAGCAGCGCATCAGTGGACGAAATCAACAACAGGCTGGTAGAGACTGTTCATACGGTCGGGTCCAAGTATTTTAAGACCCACCGTAAAAATAGGCCTCAAAAACTATCTGACTACACCCGAAACCTCATGGCTGAGCGACGTTCCATGACGCTCCAAACCTCCGATGATGCTAAGTCCTATAGGCAGCTTAATGGACAGATATTGAAGTCCTTGCGACACGACTTACGGTCCTTCAATGCAAGGCGTATTGAGGAGACCATAGAGCAGAACAAGGGCTCTAAAGTGTTCGCAAGAGACGCGTCTATTGGGCAGAGCCAGTTGACGAAGCTGAAGACGGAGGACGGAAACGTAACGTCAAATAGGTCAGAGGTGCTCAGGGAGATAGAGAGGTTCTATGGACAGTTATATACCTCAGTAGCTAAACCTGTTGTTGACTTGGTAAAAGACCCAAGAGCCAAGCTAACCCGACACTGCACTGAAGATATCCCGGACATCAGCCTGTGCGAGATTAGGATGGCTCTCAAACAACTAAAAAACAACAAAGCGCCGGGTGAAGACGGAATTACTGCAGAACTTCTGAAGGCGGGCGGATTGCCGGTACTTAAAGTCCTTCAGAGGCTATTTAAGTCCGTCTTGCTTGAAGGGAAAACGCCGGAAGCATGGAACAGGGGTGTGGTGGTGCTGTTTTTCAAGAAAGGTGATAACACCTTATTGAAGAACTATAGGCCCATCACACTGCTGAGCCATGTTTATAAGTTGTTTTCGAGAGTCATTACGAATCGTCTCGAACGAAGGCTTGATGACTTCCAGCCTCCCGAACAAGCCGGTTTCCGGAAAGGTTTTAGTACCATAGACCACATACATACGCTGCGGCAGGTTATACAGAAGACTGAGGAGTATAATCGGCCACTATGCTTGGCGTTTGTGGACTATGAGAAAGCCTTTGATTCGATCGAGACTTGGGCGGTTCTTAGATCTCTCCAGCGATGCCGCATTGACTATAGGTACATCGAAGTGTTGAAGTGCTTGTATAATAACGCCACCATGTCAGTCCGAGTACAGGGGCAGTGCACGAAGGTGATCCCCATAAAAAGAGGAGTAAGACAGGGAGACGTCATTTCTCCGAAACTGTTTACGGCCACCTTAGAGGACGCCTTCAAGCTCTTGGAATGGCAAGGACTTGGCATCAACATCAATGGCGAATACATCACTCACCTTCGATTTGCCGACGACATTGTGGTCATGGCGGAGTCGCTGGAAGATCTAGGACGAATGCTCGGTGACCTCAATAGAGTATCCCAACAAGTGGGTCTTAAAATGAATATGGACAAAACAAAAATAATGTCTAACGTCCATGTCGTACCCACCGCACTCACCGTTGGGAACTCTACTCTCGAAGTTGTCGACGAATACATTTACCTGGGACAGGCAGTCCGGTTAGGTAGGTCCAATTTTGAGAGAGAGGTCAATCGACGAATCCAACTCGGCTGGGCAGCGTTCGGGAAACTGCGCAACATCTTCTCATCCAAAATACCTCAGTGCCTAAAGACTAAAGTGTTTAGTCAATGTGTGTTACCAGTGATGACATATGGATCAGAGACGTGGTCTCTTACAATAGGTCTCATAAAAAAGCTCAAGGTTGCTCAGCGAGCTATGGAAAGAGCTATGCTCGGCGTTTCTCTACGTGATCGAATCAGGAATGAGGAGATTCGTAGAAGAACCAAGGTCACCGACATAGCCCTCAGGATTAGCATGCTGAAGTGGCAATGGGCTGGCCACATAGCGCGAAGATCGGACGGGCGTTGGGGCAGAAAGATTCTAGAGTGGAGACCACGTATTGGCAAGCGCAGCGTAGGACGACCGCCTGCCAGATGGACCGACGATCTTGTGAAAATCGCAGGAAATCGTTGGATGCAGGTGGCATCGGACCGGTTACGCTGGAAAGCGATTGGGGAGGCCTATGTTCAGCAGTGGACAAGTATAGGCTGAAATGATGATGATGATGATGAATGCGCCAAAGACAGCATATATGGGATGTTTACCGGACGAGGTATATTGGCTGGTAACAAATCATATAAATTGGTTCTAAGTCGAGGGCAGAAAAAGAACAGGTGCTCTAAGGAGCCCTCCGCCAGTCCACACTCGCACAGAGAAGGGATCATTCTCTCGAATCTTCTCCAAAAATACCGGGGTGCAAACAAAGCCTAATCGTAGGCCTGTGTTGTTTATGTTTAAAATTTTTCTAAACGTCAATAATGCCAAGATTGTCAATGTCAGCGGCGTTCCGTTTTGTAAAATTATTAATGCGTTCCGTTTTCACGCAGTATCTCGGCATTATCTTCTTGCAAAATGCAATTGCATCACAGTTGATTATTTTCTTTTTTGTTTTTATTTCCATTTTATCATCCATATTTATTTTGTTTTTTTTTTATATTTTTTCCTAAAACTTAATTTTTTTTTTTTCTTTTTCTCATTTATAGAAAATGTTTTTGCATTGTTAATTTAGCTGTAATTTCATTTTATTTCTTTTAGCTTATTTTCTTTTGTTATAACACGTTCGGCAGGTGGACGAATTTATATACGTATAGTTGAAATTAGCTGTAGTATATAATCCTATTTATATTACTTATTTCTTTTTGTCATATAGAGTCATATTATATAATTATTTGGTAAACACAATATATATTTTAAATACTACATATACATAACATAGCTATTTAAATAGTAATTTATTATTATTAGTGTATATGCAACATTATGTCTGATCATAACAGTTGCAGCGATTCGGAATCGTCTTTTTATGTGGAAAGTGGCGATGAAAGTTTTGTTAGTGTCCCATCTCTTGCTGACACGCTCACATCGACGTTCTCTGATGTCATTAGAAACTTTAATGTCGTTCATATTAATGCTCAGAGTATTCCGGCTCATTATTCCGATATGCTGGCCAGCTTTGACTGTAAAAATATCCACGCTATACTCGTTTCTGAATCTTGGCTGAAGCCGTGTCTCCCATCTACACTCTATTCACTTCCGGGCTTTAATCTCATTAGGAACGACCGCTCATCGGGCGGTGGCGGTGGTGTGGCGATATATCTCCGATCTAATATTCCCTTTTCTTTAATTGAACTATCGACACAACCCCCACCACCAAATGCTGGTGAGCATCTTTTCATTGAGATCGAGCTTCATCATTCTAAATTACTTCTCGGTGTCTATTACTGTCCTTCGTCAAGTATAGACTATTTTTCTTCTTTTGAAAATTTGTTAGAAAATTTGGTTCCTTCTTACAGTCATAGCATTATTATGGGAGATTCAACACATGTCTGCTCAAAAATAACTCCCGCTCTTCTAATCTTCACTCAGTTCTTGGCTCCTGTAACCTATCCGTGCTTCCGCTTCAGGCCACCCATCATTTTCCGAACTCAACTCCGTCACTTCTTGATCTTATCTTTGTTTCTTCAACTGAACACGTTGCTAAGCATGGGCAGTGCTCAGCTGACGCATTTTCTTATCACGATTTAGTTTTCCTATCCTATAAAGTCCGGCCACCTAAGGCTAAAGCTAAAATTCTTATGCAGCGCAATTTTAGTGACATTAACCTTAAGATGCTTCGTGAAGATGCTGCCAACATTGACTGGGATTCTTTGTTTATGTCGGACTCGTTGGATGATAAAGTTAATATTTTCACATCCACCTTAATACGGTTATTCGATGTCCATGCGCCTATTCGCTCTATTAGAGTAAAACATCTTCCGGCTCCTTGGCTGACTGATGATATCAAGTTGTTAATGAGCAAAAAAGTGGCAACTAAATCCAAATACAAAGCTAGAACCACTGATTCCAATTGGAATAAATATGTTGCCATTAGAAATCATTGCAATAAGGTGTGTAGGGATGCTCAACGCCAACATATTCACACTTCTGTACAAAACGGAAATCCAGCAAAAGTCTGGAAATTTCTTAAATCAATGGGTGTCGGCAAGTCGCGCCAAAACAACATTTCTAAAGACTTAGATATTAATCTCCTAAATCAACATTTCTCTGTTTCGTCTCACATGGATAAGACATTAAAATCAAATACTCTTAATTTTCTTTTATCCATACCGGCGCCCGATTATTCTCCTTTTCATCATCATCATCATTTCAGCCTATACTTGTCCACTGCTGAACATAGGCCTCCCCAATCGCTTTCCAGCGTAACCGGTCCGATGCCACCTGCATCCAACGATTTCCTGCGATTTTCACAAGATCGTCGGTCCATCTGGCAGGCGGTCGTCCTACGCTGCGCTTGCCAATACGTGGTCTCCACTCTAGAATCTTTCTGCCCCAACGCCCGTCCGATCTTCGCGCTATGTGGCCAGCCCATTGCCACTTCAGCATGCTAATCCTGAGGGCTATGTCGGTGACCTTGGTTCTTCTACGAATCTCCTCATTCCTGATTCGATCACGTAGAGAAACGCCGAGCATAGCTCTTTCCATAGCTCGCTGAGCAACTTTGAGCTTTTTTATGAGACCTATTGTAAGAGACCACGTCTCTGATCCATATGTCATCACTGGTAACACACATTGACTAAAAACTTTAGTCTTTAGGCACTGAGGTATTTTGGATGAGAAGATGTTGCGCAGTTTCCCGAACGCTGCCCAGCCGAGTTGAATTCGTCGATTGACCTCTCTCTCAAAGTTGGACCTACCTAACCGGACTGCCTGTCCCAGGTAAATGTATTCGTCGACAACTTCAAGAGTAGAGTTCCCAACGGTGAGTGCGGTGGGTACGACATGGACATTAAACATTATTTTTGTTTTGTCCATATTCATTTTAAGACCCACTTGTTGGGATACTCTATTGAGGTCACCGAGCATTCGTCCTAGATCTTCCAGTGACTCCGCCATGACCACAATGTCGTCGGCAAATCGAAGGTGAGTGATGTATTCGCCATTGATGTTGATGCCAAGTCCTTGCCATTCCAAGACCTTGAAGGCGTCCTCTAAGGTGGCCGTAAACAGTTTCGGAGAAATGACGTCTCCCTGTCTTACTCCTCTTTTTATGGGGATCACCTTCGTGCACTGCCCCTGTACTCGGACTGACATGGTGGCGTTATTATACAAGCACTTCAACACTTCGATGTACCTATAGTCAATGCGGCATCGCTGGAGAGATCTAAGAACCGCCCAAGTCTCGATCGAATCAAAGGCTTTCTCATAGTCCACAAACGCCAAGCATAGTGGCCGATTATACTCCTCAGTCTTCTGTATAACCTGCCGCAGCGTATGTATGTGGTCTATGGTACTAAAACCTTTCCGGAAACCGGCTTGTTCGGGAGGCTGGAAGTCATCAAGCCTTCGTTCGAGACGATTCGTAATGACTCTCGAAAACAACTTATAAACATGGCTCAGCAGTGTGATGGGCCTATAGTTCTTCAATAAGGTGTTATCACCTTTCTTGAAAAACAGCACCACCACACCCCTGTTCCATGCTTCCGGCGTTTTCCCTTCAAGCAAGACGGAATTAAATAGCCTCTGAAGGACTTTAAGTACCGGCGATCCGCCCGCCTTCAGAAGTTCTGCAGTAATTCCGTCTTCACCCGGCGCTTTGTTGTTTTTTAGTTGTTTGAGAGCCATCCTAATTTCGCACAGGCTGATGTCCGGGTTATCTTCAGTGCAGTGTCGGGTTAGCTTGGCTCTTGGGTCTTTTACCAAGTCAACAACAGGTTTAGCTACTGAGGTATATAACTGTCCATAGAACCTCTCTATCTCCCTGAGCACCTCTGACCTATTTGACGTTACGTTTCCGTCCTCCGTCTTCAGCTTCGTCAACTGGCTCTGCCCAATAGACGCGTCTCTTGCGAGCCCTTGTTCTGCTCTATGGTCTCCTCAATACGCCTTGCATTGAAGGACCGTAAGTCGTGTCGCAAGGACTTCAATATCTGTCCATTAAGCTGCCTATAGGACTTAGCATCATCGGAGGTTTGGAGCGTCATGGAACGTCGCTCAGCCATGAGGTTTCGGGTGTAGTCAGATAGTTTTTGAGGCCTATTTTTACGGTGGGTCTTAAAATACTTGGACCCGACTGTATGAGCAGTCTCTACCAGCCTGTTGTTGATTTCGTCCACTGATGCGCTGCTGTCTAGCAATTCGAAGCGGTTTGACAATTCGAGTTGAAAGTTCTCGGGGTTTTGGATATATGCATGAGTAGGTCGGAGCGTAGACTTCATCAGACGCGATCTTTCCATTTTGACATTAATATTTAATGTGCCTCTGACCATTCGGTGATCACTGCCGGTTTTTACCCTGTGAATCACGGAGACATCATTAAATATTTGTCGCATGGTGCTCATGATGAAGTCTATCTCATTTTTTGTGGAACCATCAGGGCTCATCCAGGTCCATTTCCTATGAGGCGGCTTCTGGAAGAAAGAGTTCATCATAAAGAGTCCCTCTTTCTCCAGAAATTCGGCCAGCCTCTGACCCCTGGGGTTGCGCTGCCCATATCCAAATTGCCCCACTCTCAACTCATCATCGCCCCGTTTGCCCAGCCGCGCATTGAAGTCACCCATAACCACTGTAAAGTGTGTTTTGGAAGTATGTATGGCTCTACTAATGTCCTCATACATAACTTCGACGTCATCATCTGAGTATGCCGAGGTCGGTGCGTAGACCTGTATGACCTTCAGCGAATATCTTTTAGATATTCTGAGTATCAGGTACGCTACCCTGCTCGACACACTAGTGATGGACACAACGTTGTTTATGAGTGACTTGTGGACGATAAATCCGACACCACCTTGGGACTGCTGTTCGCCCTCCCGGTAGTAAAACAAGTTGCCGGATTTTAAGGTTATCGTGTCCTCGCCCTCTCTTCGGACCTCCGATAAACCAACAATACTCCACCGCAACTTGTTTAACTCTTCTTCCAGCTCAACTAGCTTCTCATCTGTCCTCAATGTGCGTGCGTTGTATGTCACCAGGGCCAATTTTCGGTTTTGGTGGTAGCCGAATCTCTGCCGGAGATTCTTAGCACCCCTTGTCCTGTCGTTACCATGGCTGCTACCGTGGCCAGGACGAACAGGACCGCCGGGGACTAGGGGCCTGGTTTTTCTACTTTCTTCCATAATTGGGGGTGTTTGCCATACTCGCCACGCTTGGCAGGCGGGTTGGCGAGCGCAGTTATTGGTCGTCGAAGTGTTAAGGGAACGCTGCTGCCCATTCCCTAGTTTTCCCTTAGTCGCCTTGTACGACACCCGATGGGATGAGATGGGTTGGTCCTATTCTAAGCCGGGAACCACGCGGAAGAGCCGGGAACCACGCGGAAGAGCCGGGAACCATTCTCCATTTATTTTTAGTCAATTCCCTGCTTGTGATGTTAAAAAGAGCATAGAATCGATTACATCCAATGCAGTCGGCAGTGACTGTATCAGCCGTAATATTATCCTACATATCCTTGATGAAATCCTTCCTGTCATTTGCCATATCTGTAACCATTCCATATCCAGGGGCCACTTTCCATCTTCTTGGAAAGAAGCCCAAATAACGCCTCTCCCGAAAAAATGCAATCCCACGTCCTTCTCTGAATATCGTCCCATATCTATATTACCTTTTCTATCAAAGGTTCTCGAGCGCCTCGTCCACGATCAACTGAGTCAATTCCTTAATAAAAATTCCCTTCTTAATCCTTTCCAGTCTGGCTTCCGTCCTGGTCACAGTACCGTTACTGCGTTGGTGAATATTACGGATGATATAAGGTTAGGAATGGAAAATAGTAATTTAACAATACTTGCACTGCTTGACTATAGCATTGACTTGGGTATCGTAAAAAATAATTAAAAAGATCTTTTTAAACAAACTTTTATAGTAAAAACACATTGGATCATCATCATCATCATCATCATCTCAGCCTATACTTGTCCACTGCTGAACATAGGCCTCCCCAATCGCTTTCCAGCGTAACCGGTCCGATGCCACCTGCATCCAACGACTTCCTGCGATTTTCACAAGATCGTTGGTCCATCTGGCAGGTGGTCGTCCCACGCTGCGCTTGCCAATACGTGGTCTCCACTCTAGAATCTTTCTGCCCCAACGGCCGTCCGATCTTCGCGCTATGTGGCCCGCCCATTGCCACTTCAGCTTAACGGCTATGTCGGTGACCTTGGTTCTTCTACGAATCTCTTCATTCCTGATTCGTTCACGTAGAGAAACGCCGAGCATAGCTCTCTCCATAGCTCGCTGAGCAACTCTGAGCTTTTTTATGAGACCTATTGTAAGAGACCACGTCTCTGATCCATATATCATCACTGGTAACACACATTGACTAAAAACTTTAGTCTTTAGGCACTGAGGTATTTTGGATGAGAAGATGTTGCGCAGTTTCCCGAACGCTGCCCAGCCGAGTTGGATTCGTCGATTGACCTCTCTCTCAAAGTTGGACCTACCTAACCGGACTACCTGTCCCAGGTAAATGTATTCGTCGACAACTTCAAGAGTAGAGTTCCCAACGGTGAGTGCGGTGGGTACGACATGGACGTTACACATTATTTTCGTTTTGTCCATGTTCATTTTAAGACCCACTTGTTGAGATACTCTGTTGAGATCGCCGAGCATTCGTCCTAGATCTTCCAGCGACTCCGCCATGACCACAATGTCATCGGCAAATCGAAGGTGAGTGATGTATTCGCCATTGATGTTGATGCCAAGTCCTCGCCATTCCAAGAGCTTGAAGGCGTCCTCTATGGTGGTCGTAAACAGTTTCGGAAAAATGACGTCTCCCTGTCTTACTCCTCTTTTTATGGAGATCGCCTTCGTGCACTGCCCTTGTACTCGGACTGACATGGTGGCGTTATTATACAAGCACTTCAACACTTCGATGTACCGATAGTCAATGCGGCATCGCTGGAGAGATCTAAGAACCGCCCAAGTCTCGATCGAATCGAAGGCTTTCTCATAGTCCACAAACGCCAAGCATAGTGGCCGATTATACTCCTCGGTCTTCTGTATAATCTGCCGCAGCGTATGTATGTGGTCTATGGTACTAAAGCCTTTCCGGAAACCGGCTTGTTCGGGAGGCTGGAAATCATCAAGCCTGCGTTCGAGACGATTCGTGATGACTCTCGAAAACAACTTGTAAACATGGCTCAGCAGTGTGATGGGCCTATAGTTCTTTAATAAAGTGTTATCACCTTTCTTGAAAAAGAGTTCCACCACACCCCTGTTCCATGCTTCCGGCGCTTTTCCTTCGAGCAAGACGGAATTAAACAGCCTCTGAAGGACTTTAAGTACCGGCAATCCGCCCGCTTTCAGAAGCTCTGCAGTAATTCCGTCTTCACCCGGCGCTTTGTTGTTTTTAAGTTGGTTGAGAGCCATCCTAATCTCGTACAGGCTGATGTCCGGGATATCTTCAGTGTAGTGTCGGGTTAGCTTGGCTCTTGGGTCTTTTACCAAGTCAACAATAGGTTCAGCTACTGAGGTATACAACTGTCCATAGAACCTCTCTATCTCCCTGAGCACCTCTGACCTATTCGACGTTACGTTTCCGTCCTCCGTCTTCAGCTTCGTCAACTGGCTTTGCCCAATCGACGCGGCTCTTGCGAACACTTTGGAGCCCTTGTTCTGCTTTATGGTCTCCTCAATACGTCTTGTGTTGAAGGACCGTAGATCGTGTCGCAAGGACTTCAATATCTGTCCATTGAGCTGCCTATAGGACTTAGCATCATCGGAGGTTTGGAGTCTCATGGTACGTCGCTCAGCCATAAGGTTTCGGGTGTAGTCGGATAGCTTTTGAGGCCTATTTTTACGGTGGGGCTTAAAATGCTTAGACCCGACCGTATGGACAGTCTCTACCAACCTATTGTTGATTTCGTCCACTGATGCGCTGCTGTCTAGCAATTCGAAGCGGTTTGCCAATTCGAGTTGAAAGTTCTCGGGGTTTTGGATATGTGTATTAGAAGGTCGGAGCGTAGACTTCATCAGACGCGATCTTTCCATTTTGACATTAATATTTAATGTGCCTCTGACCATTCGGTGATCACTGCCGGTTTTTACCCTGTGAATCACGGAGACATCATTAAATATTTGTCGCATGGTGCTCATGATGAAGTCTATCTCATTTTTTGTGAAACCATCAGGGCTCATCCAGGTCCATTTCCTATGAGACGGCTTCTGGAAGAAAGAGTTCATCATAAAGAGTCCCTCCTTCTCCAGAAATTCGGCCAGCCTCTGACCCCTGGGGTTGCGCTGCCCATATCCAAATTGCCCCACTCTCAAATCATCATCGCCCCGTTTGCCCAGTCGCGCATTGAAGTCACCCATAATTACTGTAAAGTGTGCTTTGGAAGTATGTATGGCTCTACTAATGTCCTCATACATAACTTCGACCTCATCATCTGAGTATGCCGAGGTCGGTGCGTAGACCTGTATGACCTTCAGCGAATATCTTTTGGATATTCTGAGTATCAGGTACGCTACCCTGCTCGACACACTAGTGATGGACACAACGTTGTTTATGAGTGACTTGTGGACGATAAATCCGACACCACCTTGGGACTGCTGTTCGCCCTCCCGGTAGTAAAACAAGTTGCCGGATTTTAAGGTTATCGTGTCCTCGCCCTCTCTTCGGACCTCCGATAAACCAACAATACTCCACCGCAACTTGTTTAACTCTTCTTCCAGCTCAACTAGCTTCTCATCTGTCCTCAATGTGCGTGCGTTGTATGTCACCAGGGCCAATTTTCGGTTTTGGTGGTAGCCGAATCTCTGCCGAAGATTCTTAGCACCCCTTGTCCTGTCGTTACCATGGCTGCTACCGTGGCCAGGACGAACAGGACCGCCGGGGACTAAGGGCCTGGTTTTCTTGCTTTCTTCCATATTGGTTGGGGGTGTTTGCCATACTCGCCACGCTTGGCAGGCGGGTTGGCGAGCGCAGTTTTTGGTTGTAAAAGTGTTAAGGGAACGCTGCTGCCCATTCCCTAGTTTTCCCTTAGTCGCCTTGTACGACACCCGATGGGATGAGATGGGTTGGTCCTATTCTAAGCCGGGAACCACGCGGCAAAAGCCGGGAACCACGCGGCAATTGCACACATTGGATATATCTAGCTTAGTTGGGTAGTTCCACTGGCCATTTTCTGGATAGTCAAAGTCAAAGTCAAAAATCATTTATTTGCATAGGCATTTTTTACATCTACCACCGGATCGGAAAGCGGCTTCCACTGAGAAGATCCGGCGAGAAACTCAGCGGGCTAGTCTTTTAATTTAATTTATTTGGCCTTTCTGATAACCATTTTTTTTTTAATTCAAAATTGTATACATCATGTAATACAATAAAAATAAAATAAATAAATAAAATCATTGAATAATGTTGCTGATTGAGGAGCTGCTCACACCCAATCTGTTTTATCGTCAAGGTAATGCGAAATTTTGTAATACCCTTTCTCACAGAGTCTAGTTTTAATTGCCTTTTTAAATTTATTAATAGGAATGTTTTGGATATCTATAGATAATTTGTTGTAGAAGCGTATACATTGCCCTATGAAAGAATTACTAATTCTGTGGAGACGAGTAGAATGTGCAATAAGATCATCTTTGTTCCGTGTATTTACATGATGAATGTCGCTATATTTTTCAAAATTACTGATAGACTTTAGGATCTTCTCTTACAGACCATTCTGGATTCCTCCACTCTCATACTTCGTTTGATACACGTTCGCCGGTAAAGGTGGCTCTTAACTTTCCCTTCTGATAAGATACGATCTATTTGGTCACGGTAAAATAATTTAGGTCTCCACCATAATAAAACCCCAAAAACTTATTTTTTTAAGTTATACTTCGTCTGTTTTTTTGTCCGTACTAAATTTTTAAACGGCGGAACAGATTTTAATTAAACTGTCACTGAAAGATGAAGTACTTTTTAGAGATTATTTTAGGTCATTTTAAATCCCGGAAATATGCACGATTCCAGCGGTATAGTTTTAGGAGGTGTTTTAGTTTTTGGAATAATATATAGGATCTGTGCTAGCCCGGAAAGACCGACCTACTTAGGTCAAATTACAACGTGCTTAACCGCAGGTAATAGCTAATCCAGAATAAGCTTGGTCTGGTACCGAACTAACTAAATCAAGTCGTCACGAGTTCAATCCCCGCTCCGGGTGAATCTTTGTGCGACCCACAAACACGGGAATATTTCATATGGTGGGTGTCAGCCTTCAAGAATTTAAAGTTTAAGATCCAAATTGGACGACGAATTGGTCCAATGATTAGTTAATTAACAGTTTAAGCCAGTAC
Organism: Phalera bucephala; assembly: GCA_905147815.2. Lineage (NCBI taxonomy): Eukaryota > Metazoa > Arthropoda > Insecta > Lepidoptera > Notodontidae > Phalera > Phalera bucephala. The sequence continues at coordinate 2,079,180 of LR990616.1, forward strand.
GTGAGTCGAGTAGTCGCGGATTCGATGCCCTCGCGGCAAAAAATCTTTGTACTACCCACTACTATTTTTTTCTGTCTCGGTGTTTGTGTATATGCACACACGATACAGGAATAATTCCTAGTTTTGGGATAATTGTGTACAAGCTTTTATTTAACTGTCTGTCTGTCTTTCCGGTTCAAATCTAGGGATCTATTTTTCAAGCACTTGCGGGTATCCGATTAAGCTGAACTTTGGCATACGTTCATATATAAGTTTGGTGATAACGCAATTTTATGGTACCACGGAAGTGATCTGATAATAGAGTCGGAAGGTGACCATAGGAGCATGTGAACTATACAACATAACCCCCACGTGTTTAGGCTTGTTAGATTCGCATTTACAAGTACTATACAACCAGATAGTGTTCAGGGTCTGACGATGAAGCCGAAAGGTGGCCAATAGAATCACCTAACTACTTAATATAACCCCGCCGTGTTGGGCTCGTTGAATTTTTCTTGGCGAGTAATTTAGACCCAGATGGTATCTAGGGTCTGAAGATGAAGCCGGACGTAATTTATAGGAACTTCTAAACTATGCAAGATAATTTCGTTGTTTTTGTGCTATAAAAGATTCTTTTTAAGAGGTATTTCTTTAATGATTCATTTGAGTTTACCTCAATTAGTTTTCCTCATATATTGCGAGGAATGAATCACCTGAACCTCTGATTCATATGAAATTATGTCAAAACCAAGCACGTCAATGCGTGCGTCATATTATAGAACCAACTAGCAGATAAAAAAACTGCATATAGCTTTTAAGTTTTTCCACAATTTTTTAGAATTTTTAAAGTTTTTATTTATATGTTGCGTAAAATAACTTTTTTTTTCGTTTTCAACAGCAACTATCACCAATTGTTTCATAGTTTTGTAGTTTAATTTTTGTACATCTGTTCTGTATTGCTTATATTTGTCATGGTAGCTGTCCCTGATTTGCATCATGTCTTTAACGGTGCCAGTTATCCAAGGATGCGGACGGTCCTGAAATTTAGCAGTCTTAAAGGGTGCATGTAAATCGAACAAAGCCACAAGAAGATCTGAGTATGTTAGAACCATTTTGCTTACGTCATTATGATATGATCTGAAATAGTCCCAATTCACACTATTAAGGTCATTATGCAAAAGATTTGGCAATATATTTTTAATAGGTCTGTAGGTTACTAGGTAAGGAGATATTTTATCTTTTTTAAAATTAAATTCAGCTAAGATCATGGCGTGGTGTCCTAGGTCAGGAGAGTGTTTGGTGATTATATTGCGGGCTTTAGCATCCGAACAAACAATTTCAATCAATGTCTTGCTATGCTCAGTAAAGTGTGTTGGGTCTGTTACAACTTGGTTTAAATTAAGACATTGTAGAAATTGGTTTAGTAGGACGAATTTGTTTTATGCGTGTCAAGAACATCTATGTCAAAATCTCCAGCCAATACCAGTTTGTCATAACGAGTAAAGGATGAAATGGAGTCTGTAATCGCATCCAGAAAGATGTTTATGTCAAGCCAAGGTGGCCTGTAGGCAGTTCCAATGATAAGCTCAGTACCCCTTATATTTAGTCGAATCCACATTTGCTCTACCAATGATGCTAGAGGGTGCTGAAGGATGAAATTTTTAACACCCTTTCGTATGTAAAAGCCTACACCACCTCCCCTCCCCCCACGAATATGGTTAGGACAGGGGGAGTGGCACAGTCGATAGCCAGGTACTGTTGGTGCCCCATCATCCTCACCAGGTCTAAGCCAAGTCTCGTTGATGGCCATGATATCAGGTTTTAAGCTTTCAATTGCTACAATGAATTCGTCATGGCCTGTGCGAAGTGATCCCGTATTAAAGAGGCCAACTCTGAGATGAGAAGTACTAATCATTGATAAAAATTATTAATATATGTATTAGCTTGCAGATAAGTGTTAATATATAGCTAGATATGTAAATAATAACAAAGGCATACAGAATTGTAATTACAAAAATTGGTTTAAATATTGATTCATAGTTAAAATGAGATATGGTGATTGAATTATTCCAAAGAGATATACAGATTAACTCAAAATAATGACTGTGGTGGCCTGGAGATTCTGTAACAAGCAAATAAGTTCTTTTAAAGTTAGGGTGGTGCAAAACTGGTAAAAAATGTGTATAAGCGGGGACTACTACGTATGATGAGATATGTTTTATTATTAAATATAGATTGCATAGAAATAAATAGTACGTCACTTTTTTTTTATAATAGATTATATATACAATATTATATATTATATAGGACAGGTGAACGAAATGGGTGCTAACTATGTTTTTCCCCACACAACACTCTACAATTACATTAGTGTAAGACGATAGATACAAAACATATATCATAATGAAGCGGCAGGACAAGTCAAACAGAGCTGGCACCAAAAACACGCTGTATGTCAGCGTCGCATTTGATGTTGTACACAGTGAGACCATCTCCTTGCCTTACGTAGATGCGGCCGCGCCTCGTCCAGGAGAACCGCCACCGCCGTGTTCGGCATTCTTCGCGGACCCGGTGGAACAGCTGACGATTGGAGCGCGTCAGTCTCTCATTGACATAAATACGGGGGCCAGTGGCCGCGCGACCGGCGGAGTCGGCCGATAGAGTGCGGCGCACACGCGCGGCGCGTAGCAGCTCGTCGCGCAGGTGTCGGCGCGCCAGCCGCACAAACACGCGCCTCGGCCGCGCCGCCGCGCCGACCTCCGCTTCCGCCACCGTCACCGCGCCCACCCGCTCAGCGAACACTATGTCGCGCTCCTCTAGATGCACGCCCAGCCTCACGGCGAGCATCGACACAGCATGCAGAACATTCTCCCCCTTGTCCTCTGGGAGATGCCCTATCTCCAGGTCAGACAGCAGAGCCTCCTGGTCACGGTCGTTCAACTCGATTTTGAGCTGAGCGACCTGTTTCTCCAGACCCGAGACACTGCCTGCATCCGGATCCGCCTGCCGCCGCTCCAATGCCTCCAGCCTGGTCTCCAGGCCGTCCATTCTCTCGGTGGCACTGCGGAGCGATGCCCGAAATTCCGCCATTTCCCTCCGAAACTCGCGGATATCGGACCGGATCTCCTCCATGTAACCGGTGAGCTTATGTCTAAGATCGTATATGGCTGCAGCGGCACCAGCAGTGTCCTCCTCACTTTCGGCCGCTGGGCCCCCAGATGTCTCACAGGAAGGTGTTACGTCCTGGCCTGGACTCCCGCACACGCTTCTGACAGGGGTAGAGCTATTGTCATCTCTACGTAGCTTGATCTTGCACTCAGGACAAGTCCAGGCCTTACTAATTACCGTAGTTTCAGAGGCCATAAGACACTGCTTATGGTAAACAGCCGAGCAGCTGCTACATGTGGCGGCACCTACCAGCGTGAGGAATTTACCACAAGCCCCACACTTTGCCATCGTATCGACCGCTGCTATGGATTATGCGCTTTGAGGGATAATCAGTAAGGCCTCAAGTCGATAGATGGAGCTACCAGGACCAAATCGATATACTGTGTTATGTCGATAAGTAAACACCATGCAGTCAGGCAACACCATAGGCCGAGCAGTATCACTAGACGATCAATAGCGCGCGCACACTGTTGTGACAATAGTTGATTAATTTACGTGCAAAATAGTTATTATATATATTTTACTTTCACCACTATAATTACTCACTGCAGCTGGAGAGATTTAAGTTGTAAATAAAGTAGTTTACACCGCTCACTTTTGCTGTAGAACAATATACACTGTTTATAATGTAACAAACTTTCAGATTACTAATAACCTGTATTGAATAACCCGTTTATAGAATTTATTATCTTGACTTTAGACTGAGAGCTACCAAGCACTTTGACATCAGTGACGTCAGTCCCTGGGTACACTTTTATCGGATAAGGGACACTCCATTATTAATTATTGCTCACCGGGTTTATCATACCATAAGTTAAGGCATAAAATCTTGAATTTTGAATTTAGCCCCGGCAGTACATTGTTAATATTTATTGGAAATAGGGCAAATGTTAACGAGAAACAATTAATACAATATAATAACTAGTTACTCAATTTAAAGGTAGCGAAGATTGTAATGTTCACATTTCCCTATAGCAAAAGCTTGCCACAGGTGGAAAATGATGCTATATATAAGCTGAATATGACATTGCATAATTTAAATTCACAAAATAACTATAATAATAGTGACAAAATGCATGGCATTGACATCAACAGTTATGTTAATAACTCATACTATTTTTATCTTTTAAAATATTTTAAAAGCTGGTTCGCTATCATAGTTTTTATATACATCAACCAAAAACTTGGCTAATAACAAAGTTGCTTCTATTGAGCAATATGATATTGACATTTGTAATGTAAATTCAGACATTTTTAATATTAAAACTTTTCGCATTTCAAATAATTTTAATTACACTTTGCGTGTAATTAAGAGGACAATAGAGGCATCCTCTTGTCAATTTCAATTTAAATAAAATATTTAACAATAAAACAAATTTAATTAACCTGGCGCATCGAAATATTCAATGTATAACAGGCAAAGATTTGGAAATTGAATTATTTATGACTGCCTCGTTGGTCTGGTGGCAAAGCGCATCGCTTTGTGATCATGAGGTCCTAGGTTCAAATCCTAGGTCGGACAAATGTAGTTTTTCTAACGAAAAATTCCTAGTATGAGTCCGGAGTCTGGAAATGTGCCCGGTATATGGCAATAGGCTCGCCCCCTATTACATGGGATCTAACATCGTCGGCGAAACGTGGGTGTACTCAGTACACCTCTGCCACTCCCGCTGGGGAATATAGGCGTAACGGTGTGAATTATTTATGAATGTTTGCAAGATAGATATTCTCTGTCTTACTGAACATTGGCTGAAAAGTAACCAGATCACGTTCAATTTCTCAAATCACCAGGTTTCTAGCTTAGCTTAGTTCTTACTAGGAAGTTTATAACTCTTATGCAATCGTATAATATGTACAATGTTTTCTTGGAACCTACTAGAATAACTGCTACTAGTGCAACATGTATTGATAATATTTTTGTTTGGTTGTGTTGCTAGTGGTGTATTTCCTGATCTTATGAAACTTAGTAGAGTGATTCCTTTGTTTAAACCGGGTAGTACATCGGATCCAAATAACTTTCGACCTATTTCTGTGCTGCCCACGTTAAATAAAATATTTGAAAAAATTATCCTAAATCAAAATCAAAAGTTTTTTATTCATGTAGACCAAAAGGCACTTATGAATAGTCAAAAAGAGAAAATTATTATTACTTAAGACTCTACCACCCGTTCAGAAAGTCATTCCTGTGGAGAAGAAGGGCAAGAAACTCCACGGTTACTCTTTTTTAAAAAATGAGGTTTACAATTCTTTTTGTATACATTGCATTTATGGAGTATGGGAGAACAATGCAGAACGAGCTAAATAGATGTGCTTAAGTATAGATTAATGATAAGTGTACTTAGATTCATGATATTGGTCAGTGTCTACATAGTCCTCTCATTTACAAAATAGAGATGTTGTAGAGGTATATAATAAAAAGCATAATAATAATAGTAAGAGAAAGTGTTACTATAAAATATGTAAAGAGCGCGTACAAAACAACTGGTCATAGCTCCAGTGTGATGCCGAACGAGACAAAATTTAACAGCATTATGGTACACGTTCAGTCAGACAAAGGGCAGGGGACGGACCAGTCCCCACCAGCAGCACCCGTTCACGAGTATGACCTGAGAAGCAGCCATCACTCTCCTCAACCATTTTAGAGGGAAAAGAATGACCCGCTCCACAGAGCCGCCACTAGCAAAGACATTTTAGTGAGCATGACCAATCCACGACCCTGTCAACATCGTTCGAGAATAATATTTAAAATCAATGAACGCTCGCTAGGCAGGACACGCTGCACTTAACATTAAATTCTTCTAGATTTCAGTTAATTTGTGTAAAGGCATTTTTATAATTTAAAAAATCATTTAGTGTATAATATCCTTTACTCATTAGTAAAGATTTAATATCCTTTCAAATCTGTCAAGTGGCAACTCTAACATGGGCTTTGGTATCTTATTGAAGCAGCGAATACCGACTCCTACGAAGGAAGTAAATACTTTTTTAAGCCTAACAATTGGTAATACCAGTTTATGTTTATTTCTAGTATTTAATTTATGAACGTCACTCACTTTATTAAATAAATGGATATTCCTACGTATGTACACTATGTTGTCGTATATATACTGTGAAGCGACCGTGAGAATGTTGATCTCTTTAAAAAGTTCTCTGAGGGAAGCCCTAGGTCCAAGGTCATAAATGGCACGGATAGCTCTTTTTTGCAGTATGAATACATTTTCCACGTCAGCAGCGTTACCCCACAGTAGGATACCATAAGACATAATGCTATGGAAGTAACTAAAATAAACTAGACGTGCCGTATCCACATCCGTAAGTTGCCGTACTTTCCACACTGCATAAGCAGCGGAGCTAAGTTTACCCGCAAGTGATGAGATATGGGCCCCCCATTGGAGTTTGGAGTCTAGGGTAATGCCTAGAAAGACAGTGGAGTTCACGAGGTCCAGCTTTGTGCCATTAATAAGAATATTCGTAGCATTAACTTTTACATTGGGCATAGTAAATTTAATACACTTTGTCTTGAGTGAATTAAGCAATAGATTGTTTATTTCGAACCAATTTGATATCCGTGAAAGAGCACCATTCACATCGTCAAAATTAAGCTTAGCTCTGTCAACTTTGAAGATCAATGAGGTATCATCTGCGAATAGTACAATGTCACAGACATCACGGACAAAGTTCGGCAGGTCATTAATATATACTAAAAAGAGAAAGGGTCCTAAGATGGAGCCCTGTGGAACACCAATTGAAATATTAACTTCCTGAGACTTGACCCCGTTAATCTCAACACATTGAGACCTTTCACCTAAGTATGAAGCTAATAAATTAAGGGCAGTGTTTTTAATACCGTAATGCCTTAGCTTTTTAATAAGGGTTGCATGCTCAACACAGTCGAATGCCTTAGAGAGATCACAGAATACACCAATTGCATTCTGCGATGCCTCCCAGGCACCGTAAATTTGCTGAAGCAGACCTACTCCCGCGTCTGTGGTTGAACGTCCCTTAGTAAAACCATATTGATCACCGTGTAACAGCTTATTCTCATTAAAGTGGTTAAGCAATTGATTGAGTAGGATCTTTTCATAAATTTTACTCAAGGCCGGCAAGATGGAAATCGGTCTAAAATTGGAAGGCTCGCTTTTTATCCCTGATTTAAAAATCGGTACAACTTTACTAAGTTTCATTAAGTCGGGGAACCTACCCTTCTCTACACATTTATTAAATATCGTCGCCAGCGCAGGTGCTATAGCCATTACTATGCTATCTAGTATTTTTAATGATATACCCCAGAAGTCGACAGTGTTTTTAATGTTTAACGACTTAAAGGTTAAGATTATGTCTGTCGGGGTCACATATTTAAATTCAAACAAGACATTGCATTCTTTTACACTGATTTTTAATATTAGTTCAGCTTTTCGGGAAGAGGAGTTCAAAGAGCCAGTAGTATGAACTGGAATTTCACTAAAAAAATTATTAAAAGCCTGCGCAATATCGAAATCATCTGTTAAGATGTTATCATTAATTACAAGTTCAATAAGATCGTCGCGTGGTTGAGTTCTCCCAGATACACTGTTAATTATACCCCATGTGGTTTTGATCTTATTTGATGACCTTTTGATCATATTGCTATAATATAAAGACTTTGCTGCAGTACACACCTTCCTAAAAGTCTTCGAGTAGTTTTTAACATATTCCAAGAAAGCTGGGTTTTGATTATATGTTTTCGTATCATACAGTTCATACATCTTAGCTCTACTTTTATGAATTCCTACAGTAGCCCAATCACTAAACTTTGCTTTCTTGGCCGTTGAAAATGATTTTATTTTAAATATATTATCGAATTCTGATTTCATGGTATCAAAAAGGTTTTGATATAGGTAATTGGGATCATTATGTAACCAATCCATTAGATATGCGATTGTAAACTTTATCCCTAAAACAGTTTATACGTCGATCTGATATCGGCCTACAAGTAACTTTACATAACTTAGGTATAAGGTGGCTGGGTACTGACACCAACAAACCACTATGATCTGAGGGCAAAGCGTTTATAATTAATTTATCAAACACTTCACAGTCGCAAAACACATTATCTAAACAGGTAGCAGACGTAGCAGTGATTCTAGTCGGTTCATTAAACAAGCATACTAGATTAAAAGATTTAAAAAGAGTAATTAGTCTACAGCTAATGGATGACTTTTCGATTAGATTGACATTGAAGTCACCACATATAATGCTTTGCTTTTTAATACCAGAAATTTTTTTTAACACCTCTTCCATAACGTTTTCAAATGTATTAAAATCACCTGAGGGCGGTCGGTAAACGCATGCTACAACATAACTATCCAGTTCGACACAAGATATCTCAACAATGCGTTCAATAGAAAGACCCATAATGTCCTTGCGCTCTTTACACTTGATGTCGTTGGCGACTAATATTAGAGACCCTCCGCGTATGGCTGTTTTTCTTGTGAACGCACTCAACACTGTGTACTGACTTTGATATTTGATTATTTCATGAGATTTCAGCCAATGTTCAGTAACACAGAATAAATGGACGTTGTATTTCCTAAGAAATAATTCTATCTCGAGATCTTTGCCAGCTAAACCTTGCATATTCTGATGAAAAATATTTAATTCTATTGACTTAGCTGTTGTCGCATTTACTAGTTTAAACTATGGTCACACAACCTAATGTTGCTGCCAGTATCAATCATTTTATTTTGGTTTATATTGCATATAACCGCGTCATTTTTTTGTATATTAAATGCTAACAATGTAGCCAACTGTCGTTTAGTTGTAAAGGGCAGATACATAGTATCTTCTGTCAGCCTAAACTTGCTAATGAATTTATTTATATCAAAATAAAAAATGGCGTCACTATGACGGTGTGTTATGTTGTAAATATATAAATTCATGTCATAAATGTGCCTGTTTTGCTGAGTGGTTAAGTTACTGGCATATGGCAAGGCACAGAATACAAATTTACAATTTAATTTAGAATGCAGCTCTAATAATTTTTCAATACCCCTAGTCAGGTCCTTCCTCTTAACTGATAAACTATCACCATAAAATATAACAGTGGCTGTGTCCTTGTCTAAATTAGCTTGACTAATATTATCACTCAAGTGATTTAAACTGGCCCCAGGTGAACAGAAATTAGTTACTTTCTGATCTAAATGCCTAGATAATAAGGAACCTAAGTCTTGGCCTATTTTATCTGAAAAAACAATTACAGACTTTTGTGGATATGTAGGTTTTTTGCATGTTTTTGTGGCCGGTTGGCTAACAGGGTTATTTAGGTAAGAGCTAGCACTATTATTTACTTGCATTACATTAATAGAGCAATCAGATAATAATGTGTCCAATGAGGGGGTATCGATTGGGGTGGGTGGGATAGCACAGCTTGCTGTAAGAGATTCAAACCGCTCAAGGTTGTATGTCCCCATTTTTAGGATCTCATCAGTAGCTCTGATATGCTCTTTGATCTGCTTTTGAGCATCTTCATACCTTAAGGTCATTTTCCTAAGTTCAGACTGCAGATGAAAGATTTCAGTCTGCAATTCATTTACCTCAGTGTCATACACACAGTGACTATGAGCAAGCTCAGAGTCTAATCAGTTGATAAGCCACTTTAGCAGTCATAAACTACTTCACAAAAACCAGTTTGGATTCACTAAGAATCGCTCAACTACTGATGCAGGTGTTGAATTAATGAGAAATATTTTATGGCCTGGGAGAACTCGAAGGGTGCTTTAGGTGTATTCTGCGACTTGTCTAAGGCGTTTGACGGTGTGCATCATGAAACTCTCCTTAGGAAATTACACCATTACGGAATTAGGAACAGGGCTCTCGACCTCTTGACATCTTATCTCTGTGATAGAATTCAAAAGGTTGATGTTAATGGAAGCGATCTACCGGTTCTAACGTGACAATGGGCGTGCCTCAGGGTTCGATTCTCAGTCCATTTCTATTCCTCATATATATAAATGATTTACCCTACTATATAGGGGATAATCAGGACATTGTGCAGTTTACGGATGATACATCTCTATTATTCAAAATTAAAAGACAGCTGCTTAATTATGACGATGTGAACAGTGCACTGTCAATGGTTGTTCATTGGTTCAACACGAATAATCTTCTCCTTAATGAGAAGGAAACAAAATGTATTAAATTCACAACGCCAAAGGTTGTAACTAATGTACAAAAAAATGGCGTAGATTTAGACCTTGTATTTTTAGGTATCACTATTGATTCCAGATTACAATGGTAAATTAAGCTCAACGACATATGTTGTAAAGAAAATTAGATTACTATAATATTAGCCCTGTTAGAAAACTGTCCCACTGCTGGGCACGGGCCTCCTCTCCAACTGAGAGGGTTTAGATTTCTAACTGATATTGAAACAGCTAGACTTGTTTATTTCGCTAATTTTCATAGTATTAAGTCATATGGCATACTACTTTGGGGATGCTCTGCAGAACTTAATACCATCTTTGTTCTCCAGAAAAGGGCTGTTCGAGCAATTTTCAATTTGGCCCCGAGAGCTTTTCTTAAGGAAAAGTTTAGAGAGATAAATATTCTAACTGCTGCATCACAATTTATATATGAAAATCTTCTATATGTTAAAAAAAACATCAGTAATTTTGAAAAATATAGCGTCATTCATCATTTTGACGGACGATTTAGCGCAGTGGTTAGGAGCTTGAGCTGCTCCGCCCACTGTGTCGAATAGTCGCAGGTTCGATTCCCGCACGGGACCAATCTTTGTGTTGTGTGATCCACTATTATTTGTTCCGGTCTGGGTATTTGTTTGTGAATTTTCATGTTTGTAAACACACCCACGACACAGGAATAAAACCTAGTGTGGGGCTACGTTTAAAAAAAAAAAATGTAAATACACGGAACAAAGATGATCTTATTGTACATTCCACTCGTCTCCACAGACGTTAGTAATTCATTTATGGGACAATGTATACGCTTCTCCAACAAATTACCCATAGATATCTAAAACATGCCTATCAATAAGTTTTAAAATATTTCGGATTATCTTGACGATAAAACAGATTGGGTTTGAGCAGCTCTTCAATCAGCAACATTTATCAATGATGTATGATATAATTTTTAAAAAACTTGAGGTGTTGCAGTGTTATGCTTGGTTTTGGATTTGATTATATTAATTACCGGATCCCAAGCCCATGGAAGCATCCAGCCGTCTTCTCTATTGAAATTAGGATGGTTTTTTTTAATTTCAATAGCCTCGCGAACCATCCTTGGTAGGAATCGGTGTTCTTTCACGAGGATTTGTGGTCTATCAAATTTGATGTTATGGCGGGTGCGGTCAAGGACATGTTCACAGACTGCAGACTTCTTTGAGCGACGTCTGCAGTCTGTCAACATGATCTAATTGTTCATTCTACTCGTCTCCACAGAATTGGTAATTCTTTCATGGATACCCATAGATACCCGAAACATGGCTATCAATAAATTTAAAAAGGTAATCAAAACTAGACTGTGTAAAAAAGGGTATTACAAAATTTTGGATTATTTTGACGATAAAACAGATTGGGTTTGAGCAGCTCCTCAATCAGCAAAATTAAACAATGCTGTATAAAACAATTTTGAAAAAAAAATGGTTATCAGAAAGGCCAAACAAATGAAATTAAAATACTAACCCGCTGAGTTTCTCGCCGGATCTTCTCAGTGGAGGCCGCGTTCCGATCCGGTGGTAGATGTAAAAAATTTAATAATTTTGACGTTTGTAAGTGCTTATGTATTGGCCTATACAAATAAATGATTTTTGACTTTGACTTTGATCCAACTTCACCTGACCGCGACTGCGACCAAGGACGTTTAGTGATGCAGTCATCGTTATGATAAACATCAATGTACCGATATAATATGATACTATTGTCGTGTAAAAAATAATGTGGAAATGAAACATCAATCTTTTATTAAGCTTTCTATATTGTCGATGTATCGATGTATGATTTCATATCTACCCACTCATAGATTTTATAATAGTTATCGTTTTGTTATTTGCAATAAACTGCTATTAGTAATATGTGTAAATTTTTGTAACGTTTGCTCATGGAATGTTTCGTCTCTTTTAAGTATAGACAAACGCTACTTACTTGGTTTATTACTAGCGTGTATCTTATCTAAGTTTAGATTGTTACCCACTGCTTTGGTTTTGTTTATAATTTGTTTACTGGTTGGGGTTCAAACGTATCAGAATGTGTGGATTGTTGATACCGTTAAAAACTATTGGGTTACAAGACATCATCTACTCAGGTCATGCACAGTACATAACATCTATTATTTGCCATATATTAACTCCAATGTACCCTACAATTTATCGATTTTACTTGTTTATTCACAATCTATCAATTCCTACACTCATTACGCATACTTAGAACAGGTAATAGGCCCTCGTTGTGATTGTTCCTTGTGGATCGCTTTTGGGGTACATGTAATTAGTATTTTCATTAAAAATGGTTGACACCGACATGGAATTGGATAGTATTAATATTTCGGAATCAATGGTTTGCGATGTTGAGGATTGTCATAGTTTTATTGCGCATAAGTTACCAAACATAAAAATCATGACTCAAAACATACGCAGTATATCTCGTAATTACGACGAACTGCTAATTTTGCTAAATCGATTAAAAATGGACATAGATATAATTATACTGACTGAATGTTGGCTGTCGTGCAATGGCTTTATTCCAATTCTACCGGGCTACTGTAATCATATTACGAACAAATATAAAAATCAAAACGATGGACTAATAATCTATTACAAGGAATCACTCAGTGTTCAAATAATGGAACCTGAATTTTCTGACAGTAACTGCTTGATATTAACTATTTGCAATGAAATAGCTATACTTGCAATGTATCGATCACCATCATACTTTAACTTAAGCCCATTTCTAGCATCTCTTAATACTACCTTACCGGCTTTAAAAAACATAAAATCTGTTTTATTAATTGGTGATGTTAATATTGACATATGCTCGCAAACTTTGGACAACAAAGCTGTTGAATATTTAAACACTATGGCCTTTCACGGATACTTATCGGCTCATAATTTCCCCACAAGACATGGCTTAACCTGTTTAGACCATGTTGTGCTCAAAACAAAATTCCGATCGCAAACATTTGTGTTAAATAGTTCTATTACTGACCACGCTGCTGTACTTCTATGTCTTTACCAACATCGCCACAATTTTCTACAGGTTCAGACTCATATTACTAAAATTAATTTTTGTGCTATTAATGAACAATTGGAAAGCATTAATTTTGATTTTACTCGTACCACTGAGTACTTGATCCCAACGAAGCTATGAAAAAATTCATAAGCATAATCGGAAATATAACTACTAATAACACTGTTGTGACTAAAATATCTCGTAGCAAACGTACTTACAAACCATGGATTACGTTAGGATTACTTAAATGTATTAAGAACAGGGATCGTCTTCATAAAAATTCTAAGAAAGCCCCCAATGATTTAACTTTGCGAATTATATATACCAAATACAGAAATTTTTGTAACAACTTATTAAAAAAACTTAAGAGGGAATTTGAAAAAAGAGAATTAGATAGGAACATTAAGAATAATAAATTACTTTGGAAAACTATAAAACAAATTACAAATACTAATAAAACTAAGTCTAGTGCAACTAATTTGTTGGGGACACTACCACAACAATCTGTAGACAGGATCAACAGTTATTTTGTGAATCTTGGCAGTTCGTTAGCTGAGCATATTCTTAATAATCAAAGTCTAACCCGAATGCCATCATATTCTAGCAGGACTAATAAATCCTTTGTGCTTCTTGATACCGATGAGATGGAAATTCTCACACTAATAAATGATTTGAAAATTTCAAGTTCAGTAGGACATGATAAAATATCGAATGACCTTCTTAAAGCCATAAGATATCAAATTCTTTCACCTTTAACACATTTGTTCAATAACTGCATTAATCAAGGTATCTTTCCTAACGTATTAAAAAAATCAATCATTATACCTATACACAAGGCTGGAGACAAACAGTGCCCATCCAATTATAGACCGATTGCAATACTTCCAGGTATCTCCAAATTATTAGAACGAGTTATAAATAAAAGACTTACGCGGTACCTAGAGGACAATAATCTGATATCTACTAATCCATATGGGTTCCGCTTTGGCAAATCAACCGAAGACGCTGTACACACACTGACGGATTTTGTTGTTCGTAAGCTTGATGATGGACAAAAAGCGTTGGCTCTCTTCCTTGATCTTGCCAAAGCTTTCGATACAGTATCCATCCCGCTACTGCTTACTAAGCTTGAAAGTGTAGGAATACGAGGATTACCACTGAAATTATTCCAGGATTACCTCAGTTGTCGCAAACAGTGTGTAAAGGTGGGCCCTTACACTAGTTCTGACTTACCTATCACCTTCGGAGTTCCCCAGGGTTCAGTGCTAGGGCCAACACTTTTTTCAATATACATGAATGACCTCTGTAACCTTGAGTTACAGCAGGGTACTATCATATCATATGCTGATGACACTGTGCTGCTGTTTTCCTCTGATACATGGATCGATACCTTTGCTCTTGCTCAGAAAGGCTTTAATAGTGTTGCTGATTGGCTAAATTCTCACTTGCTTACATTAAACGCTGACAAAACCATGTATATGCCATTTTATGTTAGAAACAATAACCAGCCCCCCTCTACACTTACTATAAAATCACATATAAACGCACACCCTCCCACACTAGACACTTGCGATTGCCCCTCGCTGTCACGGAAGGCAGAAATAAAATATTTAGGTGTGCTTCTGGACTCTTCACTAAATTTCCGGTCTCATGTTACGTTACTACAAACTAGGTTAAGAAAATTAATATATATATTCAAAAACTTAAGATTTGTAGCTGATATAAAACTTATGAAAAACGTTTATATGGCGATTTGTCAATCATTACTCACTTATTGTATCACGTGTTGGGGTGGCGCCTCTAAAACAATTATACTATCCTTAGAGATTGCACAAAGGGCTATTTTAAAAGTGAGCTCCTTCCGACCCATTTATTATCCGACTTCACTTTTATACAAGCATTGGAATCTACTTACTGTTCGTCAACTTTTTATTATTTTCACTACTCTCAAACAACATTCCCTTACCCCATTTGATAAGAATAAGTTATCGAACCGACGTCACTATGTTGTACCCAACCCGTCTCAATTTAAACATGCATTTACCAGAAAGTTTTTTTGTTTCCTTGGTCCGTTTGTCTACAATAAGCTGAACTCTGTTCTTAACATTTACCCTATAACAAAAAAGATGTGCAGGAATAATGTCCAAGATTTTTTACTTACTTGTGATTATCAAAAAACTGAAGAGCTTCTAAATATTTTAGTGTAGTTGCCTTATGAGTATTCACACGAAACACACACAATACACACATATACTTACACGCACTCACTCATGCACGCCCACATACACACACACACATATACACACACACACACACATACACACACACACACACACACACACACACACACGCACCCACGCATGCGCAGACCTAAACACTATTCCAAAAAATATAACCTATGTTATCATGTCGCTTTCGCTTATACACACGCTATGAGGAGAAGACTGTGTCCTGAAATACAGGCTATGCCTAGCTCAGGCACTGTTGCATCATATTTTATTAGTTCTACTCTAAGCAGAGCATCATGTGTATGGTATAACGTTGCTTGTAATGTGTTAATTGTTTTTGTTGCAAATAAAGATTATTATTATTATTATTATTATTATTTGAGGTTTTGTAAAAAAAACATCGCTTCGTTGCATCGATAAGTCGATATTATACAAGTTTTTATTCCTTCTTTTTTCACACATTCTGGTGCAAAATTTGTGATCCCTTTTTCAAACACTTGCGGACATCTGCATAAGTTGAAATTGAGCATAGAAATTTGCTAACGATGCAATAATATAGTTCCTTAGAGGTATGTATGCTAACACTTCATCTGTTTCCAGCATTGTACTAACATAAAGCGAAATCAATACATAAATATTTAGCACGTCGTTGTCTTGCCTATTAAAACATCGATCGTTTCCACCCTTAGTGCTAAATGCCATGTCGTTGCACGTTGCACGTCCTTCTGTAAAGAAGCGCGCGTACCAACTAGAGATGAGTCGTATTTATTAGAACAGATCCAAAGAACAGGTATTTTACGAGAACAGGCGGCACCTAATCCAATTCTGGCAATACCTTATCCACCTAATATTCGTATTCAATATAATCTAATGTTTAGCGCGCTCACTCACACCTGTTCCCGCGCTCTCTCACTCACTTATATGCTTATCGCTTTGCTATCCCGCTTACGTGTAAGGGAGCGAGACAGCGCTATACAACGCGTATTGATATAAAACAAATGTAAATATAATGAATTGAAATCTTTTAAATACGCCATCTTGCAAACGCTAAACTTTTGCGGAATATTTAATATCGCAAGACTCAAAACTTCATACGTTCTACTTACATTCGTAAGTTAACAGTCCTAAGCCTGTAAAAAGTATGAAGGCAAGATACCAATTCATCACTAATATATCATTAAATGATAAAATAGAAAACAAGTATTAGTTTATTCAACCAATTTCGTGCAGAAATATCTAATCTAATAAAAAAAAAAAATTATTCCATTTTGAAACTTCCATTTTCTTAAAAGTATTATTATGACTCAATATAACAAAACAATTTAACATTAAATTAATTCAAATATCGATAATTCGATATCAGGATTTGATATAGAATAGGCGGATTGAGATCACTAAGGAACGGTATGTGTATGAGATAATTGAGATTAGGTGGAATAGGTATTTGGATTAGGTATTTATGCAGACTAGGAACAGGTGTACTTAGTACCTGATTTACCTAATACAACCCATCTCTAGTGCCGACTGATCGCATATAATTATTTCTCATTTCTCATCCTATTTCTCTATTTTATCCGGACTGGACAGATGAATTGATATTTGAAAAATGGATTACAAATTTTGGACCAGAATGACAAATAGAAATACGAATAAAAAAGGGTAATAAAAACTTGTAAAATATCGATTTATTGATACATCGATATTTTTAAAGCTAAGTTTTTTTACAAAACGTAAAATCATACAGCGACAATAAAGAAAACTTAATAAAAGATTGATGTTTCGATACATCATCAATCACTTTAATTTTCACATTATTTTTTACACGACAATAGTATCATGCGAGTATTATATAGATACATTGATATTTATCATAACGATGACTGCATCACTAAATGTCCTTGGTCGCAGTCGCGGTCGGGTGAAGTTGGAACCAACTCGGACTCCGACCTGACCGCCTTGTAATAGCGTCTCAAGGCTGTCAGGTCGGAGTCTTGGTCGCAAAGTATAATCACGGGTTAAGGGTGCATGTGTTGCAAAGCGGCGCCAATGATTACAAATAGAATCGTGAACTATTTCACTTCTAGAGTCTTATCATTAAGATTTCTGTGTGTGACACATTTGTGTTTTATTTATCTGTGGTTTGATGTATGGATGACTGTCTTCGGTTGTCATTCTTGGTTCTTGGAATAAATTTAATATAAAAGTATAACCGTTAATTTATTACACTGTTTATGGTGTTATCGTATCAAGACTTTTCTCGCGCGGGACGTAATTTAGTCTTTAATAAACATTCTACCTACCGAATTAGACCGAAGATCTTGTAATGATCGCATGAAGTCGTTTGACGCAGGTGGCATCGGACTGGCTGCGCTGAAGGTTCAGCAGTAGACAAGTTAGGCTGAGAATATGATGAAAGATTATCAAAACCAATTATTAACTATACATTTAAATATTATTTGAACCAACAAATGCAACTCTGTGTATGTGTGCGTGTGCGTGTGTCTTGATGAGTACTACAGACCCGAATGGTGTCCAGGGTCTGTCGATGTAGCCGGAGGATGTCATTATGAACTCGTCAACTACGTAAGATACTAGTGTTTTTACTAGTTACTAGTGTTTTAGTATAAAAGAATTCAAATTATATCTTTCTTTATAGCAGGGATTCAAAAAAAAAGATACAGCGACATACCGAAGGATACTTTGTTTATTTATTGGGTACATCTGTTAACTTACATAGGAATATTCAAGAATATATTTATGTATAATTTAACATTTTGTCCTAGATTCAATTTGGATTTCAAAGTTGTCAAAATCCTTCATAGTCAGGTCGAATCTCAGTCTTATAGGCGGGTGTCCTTGCTTCGGTGACACTGGTACCGTGCCTGGTAGAATCTTATACTGTCGCAAAAGAGCTGATAAGGCAACCTT
This sequence comes from Phalera bucephala, assembly GCA_905147815.2. Classification (NCBI taxonomy): domain Eukaryota; kingdom Metazoa; phylum Arthropoda; class Insecta; order Lepidoptera; family Notodontidae; genus Phalera; species Phalera bucephala. The sequence continues at coordinate 2,097,703 of LR990616.1, forward strand.
CATCGATATCATTGCGAACTGATACCCTGAGGGATAAATAAGGCCAATTAAAACACAAAATATAACAATTGCATTAAACAATTATTTGGATTGAGATCATTTTAAACCTCTGCGGGCCAGCTGTTTTTTATATGACCTTGCGCGCTTTCATCTGAACAAACTCGACAATTTAAGCATTAAATTTTCCCCAGTTTAAAAAAAACTTGTCTGTACTGGTCAAACCATATGTGCCTTCCCTGCAAGGCATGCGGCGTGATGATATAGATAGATATCATAGTATTTTTCACATAGGATGGGTAGTGACAGTTCTAATTGTCAAACGAAATTATACTTTATTCAATGGCAATAAGAGGCATCATGACCCGTTTCTATACTTATGGTTTTATGCCTTAACATCATGATAAATATTAATTTCGTTTGGCAATTAGAACTGTCACTACCCATCCTATGGGAAAAATACTACAGTTCCAAAGTTATTCAAGCCACCCCTTAACGTTTGGCCATAGCTTACGACTGCAATCTAATTACAACAGGTAACGCCGACAGGGACTAATGTGCACTTAAAAGCACGTGCAATTATCTTAAACTAGCGGTCACCTATCCAAAATCTGGCCAGGCCCAAATTTGCTTAACATCGTTGATAATTAATTGCCAGTAGGTCTGGGCTAGGTTCTCATGTAGCGGTCATGAACTGGAAGACGTGGAGTGGGCAGACGCCCTACAAGATGGACCCATGACCTGGTTAACGCGTACAGCGCAAAAGCAGTCATCGTAGTTATCTATGGGGCGGGGAGTTTCTTCGGCAGTGGATGACTATTGCTTGATGATCAAGGGATATATAGAACTAACCTAAGCAATTTCTGGAGCCACTACTGAACGGCATAAAAGCTGGATGCTTGTCAGCATCGAGAAATCGCTCCGGTCTAAAGACTTCGGCATCTTCACCCCAGTGCTGAGGGTTCCGCTGCATCGCCCAAATGTTTATCATTACTCCGCAACCGGGAAGTAGAGTTAAGCCGTTTGCTAAAAGAGAAAAAAACATGTTTAAAAGTGAAATTCACACATACAAATACCCAGATCGAATCAAACATCTGTATACGTGCGAGTTTGGGTGTCAAAGTCAAAGTCTGAAGTGAGGGGATTTCACAAACATAAAGAGAAACACAGAGCAAAGCTTGAAGTATAAAGTGAGAATGTAACCAGTCAACGCTGTCACCGAACTATACTATGCGGAAAGTGACTGCAATAGCATAATACACGATGTAATTTTAGTCATGAGACGAACTATGAGAGTGGAGGAAGCCAGAGAGGTATGTAAGGAAAGAACCTGTTTGAATTTTGTACTCTCTGCGTACCCCGCAAGGGATCTGGCGTGATATAGATAGATAATTTTAATCATCCTGGAAGGAAAACCCAGGTATGTTACAAAAAACAAAATAATTAAAAAGTCCTTAAAACAAGCTTATATAGCAAAAAGAAATGTTAAAAACACAACGCAAATATCATGCTTAGTTGAAGAGTTCCTACGGCTTCTTTCCGACTCTATCATCAGAGCCTGGACATCATCCGGGTCTAAAGGCCTCGTCAGGACAAATACAACGAGCCCAAACACGGCGGGGTTATATTTAGTAGTTGGGTGGTTCCAGTGGCCACCTTTCGGCATCAGACGGACAGACTTACAAACATTGCAAGTTAAATAAAAGTTTTTAAAAAGCATTTAATCTAATAACATCTCCATATCAATACAATTAGGTGCACTAAAAAACCTACTTTTAACGTATACCAGGCGCACAATGACGATGAGAGGCGGCGCGGCTGGTCAGCTGGCTGATAGAGAATTTCCGTGTTCCGGATTTCCACCCTAGGGTAGGTTAATAGGTAGCGTTCAGGAAGCTACGTAATATCTTCTCGTCCCAAATACCGCAAGACAAAAGTCTTTGACCAGTGTGTGTTGCCAGTGATGACTTACGGTACCGAGACATGGTCACTCACGATGGGCCTCATAGGAAGGCTCAAGGTTACCCAAAGGGCACTGGAAAGAGCTATGCTCGGAGTTTCTCTGTGAGATTGAATCAGAAATGAGGAGATTCGAAGGAGAACCAAAGTCACCGATATAGCTCTCAGAATTGCAAAACTTAAGTGGCAGTGAGCGGGGCAGATCGCTCGTAGAACTGACGGTCGTTGGGCAGAAAGGCTCTCGAGTAGGGACCTCGTACCGGAAGACGTGGAGTGGGCAGGCCCCCCACAAGGTGGAGCGATGACCTGTTAAAGGTAGCAGGTTGAAGCTGGATGTGTACAGCACAAAGCCGGTCGTTGCGGCGATCTTTGGGGGAGGCCTTTGTCATGCAGTGGACGACTTTCGGCTGATGATTAATAGGTAGATGTTACTTATTGAATCGTTCTTTTTATTGATTTTATTATTACCAAACAGTAGGCATTGAATACGTCACCTGGGCTTTAGCTTCAAGGTGACAAAATTACACCTTGTATAATTAGGTATAAAACATACGTAACACAACATTTCTCTCGACTTTCCTGGTGATGACGGGAACAGGAGGGTACAGACGAAGTGTTTCCCGGACGACGGCATCCAGGTACTTCAGCCTCGATACATCTTCCATCGTTATCTGCCTGTCGGTATTTTCAAATACTTCTTGTAATCTGAAATTGATTTTAAATTGAATAAAGTCCAATGGTTCAGAGCCCACCAGATCATATAGTCGCGGGATCGATCTCCGCAGGGGACCATTCTTTGAGTGATTACTAAATATTTGATTCGGTCTTTCGGTTCGTTAACGATACAGGAATAATTCCTTGTGTGAGACTATATCCTACTAATATCATAAATGAAAAAATATTTAGGATTACGCAAACACTAGGATTTATTCCTGTGTCGTGGGTTCGTTTACAAACATGAAACGCGACTATTAGACACAACGGGCGGAGCGGCTTAAGCTCTGCGCTAAATCGTCCGTCAAAGATGTTAGATGTTTGGATTTTAAGATGTGTGTTACTTAATCATGCTTAAGCGGATAGTTTGTTACCTGGATTAACACATAGGACTTTTTATCCCGGAAAAATGTAAGAATTCTGTCTAAAGTCAACGCAGACGAAGTTTATTTTTTTTATTTTATTTTATTAGGTTTACCAACAGTTATTACATTAATACAAGGTATCAAATACAAGTATTGTTCTTCTTGGGTCTAATGCACAACTAATTACAGGTAAACACAGCTTGCAATGTAAGCGTCGTATTGATAATAATGAAGTGCATATATATCTCGTGTAAATAACAAAAAACAAAAAGAAAAAAGAGACATCGTTATTGTTCCTGGCCAGTTTAACTAACTATCGACCATCTATCGACAATCGACTATGAATAACAATATAATGCTGTATACTATCTGCCATCCTCCAACACACAATTTCGAAAACTGGTCAGGGATTGAGCGAAAATATCCAGATTAGGGTTGTCGTTAAGAAGCCTGCACAAGCGAGGTATTGGCGAATTTGAACCAAAGGCAGTTCTACGAAATGGTGGCGCAAGTATTCTAATGTGGTATCGGGGACTCCTACGAGGCACATTTAAAGGGATCTTTTGCAATAGCTCAGGGCAGTCTATTTTGTTTCTTAATAGTTTGTATAGGAATTGTAGATCGAGCAAATCCCTTCGTTTCGAAAGTGAGTTTATTTTGAAATAACAGAGCCGCTCATTATAAGAAAGGTGCCGGATGGCTTGTCCTGACAGTCGTACCAGGCTCCACAGGAACCGTTTCTGTACCCTTTCTAATCTAAGGTTATGTGTAGCAAAGTGGGGGCGCCATACTGTACTACAGTACTCCAAAGTGCTGCGCACAAGTGTGCAGTAAAGCAATATTTTCGTTTTGGTTTGGCGAAATACTTTACCGTTTCTGATTATAAAACCGAGCATTTTAGAGGATTTTTTTACAGTGGACTCCAAATGTGGCACAAAAGTAAGTTTCCTATCAAATAAGACCCCTAAATCTCTAATGCAATCAACTTCCTCAACACGTTCCCCAAGAATGTAATACGAAGAGAGTAAGGATTTGTGTTTGCGAGTGAATTTGACATGGGAACATTTTTTAGGATTCAGGATCATACGATTATTGTAACACCATTTAATTAATCTGTGTAGATCATCCTGAAGTAGTATAGAATCTTCAACAGAGTCAATGCGTCTTAAAAATTTAAGGTCGTCAGCATAGAGGAATGGAGTAGAGTTTTTAAAACACGATGGCATATCATTAATGAAGATATTAAAGACAACTGGACCCAAATGCGATCCCTGAGGTACGCCTGACATTACCTTTTGTTGTGTGGATCTGTAGCCATTGATTACAACATAAAAAGAGCGCTGGCGTAGGTACGATTCCACCCACTTCAACATAGAACCAGTATATCCATAAGAAGACAGCTGTTGCGGGTAGAAACTAGTTTATAAGAAAACAAACACCGTTATGCAATTATTTCCCACACTAGAGTGACAAAGTGTGTTCACCTATATATCGCTGAAGTTGTTAAGCCCCAATGTAATAGGCGGTGAGCCTATTGTCATTATACTGAGCACAATTCTAGACTCAAAACTACTACTAAAAATATTTCGGTAGAAAAACCTCACTCTTCCCTCTCTAGGATGTGGCGTGGGATGTGCATAGCTAGTTTGTGTTCTATGGAGTATTTTAGGTCTTTCTGCTTACCCCACATCAGATCTGGCGTGACGATATAGTTAGTTAATTTTGCTGTTTTTGTAATTTAAATAATCTCATTCTTATTTAAGTATTTTGTGTATTCACTATCTCTTTCGTTGCATTACAGTTGATGGTTCGCTTTTTCTTAAATTAATTACTTTTTACATTACCCCTGGGTACTCCCTAGCTTGAAAATTAATATATTGAACCAAATGTAAGCATATGTTGGGTGGGTTACACCCAACATATGATTACATTCGGTTTATGTACCAAATAAAACAAAGTTAGTTTTTTATTTAGAATTTGAATCCAGGACCCATAATTACCAACCACCACTACACTATTTCTGTCTATAAAATCTGTCGCCTACAGTAATAATAGAGCAACAATGCACGGAAACATGTTACGTAGGCGAAACTCAGAACAGTATTCAAATATAAACAATTAATAAACGTTGTTATATGGCAGTGAGAGTTGGGTATGTAAGAAAGAGAATGAAACCAGGATAAATGTGGTCGAAATGCTGTTCTGCAGAGTCAGCTGACCGACCGTATTCGCAACTGCGTAGTAAGAAAGTGTGCAGGTGTGGAAGATAGTATCGATGTAAAGATGAGAAAGGGTATGCTCCGTAGGTTCGGACATTTAGAAAGAATGTCGGAAGAAAGAATTATAAAACATATATACAATGCCAAAGTGGAGGGATATAGGTACCGGGAAAGACCTAGACTATCTTGCTAGAACCAAATAAACCGTGTCTTATCTGAAGGGCAAATCAAGAGTCTCCGTAACCGGCGAGCGTGTATGAGACGAACTATGAGAGTAGAGGAAGCTAGAGAAGTCTGTAAAGAAAGAACCTGTTGGAACTTTGTACTCTCTGCCTACGCCGCAAGGGTTCTGGCGTGATTATATAGATAGACAAATATAATAAATATTATCACAGGTGTATAAGGTTGGCAGAGGTGTTCTGTGGACACCCACAATTCAAACAATACCTTTAACAGGACTGCCTCGTTGGTCTAGTGGCGAATAACGGGCTTTGAGATCATGAGGTCTTTTTTTCAAATCCTAGGTCGGATAAATGTAGCTTTTCTATTGAAAAATTTCCAGTATCAGTCCGGAGTCTGGAATTGTGCCTGGTATATGGCAATAGGCTCGCCTACTATTACACTCCGCTTGAGGAATATAGGTGTTTATTTTTTGCCTATAACAGGGGGCAAACCTTTCGTCGTTATACCGGGATTAATTACAGACTCCAGGCTAGTATGGAGAATATTTCCATAGAAAACCACACTTTGTCCGACCTGGGATTCAAATCCCTGATTGCCATCTCCACTATGATTTATTATACCGAAACAGTCAAGTTTATCTGTCTATCTTCATTATTATGCCAAAAGCTTCTAGCAAAGTTGACGTTACCCCGGGTTACCAAACCTCGAAAATATTACTAGCAAACGCGTATCGTCCCACAAGGATCTTTTGGCCCGCGGTCAATATCGAAGCTAACGCTGTCATCAAGTGAAATGTCACTTCATGACAGTCGCAGAGTTGCAAAATTTGCAAGTTGAAACTTACTCAAGTCTTTTTTTGATTTGTAACCTGTTGAAATATCTCCTTGTAGAAAAACTTTATTACATGATAAGCCCAGTAAACATGAAAACCAAAAAGAAACTTTTGACTGATTTTTGATAATGATGATCATGGACTATTTTTTTCTTTCTTTTTAGCTTGATTTTTTACTACATTGTAATAGATCCGATATTGTACCGTACTTCATACCTTGTAATTCTTTGTAAAACCTTCCACAGGACAGGTTTTGCCTAGTGTGGAGGGAGGGAGATTTTTGTATTGTGGTGATGTTTCGGAAATAATAATAATAATAATTATTATTATTATTATTATTATTATTTGACAGTTGTTACCTCTAATTGAGCACAGGCAAATGTACGAGAAAGACATTTAACAAAAAATACGATCACGTGGTGAGCTTTCTTTTTGCACCACCAAGTTGCAGAGACGTTCTTTAATTTTAAAAATATCACTGATAGCTAATCTATCTTTAAATCACCACTCTATGGAGTGGTGATTTAAAGATAAAATAAAGTCCCTCCACCGCGTCTGTCTGTCCGTCTGAAAGCGATAAACTCAATAACTACCGTACGGATTTTCATTCACGGTTTTCACCAATGAACGGAGTGATTGAAGAGGAAGATTTATGTGTATAATTCACCCGTGCGAAGCCAAGGTTGCTAGTATATTATATAGATAGTTTAGCGATTAATGTAATTTTAAATTAAAAAGACCATTCTGCAACTGCGGGTAACTATACTAAACTAACTATAACTATGAGTAACAAACGTTCAAAGACTCCGGGACTCGGTAACTAACATATCAGCCCAAGTAACACAACTGTTGCTTAAGAGAGAAAAAACTGCTCTTTTACAGTTCTAAGATGTACTTGAGCTACATAAGAGTGGCTGCATATTGGTGTATATGAGGAGATCCGTAGAAGAACCAAGGTCACCGACATAGCCCATAGGATTAATAAGCTGAAGTGGCAATGGGCAGGCCACATAGCGCGAACATCGGACGGGCGTTAGGGCAGAAAGATTCTAAAGTGGATACATCGTCCCAGCGCAGCGTGGGATGGCTGCCTACTAGATGGACCGACGATCTCGTAGAAAGTTGTTGGATGCAGGTGACATCGGACCGGTTACGCCGGAAAGCGATTGGGAAGGCCTATGTTCAGTAGTGGACAAGTATAGGCTAAGATGATGATGAATCGTGTATATCGGCAGCGATAGTACAGCTTTGAGCTGTAACAGGGCAGTTACTTCCTTTCTTGAGCAGCAGCTGTGCTACTTGGGAGGGTGTCCAAAAGATTAAACTGAATAATTCTCAAAACTAACGAGTATCAAATGTATGGTGTAGCAAGTGGGAAATGGTCATATTGTTTTATCGTATTCGTGAACTCAGATGCATCGCAGGATAGGTAACACTTTATCATCATCATCAGCCGAAAAACGTCCATTGTAGGATAAAGGCCTCTTTAACAATAGCTACGACGACCGGTTTTGAGCTGTACGCATACAATCTGAAACCGTAGCATGAAAACTGACGTAGTGTGACACTAGCGAGTTGATAAGCGATCCTTATCAGACTACAAATTTACTTAATAAACATGAACGTGACAGCACGATTACTCGCTAGCGTCACGTTAACGCCAAACAGTTCGTACTCAGCCCTCTGGATAGAAAATAAACAGCGCGGTAAAAGCTGAAGGCGACACTTTTAAAACAAAAAAAAAAACACCGTCACGCCTATATACCCCAAGCGGGGGTGGCAGAGGTATACTGAGTACACCCACGTTTAGGCACACACCCAAGGCAACACTTACTCCTGATAAATTTTGTTCTGAACATCCATATGCCTTGCCAGCATGAGGGTGACAAAGGAAGCCCCCGCCGCGGACGTGTCGTTGCCAGCTACCATCATTATAATCATTTCTTCAGTAATCTCGACGTCTGAAAAATTCTCCTCGCCAACAGATGCTAACACATCTAAGAATGTTCTGAAGCCGTCTTCAGGTACAACTGAAATTAATGAAACTGATAGTATACCTAAGCTGTGAGCTATAAACCTTTGTATGGAACTCCACGACTAAACAATAAATTCAATATTATTAGTTGCTGTAACCCCGACTTCGTTGACGTAGTTGAGAGTCAGCAGCCATGTATTTTGTAGATGACGTCAACTTTACATTGTAAAAAGCGGCGTCTCTATTTTAAAATTTAATAATCTTAATTTAAAAAGACCTTTTTAAAAACAAGCTTTTATAATAAAACACAAAAAAGATGTCTTGCTTAGTTGCGGAGTTATTATGGCTTCCTTCCGGCTCGATCATCAGACCCTGGACACCATTCGGGTCGAAACTACTCATTGAGACAAATCCAACGAGCCCAAACACAGCAGCGTTATATTGAGTTAATTGATGGCTCTATTGGCCACCTTCCGACTCCATCATCGAACCAGCTCCATGGTACCATATTATTGCATTCACCGACTTTACATACGTATGCCAAATTTCAGCTCAATTGGTTACCCTCAAGTGCTTGAAAAATGGATCACATGATTTGAACCGGAAAGACAGACAGACTGACTGACAGACGACTGAACATTGCAAGTTAAATAAAAGCTCGTAAAAAATGTTTAATCACTTAGAAGCCAATAAATAAATGTTGACGGGCTCGGAAAAATAGTACTAATTTCTTAAAGGATATTTTATTTCAAAATGTTTTAATTTAAATCCTTCCCCGAAAATCGATAATTTGATTTCATTAGGTGAATCTGGATAATTTACTGTCTATAATCTAATTTACTGGTATACAGGTGATTTATCCAGATGGGTCTGGACTTGAATGTACACTGATAAATTTTTAAACACTCACCTTGATCAGAATCTAGTCGTCTACCTTCATTGTCTTTTAGCTCTTTACGCTTAGATTGTATTAACTGTAACAAAACATATTATTTAGTTTACCGAATAGTGCGATGTCTTTGTGCAAGAATAACCTAGTTAGATCGTGTACCTCTCCAACGACGCCCCAAAGAAATTCTTTATGCTCCATCTGTCTTCTGTAGCCGTGCATTTTCTTGTACACTGCATCATTGTGGAGCCAGGGTAGCATCACACGTTCTGCTATCAACGCCAGACCCTCTTCAAAAGTCTTTAAAAAGGGATGATTAGGTGTTCCTTGAGCCTTCATTTCGTAGCCTAGTGCAACCTCTAGAATGAAAAATTTGGTAGGTATAGTACGCCGTCAATCAATGAACCGATCTTGATAATAATTTGGTAATTTTAAAAGCACATAGACTGATACAAAAACTTCGAAATATAAGATCCGCACCACCACGCCACCACCACGACCAAAGTCACAGAAAGATGGCTGCGGGAAAAATATCTCCCCAAAGATCGCCACAACGGCAGGCTTTGTGCTTGTGGTACAAGTTTTTACCCATGACCTTCACCAGGGTATTGGTCCACCTTGTAAGGCCTGCCCACTCCACGTCGATCTACACGGTGTAACCTAATTAACGTAAGACCTGAAAGTAGTTCGTTCTAAATCGGCAACTGAATTGACTCCAACAATATTTGATGTTCTTACGTTTGTTTTAAATTTGCAAAAAATGCTGTTATTCTTTCAGTGCACTATAATAAACTAAATTTATTATTGACTCAAAGCAACATGGAGATATCAAATGCATTTCTAAAACGTATTTCTTAATACGCATACATACACGTACAAGTTTCATTGTTAATTGGGGTATAAAAGTGTAAAAAAACTTTAAATTTGAAAATTTTGTTTTCGTATTGTATTTGTGAAGCAATTAACTAATCGGGGTGTCTGAGGTTTTGCATTATTTACAATACAGTTTGTATAAAAACCTATCTGCCTATCTTGAAACCCTATCTGCCCCAACTGTCGTCAGATCTACGAACAATGTGCACGGCTCTCTACCAAATTGTTGGCAAACTTGCTAAGCTATGTCGGTAATTATGGTTCTCTTGCAGATCTCCACGTTTCTTATTGAATCGTTTGCTTGCTACCATCACAGATTTGCACTTTCGACCAGCATAAGCTGTTCCTTACCAGCTATATTATCCATGGTGTAGGCCGTGAAGTATTTCCACACCGCGAAGGTGCCTGTGCCGACGACGCCACGCAGCTGTTCTACTAGAACACCGCTCTGCTTGCTGAATACCTGGATATATTGCTTCAAGTTCTTCATTGTGAAGACTGGTAGGAGCATCTTGCGTCGTTTTCGCCATATACGAACTAGGATATAGAATATAAATTCACGACTTTCTCATATACTAGTGACACGGCTCTATCAGGTAATAAACCAATGCCCACTTATTTGTACCTTACAACGGCAACCACAATACCTACAATATTTTTTTTTAAAGTAGCAATGAGCATCATATCAATCCCTAACCTCCCCATATCGAAAAACATATTATACTGTTTAAAAATACACCGTCACGCCGATATTACCCAAGCGAGGGTGGCAGAGGTGTACTGAGTACCTGAGGATCCGGCTTTTTAATTCTGTAAAGATTACAATAACAAAATATATTTATTTATTTAATATCTTTATTTACTAAAAACATATGTTAGGATATTACCTCAAAAACCTATGTTACTGGTTTGACTATGAGATCGTTCGATTAAGCCTCTTTAAACATTCATCACTTGAGTTGTATACATTAGATCTGACCTTACACGGCTAATTTAATACTTGCAACTTGCAATTAAACTTATAAGACTAGCCCGCTGATTTTCTCACCGGATTTTCTCACAGAAGATTGTATTTTAATCCATATAATCCGTCATAGGACGTATAATATGCTGGTCTACAAATAAGTTTTTTTATAAATTAGCTTTTAGTAGCATGTTTCATACCTGGTGCAAATAGAGAGCCGTTGCCGATGACAAGAGTTGCAAATCTCATAATGTCATCCTTCTCGAGGCACGTCTTCATGACCACTTCTGCTACAGCTGGGTCAGCTACCACTATAAAAGTAGACCATATAAATCATTCACAGCTGTTTTTCTCCGACTGTCTCGAAAAGAACGCAATGTTCTTCGAGTATACTTCGAGTGAACTTTGGCACGAACTGTAGTCGAGATTCGAACCCGGATCCAACTTGGGATACGGCCAAAGATTTTGGATTAAAAAGGTTATTTAAGGTACAACTTACTAGCATAAAGTTTTGGGCCAAGCCAAAATGATGCCATTCCTCCATTCCTGATAGCGTCTATTCCGAGTATATGGAACGCTTTCATCAAAGCTGCAACAGAAGTTAATTTTAATATGAACACTCACACGCCACATATCGTATATCGCTACCAGGGTATATACCTATTACACCAACATTTCATTCGAACATTAAGCGTTTTTACTGTTATCTTAAGATTTAGCAGCTTTTCATCGTCTTAAATAACCGCGCATGTTGCAAATGTATTTTACTGTAAGCAGTTATCTGGTCCGATAATTTGTGAATTAGTCAGAATCATGTGATCAAGTGTAATGAGTTGCTTACAAGATTATTTAAAAATGGACCCTTCCCGTCTTATTGTACTGCCAATGCACCCTTACTGACACAAATGCAACTCGTCGAAAATGTTTGGAAATGAAACTAAATATACAGTGTGACCAGGATTTTTTGGCTCGTGGCCAAAATCAGAACTAACGCTGTCATCAAGTGAAATGTAGTTTAAAACTTTAAAACAGTCGCAGAACTGCTGTTCGTTTAAAAATTTACCCAAGTTCTTTTTTAATTAGTAACCATGCGGACCTACATGTTGAAATATCCTCTTGGAAGAACCCTTATTTCACGCTGTGTCCAACGCTTAATGTCATCTGCGGGCCAAAAGATGCGTGTCGCACTATATACGCGAAAGCACCTCCTGATTCGTCAGACACATACAACTTTTCAAAAAATGAATGTTATTATAATATAAAAATTATATAAATACACTTACCTTCACAACCGCCCGCGAACAGATAACTATGTCCCACAAAAGGCAGCGTCCATATCCCTGATCCCATTTCACTACCCAGTCTTATGATATGCCTTCTTCTCCATCTCAGATATAGAAGAAAAATAACAATGAAGATTGTAAGTGAAACACCTAACATTTGGCTCTCTGTTCTGAACCACACTAACATGAATATGTTTGTAAACTTTGTTGCGGTTATTTTTATAGTGTATGATGGTGTTATGAAACCGGTATTATTATAATTAATATAATATCTATCGTATTGTATGACTGCCTCGTTTGTCTAATGGCGTATGATGCTGCTGGCTAAGTCCTGGTTTCAATGATGTCGAATCAACTTTTTACTAATTAGGGGTTTCCTATGGGAAATTCTTAATAGCAGATTGGAGTCTTAAGTGGCGCTCGGTATAATTGGGGTGGGCTGAGGTCTGAGGGTAATAGGGTAGTTCCCTTTTACATGGGAATGTAATATTGACATCAAAATGTTTCCTACGCAAATCCGCCCGTGCCTCGCTAAACATTCTCGAGACGCTAGAAAAGCACTGCAGCCTCAAAAATTTCTTGGAGACGGAGATTCTTTTTTACGTAGAAGACTTCTACAGCCGACTATACGCCTCGCATACATCTCGTCCTGATCCCGGAAATGAGGATCCTAGAGCTACATTAAGTCGCCACTTTACGGAAGACATGCCCGAAATCAGCCTAGACGAAATCGTGATGGCTCTTGAGCAGCTAAAGAATGGAAAAGCCCCTGGAGAGGCCGTAGTTACAACTGAACTATTAAAAGCAGGCGGTAAACCGGTGCTAAAGGAGCTCCAAAATATCTTTAACTCTGTCCTCTTTAACGGGAGAACTCCAGAGGCTTGGGGTAGGAGCGTAGTCGTATTGTTTTTCAAAAAGGGTGATAAGACCCAACTGAAGAACTACCGCCCTATTTCGCACCTGAGCCACATTTATAAGCTGTTTTTTAGAGTTATCTCGAATCGTCTTGCGCGAAGACTCGACGAATTTCAACCCCCGGAACAGTTCGGATTTCGAAGAGGGTATGGAACCATAGACCACATCCACACTATACGGCAGATTATACAGAAGACCGAAGAGTATAATCGGCCCCTGTGCTTAGCATTCTTGGACTATGAGAAGGCCTTTGACTCGATCGAGACCTGGTCAGTTCTGAAATCCTTGCAACGATGCCAAGTCGACTGGCGATACATCCAAGTGTTAAGAAGTCTCTATAACGCCACGACCATGACCATCCAGATCCATGACAAAACCAGCAGACCAACCCTATCCCAATGCATCGAGGAGTGAGATAAGGGGACGTTATTTCCCCCAAATTATTCACAAATGCATTGGAGGATATGTTTAAGACGCTTTACTGGGAAGGTCATAGCATAAACATAAATGGCAGTCATATCACACACTTGAGATTTGCAGACGACATTGTCATTATGGCCAAAACGTTGCAGGATTTACAACAGATGCTGACCAGCCTAGCCGATTCTTCCGAACACATAGGTCACCGCATGAACTTGGACAAGACCAAGGTAATGTATAACCGACATGTAGTAGTACCGGAACCTGTTGCAATACATGGCGCTATTCTCGAGGTTGTTCAAGAATATGTTTACCTAGGGCAAACTCTGCAGTTGGGGAAAAACAACTTCGAGAAAGAGGTCAACAGAAGAATACGTCGAGTATTTACATCGCCCATTCCACAAAGCCTAAAGACAAAAGTCTTTAATCAGTGCGTCCTGCCCGTTATAACATATGGAGCCGAAACTTGGACACTCACGGTTGGAATGGTCCATAAATTTAAAGTCACTCAGCGAGTTATGGGAAGGACTATGCTCGGAGTTTCTCTGAAGGATAGAATCCGGAACGAAGTCATTCGACAGAGAACCAAAGTAATCGGCATAGCCCAACGGATTAGTAAGCTGAAGTGGCAATGGGCCGGTCACATTAGCCGAACAATCGATAACCGTTGGGACAAACGAGTTCTTGAGAGGAGACCACGGACTGGCAAACGTAATGCAGGACGCCCTCAAGCTAGGTGGAGCGATAACCTTCGTAGGGTGGCTGGCAGAAACCGGATGCGAGTAGCCGAGGATCGTACCCAGTGGCTTGCACTTGGAGAGGCCTATGTCTAGCAGTGGACTGCTATAGGTTGATGATGATGGAGGGCTTGGGTCAGTGATTAAGAGGTTGAGTCACTCCAATATATTGAGTTGAGGGTTCGATTCCCACACGGGATAAATCTTTGTGTGACCCGAAAATATTTGTTTCTGTCTCGGCGTTAGTGTAGAGGAACAATTCCAAGTGTGAGGCAAGGTTTTTGAAATAGAAAAAAAAAATTACACTGCAATATTACTCTTACTTCTCGCTGACAAAGATACAGTCACAAGTATTAACAAAATAAAATAAACATTGTCACACCTATATTCCCAAGCGGGAGTAGTAGTGGTATGCTGTGTACAACCACAAATCGACGACGATGTTAGGTCTCAATGTTATTAGGGTCGCGGACGCAAGGGGCGGGGGCCCTGAGCGCCCTTCACGATCGACCCTAAGGAGGACGGCAGTGTGGTGAAGTCTCCCCCTGCACGGCGAGCTCTTCGAATCGCTGCACAAGAGGAGCACCGGTGTGTTCCATATGGAGATCCCGGAGTCCCTCCAAAGCGCTGATGTCGGCCATCGTGAAGTTTTTAGTCGGTAGAAATCCGACTCGCCCCGAACACGCCACGAAGTCCTATGCAGGATTTTCAACAGGTAAAAACAGGTTTCAATATTATAATGAGCGAGCCTATTGCCAATGTCCTCCTGAGGATTATTTTGATAGAAAATTACATTTTCTCCGATCTAGGATTCGAACCCAAGATCTCGTGAACGCCACTCGGAATACGCGCTACTAGACCAACGGAGCAGGAAAAACATTGTATGTATATATCATACGTAAGTTATTATTTATAGAATACAAAATGCGTTAAGGTTTAACGCAATTAAATATCATCGCCTAGAATAGCCACGAAAATTAACAAAATAATCTTTATTGCGTATTGTTAATAGTTTTGTTTTGACTCGATTTATAGCTATTAAGAGATTACAAGCTAAGCAATTATTATATTCCTATTCTTGCTAACAAAAAGGACTATATTTTCATGAATAATCAAAACAAATATTTATCAAAACTAAAGTTTTTCCCGACGGTTCCGCATGCGTTGTTTTCCCGTCTGCAATTAATTATTTTAAAATTTATAATATTACCGTCACGCCTATATTTCTCAAGTGGGGATGGCAGAGGCGTACTGAGTACACCGACTTTTCTCCGACGATGTTAGGTCCCATGTAATATGGGGCGAGTTTATTGCCATATACCGGGCACATTTCCAGACTCCGGACTAATACTGGAAAGTTTTCGTTAGAATACTTTATTACATTTGTCCGACCTAGTATTTGAACCCAGGAAATCGTGATCACAAAGCGATGCGCTTTGCCACTCGACTCACGGTTTCGGCATGAATCGGTTCGAAGTGAAAATACTAATCTAATAATTAATAGATTAAACTCTTGGAAAATAAATTCATTATTATCTAAAAGCCATTTGAATTGCAATGCGGACTAGATCAATCTATCCCAAGGCATAATCTGCCTCTCGTCCTTAGGATATGAGCCATCTTGATTATTGCCTTATTAACCGAATATATAAAACCAAGCTAAAGTTTGAAGATATTGGTAAACGGGCTACGAGAGTAGGACATTTGATGAGGCGAGAAGGTGTTAGGTGGATCGCAGTTGTGATAAAAGTCGCCATGACAGAGTCATGATATTGAAGGGTGATCAGTATTTACTGAATACCCTTCAATGTCATCGTTTCTTTTGTGATCTATCTATCTATATCATCACGCCAGCTCGCTCGCGGGGTAGGCAGAGAGTACAGAGTTCCAACAGGTTCTTTCCTTACATACCTCTCTGGCTTCCTCCACTCTCTTAGTTCGTTTTATACACACTCGCCGCTTACGGAGACTCTTGACTTGCCCTTCAGATAAGACACGGTCTATTGTGATCTATTCGCTATATATGGTGAGATAGACTAGCACAAGTGCACTTCGCAGTGGGTACAAACAAGTTGATGCTGATGATATGTAAGAACATAACAGCTAGCTCGTTCAGCATTATTCTCCCTCTGCATTATTCATATATAAAATGGATTAAAAAGAATTGTAGAACTATTATTTTAGTAGCTGTTATATAACTTAATAATAATAATAATAAATGCTTTAATTACCAACCACCCAACGCTGTTATATGATTACACACTACAGATTTAGATGTGTTTAAGTTATGATGATGGAACCAGAAAGTGACCATAGGAATCCTTAAAAACAAGGTACTTAGCTTCGACGTGTATGGGCTGTAAGAGCTTGTCTTCAAAAAGTTTTTTTATGTTATTATTTACAAAAATATCTATAATTTTTTTGCCGTATAGATACTACATTTCAAAAGGTTACTGTCCTTTTTATTTTTGAGTTTTTTTTTGGTACACATACTAGTGTTTTTATTCTGTTATATACACCAACAAAACCCATTAGTTTTTTTTGTGATTTAACACCAAATATTTTCATCAATGATAATAACCGTCGAAGTATATGATATTTTTTCTTAATAACCATAAAGTATTCAAATCTATAATGAACTTTGATTCTAATTTATGAATATTACTAATTATAAAATATGTGTCTAAATTTAAGATTAGATTATTATATAATCTCTAGTCATCATCTTAAATGGCGTTTTAGAATATAAATCAGGATTTACTTGTAAAGTGATTTTTTTTCCAATTTTAAAAATATAATGTTCAAAAGCCATTCGATCGTAACATGTTATATCAGTCTAATAATATCAGCCTGTTGGAACTCTGTACTCTCTGCCTACCCCGCGAGGGAGCTGGCGTAATGATATAGATAGATCGATAATATCAGCCTTTATTTCCCACTGCTGGAAAAAGGCCTTCTCTCACAAATGGAGTAAGAGAGATAAGGTCATACCCCACCACGCGAACCCAGTGCGTACGAGGCAGGTTTGTGGTCACCTGATCTTGGAACTTATCCAGCCTCCTTTAAGGCTTCCACCTTAGCTTAACGACCACCTCATTTAGTGGTAGCTGGGAGCAACGGAGACGCTCAAATATAAAATTGCCACAAACGGTCACCCATCTCAAGCCAACCGAGTCGAACGTTGCTTAAACTTGGTAATCGGTAAGAACACCGCGGCCGCACAGCGCTACGAGCGCCTCAACCGATATCATAACCTCATTTCTGTCTAATCACTTTTCAAATCAGTTTCGTTTTCATTAAAAGTTTATCTATGTAATCGACAGATCTCATGGGACAACTTCTTTCTGTACAGACCTCTCTGGCTTCCTCCACTCTCATAGTTCGTCTCATACACGCTCGCCGATTACGGAATCTCTTGACTTGCCCTTCAGATAAGACTCGGTCTATTTGGTCGTGGTAAGATAGTCTAGGTCTTCCCCGGTACCTACATCCTTCCACTTTTGCATTGTATATTTGTTTTGTCATTCTTTCTTCTGACATTCTTTCTGTAAGCCCAAACCAACGGAGCATAGCCTTTCTCATCTTTACACCGATACTATCTTTCATACCTACTCGCTTTCTTACTACGCTGTTACGAATACGGTCGGTCAGCTTCACTCCGCACCTCTTCCGTAGAACTCGCATCACCACTATCACGACACTAATTTCACCCATATTTATAGATTGTATATAACATTAGTATTAGATTGTATATAACCGTAGGCCTTTTTTATGGTACCCACATTAAAAATATACTACATTCCTGAACTACAAGATGAACTAGGTTTCATCAGCTGACGTCATCTGAACCACTTCCGCTCATTCTGCACTGACTCATTCAGCCTAAGTATACTCTCTCATTACTGGGTCTTCTGCGATCGACCACTTATCGATCGGGAGAATGACGATGATGCAATTACTTCATAAATCCTACTAATATTATATCCTACTACATAATATTATAAACATGAAAGTTTGTATGTTTGGATGTTTGTTACTCAATCACGCAAAAACGGCTGAACGGATTTGGATAAATTTGGCACGCAGATAGTTTATTATCTAGATTAATACAGAGGATACCCACTATCCCTAAAAAATATTAGATTCCAGTCAAAAATCCACGCGGAAGAAGTCGCGGGCAGAAACTATTGAATAATAAGGGACGGATATATATAGCGCGCGCTCGGAAATAAACGGGGTATGTGCAAAAACAACTTATAAGTCTCTAAAAAAACTACATTTTGAAATAAAAAAAGACTTTACAAGAACTTTCCTACAATTATTCTGTATGCTTTAAGTAAATTCTACAGACTAGTACTTAAGCGTTTCGCGTTAGGATTAGAAAGTTTAAAGCAACAGAAATTACTTTTTTTTTTCTATCGAGAATAGTTCGTTTAATTGTGTATTCATTTTACCAGATTCTAAAATATAGAGATATTTATAAATACTAGTGGTCGCCCATTGGTCGAAATTCAACCATAATTAATTTAAATTATAAGTTTGAAAATTATGAAGGTTTTATTGTCAAAAACTATACTTTTATAATCACAGATTTCACCAAGGCTACCCTGTTAATTCGCCTATTATTTTTTCAAACAAATTATATAAAATTTAAATAAAAAAAAAATTACAAAAAATGATTAAAATAAAGAACACCTTTTCTTTTTTTTTTATTGAAACAAAAAAACCAAAAAGAAATTGCTGTCCATTGAACTTGACATACATCTATCTATCTATATCATCACGCCAGATCCCTTACATACATATTTCGATAATTTAATTAATGATACAAAACTTCTCTGTAAACGATGTTTTTTGTCAAAACTCTTTCATCGTTTGACATATAGACAAATAATATTAAAGACAAACAATATTAATCTATTCTCAATTTGAAGTGTATTGTGTCACATATATGGTAGTGTGTGTAATGGTTTTTTTATTGATTTAATGTATCTTTTATGCATAATTTAAAAAATATTAGCCTTCTGCACTCCTTCTCTGTATAAACTATAAGTGTGGGAAATTTCATGCTCCTCCGTCCGCGCAATTTTCGTAAAAAGGGGTACAAAGTTTTTGCTTCACGTATTAATATAATGATTAAGTCTCTAATCCATATACTTCTTGAAGTGTATGGAGTACAAAAACACGTTTTATCGCGGTAGCCCCTTTAACACGTAACGCGATGTGTTACGCCAACTGTGTAAAATGATCGTTTAATGGTCCTCCAAAGCCATTTAAACATTACACGACCATTTCACTAAGATATCTTAACGCGCCACGTTTGATCATAGCCCATAAGGGCCCTGGGCGAAGGCCTTCTCTCACAAATTAAGGTGAGAGAGAATGGGTCATACTCCACCACGAGGATCCATTGCGGATTGGTAGAGGAGGCATGTTTGTGGCCACCTGCTGTTGGAACTTAAAACTTCCAACTTGGCATACTGCCACAGGAAGTAACCGGAACGTCAAACAGTTGTAAAGTGCCTTCGTAGCGCGGAGACGATCGAAAATGGAAATCTATAAACGGTCACCCATCTTAAGACTAACCGAGCCGAAAGCAGCTTAACCTTGCTTTACCTAACGAACTTGCTTATCCCAACGAACCCCGCGTTACGAGCGCCTCCAGATTCTGATTGATGGACACACATCCAAACAAACTATTAACACATTTAGTTACAATAGGACAGTAATAATTTCATGTTAACGGCGTATTTCGATCATATAATTATCATTTCAAATTAAAATTATGTTAAAGTCTCATCGATTTCCTTGCAAGTAGTCGTAAAACTTGCAATTCAATAAAATGTCGGCATTGGTAGAGAATATTATTGATAAATATAATTATGTGTTTTATGATTTGGCTGGTAAGTTTATTTTCCATATTCTATTTATCTATATTATCACGCCAGATCCCTTGCGGGATCAAAGATGCGTTTACAAACACAAATTTCACAAACGCCCAGACCGAGAATAATACTGTATAGATCACTCAAAGATGGTTTCGTCTAGTGCTAGGCCATAGGACACTGCCCACTGGACGTAGTCGTCGCGGGAGCGATCCCCGCAAGGAACAAATCTTTGTGTAACCCACAAACATTTGTTTCGGTCTGGATGTACCCACGATACAGGTGCAATTCCTAGTGCGCGGTTACAATTTTTTTTAAAGTGAGTTTGTCCCATGTAGGATCGAGTGTCCCACTTAATCTTTTAATCGAGCGACCTGCGCTCAAACCAGAAGGTATAGCGAACGTACAGAATATACTTATGCTCCAGTGTTTTTATTTCTCGATTGTTCCTAAAGAATTTTCTATATAGCTACTTTTCAGCACGCTTTACAAACTACTTTTTGGATTCTATCGGGATCCGGTAATTAATATAATCAAATCCAAAATCAAGCATAACACTGCAAGGCCTTAAGACACCGTGAGCTCATTCTGCGTAGATCGGACCAGCAAAAATAATTAAGAAGTTTGAGGGTACCCCGGAACAACTATGCCTTTTAGACGTCTAACACATCAGTCCTTCCCGTGACCATGGGTGCTGCAAAGCACTCGAAACGTCAGGAACTAAAGAATCAAAAATAAACCGCGATAAAATTCTAAAAATAGTTTTATTTCACGCTTTGCAGACTTAATGACTTCGTAGATTTTACTATGAGCTGTCGTTATTTTCATCTTAATTGTGGAAGTGACATAGGCTATAAAAAGGCATCTGCGAATAACAAGAGCGGGGGGATAAAAAAAATAATATGAGCGGATTCCAAATATATGACTGCCTCGTTGGTCTAGTGGCAAGCGTAGCTTTGGATCACGAGGTCCTGGGTTGAAGTCCTAAGTCTGACAAATGTGGTATTTTTAACAAAAAATTCCCAGTACAAGTTCGGAGTCTGAAATTCTGCCCGCTATATGGGAATAGGCTCGCTGATTACACGGGACCTAACATCGTCTGTAAAAAGTCGGTGTTCTCAGTACACCTTTACCTCCCCCACTTAGGGGAATATAGGCGTGACTGTGGTTTTTTTTTTAAATATATTTAGTATGAGAGTCGAGGAAGCCAGAGAGGTATGTAAGGAAAGAACCTGTTGGAACTCTGTACTCTCTGCCTACCCCGCAAGGGATCTGGCGAGAGGTTATAGATAGATAGATAGATATTTAGTACATGCTACTGTTATTATTTTTGTAAAAACTAAAATTAACCTATCTATCTATATCATCACTCTCATATTCAATAGTACTTTTAATCAGTGTGATGAAAGAGGACAACCTACCAAACTTGGAGAAATTATCATCGATGATTTATTTTTAGCACAGGAATCTCCTCCTTATCACATCACGTTTCGAAGAGGTATATCAAAGTCTGAGGAATAAGACTTGCGTCAGGATTTTTGAGCATTTAAAGCCAGGAAAACAAATATGCTTCAAACCTGTTTCGCCGTGCAGAATGGAAAGTTCCTCAAATTCTTTTAATATTTCAATGATATCAACACGTCCTTGAAATAAATGCACCTAATCTAGAGGATTTAAAGACAAAACCTGAGGACATAGCTAAAAGTTTTTTAGTGCTGGAAAACAAATCGACATATAATGGCGATAATTCGTCTCGTCGAAGTTAAAACCAAATATGATGTAATGGAGCAGCATGAAAGGATGTGTAATATTGAAATTAGTAACCGACCAAATACTAAATATCAAAGCTAGCTGGCATAATAAATCAACCAATGAACAAAGCAGATGTTATCTTTTTCCACCAGGTTCCACAAGGTACTATCCAGGACGCTTGTCAAAAAATATTATAGTGAAGTTTTCAAATCGTATGCTACGAGATAACTTCTTGGAATCCGTTTGACTCAAGAAGGTCCTCATGAACCTCCGCTCAATTAGGCATTTCGGGCCCACCATAACAAATCTTCATGAACGATCATCAGGCTTTAAAGAAAACTAAATGTATTACCGGCTAAAAAGTACAATTATCGTTTCGTTTGGATTAAGCATGGCACCATACTTATCAGAGCTAAGGAAACCTTACCCATTATTGCGATAAGTTCACAAAACGACTTATCGAAAATCAATCTTATTACTTAAATAAAATTGCAAAGCCATTTATTCCTAGCGTGGGGCTACGTAAAATAATTATAGTAATAATATTAGCCCTGTTAAGAAACTGCCCCAACGTTGGGCACGGGCCTCCTCTCAAACTGAGAGGGTTTAGGCGATAGTCCACCACGCTGGCCCATTGCGGGTTGGCGAACTTCACACACCTTTGAAAAAATTAAGCGTGCAGGTTTCCTCACGATGTTTTTCTTCACTGTGAAGTTATAGTTAATTTTTAATACGTACATGCTTTCGAAAAGACAGAGGTGCGTGCCTGGGTTTGAACCCGAGACCTCTGACTGCAGTCTAGCGGTCTAACCACTAGGCTATCACTGCATCTGCAAAATAATTTTGTTAAATTTATACTCTTTATACTGAAATTATTTACGTTTTCTAAGTGTAGTGATGAACTCGCTTTTAATTGTTGTTATAATATATGCAACCTCTCATTAATACGTTACTTTGTATGCTGCATACATTTGTCATGAGTTTTTTTGCGACGTATTTGCAAGCTATATTATGCTACCTACCTACCTCCATTAATTTCTGATTGTAAGGTAATTTTTGATTTATTGATCGTTTTATTTATAACTTTACTTGAACTTGAACTTTACAAAACGTGCATATTCTTTAAACAGCATAAGTTATATGAAAAATAATGGTATTGTAGTCTCGAAACTGGCGTCATATTTAAGTTTGGTACACAATTATAGTTTAAATTGGGTTTTGTTTCCTTTAATATTTTCTTGTAATATTACTTATTTTGTATATTTAAACAATGGTTGATTTAATTGCAATGTATTACTAAAACTGCAAAGGATGAAGAGCCAAACTTGATACCTTATTCATGAATTTATTACCTGATTGTTATGACATAATTGTATTGTCTGAATATGGGTTAACACCTAGCATTGTTGATAGTGAAGTTGCGGATTCTCGCTATTCATTGTACCTGTGTAACTGAAACTGCGAAGCAACGAATAGGTCCGACGGCGTGGGCTCATAGCAGTGCGGGGCGAGTTGTTATAATTCGGAACCTTTGGTTAAAGGTGTGTCGAGTCGAGTGGTTTTAATAAAATCGACTTTGAAGTTTTAAAAGTTCCTCTCACTTTTCCTACTGCACTTAATTGAATTTTGATTACGGTTGTTAATAGACACTTAATTAAAGATTATTATATATATTAAACTCAAAGACTACTCAAGAAATTATTATAAATGGTTTTCTTAATATTAACTTAAATGTACACTTGACACGATGAATTATTTCATACATTTTTGTATAAATAGATGTTAATTTACATGAATCATGACATACCTAGTTTCGATTTAGTGGTGAAATGGTATCGAGCTATGTAAGTATTTGATATGTAAAACGCCATTTAATAAATAACTTTTTTAAAACAGTGAAACTGACTGTAAAATGCGCAAAAGTAAGATACCTAAATTAATGAACAAGCAAATCATAAATATTTGAAGACGGTGCCAGACGGTCGGTGCAGTCGATTACTGTGCACCACGAAGTGAATATGAAGAGGATCGCCTAAGCTAGGGAGTCTTTTGAATTCCATCAAGCCTTGACGTCATTGTAGTGGGCGTGGCTTACCTCGGTTTGTCATCGCTACTCGCTCTATTTACACGTTCACTCGAGTTCGCATAGCTTAAAATTAAGTAATATATCTTAACATGCAAAAATTACTTCTCTCTTCATTCTGGTCACACAATTGGTATCACATTTCCCTTTTAAGTATTTTTTTCGTAATTTATTAGAATACTTCTATTTCAAATGTCTCTTCTTTTTCCGACTAGACCGTGTGTCGCATTTACTTGAGGTTGGCCTACCTTGTCCTTTTATTTTACTGAGCACGATTTTGACTTGCGTCTGTGACGAGTTGAGCATGTTTCAAGTCTTTTTCGACCGTCGTCAATCAAGTAGTGGGTGGCCTTCCACGGGGATATTTATTATTATAATTAAGGGCTAGCTTCACTATGTGGTCATCTGGGCATCGCATTATGTGACCGTACCACCTTAAGCGTTTTTCTTTGACTTTCTCTACTATCGGAGCAACTTTAAAGCTCCCTCTTATGTACTCATTGCGGATTTTGTCTATACGTGTGACACCCGCTGACTAGCGTAGCATGCGCATTTCTGTTGTGTGAAGCTTGTTAAGGTGGTATTTGTTGGTCGCCCAACATTCTGAACCGTACAGAACCCCAGGCCATATGGCTGTCTTGTACATTTGTCCTTTGACCCTAAGAGGCATTCTCCTATCTAACATCACGCCTGTGAGTTGTCTTCATTTCATCGATCCTGTTGTAGTTCTGACATTAACATCATTGCCAATCTTGCCATCATTACTGAGTATTGGGCCCAAGTATTTGAATTGTGTCCCCGTGGGCAAAGGCGTGGTGCTTAAAGAGATCTGGTTGTTATTATTAGTGATACCATCGAAAATACATGACATGTGTTCCGTCTTCTTCCTAATTATCTTAAGTCCATTGGTTTCAAGTGCCTCAATCCAAGCGTTAAGGTTCTGTTGAAGATTGTCTACTTTATCCGAGATCAGAACAACATCATCGGCGTAGAGTATATTCCAAGGCAGTTGCTTTTGACAGTATCTTGTCAGGTGATCTATGATGACATTGAATAGCATTGGACTAAATGTAGAGCCTTGATGCACTCTGACTTCAATTTCAAATATTGCCACAGCTTGAGTCTTTCTTCGCGGCTACTGCCTTTTTACTTCTACATTCCATCAATCAGTTTTTTTGTTGGATCCCTTTTTGCTTCTAATTCGGCCCAGGTATCATTCTGCCTTACTTATACAGGCTCTTCTGAAGTTTTCCCTTATTCATTTGGTGACATAATAGTGGTATCCATGGAATTTAAATGGTCTGAAAGTTCTTCATGTAAAGTTATCCAGCTGGTTCTTTTAAAGATCTCCATTGGATTTTTGGTGTTAGTTTCCGGCTAATTTTGATAGGTTTCGGAAGTTTATATACGGCGACTAATATCCTGTGCTGGGTAGTGAGCGGCTCTCCTGGTATGACCTTGTTATCTCTGTAGTTACCCAAGTATTTACGCCTTGCTAAGACATAATCGATTTGAAAAGCATGTTCTCCACTTTTGTATGTGATCTGGTGGGATTCTCTCTTTTTAAAGAAGGTGTTTATAATAGCTAAGTCGCAGCTGGATGTGAATTGCATAATCGTGTCTCCGCTGTTACGCTTGCCATAACCGCATCCCCCATGCGATCTTTCCGCGTTTGTATTACATGTACCAACATGGCCATTTAAGTCTCCACTCAGGTGCAATGTTCCCTCGGGCGGGATGTTATTTTATACATATGAAGGTCGTCCCAGAACGCCTTTTTCTCATCCTCAGTAGGGCCCATTTGTGGAGCTTATGCCGATATAATATTGAGACAGGGTAGTTTAACTAGTGCTATCTTTACGCTACGGTCGCTTACCCTATCAACATTTATCAGACTTGCCATTAAATTTTCCGATAGTACAATACCAACACCGTTTCTTCCGGTGGTAGTTCCATTATAGATGAGCTTGAACCCGTTAAAATATTCCTTGCCCAAACTCGAGGCTTAAAGAATGTTGTTAGATCTTTTGCTACTATATAATATTTCTCATAATAAGTTCAGTTGTGTTCAAATAGTTAATCAAATATACATACATATACCTCATCGATCAAATTTAATTCGTAATACACGCAAGAGATGTTTATTATCCCCAAAAAGCTGTAAAACGAATGCAAATGAACGTTGCCCCCTTCGAAGATTAATGAAATTCTACAATAGCCACCTCACAGATGTCGATGTATTTGTTTGTTCACCTGCATCGTTCAAAAACAATGTTACTGATATTATTTAATACATGTCATGACACCTATTTCGCTACATAATTTATGTTTTATTATATATAAGTATATATCAAGGATTTCATAACAAATGGCCGTATGTGCAGTTTTACAGGAGAGGCAAAAATTTGAATAAAACAAGATCAGACCATAATTCTTCTTATTCTTCTTCGTTTGACCGTGTTTCCGGTAGCATCCTCAGCTGCTGCTTCGGAACCCGGGGTCCAGTTTCTTGCTTCTCCTTTTCCACTTCGCGCAGTCTTCTGCATCCTTTGTGGCGAGCCAATTGGCACGCATGTCATCCCTGACGACATCAAGCCAGCATTTCTTTGGTCTACTTCTTCTTCCGGGTCCCGGTGGAGGCTGCATGGTCAGGCACTTATTGCGCACGTAATTTGCCGGTTTCCTTAAGACGTGGCCGTGCCATCGAAGACGGCTTACCTGCATTTTATCTGCTATATCACGAACATGAAGGCTGCCGCGGATGCGGGAGTTCCTGATGCGGTCTTTCCATGACACTCCACACATCCAGCGCAGCATCTTCATTTCCGTGACACACAGCTCTTGCTTGTGCCGTTCAAATACTGGCCAGGTTTCGCTGCCATATAGAAGGACAGGCCTAATGATGGATTTATAGATCTGTTCTTTTAGCTTAACCGGCATTTTAGGGTCACAAATGACACCAGCCACCTCACGCCACTTTGCCCAAGCTGCTGCAATGCGAGCCTTGACGTCGTAATCGATGTCCCCAGTCGCGTGGAGTACAGATCCCAAGTATATAAACTGGTCCGTTCGTTCGACTTGGTCTTCGCCTATGCGAACGGGTAGGGGATATGTAGTATTACAGACCATGTAATCACTCTTCGCCACATTTATATTAAGACCACTGTTCTCAAGTGACTCCTTCCACGCATTCACACGTAGCACCAGTTTCCCCCCGTCCGCATCCACCAGCGCGATATCGTCAGCATACATAAGCAGCCACGGAGGCTGCTCATGTGAATCTCTGATACTGTTCGTAACTTCATCTAATATCGCGCTGAACAGATAAGGACTGAGAACCGAGCCTTGGTGGACCCCGACTGTGATGGTGAAGGATTTGGTGTCGCCAACAGCGGTCCGTACAAAAGAACCGGAAACGCGATACATATCCCGGATGATGTCAATATAGGTCCCTGGCACCCTTTTGGACCGCAATGCCCACCAGATCGTCACGCAAGGGAAACAGTCGAAGGCTTTCTGCATGTCTAAGAACATGAAATGCAGAGGCGTATTCTTCGCCCTGTATTTTTTCATGACGTCTCTTCGCGCAAAAGCAGCGTCCATGGTCCCATGACCAGAGCGAAACCCATATTGACACTCCGAGATTGTACTCTCCTGTCGGATCCGGGAGTCTATTATACGCTCAAAGAGCTTCATGGTGTGAGACCTTTATACCGCGGTAGTTTCCGCACTCCTGCATCTTGCCTTTGAAGACAGGAGTAATAATACTCATCCTCCATTGGTTGGGGATTTTACTGGTGAGGACCATAATTGAAGTCCGTAAAATTGTAAATACTAATTTGAGGCGTATGAAAACAAATCTTTATTTACTTTTAGAGACCTTTTATTTCTTGTTAATTACCTTTTGTAAATGAAATAAGGTTGTAACAAATTTAAAACATGAACAAAGAAGCTTTAACCGGTTCAACAAAAAAATCAAAAGATTTTGTATGCCCTTTTGTTATCACCAAATATGTTATAGTTGTTGTCAAAATGTGGAGCGTTTAACCAAAACTCTCAATTGAAAATGGTTAATTCATTTTGAATTAAGATTTTCTTTTTTCGCGTTTGTTTATTAAACTTTAAGATGAGTCTACACCAGATGATATTGCAGAAGAAATACTTAACCTTTATGAATTTACAGCATGTGGTGGCCATATCTTCAGCGTAGCTTTAGCTGGCTAAAGCTAAATAGCTACGCTGGCTTTAGCTGGTGGGGACTAGTCCGTCCTCTATCTTTTGACTGATTAAACATGTACCGTAGTTCTGTTGAATTTTGTCTAGTTCGGCATCGGCACTGGAGCCCGTAATTTTATACGAACTCTTTACATATTTTATAGTAACCCTTTCTGTTACTATTATTATTATACTTTGCGTATATACCTTTAAAAAGTCCCTATTTTGTAAATGAGAGGACTAGGTAGACACTGACTGATACCATGAATCTAAGTATACTTATGTTTAATCTGTACTTAAGCACATCTATTTAGCTCGTTCTGCATTGTTCCCCCATACCCCATGAATGCAATATATATAAAAAGAATTGTAAAACTCTCACTTTTAAAACGAGTAACCGTGGAGTTTCTTGACCTTCTTCTCCACAGGAATGACTTTCCGAACGGGTGGTAGAGTCTTAAGTAATCAATGATATTCTAATTTTGACTATTCATAAGTGCCTTTTGGGCTACATGAATAAAAAACTTTTGATTTTTATTTTGATTTGATTTTAGCCATAATTCAGGATTTATTTGAAAAAATTATAATTTAAATATCTGCTTTATCAATTCAAAATTTTGTGTCTCTATAGACCATATGTCTGATCGTGATTAGTACTTGAGTTGATGATGGTGGTTATGGAGTTGAGATTGGTGATAGAGCAGAAACATTCCTCGGGTCATCATTTTCTGGCTTATGGTCGGGATCCTCGACTGAATGGTCATGAGAAAATTCAGACTTAGGCCCGTATTACGTAAATCAGTCGTGAAGCTAGTTTAAAATCTGATTTTGGTACTAAAATTGTATAATGAGTTCTTAGATTTACGCGAATAACACATGAAATAAAACAATTTTACGGGTTTTGTTGCGGATTATTTTGATTTTTTTGAAACGTCGGGAACTTAAAAATCAAAATAAACCACGATAAAATCCGAAATATAGTTTTAGTTCTAACTAAAATGTTAGTTTCAAAACTATAATAGTTTCACCACTGATTTTCGTTCTGTAATACGGACCTAAGACTCATTATTAATTGTTACAGCAGTAAAAACTTGTTCCATAATCACTGGTGACATGGATGAGTTATTAGTACCTAGTGTCAGATCTTTTGCGGGGTAGGCAGAGAGTACAGAGTTCCAAAAGGTTCTTTTGTTACAGACCTCTCTAGCTTCCTTTACTCTTATAGAATTATAACAACTAACTATTACTCTCATACTAAAAATAATAATATCTTTTTAGCAATGAGCTAAGCTAAGCTTTTTAGCAAGTCAGGAGTCTCCGTAACCGGCGAGCGTGTATGAGACGGACTATAAGAGTAGAGGAAGCCAGAGAGGTATGTAAGGAAAGAGCCTGTTGGAACTCTGTACTCTCTGCCTACCCCGTAAGGAATCTGGCGTGATGATATAGATAGATAGATATAGATAGTATATATATTTAACGAAGTCTTATTTTTCAATATGGTCTTGTTTAACACTTCTAGATCCAAGAACACAGGACTGGCCTGCAGTATCCAGTCCATTGCTGATCTTCTCAATAATACTTGTATACTTATACTTCAGCAAGTCCCTCGGCCCGCGGTTAATGATACACAAAAAGCCTTTTGAACTGATGAACGCACTTCTGATTTACAACTCCTTTCAAGTCCTTCTGAATGTGTATTTCGTAATAAGGGTTAGTATTTGGATTTTGTGTTGCTTAAAATGCGGTCGTCTAGTAACCTATTAACCTGAGAGATTAGCACGAACAGGGCCATTATTCGGCTCGTGCCCTGTATGGCAGCCGAGTGTCGCCCTCGAAACGTGCTAGGAGAAAGGGACAGGGATACAATTTCGTTTTTTATTTTATAATATTCTGGCTCAATGTCTGCATGTCATTCGGCCCAAATTATTGAACGGAGAATGCGCGAGAAGTCCGATGGAGTGTTGTGTGAGGCACAGGGAGGTTTCAGGTATGGGAGAGGATGTTCGGATCAAGTTTTCTCCCTCCGCAACATCGTAGAAAAGCATCTGGCAGTAGGCCGGAAGGTTTTCTGTGGTTTTGTGGACCTGGAGAAGGCGTTTGATAGAGTCGTGCGAAAGAGACTTTGGGACATTTTGCCAGAGTATGGTATAAACGGCACCCTGTTGCGAGCCGTCCAGTCCACCTACGTGGACAGCAAGGCATGCGTACGGGTGGGTGGTAACATGTCACCTTGGATTGACGTTAAAATCGGCGTCAAGCAGGGTTGCGTGTTGTCCGCTAGACTGTGTATAGTGTATCTGGATAAAAGTCTTCAAAGACTGAATGCGATGACTGAAGGGGTAAAAATGGGTGATCTAGTGATACCTACCACCACCACCACCTATTGTATGCAGATGACGCGGTTTTGATAGCGCCAACAGCCACTGATCTGCAAACACTAGTCACAGTTATGAGAGACGACTGCATGAACAATGGCTTACATTTGAATGTGAAGAAAACCAAAATTATGGTTTTTGAACGGAAAGAAACCAGAACGAATGCAAGGATTGTGGTTTGTAACGATGTGCTGGAGCAAGTGAATGAGTTTGTATATCTTGGATGCGCCTTCAGTAAGGATGGGAAATACACCGCTGATATAGAGAGAAGAGTGAATGCAGGTAATAGAGTGAATGGTGCGATGGGAAGGCTACTTGGGAGCCGGCACTTAAGCCAAAAGGCGCAGCTGGCCATGCATAACGTAGTGCTTGTCCCAACGCTGTTATATGGCAGTGAGAGTTGGGTATGTAAGAAGGAGAACGAAAGCAGGATAAATGCGGTCGAAATGCGATCTCTGCGGAAGATGTGCGGAGTCACGCTGACCGACCGTATTCGCAACAGCGTAGTAAGAAAGCGAGTAGGTATGAAAGATAGTATCGGTGTAAAGATGAGAAAGGGTATGCTACATTGGTTCGGGCATATAGAAAGAATGCCAGAAGAAAGAATGACAAAACAGATATACAATGCGAAAGTGGAAGGATGTAGGTGCCGGGGAAGACCTAGACTATCTTACCATGACCAAATAGACCGTGTCTTAGCTGAAGGGCAAGTCAAGAGTCTCCGTAACCGGCGAGTGTGTATGAGACGAACTATGAGAGTTGAGGAAGCCAGAGAGGTATGTAAGGAAAGAACCTGTTGGAACTCTGTACTCTCTGCCTACCCCGCGAGGGAGCTGGCGTGATGATATAGGTAGATAATATTGCCATACAACTATAAATATTGGAAACATAATAATAATAACATATAATACCCGTTGATGTATCCAACTTTATTTGTCTTAGGCATGGTAGGCTATACTGAATTGAGGGTTCGGAGGGCACTCGCACTCGCATTGTACCTATTCAAAATACTCAGAGGGAAAGTGCACAATCCAAATATGCTAGCACGGATAGGTCTATGCGTCCCAGACAGGTACTATACCGGCGCCGGCGGCCGCAGCTGCTGCAGGTGCCGAGCGCGCGCACCAACCTACTGAAAGAGGCGCCCCTGACGCGCGCACTCCGCACCCTCAACCTTGTGGCGAACGAAGGAGACATATTTTGTTTGGTTCTGAGTGAATTCACAAGATTAGCGCTATTTGTTATATGTTATAAGCTGAAGTGAAAATGTACTCTATTGCATTAGAGATTACCCTGTTATGATAGCAGTAAGTTGGAAATAAATAAAAATAATAATAAATGAAGTAATATTTTATAAATTCTAATAAACGATCATTTCACTAAGTTATATTAACGCGCCGCATTTGGTCATAGCGAATAAGTAGAAAGAAATGTTTTTGTTCGACTAAAAGAAATTAAATAAAGATATATATTTTTCTTGGACCGAACATCGTCGGCGATCTATCTGTTTATCTATATCATTACGCCGGATCTCTGGCAAGATAGGCAGAGAGTACAGAGTCCCAACAGTTCCTTTCATATCGTCGGCAATATTATGATATTTTCTTTTAACACATTAGCAATTTTTTTGCAGGGATCACTACATGTTTTTAGCGAAGATTATAATCTAGCTTGTCAAGAAATCAATTATTCCAATACACCAAAAGCATTACATGTAAGTATAATATACTAGCAAAAACATAAATAACATAATGGTATACAATTTTGATCGACGAGCAACATTATCGGCTTTGCAAATAAAAAAAAATTAAGAAATATACCTTCGTGGAGTAATTTTAGTCGTCCTGAAATGGAAGCCCAAGTGGTGTATCCAATACTACACTTCTTGAGAAAGACGTCGATGTCTTCTTTAGACTTTACCCGGGAGTGGTGAAAAAGGTCCTTAATTTATTATCATTTCAGCCTTTACCTGTCCACTTCTGAACATAGGTCTCCCCAATCGCTTTCCAGCCTAACCGGTCCGATGCCACCTGCATCCAACGACTTCCTGCGATTTTCACAAGATCGTCTTTCCATCTGGTAGGCGGCCGCCTTATGCTGCGCTTGCCAATACGTGGTATCCACGTAGATTAATTATTATTCATCCTCTCCTCCTTAATTACATTTTTTTAATTATTTATATTTGTTTCTAGCTTTCAGCTGATGTCTGGTGGTATTTCTTCGCAAAGATAACAGAGTTGTTGGACACAGTATTTTTCGTATTAAGAAAAAAATATAATCAAGTGACTTTCTTGCATCTGTATCATCACAGCATTATGTTGTTAATAACGTGGATTGGTGTCAAGTATTTCGCAGGTTTGTAGACCATATACCATTTTGGCTTTCTTCTTCTAGAGATTACCATATGATCCGGTAGATGTATGTAGGTACAGTGCGATGAGGGTCTTTTGGTCCATAGAGGTACTAGAAGCATAGAGGGAGCATTTACAAGATTATATATTTGTACTGCTTACAATTATGTCGTGTCAGTGATAAGAAAGGGGATAAATCCATCGTTACCAGTTACAACCTTGTACATGTTTTTTTGATATTAATGACATAGACCATACTTGGGTTTACCATAGATGTAGTATTAGTACTTTCCCATATAACTGCGAAAGCTTTATCGATAAAATCATTTTGTATATAAGCCGAAAATTAAATATTTTTTACAATACAAAATATCGCTGTATCTCATAGTGCCTATTATAGATACATAACTTTCTTACGTTTTGTATGTATGTGGTTATAGTAATTCTATCTAGCTATTGACAATCTCAAGAATCTTGATATTCACTATATAATAATTTTAATTTAAAAATATATATTTTAAAACAAGCTGTTATAAGCAAAAACAACGGGGCCCGATAAGTACTATTATATTTGTCAAGACAAATGTAACGAGCCCTAACACGTCTGGGATACGTTGAGTAGTTGGATAGTTCTGTTGGTCACCTTTCGCCTCCATCATTAGACCCTGGACACCATCCGGGTCAACAGAACTCGTTAAGACAAATCCAATGAGCCCAAAAACCGCGGGGTTATGTTGAGAAGTTGGGTAGTTTCATTGGCCACCCTCCGGCTCCATCATCAGACCCTGGACACCATCCGGGTGTAAAGTACTCGTCAAGACACATCCAACGAGCCCAAACACGGCAGGGTTATATTGAGTACTTGTTTGCTTTCATTGGCCACCTTTCGGCTTCATGATCAGACCCTGAACACTATCTGGTTATATAATACTGCTTCCTACCAATCTAACCAGCCTAAACACGAGGAGATTACTCGTACGTTGTATAGTTCATATGTTCCTATACCCACCTTCCGACTCTATCGTCTATGTTACCATATTATTGCATTGTCATAGGACTTAACATTTATCTTAATCGGATACCCGCAAGTGATTGAAAAATGAATCACACGATTTGAACCGGAAAGACAGACAGAGAAGCTTGTAAAAATAAAATTGAACCTTTTATAACGTTTTTATTTATTTCAATATAAGCGCAAACAAAATATTCAAGAAAAACCTATTGCAAAAAATATAATTAATTTAAAAGAGACCAATTTGAAGTTAATTTTACATTAAAACTGCTACTGGTTGTAATCTTCACTATTTGAGTCCAAAATCGAAGCAAAATGTTTTGAAAAGATGCAACTATGCTGAGTTCAACTCTTATGTGCTCTTAATATTGCATAAAAACAGTGTTCATTTAGGCTGCAATATTAGTAGGCATACTAAAACAAAAAAAAACAATTATATAATTACCAATTATCAAAAATCTTATCGATATCGATTTAAATTTTCCCATAATTAAGACTAATGGGAATACGATTATTAAGATTCTATCTAAATCTAATCATTAATGCTCAAGGAAAACACTCAATCTGGTGTAGTTATTATGCATCTTCAAACTAGTTACATCTTTTTTAGAAAATACATTTTATCTTAACCATGATACAGCAAACCAAGTCACCGGCCGAAGCTTTATAATTTAGTTTCTTCTGCATTTCTAGACCAATAAGATTTGCGTTCCAATATAAACTTCGTTTTAGTTGTGTGACACCATGTTTTCCCAAATTGAAAACAAATAAAAAGTCCGAGAATACAGTCACTAGACCAACAACTATTAACCGATAAATTTGCGTGGAGCCTACGTTAAAATGACAAGCGATAACATTTTGTATAAAAAAGAAGTTCGAACACTGTAGAAACAATTCCTATTTTAATAAATGGCCCACACTTTAACAGTGTATTTCGCCAATGTCGAGTAATAAAAATGTTATACTCTATGTATAACAGTAAATTATAAAAATTGGCTTCTCGTCGCCATTACGGCAAAAAACAAAAGCCGTAGAAACAAAGATTTTTAAATTGGTTACCTAAATGATACCAAATGCCCAGAAAAAGTGTACAGCTGAACTGGGTTTATGCTTTTAAATCTTACCTCTATGCTTTTAAATCTTACCTCTATGTTTTGGTCCATGGATGACATTGACACGAGGGGAGCATTGGTGTGACATAAGGATCAACATCAAAGAAGTATAGAGTATACTCTGAGCCGATGACAATCAAGTTAAATGTCACCTGATGACAGTCGCAGAGTTGCCATTTGCTATGAAATTTACCCAGGTGGGCCCGCCACCTGATGAAATATCTCCGTGAATATACGATTTTTTTTATAAATGGTAACCCTAATTTCTCACCGGCATCCGCGGGTCAAAAGATTCTTGTCACACAGTATTTATTTCATTGAAACGGTCTGTAAAAGTCAATGTCAACGTTTTTATTGTATAAATTGAGGTATTATGATTGTCCTTGTGCCTCGTTAGTCTAGTGGCAGAGTGTATCGCTTATGTATCGTATAACGCTGATCCCAAATGTAGTTTTTCTAACTAAAACTTCCCAGTATAAGTCCGGTGTCTGCAATTGTGCCCGGTATATTTTTTGTTTATTTTGTTTATAATGTAAAACGTTGCCCCACACTAGGATTAATTCCTGTGTTGTGGGTGCGTTTACAAACATGAAAATTCACATACACAAATACCCAGACCGGAACAAATAATTGTGGATCACACAAAGATTTGTCCCGTGCGGGAATCGAACCCGCGACTATTAGACACAGTGGGCGGGGCGGGCTAAGCCCTTAACCACTGCGCTAAATCGTCCGTCCGGTATATGGCAACAGACTCGCCCCTTATTACATGGGACTTAACATTGTCGGCTAAAAGTGGGTGTACTCAGTATACCTCTGCCACTCCCGCTTGGGGTATAGGCGTGACGCTGTGTAACGATTAATCTTATGATTTGATTCCTTGGGTCAAACACAATTCATTTATTATGTATAGGTAAATCTTGAGCATGCAAAAGTTTTATTTGGCATGCTAAGACACCTGAAGAAAAATTGATTAATGTCTTGTAGCCCATGAGGCGCTCGTAGCGCTGAGAGACCGCAGTGCTCTTAGGGATCACAAAGGTTAAGAAGTGTTCGGCTCCGTCGGCCTGAGATGGGTAAATGTTTGTTGTATTGCGTCTCCGTGCTTCAGAAGCCGTTGGTCCCGATTACAAAGTAATGTGGTAGTCGTTAGGCCAAGTTGGAAGCTTTACAGGTGACTTGATAAGTTCTAACTGCAGGTGGTCACAAACCTGCCTCCGCCAATCTGCAATGGGTCCGCGTGGTGGAGTATGACCTAATCTCTCTCACCTCGATTTGTGAGAGAAGGCCTTTGCCCAGCAATGGGACAGTATAGGCTGATATTATTATTATTATTTTGTAGCCCACAAGAAGCCGGCTCGATAGTCAGCAAAAAGTTTGTTTTTGTTTAATTTGCCACGGTGCTCTCCTACAAAATGTATGGGAAAAGTTTTTTGCGATTTCTGACTTTTCTAGTGCTCCTGGTCCTGGTCCAATAGAAGTTTTTGTTGTTGTTAACACTATATTGTAGCCTAATTGACTTAATGAATTTTAGCAAACGAAGTGTCGTTAGATTCTTGTGTCGAGGAGCTTAATTTATAAATCTTTCTAATTCCGTTTAACTGAAATACTTTTTTATCTTTATCATCACGCCGGATCCCTTGCGGGGTACGCAAAAAGTACAGAGCTCCGTGAGGCTCTTTTATGATTACAATTTTTTTATGATCAAAAACTTATCTCTGCCACTTACAGGAGGAGGTCAATTTTATCTGATGGGCTACCTTAATTCCATAGTCCACGTTATCATGTACTCATACTATCTCATCGCAGGGATGGGCCCGGAGTATCAGAAGTATATATGGTGGAAGAAACATGTCACCACCATACAACTGGTAAGTTGAATGAATATATCAACCTAAAACTTAACTAAATCTATCTATGCTGTCTTGTATGGTAGGCAGAGAATACAGAAGTCCAACAGGTTCTTTCTTTAGAGACCCCTCTGGCTTCCTCCACTCTCATAGTTCGTCTCATACACACTCATAGGTTACAGAGATTTTTGACTTGCCCTTCAAATAAGACACGGTCCAGTTGGTCATGGTAAGATAGTCTAAGTCTTCCCCGATACCTACGTCCTTCCACTTTCACATTGTATAGCTGTTTTGTTATTCTTTCTTCCTACATTCTTTCTATATTACCAAACCACCGGAGCATATCCTTTCTCATCTTTATACCGATACTATCTTTGATACCTACACGCTTTCGTACTACGCTGTTGCGAATACGTTCGGTTAGCTTGACTCCACACATCTTCCGCAGAGCTTGCATATCGATATAAATATTTCAATAACTAAATCGACGGTCAAACACTCTAAAGGGATAAGATACTTCGTGGCGATAAAATACTTTTTGTAATCTATACATGAGAGCAATAACAAAATGGGCTTAGCACGAAAAGATTGACGATAGCGTAACACTAGCGAGTAAGCGTGCTGTCACGTTCATGTTCATTTATTAAATTTGTAGTCTGACAAGGACGGTATATCAACTCGATACCATCACGCTAACGTCGAATTTTTTGTGCTAAGCCCTTTATAGCACAAACAGATTATCGTTAGCTCAACGTTATGGAGTTGATATATCATCCTTCCCACACTACAAATTTACTAATAAAGATGAAACGCTTTTCCTTCTCCTCCTGTTTTATTTTTTTTCTTATTAAATTAACTAACTGTTACCCGCGGCTTCGCATGCATTTATTTTGTAATTTGACATAAGTAGGTAGGACTTTTTGGGATAGCATTATTGCAAGACTTAAGGGACACCTCCATATTAAGTTTATGTTAAATCCGTTCAGCCGTGTTAATATGGAACAATAAAAGCAACTATCCCCAAGAATTTTGAATTTTCCGAGCTAAAAAGTAGTCTTAAACAACCTTTGAAAAATGCTCCATTTTCTAGTGATAGTCTATTTAAAATCGGATCCGCCGTTTTGGATATTAACACGGACAAACAATGTTTTTTATTGTGCCTATATGCGCATGAAATATCTTCTTTATTTGTGGGGGGATTATGTGCGGGGATCGTACCTGCGACTATTTGACAAAGTAAGTTAAACAGTCTACGTTTTATCGCTTTAACCAAGTCGTCTTTTTTTTAAGTCAACTTAAATATGAGTAAATTTTCGTTGTAGAACAATTTCAACAGGTCCCTCGGCTTTCAGGCACATGTGAAGAGGAAGAGGGAAATCGAAATATTTCCAAGCTTTTCTTTAGCCAAAATATGATTAATATCTTTGAGTCCTCATGCAGGCCGGTACAAACCCACCAAATGCATATTGGTGTGATTTTATATACTACTTAGACGAATAATATCGGAATCGGCATGATCTAGTGTGTAAACAAAGATACCTTTTTCATATTATTATTTCACGATTTAAGATACAAATTCATTGCGGGTTCCAAGCCAATTAAAGCGCTACCCGGGACCCCGCAAGGTTTAAACCTTGGTGAAATCTAAGAAGACCACTATGGAACCTGACTTACAATAGTTAGAATGTGTGAGAATGAGTGGCTTAATCCTAATAAAAAAAGATGAACAAAACAGCAAGCTCTCTCGAAAACGATATCGTCAATCTGTTTCGTGCTAAGCTCTTGGTTCTCTGTTCCACACTATTTCAATCACTTTCCTTAATTTACAGATCCAATTCTGCATAGTTTTCGTACACAACGCAAGCATATTCTTCTACGAATGCAATTTCCCTAAGATGATTAGTTTTCTTACATGTATTAATGCTTTAATCTTTATGTACATGTTCGGAAAGTTCTATATAAAAAGTTACAAGAAAGACTCTACAGCGTCTTCTAAACACAAATTAGAAGCAAACGACATAAATATTACTATGAGAAAAATTAACAGGTATGATGTACCGAAAACTGGAAAAGGAAAAACACGATGATTGATACCCACATACCGTCCTAGAAGGATCTTTTGGCCTGTGGCCGTATGATCGGAACGCACCACATGAAATGCTACTACATGATAGTCGCAGAGTTGCCGTTTGCTATGAAATTTACCCAAGTTCTGTTTTAATTCGTAATCACGAGAACCCACCTGTTGAAATATCTCCTTAGAAGTAGGATTTTTTTACTAAATATTAACCCTAATTTCAAACCAACCCTGTCAATATCATCCATGGGCCAAATGATCCTTGTCGCACTATACTTAATTTAAGGTTATTTTTAAATAAAAATTATTGCTGCGGATTTTTCATTTGTTTTTCAAAGTTGCCTATTACATTTGAGGCTTTTGAGCCATTCGGAGTTCAAATGCTAAGCCTTGTAAGGTCTACGCATTCCAGTGTACACGTAGGGCTTCGCACCTGGTCGACAACAGCGCAATCTACGGGGTTCAACTATAGCTAAGAACCATCCAGGTGTTTTCCTAAGTACAAAAAAAATCATCAAACTCGGTTAAGTCGTTTACGAGGAGAAGAATTCCGAACACACGCACCTCAGAATCTACTCGTATACTAATAAATAAAATTGAAGTGAATCCCCGAGAAAGTGCTAGTGTTTTTATGTATACAAGGTGTATCGTAATGAGTAAACGCAAGACCTCAAACAACCCGATTAGCTAATTGCTTCGCAAATTCAATACGAAAACCAGATTTGCAAATTGAAATATTTTTACCCCTTTTTTATACACTAATTAACAATGAAACTTGTACGTATGTGTGCATATTGAGAAATACATTTTAGATGCATTTGAAATCTCCATATTGCTTTGAATCAATAATAAATTTAGTTTATTATAGCGCACTGAAGGAGTAATAGCATTTTTTCAAATTTAAAAAAAATATAAAACACATTAAAAATTGTTGAAATGAATTCAGTTATCGATTTAGAACAACCTACTTTCAGGTCTTGCGTTTATTATGTTACACCTTGTATATACGTTTTTATGTATATATTATATAATGTATTTTTTAGAACACTTGATGTCACGAAATAAAACTTAAATGAGTTGCTCTGAAACGAGATTTTATTTTACAAAACACAGTTCAATCACGTGAATGTATCAACTCCGAATACGGGCGACGACGACTACGAAGTCGTAGATCCCCTCCCCTAGCCGGCGGCTGACCGGTGCACTTAGTAGTGCACCCCCTCATCCCGCAGCGACTGTCCCAACCGAAGCCGCCTCTTCAAGGCACCCTCGAGTATGTCGCCTCTTGCCCTTCTGGCTCGAGCGTAGTGGTTGCACGCTCGCCCTTAAGTCCGGTGAAGCTGTAAAGGCCTCGCGGCCAACAGCGTACATCACTCACACTCACACACACACACACTGATATAAAACTTGTGCCCGCGCAATCGCTGGTCCACTGTAAATAATTCACGCGCAGAAGACACAAGCTTTGTCGTAATCGAAACTGATGTGGAGGACCATAAAGTTCGATTTGATAGTAGTACAGTCATTTGATTTTAATTAATATTGTTCCGGCTTGGACGCCTGCCAATGTTGTAGGTCACGCGTGGCTAGCCCTACGTTGCTCCCATGGTCGCTGCAGGCACAACAATCGTTCATTCAAGGCGTTCTCTCGGTCATTCACTCAGCCGTACATTCATTTATTCACTCTTCTTAAATTCACATCAAAGAACATTCCTCTTCCAACCGTCGGCCTACGCTCAAAAAGGCTTCATAATTGCAATAATCAGAATTATTACAATTACAAATAAGAAAAAGAAAACCAAACTAAATTCAAAACTGAGTTTCATTGGCTTCACGAACCCAAACATGGCTATGTTGTACAAAAGACGTGTCCATTAGACCAGCAGCACAACACCGTGTTAGTGGTATTTTATGAATACCTAAAGTTTTCGTTTTACTTGTTTCGAACATGTTTCGAAATTATTGATTCCCGAACTCATTAAAATCGGTAGAAATTACGAGAACATTGATTGACCCTTTCTACATACCTATTACTATTGCTTTACGGCCATCGACTTTAAACTCTGAGCAGTCTTTTTCAAAGTAACTACCGTGAACCTTGTTAACAGAGCTCGTTTAAAGCTCGAAGCCTTTAGCTTCGAGGTTCGAGCCGCGGCTCCAGCCTTGTAGCCGGCGCTGGAGCTTCGAATCGAGCTCTTTGCTCGCTCAACGACTTTAAGGCTCAAGCTTTCTATGGATGCGCGAGCTCTCAACGACTTTAAGGCTCGGAAGCTCGAGCCTTCTGACAACACTAGTAGACGCCCTGGTATTTTATAAGACATGTATAATTAGTTTATTTATATTTAAACTAAAATGATTTTATTTTGTAACAACTTTGTGGGGGCACTTACAAATTGGCATGTTTACGTTTTTTTTTAACTTACCAGTCTACCACCGGGTCGGAACGCGGGGTTGTATTTT
Organism: Phalera bucephala; assembly: GCA_905147815.2. Classification (NCBI taxonomy): domain Eukaryota; kingdom Metazoa; phylum Arthropoda; class Insecta; order Lepidoptera; family Notodontidae; genus Phalera; species Phalera bucephala. Next base: position 2,139,200 of record LR990616.1, read on the forward strand.
CTTGTCTTTTCTCTCTTCATTTTTATCCATCATTTTCTGTATAGATATAATGTTATGTAATAAAAAAATAAGTATGCGATCCAGCTCCAGTGTGATGCCTAACGACTGAAATATAAGACTAGTAATAATATTTTTAAAGAATGAAAATGAAAAATGATTTTATTTGGATCGACTGGTCCACATAGAATTCTTTACATTTTTATTCACTAGCAGCACGTTCACAATATTTTTATTATTTACTCCGCCCCAGCTTCGTACAGGTGTACTAATAAAGAAAATGAGACCAGATGTTCCCTTTACAGTACGACCAGATAATAATTTTTTTTCCCAAAGCCAAAGTACCTTTAAAACACATTTTCTTCATAGAAGTAACAGATAAAACCATATAAAAAACAATGAACAACAACTTAAATCTGTCAATGATGTCAATATTTTTGAAGTTCCATGAGATTTTCCTACTCTTCAGTACCCTACTGTCTTCTATCTCACCCACTAACTTTTTATATGCCATATTTTTAAGCCATATTTTTCATTTTATGGTCCAATTTTTCAAACATTTCCTTTCATACAAACTTTGTGCTGACAATCAAATACACAACAAATAAAGAATTAGCCAAATAGGTGCTACCGATCTGAAGAGATGCGCTTACATACATTTGGCAATTGATTTTTTTTATAGTAGGTACATAATATAGACCAACAATAAACAATTTAAGGGGAAAGTTTATGTACATAGGCGAGCTTAACTTTGAGTTTTCTTCCAGCAAACCTTAGAGCGATGGATACGAAAATAGAGTAAACAAGTGTACCTACCTACAACTTGAAAAGAATAAAACGGAAATGCTGGAAACGGAATACTGAACTAGTTTTATTATAATATGTATCCTCTTTCCACGATCGATATGATTTTTTTTGTTATTAAGTAACCGTAATTGGAGGGCTTAGCATGAAATTGTTGACGTTAGCGAGTTGAGATGCGATCCTTGTCGTACTATAATTTATTAAATAAATATGAACGTGATACCACGCTTACTCACTACCGTCACGCTTAAGTCAATCTCTTCGTGCTAAGCCCCCAGTTAAAAAGGTTTAGTGTTTCACCACCCTCGAGTAGTGTTTAAAACAGACTATTCAACATTTAAAGTCGTAAATAAGTCTGCGCCCATTCAAGATTTGCCCCAGAACCAACAACAATGAAAAAATGCTTGTAGGATTTCAAATCACCCACAAATTTTCTTTATTTATTATTAAACGGACAAGCTGGGGAATCGCAATATTGCACGAGAAAAGTATTAGATTTTAAACTTATAACTTAGTATCCATTAATACATTTATGAGGTCATATTGTATAGTCTAAAATATATTGAATGGATTTAAAGATTAATTATATTTTTATACAGACCTATCGACACACTAAGGAACGATGTAAATAAGTATTTAGTCTAATAAGACAAGCAATCTAGATAGCTAATAGGTACGCCTACTACCTTTTACAGTGTCAATTCCTACTGATTTACTGATGTTTTAGGGAGTATAAAAGTAAAGTACTTGTTTCGTTGAATACATCAAAGAAATCGTCACGTCTATATTCCCCAAGCAGGGGTGGCACAGGTGTACTGAGCACACCCACGTTTCGCCGACAATGTTACATCCCATGTTATAGGGGGCGAGCCTATTGACATATACCGGACCTAATTCCAGACTCCGGACCCATACTGGGTAGTTTTCGTTAGAAAAACTACATTTGTCCGAACTAGGATTTGAACCTCGCAATAACAAAGTGATGCGCTTTGCCATTAGACCAACGAGGCCGTCTTTCTTCAGAACTTTTTTTATATCATATTATCTATATGTATTAAAAGTACTTAAATGAGTCCTGAATCCTATCACCAATACATCATAAATTATATAAAAATAAAAACTGATTTTTTAATAAAGAATAGTTTATTAAGAATTGGCGTACGTCTTTGACCAGTAGAATTTAATCTAAACATTGACTGGATAGCTATATACAAGGTGTAACATAATAAACGTAAGACCTCAGACACCCCGATTAGAGAATTGCTTCATAAAGTCAAAACGAAACCCAAATTTAAAGGTTTTTACCCTTTTTTAAAGCACTTTTATACCCCAATTAACAATGAAACTTGTACGTGTATGTGTGCGTTTTGAGAAATACGTTTTAGGGATGCGTTTAGAATCTTCTTCTTGCTATAAATGAAGAATAAATTTAATTTTTTATAGCGCAATGTTAAAATACGTTAAACATTGTTGGAATCGATTCAGTTACCGATTTAGAACAAACTACTTTCAGGTCTTGCGTTTATTATGTTACAGCTTGTATATCTCTAGCTCGGATACCAAATAATAACAACAAATAGTTCTGCACTCAATAACACCTGCACTGTTGCTCGTCCTATGTTTGATAGATTTGAAATCTACTGTTATATAAACAAAATAAGTTCTAGGGCTATTTTTCCTTATAGCAATCATATTTGATTAATTGTTGCTGCAGTAACCTTTCAGGAAGATGGTGTTGAGTAATGCATGGCTGGACGGTCAGATCTAGCAAGGACATGTGTACTATTTAATTTCAGCAATCAGTATTAACTAACAATAGTATATTTTAATTACTGTACCTGCAATTGTCTAGGATGTAGTTTTTTTCAAAATGACATTTCTGCTCTTAGCATGATGAAGAGTATTTCACCTCAATGAAATCAGTTACGGGGTTCCAATGTTCGACTGCAAAGCACATAGCTTTTACTAGCAATGCTTAGAACAGAAGTAAAAAAATGATTTTTGAGTCACATATTTCTCATTATGTTAGAATAGCTATAGGTAGTTATGTATACCCGAACAGTACACAGTTCAGTGCAAGTACTTTAGAAGATGATACAATAAAAACATAGTATTGCTCATACAAATTAATTCCAAGAACTGTTTCGATGCTTTGGCTTAACTTCCCTCAGCTGCGTATTTATCATGTAAATATATACTAGGTTACATGTTTAGTCTCTGTTCAGTTCCAATAACTGTTTTGATTAATAAGCAATATGAATTAGTACGGCGCACTCTGCGTATGCCTTCTAGAAAAATATGTTTGTTTGGCGATGCCTATAAATAGCCATCACCAAACGAAGTACCTCAATATCGTCTTAGCTCTCTTACCATTCGCACGAACTTTAAGTAATATTATAGTATTTTGCATATCTTTCATAAATTTATATTTGTAAAATAAATATATATTTTATAAAGTCACACCGGCTTTTATATTTGACTAAGTAATTCAAACAAAATATTTTTTTCAAACATACCTACATATTATTTTTATAAAATGAGTACTTCCAAAATAGGTTTATATGTTCGAAAATTACGCGACGTGGTACATTGAGCATAGAGTAAACATGCTTACCGAGCTAGATGCTGTCCAGTGTTGTAAAGAGTGACAAATCTGCTCGGATTTCTATACCATGAAACCCCCCCCCCCCCCCCCCCAGAAGAGCTACAATTGATGCAAAACAGGTAAACATTCCATCCGCAAATCCATTTTCAGATATCAATATCACGTCGGAGCAATACCAAAAATCCAAAAATCACAGCCAGGTCATGTTAATAGACCGTAATATTAGGCTACTAATTAAAAAAATAACAAAAATAAAACAATGAAAAATGCCTAGTAAAAAATAAAAAAGAAGACTGCCTCGTTGGTCTAGAGGCAAAGCGCCGCGCTTTCCTCAAATCCTAGGTCGGCCAAATGTAGTTTTTCGAACGAAAAATTCCCAGTATGAGTCCGGAGTCTGGAATTGTGCCCGGTATATGGCAATAAGCTCGCCCCCTATTACATGGGGCCTAACATCGTCGGCGAAACGTGGGGCTCAATGCACCTCTGCCACCCCCGCTTGGGGAATATAGGTGTGACGGTGTGTGACGGTATTTGGAATTTACATAATTTGCAACTATATGACCTGTATTCTCGACCTAATTGTAATCTATAGGATAATATATTTAGAAACTTTTATTGCACCCTTTCGATACCTTCACAATGAACTTCGTAGTAAGGCGACCAAATCACTGAGCTATATTCTAATAAAGTTCTAACTAGCGCGTAATAGAGAAGGATAAAAGTACGTTGGTTTTAAAATCTTTGGTGGACCGGACTATAAAACCAATAAGCTGGGTAGACTTGGTGATAAGGTAGTCGTAGTGAGGGCGAAATGTAAGTTTTTCATAGAAGTTAACCCCGAGATCCCTAACAATAGATTGGCGTTGTAAGTATTTTTCGTTAATGGAGTAAGAAAATAAAATTGGTCGTTTGATTGTTGCAAAAGATATAGCGAAACACTTAGTGCTATTTGCCGTCAAAGAGTCCCGTGGTGTATCTTCAAAGTTCAAAGTCCAATACCGATAAAATTAAAATGGGACCACCTCGGAACTACACTGCATCCAACGCAAAAATAATCATCAAAATCGGTTTATAAGCAAAGAATTTATACACAGGAATTATGAACCTCCCCCTTTTTTTAAGCTGATTAATATTTTACTTAGTTCTATAGTAGGGCACCTATAGGATTGACGTAATACCCATAACATACGCATTCGTATTGTTTGTCGTTAAGGAGTTCCCTGGTGTATCTTTAAAGTCCAAGGTTCAATACCGATGAAATTAAAATGGAGCTATGCTGAACCCAATTCAAAAATAAAACATCAAAATCGATCCACAATTGACGGTATCGGTCGGACGGTATATCGGTGAACATACACAAAAAAAGCATACATACAGAGGAACATAGAACCTCCTCCCTTTTGAAGTCAGTTAAAAATAGAGTCAATTTCAATCAAGCCAAACAAAATGTACTGACTGGACCAGTGGTGCGCTCTTTCAGTTTATTAATTGGTTCAATAAAGTGTAAAGTTTAAGACCTTTGTTTTATATAATTAAAAATAATTCACAAAACCACTTTCTACACCACCCTCAAGTAGACTGTACCTGTACCTGCACCTTTGTACATAAGTGCATCAAGAATAAACAAATAATTACCTTATCGCTTGTGGGTACATGAATTACATATTTTCGCGCTTCTGCGCCACGAACGAGGGTTGGAGTTACCAATTGACTAACCCGTGGTTATAACGTTAAGTTGAAGGCAATTTCACGTTACAACCTTGAATTAGTCAATAGATCACGCCAACCCTGGTTCGTACAAATGGACCTTTATGGTATGTACACGACAAATGCAGGTATTGTCTTTTTTGTTAGGCCCCATAATTCAGATTCGATTGAGACTAAGAGTTCCTTGCACCACCATCTAGTAAAGTGCTGGTTAGTTAATGTCCTATTAGTGTTACTCGGCAATTAAAACTGGTTAGTTTAACCGTCGAATTGGGCTACTCAGAGATGATGAAATTTGTACATAACTCAAACAATTTATTTTGTATAAACCTTGCGGGGGCACTTACAAATAGGCATTTTTTTTTATCTAATTTAATTACAATCTGCCACCGGATCGGAACGCGGCCTCCACTGAGAAGATCCGGCGAAAAATCTCAGCGGGCTTGCCTTATTTATTTACTACTCTTTCTCTTTTTTCTTTTCTTTTTTTTTAATCATATTGTGCATACAATGTTTAGGTTACAATTACATAGTTTACAATCGCTCCAGTGTGATGCCTTACGATCGAGATATGAATTTAATGATGTTATCTGTAAAGACCAGTCTCCACAAGTAGCACCCGTTCACGAGTATGACTGCTGGAACAGCCATCACTCCCTTCGACCATATTGGAGGGCAGGGAGAGACCCGCGCCACACAGCCAACGCAAGCAAAGACATTATAGAGAGCATGACCAAACTAGAACCCCATAGACCCAGTTGCAACTTTAATCGTTGATTAGTGTGTGTGTGTGTGAGTAATGTACGCTGTTGGCCGCGAGGCCTTTACAGCTTCACCGGACTTAAGGGCGAGCGTGCAACCACTACGCTCGAGCCAGAAGGGCAAGGGGCGACATACTCGAGGGCGCCCTCGGTTGGGACAGTCGCTGTGAGGGGACGGGGTGCACTACTAAGTGCACCGGTCAACCGCCGGCTATGGGGGGGATCTACGACTACGTCGTCGTCGCCCGTATTCTGAGCGGAAAGAATGTATGACAAAACATCGTAGTCGGCGGCGGCTACGATTAACGGATTCGCATGGGTAGATGCGTTTGCGAAATGTCATGTTGTCGCTTTTTTGATATAGGCGCGAATAGGTTCGAGACCTAGATCGGAGTGAAGATTGACATTCCGTACGAACCGCGGGGCTCCTACGGCTTTGCGGAGGAAGCGGTTTTGAACCGCTTGGAGTTTATCGTATGACAAGGATCGCATGTCAACTGGCTAACATGAAAATTTTCATGCTAAGCCCTTCACTTAATAATAGAAAAAATACCATATGCAGACCAATCAAGAACTTGATACTTAGCAGTTTTTTCTCTATAATACTGATTATACTACACCAAAATATAGCATGACTTTTAAATAAAACTGATCAATTGTTAGTTCAACTGGAAATTATCAAGGAACAAGGAACAGATATAGATATCATTTGCATCACAGAACACTTTATCAAAAAAGGTTATGAAAACCTTCTGCGTATACCAAACTTTTACAAAGGAGCTCATTACTCAAGAAATACGAAACGTGGAGGAACCTGCATCCTTGTCAAATCGGGACTTTACTGTAATGTACCAGAATTTGCTAAGCAATCTGTCCCAGGCGATTTTGAATGCTGCGCAATAGAACTAAAAAGGCATGGTCTTATTGTATTATGCATATATAGAATACCTAAACACCACTGTTTAACTGTTTTTTATGACAAGCTTGACAACATTCTTATGAAATTTACTTTCAAATCAAACGTAAAAATTGTTTTGTGTGGTGATTTCAACATCAATGTATTAAATAAGAATAATATTGCAAGTGAGCTGAAGCACTTTCTGCTTAGCTGTAATCTCAAACTAGTCATAAACCAACCAACTAGACTATCCAGTCGCACCTGTATATAATAATATATAATAAGTATCTATCTATCTATCTATCTATCTATCTATCTATAACCTCACGCCAGATCCCTTGCGGGGTAGGCAGAGAGTACAGAGTTCCAACAGGTTCTTTCCTTACATACTTCTCTGGCTTCCTCGACTCTCATAGTTCGTCTCATACACGCTCGCCGGTTACGGAGACTCTTGACTTTTCCATCAGATAAGACTCAGTTTATTTGGTCGTGCTAAGATAGTCTAGGTCTTCCCCGGTACCTGCATCCTTCCACTTTTACATTGTATATCTGTTTTGTCATTCTTTCCTCTGGCATTCTTTCTATATGCCCGAACCAACGGAGCATGCCCTTTCTCATCTTAACACCGATACTATCTTTCATACCTACTCGCTGTCTTACTATGCTGTTGCTAATGCGGTCGGTCAGCTTCACTCCGCACATCTTCCGCAGAGCTCGCATTTCTACCGCATTTATCCTACTTTCATTCTCCTTCTTACATACCCAGCTCTCGCTACCATATAACAGCGTTGGGACAAGAACTCCGTTATGTATGGCCAGCTGCGCCTTATGGCTTAAGTGCCGGCTCCCGAGTAGCTTTCCCATCGCACCATTCACTCTGTTCCCTGCACTCACTCTTCTCTCTATGTCAGCGGTGTATTTCCCATCCTTACTGAAGGCGCATCCAAGATATACAAACTCATTCACTTGCTCCAGCACATCGTTACCAACCACAATCCTTACATTCGTTCTGGTTTCTTCCCTTTCAAAAGCCATAATCTTGGTTTTCTTCACATTCAAGTGTAAGCCATTGATCATGCAGTCGTCTTTCATAACTGTGACTAGTGTTTGCAGATCAGTGGCTGTTGGCGCTATTAAAACCGCGTCATCTGCATAAAGTAGATGGTTTACCACTAAGTCACCCATTTGTACACCTTCATTCATCGCTTTCAGTCTTTGAAGACTTTTGTCCAGATATATTATAAACAGTCTAGCGGACAACACGCAACCCTGCATGACGCCGATTTTAACGTCAAACCAGGGTGACCTGTTACCACCCACCCGTACGCATGCCTTGCAGTCCACATAAGTGGACTGGACGGCTCGCAACAGAGTGCCATCTATACCATACTCTGGCAAAATGTCCCAAAGTCTCTTTCGCACAACTCTGTCAAATGCCTTCTCCAGATCTACAAAACCGCAAAAAACCTTCCGCCCCACTGCCAGATGCTTCTCTACGATGTTGCGGAGTGCGAAGACTTGATCCGAACATCCTCTTCCAGACCTGAAACCCCCTTGTGCCTCGCACAACATTCCATCGGACTTTACGCGCATTCTCCGTTCAATAATTTTACCATACACTTTGGCTGCCAAGCTGATCAAACTGATGGCTCTGTAATTGGCGCAGTCATATTGTGAACCCTTGCCTTTATACAAGGGTACTATGACTGCGCGGCGCCAATCTGTAGGGACTCTACCGGTCCTCCAGCAAAGGTTTGCAAGGGCCCGGAAAGCGTCCCGGACGCAAGTTCCACCATATTTGATCATCTCGGCAGATATCATGTCTACTCCCGCAGCTTTACCGTTTTTCATACTTCCTATCGCCCATTCAACTTCTTCCATAGTGATGTCCTCCGTTGATTCTGGTGCCGCAATCTCGCCTTTGGGCACGTCTGCGGCATCAGCATATATATAATAAGTATATATATAATAATACTCACCGTTGGGAACTCTACTCTTGAAGTTGTCGACGAATACAAATGTATTCGTCGACAACTGCCTGGGACAGGCAGTCCGGTTAGGTAGGTCCAACTTTGAGAGAGAGGTCAATCGACGAATCCAACTCGGCTGGGCAGCGTTCGGGAAACTGCGCAACATCTTCTCATCCAAAATACCTCAGTGCCTAAAGACTAAAGTTTGTAGTCAATGTGTGTTACCAGTGATGACATATGGATCAGAGACGTGGTCTCTTACAATAGGTCTCATAAAAAAAGCTCAAAGTTGCTCAGCGAGCTATGGAAAGAGCTATGCTCGGCGTTTCTCTACGTGATCGAATCAGGAATGAGGAGATTCGTAGAAGAACAAAGGTCACCGACATAGCCCTCAGGATTAGCATGCTGAAGTGGCAATGGGCTGGCCACATAGCGCGAAGATCGGACGGGCGTTGGGGCAGAAAGATTCTAGAGTGGAGACCACGTATTGGCAAGCGCAGCGTAGGACGACCGCCTGCCAGATGGACCGACGATCTTGTGAAAATCGCAGGAAATCGTTGGATGCAGGTGGCATCGGACCGGTTACGCTGGAAAGCGATTGGGGAGGCCTATGTTCAGCAGTGGACAAGTATAGGCTGAAATGATGATATATATAATAATAAGATAATTTTGCACATAACTTACGTTATGAATGTAAGGTTGCAATTTTAGATTTTGGCCTTTCAGACCACACAGCTCAGATCCTTGAAGTGCCGACAAATAAGACATTCAAATATCAATTTTGGAAAGTAAAGAATAGAGATTACTGTATTGAGAATTTAATTAAATTTAAAAACTACCTCCAAAATCTTACTTTCTCCGAGGTGTTTGATATAAATAATCCAAATATAGTGTATGACAGATAACTAGAAACTTTTCCCTTTTCTTAAATGTATGCTTCCCTTTTAAGACTTTTGCCATAAAAACTGATAAAAAGATTAAATGGATATCTCGAGGGATAAAGAACTGTAGTAAGAAACAGAGACAGCTATTGTGGACTTACAGACTCACACCCACTAAGCACAATAAAAATGCACTTAAAAATTACTCTAAGCTCTATAAAAAAATCATCAATTATACACAAAAATCACAAAATAATTACTTTATAAAAACCTCTAAAAACAAATCTAGATCTACGTGGCAAATAATTAACCAGACTAAACCAAACATTTTAATAAATCAAATATTGACAGTTAAAAAAGAGACAACAACATTAACAAGCCCTGATGACATAGCAAATGCTTTTAATAATCATTTCATAGATGACATTGAGAATAATTCAAAATCGGACATTCTTATCCGTAATAAAATGTACAATAATGAGGTTCAATCAATGTTTATGCCTCCAGTAACCGATGATGATGTAATATCAACTATCAAAACTCTAGCAAACACTAGCACTACAGTTTATGATAACATTTCTACTAGGGTTGTTAAATTCGTAAGTGAGACAATAGCTCCAGTTATAAAACATATCTTAAACTTATGCATTATGGAAGGTGTATTTCCAAACAGTCTTAAAACAGTAATCATAAAGCCACTGCATAAAAAAGTGACAAAACAGACGTGAAGAACTACAGACCGATTGCGAAAATTCCTGTATTTTCAAAAATATTTGAAAATCTTATATATAAATCTATCTACGCGTATCTTATTAAATATAACATACTATGCAGTGAACAAAAAGAATTTAGAAAAGACACCACCATCAATATGGCAATTTATGAATTAGTTAATACTGTTATGACATCTGTAGATAAGAAAACACCAATTTGTGCTATTTACACTGATTTTAAAAAAGCGTTTGATTATGTGGATCATGAAATACTATTTAATAAATGACACTGTAACGGCATTAAGGGTAATATATTAAAGTTAATAAAAACCTATTTATACAAAAGACGTCAATATAAGGAAATATCTATCTATCTATCTATCTATATCATCACGCCAGCTCCCTCGCGGGGTAGGCAGAGAGTACAGAGTTCCAACAGGTTCTTTCCTTACATACCTCTCTGGCTTCATATAAGGAAATATCCAGCCCCATATGCCCAAAGACAAAAATGGAAATAAAATACCTATCAAAGCTAAGGTATATAAGATACGGTGTGCCCCAAGGGAGTGTATTAGGACCCCTTCTATTCTTGATCTACATTAACAATCTCCCAAAAGTAGTGCGGCATCCTATGATATTATTTGCAGACGACAGCACTGCCATAATAAAGTATAATAAGTTAAGTGAATACGAAATTGACGTAAATAATACAATCTGTGACATAATTAATTGGATAAATAATAACAATTTAATCATTAATTTAAATAAGACAAAAATCATGCCAAAGATGACTTTCACCAAAGACCCCCAATCCATAACCTTGACATTCAATATAATGACCATACGATAGAACCTGAAAATGTTACGCTAATGAAAGCTAACGTGGAAAACCCACATAGAGGAAACGTGCAATAAATTAAATAAATATGCTTATGTTCTACTAAGGCTTTCAAAAGTTGTTAACAAGGAAGCTCTTTTAACAGCCTATCATGGCTTAGTAGCATCGACATTAAGATTCGGACTTATATTTTGGGGGCACTCAACGGACAGAGATAACGCCTTCAAAGCTCAAAAAAGATGCTTAAGGTCAATGTGCGGTCTGAAGACACCTGACACCTGTGTGCCAGTGTTCAAATCTCTAAATGTATTAACATTGCCTTCACTTTACATCTTAGAGGTAGCTTTATTTGTAAAAACCAACGCTAGGTTATTTTTAAAATATACACCAGTACGCGGTGTTCCAGCTCGCAAGCAGTATTCCAATATGATATGCCTCCATAAATGTAAAACGGCTCTATCAAAGAAAAGCCTCCTAGGTATGGCACCTAAAATCTATAATAAGGTGCCAAATGACATAAAAAATCTAGAAAATAATACATTTAAACACAAATTAATATTATATTATTAATTGAAAAATGTTATTATAGCGTTGACGATTTTTTAAATGATAAATTAAATTAATGACATTTACTTATATTTTATCTTAATTAATTATAATTTTAAATTCTTAATTTCTTATTAATAATTACCAATTGATATTTTCGTATGCTGTATGACAGTACATGGAATGACATGACTTATATGTTAACACCTAAGCCTATATTTACCTTTATTATTTACATGAAATAAATGATTTGATTTGATTTAATACCATATCCATCGTGGAAAGAGGATAAATATAAAATGCTGCACTCCGATAAAATCCAAAAAATCTCTCGTTCTCATTGAAAATAAACATTAAAATGTGCTTACGTATACAACACGACTTATTGTCCTATACCTTTGCCATTGATGGGACCGTCTTGCATTTTCTGTGATGAAGTGAAAAGAAGTGTAAACAATTATTATATATTTCAAAAGTCATTCCTCCAATCAGTACCAACTTGTTTGTGTAATAGGTTTTATAATACGCAAGGTTAGTATAGGGCATTCTATTTGTTTCTATTGTAAATAGGTACACTTTTTTACTCTATTTTCATATTTATCGCTCTAAGGTTTGCTGGAAGAAAACTCAATGTTGAGTTAAACTCGCCTTTGTACATACTTGCCTTTAAATTGTTTATTGTTGGTTTATATTCATCATCTCAGCCTATACTTCTCCACTGCTGAACATAGGCCTCCCCAATCGCTTTCCAGCGTAACCGGTCCGATGTCACCTGCATCCAACGACTTCCTGCGATTTTCACAAGATCGTCGGTCCATCTGGCAGGCGGTCGTCCCACGCTGCGCTTGCCAATACGTGGTCTCCACTCTTGAATCTTTCTTCCCCAACGCCCGTCCGATCTTCGCACTCTTTGGCCCGCCCATTGTCACTTCAGCTTGCTAATCTTAAGGGCTATGTCGGTGACCTCGATTCTTCTACGAATCTCCTCATTCCTGATTTGATCACGGGGTGGGTACGACATGGACGTTAAACATTATTTTGGATTTGTCCATGTTCATTTTAAGATCCACTTGTTGAGATACTCTGATGAGGTCACCGAGCATTCGTCCTAGATCTTTAAGCGACTCCGCTATGACCACAATGTAGTCGGCAAACTGAAGGTGAGTGATGTATTCGCCATTGATGTTGATGCCAAGTCCTCGCCATTCCAAGAGCTTGAAGGCGTCCTCTAAGGTGCCCGTTTTGGGGAGATGACGTCTCCCTGTCTTACTCTTATCTTTATGGAGATCGCCTTCGTGCACTGCCCCTGTACTCGGTCTGACATGGTGGCGTTATTATACAAGCACTTCAACACTTCGATGTATCGATATTCAATGCGGCATCGCTGGAGAGATCTAAGAACCGCTCAAGTCTCGATGGTCTATATTATGTACTATAAATAAAAATCAATTGCCTAATGTATGTAAGCGCATTACTTCAGATCGGTAGCAGCTATTTGGCTCATTCTTTATTTGTTGTATTTGTGATTGTCAGCACAAGGCATTGAGGTACTCGTAAATAAATAGAGAAGCAAACGTCAGTTCGGTGCGTCGAAAAAAGTGTAACGACTTAAAAGTATGCCGACGTGACTTTGAATCCAATAAATAATTTGGAGTAAACCTATATCCATCTCTTTTACTCTTGTTCCCCACCATACCGACATTACGTCAATCCGACAGAGGTAGCAATATTACTAGTAGTAGGAGGCTCAGTGTTGTTTACTATATGATTATTTCCCACAATTTAAATTCACAATGAATATAATTTTTTTATTACATATTTTTCTAATTAACTTCGTTACATTTCAGATAGAATCCAATACATGAATTAATAAAATAAATTATTATACCTAATTCATTTTATTCTGTATGAAATTAGAATTGTAATACAGATTATTTGGATATTAGTTAATAGTTTCCATTGGGGTATGTGGTCAAACTATGAAAATATTATTGAATGAGTAATAAACAAAACACACCTAATGTTATCTATTGCATTATTTTCAAAATATGTAGGTTGATGGTTGCAGTCTATTTAGAGCCTGTAATATAAATAAAAATTTACAAAATGCGTATCTCTTCAACAAACGTTGTTGCCTATTTCCTGTTTTCACTGACGACTTCTTTGTCCAGACGTTAAGAGCGGTAGGCCGCTCCGGTATCTAGACTGAATAGTCGCGGGTTCGATTTTCACATAGTTCAAATCTGTGTGTGACTGACACATTTTGTTTAGGTCTGGGTATTTGTTTGTGTGATTTAAATTGTTGTAAACGTACCCACGACATTGAACAATTACCAGTGTGGGGCTTTTTAAAAAAAAAGGAGAGAAAAAGTCTTGGTTAATTCCCCAATTGCTTTCTACGACACGCGTGATACCAAATAAGGTCGAGCTATACTTTACCGGATCCATTAGGCAATTATGTAATAAAGAATTATCGTACAATATTCGCTTTGAGCAAATAGCTTATTTATTTTCATAATATTCTAATGAAATTTTGGAGCTCTGTACTTTCTGTCTACGCCGCAAGGGATCTGGCGTGATAGAAATTGCACCCTTTGGGATCCAACAAAATTAATAAAGTAGGTATTCGTATAGTACATCGTATTCGTATAGGTGACACAATCATCCCACATTTTCCCATAAAGACGGGAACACCAAATATGTTTTAATTGGCAACACAGAATCTCAAATTTATTATTGTAACTTGAAATCGGTTTTTTATTTTATTTACTAGTAACTATATGAAAAAATAATAACCTTATGTATGGAAAGTAGTTGCGCTTGCGGTATAGTAATTTTGTGAGGACAAATCGCGTTCTTACACCACGCATTCACCTATGTTGTGTTTTTTTTATTAATACGTGTTACTCGAGAGACGTCAGGCAGGCCATATTAATTTACTCTTTGGGCAGGCCAATGAATGACAGAAGCTTGTAACTTGGCTGGGGGCATATTCTTAGCCGACATACATTTACGCCGTTACTGCTTATCTAGTGTTACGTATATCAATGGCACAAGGTTTGTTTGAAAGAAAATGTTTAAAAATTTAAAGCAAATATGAAAAAAATGGTTTAAAAAAAATTGATATAAAAGTGAGTGGGTGAGACTGAAGACAGTAGGAGTAGTAGGGCTTCGGTAGGGAGATAAAAATATCTTTAAAAATATTGACAGAATTGACAGATTGACGTTTAGGTGTTCGTTGTTCAGTTTCTATCTATCTATATCATCACGCCAGCTCCCTCGAGGGGTAGGCAGAGAGTACAGAGTTCCAACAGGTTCTTTCCTTACATACCTCTCTGGCTTCCTCCACTCTCATAGTTCGTCTCATACACACTCGCCGGTTACGGAGACTCTTGACTTGCCCTTCAGATAAGACACGGTCTATTTGGTCATGGTAAGATAGTCTAGGTCTTCCCCGGTAACTACATCCTCCCACTTTCGCAATGTATATCTGTTTTGTCATTCTTTCTACTGGCATTCTTTCTATATGCCCGAACCAACGGAGCATACCCTTTCTCATCTTTACACCGATACAGTTTCTTATATTGTTTTATCTGTTACAACCGAAAAAAAATATTCTTTCTCTGGTCGTACTGTTTTTTGGTCTCATTTTCTTTATTAGTACATCCGTGCTAAACCGGGGCGGCCGGCTAATAAATAATAAAAATATCGTGAACGTGCTGCTTGTGAATGAAAATTTTAAGGATTCTATGTGGACCAGTCGATCTAAATAGAACCAATGTTAGGCATAACACTGGAGCTGGATTGCAAACTTAATTTTATATTTGAAATAAAACTAATTTTTCGGATTTTATCGCGGTTTAATTTTTATTTTTAAGTTCCCGACGTTTCGAGTGCTTTGCAGCACCCATGGTCACGGGAGGGACTGAGGTGTTAGACGTCCAAGCGAGCGACGTCGTTCAAAGAATTCTGCAGTCTGTGAACATGTCCTTGACCGCACCCGCCATAACATCAGATTTGATAGACCACAAATCCTCGTAAAAGAACACCGATTCCTACCAAGGATGGTTCGCGAGGCTATTGAAATTAAAAAACATCCTAATTTTAATAGAGAAGATGGCTGGGTGCTTCCATCGACTTGGGATCCGGTAATTAATATAATCAAATCCAAAACCAAGCATAACACTGCAAGACCTCAAGACACCGTGAGCTCATTCTGCGTAGATCGGACCAACAAAAATAATTAAGAAGTTTGAGGGTACCCCGGAACAACTATGCCTTTTGGACGTCTAACACCTCAGTCCCTTCCGTGACCATGGGTGCTGCAAAGCACTCGAAACGTCGGGAACTTAAAAATAAAAATTAAACCGCGATAAAATCCGAAAAATTAGTTTTATTTCATGTGCAATATTCGCGTAAATCTAAGAACTCAGTATGTTAATTTTATATTTCATAACATTGTATCTATACAGAAAATGATGGATAAAATGAAGAGAGTGTTAGACAAGGAAATACAACCCCGCTGAGTTTCTCGCTGGATCTTGTTAGTAGAGTGGAGGCCACGTTCTTATGCAGTGGTAGACTGAAAATTTAAAAAAAAAGAATGTAAACGTGACAATTTATTAGTGCCCCCGCAAGGTTTGTACAAAATAAAATTTTGTTACACTAATTATACATGTTATAACATACTGGGGCCAATGAAAGCCAGTTATAAATTAAGAATGTATTATCCTTTTGTTAATTGTACAATTTTGATTATTGCAATTACAAAGCTGAGCGTAGGGCGACGTTTGTAAGAGGAATGTTAAATTTTACAAAAGTTAATAAATGAATGTACGGCTGATTGAATGTCCGAGTGAATGTCTTGAATGAACGATTGTTGTGCCTGCAGCGACGATGGGAGCAACGTTGGGCTAGCCACGCGTGACCTACAACATCGGCAGGCGTCCAAGCCGGAACATTATGAATTAAAATCAACTGATTGTACTACTATTCAAATCTAACTTTATAGTCTGCCACATCGGTGTGAATTACGACAAAGCTTGGGTCATCTGCACGTAAATTATTTACAGTAGACCAGCGATTTCGCGGGCACAAGTCCACTCTCATGTCTCACCCTCTGTAGTCCGATGGACCGAAAAAACCGGTAGAGATAGAGATCCAGCGAAAGACCTTAAGCCGCTGCATCGATTCTAACAACGCCCTTGAGATCTATCTATCTATAACCTCACGCCAGATCCCTTGCGGGGTAGGCAGAGAGTACAGAGTTCAAACAGGTTCTTTCCTTACATACCTCTCTGGCTTCCTCGACTCTCATAGTTCGTCTCATACACGCTCGCCGGTTACGGAGACTCTTGACTTTTCCATCAGATAAGACTCGGCCCTTGAGATGATTTGAAATACTCCCCTATATTGCTATAATAGATAGTAATGACGATGCAGACTTTGGTTTAATTGCAGGGTTCAATTTACTATTCTATATGTATATATATATATATATATATATTACTTAAGAACAAAGTTAAAATAGCAACAATAGTCTACTAAACGGAGCAAAAAACAGTGCTTGCATAATTTACGTACCCAGTGACTTTTCTTGACTAAACAATAAAAATAGGGAAGTTTAGACAACTTTGCGCATCGTAAAACTATTAGTGGCTGTGAAATAATTAATCGTTGTCAAGAAAAATTATGCACAGTGATTTAGTGAAAATTCTACAAAACATAACCTAAAAAACAACAAAAAAAAAAAAAAACAAATATAATAAAATCTCCGAAGTCACGTTCACTAACACCATCTCTTGACGAGTAGCGGTATCTGTCAAACTAGACTAAATCAACCTACGTATAAAGTTTCGGCAATTGGCAAAAGAGGTGGCTACCAAAAGATTTATTAACCGATATTTTCTTTCTACTAAGTTCCGAAGAGCATCAATAGGGGTCACTACCTGTGTGGTAAACAAATCACCAATACTTTTGAAATTTATTTTTCATCACAATGGAGCAGGTAATGGCCGCACTCCTTTCTATTCAAAAAGAACTCAATGAACAGAAAAATCTTATTCACAAAAAAGGGGAAGAAGTGACGGAGAAGGTAACATTAAATATAAATAGAATGTTAGAAGAAAAATTAAAAATTTTAGAAGAAAAACATGAAAACCTCGAGGCGAGGGTGGAAAATCAAGAGCAAAGATTATACTATATCGAGAGACAATCAAGACAACGCAATCTAGTCTTCTTTGGGATGGAGGAATACGAAAAATCCTACACAAACTTAGAAAATATTATAATAGACTTTGTACATAAATACTTCCCAATACAAATAGACCATAGAGACTTACAAGCGATCAGAAGAATAGGGAAGAAGACTGAAAAGCCACGACCGATAGTTATTACGTTCACAACACTTGGTAAGAAGATCGACATCTTAAAAGGCAAAGGAGCTCTAAAAGGAACACCGTATTATATAAAAGAAGACTACCCCCAATCAGTCCTACAAAAAAGAAGAGAGCTACAGCAACAAGTAAAAGCTGAAAGAGAGAAGGGTAATACAGCCATCATTAAATATGACAAGCTTATTATACTAAAAAAATCACCCAAAGAACCGAAAAACAATAAAAGAAACCTATCAAAATCTCCAGAGAATAACACAAACAACAATGCCGAGCAGATATCTCAAGCAAACAAAAAGAACAAAACCTTGGCCACCCACACAGTACAAAGGTCTTTAAGCTTTTCCGAAGGCGTAGCAAAACCGAGCATACTGAACTATCTAACAAACAAAAATAATAATAACAAAACAAACACACAAGCCAACAGCACAAATATATAGCAACGAATCGGCCAGCCTCTCCCAGAAAACACCAAGCAAACTGAAAAAGCTACATCAACGCATACCACACATCTTCCAAGCCGGCTGGTCCCCGTGGAAGAGTACGACCACAACCCTCCAGAAACACCACAAGAACAAAAAACCACTAAACTGGACAATAACTCTAAGAATTATATAAAAATTGGAACTTATAATGTCAGGTCTCTGTCATCAATACACCGATATTTAGAACTCAATAATGCACTGAAAGATATAAACTGCGACATACTAGGACTCTCAGAAACAAGAAAAATGGGTTGCCACATAGAAGAGTATTCAGACTATGTTTTCTGCTATATAGGAGAAACAAAGGGATTGTATGGAGTCGGGTTTCTAATAAAAAAGGCATGGAAAAATAATATAACCAACTTTAATGGCATTTCGGAGCGAGTAGCGTTATTACAAATGAAATTTGACAGACTAAATATTTCTATAATTCAGGCATACGCACCCACGGAAAGATCAGACGATACAGAAATACAAAAATTCTACAATGATCTGAAAAAAGCTCACACACTAGCCGATGAGAAAATCATAATATTAGGAGACTTCAATGCAAAAATAGGGCAACCCAAAAAAGAAGAAAAACTCGTCATGGGACAGTATGGGCTAGGCCAAAGAAACGAAAGAGGCGAAAGACTGCTAGAATATGCATTTGAATATAGACTAGCAATAATCAACACTTATTTCAAAAAAAGACCCAGCAGAAGATGGACTTGGAAATCACCAGACGAAACTGTTAAAAACGAAATCGACTACATCATGACAAATGTCCCAAAAATAGTTCAAAATTATGAAGTTCTCAATAACGTAAAGTTCCGCACAGACCATAGACTACTTAGAGCAACAGTTCTATTAAGCCAATCGAAAAAAAGTAGAAAAGGCTTTAAACCACCACCAACAATTCCGAAAACTGAAGAGGAAACAAGACCCTACATAGACAGCCTAAAATTGAACATCGAAAACAAACTAGTAGATACCAGAAACGTACAATCTTACTATGATGCGCTAGAAGTAACTATAACAAAAAGTTTAACTAGTCAAAACAATCCTAAAAAAGAAAAACGACACAAAATATTTAGCGAACAAACAATAGCCTTAATCAACAAACGTAGTGAACTAACTATAAGAAAGAATAAAGATGCTAATACAAAGAAAGAACTAAGCAAATTATATAAGGAAACTAGCAAAGCGATCAAAAGAGACTACGGTTACCACAGACAAAGGATAATAACAGAAAATCTAAACAAATTCAGAAGCACAAAGAAAGCATTTAAAGAATTAAACCTAAGAAAAACTTGGATACAAAAATTAGAAGGTCAACATAAAGAAACTAAAACAAGACAAGAAATCATACAGCAGGCAACTACTTTCTACCAAGAACTATACAAAAACAAAGATAAAACCATCGAGGAAGCCAACGAATCACACTATTGTTATAACACGGAAACAATTAGACCGATAGAAGAAAAAGATATATACACCCAGCTGAAACAACTAAAATCAGATAAAAGTCCTGGTCCCGATGGAATAACCAATGAAGCTCTAAAAATAGGTGCACCAGTGTTACTTAGACCTCTCACAGAATTATTCAATCTCATACTAGAAGCTGAAATCGTACCAATCCAATGGTGCACGTCAGACATCATACTACTATATAAAAAAGGGAACCCTCTCGATATCAACAACTATAGACCAATTAGCTTACTGGCAAGCATATACAAAATCTTCTCATCTATAATTCTTAAACGCATAACACAAGAGATTGAAAATGCACAACCAATAGAACAAGCTGGCTTTCGCTCTGAGTTTAGCACACTAGACCATATACAGGCACTGGAACAAGTTATAGAAAAATACGAAGAGTTTAATAAGCCACTCTATCTAGGTTTTATCGACTACAGCAAGGCATTTGACAGCATAAGCCATAACTCTATATGGAAATCACTAAAAAATTTAAACATAAATTCGAAATATATAAATATTATAAAATACATATACAACAACAGCACAAGTAATGTCATGCTAGAATCTAGAGGTGATGCAAATATCGAAAGAGGAGTCAGACAGGGGGACCCCCTGTCACCTAAATTGTTTATTGCGGTTTTAGAAGATGTATTTCGAAACACAGACTGGAGAACTAGAGGCATAAAAATAAACAACAGCTATCTAAGCCATCTCAGATTCGCGGATGACATAGTTATATTGTCTGAAACAGCAAATGAATTACAAGATATGCTCCGCTCTCTTGCTCAAGCAAGCTCAAAAGTAGGATTAGAGATGAATGCTACAAAAACCAAAATCATGACAAACAGCATAGAACGGCCCATCAATGTAAAAGAAAAATCTATAGAATATGTCCCCAGTTACATCTACCTAGGCAAACAAATATCATTTTTGAAAACGCACAATGAAGATGAAATTGTAAGAAGAACAAACATAGCCTGGAAGAAATTTTGGTCACTCAAAGAAATTCTAAAAGGAGACTACTCGATAAACCTCAAGAAAACGGTATTTGATACCTGTATACTGCCTTGTCTACTGTATGGCTGCCAAACTTGGATATACACAACAAAAGCAAAACAAAGGATCACAACAACACAAAGAGCTATGGAGAGAAGTATCCTAAACATAAGAAAAATACAAAAAGTCAGGAGCAAAGTAATCAGACAGAAAACAAAAATAACAGATGCCCTAACACAAGCTCTAAAATTGAAGTGGCAGTGGGCAGGTCACGTATCGAGATACACAGACAGCAGGTGGACAATCAATACTACAAGGTGGAAAGGGCCAATCGGCAAAAGAAGGGTAGGGAGACCGAAAAGACGATGGGCTGACGATATAACCGAAATAATAGGAAACAACTGGCAAACTATCGGCAAGGACAGAGATGGGTGGAAAGGACTGGAGGAGGCCTTCACCCGAGGAGGGGTCCATATCCAAGAGCAAAAACTAACTCTTACTAACAATTAAACAACAAGCAAAACATTATGTAACTAATTAAACACTAACAAACAAATATCAACATTTGAAATGGAAACCAAGGATAAGGAAATACAGGCTTTTTTATTTTATTTTTATTTATTTATATATATATATATATATATATATATATATATATATGTGGGATCGTTCTTGAGTAAAAGCGGGATGAATATATCGAACTTCTTTATTTTTTCCTTCACAATCACTTCGTACACGTCTTAACAAATTTACCATCCTCCTCTTTCTCCCTCTAACCTTAAGCTCCTATCTCTTTCTTAACCTAATAGAATGTTGCCACTGCAATGAGATTAGATAATAATAATGGGAAAAACAAATTAAAAAACGTAATAAAAATAACACTCCCCATATATATATATATATATATATATATCTGTAAGTATAGTCCCCTCCTCTAGGTGTAGCCCACTTATGTTTAACAGGGTGTGGCCACAGCTTTTTGGACCCACTAGAAGAGAGATTGTGAAGGTTAATTGACAACTCAGAACACTCCACTACACCCCAAAAATTCTAACTATAGCCTAATGACGTAAGCTGTGTGAACAAAACGCGCCAGTTATAAAGTGCTTATTACTTAAATTGAAATCATTCATCACAGTCTCTTCTTTCGTGATACATCGGATGGGAAACTCTAAAATAATAGATATTAAATATGTTTTTGCAATTAATAGGAATATTCTTAGTATTGTGGTCGATAATTTCTCGATGGCGGAATAGGAAATTGATCAGGTTGGCGAAACAGCTAAAGTCGAAGCATATTGCGCTGCCGTTTATTGGGCACTCATATATGTTCCTTGGAAGTGATGAAGGTGAGTGATGGATTATATTCAGTAAACATACCCTAACCGCTCAATTTTATATCAGTTGATGTGTCCCAGCCGTCCCGCTTCATAAATCGACGAATTAATACTTCTATGATAAGTCGAATGATAGGAGAAGAAAAAGAAGAAAGTTCTGTAAGGAAAGAATCTGTTGGAATTCTGTACTTTCTGCCTACCCCGCAAGTGATCTGGCGTCATGATATAGTGAAATAAAAAGTCGTTCCAATTTATTGTAAAAGTTTGTTGGACATTCTATCTACATACGTCTACGTCTAAACTAGTAATATTATAATGAAAGAAGTTTTGTTGGTATTTTGTTGGGATTCTAAAAATTCTTTCACCGATAGTAAGCTACTTTATGAGCAAGTAACATAGGCTACAATTTATGAAAAGAAATTGACATCTCTACGAAAATTTCACTAATGTAACCCAAGGTATCAAAAATTTGCCTATAAAAGTAATTATTTGGCGTGCGCGGCGAAGACTATTGATGATAACGTATATAAAATAATATACTACATGTTAATTATTACCCACAAACAAGTCCGCAAAGCTATACGACTAACTATTATAGTTAAGTCACAATAACTTTTTTTAAGTTTTATAATCAATGGCGTACTATGTACGTGTAATTTCCTCTTTAAATTTTTCGAATCGGACCTTTCGTTTAGAAGTTATGACGGGTATAAAAATGCTAAAAATAAGAAAAAATGCCGCGGTGTGAGCGATCAGCCCCTACGCTTAGTGTTTTTTTTTTTTTTTTAAACTTAGCCCCACACTAGGATTTATTCCTGTATCGTGGGTGCGTTTACAAACATGAAAATTCACAAACAAATACCCAGACCGGAACAAATAATTGTGGATCACACAAAGATTTGTCCCGTGCGGGAATCGAACCCGCGACTATTAAACACAGTGGGCGGAGCGGCTTAAGCTCTTAACCACTGCGCTAAATCGTCCGTCATGTGTGTGTGTTAGTTAGATATACATTTTACACTAAAAAAATGAATTTAAGGCGAAATGAAGTTCGCGTACGTTTGTTCTGCCACAGTTGGCTATACACGTACGAGCGTCTCCACATTTTGATCGATTTGAATATTTCACTTATGACACTGTTTGAGCGACACCGTCATGCCTACATTCCCCAAACGGCGGTGGCAGTGGTGCACTGTGTACACCAACTTCGTCGACGATGTTAGGTCCCAGCCTAGGAGGTGAGGCTATTGCCAAATATCAGGCACACCAGACTCCGGACTGATACTGTGAATTTTTCGATAGAAAAACCGCTTTTCGTCCAACCTACGATTTGAAGGAGGTCCTGTCCTCGTGATCACTATGCGCATTATTCGTCACTAGCCAACGAGGCTGTTAACTATTTGAGCAAAAGGTCACTTATTCGTTTTTGGATAAATTTGACTGTAGAAAATAACTAGGTGACGCCAGAGTTTTTATAAAGCCAAGCAGCATAAAAGTGCAACATATTGCAATGCGCATGCACTATAAAATTTAGTTTCAAAACTTACCTACAGGTACAACTGCTAGGTTACCTAGTTCGACCCTTGACCTTTTAAATAAATTAAGTTGCAACAGTGGATGAATAAATTACTAATTAGGTAACGGGTACCTATCACACCCGTTTTTCGTTTCATCATCGGACTTTGGACACCATTCGGGTCTTACATTAACGTCAAAACTAATTCAACGAGCCCTTCTTGACATTTGATTTAGTTGTTAATTTATTATATTTTATAATGTGTTTATTTTTGCATTCAGTATATTTAGATGTTTCACGCTTATTTAAAGTATCAATGCATTTATTGAAATCAAATGTAGTTAACACTGTCTTTGATTCATTGGATGAAATCTCTATATTTCTGCTGAGGTGGTGTAGATCGGAACGCGTTTGATGAATCACCGTTCGTAACAACTTTTTACTTGCCTGGTTTAGGATCTTAGCGCTTCCTCGTATGCCTTTCTTGGTAGATATCTTGACACACGTAGGAATGAGATTGTGGTCTCTGCATCTCTTCAAGAAATTTAGGGATGTTGTAAATCTTGCGCGCTTAGTCTTGAGATCTTCTAACCGGCGTATTTTATTTGCGATTTCCAGTCCGTACTGGTTCACATACTGAGTTCTTAGATTAGATCTGTCAAGTGTCACATCCCTCTACAAGATACAGAAGTATACAAGCTTGATTGTGAATGCGGTCTCTCTTACATAGGACAAACAAAAATACCAATAAAAACTCAGGTTAAAGAACACATAGCTGACCTCAAACACCGTCGCTCAAAGAAGTCTGCAGTCTGTGAACATGTCCTTGACCGCACCCGCCATAAAATCAGATTTGATAGACCACAAATCCTCGTGTAAGAACACCGATTCCTACCAAGGATGGTTCGCGAGGCTATTGAAATTAAAAAACATCCTAATTTCAATAGAGAAGATGGCTGAGTACTTCCATCGTCTTGGGATCCAGTAATTAATATAATCAAATCCAAAACCAAGCATAACATTGCAAGACCTCAAGACACGGTGAGCTCATTCTGCGTAGATCGGACCAACAAAAACAAAAATAATTAAGAAGTTTGAGGGTACCCCGGAACAACTATGCCTTTTGGACGTCTAACACCTCAGTCCTTCCCGTGACCATGGGTGCTGCAAAGCACTCGAAACGTCGGGAACTTAAAAATCAAAATAAACCGCGATAAAATCCGAAAAAATATTTTTATTTCATGACAATGCAATAATATGGTATCATGCAGCTGGTCTGATGATGGAATCGGAACGTGGCCATGGCAACATGTGAATTATTCTCGATTCGATCGACCGGGAAGTCGAGCGCGCAAGGCGTCCCTCCCCCCCACCGATTCCTTACCCCCTATTACCCAGACCGAGGTCGAGGACCTGATTAAAGGTCTTAAACCGAAAAAGGCCCCGGGCTCTGACGGCATTTCTAAACGCGTACTTAAATGCTTACCCGCCCAACTCATCTGCCTCTTAGTGGCCATCCTTAATGCTGCCATGACGAACTGCACCTTCCCCACTCTGTGGAAGGAGGCCGACGTCATAGGCATCCCTAAGCCCGGTAAACCTCGTGACCGGCCCACGAGTTACCGCCCCATCAGTCTCCTCCACTCCCTGGCAAAAATCTACGAGCACTTGCTCCTAGCACGTCTCAAAGTCTTTGTCTCGTCTAGGGGTATTTTCATCAATAAGCAGTTTGGGTTTCGAGCCACACAATCTTGCGTCCATCAAGTGCACCGCATCACGGAGCACATCTTCACTGGCCTCAACAAACCCAAGCCCCTCTACACGGGTGCCCTTTTATTCGGTGTCGCGAAGGCGTTCGACAAAGTCTGGCACAACGGCTTGATCTACAAGCTTTACCAAATGGGTGTGCCGGACAGACTCGTGCTCATCTTACGAGACTTCCTGTCGATTCGCGCGTTTCGGTATCAGGTCGAAATATCGCGCTCTACCCGTCCCTCCATACAAGCTGGTGTCCCACAAGGCTCAGCTCTCCCCCCCCCCCTCCTATGCAGCCTTTACACTAACGATATTCCTCATTCGAGTAAGGTACATCTAGCCCTATTTTCGGATGATACCACTCTCTATGTTTCGCATAGGAATAAGGGTTTCATTACCAAAAACCTTCAGGCAGCCGCCCACACCCTAGGGGGTTGGTTCAGGATGTAGAGTATTGAGGTGAACCCGGAGAAGAGCGCTGCGGTTTTCTTCTCCAGAGACGCCACCCTGCGCTCCTCCCTGCGCCACCCCAGAAGTAATCGCGGTCAAGTGACCATGTTCGACCTGCCTATTCCCTGAGTCAAACAGGTCAAATATCTTGGGATCATCCTAAACAATACCATAAACTTCGGACCGCACATCAAGCGAGTCCGTAACCGTGCAGCCTTTGTGCTCAGTCGTCTTTACGCGATGATCTGCAAGCGGAGTAAAATGTCCCTTAGGAATAAAGTGACACGTTACAAAACTTGTATACGGACCATCATGACGTACGCTTGTGAGGTATTCGGGCACGCCGCCTGCTCTCACATCGATAGATTCCAAATGGTTCAATCCCGTCTCCTCCGCAAAGCCGTCGGAGCCCCGTGGTTCATACGAAATGTAGATCTCCATTCCGATCTCGGTCTCGAACCTATTCGCGCCTTTATTAAAAAGGCGACAAACCGAACGATATTTCGCGAACGCGTCCAATCATAGAAATCCGTTAATCGTATCCGCCGCCGACTACGAACCTAACTCCCCTCCTATCAGCCGCTACCGCCGTCCGCGGCATGTTCTCACCGACCCTCCCGATGCATGTGTGTGATTTCGCACACAGGATCAGACACCGACCTTACCGGCGAGGTGGAAGAATCCCTTGCCCGCCGGCCGGTGCAGAGCACCACGGCGAAACACCTAGTATTCGCCCTCCCCCATAGCGACTGCCCAAGCCGAGGCCGTTCCTCCTTGAGGCGCCCTTGAGCTAGTTGCCCCCTTGCCCTTCTGGCTCGAGCGTAGTGGTTTCACGCTCGCCCTCTTGTCCGGTGAAGCTGTAAAGGCCCACACAAAAATGTGAATTATTCAACGTAACTCCCTCGTGTTTAGGCTTGTTAGATTGGTATTGACAAGTACTGTACAACCAAATAGTGTTCAAGGTCTGATGATAAAGCCCAAAGGTGACCAAAACCCGATTACTCAATATAAACCCGCCGTGTTGGGCTCGTTTGATTTGTCTTGACGAGTACTTTAGACCCGGATGGTGAACTTCTCAACTAACCAAGAAATATTCGTTTTGTTTTTTGCTATAAAAGCTTGTTTTTACAAAGATCTTTTTAAATTAATATTATTTGTTTTATAGACCGTATGCGAGCATTTGACAATATTGGGCGAGAGGCGATTGAAAGCGGTACCGGCCTTGTTTCCCAATGGCAAGGAAGTCGGCTATATGTAAGTAAGTATCTTGAAACAATAAACACTATCACGCCTTTATTGCCTAAGCAGCATGGCTAACACAGGTGGTGCGACAAGACATACGTAACGGATTTTGTGGCCTTATGCGTAAGATAGCCGTTTTGTCTTACATGCTGGCATGGCGTGCATTGGCAAAAAATTGACACGAAAGAGCTTGTTTAAAGAATTATATTGTAAAGACTACTTGGTTTGCGTACAAGACTCAATCACAGGCCGACAAAAGCATGTCACGCGCAAGAAAAGTTTTGCCGCCCGTGCTCGCTCTGCAGGTGCGACATGATTTACTCGTCACATGCGCACTGGACATAAGTTAGGTCGATTATATCACATTTTGCCTTGTGACATAATCCAGTGTGCCAGTAGGCGGAGCGAATAAAAATAATATTGACATAACTTGTTGTATAAATATTATTTTAATCCGCTCTGCTCGGATCGAGTTGTGGCAGGTTCGATCCCTGGATAGGACAAATCTTTGTGTGAATCACAAATATTTTGGTCATATAAAGATACAAGGCGAGTTCATATTTTATGTTTGTTAACGCACGCGACACATAGGAATAACGTTTTTCAAAAATATTATTGACCAAATAGACCGTCTTATCTGAAGGGTAAGTTAAGAGTAACCGGCAAACGTGTTTAAGATGTACCTGTTGGAACTCCGTACTCTCTGCCTACATTGCAAGGGATCTGGCGTGATGGTATAGATAGAATATTTTTATGTTATAGTGGTTGCCGATCCTGTAGTTGCGGAAGTTGTTCTCAAGACCTGCAATGAGAAAGATGACATCACGAAATTTTTCAAGGTGCTTCTTGGAAATGCAAGCATTTTTGCACCGGGTAAGGTATAAAGTTAGTTACTTAAAGGAAAATTCGTAATAAAATAGCGTGCCATTCAACATGACAATGTTGCCAGTCTTTAGGGCGCGCTGCTGAGCATCAACGATTTACATACTGAGTTCTTAGATTTACGCGAATATTACACATGAAATAAAACTATTTTACGGATTTTATCGCGGTTTATTTTTGATTTTTAGTTCCCGTCGTTTCGAGTGCTTTGCAGCACCCATGGTCACAAGAGGGAATGAGGTATTAGACGTCCAAAAAGCATAGCTGACCTAAAACACCGTCGCTCAAGGAAGTCTGTGAACATGTCCTTGACCGCACCCGCCATAACATCAGATTTGATAGACTACAAATTCTCGTGGAAGAACACCGATTCCTACCAAGGATAGTTCGCGAGGCTATTGAAATTAAAAAACATCCTAATTTTAATAGAGAAGATGGCTGGGTGCTTCCATCGACTTGGGATCCGGTAATTAATATAATCAAATCCAAAACCAAGCATAACATTGCAGGACCTCAAGACACCGTGAGCTCATTCTGCGTAGATCGGACCAATAAAAATAATTAAGAAGTTTGAGGGTACCCCGGAACAACTATGCCTTTTGGACGTCTAACACCTCAGCCCCTCCCGTGACCATGGGTGCTGCAAAGCACACAAAACGTCGGAAACTAAAATTCAAAAATAAACCGCGATAAAATCGGTAAAATAATTTTACTTCATCAACGATTTAGTATATTTTTTTGTAAGAAAACAGAAATAAGCCAACTGTCCCATTGCTAGTCAAAAGCTTTGAGAGAGAGATTTGAGAGAGATTAGGTCATACTTACCTCGCGTACCCATTGTCGATTAGTGCAGGTAGGCTTGTGGCCACCTGTTGTGAAACTTAACAAGCCACCTACACAAAAACCGAACATAAATAAGGCTTCCAACTTGGCTTAACGATTATCGCAAAAAGTGGTAACCGGTACCGGCTTAACGTGTGTATCTTCTGAAGCACAAAATGCTACTGAGAGAGTACCTGCAGACTGATAATATTATGATCATGTTTTGTCCAGTCCACCTTTGGCGGCCGCGTCGCAAGATCCTGGCACCGACCTTTAGCCCCAAGAACCTGTACCAGTTCGTGCAGATATTCTCTCGACAGAGCAGCCTTATGGCCGACCAGTTGAAGGCAGCCGCTGGTCGTGGAGCCTTCTCCGTATGGAAATACCTAACTACTTATACTATGGATTCTGTTTGTGGTAAGAAATTAAAACTGCTGATCGCGCAATGACGATAGGCCTGTTCAGATATAAGCCACTGCTGGGTGTTTGTATGAACTTTCGCTCTAGCTGCGGAACTTCATACGAATACCCGGCGGGATACATTCAGGTATGTCATCACTGGCAACACACATTGACTAATATAAAAATTTTAGTAAGACTAAAGGCACTGAGGTATTTTGGATGAGAATACAGAGAGAAACCAGTTTGTTCGCAAGGCTGGAAGTCATCAAGCCTGCGTCCGAGACGATACGTGATGACTCTCCGAAACAATTTATAAACATGTCTCAGCAGTGTGATGGGCCTGTAGGATTTCCATAAGGCGTTATCACCTTTCTTGAAAAACAGTACCAGCATATCCCTGTTCCTTTTTCCGATATTTTGCCTTTAAGCAAGACGAAATTAAATAGCTTGTGAAAGACTTTAAGGCCGGAGTTCCGCCGGCTTTTAGAAACTCTACGGTACCCGTTCTTTGTTGTGTTGAATTGTTTGAGAGCCATCCTTATCACAAACAGGCTGATATCATGGATATTTTCAGTATAGTGTTCGGTTAACTTGCATCTTGGGTCTTTTATCAAGTCAACAATAGGTTCAGCTACTGAGGTATACAACTGCCCATAGAAACTCTATCTCCCTGAGCATATTTGAGCTATTCGACGTTAGGTTTCCGTCCTCCGCCTTCAGCATTTTCAACTTTTGCCCAATAAACGCGTCCCTTGTGAACACTTTGGTGCCCTTGTTCTGCTCTTTGGTCTCCTCAATATGTCTTGAAGGACCATAAATCGTACGCCAACTGCGTCGTTTCATAAGGACCATTGAGTTGCCTATGTAACATTTATCCTGAAAGACGATGCAGACGTTGAACGAGAGCGAAGAGCGCTGTCGGTCAGGGCGAACATGGTAATCCGGAGGTTTACACGGTGCTCGACTGACGTGAAAATACCTCTTTTTAGAGCCTATTGCACTACTTTTTACACATGCAGCTTGTGGACAGACTACACGCAAAAATCGTGCAGCGCTCCACGGGTACAATTTAACAACGCGTTCAGGATGATTTTGGGGCTCCTCCGCTTTTACAGCGCATCGACAATGTAATTAGTGATGCGGATGTCCAGCATGTTTTTGGTTTGAGCCCAGTTTAATAGATTTTTCTGCTATGCTCATTGTTTTCCTATACCTCTCATAAACCATTTAAACCATTTATTTTGCCACACACACACATTACAATTAAAATAAATAATTAGTATAAAAGTACACATAAGAGTTGAAGTCGATAAAGTGTGGCAAGGTAGCCAGCTCAGTATTCGCTGTGCATATATTTTCATTCACTATTCACAACACTAATTTTCAGCTGGTCCCTGACATTTGCATAACACATATAAGCGCGTCCGGCTTAATTGAAAATGAAAGACAATCATTTCAACGAGAAAAAATAAACAATTTCTAAAATTGTGTTTGCGATTAAGCTGTTAACCTGGTTCTTAAATTAGAGATCAATTGACATGGCTCTCATCTAAAGTAACATAGATTTCTGCGTACATAAGAGTTCTTTAGCTATATATTTTTTAACAGATGATTGGGACATACTTTTGCGTAAGCGGGGAGGTAAGTCGTTTCATATCTTGGCTGCAGAATATTTAAAACTCCCTCTGAAATGAGCCGTTCTATGTACTGGTATAACCAGCAACATAAACAACTCATCACCAAACTCGAGCATTGTGGAATACGCGGCCCATTACTCAACTGGTGTAAAAACTACCTACAAAACAGAAAATTTACTGTAAAGGTTGATAACGCATACAGCGACCATATACCCATATCAGAAGGCACAGCCCAAGGATCCGTGCTAGGCCCCCTCCACTTTTTATCGTATGTTAATGATATGAGCGAGTGTATTAAGCACTGCACATGCTACCAATTTGCCGATGATACGTGCATGGTTACGTCCGATACAGATCCGCAGAAAGCTAGTGATCTCTGACAATCTGATTTAAATACCCTTGTAAACTGGTGCCATGATGTGGGTCCGGTGTTAAACTCTATTAAAACTAAATTGGTAATCATTAAATCTCCATACATGCAATTCATACCATTAAAAAAAACCTATAGTAGCTCACGGGCACAAATGCCTACACACAACAGATAAGAAATTATTTCGTTGTCCGACTATAGAAGTCGTCGATACTCGAATATAACTATAGATAGCAAATTTAATTGGAGCAAGCATATCGAGTATGTTTGTAATAATCTCAGGCAGTTTTTAGCTAACATAATCATTTTAAAGCACCGTATACCCTTTAGGGTCAAGCTAATGTTATATAATTCACTAGCTGAGTCTTATATTCAATACGGTTTAACTAGTTATGGTCGCACTTATAACACATATACTGAATACTATCTTTGATCTCCAAAGAAGAAACCTAAGGAATTTAGTATCTCCAAAAATAAAGAAGCAATTTGATAACAATGACAGTGGGCTATTTAAACACTGTAATGTATTACCTGTCCATTTACAGTTCAAATATATGTTACTAAAAGAAACCTTTTTTAATGACAAATATAGAATTGAAATTACACATCCTGTATACACGCGGGCCGTGGCGCAGAAACGGCTTCGTACGAACACGACTCGCATAAACAACTGCTATGGTGAGCGAAAAGCTGCTTACCTAGTTCCTCGATTTATCAACGAACTACCCTCTGATGTATGTATTTACATTAATAGAAAGAACATTAAAGATAAATTAAAATCCTTCTTGCACAATATTGCATAAATAAAAACATAATAGTTTAATTATATATAAGCTTGATGTGTTTAATACTTTTGTTATTTTTTGTTATTATTCTTATAAATATGGTGTTTCGATGTATTTAGCATTAATACAAACCTTTGTGGTTTCTCAATGCTATGTGACCGACTTGTTGTACAAATAAATTAAAAAAAAACCATTCATTTGCTTGCCTTCTCCGTGTGTTTCTCTGTTGAACATCTTTGACCCATTCCAGTTTCTCATATACATATTTAGGCTTCTTCTTCTGGGCAATTTTGTGCACTAAACATGCGAGATGTACTTTTCTACGCGCCTCCATCTTTAAGATATTTTTTTTATTTAAATATGGAGTAATTCGAGCTCTTCTCCGAAAAACCAAAACAAAAAACCGAGCACATGCGTTTTGCACTCGCTGTATGACCTTCTTGGTCTTCTCATGCAAACGAGGGCCATATACGGTGTCACAGTAGTTAAATTGTGATAGTACAATAGATTCCACCAGCGTTTCCCTAATTGGCTCTATAAGATGTTTTCTTATATTATATAGGGTTTTTAACCGATAAAAGGCGTTTCTGATTTTGCTGTTTATATGTTCAGTATAGCGCAGCTCACTATCCATTATAAGACCTAAGTTTGATGCATTATCGACTCTTTGTAAGACATGACCGTCTATAATAATAGGAGGCAACTTCAAAGCTATTTTACTACATTGTGATTTAGTACCAACTAGCATATATTTTGTATTAGACGCATTTAATACCAGAGAATTTTTATATGCCCAGTCCGAGATGCAGCTCAGGTCTTTGTTTATATTGTGACTTGCTTTTTCTGCATCTTTAGGTCTAAAAGAATAGTATATTTGAGTGTCATCAGCATATAGATACATTTTACAGTGTCTTATATGCTTTGGAAGATCTGCAGTGAATAGTGCAAAAAGAATTGGACTCAGAATAGAGTCTTGTGGTACACCTTCATTAATCTGGTTAATTTTAGACCTTATTACTTCACCCTGCTCATTTTCTATTTCAACATATTGATTTATATTTGTTAAGAAGGATCGAAACCATTCGCAGGATGCTTTCGATGTACCATAGTGGTAAAGCTTTTCCAAAAGGAGTTCCAAATTTATACAGTCAAAAGCTCTTGAAAAGTCTAATAGAACTAGTACACTGCACATACTTGCATCAGACGCTGCTATAATGTCATCGCTGACATGAGCAAGCGCGGTTGCCGTGCCAAAACCGCTACGAAACCCCAACTGAATGTCAGGTAGGATCGCTTCATCCTCTAGAAAGGTAGTCAGTTGTGTACAGATAACCCGCTCTAATATTTTAGACTTAGCTGGTAGAATACTTATTGGTCTTAAATTTATTTTCTTTCTTCTACTGAAGTATTCTTAGGAAAGGGCTTAATCTTGGCTAATTTCCAAGAGTTAGGAAAGGTTTTAGTTCGTATTGAGTTGTTTACTATATCTGTAATAACGGGCAATGCGCTGAGTAATGTCATTTTAATCATTTCCATGGATATATTATCATATCCACAAGCTTTGGTACTTGTATTAAATACTATTTTTGAGAGTGATGCCTCTACCTCAGTTGTAGTATTAATATTAAATTCCTTCTTAGCTAAGGTGTTCTGGTTTAAATATTTTAAAGTTAATGTATCGACTGTGCTATTCCCCGGTACATTTAAAAAATAAATATTTATTCGGTCAGGATCATTAAGATGTGGGGGTATTGATGTCTAAATTTGTGCATTTTCGTCTAACGGGTAAGTTCTCTTTAAATGGTCCCACATCTGTATCGGTTTATTTTTATTATTGTCAACATAAAAGGTAAAATATGCTTTTATATAACCTGTCTATTGTTTATGTATCTATGGCAATATGTTATGTCTTCTGTGAAACTTGTTATTTTACTTGTACTGAGGTTACACTAGGACAAAATTACTTCCCACAGTTCATCACCTATTTTATTTTATATTGTATTTTTAAAATTATTTCTACATGTACCATAGTCTCTCTCTATAGATACAGAGATCTATCTATAAGAATAGAATTATTCTTAATTTTATTTATACTTCTATTTTTAATATTGCAATTTGCCACAATTATTTTAAATATAGTTTCCATTTACTCTTTATTATATATAAATAATAATAATCATTTATTTAATTCAGGCAACAGAAATTGACAAAAATATTTTTATACAACTTACTGGCCCATAGAATATATACATATCGTAATATTACAGACTAACATACATATAGTAATATATTGAACTTATAATCTCAATAACGTGTATTTTCGGCGACATGTGGCGCTGTACAGGGGTGTCTCTCAGTCTTCCAAGAAATCTTCTGAATACGACACCCCTTGGCCAGAAGTCCTCGCTCATGAAGGTCTCCAACTTGACAGTGGGAACTCGCACAACAAAGGAATTGAAAGCCGCATTGTGTTGCGAATTCAGCTTCTCGATGTATACAAGGACTTCTTGCGAGCATACTCCACAATGTCATCGGCTTTGGTGGTGTAGTGTAGCCGTGACACGTACAGCAGCGTCGTCGGTACCGCTGAACGCAGGAGTGCGTTCCTCCTGCGGGTCGGCATGCGATGGCTCATCCCGAGCGATTGGTACAGCAGCACCCTCGCACTGCAGAATTCTTCATGTTTGAAGTTAGTCTTGCAAATCTGCAAGATGCTAACTTCATCCATGGTGTCAATTGCGTGCTGTAGAAACGCCAACACTTCGTTGGCTATGAGTTTTTCCGAACTCATCAGCGGCTATAGCCGCGTAAATCGCGAATTATAAATAATTCGTAAATGCAGTGTAGCACGTCCGAATCACAGCGCACACTGCACTGCAAAAAAGCTTTTCTTGGAAAAATCAAATATTTACTTACAGCGAAAACTTTACATACAAATCTTTACATAAACGAATTATTTTTAATTGCTATTTACATTATTTACATTTTGATATACTATAATACTATTTACATACTTTTTATTACAGTAAATTATATATATATAAAAATCATAATATATAAAAATAAATATTTGAAGTCGGTGCCAAGTAACCAACTGCACCAACCAGCACCGACTTCAAATATTTATTTTTTGCTTTATGAAGTCGGTTTACCTTTTTTTATAAAAGATTTTTGTTTTACAATTTTAAGCGACGAGTAAATTATTTAGTAATATTTATATACCGATATTATATTATTTATATATGCCGCGTGGTTCCCGGCTTAGAATAGGACCAACCCATCTCATCCCATCGGGTGTCGTACAAGGCGACTAAGGGAAAACTAGGGAATGGGCAGCAGCGTTCCCTTAACACTTCTACCATCAAAAACTGCGCTCGCCAACCCGCCTGCCAAGCGTGGCGAGTATGGCTAACACCCCTAATTTATTAAAATGGAAGATAAGAATAAAACCAGGCCCCTAGTCCCCGGCGGTCCTGTTCGTCCTGGCCACGGTAGCAGCTATGGTAACGACAGGACAAGGGGTGCTAAGAATCTCCGGCAGAGATTCGGCTACCACCAACATCGAAAATTGGCCCTGGTGACATACAATGCACGCACGTTAAGGACAGATGAGAAGCTTGTTGAGCTGGAAGAAGAGATAAACAAGTTGCGGTGGAATATTGTTGGTTTATCGGAGGTCCGAAGAAAGGGCGAGGACACGATAACCTTAAAATCCGGCAACTTGTTTTACTACCGGGAGGGTGAACAGCAGTCCCAAGGTGGTGTCGGATTTATCGTCCACAAGTCACTCATAGACAACGTTGTGTCCATCACTAGTGTGTCGAGCAGGGTAGCGTACCTGATACTCAGAATATCCAAAAGATATTCGCTGAAGGTCATACAGGTCTACGCACCGACCTCGGCATACTCAGATGATGACGTCGAAGTAATGTATGAGGACATTAGTAGAGCCATACATACTTCCAAAGCACACTTTACAGTGGTTATGGGTGACTTCAATGCGCGGCTGGGCAAACGGGGCGATGATGAGTTGAGAGTGGGGCAATTTGGATATGGGCAGCGCAACCCCAGGGGTCAGAGGCTGGCCGAATATCTGGAGAAGGAGGGACTCTTTATGATGAACTCTTTCTTCCGGAAGCCGCCTCATAGAAAATGGACCTGGATGAGCCCTGATGGTTCCACAAAAAATGAGATAAACTTCATCATGAGCACCAAGCGACAAATATTTAATGATGTCTCCGTGATTCACAGGGTAAAAACCGGCAGTGATCACCGAATGGTCAGAGCCACATTAAATATTAATGTCAAAATGGAAAGATCGCGTCTGATGAAGTCTACGCTCCGACCTTCTTATGCACACATCCAAAACCCCGAGAACTTTCAACTCGAATTAGCAAACCGCTTCGAATTGCTAGACAGCAGCGCATCAGTGGACGAAATCAACAACAGGCTGGTAGAGACTGTCCATACGGTCGGGTCCAAGTATTATAAGCCCCACCGTAAAAATAGACCTCAAAAACTATCTAACTCCACCCGAAATCTCATGGCTGAGCGACGTTCCATGACGCTCCAAACCTCCGATGATGCTAAGTCCTATAGGCAGCTCAATGGACAGATACTGAAGTCCTTGCGTCACGATTTACGGTCCTTCAATACAAGGCGTATTGAGGAGACCATAGCACAGAACAAGGGCTCCAAAGTGTTCGCAAGAGACGCGTCTATTGGGCAAAGCCAGTTGACGAAGCTGAAGACGGAGGACGGAAACGTAACGTCGAATAGGTCAGAGGTGCTCAGGGAGATAGAGAGGTTCTATGGGCAGTTGTACACCTCAGTAGCTGAACCTGTTGTTGACTTGGTAAAAGACCCAAGAGCCAAGCTAACCCGACACTACACTGAAGATATCCCGGACATCAGCCTGTACGAGATTACGATGGCTCTCAAACAACTCAAAAATAACAAAGCACCAGGCGAAGACGGAATTACCGCAGAGCTTCTGAAAGCGGGCGGAACGCCGGTACTTAAAGTCCTTCAGAGGCTGTTTAATTCCGTCTTGCTCGAAGAGAAAACGCCGGAAGCATGGAACAGGGGAGTGGTGGTACTGTTTTTCAAGAAAGGTGATAACACTTTACTGAAGAATTATAGGCCCATCACACTGCTGAGCCATGTTTATAAGTTGTTTTCGAGAGTCATCACGAATCGTCTCGAACGCAGGCTTGATGACTTCCAGCCTCCCGAACAAGCCGGTTTCCGGAAAGGCTTTAGTACCATAGACCACATACATACGCTGCGGCAGATTATACAGAAGACCGAGGAGTATAATCGGCCACTATGCTTGGCGTTTGTGGACTATGAGAAAGCCTTCGATTCGATCGAGACTTGGGCGGTTCTTAGATCTCTCCAGCGATGCCGCATTGACTATCGGTACATTGAAGTGTTGAAGTGCTTGTATAATAACGCCACCATGTCAGTCCGAGTACAGGGGCATTGCACGAAGGCGATCCCCATAAAAAGAGGAGTAAGGCAGGGAGACGTCATTTCTCCGAAACTGTTTACGGCCACCTTCCTAACCTAACCTAACCTTCACCTAGAGGACGCCTTCAAGCTCTTGGAATGGCAAGGACTTGGCATCAACATCAATGGCGAATACATCACTCACCTTCGATTTGCCGACGACATTGTGGTCGTGGCGGAGTCGCTGGAAGATCTAGGACGAATGCTCGGTGACCTCAACAGAGTATCTCAACAAGTGGGTCTTAAAATGAACATGGACAAAACGAAAATAATGTGTAACGTCCATGTCGTACCCACCGCACTCACCGCTGGGAACTCTACTCTTGAAGTTGTCGACGAATACATTTACCTGGGACAGGTAGTCCGGTTAGGTAGGTCCAACTTTGAGAGAGAGGTCAATCGACGAATCCAACTCGGCTGGGCAGCGTTCGGGAAACTGCGCAACATCATCTCATCCAAAATACCTCAGTGCCTTAAGACTAAAGTTTTTAGTCAGTGTGTGTTACCAGTGATGATATATGGATCAGAGACGTGGTCTCTTACTATAGGTCTCATAAAAAAGCTCAGAGTTGCTCAGCGAGCTATGAAGAGAGCTATGCTCGGCGTTTCTCT
Source organism: Phalera bucephala (assembly GCA_905147815.2). Lineage (NCBI taxonomy): Eukaryota > Metazoa > Arthropoda > Insecta > Lepidoptera > Notodontidae > Phalera > Phalera bucephala. The sequence continues at coordinate 2,177,575 of LR990616.1, forward strand.
ACGCGATCGAATCAGGAATGAGGAGATTCGTAGAAGAACCAAGGTCACCGACATAGCCGTTAAGATTAGCAAGCTGAAGTGGCAATGGGCGGGCCACATAGCGCGTAGATCGGACGGGCGTTGGGGCAGAAAGATTCTAGAGTGGAGACCACGTATTGGCAAGCGCAGTGTGGGACGACCGCCTGCCAGATGGACCGACGATCTTGTGAAAATCGCAGGAAGTCGTTGGATGCAGGTGGCATCGGACCGGTTACGCTGGAAAGCGATTGGGGAGGCCTATGTTCAGCAGTGGACAAGTATAGGCTGAGATGATGATGATGATTATATTATTTTGCTGAGTTGTACAGTAACGTACCTACAGGATTAATATGATGACTATAATAACGGAATCTATACATTCGTGCCGTTAAGGAGTTCCCTCTTGTATCTTCAAAGTCCAATACCAATAACATTAAAATAGGACCACCTCAAAACTATATTGAACCCAATGCAAAAAAAATCATCAAAATCGTTTCATAAGCAAAGGAAAGCGATAATTCGTCCTTTTTTATAACTATAAAAAAGGACAAATTATGAACCTCCTTTTTTTAAGTTGGCTAATATACTGCTTAGTTCTATAGTAGGGTACCTATAGGATTGACGTAATACCCATAATATTTCAATAAACACATGCATATTGTTTGTCGTTAAGGAGTTCCCTGGTGTATCTTCTAAGTCCAAGGTCCAATGCCAATGAAATTAAAATGGGACCACCTTGGAGCTATACTGAACCCAATGCAAAAAAAAAACATCAAAATCGGTCCACAATTGACGGAAATATCGCTGAACATACATAAAAAAAGCATACATACATCCGAACATAGAACCTCCTCAAATTTGAAGTCGGTTAAAAAAAAGAGCATACATACAACCGAACATAGAACCTCCTCCTTTTTGAAGTCTGTTAAAAAGCATAGCTTATATGAAAGAGAATCCTTGACAACTAGATTTATGATATGTCACTTGTCAATGCTGGAATACGGCTTTGACTACTAGCCTTGTAGGGTGGTATATTTAAAGTATTATTTTTTTTTCTATGTACCCTATAGATTGTGTAGTTAATTTTTCTCTATATAGAAATATAGGCGTGACGGAGATTTTTTTTTTTTGATTTTTCTCTATCTTGCTGACGTATTCTATTAACTATAATTATTATATTATTATTCATTTTTTAACTTTTTACTTACTTACTGAACTTGTGGAATCGTCAATATGGCATCTGGAACGTCACCTTTTTCAAAGGTGCTGCCAGGATACCAGCGCGGCACTATAAGTTTTAATGGTGCAGCAACATGCTTAGGCAGCAGCCTGTCCAGCCCCACACAATCTCTGACATACAGCTATAGGGTTTTTTGTATATTTTTACCTTTTGTTTATGCGTATATGTGTGTGGTTAAATAAATATTTTTTCTTTCTGTCTTTCTACCCTGATCGACGCTCTAGTGATGGACACCATGTTCTTCTTGTGAGTGCCTTGTGGACGATAAACCTGCCACCACCTTAGGACTATTGTTCGCTCTCCTGGTAGTAAACAAGTTGCCGGATTTTAAGGTTATCGCATCCTAGCCCTGTCTTCGGACCATCGATAAACCAACTATACTCCAGTGCAACTTGTCTATCTCTTATTTCAGTTCAACTAGCTTCTTATCTGTCCTCAACGTGCATGCGTTATATGTCATCCGGTTCGTTGTTGGCAGTGGTAGTATCTGTCAGAGATTTTTAGCTGCTACCGTCGCCAGGATGAACAGGACCGGCGGGGACTAGGAGCCTGGTTTTATGCTTTTCTATCATTATTCAATTTAATACTTTGTGTGTGTGTGTGTGAATGATCTAGCTGTTGGCCGCAGGGCCTTTACAGCTAGACCCGTTAAGAGGGCAAGCGTGCAACCACTACGCTCGAGCTAGAAGGGCAAGGGGGCAACTGGCTCAAGGGCACCTTAAGGAGAAACTCCCTCGGCTTGGGCAGTCGCTATGAGGAGGGCACAGACTAGGTGTCTCGCCGTAGTGCGCTGCACCGGCCGGCGGGCAAGGTATTCTTCGACCTCGCCGGCGAGGTCGGTGTCTGGTCCTGTGTGCGGTATCTGTATCCGAAAAAAGGAATGTAAGGGCATCGGGAGGGTCGATGAGAACATTCCGCGGAAGGCTGTAGCGGCTGATAGAAGAGTTAAGTTCGTAGTCGGCGGCGGCAACGATTAGCGGATTCCTATGATTGGACGCGTTCGCGAGATATCGGGTTGTCGCCTTTTTAATAATATAGCGAATAGGTCCGAGACCGAGATCGGAATGGAGATCGAAGTTCCGTATGAACCACGAGCCTTCGACGGTTTTGCGGAGAAACGGGATTGGACCGTTTGAAGTCTATCGATGTGAGAGATGGCTAGTACGCCAAACTCCCCCAGTTTGAGATACTCGCCACTTTTGGCGGGTGGGTTGGCGAGCGCAGTTATTGGTCGTAGAAGTATTTAGAAGTATCATTCTTTAGTTTTCCCTTAGTCGCCTTGTACGACGCCCGATTGGATAAGATGGGTTAGTCCTATTCTAAGCTGGGAACCACACGGCAAACGATAATAATTTATCTATCTATCTTTTTGTGCAGAGTCAACCCTCGGTATCAAAGTGAATGCTCAGCTACAGCCCGCGCAGCCGTTTCTAACCGCGTTCGAGGACTGCTGTCGTATCGACGCGAAGCGAGCCTGCCAGCCATGGCTGTATAACGACACGCTGTACAAATTAGTCTGCAGCCACTCGCACAAACTGCACATGTATAGCAAGAAACTGATTTGAAATTTTATGAATAAGGTAACTTTTTCATACAGGGCCATTTACGCTATGACTAACCGAGGTGCGTTACTATAAATTGGTGAAATGGTCTTGTAATAGTATTCTGCATGCCATCGGATTCCCATTAAAAGGCACGAAGTACTGAATAGACGTTAAAAGGTCATTTCACGAATTTATCGTCCCGCGTCTTGTTACGTGTTTAATTGGCCAGTCTCTAAAAAGGTATCTCCTTCGCCCCGCCATCTCAGCCTGGATCTTGCCTTGTCTTGTCGTATTTCATGAGGACCAGTCAGTTCTTATTTTGGCACATCATTATCAAAAATATATGTAGGTGATTTATGGCTATGTTTCAGATAATAACGGCGAAACGGGAAGTATTAGAAAAAGAAAAGATTGTGTCTAATCCAGACGAAAGTAAGTACCTTAAATTGGCAGATTTTCACTTCAAGGTTTGAGTTTGATAATTATTGATATCCTTCCAGACTGTCAAACACTGAAGACATTCCTAGAGCTGCTCATAGAGTTATCGGGAAGTAAAAATGGGTACTCGAACGTGGAGCTCATTGAGGAGACGCTGATGTTAGTGCTGGCTGGTACTGACACTTCAGCAGTGGGCGCTGCCTTCACCTGTGTCATGTTGTCCAGACACTTTGACGTACAGGACAAGATCTACCAAGAGTAAGAATAGAGTTTGATTACTTAACCTCTGGAATTTTCTGTCACGGCGATTTGACGCGATTTCGCGTGTTTCAGTCACCCTTAAATGTTTGTTTCGGTCTGGGTGTTTATCTGTGTGACTTTTATGTTTGTAAACGTACCCACGATACAGGACTAATTCCTTGTGAGGGGCTATTTTTTGATGTAAATAAATAAGAACATAGTATGATGCTTCTTAACCTCTCATATGATCTGCCACGGCAATTTGCGAATTTTAGCGTAACCTACAACCTAATCAGTTTTGAGGCTTACCACAAAGTCTTCAGCAATATTATTATTACCTTACTTTGTAGTAGAAAGAACTGGAGCTTTCGATTGCGTTGAGAGTTGAGATAGATTAGGTCATACTCCACCACACGGACTCAGTGCGTCTCTATCTAACGGCAAGGTAAGATTATACTGATAATGTTAAGGAGATTTTGGTAAGCCCTCTGCCCAGCTGTGGTAGCAGCCGTTGCATTAAAATGTTAGTGATGTAAAATATTATTAATCGGTTCCTCCACTTTCAGACCAAGACGACTTCAATCCTCTTGGTCTGAAAGTTAGCTACTTAACTCACTAATGGCAACTTGATCTAGAACTTAGAGGATAGACCGCTCCGGTTTCTGGATCGAGTATTCGCTGATCAATTCCCGCATAAGACAGGCCTTTCTGTAACATTAATTTTCGTTTTGGCTTGGTGTTTTTGAGTTTTATGTTTGCAGATTCACTTACAACTCAGGAATAATTCCTAGTACCTATGGGGCAACGATTTTTTTACAGGGCTTTAAATTGGTTTCGCCCAATTAAACACGTAACGCGGCGTCTCACGAGAACTTACCTGAAATTATCATTCAATGGTCCTGCATTGGCATACCCCGCGGTACACATGATGCTTGCTTGCTTCTTGGACGTTTTGGTATATAGACCGCTGAGTCTCGTAACTGATTTCACCAAGTTATCGTAACGTACCGCGTTTGGTTATAACTGAATTGGAAGCACCTATATGTTCTGATTTTCTTCCAGATTGCAAGACGTGTTTGGCGATTCGGACAGGCCAGTTACACACGAGGATCTGCCCCGACTCAAGTACTTGGATGCTGTGATCAAGGAGTCTCTTCGCCTCTACCCTCCTGTACCATTTATTGTTAGAAAAGTTGAGAAAGACGTCACTTTGCGTAAGAACTAATTACCACAATAAAACTACAGTTTAACCTAGGCTTATTCTATCCAGAAATTGCGGGTTGAATCTCCAAATAAGACACGATTTGGATGGTCTTCAAATATTTCCTTCGGACTAGATGTCAACGCACTCGCAGCGTTGTGAGCAAGTTTGTAGCAATAACCAAGGTTAACCAGCGTCCGATTCGGTAGGTCTGAGATGAAGATGCTTTAAATTGTCACATGCGGTCATCCCCGCATGTGACAATTTGAAGCATCTTCGAGCTTTGAAACGCACGTTAATATCTTGGTCCCGATTCCCATTTCATGTTAGTCTTTAAGCGAAGTTGGAAATGATGTATGTGCAGCTTCATAAGTTTCAACAGCAGGCGATCACAAATCTTCCTACACCAATCCGCACTGGGTCTGCTTGGAGTAAAACTCATTATATTTTACCTTGATTTGTGAGGGGCCTTCCCTCATCCCTTTATCGTGTGTGTTTTAGTGGGTTTTTTCTGGGTGTTTGTGATCTCTCAGAAGACTACTCTAGTGTCCAGGTTCGGGATTATGCATACTTTAGTAACAGACAATGGCACTTCTTTTACCAACAATGACATAACAAACCATGGTAACACAACGTTCCGTTCCTAACACCTCTTCCCCACAAATTTCTGAACTTAACATTCTATAATCCCGCCGGAGAACATTCCTTAAATTCCGATACGGCTCATCTGGTGGTTCAGGCTGCGGTTCTTCTCGGATCGGACTTCCATGAGCTTCAGCTTCTGGCTCATCAGCATCCTCCCGAGCCTCGCACCACTTGTGCCCTTCTACAGGAACCGGAGCTTGAGCGTTACCGATTGGCGCGAAAAGTGCCCACTCCGATCCGTCATCTGGTAGCCTCGCAGAAGTACCAACCTTGTATAATTGATTTCTATGTTTTTCGTTTCGTTTGTAGAAACCCCTTTCTGAGGTAAAAAAACTTCATAAACACAGTTCCCTAAGGCTTTCGTAACCGTGCCCTTAACCCATCTATTTATATTGTGCATTTTGAGCAACACCACATCATTCACTTTACAGTCTATCTTCCTTTTCCCTCTGTAATGTTGAGCTTGCACAGCCTGTTTTTTTTACTAAATTATGCAACTCCGATGACGATAATGTCAAAGATGTGGCCGTTTCGGCAACTAACAAGTCAAATCTACAACGCAACTTGCGACCGAACATCAATTCCGCTGGTGAGCTGTCTGTCGTTGAATGTTTGGAATTCCTATACCTAAATAAAAACTCCAATAATCGCGAATTAACGCCGGCTTGAGATACCCCCGTAACCATTAAACCCTTTAAAAACTTCTTTACTATTTTGACATAAATTTCAGCTTGGCCATTACTCGACGGAGAGTAAGTAGGAGAGGTAACGTGCCGAATGCCGTTTAGACTACAAAACTCCCTAAAACTTTTGCCCACAACGTCCTGTTCCTAACATCTAAGTTTTGAAAAATAGAGTGCGATTTAGCCTGGGGAGGGCGAGCCCTCATCGGCTTTGGTAACCTTTAGCGGTCGAACTGATCCCAGTTCATAGCATACTCCAGAAATCTCTCTTTAGACGACTTCTGGAGGACGTCCTCTTCCAACAAGTCCACAGTTGTTTATAATCACTGATAAAATGTCGGCGGAAGTGTCTCAGCACTTTCAAACCGGAAGTGCTGAGATACTTCCGTCAACATTAAACAACTGGAAGATAATCTTGATGCTATGAATTTGTTTTGTAGCGTCAGGGATAACCCTAGTGGCAGGCTGCGGGCTGTTCATCAGCATCTGGTCGATCCACCGCAACCCTCAGTACTGGGGTGATGACGCTGAGCTGTTCCGACCTGAACGCTTTCTGGACTCGGCTCCAAAGCACCCAGCAGCCTTCATGCCATTTAGTCATGGACCTAGGAGTTGCTTAGGTGAGAAGATGATTTTTTAAGATCAATGAAATAGTGAAACAACTAAAAATTAAGAACGGAAAATAATCTTTTTATTGTTTTAAGCGCATCGCTTGGTAATCAAGAGGCCCTGGGTTCAAGCAAATCCTAGGATTTGAACCCAGGACCTCGTGCAAATGGAAAAATTTCAGATAAATGGAGTTTTTCTAACGAAAACTTCCCAGTATTTATCCAGTCTGGAATTGTACCCGGTATGTGGCAATAGGCTCGCCCCCTATTACATGGGACCTAACACCGTCGGTGAAAAGTGGGTGTACTCAGTACACCTCTGCTACCCCCGCTTGGGAAATATAGGCATGTTTAAATAACAGTGGTTATTCAATTAATTAAATTGTTGAGTTGGTTATTCTTAAATTTGACCGGTCACTTCACTGGATATTAATTATACTTAAGGCACTTTCGTCATCCGCGAATAAAGCACTGGTTAGTTACTTCTGTTTAACCCGTCGTATAGGGCTGCTCAGAGATGGTGAAATTCATGCATAGACTTACTCGCAACTTTAATCAACTTACTTTAAACTTTGCTCGAGAGTGGTAAAAGAGACCCTTACTTGGTTTTGTTATATTTGTAATTAGCAACGTCTATTACCGAGTGCGGTTAGTAGATGCTGAACTTAATACCATATTCGCTCTTCAAAAAAGGGCTATTCACAATTTGGCCCCTAGAGCTTCCCTGCGATAAAAATTCAAAGAGATATATATTCTACCTGTTTTCTCACAATTTATATATGAAAAATCTATTATATGTCAAAAATAATATCAGTAACTTTGAAAAACATAGCGACATTCATCATTCGACACGGAACAAAGATGATATTATTGTACATTCTACACGTCTCCATAGAAGAAGCAACTCTTTCTTGGGGCAATGTATACGCTTCTACAACAAATTACCCATAGCTATCCGAAATATGCCTATTATTAAGTTTAAAAAGGCTATTAAAACTAGACTATGTTGTAAAGGAATTTAAAATTGATCGGAATATATTCCAAAACAAATGCGTGCGCAGCCCCAGGTAACAGCTAGTTGCAAATAAAATCCAATTCACTGTGTGCGGTCATCACTCGAAATTATTGACGCAATGCCCAATATTTTTCGTTCATCTTTGAACATGTTTGCAAAATGCTTTCAAAGCACTTGAATTATTTGCTTCACACTTGAAATACGTTCTATGATAGATAAGAGTTGACCTTTCAAGTATAATGTTGTAATTTATCAAATATTTCTATTTTTAATGTTTAGTGGCTTATGTCGTTCTTATTTTTTACCCGACTACGGCAAAGCTAAAAGGAAGGGTTATATTTTTAGCAGTCTATGGATACAGTCTGACAAATTCTTTTGGGCCGCGATCAAAATCGGAACTAAAGTTGTCATCAAGTGAAATTTCACTGTCACTGTCGCACATGACAGTCGCAGAGTTGCCGTTGCCTATGAAATTTACCCAAGTTCTTTTTTTAATTATTAACCGTGCGGTCCCCCTTGTTGAAATATTTCCCTGGAAGTAGAAAAATTTTACTAAATGATAACTAATTTCACACCAACGCGGGGGGCGTCAATGTCATCCACGGGCCAAAAGATCCTTGTCGCACTATATGTTCCACCCATGAATTTGTAACCATAAAGGGATTGAGTACTGTCAAAATATTGCTAAAGAAAATTAAACTCTTACTCACAGACACAACACTGAATTACCCATCCATTACGATGCAGTACGGTGACCATAAGGTAGAACTCATAAATACTATACCTGTTACTATTAAGCGATAAGGTTTTCGGTAACGTATATGGAGTAAAGTGTAATTAATGTTGTTTTTGTTATTTTTTTATAATAAATGTTTAAATTAATAACCCTAATATATTTTTTTCATTTGGTAGCCGTACCGCTAGCGTAAAAAAGTTAATGGCAAATCGAAACAAATTGACGTTTACAAACCTCCACTATTACTTTATAACAGTAGCCGAACCAATAAAATGTTTTAGTAAAGATATAACAGTAGGTCATTGAAGATGTGGCATATGCGTGGAAAGAAAGTATTACGGCGATATACAGTGCCCGAGAATTATACGTTAGTTAGATGTCAATAAGTCTATAGTCGTATCAATGTTTGGTCGCCCTAATTAGAAAGAGACGTAGGGGTCTATGTGAGTATCCTTGTCGTCACGGCTTTTTCGCAAAGTGCTCAATCCATTTTGGGTAATATATCCATGGTTCCACCGTAGGATCTTAACCTTTATGTAATAGCTTCATGGCCTAAACTATTCATAATCAATTTGACGGACCTTACTTCCAAAACCTTGATATCTGATTTTTTTGATATTGTATCGAGTGGGATGTCAAATAAAGAGGAGAAAATTCTGAGTTTATAAATACAGATACAATGCAATATTAAAATAACAAACTTAAGAAAAACAATTATATTATATTGCTACGTTCCTTTCCTAGTCGAGTTACAGATTTTTAACTTTTTTCTTATTCAGTAATACTATCAGTTAGATGGTACAATATTCGTTTCGAGAAAAATAATATTAAGATGTTTTCTAGTTTATTTTTACTAACGTATTTTCAATTAAATTTCATAAATTAAAAAAAAATCATAACATTTTTCCTACCCCAAACAATAAAGTGCTGTGAAATGGATGAAACACCCTTACACCGAAGGGATTTATTTATAGACCAAATACGGTGGTGCTCATGGTGGAGATTGTAAATACATATTTTATTACCTCACTTCACTAATGCACCCAAATTTTGCCGACGATGTTAGGTCACAAAATTATAGCGAACGCGTCTACTTCAATTATATAAGCCATTTTAAGGACTACTGTTTAGAATTATTCGATAGAAAAACTCTAATGACATTTTTTCCTTGATCTCTCGATCGCCACGAAGACGGTAAACCACTTCAGCCTCGTCATTCGTGGTGGTATATACCGATGCATGCTGAAGTTATCCCTTTTATCACAGAATTATACCATTGTCTATCTATCTATCTATAACCTCACGCCAGATCCCTTGCGGGGTAGGCAGAGAGTACAGAGTTCCAACAGGTTCTTTCCTTACATACCTCTCTGGCTTCCTCGACTCTCATAGTTCGTCTCATACACGCTCGCCGGTTACGGAGACTCTTGACTTTTCCATCAGATAAGACACTGTTTATTTGGTCGTGGTAAGATAGTCTAGGTCTTCCCCGGTACCTGTATCCTTCCTCCTTCCTTCCTTATACCATTGTGTGCTTGTTTACCTTTAAAAAAGCTAGCGGACCATATCAACGTTTTCATTTCTGCGCGCGAAAAGAGTTTGATAGGTTGTACTATTGCTTTTAAGTATATTTTGCCCCTTAAGATACAGGGCAACCTAGTTTAAGAGGCAGGGTTCACATGTTTTGTACACAGATTTAACTTGTACAACCTAGTTACTGATCTATCCTTGGTATCATGTACCAATCTGTAATTACTTATGCGCAAATAAACAAATTCAATTTATTATCTAGAAAATTATTGCAGGTCACACAGCCCCTTAGTGATGGGATTATTAGCATCCCAAAAATTAAGGACGTTGCAGAAATAATTGGGATTTTCAATTTTTTCTGTCATTCTGAATTGGATATAATGATTTTCCAGGTTAACAGTACGCCATGATGTCAATGAAGACTGCAATTGCGACGCTTCTCCGTCGCTACTGTGTGTTGCCGGCGCAGGAGCACTTCGACGGCAAACTCTTAGGGGACACGCCTTTACGCGTTAAGTTTGATATTATGATGAGGGATGTCGAAGATTTCGCTATACAATTAAAATTGAGATCTTAAAATTGACTTAATTTTACTATGTTCTTATATTTACACCAATTTTACACATGAAATAAAAGTATTCTTCGTATTTTATCGCTGTTTTGTTTTTTTTTATTTTTAAGTTCCGATGTTTCGTTTTGGTTTCTTTTACTTTTGATTTAAAAAAAGTAATCTTATTGTAAGAATTATTCCTGTGCACGAAAAAAGTGTGTTTACTAACATGAAATGCACACCCACACACGTACACAAACACCCAGAACAAAACAAATATAGCCACACAAAGATCGTTCGGAGGCGTTCGTAGCGCTGTGCGACCGCGGTGTTCTTACCGATCACTAAGGTTAAGCAGCGTTCGACTCGGTTGGCCTGAGATGTGTGATCGTTTATGGCATTTTAATCGCTTGTTCCTTATTACATAGAACCAAACATAGTCAGCGAAAATTGGGTGTACCTGTACACTGTACGCTTCTGCCACCCTGCTTGATGAATATGGGCGAGACAGTGTTAATTATTATTCATGTAGGTATCTTGCTAATATTCACGGGTTTTACCCGGACCTTTGAGCTTGTTGTGGGACATGGGACCAACACGTAGAGACCCTTTGCGAGAAGCTAATGTTGTGTAAGTCACCTGCTGAGATCAATTACTGAAAATGAAGAAACCTACTCAGCAAACTGACCGCAGCAGGAAAGAGAACAAGGACTTTTTTTGTGGGATGAAGCCTGCCACAGATTCTCACCATTTTAAGTCCTGTAAGCCAGGATCAACAAAAGTCTCCTTAGATGACACCGAGGTTTGACCCTTGGGGTGTCCTGGGAAGCCCTTTAATTGCCTTGGAACCCGCAACAAATTTAATTAAAAATAAAAACAGGAGGAGTAGGAGAAATTAAATTCCACTTTCCTCCGTTGCAAAGCGGGAGACAAAAATTGGATCATCAGCCATAGAGAAGGAGACTACAACTAGGATAAGCCCAGTTGTAAAGCACCACGGATACTAAAAAATATCAACAGGGCTTATTTGTGAGCCTCATGATTGATTCCAGTAATAGGTATGGCAAAAACGCTTGAACGCACCGAATTTTTCCCGAGTTTCTACAAGATCCGCATAGTAATTACCCCAGAAGTATTTCGCGGGCTGTTTAATATAATAGTATGCTCGTTGCGCCAGTAACTGCACTCCCAAATTAAGTGGTGTGCTGATTGTTAATACTCGCAGTAAGTCGTGGAACACTGACTTTACTGTTACAACAACTTACAAGAGAACTACTTATAAGAGAACAAGGACTGTGTGAATAAGGTTTGATGGACAAAAACTGATCTATTCCAAAGGGGACGGACACCGGCTATAAATAATGATACCTAATTATCCATGGCCGGCAGTGACGTGCCGCTCACTCAAACGTTCGTCATAACAACTGAGGGCAAGGCCGGTGTGAGCGCCTCAGCGGTGTGGAGAGGTGTGCTACGCTTTTTCCGAAGTTCTCGCGACTTTAACACTTGCACCACTGGAGCACACAGATGTAGGAAAGCGTTACTTTTCTAAATCAGTATAGCTCTCATGGCTCCTCTCTGGACGGCCAATTAAGGCAAGCTAAAGCCGAGAGTCCTGCAGATCCCTTCGGTTTCCAGAAGACCAACGAAGACATGCCGAGGTGGGGGCCTGACCTTCTCTCTAGAGCACTCGAGTCCGTGGTGTCGTTACGTAGCAACAGCTCACCACTAGCTGCTGCTTATTATTATTATTTGATAGTATCACCAACGTATAATACAATAGTGAAACCAACTGTTTTCAAAAGCAATATCAAAAAAATATTAAATTCAAGGTCATATATTTTGGTCGTCATAGCAATGTTAGTATTGCAGAAAAGTAAATTTATTTTGATTTTCATAGCAGTAAACAGTGCTACTCAGCAATGTTTGCATCATACACTTTAAATTGTAGTGTGCTTGAATTTTAATGATTGTTTGTGATGATCTTGATGGGAAGGTATTACATGAGCTATTACATTATTATCTGAACGGTTAACATTGTCAGATTATCGTTATCGTAACGTAGTCAAAAAATCGTGCTGTCATGTTCATCTTTAATTAGTAAATCTGTAGTGTGAAAAGGATGGCATATCAAGTCGATAGCGAAACCCAAACTCGAATTATTTATTTTGTATAAGCCCTGCAGGGGTACTTACAAATGGTCGCGTTCTATTAACGTTAACGACTGTAGATTATCAACTTGGCTATAGGCGCAGGGCCCTTATTCGCTATGACCATTTAAACACGAAATAAGACGTGTTATCAAACATACTTGTTATTAGCGTGGAATAGAATTCTGTATGCCACTGTCAGATTTGAAAATATAAGGCTCGACACAAGCCATGTTTCGAACTGACAAAAAATCTATTTAAAAAAACCGACTTCAAAAAGCAAGAATTAAATTTTTGAAGTCGGTACCGATTAGGGCAGTTGGTTACTTGGCACCGACTTTAAATATTTAATTCTTGCTTTTTGAAGTCGGTAGTTTTTTTTAAAGATTTTTAGTTGAGAATTTCAAGTGACAAGTGAATTATATTATTTAAGTGAATTGTTTGTAATTTAATGTTTTGCTGGTGTACAATAAAGTGTATTATTATTATTATTATTATTATTTACTAATATTTACATACCTATTTTATATTATTTTGCTGAGTTGTACTGCAAGGTACCTACAGGATTGATATAATAACCATGATAACAGATTCTATACATTCGTGCTGTTTGCCGTTAAAGAGTATCCCTGGTGTATCTTCAAAGTTCAATACCGATTTCATTAAAATGGGACCACCTCAAACTATACTAAACCCAACGCAAAAAGAATCATCAAAATCAGTTCATAAATAAAAATGTTTTAAGAAAACACAGACGAATTGTCGACCTCCTCCTTTTTTGAAGTCGGTTAATGTCAAAAACGTTCTAAGGTAATTCAATGTAAAGAAACATTTTGAAATAGTTTTATTGCAATTTACATGATATTACATGATCATCGCGTCGTCGTCGTAATAATAAATTTTTACTCATAACCGGTATATATATATATACCGGTTATGAGTAAAAACAACCTATACCCACAAATAAACAAATATATATATATATATATATATTTGTTTATTTGTGGGTATAGGTTATCGTATTTGACATGCGTACGTTCTAAAACTTGGTTCTTTGTTAAATGTAAATTAAAGTTGCCTTTTTTATATCAGGTCCTACTTAATTACTTAGTTTTATTTATTTATTTATTTGGCTCTTTAACAGTTTAGTCTAAAGACGACACTCAAAGTAAAATAAGAAATGTTAAAAATAATACAAGGTTAATATTTAAACAAAAGGTGAAACAAAACGTCGTTGACTGCCTCGTTGGTCTGCTGGCAAAGCGCATCGCTTTGTGATCACGAGGTCCTGGGTTCAAATCCTAGGTCGGACAAATGTAGTTTTTCTAACGAAAAATTCCCAGTATGAGTCCGGAGTCTGGAATTGTGCCCGGTATATGGCAATAGGCTCGCCCCCTATTACATGGGACCTAACATCGTCGGCGAAACGTGGGTGTACTCGGTACACCTCTACCACCCCCTCTGGGGAATATAGGCGTGACGGTGTGTTTGTGAAACAAAAAATAAACAAATAATAGGGAGAAAACAAAAAAAAAAAAGATGTTACTAATTAAAGACAAAGATGCGAGAATACATTGAAATCATATCATCATGTTATCCTTAGTACAACTTTTTTTAATAGTGGTATTGAGGTTACATTTAAATTTGTATGTTCTTTTCGTATTCTTTGTACAGTGTATACATTCTGTATAGCGGAGACCAGTTAAACAGTTTTTTTATTAAAACGTCTAGGCGGATTTCGTGGCACATAAACGGACGGAATCTGCTTGTTTCCTAATCTCCTTAAGCCTTAAGGTTATCCACGAATAGAAAAAATTGTGAATATTGAAAATATTTATATATGTCGTTTATAAAAAGAGTAAACAGGTAAGGCCCTAAATGTGACCCCTGTGGTATTTCTGTAGAGCCTATATAAGGATTAAGAACTACTGCCTTTCACTACGACTCTAAGCCTACGCCCTGAGAGATAAGATCCAAACCAATCCAACAAGGGATGCCTCACTCCGTGCATTTCGAGCTTTTTTAAAAGTAAGCCTTACTAAAGTCAGTGTAGATTGCTTCGACCTAAACGCGCACATCCACAGCCTCAATGATAGTCTCGATGTATGACACTACATTTGTAAACGTTGATTTGCCCTTCATAAAACCATGCTATTTTTCTATTATTAATTGCGATAATTGCCATGATATTGTCGGGCAAATGAGAGATTCAAACACTTTCGCGAGAACAGATAATATAGCAATAGCCCTATAGTTAGCAACATTAAATTGGTCGCCACTTTTAAAAGCTTAGACGGGTTTAGTTTTCAATAGACACATACTTAAAACCATGTTATAAACACATATAAATGTATTTTTACACACGTAGGCTCGTCAAGGAACCGTGTTTATGTTTACTACTTGTTATGACGTCATACGTTACTTGGTGGGAATCTCATGTGGCATAGCGAATGAAGGCCCAGAGGCTTCTGGACGAACTGATTGAGTTTGCAATATGGCTATCGAGTTGATATGCTATATTTTTCACACTAAAAATTAGTGAATATAGGTGAAAGTGACAGCATCAATTCTCGACAATGTTACTATAAAGTTTAATGATTTGTACTTAGCCCTCTGTATTGCCCTGATAATAGCAGATGCAGTTTTAGCAATTGCGGTTTCAATAAAAATAAAAAGGCGTTTTTGTCTTTTTCAATCTCTTTTTACATTATCATGCCAGATCCCTTAATCTCTACTTAAACTGATATCAAACTTAAATGTTTTATTACTGAAAAGGTGCAATTAATGCACATTGTTATTAAAGGAGTCTGGCACAGGTGCCATTTACGATAATCAGAACTTTGTCAAAATGTCGATAACTGCATTATTTATGATGTACGGGTCTAGCAGAGCCAGTACAATTAGCCAGTATAATTAAAGATATATATCACTTGTTCTTGTCATTGACCTTGTTGCCCAAGGTGACCGCTTTGTTTAAGGTGTTACCGTAGCGTGCCGTGACAAAAGTTTGACCCAAAAAACTTGTTTCAAGAATAGTTTCGAATCAAAGATATTGGAAGGAAGATGTATCCTTTTGAGAAAATATTTATCGCCCGTGCTTGTTCTGCAGGGCAGTGTAGATTTCGATATACTGTGTAAAGCGTGTGTAAAAATAAAAACCGATGGTAGATCTACAGATTACATGCTTCGTTTCGATCAAATATACTATGAGTACAAATAATTTTATCACATTGCTTTGCAGTCTTTTGCTAGTAATTGACGTGTAATAGATTTCTTACTTAATTATTCAAAAAACAGCAATTATAATAATAGGAAGATAAAACTTAGTCGGAATTAAATATTTTTATTTTAAATATATTTATATTATAAATTGTATATGAATAAAATCTTAAAGATTCTATAGTTGCAAAGAAAAGGGGGTGTCTTTAGTGTTTTTAACAAAAATACTGTAAAATTTAAAATAAATAATAACGAGTGGAATGTAATAAATATTTTAAAAAAGGTTTATTTAAATCTGCAATCTGTAATCTAATATCAATGAATTGATACATTTAAATTTGATTCAACCTCATGTACCTAAGCAACGCAGATTTTTTTTTAATAATATTAAAAAAAAAAACTTTATTTATACAACGACTCAACCCGTTTTCCCATAATACGATGGATTCTTTCTTGCGACTTAAGTGACAACATCAAAAAACATCAAAACCATGTTAAGTGAAATAATTTTAGTTTTGATACTCATATGGGTGGTGGCGCAAAGATGGCAGAAGCGGGCTATGGTCCGGTTGTCTCGTATACTTGGGATCACCAAGCATTGGAGACTCCCTTTTGTTGGCCATGCGTATGCTTTCCTTGGAAGCGACGAAGGTAAATATTTTTTTATATTCCATGCTCTCCACACGTTTAACAAAGGATTGCTATAAAATTTTCTAAAAGGGAAATATAATCTCCTGAGTGATTTGACATTGGGTACACTAATTAGTCTCCTGTGATCACCCAGGTGATTAAAGTGGAATATACTGCTGTTGGGAACCAGATTGTAAATTTCATAAATAGCCTTTGCTGATAAACAAAAATAGCACTCAAAAGCATCTCCGAAGTAATAAAAATGTTATACTATGAAAATAACTCAAATAAACAATGCTAATTTTTTCAATGTAACTTTTTCATCTAATTTTCTTTACCGCCTATATTTACCAATTGCTAAGCTTAGCTTACCAGATATTTATTTATTATATTTGTTTATTAATTTATTTATCTATTTGCACATCAACATCTTATAGACGTAAACATTATGCAAGTTATTCAATCTCACATGGGGCCTATTATAATTTTGTAACCATTTCCAGGTCTCATTTTATACCATTCAAATATACATTGGTTTCTTTTTATATTAAATCGCATAAAGCTTTCTTTTTATTACGGGAAAGAATTATTTGTTTCGAACCAATGAACAAGACAGTGTTTTGTTCAGATCTTTATAATTAAGCGGGAATGTTGAAATTTTCACAATAAACATGTACGTATTATTTTCGAATACTACAATGTTTAATTGTCTACTTTATAGTAAGGCATGTCAGTTATAATATAAGGAATAAAAATGGCTCCAGAATAGAAACCTGTGGCACACCCATTCTTGCAGAAAAATTGTTTGCCGTTAACACTGCCATTCTGAATACTATTAATTGAATTGTATAAGTAAAAAGCTCAAAGTTCGAGGGACTTAAATGTCACGTGTGGAAATTGACTCTAAGACTCCTTAATCAAGCAGCCTACGCGTAAACTAAACCAAGTTTTCATCAAAGTAAAAGTTGTGATTTCACACATCTTATGGTGATGTAGATGTTCACCAACGATTTGTTTTCTAGATCGTATGACAACCTTCCAGAACTTTGGACGGGAAGCTATTGATAATGGCGGCATTATAACTATTTGGCAAGGGATTCGACTTTATTTAAGTGAGTTTTAAAATTATTTACTTATTACTTATTTACAAGCGTATTATTTAACTTGCTCTGTTAGTACATATGTCTGTCTGTAGATTCGTATTGGGATTCTGTACAGTTTTTCTATTTCATTACATGCAGTAATCCTAACAAACCTTTTTACATTATCAATTTTATTTCCAGTGGTCGCAGATCCTGTACAGGCAGAATGTATCTTAAAGAACTGTCTGGAGAAGGACGATACAATGAAATGCTTGCGCATGCTGACTGGTAACGGAAGCGTGTTTGCACCAGGTTAGTATTGAGATTTTTAAAAGAGTAACTGTGGAATTAGCTAATGGCCCCCTATTTCTTTAAGAATGACGTTTCAAACGGGTAAAATTAGCACTTTCTTTTGTGACTATTCATATGTACTTTTTGATCTATATCAATAAATACTTCTATTTTTGATTTTATCACGTTGCTTAATGTAAATACCTCTGGATTCTAAATGGTTATAAAATTCGTCAACGCTTCGTAACGTTCAGTAAACAGAAAGGTGGATATAAAAATAAGCGGTCTGTTTGTAACATTCACTTTACATACCCGCAATTCTCATTTGGATTCTCGTTTCTCTACACACTAGTAGTATTTCTATAGAAAATTTGTCAGAAGCAATCCGAAGTCTAGAATTTGACCTAGTATAATGATAATACTAAAAATCTTTATTTTCTCAGCATTTACAGTATACCTATATGTTAACAAGTTACAATAATCAAAAGAGACTGGTGTCTGAAGTAGGCGTTATAACCTGTTTTACAGATCACCAGGATCTCCACCTCACGGAAAATGACATATTTAATAACAGTTATACTTTTAAATTAATAATAACAAATAAATTCAAGCAAAAAGATGAAATATAAAAGTAGTATTAATAAAAAGTGTGTATGTGTGTGAGTGTATGTTTGTGTGTGTGTGTGTGTGTGTGTGTATGAGGTGTATGAAAATGTGTATGAATGCGTGTATATGTACAAACATATCTTTATTTTTCATAATATAAAATTTAAAATATCATGTAATTAATTCAGGATACCGGTGTTAAAAGGTTTTCAGTTTCGTAATAATCCAGCTTCTTTAGCCATGAACTGACCCTCAATTTACATTTACGAAAAGGTAATGGATAAATATTATTTTTGTTCCGAGAAAACAGTAGAACCGGTGGGAAAAACTAGTGTTAAATCCTTTTGATTCAAAAATAGATGTTGTTCGCCTTCTATCACTTACAATTTGGGATTCAGAAGGTAAACCTGAATGTTTCTTTAAAATTGTTTGTAAAATAAATAGTTGTCGGACTGTTAAAATATCGCATTGCTGATATAGTTCATAAGTAGGATGTAAAATGGGAAGAAAGTAACTTACTTTGAGAATGGCCGCTGTGCACGCTCTAATTTAAGTAAATGCGATTTAGCAGCTCCACCCCATGAAGTGATGCAATACATCAAAAGTGAACGACATAGTGCAAAGTAAACTGATTTGATGATAGTGAACGGCTACATGACGAAGTGTTTTAAAAATAAAAATAAGCTTACGGATTCTATTTGTTAATGTAGTAATTTGTTCATGAAAATTAAGTTGATCATCAATAATAATACCAAGATATTTAATATTTCTTGTTTATGTTAATTTGGGGCAAGTACAGGTGTTATTTATAGTTACATCACATAATGATAGTAGTCTGGCCCCTATAACATTAGGAGCTGACCTAACATCATCGGTGAAATGTGGTGTTAACACTACACCTTTTATCTGTTACGTCGTTGTATTCTTCCCTAGTTCCCATCTGGCGCCCACGCCGTAAGATCCTGGCGCCGACCTTCAGCCCAAAGAACCTCAACCAGTTCGCGAAGATTTTCTCCCGCCAGAGTAGCATCATGGTGAATGAGTTAAAGACTGAATTGGGAAAAGGAGCCTTCTCTATATGGAAATATATTAATACTTATTCTATGGACTCTGTTTGTGGTGAGTAAATATATAAAGTCATGAGCATTATCAACCCATAACGTTCCAATGTTGAGTGTGAATTTTCTAAGGTACTCCATTCCTTTTGGCATTCAGTCTATTCTTCCACCTTCACCGGGTCATCATTCTACTTCGCAATTTGTCTCCCGGCATTTCGATGATCAGTTTGAGATTCCATAATGTTTTAAGCCGTGTTCTACTTTTTAGCATGCAAATTACAGAATAGGCCCAATAATCACATCACTGCTCTAAAAAAGCGCTTACATGGACTTTTCCTATATTTGGCAAAAGTGCATGGATTAATATTTCTTGCATAATTTACTGACTTAGTATTCTATTTCGCAGAATCGACACTGGGGATTCATGTGAACGCTCAGAAGCACACTGAGCAACCGCTCCTCAAGTCCTTCGAGGAGTCCACTCAGCTGGACTCAGCGAGGCTCTGTCAACCCTGGCTACATAGCGAGGCTATCTACAAAATGACAAGCGCTTATAACCGCCATGCGAAGTGTAGACGTGTAATTTTGGACTTTATTGACCAGGTAATTTGACGTATAACATATACTATTACTAGCTTGGGCGATTGCCCTACTGGCGCTCTTACTGGCGGCTACGCGCACTAAGGTGACCAACGTCCAATATTTTTATGTAAATTGATATTTAGGAAATGGTTTATACCCTTCTTCTACAAAAGGATATCGGTTCAACCATTAACACCTAGACGCAAGTCCAGTAAGTTAAGCCAAGTTCAAAAATGAAACCGTCCTCCATCTTGTCTAAAATAATATAACATTTTATTAATGTGATGTATTTCTTCTACAGATCATAAAGGACAAAAGGCGAGCCATGCAAGAGGAGAAAGGATTCAAAGCGGAATCGGAACAACGTAATAAAAACATTGATTTTATAATAAACGGAAATTAGAACTTAGAACAAATTTGTCTGAATAAATAGAACTGTTGTTAAGGAGATGATATTGAGCAAGAATGTCTGAAACTTCCCATTTGTACCTCATCACAGACTTTATTAAAATATATCTGTTTATATCATCACGTCATATCTCTTGGCATATGACGGAAAGGGGATAGGCAAGAGCACAAAGTCCCAAGAGGCTCTTTCTGTACAAAACTCTTGCTATTAAACACAGGGTTATTCGAAATTCGGGTATAATGCCAAAAGTTCTTGCATGTATACGCCAGTCTGAACAATTTTTTACTACAACTTTTTATTTTCCGGCGTTTTTCATTCACTTTTCTATACAAGTTAACTACATCAACTGATCAATTTGTATTGAAATCTAACAAAAAACAATTTGCGAATGGTTCTGATTTTAGATATATTTTCTTTATTAATCTTTGACTGACACACCCAAATATTACCATCGTCGGTGAATGTTAGATAGTACCTACACAATATTTCCTACTATTGCTTGGCGATTGACATTGTTTAAGTACAACTTTGTTTTACTATAATTTACCTTTTCAGATATAAAACAAGACGGTCTGAAGACATTTCTGGAGCTACTAATAGATTCCTCAGGTGGCAGTCGCGGATATAATGACGTGGAGCTCCGAGAGGAAACCCTTGTGCTGGTATTGGCTGGTACCGACACCTCGGCTGTGGGCAGTGCCTTCACTACTGTACTCCTGTCTAGACATCCTGATGTACAAGAGAAGATTTATCAAGAGTAAGTAATCATCATGGTAGCGCTGTGGCACCCATCACCAAGATTAAGCAGCGGTCGATTCGGTCAGTCTGGAATGGTGACTATTTTTGACATTTCTTTTTGAGCATCTCCGTACTTTAGATGGCATGTTAAGCCATTGTTCGGCACTCCTAGATTTTATTTAATCTAATCTAACAAACTCCATTGAATTTAATATGTGTAAGCTCCAAGCCAAAGACTGGCAGGGAATAGGGAATGGCGTGATGGACGATTTGGTTCAGTGGTTAAGAGGTTCAGCCGCTCCGCCCACTGGATTGAATAGTCGCGAGTTCGATCCTCGCAAGGGAAAAATCATTGCGTGACCTACAAATATTTGTTTCGGTCTAGATGTTTATGTATATGGATTTCATGTTTGTAAATGCACCACGACACAGGAACAATTCCTAGAGTACGGCTACGTCTTTCGTAACAAAAAAAAAGTATGAGAAATGGCGGAATCTCGTTTCAGGAACCAAGATTTTCTTTGGATCTCTGAGTCTACGTAGTAAGTGATCTAACAAATACAACGTATGGAAATATCGATGTCCGAGTGGACGCAACATGTTTTCGAGAGACGTGAAAAAATTGCTTAAAGAAATGCGACAGGCTCTCTCTCATTGGGGCCAAAACTAACGAACGCCTTTACGAAGTGTGGGTTATGTGGTGTATATAGCCCACACTTCGTACATCCATCATTCAGAGAGGTAGTCTTCTTAAACTTTTGGTACAGGTTGCAAGAAGTTTTTGGAGACTCGGGCAGGCCGATTGTGTCCGACGATCTCCCCAGACTTAAGTATTTAGAAGCAGTTCTCAAGGAGACTCTACGAATGTACCCGCCTGTTCCCGTCATTGTTAGGAAAGTCGAGAAGGAGGTCACTTTACGTGAGTATTAATCTATCTATCTATATCATCACGCCAGATCCCTTGCGGGGTAGGCAGAAAGTACAGAGTGAGTATTAATTACACACGTATGTATAGCTGCCTTTCGTGTAATATTGACAGAACTCAAAAGTTCTCTGATTTTAACAACTATTAATTAAATCATTTTAAAAACAAGCTTTTGTAGCCCATAATGATAAATCATCATGTTTAGTTGAGGAGAATAACTTACGTGGCATTCAATGTCTGTTGGTGGTGCTTACCAAGACTAATCTAATGAGTCCAAACACGATGGCACTATCTCGTATAGTTCACGAGTTCCTTTGTTCACCTACCGGCTCCATCATTAGACTAGCCTAGCTCCGTGGTACTAGCATATTATGCCTAGAACGGTGCAATCCATTTTAACAACTTGAATATACACTCCTCCAATTTTATCAACTGCCAGTTTTTGTTTTTCTATTGTGTCACTGTTTTTTACGCAAATATGACCATATTTCTGAATTTCGTGTAAGACTCAAGTGGTTGTCAATCCGGCATCGCTGGAATGCTAACATACTATCGCTTTAATATTCTATATAATCCTACAATTAATTCTTACCTCAAAAAACGGTTTGAATTCCTTCCTGAAACGCATTCGAGGTTCCTCAGGTCATCGGGGAATCTAAGGCTGATAACACCAATGCATTTCACACACTTCTTTTATAAATCCTTTACTAGTCAAGCTGTATGCTTGTGGAATGCATTGCCTGTTACGGTCCGACGTGCAAAGTCGTAGCATTCTTTTAAAATATTGGTTAAAGATCACTTTCTCCTGGTTGGATAATGTAATAAATTGCTGTCATATTTGGACAAATCGATAATATTTATACGTTTTGTGTATCAAGTCTTATGTATATGTAGTAGTATTGTATAATATATATATATATAATATATATAATATATATATATATATATATATATATATATATATATATATATATATATATATATATATATATATATATATATATATATATATATATATATATATATATATATATATAATATATATATATATATAATATATATATATAAAAGGTGTAACATGATAAACGAAAGACCTCAGATGCCCCAATTAGAGAATTGCTTCATAAATTCCAAACGAAAACCAAATTTCCAAATTTAAAGGTTTTTACCCCTTTTTTAAGCACTTTTATACCCCAATTAACAATGAAACTTGTACGTGTATGTGTGCATTTTGAGAAATACGGGTTAGGAATGCATTTGTAATCTCCTTATTGCTATGAATCAAGAATAAATTTAGTTTTTTACAGCGCACTGAAGGAGTAAATGAATTTATTGCAAATTTAAAAAAAAATTAAATACATTATTTTATTAAAAATAGTTGGAATGAATTTAGTTATCGATTTAGAACAAACTACTTTCAGGTCTTGCGTTTATTATGTTACAGCTTGTATATATATATATATCTTTGTAGTGTACGCCACCAACTGCCCTCTATTTTTGTCTGTCGCTTCCTCCATCGTACTGGGTGTCTGGAAGAAATTGCTCTTAGCAATAAGACCGCCAATTATGCCTCTATCTTAAGATAATATCACATTGTATTTTTATGTTGTATTTTCGCTGGTGTACAATAACGAGTACTCTATCAATCTACCTTTTTTTTAATTTTACAATTTTATTGAATCATGTTGCATGTATCCTAAAACCATTGAAAATATCATTCACAGCATCAGGAGTTAGTTTAGTCAATGACTGTGGCATTGTCATCAACATCTGGGCAATCCACCGCAACCCTCGGTACTGGGGCGAGGACGCTGATCAGTTCAGGCCCGAAAGGTTCTTGGAGAAACCCTTGGAGCATCCAGCCGCCTTCATGGCCTTCAGCTACGGACCTAGGGCATGCCTGGGTATGAGTTTATCATGTCTATGTCATAACACTTCGCTTAATTATTTTATAAAGCTGTTCGTATCAATCTTTGAGCATGACTTTTGTCATGCATATAGCTGTCCTTTTTATTTAGTAAGTAATTGAATCTTAAATTAATTTACTCATGAAATCCAACTGTTAAAACGTTTATACTAAATTGCTACACCGCGCGCATTCTGGCGTAATATTATTGTGGATGGGTCCTTCACTTTTACATAAAGTAACACCCTTATCCAGGTAGGAAGACACTACAGTACGCCACATAATACGATTCTGACACATCTCTTTCATTTCATCTACATTCATACATCTCCTTGTGTATACCTGCTCTGTATATCTGATTGGTCGACCTCTTCCCACGCTTCCGCTCAAATTGGCTCAATATATTCCTTTCGGTAGTCATCTGCTACTCTTTCTATAAACATATCCATACCAATTCAATATACCCCCTTCAATCCTAGTAACTATAACACATCATCCTTCAACTTACATCGGTTTTTTTTATCAAACTGTTTGTCATATTATCAGCAAGGGCGACTTCACATATACTGCGTTAAGAGCTCAAGTTGATAGGAGCTTTTAAGAAACAAAATAAACACGTCCCATACAGAGTTCTAACAGGCTCTTTCCTTACAAACCTCTTTGGTTTCCACCACTGTCATAGTTCTTCTCATACTCGCTCGCCGGTTACGGAGACTCTTGACTCGCCCTTCAGATAAGACGATCTATTTCCTCACAGCAAGGTATTTTTCCTTCTGTCTGCAAGCGATTTAAACTGAGAATGATAAGCGACTTATGTGCTGACCTTTTAGGGTTATGGCCGGTTTCAATATTTAGCTTAAGGATAGATTTGCCTTCTAAGGATAGAATTTTGACATATTTTGTATGCAAAAACCTGTCAAAATTCTACTGCCAGTAATCAAAACTATCCTTGAGTTAAATATTGAAACCGGCCGTAAGGTGTTTAACTAAAGGTTAAGTAAGGTGTATAAATAACAGTTATGGCTATTTAAATTAAGACTGGCGGCCGCCCGCGACTTAGTCTGCGTATGTATCTTTATAAATGATAGTCTTATTCTGATGTATCACCTATTTTACTGTGAATTTTCACCAAGATCCGTCAGTAGTTCTTGTGTAAACGATAATATAATAAACATCGATCCATTTATCCTCACAAACTTTCGCGTTAGGAGGATATAGAAAATTATTGCATCTTTTAATTAAGGTACTTAAGCAGCGCTGTGCGACCGCGGTGTTTTTACTTTTTCTTAAGCAGCGTTCGACACGGTCGGCCTGAGATGGGTGACCGTTTGTGGTATTTTTATATTCGAATGTCTCCGTGATTCAAAAGGCACGTAAAGCCGTTGGTCTCGGTTAACATGTAATGTGGTAGTCGTTAAGTCGAGGTGGAATCCTTATAGGCGGCTTGATAAGTTCCAACAGCAGGTGGCTACAAACCTGCCTCCACCAATCTCGATTAGTGAGAGAAGGCCTTTGCCCAGCAGTGGGACAGTATAGGCTTATATTTTTTATTATTATTATAACATTCAACGTATGTACTACAAGTATTTTGAAACGACAAATCTATTGACAAAGTGACACGACAAATTTTTAATTCGTTTACATAGAGTTAATTACCTATACCGACGGACTATAGTTACGCTAGTCTGTTTCACATTTAACCTCTATTTACGTTTAAACTTTGCATCGTCGTCGTCAGACGATTTAGTCCAGTGGTTGAGAGCTTAACCCGCTCCGCCCCTGGATTGAGTAGTTGCGGGTTCGATTCCCGTACGGGAGCAATCTTTATGTGACCCATATTTGTTTCGGTTTGGGTGTTTGTGTGTGTTTGTAAACGCATCCACGACACAGAAGTAATTCCTAGTATGCGGCTACGTTTTTAACAAATAAAATGAATAATCGTCGGTGAAAAGTGGGTGGACTGTAACAGTACACTGTAGTAGACTGTACAGTACCTACAGAGGTACATCTCCAGTAATATAGGCGTGACGGTGTTTATTTTATATAATAATTTAAAAAATTCCAGTATTAGTCCAGAGTCCGGCGCATTGTGCCTCTAGGGACCTAACATTGTCGAAATGTGGGTATACACAGTATACCTCTGCTACCCCCGCTGGGGAATATAAGCGTGACCGTGTCACTAACATATTTATATTCATCGATATATATCATAATAAGGATATATCATATCAACGTGATAAGTTATAGTTTCATCTTCAGTATACACACACACATATATATATGTGTAGTATATATATATATATATATATACTATACATATATATGTGTGTGTGTATAGTCGGAAGTCGTGTCTGTACATGGAATATTTTTAGGAAATAACAACCCAGGGGTATCATACTATCGATGTAGAAGCCAATTCTACAATTTTTGGCTTTCTTGTCTGTTTGTCTGTCTGTCTGTCTGGTATGAACCGGCATCACGAAAAAACTACAAGGTGGATTTTTTTGAAACTTTTAACGTATTTTATAATTGTTCATCCCGGAAAATCAAAAGGTTTTTCCAGATGAAATGAAAGACACCTTATTCATAAACTGTTTGATGGATTTCAATGAAATTTTGTGTAATTGTAACCTGTACAAAAGGTCACAACTCTGTATACTTATATTTTTCAAAAACTTAACAGTTTTTGAGGAAAGAAAAAAAAGTCGATTTTGATTTATCATTTATTGTTCCAAAACTACTCTTCGGATATCAGTGAAACTTAGCATGGAGATATTTCATATGACAGACAACATAGTTAATATTTATGTTTTCAGGAAATCTAACAGTTTGTACGGAAAAAAAGCATCTATATCTCTTCTCTACATACTACATATAATAAAACTGTAAAGAAGTCATGTCTATGTATATTTTTTGGAAATAATAACCGACGGATATCACTCTATTGATATAGAAGCCAATTCTATAAGTATTGGCTTTCGTGTCTGTTTGTCTGTCTGTCTATCTGTCCAAAGGTATTAACCATCATAACGCAAAAACAGATTTTGATGAAACTTTACACATTACTCCAAACCTGTTCGATGGATTTCAATGAAATTTTGGATAGTTGTAGCCTGGACCATAACTCTGTATACTCATATTTTCGAAAAATCTAAAGTTTTTGAGGAAAGAAAAAAAGTGTCGATTTTGAAAAATCATCCATTGTTCCAAAACAACTTTAGCTACTAGACTATATTGTCGCGGGCTAAACCGCAAAACTTTATTACTGATTGTCCCGAACTGCATTGTTACAACGAAAACTATGTGATTTTGCCTACACATGAATTCCTGCATGAATTGATATTGGACTCAGGTTTGTCACCTCACGAAAAACTATGCAGTAGTTAAAAGCACTCACTGGAAATGGTTCATACATGTTTGATTTAAATATTAAAACATGATTTCGTGTATAAATCGATGATGCATTCAGGATTGTTTCTTCCGGAGAGAACTCTAGCGATGAATGGGCTGGATACGAAACTTTAACGACGAATAATATCTTACGAGAAGACTAACACAAAATGAACTGACAAAACTTTGCTACATACTTAGCTGGCAATATATCATTTTAAGATATTATTACGCTAGGTTACACTCTTTGTCAGGGTAGGTAAAGAAGGTTTAAATCAGAAATATAAATATTAACAAAAAATATAAAAAGATAAACTGATAATCCTTCTTAAAAACGAAAGTATTGTGTTTTTTGAGACGACGTTAGTGGTGTTTGTTGAATCAGATCGCGCTATAGTTTAGTTTATATTTAACAAAGACCACCTGTACGGTCTAAGTGGGGTTAAGACTGAACCCGGTGAAAGAGATAGTTGATAGAGAAATAAGTCTGGTGGAAGTTGACAAGATATACAATATATTCACACACGGTTCTTCCAGGATAGCCGTTATTTCTTCATACTAAAATAACACTTTCACGGTGTTTTAGGTCTCGAAATAATATTAGAGATACTTTTTATCCCAGAAAGAATCACGGTTCTTGCGACAAAGATGGCTAAACGAATTTAATTGAAACTTTATATGAAGGGATCTTCATCACGAAAAATATATAACATAGCAATATATACAATGGCGTGACTTTTGCGGAATATCTATTATTTATTTATACTAAAACGGCTGACCGAATTATAAATAAACTGAATATAAAAGAAATAACACAGACATAAAATGAGCAAGTGGAAGAACGTTGATATTGAGGAAGACCTAGACTATCTTACCATGGCCAAATAGAACGTGTATTATGAGAAGGGAAAGTCAAGACTCTCCGTAACAGGCGAGATTGTATAAGACGGACTATGAGAGCGGAGAAAGCCAGAAAGGTCTGTAAGAAAAGAACCTGTTGGTTATCTGTACTACCCTGCAAGGGATCTGACGTGATGATATAGATTGATAGATAGTATTGAAGTATCTTAAGTCGTAAAATAGTGATATTAAATAGGTAACTTTGTTCACATACTATATCATGACGATATTATCCGTGTAAGTGTTATATAAAATCACTTTTTACCGGCCTGTACGAAGGCTCAAAGATATTAATCATATTTAGGCTAAAAATAAGCCTGGCAATCCTTTGATTTCCCTCTGCTTCTTCACAGGTGACTGGAAGCCTAGGGACCTATTGAAATTGTTCTTCAACAAATATTTACTCATTTTTAAGTTGACTTTATAAATACATTTGCAAAACAAAAATGACTTGGTATGTAAGGAAAGAACCTGTTGGAACTCTGTACTCTCTGCCTACCCCGCAAGGGATCTGGCGTGAGGTTAAAGATAGATAGATAGACTTGGTTTAACCGATAGAACGTAGACTGCTTAACTTACTTTGTCAAATAGTCGCAGGTACGATCCCCGCACAGCGCACAAGAATATTGATTGAGGTTTGTGATTTTGAAATAAAGAAGATATTTTAAGTGCATATGGGCACAATCAAAAAAAGTTTGTTTGTCCGTGTTAATATCCAGAACGGTGGAACCGATTTTAAATAGATAGTCTATTGGAAAATGGAGGACTTTTCAGAGATTGTTTAAGACTACTTTTTAGCTCGGGAAATGCAAAATTTCTGCAAATTCTTTCAAAATTGGATTGATGTTTATGGGCACTACTATCTTGATTATAATGTTATTCATCATACATATGTATATATCATTGTCACGACACGAATTAACATATTTCCAACGTCAATACTACTATTAACTTACAGCCGTACAAGGATATTTTGGCCTTCGGCCAAAATCAGAACTAACGCTGTCATCGAGTGAAACGTGACTTCATGACAGTCGCAGAGTTGCCATTTACTATGAAATTTACCCTAATTTTAGTTCTTTTTGTGGGTTCCGTACCTCAATCGGTAAAACGGAACCCTTATAGGATCGTAGTCGGCGGCGGCTACGATTAACGGATTCGCATGGGTAGATGCGTTCGCGAAGTGTCGTGTTGTCGCCTTTTTAATATAGGCGCGAATAGGTTCGAGACCTAGATCGGAGTGGAAATAGGCATTCCGTACGAACCAGGGGGCTCCTACGGCTTTACGGAGGAAGCGGTTTTGAACCGCTTGGAGTTTATCGATGTGAGAGGGGGCCGAGTGCCCGAACATAACACACGCATGTCATGATGGGTCGAACGCAAGTTTTATAAAGCGTCACCTTATTTCTAAGGGACATTTTACTCCGCTTGCAGAGTAACGAATGGAGACGACCGAGCACACAGGATGCTCGGTGACGGACCCGCTTGAATTTTTATATATGTTTGACCATAACTCCTTCGCTTATAAACTGATTTTAATGTTGATAAATACGATAGTTTTGTTGTATATTAGGTGAATTTGTATAGGTACCTTCTGTATCCACTACCAATCTCTGGCAACTGTAGTCTATAGAAATTATCAAAACAAATCTAACAAACCCAAACATGATGGGGCTATCTTGTTTAGTTGAAAAGTTTTTTGGGCCACCTTACAGATTCATTATTAGATACCCGAAACTACCTAAAATTATAGTACTAATTAAAACAAATCTAACAGGCTCAAACAGGAAAATCGATTCCAGTGCAATCAATTAGAATTAATTCAACCATAGATTATATTAAAATAAATCGAAATGCCTCCAAAGGCCACCTGAAAGCACACGAACGTAGTTTCGTACCGGAACTATAATTTTACGCTGAAACTGGCTGAAACCGAAACCGGTACGTAAACCTCAAAGCGCGAGTCCTACTCGCACTTGTCCAGTTATTTTAATTAGTAACCATGCGGGCCCTCATGTTGAAATATCTCCTTGGGAGTAAGAAAATTTTACTAAATTTTAACCCTAATTTCACAACAACGCCCCCCCCCCCCCTCTTAATTACATCCACAGGCCAAAAAATCCTTGTCGCACTGTAATTGCTAGTTTTATACTAAATTAGTCTACTTCATGGCTAGTCGAATTTGACTAACTGACTTTAAAAAAGTATTATATCTATCCTGTAGGAACCTTAGTATTATATCTATTCCATATACCTTACTATAGATTAAGTAGAATAATATAGTACATGTATATCAATATTTACTTGTAACTTAACATTGCACAAAGGAAACCGACTTCCAAAAGGGCAAAATTAACATTCCTAAGTAGCTAAAAAATTAAAAAAAATATATTTATTGTCGGTGCCAAATAACCTACTGCACCGACTTAATTTATTTTTTTGATTTTTAGGTAACTATGTTGTTTTTGCACTTTTTGAAGATGACTTATCTTTTTAAAAGACTGTTATTGATTTTAAGCGTCTTGACTTTCCGAATACTATACAGCACCATTGGTCAGGGGATGGACTATTCTTCAAATGACCATGGGTTCCTTATGCACTTGAAATTTTATTAAACGGTTTCTCTGGCAGGGTACCAGTACGCCATGCTGTCGATGAAGTCAGCGCTAGCAGCGCTACTGCGGCAGTACCGGGTGCTGCCAGCCATGCCAGGCTCCACCCACGGACCCCTGAGAGTCAGCTTCGACGTCATGATGAAGGACGTCGACAGGTTCAGCGTGCAGATTCAACGTAGAGAGGATGATATTGATCTATAAGTTAATAGTAAAAACATTTTTAAAACCAAACTTTCATACAGCCTATATAAATTAAATGTGGACCTATATAAAATTGCCTGTCTATGGTGTTGGCCGTTTAGAAGTTCCTTCGCCTGGAGCCAATCCTGGGTGAAAAATCGGAACGGAACCAACATATCAAATTTCATCTCCGTACAACAAGAGGAAATGATTCTTATTCAACTTGCAAGATTTGGTATAAACGGAAAAATATGTAAGTTAAGTAAAAGTTTAATAATAATAAGTCAATGTAAAAGATGTAGGTATAAAATATTTGTCGGCGTAGTTGTAGTACGCGAGTCGTCCGCTATAGGCATTTCACGAGCCATAGGTACGGTGAGGTTTGGAATTAGACGTTTGTAGACATGTGATCATGATTAAATTTAATTAAAAAGAATCGATTGAATATCCTATCGACAATTTATAACGAAGTATCAATCGGTTTTAATAAAAACAATTTAGAAACAAAACGAAAATAAAATACAATAACTTCAATATTTCTTTACGAATCAAGGGATTGGTTAGAAAATTCATCTGACAATCCGCTCACGTGAACTATTATTTAAAAATTTATGAAACTGCCTATTTTTGATCTGTCAAGATATAACATCTACGTTTATTTATTAATTTTTGACCATGAGAATACTGTCTTTCAGTCGGATACACAGAATAATAATCGTAAAGAAATCGACATTTGTTTCGTGTATATTAAAAACTTATTATTAAACGGCAAATTTATGAATAGCATATTATATAAATACAAATTTATATAGATTTTTGGGTTCGTTAAATTCTCATTCATTTTATGGATTCCCTATTTTAAATATTTTTGAAAATAATTGCGTGCAATGGAATTTGATCAAACGTCACCGTACCCATAGCTCGTGAAAAAGACTATAGTTGGCAGCACGGCCGAGTGCTGATGGAATGCCAGAGCCAGCTAGATTTAAATAAACAAGATTATCAGAAAAAGAGGAACGATGCATGAGACATCATGGTGGATTTGGTTTTGGTCTAGCAGATCATCTTGCCTTATTGGTTATAGTTTAATTATAGATATTGTGTTTTGGGTAAATAAGTTATAATCATCTTTATGAATAAATATCTGATAATCAATTATTGTTTTTAGCTCTTTGGAAACCTAATCCTAACACAAGCCCAGGTCTGAGTCTAAAGATTGTGCTACTTAATTTGGCTATCCGACGG
Source organism: Phalera bucephala (assembly GCA_905147815.2). Taxonomy (NCBI): domain Eukaryota; kingdom Metazoa; phylum Arthropoda; class Insecta; order Lepidoptera; family Notodontidae; genus Phalera; species Phalera bucephala. The sequence goes on from LR990616.1 coordinate 2,209,949, forward strand.
CATATGAAAATTTTGCGGCTTCATTATGACGATGTGAACAGTACACTGTCAAAGGTTTTTCATTGGTTCAACACGAATAATCTTCGCCTATTAAGGCGAAGAAATAAACAAGTCTAGCTGTTTCAATATCAGTTCATAATATAATTTTCTTTACCGCATATGCCGCTGAGCTTAATCTACCAGATAATTGTTCATTTTCGGAACCCTATTGTAATTTAGCATCAATAGTGATACCTAGAAACACAGTCGACTCTACAAGGTCTAAATCCACGCCATTTTTTATACACCTGCTATACATTGCTACCTGTCTTACGCAGTCTTCTTAGCGTTTTAAATTTAATACATTTTGTCTTCTTTGCATTAGCAATGTATACGCTTCTACAACAGATTATCCATAGATATCCGAAACATATATAATAATAATATCAGCCTATACTGCCCACTGCTGGGCAAAGGCCTTCTCTCACAAATCGAGGTAAGAGAGATTAGGTCGTACTCCACCACGCGGACCCAGTGCGGATTGGTGGAGACCGAAACATGCCTATCAATAAGTTTAAAAAGGCAATCAAAACTAGACTCTGTAAGAAAGGGTATTACAAAATTTCTGATTATCTTGATGATAAAACAGATTGGGTTTGAGCAGCTCCTCAATCAGCAACATTAATCAATGATGTACAATACAAAAATAATTAAAAGACCAGCCCGCTGAGTTTCTCGCCGGATCTTCTCAGAGGCCGCGTTCCGATCCGGTGGTAGATGTAAAAAATGTAATAATTTTGACGTTTGTAAGTGCTATTGTATTGGCCTATATAAATAAATGATTTTTGACTTTTTTACATTTCTTGGCAGTCCTTACTATGTTAAGTGGATAACAGATTTACTAATTTAAAAAGAATTCAAGGCACTATAATGCCACTACTTACTCGTATCGATATGGGATCGCATGTTTATAGTTATCTGAGATGGATGACCGTTTGTGACACCGATGCCTTTCGCATGTAGCCCCTTTCCATGTGTCGATGTCAACCATCATGAAGTTTGACTGGTATGAGTCCAACACATACATTCGACGGACGGTTTAGTGCAGTGGTTAAGTCGCTTCGCCCACTGGATCGAGTAGTCGCGGGTTCGATCCCCGCACGGGACAAATCTTTGTGTGATCTACAAATATTTGAATCGGTCTGGATGCTTGTGTATGTGAATTTTCATGTTTGTTAACGCACCCACGACACAAGAATAATTGCTAGTTGGGGTTATGTTTTTTTTAAGAAAATATATCCCGCAAACTTCATCGAGGCTTGCAAAATTCCTGTGCAGAATATTAGGAATAATCTCTCACAAAAAGTCCAAGTTTGACGGAATATCATAAAATAATAATAATATTAGCCCTGACAAGAAACTTCCACCGTTGGGCACGGGCCTCCTTTCAAACTGAGAGGGTTTAGGCCATAGTTCATAGTCATCATACTATCATATAATACAGTCACACAATTATCATGGGAGACTTCAATACTTGTCTTTTGAAAGGTGATCTACGATCGCACACTCTAGAATCTATTCTGAGATCTAGTAACATGCATTTGCTCCCCCTTAACGCTACATATTATTTACCCAACTCCAGAATCAGAATCAGAATCAGAATCAGAATATTTTTTATTCATGTAAACCATTACAGTATTTATGAATCGTCAGAAAAGTAACAAAGACTCTACCGCCACTTCGGAATGTCATTCCTGTGGAGAAGAAGGGCAAGAAACTCCACGGTTACTCTTTTAAAATAAGAAATTACAAACTTTTTCATCTACATTCTGTTGTGGGGTATGGGAGAACAATGTAGGTTGGTCATCAGGTGAGTCTAAGTTAAAAAAGCGAATAATACTATTTATGAGAATGGCTACATGGTTCCCTCATTTACAAAAAAAGTACATATTGTGTTAAATTAATAGAAGGAAGAGAGGTAATGTTAACTAACAACAGTTGAATAGGTTGTTATGACTCAAGTGGAGCTGGAATAGCATCTATCCAAGCATTTTTATCTTTTAAATAATCTTCTATTGAATAATAAGCTTGCTTACAAAGTGTTCGTTTTACACAAGCTTTGAACTTATTTTCACTAAGTTTAGTGACGTCAATGGGAATTTTGTTATAAAATCTAACACAGTGCCCCATGAAAGACGTGTGAATTTTTGACAGACGAAACTGCGACACCCCTTCACTTCTAGATCTCATAATGGTATCTTCAGGTCAATGTCCTGCCGATTTATTCTCATATCACGACCGAATCCTTCTATCATTCAAAATACGTCCTCCTATATCCAAACCTCAAATTATCCTGCAGCGCAACTTTAGTAGTATGGACCACGAAACATTTCTCGGCGACGCTAATAAGGTGGACTGGTCTCGTGTTAGTAATGCGCAAACAGTGGATGAACAGATTGCTCTCTTTAATTATATAATTTAAACACAATTTTACGTTGTTCATGCACCTCTTCGTCCAATTAAAATTAAACATCTTCCGGCGCCATGGCTAGCAAATAGTATTAAAACTCTTATGCACAAAAACGCCAGAGTTCAAACAAGATATAAACTTAAACCTACTCGTACTGACATCAATAAAACTAATTATGTTCAGGCTCGCAATCGGTGCAACAAGGTGTATAGGAATGCATTATGCCGCCATGTTCATGAATCTGTTAAGGATGAGGACCCTGCTAGGGTCTGGAAGTCCCTCAGGTCTCTAGGGATTGGCGAATCACGACATAACTTCATTCCTAAAGATGTTGACATCAATTCTCTTAATGCACACGTCTGCTCTTCTTCCGGACTTGATTCGGATAAAAATGATACGCTAAATTACCTTTCTGACATTCCAACCCCTAACCCATTCTTCTTTTATTCTTACAAGATTCACTGAATGTGGCGTTAAGAGAGCCATGCTGTCGACCACCTCCAAACCGGTTGGTGGCGACAATATCAGTCGAAACATATTGATTCCTTTGCTTGATATTATCCTTCCCATTCTCTGTTGTATCTTCAATAATTTCGTGTTAAGTGATGAATTTATTTCTTTCTGGAATGTCCCTCAATGAATATCGCCCAATATAAATCCTTCCTTTCCTTTCAAAAGTTCTGGAGCGACCTATTCACTGAAAATTAAGCTATTTCCTTTCCAGGCATACCCTTCTTAATCCTTTCCAATCTGGCTTCCGTCCTAGTCATAGCACGGTTACTGCACTTGTTTGGATCACTGACGATATCCGTTTAGGTATGGAGAATGGACAGTTAATTGTGCTAACATAATTAGACTTCAGTAATGCCTTCAAAACTGTTAACTTCAACATACTCCTCGCTTTACTTGGCTCTATTAACGTATCTCCATCTCTGGTGGGCTGGTTTCGCTGTTTTTTGCTTGGTCATCGGCAACGTGTTCTCCTAGAATAGTCTGCTTGGTGTGACACGACAGCCGGTGCACCACAGGGTAACATATTATCTCCTCTTTTGTTTGTAATTTTCATTAACTCAATTTCTTGGCATTTCACTTCTTCCTACCACCTATATGCAGACGATTTGCAGATTTAGACTCATGCATCACTTGCATATCTTAACGAGGCAATTGATAGTATCAATCACGATTTGTGCCGAATAACTAAATGGTGCAAATCTTACAGATTGACAATAAATCCCGTCAAAACACAAGCCGTCATTGTAGGTAGCTCCCGAATAATTTCTAAAATAAACTGGTCAATGGTTTCACAAATAAACTTTAACGGAACTCATATTCCATACAGCGAATCTGTAAAAAATCTAGGAGTCATAATAGACCATTGTCTAACCTAGAGCCCTCAACTAGAAGTCATTAGCTGCAACACATTTTCGACAGCGGTTTATTTAAAAAGACTTCGCTACTTTCTACCCACTGCCACTAAAGTTGTACTAGCGCAATCTCTATTGCTCCCTATCCTAGATAATGCTAATACCTGTTATTTAGATTTAACTTAGGACCAGCTAAATAAGCTTGAGCGGCTCCAAAACCTCTCGATTGTGTTCATATTTGGCCTACGCAAATATGACCATATCTCCTCATTCCGTACACAACTCCAGTGGCTGCCCATTCGATTTCGCCGGAACGTGCCTATTCTTTCCCTTCTTTTCACTATATTGTTTCACCCTTTCTCTCCTACTTATCTTAAAGAACGTTTTGAGTACCTAAAAAGCACTGGCACCCAATGTCTCAGGTCCTCAGAAAACCTTAGCCTAAGGATACGTCTTTTGCTGTCCAGGCGGTATCACTGTAGAATATTATATCTGTCAGTACACGACGTACGTCGTCACTAGAGCTTCAAAGAACAGGTGAGAAAGCATTATTTATCTCTTTGTCCACCGGATCCTACTGTCATATCTAAATAGGTAAATGTATATCTCTATTATATCGTACTTTATTGTATGTGTTTGCGTTTATATATTATATTTTAGTCTATACCGGTAGCTAATTACTGTAAGTATTTATTACTATTTGTTTTTTGACTAGTGCACCCCCGTCTATGCTACGACCAAATCAATTTCTCCCTTGGTTGCCTCAAGGTTGCCTGGAAAAGATTGCCGCCCATTATGTTACATATTACATAGTCTTCTTTTTTGTTTTTATCTTAACATGTTTGTTATTGGTGCAAAATAAAGAATTCTTTATTGATATAATCTAAGATAATTCTTTAAGAGTTTTTTTTTCTCGTAGAAAGCTATACAATGTGTACGTAAGGCATTGAAATCTGTACTGTGAGTGAATTTTAACCTGCACGCATTTACAAGTTGGTTGCGGTGAGGTGCAAGGTAGCAATGTGTGAGCTATTTTAACAGATTTTACAAGGCGATAAGTGAAAATTTGCAATATACACTGTGTTATTAAGGTCGTCCTGGGGCGAAAGCCCAGGTCATGTACCCAATGCCTACTGTTCACTAGTACTAAAACAAGTTAAAAAAGAACACAATAAGCAATATCTCCATTACAATGCTAATTTCGTACATTAAAAAACACCTATAAAAATCGCAAAACAACATTGAAGGGCGGCGCGGCTCGTCAGCTGTACGGTAGATACCTTCGGTGTTCCGGACTTTCACCCTAGCTATGATATTCGGATAAGTCAGTAGGTAGATGTTACATATTTTTATTACCAGTGAACAGTATACATTGGATACGTCACCTGGGCTTTCGTTCCACGTCGTCTTAAATTACATCGTGTATAATACATGTTACGATAAGATTATAATCACCGTGAGTATGTCAAAAAGCACTGAGTATAAGATTTGATACGTAAAACCAGGAACTAATTATATAACTATGCGTAAAACAACAACGCGTGGTAGAGCTACCGTCTACACTTTTCCGTCATCGAAACATCAATATTCATTTACACCTTTACAAAAAAAATTGTCACATTGTCTTTCTTAGTTTCGGTATTAATTGTCGTATAATTTATCATATTATTATTCCGTATTAGGTAACGACGACGACATTATAAAAATAATAGAACTAAACTTGGTCAAAACTAACTAAAACTAAGCGCACCCACACGAATAAATCCTAGTGTAACTCCACACTTTTATTAAAATTTACAAATATAAAAAGCTACAAAATTTAAAAAGGTTTATTTATTTCAAATAGATAAGTCAGCCTTTATGTATTGAAAATAAATCTCTGTAGGCAGATACAATAATAATAGTATGAAATTTAGTTTTTAGACTTCAAATAACATCAACATGTTAATTAAAATAATTTTAGTCTTGATATTCGTGTGGTTGCTGGTGCAAAGATGGAAGAAACGGGGTATGGTACAGCTGTCTCATGTACTCGGGACCATCAAGCATCCGAGTCTGCCTCTAATAGGCCATTCGTACATTCTCTTTGGGAGTAATGAAGCTATTTTTATATATTTCATACTCTACACACATTGAATAATTGACTCGTAGGGGCTAGTTTGTCAATGGCATAAGCAGCCTTTCCTACAAATTGTGGAGCATCACTTAACAATTCTAGCTACTTTTTTATTACATATATTGCAAAGCCTAAGCTTATCAAATAATTATAAATAATAAGCCCTGTTTAAATTTATCCTCCTCCCCTCTATAAGGTCTCATTCAAACCAGTCATTTATACATTTATTTTGGACGATTTAGCACAATGGTTAAGAGCTTGAGCTGCTCCGCCCACTGTGTCGAATAGTCGCGGGTTCGATTCCCACACGGGACAAATCTTTGTGTGATCCACAATCATTTGTTCCGGTCTGGGTATTTGTTCGTGAATTTTCATGTTTGTACACGCACCCACGACACAGGAATAAATGCTAGTGTGGGGCTAGGTTTAAAAAAAAAAAAAACATTGATTTCTCTCTGTGTTATGTTGGACTTATACAATGCATAATCTTTGTCTTCTTTTCATTACGGAGAAGATTATTTGTGTTGAACCAGTTAGCAGATTTAGAAAGTGCGTTATAAATGAACAAACATCGTTATAAATGAACTGCAGTTTTAAAAGTTTTATTAATAAAGACGTATTATTTGCGAATAACAAAATGCTGTTATTGTCTAATATATAGTAGGTACATTTATAAGTATTAAAAGTGGCCCTAGAATAGAACCCTGTGGCACACCCATTTTTACAGCCAAACTTGATCGTTTGCTATTAACGTCGAACTTCAAATGAAGCTAAGATATTGAGTTAAGTGTCACCCGGAGATAGCTATTCCATTCATTGAGCCAAGTGGCCTGCACGTAAACCACTAGATAAGTCATCGTGAAAGCAAAGTTATAATTTTCATGTATAAAAAACATGGTGAACACTTACGGAAATCCTAATTTCCACCATCGTTTTGTTTTCTAGATCAAATGACGGCTTATCAGAACTATGACAGACGGGAAGCAATCGATAATGGCGGAATAGTAACTGTTTGGCAAGGCCTTCGAGTTTATTTGAGTGAGTTTTAAAATTATTTGTCTTTTTACTTTGAATTTCAATATTGTTAATCGTTCTTAAACTAAGCTCAATAGTTTACTGAAACTAAATTGGCACAGGACCGCGAAAACTTGAGGAAGCTTATGCCCTACAGTAGGTTATAGAAAGCTGATAATGATGATGTGATAGGTATGTATGATGCCGTCTGCATAGGCAGGTATTTAATTGTTACTTAATTAAACTTGCGTCCAAGATTAACGTGTAATTAAACTTCTATATTCGTATCGAGGATACAGTCCGGTTGTGACACGCAGTTTTCATTTCCTATCTATTTCCAGTCGTCTCAGACCGTGTGCCAGCAGAGTTCATTCTAAAAAACTGTCTGGAGAAGGACGACACAATGAAGTGCTGCTGGTATTGGTATTAATATACCCTTTGTCATTTTTAAAAAAACTAACGAAAACGTTACTTAAAGATTTTTTGTCCTTCTTCTCCAATCCAATTCAACGCACCACCAAAGAAGAGCTGTTGATTCCATTACCATGTAACCAATAGCTTTTTATTTCTAGACTATAAGTACTTCTTGGTGCACATGAATAAAGCACTTTTGATCTTAAACCTACAAAATGCATATGTGAATGTAAACTATCTCAGTCAGCAGTATAAACTTTATATCCCTACATAACGTATTTGGATTCTCATTTCCCTAGGCTCTAGAGGTTTTTATCAATTTCATCATTACAACGTGTAACATAATCAATGCAAGGCCTAAAAGTGGTTTGTTCTATAACGGCAACTGAATCGATTCGAACTATTTTTAACACCGTCCCGCCTATATTCCCCAAGCGGGGGTGGCAGAGGTGTACTGAGTACACCCACGTTTCGCCGACGATTTTAGGTCCCCTGTAATAGGGGGCGAGCCTACTGGGAGATACCGGGCACAATTCCAGACTCCGGACTTGTACTGGGAAGTTTTTGTTTAGAAAAACTACACTTGTCCGACCTAGGATTTGAACCCAGCACCTCGTAATCACAAAGCGATGCGCTTTGCCACTAGACTAACGAGGCAGTCTAAAAAACTATTTTTAAAGTATGTTATATATTTTTCTCTATCTATCTATATCATCACGCCAGCTCCCTCGCGGGGTAGGCAGAGAGTACAGAGTTCCAACAGGTTCTTTCCTTACATACCTCTCTGGCTTCCTCCACTCTCATAGTTCGTCTCATACACACTCGCACACATTTTTTATTAGCAAAAATTATGTTACTATCATTCATGTCATAATTCAAAGCAATACGGCGATTTTAAATGTATATCTAATACATGTTCCTCAATATTTACATAAAAGAACGAGTTTTGTTAATTTGGGTACAAAAAATAGGTATGTGCTTATTGCTTAGGTACTTGTATTAACCCAAAAATTATGTCGAAGACCCAATAATTACCGTACTGTATTAAGAATCCGCTAAACCATTTAAGTGGATTCTTGATATAGTACGGTAATTATTTGGTCTTCGTTATATTTTGTGTCTCTTCCTATATTTGGCATAAATGCTCGGGTTTATATTTCTTAAAAAAAAATTGAAATAACTATATTTTTTCTTAATTAAAATGCATCTTGAGCAAATGCTCCTCAAGTCCTTTGAAGAGTCTACTCAGCTGGACTCTTCGAGGTTCTGTCAACCCTGGCTACATAGCGAAGCTGTCTACAAACTGACACGCGCTTACAACCGCCATGCGAAGTGTAGGAATGTAATTTTGGGCTTTATTGACCAGGTAATTTGGTGTATAATACTAAGATTGGCTTGGAAAATTCACTGAACTTGGCACGGCTAGCTTACAGGCATTTTATCAGGCGCGAATCGAACACATACCGTGTAGTTTCTGCCCTGAGATGACCAACTCCCTGATATATTTGTTTATGCAGATTTACATTTACGAAGCAGATTGTAGATTGGCGTTTATCTATTTTCCGCAAAAGGAAATCGATGCAGCAATTTACACGTGGAGGTCCTTTAGGAAGACAAGCCAAAATCATAAAAGAAATTCTCTTTTATAATGCCTCAAAGAAAACCTATCATTTTTCACATTGATGTTCTTGGTGCAATAACGTTTTTGGTTGAATATGATGTATTCCTTTTGCAGATCATACAGGATAAAAGGCGAGCCATGCAAGAAGATAAAGAATTCAAAGCGAATGAACAACGTTATAAAGAAACCTGATGCATTGCACACAGACCTGTTAATTATTAATAGGATCTCAATAGCCATACATAGACAATCGTGACCCGAAAATCCTGTATTATGCATGGAAAGCGCCGACTCATAGCCCGAAAACTTTCATAACAGTCATAATAGTGCAACCCAGAAATTTAAATTCAAATTTCTTTAGTAAAAACCACTAGAATCAAGTCTTTTTAGAATATGTAATAATATAATTTTACGCTTTACAATCTTACTATTTAGGGAGCCTCAAATTATACTTAAGGATTATTTGACGATCTTCGTGTTATTAACAGATGGCATAGTGCAAACGAAGTGCACTATTTTGTAGGGATTTGTTATTGTATTTACTTAGACAGCTGGTCCCTGGTTTAAAGGTTAGAGCTATAGACCTCCCAGCCGTAATCGGCTATGGGGACCCGAGACAAACCAACTCAAAGCGTGAGCTTGAATGTGACTCGCAAAATCGAAATTTGTCTTAAAAATTCGGTCACATGACTGACAGTAGAGTTGGCCTTCGATGTTGTATACTTTATAACTAGTCATATTATGGTATATTTTCTTTATTAATATTTGACTGACCACATGGCGAGCATGTATAAGACGAAACATGAGTGTAAAGGAAGCCAGAGAAGTCTGTTAGGAAAGAACCTGTTAGAACTATGTTCTCTCTACCTACCCCGCAAGGGATCTGGCATATTGACGGATATACTGATCACACAATCTATATCCTAACATCGATGAAATGCACTATCACTCAGCGAATGTAAAGGTTACAATGTGTTAGGCACATTTTGTTATTATGTAATTTCTCGTTTGAGATATAGAACAAGACGGTTTCAAGACATTTCTGAAGCTATTGATAGAGTCGTCGGGTGGTAGTCGCGGGTATAATGATGTGGATCTTCGAGAGGAGACAATCGTGCTAGTTTTCGCTGGCATCGACACCTCTGCTGTGGGCATCTCCTTCACAACCGTACTCTTGGCCAGACATCCTGATGTACAGGAGAAGGTTTATCAAGAATAAGTCAATATATTATCAAAAAAGTTATAAGAACTCAATAATGTCTGTAGTAGAAGCTTTGTAACTCCAACTCTCAAGGTTCTCATCCCAGCTTGCACCTCTAGGATTTATTAATCTCGTGTGCAATTTGTCACTCGATTACAGTGAAGGAAGATTTCGAAAGAAAATCTCCATGTCCGAGTGAACGCAAAAAATTATCGAAAGATATGTAGAATGGCACCAGGCTCTTTCACTTTGAGACAAAATAATATAGGCGTAATATGTACACCTTTGCTTATCCTGTGGGTGTGAAAATGTCTAGTTTATTCTGACACTTCTGTGGTGCAGGTTGCAGGAAGTTTTTGGAGACTCGGGCAGGCCGATTCTTCCCGAGGATCTACCAAGACTAAAGTATTTGGAAGCAGTTCTCAAGGAGTCTTTACGAATGTACCCACCGATCCCTGTCGTTGTTAGGAAAGTCGAAAAGGAGGTCACTTTATGTTAGTATTATATAGACACATTTCTCTGGTTTAGTGTAATACTGGTACGTCTCAAAAGCTAAATTATTTAAGAACGCTTATACAGTTAAGATGCCAGTCTTCTTAGCTATTAATAAAGTTTAGCAGCGTTCTTCTTAGTCAGTCAAAGTATTGTCTCCGAACTTCGGAAGGCACGTTTAGCCATTAGTTGTGGTGATCACTTAATATAGCAGTCGTTGGGCCAAGATGGAAGCATTATGAGTGGTTGGTTAAATTACAAGGGCAAGTAGCCACAAATCTACCTCCTCCATTGCGCACTGGGTCCGCGCGGTGGGGCATGGTCTATTCCCTCTTATCTTGATTTATGAGAGCCCTTTGCCCAGCAGTGGTACAATATTATTGTGGTATTATGATGATCTATTATACCATCTGTATATATTACAACTATAAATATATAAAATGATGTTCTAAAATCCTTGAAAATATCCTTAACAACATCAGCAGTTACTTTAGTCAAAGACTGTGGCATTCTCATCAACATATGGGCAGTCCACCGCAACCCCAAGTACTAGGGCAAGGACGCTGATCAGTTTAGACCCGAGAGGTTCTTGGAGAAACCCTTGGAGCATCCAGCCGCCTTCATGGCGTTCAGCTATGGACCGAGGGCTTGTTTGGGTATACGTAGTTCATTGTATATATATGTCTGAACTGTCTCTCTATCTAAGTCACCACATTAAATACTTTGCGGGGTAGATAGAGAAGACAGAGCTTCCACAGTTTCTATCTTAACAGACCCATCTTGCGTTCTCCACACTCATAGTTCACTAACATTACCTAGCCTATCTTACCATGATCAAATAGACCGTGTCTTATCTGAAGGGCAAATCAAGGGTCTCTGTCGAGCGGGTATAAAATGAATTATAAGAGTGAAAGAACCCAGAGGAGTCTGTAAGTAAAGAACAGGTTCTTTACTTACAGACTTCTGGGAACTCTGTACTCTATGCCTACTCAGCAACGTATATGGCATGATGATACAGATAGAAGTCAATTGTATAGTAGTAACTAACTTAGTTTTATATGTATGTTAATATCATTATAATGTAATTCGTCATCTACATTTTTACTCCAGAGTCCAGAAATTTTAATTGACGCAAGGGCATTACCATGTCCCTTACGTCAATCAAGCCCCTGTTATTGTAAATGAGGGAATCATGTAGCTATATTCGTCTGTATCTATCTATCTGCATCATCATACCAGATAAGTTTTTGCTTCTGCAGGGTCCTTGAGAAGACTGCGCAATTTTCTTCCTACTGCCACTAAAATTGCTCTCGCACATTCCCTTCTACTCCCTATAATCGATTATGCAGACGCCAGCTATCTTGATCTCACAGAGAACCAATATAACAAGCTTGAGCGACTTCAAAATTTTTGCATTAGATTCATATTTGGCCTTCGCAAATATGATCACATTTCTGAATTTCGTTTAAGACTCAAGTGGTTACCAATTCGCCTTCGCCGGAATGCTCACATATTATCTCTTCTTTATAATATCTTATTTAATCCAACATCTCCCACTTACCTCAAAGAACGATTTGAATTCCTTCACGACACACATTCAAGGTTTCTAAGGTCATCGGAGAACCTAAGGCTGAAAACACCAATGCATTCTACCAACTACTTCGATAAATCCTTTTCTAATCAAGCCGTTCGCTTGTGGAATGCATTGCCTGTAACAGTCCGTCGTGCACAGTCGTTGGCGTCCTTTAAAAATATGGTTCCCCACCACTTTCTTCATTTATAAATTTTTCATTGCACACTCTCTGTATTGTGTGTAAGATATATTTATATAGTATTATATGTGTATATATGTATGTAACTATGATATGTATGTAAGTAAAATGATGACAGTATGTATTATTGAGGTTTATAGTGTACGCCACCATAACTGCCCTATTCCGTATGTTGCTTCTTCCAATACATTGGTTGTCTGGAAGAAATTGCTGTTAGCGAAAAGACCGCCAATTGTACCTATTTTTTTCTTGTATGTAATTAATTGTTAATATCACTGGTGTACAATAAAGAGTACTCTATCTATCTATCTATCTATCTATCCTTTGCGGGGTAGAGAGTACAGAGTTCCAACAGGTTCTTTCTTTACAGACCTCTTATTCAGCCTCCATATTCTTCTTCTATTTTATTGAACTACCCGTGGATAGATATATTTTGTGCCGTTTCCGCGCGTGCGGTGCTTCATCTAAACAATATAAATATCTATAATATAAATATCTATAAACAATCGGGATTTTTCAAACCGCACCCTAACCAGTAATTCCGTTTTGGAATTCCAAAAAAATTTGTAAACAAAAATCAGAATTTAAATAATGACGTCACCATGAGGACGGCAGTACACAACAATAGGTTAGTAAACTTATACGAGGGTTACGTAGGTGACCTTGAGACTGACGAATATTGATGAGCCAGTATCAATCAACGAAGTCATAGACGAAAACCCCGAAAATATTATACCGCTAAGTTTTCCGATAGATTCATTAGAAGACCATCCAAAATAGTAAATATTAATAATAACAATTCTCCAAAATTTATTGAACTAAAAGATGTCCCTACAATTGACATTGAAAGGCCCCCCAAAATAGTAAATATTAATTATAACGATTCCTCAAAATTAGATGAACCATTACCTGTCGAAGAAATAGTAATATTGACGCGCTTTCTGAGATAAAAGACAATATATTAGCGGATGAATCACTAGATAGACATATCCCAACATCAATAAATAATCCATCTTCCAACTAAAATGAAATACTTATTATTTCATAGGAGCTCAATTACATATAAATACCACTAAATTAATCAAATCATTCTTCCAATATATTTATGTCGGAGCCTATTATTTGAGCATTATTTGACGATTACAATATTAATGGCATGTCAGGCAGTCATTATCATTTTAGTCTTGTCAACTTTTAATCTTGTCTACAGACAAACTCAATGTCTTTAATGATTGCCTGAGTGTGTTTAGTTGTGATGCGGTGACAGATGTCAGATGACAATCGAGCGATAACATATAGCCGATGTGAGATGACAGACGGTAAACAAAATGCTATTGATAATAAAATAACGTAAGTTTCCGAAACGATTGGAGTATTACTAGGACTACGCCCGAAACGACCTTCGCCCACCGTGATCTCGACCTGTAGGCGTCGGGGAGGGCACCCCCGCGCCCTAGCACACGCATGCCCTCGCCGTAAAAGCGCTGCGTCCGCGCAGCCTCCGAAAGGCGGTACCGCACACGGAACGAGCCCGCCGGTGCCACAGAGGTCATGCTGGTGATGATTCCTGTGGCCCGGCAAAAGGGTAGTGCCTACAACTTAACGGTATATCCTCGGGTTAGTCAATTAGTAACGCTAACCCTGGTTCGTGGTCCTGTAGCGCGAAAATTTGTAATTAATATACAAGTGATAATGTAATTATTTATTTATTCTTCATGCACTTATGTACAAAGGCGGACTTAATGCCTGGGGCATTTTTCCAGTGTACCTGAGGATGGTGTAGAATCAGGTGTGGTTGTGTTAATTATATAAAACAAAGATTTAAAACTTTACACTACTAAACTAATGAATGAAATGATGAAATCGGTAGATCACGCGAAACCAGAAGAGGGCACCACTGATCCAGTACATTTTGCTTGATCTGATTGAAAGAGACAACTTTGGTACCAGTTTTGGAAAAAATAGCACAGGTTTTTCTTTGTCTATTGTAGGTATCTCATGTTCGTGTACAGTTAAATGTACTTTATCAAATAGGTACTGCACGTAGCGATAATGACGTCCTAAGTTTGAATCCTAGGAAAATAAATCTAGTATCATTCCCGATTCTGACTTGTGCCCGGTAGGTATGTCTAATGGCAATAGCCTTCATTCATACATTGGAATGGTTATAGGAATAAATAAATAGACAGAAAATAGTTTAAATTTTTCATGATTTTCATAAAAACTTTAACAAACATTAACTTACCAAACATGTACTATACGTATACATTTAAATTAGAAATTTAATAACTTAAAAAAATACTCAATTTACAGTAATTATACAAAGCATTTGATACTTGATTATGTGTGTAATTACAAACATCTAAAATAATTTTACATTAATCACAGTTTAGTTTCGTGTCTATGACACAGAATATTTATTTTTGGTCCGCTTAAAAATTTCCAGTACAGGAATTTACTAAATATCCAATTCAAATTTATATTAATCAGTATCATAAAAAAAAATATTGTCACATAAGATAACTAGTGACAGTTTTAAGTGTCAAAAGAAATTAATATGTAATTCAATGGCATTAAGGCATAAAACCATAAGAATAGAAAAGGGTCATGCCTCTTATTGCCATTGGATAAAGTATCATTTTCATTGACACTTATAACTTTGACGGACGATTTAGCGCAGTGGTAAAGAGCTTAAGCCGCTCCGCCCACTGTGTCTAATAGTCGCGGGTTCTATTCCCCCACGGAACAAATCTTTGTGTGACCCTCAATTATTTGGTTCGGTCTGAGTATTTGTGTATGTGAATTTTCATGTTTGTAAACGCACCCAATACACAGGAATGAATCCCAGTGTGGGCCAACATTTTAATTAAAAAAAAATGTCGGTCACACAAAGATTTGTCCCGTGCGAGAATCGAACCCACGATCTTCGATCCAGTGGGCAGTTTAAGTTCTTAACCACTGCACCAAATCGTCCGTCAATGTACTGATTATTTAAATTGTAGATTTAGTAATGCACGGTTCTCCAGCCTCGCAGTACAGCTTGTTCCAGAACTCCGCCCGGTCCTTATCGGCGTAGTGACGCACTGAGGAATGGTCTTCTAGAGCCATGTACTCCTTGCCCGAAGTTGTGTACCGTTGCCACACCAAATCACATTTACCTGGGGTTGGGTTCCTGTAACATAACGTTGATGCATTTTACTTATCCTTCTAATATTGTATATTTGGATGTTTGTTACTCAAACACGCAAAAACGGCTGAATGTATTCGAATGTAAGTTGGCACACAGATAATCTATAACACACAGGATACTTTTGATCCCGGAAAAATGTAAGGTAACAATAATAATAATCACCGTCACGCCTGTATTCCCCAAGCGGAGGTGGCAGAGGTGTATTTAGTACACCCACTTTTCGCCGACGATGTTAGGTCCCATGTAATAGGGGGCGAGCCTATTGCGATATACCGGGCACAATTCTAGACTCCGGACTCATACGGGGCACTTTTCGTAAGAAAAACTACATTTGTCCGACCTAGGATTGAACCCAGGACCTCGTGATCACGAAGCGATGTGCTTTGCCACTAGACCAAAAATTTAAGGTGCCTGTCTAAAGTCAAGAAAATAGTAATAATATCACCCTATACTGATCCACTCTTACATCTTCTATAGGCTTCTTATATATCTAGGTTACATAGATTAGGTCATACTCAACCACGGGAACCTAGTGAGGATTGGCAGAGGAAAGTTCGTAACCACCTGCTATTGCTTCATACCATATTAATGGCTCGATTGACGGTTTGACCAACGGCTAGAAGTGCCGTCCGAATCAAGGAGACGCTCTAATATGAAAATGGCACAAACGTCACCCATCTTAGGTGGCCCGAGCAGAGCGCTGCTTAACCTTGGTGATTGCTAAAACCACCGAGGTCGCACAGCGCTACAAGCGCTAATAATAATATACTAATAATTTATAATAATATAATATTAGCCCTGTTAAGTAAACTGTCCCACCGTTGGGCACGGGCCTCCCTGTCAAATTGAGGGCCCACTACGCTGGCCCAGTACGGGTTGGCGAAGGTCACACACCTTTGAGAAACTCTTAGGCATGCAGGTTTCCTCACGATGTTTTCCTTCACCGTTAAAGCAAGTGATAGTTAATATTTAATACGCACATGCTTTCGAGAAGACAGAGGCGCGTGCCTGGGTTTGAACCCGAGACCTCTGACTTTGCGGTTCAACGGTCTAACCACTAGGCTATCACTACTTAATAATATTTTATTTATTTACAAAATTAAACACGTTACAGGTAATATTATATCATTCAAAATTCTCCCTCTGCTTACAATTAAACAGATATGACACATCTGTCGCTGAACTAGGCATTGCCTATATTTCAGGACACAGTATTATACTCTTTGATTCATATGTTTATACTGTCCCCTCGGTAAAAGCCTTCACTCACATCAAAAAGTTAGAGCATTGACGTACAAAATTTTCCTTATAAGACTATGATTAA
This sequence comes from Phalera bucephala, assembly GCA_905147815.2. Taxonomy (NCBI): domain Eukaryota; kingdom Metazoa; phylum Arthropoda; class Insecta; order Lepidoptera; family Notodontidae; genus Phalera; species Phalera bucephala. Next base: position 2,226,906 of record LR990616.1, read on the forward strand.
GAGTGGTCAGGCCACCACGCGGACCCATCGGTGGAGGTTGGTTCGTATGTGGCCACCTTTTGTTCGAACTTATCAAGCCGCTTAAGAACTGCCAAATGCTGTAGTAACCGGGATGAACGGGTTAACGTGTCTTTCAAAGCATGGAGATAATCGAAAATGGAAATGCCACAAACGGACACCCATCCCAAACTGACCGAGCCGATCGCTGCTTAAGCTTGATTATTACACCGCTGTCCTACAGCGCTATGAGCGCCATAAGTAACATTTAGACTAATGGTTTTCACATTTTTGGATTGCAGCGCTGAGGGCGCCTCTCACAGAAATACTTACGACCAAAACAATATAAGAAAATAAAATTTCCGAATTTGCCGGGAATCTAACCTATTGTCACGCAAATCAAAGACCCGAGTACACATTGAGACCACTATCACGCCTTTTATCAGACCATTGAGCCTGATTTGAAAAAAAACATACCTACCTCATTGCAACGATTTCGCAATGAATCAATGTACTGATTATTTATCTTTCTTTCTATCTATCTATCTATCTATAACCTCACGCCAGATCCCTTGCGGGGTAGGCAGAGAGTACAGAGTTCCAACAGGTTCTTTCCTTACATACCTCTCTGGCTTCCTCGACTCTCATAGTTCGTCTCATACACGCTCGCCGGTTACGGAGACTCTTGATTTTTCCATCAGATAAGACTCGGTTATCTTTCTTTCATTTATCAATATACATAGTCATGAAGTGGTGGTGTGTTTGTACACAGATGTAGACATAGAACGCACTGAATGACAAAGAAATAATGATTCATCGTGATGGAAAACACAAACTTGCAGCTATAAGGAAAATATTACTTGAAACTACGTACAATAATTCTTCGTACCGCAGCTAATACCTACTTAGGAAATCCCACTAATAAATATTATATACGCGAAAGTTTGTGAGAATGGTTGGACCTATGGATGCTTATTACTTCTCTACGCAAAAAAATATTGAACGGATTCTGAAGATACTTCTCACTATAAAGTCTATGCTTGCAGTGGCTATTTGGTGCGGGTCACTCCCTTCCCCCTAATATGGTTGAGGGAAGTGATGGCTGCTGAAGTAGTCGTACTCGTGAACGGGTGCTGCTTGTGGAGACTAGTCCACCCAGAATCCTCTAGCTTTTCATTATAACATATATTTTAAATATTATCACTAGACTTATATCTCAATCGTAAGGCATCACACTGGAGCAGGATCGCATAAATGATTTTGTATAATATAAAAATGTATGTATCTATACAGAAAATGATGAAAGAAATGAATGGAGACAAAATAGACAAGCTTGCTGAGTTTCTTGGCGGATCTTCTATATGTAGGCCGCGTTCCGATACGGTGGTAGATTAGTACGTTAATAATAATAATAATATTAGCCCTGTTAAGAAACTGTCTCACTGTTGGGCACGGGCCTCCTCTCAAAACTGAGAGGGCTCAGGCCATAGTCCACCACGCTGGCCCAGTGCGGGTTGGCGAACTTCACACACCTTCGAAAAACTCTCAGGCATGCAGGTTTCCTCGCGATGTTTTCCTTCACCGTTAAAGCAAATGATAGTTAATTTTTAATACGCACATGCTTTCGAAAAGACAGAGGTGCGTGCCTGGGTTTGAACCCGAGACCTCTGACTTGGCAGTCCAACGGTCTAACCACTAGGCTATCACTGCTTCTTCGTACGTTTAAAAAAATTAAATATGACAATTTGTAAATACCCCCACAGGGTTCATGCAAAATAAACGATTTGTTTGAGTTTGACTTTCACATCAGAATGACATATAGGCTATTACAAAATAGCGGACAGCGGTGTTCTAAGCGATTACCAAATTATGCAGCGGACAGCTCGGTCGGCCTGAGATGGGTGGCTTCTATTGCTTTGTGACTTAACGTCGTCGGAAAAATGACGGTAACACCTTTGCCATCCTCGTTTAAGGAATTAACAAGTGACGATTAAAACACAGGTGTACACACAATAAGGATGTAGGTACCGAGGAAAACCTAGACTATTTTACCATGACCAAATAGACCGAGTCTTATCTGAAGGACAAGTCAAGAGTCTCCGTAACCGGCGAGCATGTATAAGACGAACTATGAGAGTGGAGGAAGCCAGAGACGTATGTAAGGAAAGAACCTGTTGGAACTCTGTGCCGCAAGGGGCCTAGCGTAATGATATAGATAGAGATTGACAGAATAAAACACAGTATTTGGTAAACTTACCCAGTTCTCGCGAAGTCAGTCCAAAATTTAGTCACTGTGAACACGATCTGCTTTAATTTATCATCTCCTTCGTATGCGTCTTTGTTGAATTGATTGTAAAACAAGTAACATATGTCATCGGCATGACACGCTCCCTTCATATGCTGTAAGCCGATCAAATTCTTAAAAACGTTCAATTCACTCATGTAGTTGAACCAGTACATGTAAACAGGTGCATATCTACTGTAGAAGTGCACGAATCTATGGGTTTGGTAGGAGAAAAAGATGTCTGTTTGCATATTCACTATTGCTTCTGCAGTGTCGTTTGACAAACTTTTGTCCCCCATATAAAACCACTTTACACGTGATCCCAAATCTTCTAATTTTTCTTTCGATACCTTTTCCGCTATTTCTCGCGGTAAAAAGTACGATGGTCTATTATTGTATATCTCGGTCTTATTTAATTTATCTTCTAACATTAATAAGCCCTCGGCCGAATTATATCCAACTAGAAATGGAACTTTGTTCACTTTTCCGGTCAAAAGCAAGTCGATTGGATCCTCTGTTAAAAAAGCTTCGACATTATCAAACTTTTTTTCCACAACTGGAACAAAGTACATTGGTAATCCTCTATATTTCTCATCCGCTGTTCTTGTTTTAAAACTCCTTTTGGCTAAGCTAATTGCAGGAACACTTCTGAAGAAATCTAACAGTTCTTTAGTATCTGTTGTGTCTTTGCCTAACACTTTGCCGACTCTGAAGGCTCTCTCTTTTGCTCCACTTGCAATCGCCCAATCTTGTAGACAAACACCACTTTGCGATATAGCTTTATGGAACAATCCTTTGGACATTGGTGATAGCATATGGTAAGTGACAGCAGCAGAGCCAGCGCTCTCACCGAATAACGTAACATCATCAGGGTTTCCACCAAACTGAGCAATATTTTCTTGGATCCAACGCAGGGCTGCGACTTGGTCTTTCATGCCTGCGTTACCAGGAACTTCAGGGGTATCTAGGCAAAGAAAACCAAGTACTTCAAGCCTGTAGTTCATTGTCACGACAATAACGTCATGTTGCAGAAGGAATTCTGGGCCGTGCAAGTCCGTGTCCCCTGAACCAGACATAAATGCTCCACCGTGGATGTACACCATCACAGGTATCCTAGAGTTAGGTTTCAATGTTTTTGTGTAGACGTTAAGGAAAAGGCAATCTTCGCTTCCTTCTATTAGCTCTTTGGTGGACATATCGTATTGGGGACAGACAGCGCCGTGGTCTATTGCCTCTTTTATGCCTTCCCATGGTTTCGGTGGTAGTGGTGCCTACAAATTAAATATATTACGGATTTTAGCAGCTTAATACGCAATTAAAAATATTTTCAAACACCGATTACAAAAATACAAAGACTTCAATGAATATGAAGTAAAAAATATTATTTACCTAATATACAATATAATACATTAGCCCTGTTAAGATACTGTCCCACCGTTGGGCACGGGCCTACTCTCAAATTTGGAGGGTTTAGGCCATAGTCTACCACGCTGCCCGGTGCGGGTTGGCGAACTTCACACACCTTCAAGAAACTCTTAGGCATGCAGGTTTCCTCACGATGTTTTCCTTCACCATTCAAGCAAATGATAATTATTTTTAATACGCACATGCTTTCGAAAAGACAGTGGTGCGTGCCTGGGTTTGAACCCGGGACCTCTAACTTTGCAGTCCAACAGTCCAACCACTAGGCTGACTGCCTTATGGAATGGACCTAATGATATGATTCATTTTAAATCACACCGCGTGCGCTTATCTATGTGGAAAATGCACTGATCTTGACCGATTATAACATTATAAACGACGATTACATACCTACATACATATCAGAGGTTATAAGTTAGATAGGTACAAAGGTGGTCCAATAGCTATTATAGTTGAAATCGTAGATACAACAAAATCAACTAGGTACTAAATATATCATTACTGAATTAATTTTTGCCACAATAGTATTTGAAGATATTATATTGTTTTTTTTAGGATCTTTACAAATAACGAATGATTCAATACAAATACTTTTTTCAATTATATAATAATCAACGGTAAGAATAGGGAATATGCGTGTATTTTTTATATTTTTATACGATAGATTACATCAATTTATAATTGCAAAAAAATTTAAGCGTCAAAAACAAAATGTAAAGGGCAAAAAAAAAGTGTTTTATTCTGTAATTTATTTTTATTTTGTATTTTGCGACTATTATACAATGGAACAACACTGTGTTGTGTCTAGATGTAAAAATACAATAAGAAATGCACCCGATAGGTGCGGACATCAGGAGAAAGTGGTGTAAAACCAGAAAAAGAGACATGGTATCTCCATCAATTTGTTTATATTGCTGTGAAGATCACTTTAACGTAAGAATTAACTTAAATAATTTAAACTAAAATGTTGTCTTTGTGTAAATCGACAACAAAAAATAACAATAAAACTAACTCAATAGCAAACATCCAACAAATATGCACTTGTTGACATTTGTATTGTAGACTTTGACGTCATATTCGATCTGACCAATAGCGTGGCGTTCCAGCTACTTTGAATTTCCCACTCATTTTTTGTACTTTCAATAATTATTTTCTTAATAAAAAAGTAATGTTATTAAAAAAATATTGGTATAGACATTATTCCAATGCGATAAAGTTTGTAAAAAAAATTATTTGACCTTATTTGAATTAGACGCATATTCCCTATTGGCACTTGCCATATAGTCCAACTTATGCCATAAGGTAACAGTTTGCAACAAATTCGAGAGACCATTGTTTTAAGCAGTTACCGGGCAGGATTCGAACATAAATCGGAGAGGGTATCGAGAGAATGTACTTTGATACAAGACTGTACCTAAAAGCAAGAAGCAAGAAGAACTATTCTTCTCTGAAGTACCTTGGCGATTCGACTCTGGAGTATTTGTCTATAGGAGTTGGCCTCTAATCGTAGCCGCCAACTACGCACCTGACTCCCCTCCTATCAGCCGTTATCGGCACTCGAAGCATATTCCCACCCACCCTCCTGAGACACTTACCTCCCTCCTTTTGGAGTAGGTAGTAATATAAACTCACCGCAAACCTTAGTTCTCCAACAGGAGCCTGGGCATACTGGACTCCTTTGAAACTGTAATACGGCGATCCATCTACTAGACTCTTGACTGAGCCCTTCAATTTGCCCTGTTTCACTGTCACTACAGGGCTTTCCTAAAAAAATTAAAACTGTACTGTAAGTTGTTAGCAATGGTACTAATAAATACAGGGTATTGTTTTGTATCCTCGCGGAATTTTCAGGAGTTAACTGTACTAGTGATACATAACATAAATGCATAGAAACGAGACCCATTTTTTTGTTATTATTTATAAATTTAAAAATAAATGTCCTGTTGCGCCACGTGTGGTAAGCAGCCCACGTAGTCGGGCCCAGGAAAGTATACAATACTTTCCTGGGCCCGACTACGCTTCAACTAAGGTGGTTCTGTTTTAATATAAAATGCGTATTAGTAAAATTATGGACTAAGAACAAACATACCCAGTTTTAAGTACTTTATAATTATAAAGCACGCCCTCTAGTATCTATACCATGAATTCTGCAAGAAGACATAACAACAGTCCGAACATGAACGGATATAGGAATGTGCGCATCGATTTTATTTATTTATTTATTAAGAATGGTACACCAACAGCACACATATTATTACATTCGTACAATCATTTATTAGAATACAATCCTGATACGTGAGCCAATAACAGGTGTACACAACATTGGCTAGTTGCTTGCAGATCTTAAAACAATACATTAATCACGAGCACAATAAATATAAATTGATTTGATACATTACTATGCCAAATTTCAAGCTTCTACGTCAAATTGAAGCTTTTATGACGAATGCCGTTTTTGAGAAAGACGGGTGTGACACACACAGGACTTATGACGATGAAGGTCCAATGGTAAAGAGCTTAAGCTGCACCGCCAACTGGATCGGGTGGTCACGGTTTCGATCACCAAACGGAACATATCTTTGTGTAACGCACAAATATTTGTTTCGATCTGGATGTTTGTGTATGTGATTTCATGTCTGTAAAGGCACCCACGATACATGAGTAATTCCCGTTTGGAACAGTTTTTATTTTTCTAAAAATTACTTGCATGAGGGAACCGCTTTTTTCTTTGAAGTAAAAACCATTAACTGTAACGATAGACGAATAGAGCCTGGAAATTCCTAGATTGCATGGAGCGAATCAAAGTTATTGAAAAACAAGTGACCATCACCAATCGCTGACCTATGATTTTACCATGAGTGTACAAAGCCAATTATCGATATGGTGTACATCATAGGTGTGCATTTATAATTCGTATGAAAGATTATGCAGCGACCCTAGTGGAAACACGACGAACTTAATCGATGCCTAATACAAAACATTGCATAACCAAAAAGCCTCTAAACAGACAAGCCACAATCCTGTTGCAATTGGCACTTATGTCAACTGCACAAGCAACTGCATCCAATCTGAAATTTTGCAGCTGGCGTGCAGTTCAAATGCAGCTCGTCTGTTTAGACCCTTATGCATGATTTCACTGGTTATTCTTAAGTTTAAATGCGTCACACTTACAATATGAATGATATTTATCTTGTGCATGGTAAAGGGTCTTAAATTCTTAAATTGTATAAAGAAAAAGTGATCTATGTTGACAATTCAAGATTTGTGAAAATAGACTATGCTGCTATTGCAATATGCCACCATTACAAATTACCACTCACCTGATTTGTAGAACAGTGACATATGCCCATAGACAGCACTAGCCCAAGCAGTGCCGGATTTACCTTCTGTTCCATCACCAAATAAAATAGAAAACAAAAAATACACACATGATAACCTTGTATAGATAATATTATAATATAATTATAAATGATTATGTGCATGTGAAAAAAAAAATATTGTGAAAAACCTCTACATCCAGAGAAACAAATTTTCCATAGCTATGTGAAATAATCTACATCACCACGCCAGATCCCTTGCGGGGCAGGCAGAGAGCTCAGAGTTCCAACAGGTGCTTTCCTTACATACCTCTCTGGCTTCCTCCACTCTCATAGTCTGTCTCATACACACTCGCCGGTTACGGAGACTCTTGACTTGTCCTTCAGAAATAATCCAAAGGATGCAGGTGGTAGCCTATATTTTTGGTACAGTCAGTAGACTACCAAAAATACCTTGCAGAAATATGAGCGTACAGTATACACCTCTGGTACCAAATGAAAACACGGGCGTAAATGTATAAGTTATAAATAAAATAAAGAGTGGAATGAGCAAGCCACACTTGACCCTAAATGCTGACACCAAAATATCATATTGAAATAAGGCTTCTAACTAGGGTCACAGAGAGTGGTGGGTGTTAACTGACAACCTTAAATGACAATAGGTGGAACACCAAACCTTGATGAAGTAGTGTCAGTGTCAGAGCAAAGCTAAAACCAACAAGTTACCAACAGAAATGATCTAACTGGCATACAACAGAAATTATTGGCATTGATGGCAGGAATCTTACATGGAGCAATACATAAGAATGGGCTGTGGATGAGAGTCAAAAGGGAGAAAAATATTGAGAGCAAGGCCCTTGCTCAGCAGTGGGAAAATATAAGCTGATTTACTCATTTACAAATAAGATAGATCTTTGAAAACGGCTGGATAAAGAGAGCACAAAACCCAATTTTAATTTAATGAGTTTAATGCAAGTACATTTATAATAATTATAATAATATATTACGCCAGATGGACTGACAATCTTGTGAAGATCGCAGCAAGTCATTAGATGCAAGTGGCATCGGACCAGTTGCACTGGAGAACGATTGGGGAGGCCTATGTTATCACACGGCCTATCTCAGACACGTGCTGCGCCATGATAGATATCACGTGCTTCAATTGATTATGATGGGCGAAATTGATGGCAAAAGACGTGTTGGACGACGGAAAAAATCATGGCTGCGAAACATTAGGGAGCCAGCATTGAGCAGTTGTTCCATATGGCTCAAGAAAGAAGCACATACATAGAGCTGACGGCCAACCTCCAGCAACGGAGAGGCACTTGAAGAAGAAGAAGCAGAATGATCAGCAGTGGACAAGTACAGGCTGATACTCGTATGATGACGATGATTATATTGTACTCAAAAAGTGACTATGAATAATTTTTTTCTGTGAAATATAGTGAATAATTACTTAATCCCTCAGGCTAGTAGAAGCAGTCCGTCTTGTTTATGTTTACTGTGACAATTTTGTAAGGACTTGAGAAGTAATAGCAATGCAAAGAACACAAATTGGATTTCTGCACCCGTGGCCTTGAGCTGCTTGATAGTAATAATAATTGATATAAATATTGATAGTAATAAGTATTAAAAATTACATAATAATACATTTGAATACCAATCTATTTATAATAATATCCCCCTCTCACCTACTTTGTATATTTTGCAGTGCCCTACTGGGTCCACAACTGTCTCATTTGCAATGTATTTTACCATCTACTACCGGCATATTGTGGGATGCAAATAAATGAATATGAATAATAAAAAAAAGCCTAAGAGCCTCTACATGTTGGACCCATGTGCCCATGCAAGCCTTTTAAAGTTCTGGGTAAACCCCATGCATCTGACCATGATACATAATAAATATTTAATTTGGAATGCACAACATGTTACAAGAATGCTTAAATAAAAACAAAACAACGATCTATGTACATAACAAAAAAATTAACTTAGCAAATTTGGTGTATAAGTTATTATTTCTATTATCGACTACAAATATTTGTGAACAAACATACACTTTGCAAAGCATTGAATTTTCATTGATTATGAAAATATAATTAAAGGAACGCCATAATATATATGTAAATAAATTAAGGTTTTAACTTTTAATTATTTAAAAGTAACATAGGTAGTTCTTTTTTTATAATAATTACCTATCTACTATACCAATGTCTCATGCATTTTAATATTATTATTTTGAAGTACTTTTAAACTATAACATTTATCTGATGATAAAAAAATATTCAGTGGCGATACTATTCTATGGAAGTCTTCTTTATTATATATTTTTTGTAATCAGATAAACATTGTTCCAGTTTGGTCCTAAGTAATATTTGAAATTAAAAAGAATATCAAGTAACAATTTTGAAAACAAATGAATGACAGATTTATCCGATTTATCATTCATGATTTTGTCATCAGAATATCAGAACAGGAACTTTGAGCAAAGGTCGTAACAGTATGTACGCATATAAATTAAGCTCACCATTGCGTTTTCGATTTTCTCGACTGTCGTATAACACTTCACGTTTTGCTTTGACCGAAGCAAGAACCTCTCTAACGTCCTCAACATAAACATTTTGTATAAATAGTTAAATACTATCAACACTGGATTTCCCGCAATTACGCATACGCATGCGAACACGAACAGCAAACGCACAGCTGATAATTGACAGTTGACTTGACATATTGCGTTACATCTCCATTTATTAATGACTTGAGGCATATCATGAAACTTCAAAACAAGGAAAAAGCTATACGTGTAGCTTAAAGTGTAAGTAAGATATCAGCAATTAGTGCTTCATATGGGCTTCAGTTATTGCAATGTCATTGTAAAGTGGAAAAGCGGGAAAATACAACACAATGATGTTTTATCACTCACAGTTTTTTGATCTAATGACTACGACTATGAAGCAAATTTTTTTGAAATTAAAAAAAAAATTATAATACTTATTTGACTTTCATGAAAGGCGAAGAACAAAACTTTAATACGAACAACTTGGAATACCTATTATGTAATTCATACGTCCATATTGATAAGAATATTTGATCAGTTAAACAAATTACTTTTCCTTAATCCGAAAGGTCCTCTTAATCAGCTTAAAATCATCCTTATAATAAAACTGAAAAAAAAACAAACAAAATAAACGTAATATAAAACCAGGTAGGGTTTTTGGCGGGAAGTCGAAGAGTGATGTTGTCAATTTGTGTTAATTTCCAAAACTTGTGTTAGTTCGACTAATAATGTGTAATGTTTGTGGAATATTAACCATTATGTGTTCTTATATGTACATGAGTGAAGGTAATTGTAACAAAGTGATAAAACGTGCCTTTTCGACTTCCCTCAAAACGGCCGTTGCAATTGGTATGTAAAGTATCCACCGCTTTACTATCCAGGGTGGGGTACTTCATTAACTTCATTATCATCGTTGTCATCAAATTCATCGGGGAGTCGAATTAATTTAAACAAAAACGATTATATATCTCACTGGCCACTGGCAAAATACACTTATAATTAGTGTGAAGCCATAACTTGAAGAAGAAGAAGAAGAAAGCAGGTAAAAGTTAAATGATAAAACCATGACTGTGTGTCTCTAGGTGAAGATGCTTTCAATTAAAAATATATATATACCGACAAGATATCAACGGGACTTTTTGGCGGGAAATCGAAGAGTGATGTTGTCAATTTGTTTTAATTTCCAAAACTTGTGTTATTTCGAATAATAATGTGTAATGTTGGTGGAATATTAACCATTATGTATTCCTATATGTGCATAAGTGAAGGTAATTTAGCGCAGTGGTTAAGAGCTTGAGCTGCTCCGCCCACTGTGTCGAATAGTCGCGGGTGCGATTCCCGCACGGGACAAATCTTTGTGTGATCCACAATTATTTGTTCCGATCTGGGTATTTGTTTGTGAATTTTCATGTTTGTAAACGCACCCACGACACAGGAATAAATCCTAGTGAGGGGCTAAGTTTAAAAAAAATTGTAACAAAGTGATAAAACGTGCCTTTTCGATTTCTCTCAAAACGGCTGTCGCAATTGGTATGTAAAGTATCCATCACTTTACGATCCAGGATGGGGCACTTCATCAATTTCATTATCATCTTTGTCATCAAGTTCATTGGGGAGTTGAATTAATTAAGAAATGAATATTCGTAAACTTTGTACAATGGCATAATGTAAAAGCAATTGCCACAAAAAAAAGTGGAAAAGCGGGAAAATACAATGCAACGATGTTTTTTCATTCATAGTTTTTTGTTCTAATGTCAACCACTAGGAGGCTAATTTTTATAAAATTTTAAAAATTTATTCATACTACTTTCTTGACTTTCGTTAAAGGCGACTTTAAAAAAACTTCATATACGAACAACTTGTTAAGTACTGCTCGTTTTTTTTGGAATACCTAGTATGTAATTCTTACGTCCTGTAAACATTATATTTCTATTAACTAGTTTTTATTATTAGATCTGTGGTTTAGTGGTTGGTAGCACTGTCGTGCGAATACAGTTGGCGGCTCTGATTTGACAATAGCATTCTGGCGGGATTTGGAGAAAAATAGCGTACTTATTAATGTTTAAGATTGTAATGAGCAATTGTAATGATTTAATGGAATAATACAGTAATAACACTTCCGCACTTCTGGACTTGTTTTATTATAGTTCAGAAGTGGGATTGAACAGAAATATTATTTAATATTTACATCACGTCCACTATTAGGCCTTAAGGTAACTTAGGATAAAAGCTAAGGATAAAGGTAACTATAAAAAAATACAAGAAAAAAAGGTGAGTCGCATATTGTTTATTTAGTTTAAAAGTAATCTATCTATCTGTATCATCACGCCAGTTCCCTTGCGGGATAGACGGAGAATAACCAAATCAAAATGTTAAGCTATTTCGAATCACTGGTGCTGGAATCTTTATTTTAATATGGGCACAAATAACTTTAATTTGACAACAATTTGATACCTACTTGTAATAAAGATAATATTATATGTATAAAGACGTCCACGCTGCTTAAGAACATTGATGTAGTTAAAGGATTAATATTCCCCTTAACATTTTTTTGTGAAGTGACTTATGTAATCAGTTAATACATAAGATGAATGCTCTTAATTTTAAATAGTGATATAAATGTCATGATTGTTTATCCAACTTACGAACTTTCATGTGTTATATATTATAAAATACATATCTGTTTTTTGTGACTAACGTATCCACCCAAACTGATTTCAGAAACGATGTCAAAAGATTTTGTAGAAGAGCGAATTTTCGATTTGCGTTGGAGTTCTGACGGAATACAGGCTACGAAAGATCACAGCACGTTAGTATCATCGCGTAGCCGCAGCCGTGCACGGCGTGAGTGGAGGCGCTGTAGGAGGAGTCGCTGTAGGAGTAGTCTCTATACAGCGCGACACTTACGAAGGTCACGGCTGCGCTCGAGCTCATCATCCAGTAGCCGGTCGAGAGGCCGATCGCGGCGTAGGCGGGTGAACAAAGAAGAGAGGTTGAAATACCATCGCCGACGTCAGGATAAGTCGTCGGGATCGCGTTCACGCTCACATGATGCCAACATAAGTAGGTCGAGTAGACAACGTGGTAAAAGGCAGTCCTTGCAAAGACGTTGTGAAACTGTAAGTTCGTCTATATTATGTTCTAGTATAAATAACAATGACTATACTTCGAATAGTAGAAATAGGCATAACTCTAAAGAATATACACATATACATGACAACAATAGCAATGAAAATAATTTTACCATACAAGACGTAATGGAATTAATTAAGTCATTGCCCTCTTCAGCATCTCAAATACAAAATCATTTCACAATGACGACTAATGCTGTACCAGAATTTGATCCCGCTAATAAAGAACAAACAATAGATTTGTGGCTTTCAAAGGTCGAAGAATGTGCTGCATTATATAAGTGGTCTGAGATTCAGCTGATTCACTATGTCTTGCCTAAACTTACCGGTGTAGCGAAAGTATGGTACCAAGGGTTGCCTTCTTTAAATTTTAGTTGGTCCGAATGGAAGGAAAAATTAACTAAGACCTTTCCAACGGTACAAAATTATGCCCAGCTTTTGCATGAAATGTTAGGAAGGAGGGTAAGGCATAATGAATCTTAAGAGACTTACTTTTATCACAAATCGATATATCTGGTAAACGGGCCGTAGATTGCTTGATTTATGGGTTAGAAGATAAGGGCATGCGTTTAGGAGCTCAAGCCGCAAATTATTCTCAACCGGAAGAACTGCTTTCCTACTTTAAGTCCATAAAGGTAGAGGATGTAAAGGATAAATCATACCATTCCGTTTTAACTCGTATACGCCCAGATGTTCAAACCGATACACAAAAGCCCGGTATAAGATGTTTTAATTGTAATGAAACAGGACATCCTAGTTTCAAATGCTCTAAACCATTGTTGACTTGCGGTGTGTGTAAGCGGCTTGGACATCGGAGCGCCAATTGCAAGCGAATCACGCGCACAAACATGGAAAATACAAAACGAAATGAATTTGACAAAACGTTATCCGAGATAAAGTTGGCGGGTAATTTAGATGAAAAGTATGTTTTGACAATTACAGTTAATGGGAAATTAAAATCGTGTTATGTCGATTTAGGTAGTCAAAGTACTCTGATACGATTGAGTGACTTTATTGATTTGAATGTCGCTTATAGTACGGATAATTTACCAAAATTAAAGGCATTTGGTAACTCAATTATCGAACCCTTGGGTTAAATCAACGGTTCTGATGCAAGTACAATCGGTTAGTACTATGGTTGAAGTACTAATAGTACCAGATGGCATGCTAAAATACGCAATTTTGTAAGGGCATACTTTCACTGAACAAGCAGGAATAGTTATTATAAAGACCGATGAATGTTTAATTTTTCAAAAGCAACCAGACATATTACAAGAGGAGAATAAAAAAAAAGTTAAGCTAATTATTAGTGCGGATTCGCACATTACCAATTTCGATGCCGTACCGGTACAGATTGACGAAGACATTACGTGCCAGGTATTGGTAAGGAAATCGGTTAGAAACGTGGGTATCGTAACGTATTACGTTCTACCCGGTTTGTACTCAATTGTGAATGGTAGTAGCTGTGTTTTAATGGTGAGTTTGAATTCTAATAGAGTAAAATTTCTCAAGGGAGAATTATTATTAACTAGAGCGTACAAATTTGATGTAAATGATTATTTAACAGTAAATAAATTAGAAAACAAGGATTGTGATCAAATTTTAAATAATATTAATGTAGGTGAAGAGTTCTCAAGTGATAATATGAAGGAATTAGAAAATATACTGTATAAGTACAAGGATTGTTCTTCGTTTAATTTAGTCGACCTACGTCTTACGAATTTAACCGAGATGACTATTACTTTGAAAGATGCGACACCAGTTGTTTACAGGCCCTATAGACTTGCTTATTCTGAAAGGGATAAAGTGAAGGGGATGATACAAGAAATGTTGGATTGTGGCATAATAACTGAATCAACCTCCTCGTATGCGAGTCCGATTATATTAGTACAAAAGAAAACAGGTGATCAGAGGCTTTGTGTGGATTACAGGGCTTTGAATGCTAAGACAGTAAAGGAACACTATCCATTGCCTAGAATAGAGGACCAGATCGATCAATTAGGAGGGTATGAGTATTTCATTACACTGGATTTAGCATCGGGCTACTATCAAATTCCTATCGCTCCATCATCCCAGGATAAAACTACATTCGTAACACCCGATGGACAGTATCAATTTACGCGTATGCCATTTGGTCTTGCTAATGCGCCATCAGTTTTTCAAAAGACTATCAATAAAATGTTAAAATCTGAGAAAAATAATATAGCATTCGCGTTCATGGACGATATAATAATTCCAGCAGATAGTGTTGGGCAAGGGATGGAGCGATTAGAAATGATACTAAAACTAATTAGGGAAGCAGGTTTAACATTAAAGTTGTCAAAATGTACATTTTTCGCTAGAAAAATAGACTACTTGGGATTTGAGATAAGTAAAATGGGCGTATGTCCTGGGTTAAAAAAAACCGAAGCAGTAGACAATTTTAAGCGTCCGTCTAATCAACATGAGATACGACAATTTATAGGTTTAGCTAGTTTTTTTCGGCGTTTTGTTAAAAATTTTGCCATAATCGCTAACCCTCTAACGGCCTTATTGAAAAAGGATACTAAGTTTGAGTGGGGTTCCGATCAAGAAAAGGCGTATTTAACGCTTAAGTCTGATTTAATTAAACGACCAATACTCGCATTGTATAACCCAAGTGCCAAAACTGAAATACATACCGACGCTTGTAAAACTGGTATAGCAGGTATATTGTTCCAAGAAGATGATACAGAGAGACTAAGAGCTGTTGCATACTATAGTAGACAAACTACACTAGAGGAGCAAAAATACCATTTATTTGAACTTGAAACGTTGGCAGTGGTAGCCTCACTGCAACGTTTTCGCGTATATGTTTTGGGTATTAAGTTTACAATTTTAACAGATTGTAGTGCTTTACGTACTACGTTGTCTAAAAGAGATATGATACCGCGCATTAGTAGATGGTGGCTTTAGCTACAAGAGTATGATTGTAATATTGAGTACAAACCAGGTACCCGAATGAGGCATGTAGATGCTTTAAGAAGAAATGCTATTCCGATGCTCGAGGAAACTCAGCCTGTATTTGATGTGTTAGCCGTTGAGACAGAGGATTGGTTAACTACAATACAAGGAATAGATGAAGAAGTACAGAGGATCAAAAATATTTTAGAAGACGCGGAAACGCCTAAAATATCTGAGATTTACCAGAGCTATCGATTAAAGAATGGAAAGGTGTATAGGATAGTGGATAGTCAACTGAAATGGCTTGTGCCAAAAGGTTTTAGATGGCAGTTGCTCAAGAAATGTCATGATGAACTTGGTCATTTTGGAATAGATAAAACTTTAGAAAAATTAAAATCCCTTTATTGGTTCCCTAAAATGAACAAGTTTGTAAAGAAATACGTTCAATCTTGTTTAGAATGCTGCTATCATAAGGTACCAGTCGGAAAAAGACAAGGAATGCTTCACCGCATTCCTAAAATTGAAAAACCTTTCCATACTATACACGTGGACCATCTCGGTCCATTTGTGAAGAGTAAAGCTAAAAATCTGTTGGTTATAGTTGAGGCTTATACAAAATATGTCATTTTATATGCCGTCAAAAATACCAAAACTAATTCTACAATAAAAAAAATTAATCAGTATTTTAGTTTATTTGGAACTCCTAGTCGTCTAATAAGTGATAGAGCCACGTCGTTTACTAGCAAAAACTTCAAGGAATTTTTAAATAGATTGGGTATTAAACATGTTTTAAATGCAGTAGCAACTCCGCGGGCTAATGGCCAAGTAGAACGATATAATAGGACCATTTTGGCATCACTCGCAGTGAAAAATCACAATTGTATGGAAAATGAGTGGGACACACATTTAGAAGAAATTCAGTTCGGCCTCAATACAACTAAAAATAAAGCAACTGGGAAAAGTGCGTCTGAGGTATTATTTGGGACAAGGTTGAGATATAAAAGTGACGGTATAGTAACTTCGTTGTTAGATCAAGATAATGCTACAACGGAAACCATTGATGATATACGAATGGGTGTAAATTTAAAAATTGCTGAAGAACAAAACAAGCAGAAACAGATGTTTGATAAAAATAGGACCATTGCTAGGAAATACGAAGTAGGTGATTTAGTAAGAATCGAAAGAGAAATAGGAAGTAATAATGGACAGTCTAGAAAACTTCTTCCTAAATTACAAGGCCCTTATAGAATTATTAAGGTTTTAGACAAGGACAGATATGTAGTTGCAGATACACCTTTGACGCGAAAACCAAACAGAAAGTACGAGGCTGTAATTTCTGTCGATAAGATTTACCCTTGGTCAGCTTTTACTCGAGAAAGCTCATGTGACTCGGATGAGGAAAATGATGAGTATAAAAATCTTGTATAGAAGATCATACTTAGGTTTTGACAGATGTTGAGGAGGGTAAAGAGGGTTCATGAAAAAAAAAGATGATATGAGAACATTAGTGACTGACATGAGATACTAAATTATATTCTTCTATTTTGTTATTTGCCTTGATTATTTTGTTATTTTAGTTAATAAATTGTTTTTTTTTTTATGAACTTTCATAAAGGTATGAATCCTCTGGAAAAGGATACACACAACGGAGTCATAAGACAAATATGAGTGTGTTGTATTAGATAAATTGATTTTCTTATGAACTTTGATAAAGGTATGAATCCTCTGGAAAAGTACATACACGATGGAGTCGAAAGACAAATTTGATTGTGTTGTATTATTATGAATTGGATCTGCCTTATGGAAATTATTTTATATAATTGAAAAATTGAGATGTCAATTCATTGGAGAAATCTTCTTACAAATGAGTCATAAAACAAATATGAGTGAGTTAGATTTCGGGGAATTGGCTCTAAGCAGGATTATGCATTGTTTAATTGATTTTGGAAACCTATCTCTTTTAATATGATTTTGGTTAATCCACTGGAGAAATCTGTACACAGAGGAGTCCTAGAGCAAATGTGAGTGTATGAGATTTCAAGGAATTGATTTATATTGAAATATAATGGCTAAGCAAGGAAACTTACGTTAAAAATGTAATTGTAATGGTAGAGTAATGTGTTAGTTAGTTAGTAAGTTTATTCATTGATTATTAAAATAAAAAAGAAATTGATGGAACAATTAATGTATCAGATGGCCGAACTTGTTAATTCGATAGAGTTCAATTTAAATGAACAATAAGATAGTGTATTTCGGCTATTGTGAATAATATATTTTGAATTTTATTTATGAGCAAAGGGTACATATATCCGATGCATTAATTTAAGTCTGATAATTATAGTTATAGGTACTTTGTTGATTTAGTGTGTGTTCTTTGTTTATTGAGTCTATAAAAGTTTTGTTCTAAGGTGTCAAGTCAAATTTTAATTGTTAACGAGAGGACTCTGTTTTTTCAGAATGGCCGACTGTAAACATTATATTTCTATTAACTAGTTTTTATTATTAGATCTGTGGTTTAGTGGTTGGTAGCACTGTCGTGCGAATACAGTTGGCGGCTCTGATTTGACAATAGCATTCTGGCGGGATTTGGAGAAAAATAGCGTACTTATTAATGTTTAAGATTGTAATGAGCAATTGTAATGATTTAATGGAATAATACAGTAATAACACTTCCGCACTTCTGGACTTGTTTTATTATAGTCCGTATTGATAAGATTATTTTATCAGTTAAATAAATTACTTTTTCTAGATTTCAAAAAATACTTTTCTACAGCTTATAATAAAACAAAAAAAAACAATGTATTGTCAAACTAGATAAAAGTAAATACAATTAAATGATAAAACCATGTCTGTGTCTGGGTGAAGATATTATGCTTTCAATTTTCAAAAAATAATATACCGACATGATATCAACGCTGAAGTGCATGATGGATAGTTTGCACCAAGGACGTATATGCATCGTCCTATGTTTGCACCTACGAATTGTGCCTACAGTTAATCTAATAGCAAAATATTACTGCCACGCTGTGTCAATTGAAATCTAAATCACGCGCAGGCGTCGAAACATATTTCGCGCATAAATTTCACCCACTGATTATAAATTTACTTCAATGTACCCTATCATTTTAAGCACGAATTTATGCAGTTCATAATATCCAATATTAAAATTTTATGATAAAATAACCCTCTGTATACGTCGAAAAATATCCAGGGCGACTCGGACGCCGCGATATGAATGCAAAAATTCACCAATAGAAAATTCTTATTTTGTCTACCTGCTTGCTTATCAGGTTGCCCACTTCACCCACATGCTGTGTAAATAAGGATTACCTCGATTATCAATTTTATTGCAGCCAGGAATTATTTTAGAACGATTTTTTCGAACGCTACGCACTGACATTGAACAATTGTGCAAATAAGTACGGTTTTTGTTACCATTTGCTTAGTTTAATATTATTTTAGGGATTTTAGTATTGTTTTATGGTTTTTGCAGGTGTTCCGTTACTCAGGGTGCGCAAAAGCACGTATAATTTTAACGTATGCGCGCGCGCCACTGAGAATTGAACGCTTTTTTCGTCCGCGTTTTTGTCGCTATTACAAGTAGGTAAGGTAAGAAAATTTTATTTACTGTAGTTATGACAAACTCAGCGAATTATACTTACTATTTTCCGCGTGTTTAAAAAAAACTAAACGTACTAAATACCTACTTACGTTATTTTTTTATTACATACTAGCTGTTTCCCACGGCTTCGCACGCGTTTATTTTGTAATTTGACATAGGTAGGTAGGACTTTTTGTGATAGCATTATTCCAAGACTAAAAAGACACCATATTAAGTGTTTTTAATCCGTTCAGCCGTGTTAATAGGGAAATGCAAGATCCATGGGGAAACTATCCCCATGGATCTTGCATTTCCCGAACTAACAAGTAGTCTCTCTCTCGTCTTAAACAATCTCTGAAAAATCCTCCATTTTCCAGTGATAGTGTATTTAAAATGGGTTCCGCCGTTCTAGATATTAACATGGATAAACATTTTTTTTATTGTGCCTTTATGCGCATAAAATGTCGTCTTTATTTCAAAATTACAAATCCTAAATGAATATTCCCGTGCACTATGCGGGGATCGTACCTGTGACTATTTGACAAAGTAAGTTAAGCAGTCTACCTTTCAGCAAAATCACATATTTTACATTGAACCTTGCAGTTCGGGACAAACAGTGATAAAGTTTTATGGTTTATCCCGCGTTGTTGATTTAGAAACAATGAATGATTTATCAAAATCGACATTTGGTATTTCCTTAAAAACTGTAAGATTTTGCGAAAATACAAGTATAAAGAGTTGTGATCCTTAGTGAAGGTTACAACTATCCAAAATTTCATTAAAATCCATCAAACAGGTTTGTAACTCAATGTTTCGCTTATTTCTGTAATTTCTAGGAAAACCTTTTGACTTTTCGGGATAAATACCTATATAACGTGTTAGTCAACATTTTAAGGTAATCGCATGCAAAATTTCATCAAAATCCACCTGGTAGTTTTTACGTGATGATGGTTCATACCCTTGGACAGGCAGACAAACAGACACGAAAGCCAAGAATTGCAGAATTGGCTTTTACATCGATAGTATGATACCCCTGGCTTGTTATTTCCTAAAATATTCCATGTACAGACACGACTTCCTTACAGTTTTATTAGAAGTATATAGATATATAGATTATTTTTCTTACAACATTAGACTTCGATCGCGTGTTAATTAAAAGCAAGATAACTACGGAAAGTCACAACGGTGGAAATTAAAATATTGTTTCGTGACTGGAATACCTATATCAATATACATTTAGGTACACAAGCTCCTTAGTCTAATATTGTGCTAGTCTAAGAATGCTATAACTAGTAGTTAGTATTAACTCCATCAGGGTCCAGTTCTAGTTACGAAATTTCGCAAAAACCGCTGTTTTCGTGTTCTAGTAAGATACGAGAACAGCTATACGCTGCTTGTTAAGATTCGGTATTTGCGGAACTTTGTGGTACAATCGACCCCCAGAGGCAATTGAAAAGTAGCTCGTGCCTCTGTCTCCTTATTTATTATCTATACTTATGCCCAGTACAAATATCTACCTACTTGTAATAATACGGGACATTACAAATAAATAATAAAGTTAAAAAGTGACGTAACATACCTATTTACTATTAGTTTCAATTCATTGGTATTCGTTCGCGTTTCGTTTAGACCAATATAGTATGTAACGTACTTATAAAATAGTGTAACTAAACGTAACAGGTAATTGATATACCACTCTTTATATTGACGCGGCACGATTAATAGATTCCTTATCCACTATAAAGAAAATATATACATACCTATCGACGATAAAAGAAAAAATAAACCAATAAAAAAGACCCAAAATATATACATTTTATTTTGAAGATTATGCTGAAGTAGGTTTGTAATAAAGAGGTATGCCATCATAAAATATCTTCTAGGTACGTAAAAAACTTGCACTGAGTTTCGAATGAATCCATAAAGCCAGCCTAAACGGAATAACACGTAATAAACGAAATGTTATATTAAAATTACATAAGATTTACAATGCAATGCAAAATGTATCTAATCACCCAGTGGTGCAAATCGCGACCGCTTCAAGTACCACAAAAATATTACGAATCGAATAAAAACTACAATATTGCAAAAAATTAATAAAACCCGCTATCTGTTGTTACATCTGGACTTGGGTATATTATTCTCACGGCTTTATCTACATTAATATTTGATATTTTCATAATTATTGAGATTATTCCGTGATTTGTGTAAATAAATATATAGTTTTATTTGCTTCTGTTTCCTTTGATAGTAGGTTTATTGTTCTATATTTTTAATAAAAGTGTCAACTTTTGATGTGCTGTCAGTTAAACGTCAAGATAACGTCACTTTATTACGCGGCAACGCTTTTATTTCCTATGAACTTGATTAGAATTAATATCGAAGGTATGCCATAGAAAGTTCAACAAAATACTTCTCTAGACTATAATATATTAAAATAAAATTTAATACCTAATACTTAATATTTTTTGTGTAAGTATTTAAAAAGATTAGAGATAATCTTAAAAAAAATACAACGTTTTGTTTATCTTACGCTCTTAAAATGCTTGACACTAGAATATTTTTTCAGGCATGTTTATAATAAATACCACTAAATCATTCAATCCATATACTTAAGTACCTATGTTTTTTAAGAACGTAAATGCAATCATTTCTATGAGCGAAAAAAATCATCGCCAAGTTATCAATATCTCCATTTTTTAATTTAATTTTAGAAGAATATTATCCGGCGCCACAGAAAAAAAAAAGTAAAAATAAAAACGCACATACACTTACACGGCCGTTTAGAAAAACGGAACCCTTTTAGTGCGCGTTTAGTTTTCTATAAAGAGTTGCACCGTCATTATTTACAACCCTTGCCGATAAGCCCTTAACAACAAACCTTTTTAACATTTTAAAACTGCGGCCCACAATGGATGATGTATTGAGTTTTTTTTCCACCGACATGGATTAAGTACAACTCTGAATAAATGTTTTAATATTTAAAAGATTAACGTCATGTTATTACGTTTAGTTCGATAAATATTTATTTTATTAAATATTTGTTATGTTGTTTATTTAAAAGATGACAATTTTTAATGTTAAGTTTATATTAAACCCCATATTAAATCTTGAGCCGCAAAGAATTTGCAATAAATAAACGATTTTGCAAGGGAGGTATTTTAGTGGTGATATAATAGAAATATATTTTTTATTTAAATTTTACGCCCATACAATACAACGCCTATGTAAAGCCATGTAGTTACAGTATTTAACATCATTTCCCGAGATTCCCTTTTTTTGTCCGCATAGAGCCTACAAGAGTAAGGTATTTTAACAGAAGTTAAATTAACTTGTACAGGCTATAGAAAACTAAGTAAGTAGGTAGAACCTGTTCATTTTAAAACTTTCCTAGCTACGCTGAACATTCCTTAGTTAATAGAGTCCTAGAGCTCCCATTTAACAATGTTACGGGCTTGATACTGGATTTTTCACTGTGTTTAGTATAATAGACATATTTATTTACCGGATATAAACAGCTTGATGTGACTTGATTTAGCAAAGGTGGTAAATAATAAAAGATAGCATCTATTTAGTTTCCGATCTTTTGAACAAATCATCAGGATATTTTTTTAATTATGTTACATTTGTTTTGAAATCAAAACTCCATAGCATACTTTAAAATTTAGGTACCTACCACGTTAAAAATCATGATATATAAAATTCATCGGACAGCGGCGTAAGATAAACTTATTTATAAAAAGCAACGTGTTTCGCAACGGAGAGCAGTGATAATTAGAATAAAGCAAAGTTAAATAATATCATTTGAAACTATGATAAGCTAGGAACAAGCGAATAATGATCGCAGGCGGCGACTAAGTCCGCAGAATTATGCTCGGTGGTGGCGCGAGAGTTGTTTGACGTTGCGAGGGGCGCGCGCGGCAAAGGGGTTGAATGTAGGGTTGTGCTTGAGTCGATAATTTTCTTATTTATTGCAAGAAACCAAAAGCAATACACAAAACCGAGGAACGACATCAATAATCATAAAATGTAGAGCTGTGTTTGAATCGATAACTTTCAGACGCGATTTCTTTAACAGCCGCGCACTAGGAATTATTCCTGTGTTGTGGGTATGCTTACAAACATGAATTTCACATACACAAACATCCAGACCCAATCAAATATTTGTGGATCAGACAAACATTTATCCCGTGGGGGGGTAGAACCCGCGACTATTCCATCGGCTTAAGCTCTAAACCACTGGATAAAGCCGTTGGTCAACATTTTCGAGATAATTTTATAGTATGCATCTGAAAAGACGAATATAATATAATCTATAATTTTTTATTTTTTTTTGATTTAACTTTTTCCAGGGATTTTTCCTAAAATAACGTCATTGTAGTACCTAAGTAGAGAAGCAATAAGTATTTTTATTGAACCGGTTTATGTTTAAAATATTTGTTTTCGCGCACGAAAGTTTTTAATAAATATTTAAAATATTGACAATTGAAAAAAGTAAGTAGTTACCACATTTTTTTCTTCACCTCACTATTTTTCATCACTATCGATATTTTAAAAAATCTCGGGTCTAACCCTTCAACGGCACATGTAGAGAACATTTTAATACATTCATGGGCTCTCGAGCGTGGCGACTGCAAAGTAACTAAAATGTCGGCCAGCCCCTATCACGTTTTTTTTTATTATTTTAAACGACGCTGTTATAATTTTGAGATTTATAAGTAAGGGCGAGTTGTTCGCTATGGTACACCTGTAAATGTATGACTGAGTAAAAAAATATGTTACATTATTATATGTGTACACACGCATAAGACAAACTATGAGAGTGGAGGAAGTCAGAGAGGTCTATAAAGAAAAACCCTTTTGAAACTCTGCACTCTTTGCCTTCCCTGCAAGTGATCTGGTGTGATGATATATAGATAGTTATTTACAAATAACGTTCCTTATATACTCTGTAGTAGGGGCATGTCTAATGAATCAAATCAGATGTTAATAGTAAAGCCTTGTTCCGCTACCATATTTTGTCCAGCTTATTCGTGGGGAATAAATAAATAGGATACGAATAAATAGGATAAATTAATACCTATACAATTATGTGTTAATTTATCACCTAAATGATATATTCAAAACTTGCTCAACACAAAATACTATTAAAGTGTACTATTCCCGATATTGGACAGTCCAATTTGGACTTACCTAAGGCATCTATTATAGGTTACTAAACATCCAGATTACTGTTTAATCTTCGGCCTGAAGATCTTCCAGGGTCCTCTAAACAGTAGTTAGTTTTTGTATCGAAATGCTTATTATGATGATTTAAAAAGCACATTTTTCTAACCCTTTACATGCATAAGCGTGACGCAATTTGTCATTATATGGAATTGCTATTGATCCATGACGGAACATTTGGTGTTAAAACGTTGCTTTGTGAGTTTGTTTGTGGACCGATCACGCGGAAACTGAGACCAATCATGGGGTTAAATCAATAACAGTAGAGAATAATTAAAATAAATTACTTACTTGTATGTATTTTAGTCTACAGACTAGCAGGTATATATTCTAGATAGATAGATAAATCATTTATTGCTTGAAACATCTAAGTTCATTAAATTAAATTACTTATTATTATTAAATAAGATATTAAATAAGATATTATATAATTATTAAATAAGGTAAAAGGATTATCTATTATCGATTTTTAGTAGAGGCCCTAATCTATTGCAGTAATGGAAATCTTAATTTGTAAGTACTAATGGATTTGTACAAAACAACTGTTTTGAAAATCAATTTAAATCCTACAAACTCGTAACTTTAAGTTTAAGTGTAAGTACCAAAGGTTTACTCAGTGCTTTTCCAACACCAATTTTGTTTTTATAATATTTATAGTTGTTATAACATTAAAAGAGACCATAAATTCACCAGTACACATGGCCTATTATATCTCATTAAGTATACCTACAACTGCGAACTATCAAATTCTACACATAATATATTAAATGTGATGCTTCTCTATTTGATCATTCACGTGGGTGTTATGGATATAATAATGATATACTACGAAATATTTCAAGACATTTAACCTTTCGAGATTCAAAAAGGAACATCAAACCTTTCCCATATGTTTGCTCAAACTTATGATCAAAGCTTTACGTTCCGGGATGCGTGTCAGATCAAATATTTATAATTTATTGTGTGTCAATATCCACAAAGGGTTCAGCAATAAAAAACGACACAGTTTGCACGCGCTATTAAGCTATTAAAAGAACGCGGATCAAGGTGCTGGTATAACTAGATTACACGCGTCGCTCTGTTATAGCTCAGAAAGGTTATTGGTACTCTGTTATTTATTGAAACATTTTTGCCGCGGCAGTGGAAGGGTTAAATCAATACAACAATTTATAGATAAATTTATTGTTGTTTCTGCGTTAGAATATTTTAAAATTTTATGACTATGCGGATTACTTTGCCTTGAGTTTCGGATAATAGGAAGGACTTCTCCATTATATATTTGGTGTAGGTATGCTACGCCATTGTATGAGAAATATTACCATTCGTAATCGGTATGTTACGGTTCGGTATACCACGAAGTTCTCCTACAGAATACGTTATAACATACAGAAATCAAAAAAATATTTGTGTTCAAACTTAATGTTCCTATATTTTTTTTAGTTTTAACCTTGTTTTACACTATTTTAATTCAGTGATTATATATAAACTGCTTATAACTTATAGCAATTTGTTTGTTTCCTCAAACTGGGCCTAATGATGCCAGTCAAATAACACAGGCCTACAAATTTTTTTTTTTTTGGTGCAGCTCTGTTTGTGCCTATGGTCGATAAAGTAGGTAATGTAAAATATATTGTCATACGTTATTTTGACTCATCAGCTCTAGTTTACCTTCTACCCTCATTTAATTTTTTCCTGGTCTTTTTCGTAAATAGTCATTATTACAATAACATCAATAAAGTTTATGTTACTATATCATTATGGCTAGTACGTCCAGATGTTGTGTTAACAATCCTGATACATTTTGTTATGTTTGTGGTGAATACATACTAAAAAATCAGCTTAAATCGATAACAGACACTGTGAATTGTCTGTATTTTGCTATATCGGTATTGAAATTCGACACAAAAATAAAGTGTGGGCACCTCATAGTGTATGTAAACTATGCGTTGAACATTTGCGACAATGGGAGAAAGGGACAAGTAAGTCTTTGAAGTTTGGAGTGCCTATGATAAGGCGGGAACAAGAAAACCATTACGACTGTTACTTTTGTGTTGACTAATATAGTGGGCATCAACAAAAACAATCGCCGTAAATGGAAATACCCTAATATTTTTTCAGCACAAAGACCTACTCCGCATTCAGAAAATGTTCCAATACCAGCTTTTCACCAAGTAATGCAGCAATCTCAGGAGAAAAAAGCTGAAACACCTATTTCTTCTCAAGTAGGTGATGACTTTGAATACTGCGGAAACACATCAAATCCTAAGCCATTTTCGCAGAATGAGCTTAATGACCTCATTAGAGACTTAGATCTTTCTAAGGAACGTGCTGAGCTACTAGCGTCCAGATTAAAAGAAAAAAATTGCCTTTCCTCAGATGTTCGAGTGTCTACAATCGCACGAGAGAACGACGTTTATTACAGTTATTTTCATCTGATAAAAATTTTGTGTATTGCTGTAATGTGAGTGGTTTGCTGATATTCATGGGTTTGACGATGTGATGACGACCCAATGAATGGCGTCTCTTTATTGACAATAGTGAACGAAGTCTCAAAGCAGTTCTTCTACATAATGGAAATAAATATGCTCCCATTCCAATTGCTCACTCAACATCTGTGAAAGAAGAATATGAGGTAAATTCAATTCTTTTACAGAAAATAAAATATTTTGAACATAACTGGGTGATCTGCGTCGACTTGAAGACAAAGTGGTTATACTAAATACCCATGCTTTATTTGTCTCAGGGACAGTCGAGCCAAATCACACCATTGGACTCAAAAAAATTGGCCTAGAGAGATGCTCTTGTTGTCGGAGAAAGAAATGTTATAAATGAACCCTTAGTTTCAAGAGAAAAAATCATGCTTCCGCCATTGCATATAAAATTAGGGCTGATGAAACAGTTTGTTAAGGCTCTTGACAGAAATGGTCAATGTTTTCAGTTTATTTAACAGAAATTTCCTGGTTTAAGTATTAAAAAACCAAAAGCAGGTATCTTTGATGGACCTCAAATACGTCAATTAATGAAAGACATCACTAATTTTGAGAATTCTATGAATGATCTGGAAAAGCTTGCGTGGAAATCTTTTGTAGCAGTTGTACAAAATTTCCTCGGAAATCATAAGGCTGATAACTATGTAGAATTAGTAGAAGAAATGCTAGTTCGTTTCAAAAATTTTGGCTGTAAGATGAGTATAAAATTACACTATCTCAATTGTCATTTTATTGATTAAAGAGATTTAAGCAAAGAACAAGGATGACGTTTCCACCAAGACATAAAAACGATGGAGAATAGATACCCAGGAAGGTGGGACACCCATATGATGACCGACTATTGCTGGGGAATCATGCGAGATTGCCCACGTCAGTCTCATTCTAGAAAATCAATTAAAAGGCATTTTCTTGATGTTTAATACCAATAAAATATTATTTTTTTCTGAAAACTGTATTTTTTATATCTCGGGAACTCGAGCTGATAGAACATTTTTGATATCACCATGTAAGACATACTTAAAATCCGGCACCAAAATCGTTCTAGGCCTGTGTAATATATTTTTTTAAGCCAGTAGGTAAAAGTGGTAAATATTTATCTTCTGTAGGTATTTAGAACACACAAAATTGCACCCAACGATGCAACCCGTTTTTGCGATCCTCTGGAAACTCAAGTAGGAGGCGTGGTCTCTATCCCATTGGTACTGTGACCCATAAAACAGGGTGCTTAGCGTCCCTGCCCACAGTGGAACAACGACGCACGCGCGGGACGCCCGTGCTTCAAACCACCTAGTCATGGAGATAAATATATTTTTCTAATAATTTTTTTACATATATTTTGAATAATATTTCCGTTTTTTAAGTGAAAAGTGAATGAAATTTAGTGTGCTGTTTTTTATGGATTTTGTGTGCACTGTGTGATTTTTAAAAGTAAGTATTGTATTGGGAATTAGGTGGACATAATAATTATTTTTATAATTTGTAAACTAACCCACATAGGCAACACCAGAGGTGACAGGAGGTATAGTTAAACTACTTAAGAGTTATTTTTTTCCTGTTGTCTTTGTAATTGGATTATTAGTTTAACAACCGTTTGTTGGATTATTTGTTTCATTATTTAGTTATCTTTTAATAGAGTATAGAGTACCTTTTGGCCTTTCCTGCCCTTCATCTTCACATTAGTGACATTCCCAAATGATAGTAAAGTATACTTTATTTTCTTGATGATTCATAAATACTATAACGGTTTACATGAATAAAAAAAAATCTGATTCTGACACTATGGTTTTACTTACAGATACAAGCATGACGTTTTTCTAATGACAGTGAATAAAGAAAAGCCGACCGGCCGGTAAAATACGGAACAACCAAATTATACATATAATTTAATCAGGCAGTGAAAAAGCATTGTTGAAATTTCCTATCCTTTAATAGGACTTACGTCCCGGAATTGACAGAGTACAAAGTTCAAACAGATTCATTCTTTACAGACCACTAGCGCTTCCTCCAATCTCATAGTTCGTTTATACAAGCTCGCCAGTTGCGGAGACTCTTGTATTGTCCAACAGATACAACACGGTCTATTTGGACATAGTACTAAGATACCTTAGAGCTTTCGTGGTACCTACATTCCTTCCTACCTTCCATTTTCGCGTTTCGCGTTGTGTATCTATTTTGTCACTTATACTTCGAACATTTCTTCCATTTGTGCGACCCACCGGAGCATATCCTTTCTCATTTCTACATCGATACTTTCATGAGTAAAACCTTTTTTAATTATTTTTTTCTATATATGTCTATATCATGCCGCCAAATCCCTCGTGGTAACTCATATTATTGCTGCACTTTTAAAGATATCGTAGACACATTGCCTTGCAATTAACGACCGGTTACGCGTCGGTGGTCGCTATACAAACACAATTACGACAAACGCGAAGTCGCGTGCCGGTCGCGTGCGCACACTCACAGGTGTTGCACAGTGGGCCGCGCCACCCTCCGGACTAAATAAATTTTCTGTCGTTAAGAGTGATTGAGTGATTGTAGTGGATTTTTACTGTCTTATCTTTTCACATTTAGAATACTACTTTAAAACCACATTAGTAAAAATATAAATAAGTTTATTGAGTTTATACTCTAAAAAAACTTTCACGCTTATATTCCACAAGCGGGGGTGGTAGAAGTATACTAAGTGCTCTCACTTTTCACCGACGATGTTCGGTATCGTGTAATAGGGACCAAGCTTATTGCTATTATACTAGATATATTATCAGACTCTCGACAGATACTGAAAAAGTTTGTATTTTTTTTTTCCGACGTCTTACTATTTTATAACCCTATAACAGTGTTAGCTCCAAATGAAATAAAAGGCGTGCCTTCTGCCATTATAAAATGTTTTACTAGTAAGAAATTGTAAAATAATATTTTTTTTTTATATTTTCTTACTAGTATAACATCGGGCGTGAGGTTATAGATAGATAGATAGAAAATATTTTTTTCAATGAATACCTGGAGGAGAGAAGACCATGAGAGGAGAGAAGGGTGAATGCAGGTAATAGAGTGAATGGTGCGATGGGAAGGCTACTTGGGAGCCGGCACTTAAGCCAAAAGGCGGATCTGGTCATGCATAACGGAGTGCTTGTCCCAACGCTGTTATATGGCAGTGAGAGTTGGGTATGTAAGAAGGAGAACGAAAGCCGGATAAATGCGGTCGAAATGCGATCTCTACGGAAGATGTGCGAAGTCACGTGTGTGTGTGTGTGTGAATGATGTACGCTGTTGGCCGCGAGGCCTTTACAGCTTCACCGGACTTAAAGGCGAGCGTGCAACCACTACGCTCTAGCCAGCCAGAAGGGCAAGAGGCGACATACTCGAGGGCGCCTCGAAGAGGTGCCCTCGGTTGGGACAGTCGCTGTAGGGGGACGGGTGCACTACTAAGCGCACCGGTCAACCGCCGGCTATGGGAGGGGATCTACTACTACGTCGTCGTCGTCGCCCGTATTCTGAGCGGAAAGAAGGGATGACAAAGCATCGGGGGGGTCGGTGAGAACATGTCGCGGCCGGCGGTGGCGGCAGGGGTCGGGGGGGAGATCGTAGTCGGCGGTGGCTACGATTAACGGATTCGCATGGGTAGATGCGTTCGCGAAGTGACGTGTTGACGCCTTTTTAATAAAGGCGCGAATAGGTTCGAGACCTAGGTCGGAGTGGAGGTCGACGTTCCGTACGAACCAGGGGGCTCCTACGGCTTTACGGAGGAAGCGGTTTTGAACCACTTGGAGTTTATCGATGTGAGAGGGGGCCGAATGCCCGAACACAACACACGCATAAGTCATGATGGGTCGAACGCAAGTTTTGTAAAGTGTCACCTTATTTCTAAGGGACATTTTACTCCGCTTGCAGATTAACGAATGGAGACGACCGAGCACAAATGATGCTCGGTGACGGACCCGCTTGATGTGCGGGCCGAAGGACATGGTACTGTTTAGGGTGACCCCTAGATATTTGACCTTTTTGACCCAGGGAATGGGTCGGTCGAACATGGTCACTTGGCCGAGATTGTGCGAAGTCACGCTGACCGACCGTATTCGCAACAGCGTAGTAAGAAAGTGAGTAGGTGTGAAAGATAGTATCGGTGTAAATATGAGAAAGGGTATGCTCCGTTGGTTCGGGCATATAGAAAGAATGCCAGAAGAAAGAATGACAAAACAGATATACAATGCGAAAGTGGAAGGATGTAGGTACCGGGGAAGACCTAGACTATCTTACCATGACCAAATAGACCGTGTCTTATCTGAAGGGCAAGTCCAGAGTCTCCGTAACCGGCGAGTGTGTATGAGACGAACTATGAGAGTGGAGGAAGCTAGAGAGGTATGTAAGGAAAGAACCTGTTGGAACTCTGTACTCTCTGCCTACCCCGCGAGGGAGCTGGCGTCATGATATAGATACATAGAATACCTACTTACAAAATAAAAACTTCCTAAATCTGTATAGTGATTAATCTAGGGTACCCCTAAAATCGGAAATCACACCGGAAGTCGGAAGTGATAAAGTTCAACTGACTTTCCGTAACATGTTGGTCACGCGACGTTTTAACTTTAGGGGTGGGTCACCTGTCATAGCTTGACATAAAATAAATAATGGGGTTCTTAAACGAACAAAAAAGTTATTCTAGTTAAAGTGCAGAATTTAAATGTATTTTATATTCATCAGGCTTTGAAATGTTAAAATAGCGATTATGACGAAGGACATCAACTGAAAATTTACGAACGTAACTATACCAATAAAGGAAACTACGGGACAAACTTTATAGGCGATGTTTTTCTAGATCGATGTATTTTTTACAGAACATCGATAAGTTTGATGTTTATAATAACGATTTTTTGCATCCTTATGAAACAAATCTTATAGGTCACCTCTCCTGTCACCCGTAATATTTGTTTCGAAATTCATATATTATGTAAACCAAATCTGTAAATGCACTCACAACATAAGATCAAGATCTATCAAAAATTAAAAAGACTAGAGTATTTGAATGTTTATGCGTTGAACTCATTAGCATTCATGTCTCGCCTCTAACCTACGAGCACCTGACGTTACCAATATCTTTTTAATTAACATTCGTTTTTGTTGTTCCAGATGTTCAGCACTAATTTTGAAGACTACTGCGATTTTAACGACAGTATCTGCAGTACCGACTCCGGGTTCGACAAATCTTATACAGAACCTTTCGCCACTCCGTTATCCACGACTCACACACCTATAAAACATGATACCTCAGACCTCGGCATATCTCTGACTCCAACAAAAGATAGCCATGCTCGACGTAAGCTGTTTAGCGACGATTATGACTACCAAGGTGCAGTAGAAGATATCAAAACATTTGAGGATAATTTACCAATCGCAAACACATCAACGCCTAAGAAAGAAAAGAAACCAAAAGATCCCAATAAACCGAAAAGAAAATATGCAAACGGGAAAAACAGAATCACAAGATGCAAAAGTCCAACGCAATTAATGAAAATCAAGAAGAATAGAAGAATGAAAGCTAATGATAGAGAGAGGAATAGGATGCATATGTTAAACGAAGCATTGGACAGGCTAAGGTGCGTTTTACCTACATTTCCTGAAGACACAAAATTGACCAAAATTGAGACACTGCGGTTCGCTCACAATTACATTTTTGCTTTAAGCCAAACATTAGAATCGTTAGACAATATCAACTCTGGACAAATACCACCAGAAGGATTCTCTTTGAATTATGAAAAGCTGCAAAATTATTCAATAGCTGGCGAAAAGGTAACTAAAGATGCTTTTAGAGAAATATTTTTAGTTCCCAATAAAAGTGATGCGTTCAACGACGGCAGTTATCGGAATTTCCAAGGATTCAGTAAGCCTTTCCCGAATGGATCTAATTTTATGCAGACTGCGGAAGGTGTCCTTATAAATGTAGGCAACGTTACCGTTTCAGTTAATAATAAAGGTGGAAATTGTATAACGTCTACTACTGGAACTGGATTCTTTACTCATCCTTCTAGTTATGGTGATGATTTGGAGCAACAAAATTACTATTATCAAAAATATGCAGCTAATGGTTCCAACGAAAGTGGATATGATTCAAAACAGATTAATACAGGAGAATATTTCAATCAGAAAAATTATGAAATATTTAAAAACGCATTTGATAATGCAAAGAATAAGAAATATGAAAAGACTGAAGACTATAATTTTAGTAAATATAATTCCATGTATGGGTATACCAACACAAATTGCTACAACGGAGATAATAATGAATATTACCAAAATAGCTATTATTATAACAACCAAAGGTGTCACAGAAACTTTTATGATAGAGCACCAAGTGTAGTAAATGCTCAAATTTAAATTCTAATCAAACTAGTCATAATGTAATAAGTATTTTTGATATAATTATATAAATATATTTGAGATAAAGCTGTACAATACCAAAGACAATAATTTTTAGGCGTAGTTTAAGTTAATTCTGTAAAGTTTATGCTAGTCATTTTTGTGAAATTAAAGAAAAATATACTTTTTTATTTTCGTATCTGAACTTTTTTGCGCAGAAGTACCATTTTGATATAACGATTAAACAGAATGGAAGGAATGGATGCATGATTAACCACTATGTAATAATAAAACTAAGGACCATGAATATAAATCAAATTGGAACAATGAACGTTAAAGAGCGAAAAGTTGTGAATGCTTGTGCGCACCCTTATACAAGCGCTTTGTTCGGTACCTTTAGAAACATTACCAATATCTACCCCCGCCCTATATCTTCCAAAATAGACTCTTTCTCAATGCAATAAGATCCTATATACATGATTTTCAAAGTTTGCAGGGCCCAAATAGGGGCACCCGTTTGGATCGAGTTACGAACACGTCCAAAAGTAATGTTTGCTTTGGAAATTCGTTACGGCCTTTATTGTTGTGTACGTCTATGTTCGCTCCAATTATTTGGATGTCATAAATTTTTGGAAATAAAATGATCGTTATTCACTATTGTTAAAGATATGCAGAAATTTTGCTCGTTATAACAATTTCATCTGAGCATAAAATGCATACTGCAAACTAGGAAAATTTACTGTTATTATGTTATTGATAAAGTATTTCTGAAAATTCCCAAAAAGGTAAATAGCAGAGCAATTACTCAGTAGAAATTATTCTTAATAAAATAAGCATAATAAGATTATGCTAACTTGTTAATACGTGATAGTCCTATGTTGACTCATCGATCTAAATTCATTTCTATTGCTATTTCTCCGGGCCCAGTTCCAGACTTTGGATTATTGACAAAATTCAGTCGAAAAACCATAACTACATTTTGTCCAACTTAAGATTTTCAATTGTTAAGATGAAGTGTACTTCAAGATCATAGCCGCACCACCCTGCGACCAATGCAACGAGTCAGCTTTTTTACTGTAAGCTTCTCCATATTATTAACCATACTATCCTATTAGTCTTTGTCAAAGTCATAAATCCATAATAAACAGGAAGCAGACCAAACCCTGCAATTATTTGACAACTGTTCTACAAATTATAATAATTACAGAACAAATCTGCGCTTTCGACACGCGCTATTGAGCCGGTCGGGCTAATTCGATACGGCACTAACAGGAAATTAACTTCCGATTCTGGACTAATTTTAGAAAGTCTTTGCAGTATTTAATAACTTCATCCTATAGCATAAGTGGCATATCAAGTCTACGATTACACTCGTAGTCAAGGACCGTGAAAACTTAAAGTATTTTATTTTTTTTTCTTTTAAACGTAGCCCCACACTAGTATTTATTCCTGTGTCGTGGGTGCGCTTATAAACATGAAAATTCACATACACAAATATCCACACCGAAACAAATAATTGTGGGTCACACAAAGATTTGCCCCATGAATGTAGCGCAGTGGTTTAGATCTTAAACCGCTCCGCCCACTGTGTCTAATAGTCGCGGGTTTGATTCCCGCACGGGACAAATCTTTGTGTGAGCCACAATTATTTGTTTCGGCCTGGGTATTTGTGTATGTGAATTTTCATGTTTGTAAACGCAACCACAACACACGAATAAATTATAGTGTAGGGTGAGCGATAAAAAAAAATATTAAATCTTGGTACGTAACTATGTTGAAGACGTTATATTTATATTCAAGAAGTTTTCTAGTGATTCACCATTTATAAGAGATTTAAACGGAATGTATAATTCTGCTAATTATCAATTAAAATAAAGGATTCTTAACTGATTTACCTGCTTGAGTAAAATATCTCAGAAACACTATTTATTAAACCTAAACTCCAACAAAGCAGACAAGGTGTAACCATACCAAGTCAGAAGGAAAGGAGTAAAAATACCACCAATTTCATGGTCACAAACGAGATTTAGTCAACTCCCTTCAAACACAATGTCACTATAGGAGTATAACAGCCGTGTCCACACACAATGTTACCGAATCGAACGGATTATCACGGCTCCGAACAGAAGCTAAATATGCTGGTTACACCCCAATCATGAACCACACATGGTTAAGCCACTTTCATTCTTAAATTATAGCACAGTAGTGTTGCTATTTCAGTTAGAATTCAGTTTAAGTAAAATATACATTTTTGACCGGATTAGTTTGTATCCTACCACCGAGAAAAACTCCTGCGCGAATAAAAAGATGAGAAATGTAAGTGTACTTCTAATAAATATCATCACGCCAGATCCCTTGCGGGGTAGGCAGAGAGTACAGAGTTCCAACAGGTTATTTCCTTACATACCTCTCTGGCTTCCTCCACTCTCATAGCTCGTGTCATACGTCATAAGTGTACTTGTTACTCAAAATCAGAATTAGAAGATTCTTGTAAACCATTATACTAGTTATGAATTGTTAAGAAAGTAAAAAGGATATACCACCACTTCAGAACGTCATTCACGTTTTTGATAAATATCGTCTTCGTCATCTTTGGCTAAGTAACATCTGGTATCTAAAAAAACACGATCAATCCACAATGGGTGTGTTATAATATCTCTCTCGCTTCAATCAGTTAAAGAAGATCTTTGCCTAGTAATGGGACTGCAATCGCAAACACAAAGAGCTCAGTTGACTATCATCATCATCCCAATTAATTAATTTGCTCACTCGTCTCTTTAAGAATCTTGGTTTTGTATAATCTCTCGAGGACTTCCGCGAAGTAGCAATGGTCCCCGCGCCTAGTGCGGGGACCATCGCTACTTGTGTTTGTTTCTTTTGATTTGAATAAACTGATTTTATTATTATTATTATCGCAGCCTATACTTGCCCACTGCTGAACAGAGGCCTCCCCAATCGCTTTCCAGCGCAGCCGGTCCGATGCCATCTGCATCCAACGACTTCATGCGATCCTAATAAGGTCATCCGTCCATCTGGCAGGCGGCCGTCCCACGCTGCGCTTGCCAATCCGTGGTCTCCACTCTAGAATCTTTCAGTTGACTACGACACGGATTTTCTTATCGTTATAACAACCACAGGAAAGAGTACTCTACTTTCCCATTAACCAAGTAATATTGCAGAATATCTAAATGACGTATTTAACAATATCTCCCCACGGATCGGTAGTAATTTTCATCACCCGACCGCGGCTATTAATCCCATGCTTTTGGGGTATACTGACGTGTTCCCCCTATGAACGGTAAAACCAATCACGATTTACGTTAGATGTACAAAATAAATAGTATTTCGGTGGCCATTTGGAACATTATAGTAAGTAGATACCTATAAAATTGTTACTTGTGTTGTTGTACAAATTTCGATTGAGAGAACTTCAAAAACACTGATAGAACTGTGTCTGTTTAGCTTTTATGTAACTTAACATGTGTATAAGGTCTGTCTTTCTGGTTTAAAATTTGTAATATTGGTTAAGCCCTTACTGACATCCGAATGAGCTGATCTTAGGTACCTATGCAACTTTAATGACAATTCTAATAATACGATATCATGGATCTGGTCTCATGATAGAGTCCGAAGGTAGTCATAGGAACTCTTTAACTGACCAAGATAGCTCCATCGTCTTCGGCTCGTTAGATTTGTCACGAGAAGTACTTACTGTCCACTTACGTGTTGTGAGGGTAGAGTGTATTTTTTCTTATAAATAGAGTCGTTTCTTAATAGATTGCCTCGTTGGTCTCGTGGCAAAGCACATCGCTTTGTGATCACGAGGTCCTGGGTTTAAATCTTAGGTCAGACAAAATGTGGTTTTTATAACGAAAACTTCCCAGTATGAGTCCGGAGTCTGGAATTGTGCCCGGTATATGGCAATAGGCTCGCCCCTATTACATGGGACCTAACATCGTCGGCAAAACGTGGGCGTACTCAGTACACCTCGGCCATGCCCGCTTGGGTAATATAGGCGTGACGGTGTTTTTTTTTATTACTTAAATCTTTTTATACAACAGTCTGACTCTAACATGTATTTAAAGATACTACACAAATATATACAAGCTGTAACATAATAAACGCAAGACCTGGAAGTAGCTTGTTCTAAATCGGTAACTGAATTGATTCCAACAATTTTTATCATATCTTACTATTTTTTTAAATATGTAAAAAATATTTTTACTCCTTCTGTGCGCTATAAAAAACTACTTTTATTCTTGATTCATAGCAAGAAGGAGATTCCAAATGCATTCCTAAAATGTATTTATGAAAACGCACTCATACACGTACATATTTCATTGTTAATTGGGGTATGAAAGTGCTTCAAAAAAGGGTAAAAACCTTTAAATTTGGAAATTTGGTTTTCGTTTTGAATTTATAAAGGAATTCTCTAATCGGGGTATCTGAGGTCTTGCGTTTATTATGTTACACCTTGTATTGTATATACATAGCAGTACAAAGTCTTCCATTCGTCTATTTTAGTTTTTAAATAATGTTTTTTTAGTTTAAATAATGTTGTACCTTTTTATTTTTAATTCAATCAAAAGCCACGCAATCAAATACACATGTCCGATATCGTATGTCCAGAATCCTTGCCTCAGGCTAATTGGTACTCTGTCTGTTTGTTTTGCCTTGTTTAAAATTCATCAGCGCAAGCGGCGCCGGGGGCAGTTATTTGTTTAGTCCACTAAGCTAATATTGAGGTTCGTTTGTTTAAGTTTTTTAAAACGCTAGGGATCTTTTTATTGGATTTTTATTTAGTTTATTATGATGTCGTATTTATTAAGACTTATAGAACGTAGGAAATTTAACATGATAATTTGATGGTATGTAATTATTGATTTTGTTGATATTTCCTCAATATATGCTTAGTTACATTGGCTGCCGTAATAAATATCATGCACTACGATGTTCTTAAGTTTAATTTTATCACTCTACTTGTACACTATTTATGTCTATCATCATGCTTTGATATGATCTCTTCCTTTAAAGGTAGGTAGATAGAGAATACAGAGTTCCAACAGGTAGTTTACACGCTTCAACAAAGGCTTCGTATTTAATTCTATATTATAATCATACAGAGAAAAATACCAATTCTGTAGCGATACCGTAAGCGAGTTTTAAAGTCATTTTTTTCTTCAGTTCTTTAATATTTTACAATGTCATGTATAAATTTGACGAACGATTTAGCGCAGTGGTTAAGAGCTTAAGCCGCTCCGCCCAGTGTGTCTAATAGTCGCGGGTTCGATTCCCGCACGGGACAAATATTTGTGTGACCCACAATTATTTGTTTCGGTCTGGGTATTTGTGCGTGTGAATTTTCATGTTTGTAAACGCACCCACGACACAGGAATAAATCCTAGTGTGGGGCTACGTATTTTAAAGGAAAATTAAAGAGATAAACTAAAAACCTGGCACGGCGAGCACGGGCGGCGCAACTTTCACGTTAAGATCCTAAAAAAAAATACGTTTTGATGTTTTTAATAGGTTAGACATAACTAGACAATTTTCAATCCTTTATTATGTAACTGTTAATAGAGATACTAACCCACAAGAAAAAAACTAACCCTTTCATTTACGAGTGTCTCAAACTGAACTTAAACTATAACGCTACGCTAAAATTATTTGCTTCAATAGAAATTATTCATACCAATAAGTACGTACAATTCATACTATTAATAACTAATATCAAACAGAATCAATTCTGTCATTTTCCAAGTTTAATGCCCAAAGATGAATTGGCATCCGCCACAAATTGGCTTTACATCTGACCATGAATTT
This sequence comes from Phalera bucephala, assembly GCA_905147815.2. Classification (NCBI taxonomy): domain Eukaryota; kingdom Metazoa; phylum Arthropoda; class Insecta; order Lepidoptera; family Notodontidae; genus Phalera; species Phalera bucephala. The sequence continues at coordinate 2,266,032 of LR990616.1, forward strand.
ACTTAACAATTACCATTCGAAAATAAACCGTAAAATAATGGAATAAAGTTCAAATTTAGATTTTTTCTGTTTAATATAGGACCAGTATAGCCAGAGCTCTCTATCTCTATTTGTAACGAAGTAAATAGGAAAGAATGGGGTGGTATGGAAAGTCAAATAATAATGGTCGGTTTAAAGTAGGGAGCCGAAAGCTTAGCAGTTTGACATAAAGCAAATATTATTTATAGATGTATTTTATTTCATCGATATTTTGTATTAATAGTTTAGTGATACCAGTAGTTTAGTACCGTCTATCTCTATATATCTATATCATCACGCCAGCTCCCCCGCGGGGTAGGCAGAGAGTACAGAGTTCCAACAGGTTCTCTCGTTACATACCTCTCTGGCTTCCTCCACTCTCATAATTCGTCTCATACACACTCGCCGGTTACGGAGACTCTTGACTTGCCCTTCAGATAAGACACGGTCTATTTGGTCATGGTAAGATAGTCTAGGTGTTCCCCGGTACTTACATCCTTCCACTTTCGCATTGTATATCTGTTTTGTCATTCTTTTTTCTGCCATTCTTTCTATATGCCCGAAACATCCTTTATCATCCTTTCTCATCTTTACACCGATACTATCTTTCATACCTACTCGCTTTCTTACTACGCTGTTGCGAATAAGGTCGATCAGCGTGACTCCGCACATCTTCCGCAGAGATCGCATTTCGACCGCATTTATCGTGCTTTCGTTCTCCTTCTTACATACCCAACTCTCACTGCCATATTACAGCGTTGCGACAAGCACTCCGTTATGCATGGCCAGCTGCGCCTTTTGGCTTAAGTGCCGGCTCCCAAGTCGCCTTCCCATCGCACTATTCACTCTATTACCTGCATTCACTCTTCTCTCTATGTCAGCGGTGTATTTTCCATCCTTACTGAATGCGCATCCAAGATATACAAACTCATTCACTTGCTCCAGCACATCGTTACCAACCACAATCCTTGCATTCGTTCTGGTTTCTTCCCGTTCAAAAACCATAAAAACCACTTTAGTACCGTAACTTATTAAAAATTAACAACATATTATTTGTTCTTAGTAGCTTTCATTATTTTATTAAAGTCCGCCTCATGGTTTTCCTCTATCAAATAACTACATCAAAATCGGTTATCAAAAACGGAAACTATATTTTTTTTTTAAATAAAACGTAGCCCCACACTAGGATTTATTCCTGTGTCGTGGGTGCGTTTACAAATATGAAAATTCACATACACAAATACACAGACCGAAACAAATAATTGTGGATCACACAAAGATTTGTCCCGTGCGGGAATCGAACCCGCGACTATTAGACACAGTGGGTGGAGCGGCTTAAGCTCTTAACCACTGCGCGTAATCGTCCGTCAACGTGCATCAATAACAAAATATGGATAATGAATGCGGTAACGAATGCATTACGATTATTATATGAGAAATCCAAAAGACACGAACTAGCTACTAATTTATTACCTACAATTTTAAATTAGTTGTATGAATGGATTGTTTTTTGGTAACTCACAGAATAAACTTGGTACAATTAAGTGCATAGAATGGAACTGCATACAGGGACAGATCGTTGAAAAGATAGCCGGCAATCTGCTGCCGAAAAAAAATTTGTATTGCCGAATTTGGTTATTCGCATGCAGATTGGAGATCGATCGTTTTTTTTTATTTAAAAACATCGCAGCCACACTAGGATTGGGTGTATTTACAAATATAAAAATACACATACTAGGCATGCCTTTTAAGTTCTGTCTTTTCCATATGTCCTGGCAATTTTGAATTTGGAACTGTTCTATATTCGAATGTGTTTAAAATTTGAATCTCAAAACAGTTGAAAGTATTAGGATTAATGCTATTGTTTAGTCACAGCGTCGATTGGTATCTGTCAGGTTACTTACGAAAATGAATCTTTCTAAGGAAAATGTTCGTGCAATAATTTTCTACAACTTTAGAAGAGCTAACATCTGTGTTCAGTGATGAAGCCCCATGTCTGCGGACTGTCGAACGCTGGTATTTAGAATTTCAGCGTGGACATACTAGTGTTAGTGAATCTCGCGAAGGACGCCCAAAATCCGCCTTCACTGAAGATAACATCGTTGCTGTGAGACAACTAATTCTCGAAGATCGTCATGTGACGTATCGAGAGATAGAGGCTCTATTAGGCATCTCAGGGACAACCATTCAGAAGATCTTGCATGAAGCGCTTGGTGTGAGAAAGCTAGTTTGCCGTTGGATACCGTAGCTGCTTTCCGACGATCACAAGGCGGCCCGCGTCAGATGGTGTAAGAAAACTCTGCAAAGGTTCAACCGAGGAGAGTCAAATCACGTCTACGACATCATCAGTGGTGACGAATCTTGGATCTATGCCTACGATCCTTATTCCAAACAACAATCTACAATCTGGGTCTTTCAAGACTAGCCAAAGCCGACTAAAGTTGTTCGTTCTCGAAGCACTTCAAAGAAGATGGTGGGCACGTTCGTTGGAAAAACCGGCCATGTTGCGACTCTTGCACTTGAAGATCGTAGAACGGTTAACGCAGAGTGGTATACCACAGTTTGTTCACCACAAGTCATCGCCGAACTTCGAAACTCTAACTCAAAGCGACGCATCCACCTGCACCACGACAACGCAAGCTCACACAGCGCTCGTCAAACGATTGAGTATTTGAAGCAGGAAAAAGTAGAAATTCTTGACCATCCTCCATACAGTCCTGACCTAAGCCCTAACGATTTCTTTACATTTCCTAAAATTAAGAAAAGTCTTCGTGGGCAAAGGTTCCAGTCCGGTGAAGAAGCAGTCGACGCTTTCAAGTCAGCCATTTTGAACACCCCCACTTTAGAGTGGAATAAATGTTATAATAACTGGTTTGAGCGAATGGAAAAGTGTTTTAAGCTACGTGGTGAATACTTTGAAAAACAATAGAAAGTACAATAAGGTTCTAGTTGTGTTTTTTTATTCAAACGACAAAACTTAAAAGGCTCGTACACAAATACCCCGACCAAAACAAGTACTTGTGGATCACACAAAGATTTGTCCCGTGCGGGAATCGAACCCGCGACTATTTGACACAGTGGGCGGAGCGGCTAAAGCTCTTAACCACTGCGCTAAATCGCCCCTGACTGTTGATAAAATTTACCACAGTTCAGTGCAACGCATCTTTCGACCAACATCCCAACATTTGGACAAACCCTTTATCGCAGAATTTGAAAAGACCAAATAAACAAATTGAAGAGAATACGCAACTGTTAGTACTTCGACCAAAACTATTGCATTGTATCGAAAACTCGCAAAGTTTATTCTACACCAACCGTAAACACTAGAAAAAAATATTTCTTTTACCTACACACCCTTACTACCTATCAATCTAAATTATTACTTGCGTTACACTCAATAGAGTTCACTATTATTTGCCCTCATGTGTCACATGTAGGTCGAACTTTGACGATGTAATTTGACCTTTAACTTAATCAGTTAAAGTTGAATTTTCTATTTGTCCCAACACATTCTTCTACATTCTGCATAGGATACACTAGAGTCTACACGTGTTTTCGATCTCTTCGTCAAATATTGACGATGAAATTTCGACCTTTATTGCACGATATGTTATGATTGATTTTGCTTTGTACAGTTTTATGATTTACACGTCCTCTATCCAACACTTTTGTCCAAACCTTATCAATATAATTTCAACCTTATAGTCCCCCAAAATAAAGTTTATTTTACATTGAATCGCTGTTTAGGGTTGCCACAACTTAAGAGTAACATTTGGCATGCTTTGTTGTGCATACCCGTAACCACTTGAAGCTGATTGAAAACTAACTATATCTTTGTATGTTTGTTTGTAGAGATAATAACGTCGAGTTGAGTGGGCATCTGTATTAGTTTTGATTAGACCCGGTGGTCTGGAGGAGTAGAGTAATATGTTTAAAAGAATACAGCCACTTTTAAGGGAATTCAAGTAATTTATATCGACGTTAATTATTCATAATTGACTGCCTCGTTGGTCTGGTGGCAAAGCGCATCGCTTTGTGATCACGAGGTCCTGGGTTCAAACCCTAGGTCGGACAAATGTAGCTTTTCTAACGAAAAATTCCCAGTATGAGTCCGGAGTCTGGAATCGTGCCCGGTATATGGCAATAGGCTCGCCCCCTATTACATGGGACCTAACATCGTCGGCGAAACGTGGGTTTACTTAGTACACTTCTGCCACCCCCTCTGGGGAATATAGGCGTGACGGTTAATTATTTAACAATCTATTTCGCAAAAAGGAGGTGTTTCATCTGTTGGCATTTTTTCTTAATGTGTGTTCGTTTAGAGCAGTGATTCCCAACTTTTTTTCTCATAGACTACTTTCAAAATTGAGCTGGTTCCGGTGGGCCTACATTTCTACCATATTCCCAAAACTCGACAAAAAATGTGAAGATTAGATCTAACTATGAAAAATTTACGTTGCGGCTGAGTTCCAACCAAGAATTAATAGTTTTCGAAAAAGAAAGTAAGAATTGATTGGTTAATTACTTAATTGATTGTACTGTGAGTGGATGTAAAAAAAAGTAAAGTTTGCCAATCAAAAAAGTAATTCCTATCAACTTTACTTTTTTGACATCTAATCACAGCACAAGGAACCAATCAATTCTCACTTATTTCATTTAGAAAACTCCCCACTCGGAGTGGTAAAAATAAAAAGTAAAATAGTATATTTTTTAGTGTTGTATATATCCAAATATGTAATTATTACACTATTAATTACTACTGTTATCATATTACAATGTAATATAATTAATAAGTCGTAATATAATTAAAATGAAACATTAATAACGTAACGTAACTTCTATAATGACAATCACAAAATAGTTATAATTTTAATGGGATTTGGCTTCAGTCTTGTTAGGAATAACAGCAAATCTCCCCGTTCCGTGATATTCTATCTGCTCCTTTTTTTTGTTAAAAGGTTTGTAACGACACTAAAACTTTTTTCAACAAGATATGACGAGGGAAACGCTATCAAAAGCTTTCTCACAATTCCCCACAGTCTAGGATATTTTTCGGATATTTCTACCTGCAGCCAAAATGTTTGATACCCTCTTTTAAATCCACCTTCAGCTCCTCATTAGAGCTAAGCTCGAGTAGCTCCTCTTGTAATATCACATTCTCCACTTCCGTTTTATCAAATGGATTTATGATCCATGGTGGTATTTCCATCGTCAGAATATCTTCAAATCTGATTTTGAAGTCATCATGCAGGGCAATTAAATATTGAACGTATGTCTGAATATCCTCATCAAGGCATTCTACCTGTGACAAGTTTGAAAACTGGGAAAACTCGCGCCGACTAATATTTTGCTTCATAAATTTCAATTTTCCAAGAAAAGCTGAAATTACACCCTTTGTTTTCATTAAATTGAGGCTGTTCCCTTGTACTTATAAGTTAATGTCATTATTTTTTTTAACAAATCTGTCAAATACGCGATGTCTGCTTTCAAATTGATCAGGTTTTCTTTTACATCTGGATCTTTACTTTCCAGGAACTCTAAAACTGATTCAAAAAGTGAGTGCAATCTTGTTAAACATGCACCTTTCGACAACCAGCGTACTTCAGTATGTAAGAGCAATCGTTGGAAGTCTTCATCATTTTCATCGCACAATTGTGCAAATAAACGCGTATTCAACGCATTGCTTCTTATTTTGTAACCTGAATTAATCACAAATTATAGCGACTGGTGCAATCTTTCACTCAAATTTTTCGCTACTAGGTGTTGTCGGTGGATGACACAGTGAATTGCAGTTACGTCTGCTATAATTATTTTAAGATGGCTTATAAACCCACAATATCGCCTGACCATGGCAGGAGCTCCATCTCTTGCCACTGAAATAACGTATGTGAATGTAAACGATTTTTCCTAAAAATAATCACTCAGGACATTAAATTGATTCACCTTTAGTGTCCGTCACCAAAGTTTTCGCTAATAGTAGCTCTTCATGAATTTCTTCGTCCATAACAAATTGAATATTGCCAATAATAATTCTTCATTACCAGGTAAAGTTGTTTCGTCCAGTTGAATAGAAAAATGAGTTGTTTGCAGAAAATTACACAAGAAACTTTCAATATCAGAGCTCATTTCATCAATACGTCTTTGTACAGTGTTGTTACTCAAAAGAACTCTTTTGAGTATGTCAATTGGAGATTTGTGCAGAACAGTTTTTAAAACCACTTCAACAGCGAGTAAAAGTAAATGTTCTCCAATAGTGTGCGGTTATCCTGATTTCGCTATAAGTAATTAGATATTGTAAGATGACCGCAAACCATCATCTTTACATTCAGATGTTAAAGCGAACATATATACTCCCCTATAGCGACAGCCCAAACTGAAGCCTTTCCTCCTTGATGCCCTTTAGCTAGTTGCCCTTCTGACCTTCTAGCTGGAGCGTAACTGTTGCACGCTCGTTCTTTTGTCCGGTGAAGCTGTAAAGGCTCATCGTCAAACAGCGTATATCATTTACATACACATTAGTACGTTTAAAATATTGTACCTCTCTAAAGTATACCAAATTCTCACGTCCCTTACCATCCAATTATTGGAGTGATAATAGAGAATAGCGTGGAGAATTGAATCATAGCCGGCCTCAAATTGAAAACAGAATACCACTCATAAAATCACAAGCGGACTCAAAATTATTTTACTATTATAAATAGGCCGAACTTTCACACGTTGACAAAGAGATAATTAACCCTATCATACTCGCCGCTTTTTAAATACCATGTAATTGTTGACACTTATCCCACTTGAGGCCGATCGTGTCACATTTAGTAGTAAAAGTACCAGTAGTGCCGATTAGTGTTCAAGTGTCATTTTAGGATCGCGTATTGTGAAAAAAGTGAATAAAAATAGACACACAAAGTTCACACGGTACTTTTTTGGTATATTCCCATGCGTGATATTTGGAACGAAAAATAAATGCTTAAACGATATCGTATACGGATATTAAAATTGGGTAAATTTTATTTTAAAATTGGCTTATGTATTACTAAAAGAATGCAATAGTAAATTGTATTTTAAGCTTGATTTTAGATTTTGTTAACCAATATGGTATTGTTTAGACTTTAGAACACCTTAAATACCAATTCTGAGTAATTACCTTCACCTACGAAGATAACTACTGCAAGACTTAATAATTAAGGATCACTTAAACGTATTCTTACTTAAACTCTACTCTACTAGCAATTTCACGTTTCTACTATGATCTATAGATCCTAAATCATCGAATATATTGTATAAGAAACTGCACTTTGACCACAAAAATATAATAAGAAGACATTCTTACGATCTGTGTGACAAATACTAACTTTCTGACATCCTGACCCCCCAATACCCCAAGCAGGGGTGGCAAAGATGTACTATGTGCACCCACTTTTCGCCGACCATGTTAGGTCCTATGTAATAGAGGGAGAGCCCATTGCCATATGTGAACGGATGCAGGAGGTTAGCGAGCTAATTGATTTGGTAAGATATAATGCAGAAAGATATGAGTCTCTGACCAACAATATCTCGTGTGCCTGTGCCCCTTCGAAATCTATTCCTGGACTGCCTAAGACCAGGCATGTAATACCCGTGCAAGAAACTAGTAATTCGATAGTGAGTTATAGAACATTAGTTTTCTCAGACCAAATTGGAGCAGGCTTTGGTGCACTTCTACATAATGAACTTAATCAGATTGCAACCAACTTCTGTTATAATAATTTGCCCTGTAAGTTATTGATAGATAGAATTTTACTGACAAAAATAGATAGTACCACTACAGTTGTTTTGTTGTTTGGTAACAGTCTAGGCATCCAAAAAAAGGACATTGTGGATGGTATTAACACCTTATTAAAATTAAACCTAGGAAAATTAATGTTGTGTGCCTTTCCTTACTCTGACTACCTGTCAGAAAAACAAAATAAACTTATTCACTACTTGAATAATTATATGTATATGATATCATGTCAACATGATAATGTTTTGTTTTTTGACACTAATAAGTTTGTTAGTGGATTTAAACTGACACAGGAAGGTATGTTTCTTCCCAAGAAATGCAAAAAAAACAATGGCTACTTTGATAGCATATAATATTAACTCCGTTATAAGTAATATAACGAAAACTAGGGTAAGAGACGAGCTAGTATTATATAGTTATTCTAATAATACTGTGATAAACTGTTTAAACGACCGAGGCTGACAACAGAGGTACATACTAGTATCTCTAGCAAATCACATATTTTAAATAAGGAGGAAGAAAGGCCTGGTACTTTGAAACTTTTCCATCAGAATATACAAGGATTTTCTTCAAAATCATTAGAGATAGAGTTATTTTTGGAAAAAACTAAATATGATGTTATTTGTATTTGTGAACATTGGTTTAAATCGTATGAATTATTAATAAATTATAACAATTATTCCGTCTTAAGTTACTATACTCGTAAATCCAAGCTTCATGGAGGTACATTAATTTTGGTTAAAAAAAATATCAAGTCGAGAGAACGTAGAGATATAGTTGAGCTTTAGTTGAACAGTGTGTTGAAATTTCTTGTGTTGAGCTGGATAAGCATATTATTGTGTGTATTAGTAAAATTTTGACTGTTTGGGAGTCTGTATACAGACTCCCAAACAGTCAAAATTTTACTACATTTGAATCTGTAATGGAAGATGTGCTGAATAAAACTTTCATGAGTAACAAGTCTGTTGTAGTTTGTGGTGACTTCAACATAAATATTTTAGAAAAAACATAGTATAGTGACAGACTCTTACGTTTATTCAATTCTTTTAAGTTAATTAATGTTTTCCTCGAACCGACTCGAATAACATTAACTTCTGCTACATGCATTGACAATATTTTTTGTAATTGCGATTATATAGATCAAGCAGTAGTTAGTTATCTACAATCTGATCACACTGGGCAAACAGTCACTTTCCTTAATATTACACCATTGAGAAGTGTTAAAGTTAAATCTAGAAATTTGACGGACGATTTAGCGCAGTGGTTAAGAGCTTGAGCTGCTCCGCCCACTGTGTCGAATAGTCGCGGGTTCGATTCCCGCACGGGACAAATCTTTGTGTGATCCACAATTATTTGTTCCGGTCTGGGTATTTGTTTGTGAATTTTCATGTTTGTAAACGCACCCACGACACAGGAATAAATCCTAGTGTGGGGCTACGTTTTTAAAAAAAAAAAAATATATATAACACCTGCAACATTGCATACATTTAATACAGCTTTGAGTAATAAATTAGATATTTACACGAGTAACGCAAACGAACCTCATAAACTGTATGCTGATCTTTTTTCAATTATACAGGTACAATTTACTAGTAGCTTTCCCATTAAAATGAAAAATATCAAACCCAAGTTCACCTTCTGTGATTGGGCCACCGCTGGAATTCTTAGAAGTAGGGAAAAGCTATATGAATTATATGACCTAAAATCCCAAACGAATAGTGAAAGTTTTGCAAGGTATGTTGCAAATTATTCTAAAACGTTTAAAAGAGTATGTAAGGCAGCAAAAGCGCTACATATAAGTAAAAGAATTAAATCTGCAGATAACAAAATTAAGGTCACCTGGAAAATTGTTAATAGTGAAACTGGGAGGTCTAAGCACCGCAGTGTGGACTTTACTCTAGAGACTGCGCGTGGGCTCATTCAGGCAGATAGTGACGTAGCTCAAGAATTCGAATTTTTTTTTCTAATATTCCGGTAGAGACAACAAAATCCTTAAATTGCTCTTCTTCCCTTGCAATTTCTTTTGTTAAAAGCAACATTACTCTTTGTCCGGTGGAGTTCGGGTTTGAGTACACTAATCCCCGGTCTGTTATCAAAGTCTTGAATAATTTAAAATTAAAAGTAACTGAAGACTTATGGGGAATGTCGGTAAAAGTGTGTAAATCCATTATACATACAATCGCGCCACACTTAGCTGTTATTTTTAATATGTGCGTAGATCAAGGAGTCTTCCCGAATTTAATGAAATTTAGTTAGGTAATACCACTGTTTAAATCCGGCGATAGTAAAGATGCCAACAACTTTAGGCCAGTGTCTGTCTTGCCAGTGCTCAGTAAAGTGTTCGAAAAGATAATGCTCATGCAAATGCTAGATCATTTTAACGCAAACAACATCCTGCACGATCAGCAATTTGGTTTTACCAAAGGGCGTTGTACTACTGACGCCGGTGTAACTCTAATAAAGCATATCTTCGATGCCTGGGAGAACTCACAGGACGCCATTGGCATTTTTTGTGATCTTTCCAAAGCATTTGATTGTGTGAAACATGAAACACTGCTGCTTAAATTGGAGCACTATGGTATCCATGGTAAAGCACTTAATCTTTTAAAATCTTACCTAGAGGACAGACAACAGTGTGTTCAAATAAATCAAACCAAATCTCTAGGCTCTTTAGTTAAAATGGGCGTTCCACAGGGATCGATACTGGGTCCGTTCCTATTCTTAGTTTACATAAATGATCTACCTGAAGTAATTAAAAATCGAGCGAAGATAGTGTTATTTGCTGACGATGCCTCTTTGATTTTTAAAGTAGGTAGACATGTTAATAACTTTGACGAAGTAAATGACGCTATTCTTCAACTACATAACTGGTTTACATCCAACAATTTAGTGCTCAGTAACAAGAAAACTAAATGTATAAGGTTTTCTTTGCCAAATGTAAAAAGTACTGTACATGATATTATACTGAACAATGAGAAACTTGAGTTAATTAATGATACATCTTTTTTAGGGATTACGCTTGACTCCAAGTTACAATGGGGTCCTCATATTGAGAATTTAGGTAAACGGCTTAGCTCCGCTGCCTATGCCGTAAGGAAGATCAGACAACTAACTGATGTGGATACCGCGAGGATAGTCTATTTTAGCTACTTTCATAGTGTCATGTCTTACGGTATATTATTGTGGGGTAGGGCAGCGGACATTGAGTCTGTTTTTATCTTGCAAAAAAGGGCTATTAGGGCCATCTATAACTTGAGTAGTCGTGACTCTTTAAGAGAACTGTTCAAAGTAGCTAATATCATGACGGTCCCATGTCAATATATTTATGAAAACATTATGTATACTAGAAAAAATTTAGATCTTTTTAATCAGCTAGGTGATAGGCATTGCTATAACACACGACATAGAAATAAATTAGACCAACCGCAGTTTCGTCTGTCAAAATATCACACGTCTTTCATGGGGCACTGTGTTAGATTTTATAACAAAATTCCCATTGACGTCACTAAACTTAGTGAAAATAAGTTCAAAGCTTGTGTAAAACGAACACTTTGTAAGCAAGCTTATTATTCAATAGAAGATTATTTAAAAGATAAAAATGCTTGGATAGATGCTATTCCAGCTCCACTTGAGTCATGACAACCTATTCAACTGTTGTTAGTTAACATTACCTCTCTTCCTTCTATTAATTTAACACAATATGTACTTTTTTTGTAAATGAGGGAACCATGTAGCCATTCTCATTCACTTTTTTAACTTAGACTCACCTGATGACCAACCTACATTGTTCTCCCATACCCTACAACAGAATGTAGATGAAAAAGTTTGTAATTTCTTATTTTAAAAGAGTAACCGTGGAGTTTTTTGCCCTTCTTCTCCACAGGAATGACATTCCGAAGTGGCGGTAGAGTCTTTGTTACTTTTCTGACGATTCATAAATACTGTAATCGTTTACATGAATAAAAAATATTCTGATTCTGATTCTGATTCTTATGCTACAATTTTAGATTGTCTAACCTAGGATTTGAACTTTGTGAGCTCTACGCACTTTATTCACCGCTAGAACTACGAGGCAATATTTTCTTTTACCACTTGTGGCTCACCCACTTAGCCAAACAAATAAGCGATATCGTCTACAGATTAGAGTTATACGTTTAAGTACTCGTGTAATGAGAGCCACACTCTACGCCACTGCGTCGACATGTGTGAAAACGTGGCGGTCGCGTGCCCGCCACGTGCGACGTATCATAAACTGCTTGTGTTGTAATCAAGCTTATTAGACTAAATTTTCACCGAAAATAGGAGCTCGTAGCCATTTGGGACCGCGGTGCTCTTAGCGATTACCAAGGTCAAGGTTAAGGAGAGTTCAGCTCGGACTGATCAGATGACTGTGGCAATCCCATTTTTGTGCGACTTAGTTTTTTGTAAGGCACGTTAAGTTTTAGCTCGCGGCGGCAACTTAATACTTGTTAACCCAATTTTCATGCCATATATGACAAGAGTCTCCGTAACCGGCGAGTGTGTATGAGACGAACTATGAGAGTGGAGGAAGCCAGAGAGGTATGTAAGGAAAGAACCTGTTGGAACTCTGTACTCTCTGTCTACCCCGCGAGGGAGCTGGCGTGATGATATAGATAGATAGATAGATATGACTTAATAAGCAGGGCAGTGACCAGCCGCCGAATTCGCATTGCATTCATGTCACCTTCACTCTCACATCCATGTCCAGAAATTAAAATAGAAAAAAATTAAAAAAAGTTTAAGTGTTTACAATTATTACTTCTTCAACACATTGACCAGTACAATGGAATGTTTAACTTGTTTTCTTACTCCTAATCCTTATTTTATTCTAAAAAGTATATTGTCGATTTTATGGAACGGTTGAGTGTGAGACACACTAAAATTACTCAACATTAATGTTTTTGTGTTGAATAACCATCTATTATGTTAAGCCATCGATCTCAATATCGACGTTTAATTAAATTGGACCATCTCTCTATATCATCACGCTAATCCCTTGTGGGGTAGGCAGAGAATACAGAGTTCCAACAGGTACAACCTTCTTTCCTTACATACCTCTCTGGCTTTCTCCACTCTTATAGTTTGTCCCATACACGCTCGCCGGTTACGCAGACTCTTGACTTGCCCTTTAGATAAGATACGGTGTAGTAATTAATACTATATAGTCAAATCATAATATAGCCACCGTACAGTATGTAGATTAAAATATCGTATTGCAATGCGTGTTAACAAGTGGCAAAGCGTGCCACACGCGTGCATGACGCGTGTCGTACGCACGTGGCGTATCATAAACTATTTATGATACCCAGATTGTGGTGGACAGTTCTTTATTTAAGTATCAATTAACACGGTACAAGTGACCAACTGGTTAATTATTTCGGAGAAGTGATGTATATTATTTGCCCAAGTATCTATTAGAAGTACCTATATCTTTTTATTATCTTAGATTATCTAGGGGCTTTTATCATACAAGGTATATCAGCCACAATATACATTAATCTAACAGAAATGAAGAGTCATCTTCTAAAATAGTCAAGGATCGTACTAAGTGAAGATCCATGGCAAATAAATTTGTCGAGAACCGCCGGCCGGTGCAGACCACCACGGCGATACATACCCTCCTCTTCTCCTCCTCCTTGAGACACCCTTGAGCTAGTTGCCCCTTTGCCCTTCTGGCTCAAGCTTAATGGTTGCAAGCTCGCCCCTTTGTCGAGAAGTGGGATTAAATATGGCATTAAAAATATAATGTTTTTGGGTCTATTCGCTTAGGGCACTGTTTAATATTTACCTAGAAAATTGACAAAATTATGAAAATTTCATCAGTGAGAGTGTTTTGTAACTAATGGTAGAGGCAATAATCGATTATTGCTTTTGTATTTATTTATTTATTTCAGACACCAAACAGAATACAATCGTTACAAATTCAATTTAAAGACTAAAACTTAATTAACTAGATTATATTCCAAAGCATGTTTCCTAATATACATTACTAACGTGCAAACTGGTATTATTAATAGATTACCTAATGTTGGTAATCTTTACATAATATAAGATCGGCATGAGTTTTAAAGAGAACAGATGTAACAAAATACAGTAGTAGACAAGTCACAAAGGAGGCTTAAATAGTTTAAATTAAAATAAGCCTCTCGCTCGGCAGGTAAAGGTGATATAGACGAAAAAATTCAAAGCTACTTAACCGTGACTATTTATAGCGCTGAGTCAAATAGGCATATTAGGCCTATAATGCCCATAACTAAATTGGTTAGGTATTCGATTTGAATATTAATTTCCTTAGACCCTTTGAAAATGATTCAAATTTGCCATCCATTATGTCCAGGCATTTATATTGCCAAGTCATTAAACGAACGACACATTCTTATGACCGGATTGTAGTATGAGGTTTATAAGAACATAAATTGGCAATACGAAGATGTTTGGATTCCGGATCTTGTATCTGGTGTTAAAATTTATTAAAGATAGCAATTTGGGGGAATCTATGCGGAAGTGAATAATTTTGTGGAAACTTTACAATTCAATGTAATTACGTCTTAACGACAGTCTTTGGACGTTGAATCTGGTAAGTCTGTCCTCATAACAAGATATGGAACGGCTTACTTCCATATGGTAACATATCGTCTTTAGGTATTTATTCTAAATGCCTTCAATGCGATCACTATGTACAGAGTAAAAGGAGACCAGATAACAGAGCCGTACTAAAGTATTGACCTAGCTATAGTACAATAGAAGTAAATAATGAGGATTTTTCAATGGCTTGGACGTTCTAAAAATAAACCCGAGTAGTTTTGTTGCTTGCAGTTATGTAGCTTAGCATATATACAAGGTGTAACATAATAAACGCAAGACCTCAGACACCCTGATTAGAGAATTGCTTCATAAATTCAAAACGAAAACCAAATTTCCAAATTTAAAGGTTTTTACACTTTTTTAAGCACTTTTATACCCTAATTAACAATGAAACTTGTACGTGTATGTGTGCGTTTTGAGAAGTACGTTTTAGGTATGCATGTGACATATCCTTATTGCTATGAATCAAGCTTAAGCCGCTCTGCCCACTGCGTCTAATAGTCGCGGGTTCGAGTCCCGCACGGGACAAATCTTTGTGTGATCCACAATTATTTGTGCCAGTCTGGGTATTTGTGTATGTGAATTTTCATGTTTGTAAACGCACCCACGACACAAGATTAAATCCTAGTGTGGGGCTCCGTTTTTTTTAAAAAAAGAAAGAAGAAAAAAAAATAATAAATTTGGTTTTTTATAGCGCACTGAAGGAGTAAAAGCATTGTTTGCATTTAAAAAAAAATGTAAGATACATTAAAAATTTTTGTAATCAATTCAATTACCGATTTAGAACAAACTATTTTCAGGTCTTGCGTTTATTATGTTACAGTAGTTGTAATGTTTACGAAATGTTAATTGTTCGTCAAATTTTTCCGGTGAAGCTGTAAAGGCCAAACGGCCAACAGCGTAGATCATTTACACACAAACGAATATTGTTTTAATCGCGTACAAGTGTAAAACTATTACAATTGTATTCACTAGTCGTACGTCAATTTCACCTAATAACGCCTTAATCGATTTACATACAGTTTGGCAGAGGACTTAGTACAAAAATTTTGACGTTAGCTTAAGGCTAGCCAGTTGATATGCTATCCTTGTTATACTACAATATATTAAATAAACATGAAAGTGACAGCACGCTTACTCGCTAACGACAATCTTTGCGTGCTAAATCGCGCGTCTAACAAATAAAAACTAATGCAAAATTAAATATACTGTCATGCCTATATTCTCCAAGCGGGGTTAAGGTGTACTGAGTACATCCACTTTTCGCCGACGATGTTAGGTTTCATGGAATAGAGGGCGAGCCTATTGCCTTAAACCGGGCACAATTCCTAACTCCGGACTCATACTGGGAATTTTTCGTTAGAAAAACTAAATTTGTGCGACCTGGAATTTGAACCCAGGACTTTGTGATCACAAAGCGATGCGCTTTGCCACTAGACCAACGAAGCAGTAAAAAATAAACACATCATGATTGAAATAATATAATCTAACAAGCGTTAAATGAAAACCAATAAATATCGAATAGAGGGACCAAGTTCGACTCCCACGCGTGACGAATTTGCCAATAACACGCCAATGTCACGGCCATCGGCGTAATTGGATGAATGACAATATTTGTATTTGTATCCGGATTATGAAATACGCTACTTTTTACTACTACTCTGATAGCATTGAGCTGTAATACTCGTAATGTATGTACCAAGTATATAATTCGACGGACAATTTGGTGCAGTGATTCAGAGCTTAAGTCGCTCCACCTACTGGGTCGAATAGTCTCGGGTTCGAATCCCGCACGGGACAAATCTTTGTGTGACCCACAATTATTTGTTTCGGTCTGGGTATTTGTGTATGTCTATCTATCTATCTATCTATATCATCACGCCAGATCCCTTACGGGGTAGGCAGAGAGTACAGAGTTCTAACAGGTTCTTTCCTTACATACCTCTCTGGCTTCCTCTACTCTCATAGTTCGTCTCATACACGCTCGCCGGTTACGAAGACTCCTGACTTGTCCTTCAGATAAAACCCGGTCTATTTGGTCATCGTAAGATAGTCTAGGTCTTCCCCGGTTTACCCCTTTGTGTATGTGAAATTAGATATTTGTAAACGTACCCACAACGTTTTATAAACAAGAAAATAAGGCGCTCTTAGCCCTGCAGGATGCTAAGAATAGTAATTAACACGGTTAAACAGCACAGCGTTTATCTATGTCGTTCAGAGACTGAGATAGGTGGCCGTTTGTATAATTTATTTCCAGATTCGAGCGTCTCGAAAAGCACATACGTAATTATTAAGCCGAGTTGAAAGCCTTTGATAAGTTCCAACAACAGCAGACTACAAATTTGCCTCTAACAATCCGCACTGTACATAGAATATATTCTCTCTCATTTGTCAGAGAAGGTATTTGTACAGCAGGCATGTCAAACATGTGGCCCACTAAGCATTTTCCTGCGCTCCGAATCAATTTTGAAAACAGCCAGATAATAAGGCCCGCGAGCTTGTTAAAAACTGTTTTGGAAATGTAATAAATATGCTTGTGGTATAATAGTAATTTTATTCGTTAACATTTTCAGTTATTTCTCTTCTTTAAGATTAGGTTTTGGCCCACCTAGTCTACGGTCTACATGCTTTTGGCCAACCAGTGACTTTCAGTTTGACATGGCTGTTGTACAGCAATAGGACAGCATAGACTGATTTATTTATATCACGGTATAGTAATACTAGTTAATAGTATGCAAGCAGTGATAGCCTAGTGGTTAGACCGTTGGACTGCAAAGTCAAAGGTCTTGGGTTCAACCTAGGCACGCACCTCTATCTTTTCGAAAGCAGGTGCGCATTAAAACAAAAAGAAATTATCACTTGCTTTAACAGTGAAGGAAAACATCGTGAGGAAACCTGCATGCCTAAGAGTTTTTCGAACGTATGTGAAGTTCGCCAAGCCGCACTAGACCAGCGGGGTGGACTATGGCCTAAACCCTCTCAATTTGAGAGGAGGTCCGTGCCCAGCAGTGGGACAGTTTCTTAACAGGGCTAATATAAACAAAAAGATAGTAATATTAACCCCTTTGGGGAATGGTTTGCAAAAATCGTACACCTTAATGCTCAAATTTCTGTGCAACATTTCATCTACACCCACCGGCTTAAGCTATACGTTGTCTGTCAGTGCTAGAGTTTATTAAGTAAATATTCCTTTTCTAAAATCCATCCAATAAACAATTTGACCGATTGGTGCGGTGTCAAACCGTTTACCCTTATCGCCTGTATACCACAGCCCATCTGTCGCGATGCGTCGATGCACCGAGAACAATGATGCATTCATACGGCGATTTTTTTTATCGAAAAAATGTATTTCGACCCAAAAAACATGGTGCATACATAGTGGGGTGAAAGTGTCGGTTTAAAGTGGATTGAGGATGGATAATCGGGGTAATTAGGAAAAAAATGAGACAAAATAATCCTAGTAGGCATGTTGGTATACTACTAATGCAAAACGCGTTCTACAGTTCTATAAGCCAAAACCTTCGGTCATAACCCAAGTTAAGGAGTAGTCTCCTAATAGTTATTGTCTGCCACACGTACCAAGAGCAATGCAGTGGAGTCACTGTGACATCTTTTTTTTCGATATCTTTCTGAACTGAAGTAGAGGTATGTGAGATTTATACCACACAAAAACACCCGCGGTGACCTCATATAAACCCGTTAGGCTTCAGGATCTACAAACAGAACGTAACTGTAACTCACGACCGTCCTCCTTGAGATCGCTCGATCAATTGGACGTCAAGGACAGGAGCCACATTCCAACTCGACTGCAATCCACGGGGAGGCCGTCTTTTGAGTCCCGGATAGCAGAACTAATGCTGTGTCAACGTAGTAAATAAATTAAATTTACATTTTTGGCTTTCAAAAAGACCATCAAAAACACCTTTATTGTCCTTATATATATGTCTTATATCTACGTCCTGATGTTGATATCCTTCAGCCCCTGATAAACTTTAATAAAAACTCTCAAAATTATATCAATCATTAGCACAAAGCTACATGTAACTGAATATGTCCTTTTGATCCCTAAAACCCATTGCAAATCCTTAGGGAATGATCATGAATATCAAACGCGCATCGCATTAGGGTTCCGCAGTTATCTGATCCGGATTAAACCGGTAAAAAGCGGTCATTATTCCGCCTCCGTGGGCGGAATGGGATTTTATATTCCGTGCCACACCTCGGGCTATTGTTAAAGCGGATTGTCACTGGCATGGAAGACTGGTGTACGTTTTGCGATGATACAATTTACATATTGCTTAAAAAATAAATTGTTCCACAAACAGGACCAGGATAAATCCTGGTCCTAAGTCAGTGTTCGTTATTCAGGTATTAACGGAGAACTCTCAGTAGCAGTCTGGAATTGCGCCCGGTAGAAAGGCTATGACTAAACTTGCCCCATTAGAGTTGCCCCGAATAAATTTGCCCCTATTAAACACATTGAGAGTAAGCATCGTCGGCGAAATGTCACTTACACTTCGCCGACGTACTTAACATATACCTCTGTGACTCCTCAGAAGGGAATATACGCGTGACAGTGTTATTTGTTATAGATTCACTGTCACCTTCACCGATTTTTATTTTGTTTAAAGCTCTATGAAACCTTATACGGAAATTTACATTATGAAATTTACATATTCCCGCTACTTTCCGCATATTGCAGATCCATGGGTCAGACAGGATCTCTTGGTTACATTTACTTCCTTATCGAACGGCAGTCGTACAACTTTACAGTACAGTTTAGTAGAGAGAAATAGAGTTCTATTTTTACGAAATCTCTACTAGTATTACACACCAGAACATTATTTCGTTCCTTGCCTGTGTTGCAATTAGTTTTACTACCAGTATAGAGCAATAGTACTTTCCCGTATTAATGCCGACAGGCTTAGTAGTAAAATAGAATATCAATTTTTACATGTCACATTATAACTCATTTTCCTGTACTACTACCGATAAGCCACAAAAGAGAGAACATAAGAAACTGGTTTTGCTTGTTGTCTGTGATTTCCCCGAATTAAGATTTTCTCGCGCATTACTATCCAAATAATAAAACCAAACAGTAGTGGGGTATGAAGGCCGGTAATTAAATCTTAAGGGTGGCGGGTCGCGAGGGTGCGGGATCACAATGGCGCGAAGCCAGGTGCCGGTGCGCACAAAAGATTTGGTTGACTTTATTCTGTTTGTGATTTAGTAGTATCGGTCTTTGAGAGACTTTGTAAATATGGAATGGTTACTATATCTTTTGGTAGTGGTTCGAGGTAATACATAGAGTATTTAGTATGTCAAACAGGAATTTCAAATTACAGACGCTTTCGTCCAGAACTCAGGCCATTAAATCAAGTTGTCGCGGGTTCGATCCCCACACGAGACAAATATTCGCGTGACCCACAAATATATGTTTGGGTCTGGGTAGGGGAAAGTGAGGAAAATACGAACACCTAAGGGAAAACTTAAATAAAACAGTAGAATTTGATCACAGATTTTTTAATTTTTTTAATTATAAAGTTTACTTATCTGTCTAACTAATCCACTAATCAACATTTATATTTTTTTAATGAATTGCAACAATATGATAGAAAAACAAAACCCTTAGTGTTCGGATTTGCCCGATATTAGTCGGGTAAATACGAACACCAAGTGGGGTAATTATGAACTAACATTATTAACGACAGAGATCACATTTAAAACCCAACGATGTTGACTGTCCGTCAGTACAACTCTCGTGAGCCCATTTTTTGCACACGTAGCACATAATCCAGTCTTCAACGGGGGGATCTATATATTTATCTCTACAAAATATACAAAAATAGTCTTTAATTTCTTTTACGCCTTTTTCTTTTTTTTTGTATTTTGACTAGATTCACTAAAGTCTTTTATATTGTTGAAATTCTTTAATACTACTCTTTCAGGCTCCTTGTTTGAAGGTGTCTTGTTACTACATTTCAGTCTTTTTATTTGGTTTCCTTTTTTTGGCATACTGTCAGTTTTCTTCTTGATTTCTTCTGCTTTGGCTCTTTTTCTGTTTTCCTTTTCCTCTAACTGATCTTTTATAGGTATGCTTGTAAGAATAGTAGATTTTTTCTTCCTGATATTGCGTTTTGATATTTTTGGAGGAATAATAGGCAATTCAACGATCTCTAACAGGGAAACTGCATGCGTGCTTGCATCATCGCTTTGTAAATTAAGAGGACCTATATCGGAAGCTTGGACATCATGGTCTTCATCACGGTGATCTTGAGCTGCTGCGGTTAAAATAAATAAAAAAAACATGCGGCACTGCTGCGGTTACATCAGCATTATTGGGAGCATCAGCATCTGCAAAGTGAGAATGCATCAAGACATATATGACTCTCATGGTTATCTAAAATAAGCAAAACGGGGTCTTCCTTTATTTATTTATTTAATTAGATTCACCAACAGTTATGTACAATCATTCATTTGCAAGTGATACAAATTTTAAGTTCATGACCAATTGCATAACTAATTACAGGTGAATACAGCATGCATAACAAGTATTTATTCTATATATTATTGACGGATTATTGACAGATATATTATTACTTAGACAATCATAATTAATTATAAAATAAAATTAAATCACTAACTTTCAGAATGAAAAATAATAACAATAAAATGAAATACAAAGAAATATTAATTAATCACACTATAATAAAATTGCAAATATTTTAATTAATTTTTTTTTTAATTATTTAATGTCATGAGGTTTGGCAAATAAAAGTTGGGTAAGTTTTCGAAAATAAGTCTACGAAATTCATGCGATTTTACTGAAAATATGTCGATTGCGTCTATGCAATATTTATTAACAGCTCTGCACAACCTGGGAATCGGCGAATTGTATCCTAAAACCGTGCTCCGAAATGGATGAACCATTATTGCCATTGCTTTACGGGGTATCCGATGAGGGGCGTTAAACTTTAGACTTTTAATCAGCGATGGACAATCCAATTGGTTGTGTAGTAATTTGTACATGAAATTCAGATCCAGAAGCGCTCTTCTTTTTTCAAGCGATGGTGTATTAAAAAACGCAAGTCTTTCACTATAACTTTTATGACTTTTGGATATTCCAGCAGAAAATGCCAAATGCCACATGAAACGCTTCTGAATCCTTTCTAGTCTTAAAATATGTGTAGAATAATGCGGTCTCCAGACAGTGGGACAGTATTCTAGTATGCTACGAATCAAGGTATTGTACAATAGTATTTTTGTTTGCGGCTTTCTGAATGTTTTACAATTTCTTATGACGAACCCTAGCATTTTGGATGCTTTTTTAATTATCTCATCCATATGAGGTTGAAAAGTAAGTTTTTTGTCTAAATTAATACCCAGGTCTCTAATTGTGTCAACTTCACATATGGAAGTGCCTTCTATAGAATAGCTAGAATCAATGAAATGGAGTTTGCGGGTGAACTTCATGTGGTAGCATTTATTAGTGTTGAGGTGCATTTGGTTGTTGCTGCACCACTGGGTAATGTGTTCTATGTCCTGTTGTAAAAGAGCTACGTCGTAAGTATTTTTTATAATGCGTGAAATTTTTAGATCGTCGGCGTACATATAAGGTTCAGAATGTAGAAGGCAATTAGGTAAGTCATTTACGAAAATATTAAAGAGGATAGGACCCAAATGTGATCCTTGAGGTACACCAGAAGAGGCAGAGAACAAGTTTGACCTGAAACCATTAACTACGACGTAGAAGGAGCGATTCCTCAGGTAAGTCTCGATCAATTTAAGAAGACCTCCACAGAAACCATATACTGATAATTTGTGGAGCAGTATAGAATGGGGCACTTTATCGAAGGCCTTGCTGAAGTCAGTATATATTACATCTACCTGCTGACGACAGTCAATTGCCTCAGCCAAATCATCCACAAATGTGACCAAGTTAGTTGAAGTAGACCTTGCCTTGACGAAACCATGTTGATGGATAGATAAATACTGACTAAAATACTTTTGTATGTGAGGACAAATTAAGGACTCAAAAATCTTTGCTATGGTAGAGATAATCGAGATTGGACGGTAATTGTTCACGTCTTCCGTTCCCCCAGACTTATGAATAGGTACTACTTTGGCTACTTTCCACTCATCCGGAAATATTCCAGATGAGATCGATGTCGCAAAGATAATATGTAGTGGTATTATCAAGTTGGACGAACAATTTCTAATGAAAATTGGCGGAATACCGTCTGGGCCCGCACCCTTAGATATATCTAGACTATTTAGCTTTTTCATTATTGTTGTTTGGTCCACTACCACTGAGCCAAAACCAAAGCTTAACTTGTCTATAAGCTTTAAGTTATTCGACATAGTGAAGTTATTATTAGAATTCCCATTATTGTAGACCTGCGAGAACAGAGATGCGAACAAATTACATATCCCCTCACCATCGGAGCTGACAGAAGTTCCGTCAGTCATTTGGCTAGGATAAAAACTAGATTCCACTTTCTTAGACTTCACATATGACCAGAAGTATTTGGAGTTATGGTTGATTTTACTCTCTACATCGTCTATGTATTGATTGTAACACTTCTCAGCTATTTTTGAACACCTTTTGCTTAACAAATTAAACTCTATTTTGTCCCTTGGGTTCCGGTACTTTTTAAATCGAGAATGTATGTTATTTTTTTCTTTTAGTATGGCAATGAGGGATTTAGTAAACCACGGTGGATATTTACGGTTCCCAGCCTTTTTGCGAGGCACACGTTTGTAAATTACTTCCTTGAGTTTGGCATAGAATATCGATAGCATGGAATTAACATTTGTGCGTTGCGCTAATTCCATGTTCCAGTCAATCATTGACAGATCATTGTTAATCACTTCATAGTCAGCCTTGTGGTAGTTTAGCCTTCGATTATTAAGGTTGACAACAAGCTCTTTACTTTCCACGCTCAATACATCGACTTCAAGTGGTGGATGTAAAGGGTCAATCTGTGCAAGCGCGATTAGGGCTGCTGACACAGTACAGGATGGTACGTCTGACAGAACAAGATCTAGAAATTTTTGCCTGTTATTTGGTATTTGATTGAGCTGCCATAGGTTGGCAACATGTGCAAAATCGACCAAAAACTGACCCAATTTCGAGCACTGGCTTGTTGTAGCTCTTTTCCAATTAATATTACTGAGATTAAAGTCACCTAATATGCAAGAGCGACCTTCATAATGATCAAGTAGAGAGTTACAATTTTGAATATAGTGTTTCAAGATTTGACAATGGACAGGAGGAGGGAGGTAGACAGCACAGATAGCCAATTGTTTGAATGATTTGGAATGAGGTATATTTATCAAAACCCAAAGATCTTCACAATTACTCTCCCAAACCATCATTCGCGTACTCGTCAGGTGTTTCATGACTGCGACTAATACCTTACCTCCCTCCTTACCGCCATGGAAACCTGATGACTCTCTATCGCGTCTATATACTATATAACGGTCATCAAATAGTTCAGTGCTTAAGACGGCAGAGTTCAGCCAAGTTTCGGTTAACACAATGATGTCATAACTGCTAGTAATCAAGTTCTGAAAAAATAAGTGTGTTTTAGTCATCAGGCCACGAGTGTTTTGATAATATATTTTTATTTGTTTAAATTTTATAGTGTTACGTAATTGATTCGTGCATAGTAATTAATTTTTCTACTTTATATTATCCAAAACACTCATTTCCCTCACTACAATGTACTTATCGTGCTCGCTCTTGCGAATAAGAACACGGCCGTTCCTTACCCAGACGAACCTGTACCCCTTTTCTTTTGCAACTTTTCTCGCTGCTGCGTGAAGTGATTTATTTAACGGAGATAGATGTTCTGTGACGTAGACTGGTAGCTTCGCACCGCTGCATCCCATGTGTGAACTGTTGAGTTTATTCGCGGGGTTTGCCCTGTTGTAGCTTATGGTAGCCACCAAAAATTGATCTCGCTTATTTACGCTATTAAACTCTACTATAACCGATCGTGGGCGTGTGTTCTCAGGATTAATTTTAGCGGCCCTTGTTATACGCATGATATTGTCATCCTTTATTTCACATGATATACTTTTGCCCAACTCCTTTAAGATAGTGACTAAGTTTTCGGACCTTTTTTCGGGGAGACATTGTATTTCTATATTTTTGCACCGAGCATGTTGTTCAAGCTGGTTAATGCGTAATTTTAAATCTGTGATGGTGGAGTGCATTAAGGTACTTTGTTCCTGAACTTTTTTCACATTATTTTGGACTGCTTTTTGCTCATTTACAATGTCGTCGAACTGGTCACTCACAAATTGCATAGCTTGTTTTACATCTTGAAGCTCATTTTTTACCTGTTGAAGTTCGGCATCTAAAATTGCACGCATTTTTGAACTTAACTTGTCTGTTAGATCAGCTAAATGCGTTCTCAAAACATCGTCCATAATTTTGCGAATCTCATCGCGTGTTACTGGGGAATCCTCATTGCCAGAAGGTGGTGACAACGCCTGCCTCTTGGTAGGACGGAGAGTCACGTTCTCGCTTGGGTGTATGCGGGTATTATCGTTATTGCTGCCCTCTGGCGCATTATAGCGTTGATTCGTTGATTGACTCGTAGATGGCATCGTCCCGTGGAGTAATTTTATCTCGGAATGTGGTCTGATATCCTCCTTACAGGGGGTGTTTGGTGGTGTTCGTTTAAGCGGCATAATAAACAATTGTATTAATCAAAACCATCCGCAGAACAATAAAATTATTTCCTTGCCAAACTGTTCGAATAGTAAAGTTTCGTTGTCCGATGCACAGCGCGGTCACGGCAAGAACGACGTAAGCGCCGTGGATATCGCGTCGCTTACGCGTTACAGCAGAGCACTTCCCGATATCACTTTATGGCAGAGTAAATTAGTTATTGCTTTAATTTGTATGGTAATAGTCTTGTATATTACACTTTAGAATCATTACTCGATGCACAAAACAGCTAAAAACTAATATCACTTGTCGATTGACAACTTAAAATCGAGACCAGGTGACTTTATAACCGTAGAAACAATTTAAATATAGGAGACAAATTTAATAAGGTATTGTTTGCACGGTAGCCCGAGAGCGTGTTCCTTTGAAGGCTTTGCATATGAAATAAAGTGGTGTAACCAATCCACAAATAGGCTTTCATTTATCCATCCAGAGTCTGACACAGCCCCAACCATATTAGGGTTACTACCTTTTAGCAATTGTGGATTCATACGCTTCCTTTTGAATATAAAAAATGGAGGAATGTATTGGCCGGCTGCACTAAATGCACAAACAACTGTTGTTGTAGACCCCTTTCAGCACTCGTTGCCTTACCAACTTGTTTCTGACCTTTTACTGCCACTATTCTCTGATTTCTTTGGACCGTTGATATACCTGTCTCATCAACGTTAAAAATTTTATCAGGTTGAATATGATGTTTGTTTTGTATGGTCTTCAAATTATCATAAAAAAATTTAACGTCGGATTCATTGAACGCAGTGATACGATTCTTGTCTTTTCATGAAATTTTAGTACCAGTCTTTTCCGGCTAGCTGTTTCACTCGGTTGAAATTGTGCGGACGTTTGTTCTTCTCGGCATATTGGTACGCGATTCGGCGAATTTTTTTTATGGTTAGGCCATAATAGAGTTTACTGCATTTTATGATATAATCGACAAGTTGCGTTTCCTGATCGTTTGTAAATAAAGGTTTTCGTCCAGACCTTGGCTGTTTTAATACTTCTTTCTTTAGATGGTCAAAAATAGTTGTTTTTGGAACATTATAAGTTTCTGCTGCTTTACCGAGTGTGAGTTTTTTGGTTTTAACATCGTCTATAGCCTTTTTGAGATCTTCTAAACTGTACTTCAGTTCAGTCTTTCTTTTGTAAGTACGAGGCATCTGGAACAATAATAAAAAAAAGTTGAACGGGGAGCCAACAAACGGGAGTGGGGTAATGCCGAATGTTCGAGATTGCCCGACATGGAGTGTTCGTCTTTACCCCGCGGGATCGAAAATAATAAAATGTCAAAAATTAAATTAGGTTATATTTCTTTTGCCAACTACGTCATTATCATTTAGCTGATTAATATGTGATTATTCCACTATGTAAAAGCTGAATTACTATTGTAGATAGAAATAAAGCTACACCAACTTGAATTGACCAAAAAATTACATCTAAAACATACAAAATATTGAAAAATGCATACCTTGATAAGTACGTGCGTCCGCGTCTTCCATGTTGTTGTCTGGCACTAGTAGTGGCGTGATCTCCGAAATGGCGGCAAGTAAAATATGGCTATCTCTTTCTAACATATTAGAACCATTGAATTCGGCATTACCCCGCGTTCGCGTTTCCCCCACTTTCCCCTACTTGTGTATGTGGATGTCATGTTTGTAAGCGCATCAACGAGATAGGAATAATTTATAGTGTGGGGTTAATTTGTTATATTAAAAAATGCACAAACACCTAGACCAAGACAAATTATAGCGGGTATCACAAAGGTAAACAGGATATCTCTGCCACGGCTGATCGTACGTAGTGTATACACGTACCAGTACGCTACGGCCAAACCAATGTATTCAGCCACGGCGGTGGTGGCGTGGACGGCGGCGATCAGCTCCTGCAATAATATTTGTATGTATCTGAGCGGCGTCTGCACGCGTCATCATAGGGAGATCCTGATCGCCACCGTGATAGCCGCCGGGGACAACACCGCAGCCGCGGCTGAACGCTTTGGTTTTGCCGTACCTTAAAGGAGTTTATTTTTTAAACATCATTATTCCGTTCATATTCATTTATTTCACATCAATACTCTATGGTATAACATATATCATGATATAACATTTTCGTATCGTTTTTACGTTTCCTATAAAGACCATTGTTCTGCGCCCATACATGATTTGTCTCAGAACCAGCAATGAAAAAATATTGGTATGATTTCAAATCACCCATAAAATTCTCATAATCATTAAACGGACAAGCGCATATTGCACAAAAAGTATTAAATTTTGAGGTTATAATTCAGTAGCCATTAATACGTATGAGGTTATATGACATTCAGTAAAGAAGTTGGCGACTTCGATGTAAGTACTTACAATACTTTAAAATATTCGTTTTAGATTGCAAATTGTCCGTTAGATACGAAATATCTGCCATTATTTTAATAAATTAGATAAATAATGATGGCATGGGTCAAATGTTTGTTGGTTCTAGGGCAATTTTCAACAATGTCCTTTGTCAGGTAGAAATCACAATATCTTACTACCCCCACACCATTTTGGGAAAGCTTTCGCACCTTATTTAGAAAACATATAAAGTAATTTTGTTACTTATAAATCTTACCCACCCCTATTTTAAGATGATATCTCGGCACATTAGCGATAATCCAACAGATAAGAATCGCGTTTCACAATCATATCGTCCGTCCTCATCTTCCCCTACATGCGCCGGCGACTGTTATTTGTCAAAATCGTATCAATAATAGCAAAAATTTATCTGACCTACAATTATTATGATTTATTTTTTCAACAATTTATTAATTAATACTATTAATATTGCTGCCTTGTTAGTCTACAAAACGAGGTCCTGGATTCGAATCCTAGGTCGGACAAAGTGTAAATTTTTCAAAAAAAATATTTCATGAAGCAGTCTATATCTGGCATTGTATCCATTATAATAGCAATAGGCTTGCCTCCTATTCCACGAAACCTCACAGCATCGCCGAAAAGTAGGTGTACACAGTACACCTCTGCTACCCCTCCTTCGAAAATATAGGCGTATAATAATAAGGATGAGAGCTAGATAAAAGCAGTGATAGCCTAGTGGTTAGACCGTTGAACTGCAAAGTCCGAGATCTCGAGTTAAAACCCAGGCACGCACCTCTGTCTTTTCGAAAGCATGTGCGTATTAAAATTTATTATCACTTGCTTTAACCCTGAAGGAAAACATCATGATGAAACCTGCACGCCTGAGAGTTTCTCGAAGTTGTGTAAAGTTCGCCAACCCGCACCGGACCAGCGTTGTGGACTATGGCCTAAAACCCTCTCAGTTTGAGAGGAGGCCCGTACCCAACAGTGGGACAGTTTCTTAATAGGGCTAATATTATTATTTTATAATAATAAAGGTCAAAGTTATTGCTCATACCTATACCGGCTACATTTCCAGACTCCGGACTGCAACTAGAATTTTTCACGTCCGAATTTTTCTATAGAAAAAGCAAGCTTTTCCGAAGATTTTCGTAAGCGCCTGCTTTATTCGATATAACCAACAAAAACCGTAACGCGACACGTTACGATAACTTTGTGGAATGATCTCTCCACTCCCATAGAGAATACCATGACACGAAGATATCGATGCCGATGATATCGTCATCGTGGCAGAGTCACTGGAACAGCTACGCGAAATGCTGCATAGCCTAAATGGAGCCTCTCGAGGTGTCGGTCTCGGCATGAACTTGGATAAAACCAAGATCATGTTTAATGACCATGTCACGCCGGGACCGATCTACGTCGATGGTTCGATGCTCGAAGTTGTTCGGGAGTATGTCTACCTTGGACAAGTTGTCCAATTTGGTAGAAACAACTTCGAGAAAGAAATCAACCGCAGGATCCAATTGGGTTGGGCAGCATTTGGCAAGCTACGTCACGTTTTCTCTTCGCCTATTCCGCAATGCCTGAAGACTAAAGTGTACAACCAATGCGTCCTACCTGTTATGACCTACGGGGCCGAGACGTGGACACTCACAGTGGGACTGGTCCACAAATTTAAAGTCGCACAGCGGGCTATGGAGCGAGCTATGCTCGGCGTCTCTTTGAAGGATAAAATTCGTAACGAGGTAATCCGACAAAGAACCAAAGTTACCGACATAGCTCGCAAACTCAGTAAGCTAAAGTGGCAATGGGCTGGTCACATCTGCAGAAGGACCGACGACCGATGGAGCAAACGTGTCCTAGAGTGGAGACCGCGACTTGGTAAGCGTAAGGTAGGACGGCCCCCAGCTAGATGGACCGACGACCTCAAAAAGGTCGCTGGGACAGACTGGATGCGGAAGGCGGAGGACCGTGTGCAATGGCGCGTGTTAGGAGAGGCCTATGTCCAGCAGTGGACTGCGATAGGCTGATTGATTGATTGATTTGATTGAAGATATCGTAACGCGTTGCGCTTGGTAATAAATACCCAATAAGTCCCTGGTTCATTATAAACGCACCCGTGTACAAGCGAAACAAATCGATTGCACAGCTCTTCACACCATTCAAACACACCACAATGACAATGTCACGCAATTAAATATTCAAAACAGTACAAACACTTGGAAATTTTGCATTTCAATAGTACAAGTATCAACATTGTGGTCGGGTGAAGCTAACGGATTACGTGTTAAGAGAATAATTTGAATTAATGTTAATGCGGATTAATGTTTATTCAAAGCAACGTGGTTAATGGTGGCCAGGCGATAGTAAATAATTTAGTCTAAGTAAATCCTACCTATATCACCACACTAGATCCCTTGCGGGGTAGGCAGAACAAAGTAAGTAAAAGTTCCGTGCTTCGGAAAGCACGTTAAGCCGTTGGTCCCGGTTACCACTTAATGTGGTAGTCGTTAAGCCGAGTTGGAAGACTTAAAGGCGGCTTGATAAGTTCCAACAGCAGGTGGCCACAAACCTGCCTCCACCAATCCGCACTGGGTCCACGCGGTGGAGTATGACCTAATCTCTCTCACCTCGATTTGTGAGAGAAGGCCTTTGCCCAGCAGTGGGCAATAAGGGCTGATATTATTATTAAATAATAAAATAAATAAAAAATTGGTAAAGGGCAGGGTTAAAATAGTAGAAACCGCCAAGTCTATATTCCCCAAACGAGTGTAGTGAGGTTAAATATCAATATAATGTGGGCGATTCTATTGCTGGCTATATGCCGGGCAAAGTCTTAGACTCCAGTTAAGGATTTTTCAATAAAAAAACAGGCTTTGTCCAACCGAAGATTTCATACCAGGACTTCGCCTTCGGCATCCGTACTACATGTCACTAGACCAACCAAGAAGTCTATAAGGAAATAACCTGTTGGAATTATGTACTATTTTTCAACCCTGATCCCTTGATCTTACAATTACTTCTGATCCCTTGCGGGGTATCCTTAAATAACATTATATCATTAGATAACATGTAAAGTCCTTATCTATTAAAACGTGTGTTGTTTAGAGTATTTGGGAATGTATTTGCCTGCTGTTTCGACGATAAAGGCGATAGAAGTCTGGGTCAAATATTGCTTTAGTCCTTACCCTGAGTTCAATTACCTACTTACTAGTTTTATCATTAAAGATTCCTCAAAACAATCTAATTAATACTTCCTTCCACACCATACCCATACCTCTAACAGCTCGTCACTATCAAATCATATACGCCAGTATCAAAAATTTCAGGCAAATTACTTATAGACGCGAACATCATATCCAATAGCTCAACAACTATTACTTTAACAAAATACGTCTATTTAATAAAATTCCTAATAAAAATTTCGATTCACCCCATCTAGAACAAAATGCAAATTAACTTACGCACCAGACACAAGAGGGGTGAACAGAAACTCCCCGCCCAGCTCACCCCATCGATTCGGCATTGTTGGCCTAATGGTCCACTGCAGGGTCTATGGGGACCCTATAGCGCTGCCCTACTTGCGTCCCTACTTACCACCCTTGGTTTTAGATGGTACTTATTTTTTTAGGGACCTGCATTTCTTCGTTAAAGTCAGTCATATTTTTATGTGAAATAAAAAAAATCAAACCCAATCAAAACTATTTATGAAATGTTTGTCACTTCTCTGCCTGGTTGGTCTAGTGACGTTGTTCGGCTGGCGATCACGAGTTCCTGGGGTCGAATCCTAGGATGGACAAAGTGGTTTTTCTATTGAAACAGTAGCAATCAGTAGCAATCCGGAGTCTGAAGTTGTATCCGGTATACTGGCAATAGGTTGGCTCATTGGTAACATTGGTATTGGTATAAAATTATGGGCGATTTATGCACTGTACACCACTGCTACTTCCTTTTTGGCGCATTTTTTGTCATTTTCATATCATTTGCTGGACGTAAGCTTACTTAGCATACTTAGTCAAACTTTATATTCTATTCTACTGATCACGTTTTCCTCGCAGTTATTTTTTTATTTTAAATAGTCATTATTCAAATAAATTAGGACCAAAGCAACAATATATTCCTTAAAGATATTATATTTCTATTTAAGTTTCATGATATTAAAGACCTCTTTGGATCTTTATACATTTACCGTTTTGTTAAGTTACTGGCCGTTACAGAAATATTTCGCAAGCCAAATAAGTTTTCGAACATGGAATAAAACTTAACAATAGATCCAAGCGGCCCATCAGGCGGGCGCAGATTCGCAATTTTTTTTCAAAATTCCTGTCCATCCAAATTATTTGTAATTTAGCAGTTTTTAAGTTTTTTTATATTATTATTTAAACAGGATCATCAAAATTCCCAGTATTCACTATGGTAAGTGTATTTATATGAAAATTTTGAGTTAGTACCAAGTAGATTTCACTTCATTGTAGTTTTCTTTGCAGTGTATTTTGGGAAAATATAGATCATACAAGGGGCAAGAGCTTAAAATTAAAAATCATATTGTCCTATTCCCCGTGCATCAGATTTTAAAAATTTTGCAGTGATGCTGTCAATTAGTCGGACATTTTGGAAGTTTGTAGTTGTATTTTTTATGTAACTATCCAGTAGTCCTTGCGAAAATAATAGTTATTTTAGGAACTCTACCGTAGTACGCCTTTCCGACCATTTGTGGACTATATGTAAACTAGTCTCGTGCCTATTAAGCAAATTTGCCTAAAGATTCGCCGAAACTATTAAGCGAATTTATTCAAACTGGCTTATAGATTAACCGAAACATAATCCCTTGAGGTATTGTTAAATTTCACTATCTTCTAAGTGAATTTTCTCAACCCGTGACTCAAATGGATCTTTTTAGCCAGTGTAACAGCACGTATAAACATCGCTTTCCCCTCGATTTTGCCCCACTCCCATCAACTGTACTGAAATAATTATAATTAAGAAAGATCTTTTAAACAAGCTTTTACAACTAAAACAACGGCCAAATGAAATCTTTAGTTGAAGAGTTCCTATGGGCACCTTTTGGCTTCATTGAGACCCTCAATATCTGTTGTATAGTACTTGTCAATACCAATCCAACAATTCTAAACAAGGGCTTATGTTGTGTAGTTCACATGTTCCCATGGTCACTTTCCGGCTCCATCAGACCAGGTCCGGATATCATATTATTACATTGTCACCAAACACATACGTATGCCATATTTAAGTTCAATTAGATACCCGCAAGTGCTTGAAAAATGGATAGCAACATTTGAACCGAAAAACACACAGCTGTCTTTTCGGCTTTGTTTTGTTTTTTATTAAACTTGCACAGCACGCTTACCGCAAGCTTCCATTTCACTTGCTCTGTTCGTGTGTCTGTACAGACAGACATATAAACAGTCCAAGTAAACGCTTATAAAATTTATCAGTAACGTGCTACTATTCTTATATGCGAGCAGAGGGAGTGCATCTCTGTACACGTCGGCCAGGCCGGTGTTCAGATGGGCGTGGCGTGTTGGCAGCTTTACTGCTTGGAGCACGGCATCCGCCCTGACGGTACCCTGCCGGCCTGTGATTCGGACCCCAACGCGACGGACTCCTGCTTCAACACATTTTTCTCGGAGGCTGATAGAGGGAAGATGGTGCCGAGGGTAGTGATGGTGGACTTAGAGGCTACGGTCATTGGTGAGTTGTTTTTTTTCTTACTGTTAAATTAACCTTATGGTGGAACTTTGGGCTGGTAAAAGAGTATGTAATGTAAGGGCATTAAATTAATTTAGGTTAGGCTTTCCAATGAATACTTTCTCAAACTTCCCTATACCAAAAACCTAACTTAGAAATGATTTTCTCATTATTGTGAACGAATCCAGCGCGCAAGACAATGCCTTACCGTCAAATCACAACATTTTTCAAAGCGCTGGCACCTCTTTATTTTGCCATCCATTCCTCCATATATCACACCAGATCCCTTACGGGATAGACAGTATAGGGTTACAACATGTATTTTTCTCGTATCAAATACGTTCGCCCGTTACGGAGACTTTGGACTTAATATTGGTAATGTTTGGTTTCGAAAATGTACACTGGTTGTAAAATACAGTACCATTTAAGATATGAATGCAATGTTCAGTAACGTACCGACTGCACCGGAAGTCTGTACCTGCGGATTTCAGTACAGCTGCGTTAAATTTTCCCCTGTAAGCTTCACACATTTGCCTTATCTTGTTCAGACGAAGTTCGTTCCGGCGAGTACCGGCAG
This sequence comes from Phalera bucephala, assembly GCA_905147815.2. NCBI lineage: Eukaryota > Metazoa > Arthropoda > Insecta > Lepidoptera > Notodontidae > Phalera > Phalera bucephala. The sequence continues at coordinate 2,299,790 of LR990616.1, forward strand.
CTGTACCATCCCGAGCAGCTGATCACTGGCAAGGAGGACGCGGCTAACAACTATGCGCGCGGACACTACTCCACAGGCCGCGAGGTGCTCGGCCCAGTTATGGAGCGGGTCAGAAAGCTGGCAGACCAGTGCACTGGATTACAGGTAACCCATTAAGCTATAGAAAACAAGGCTAACGCAGTTAGACCTTAGGACGATGCATCTTAATCTACGCACTTTTAGGGTTTGATGCCGTAGGATCAAAACATGGTCAAAATCATTTCACCATCGCTAGCATAAACATTCTACTGCTAGATATAGGGGATTGCATGCCATGAGTAAGATCCTCTGCTGCTATCATCCAATTCCTGCCTTCCGCGCTACGAAGGTCATCGCATCTAGCCTGAGCACATGTCCTGTACTTTCCGTGGTTTATCGATGTTTAGAATGAGGATACCGTAGCTTTCCTAGGCTATTTAATATATAATAGAATTCTATTAAAACTTGGAAGATATTAAGTAAGATGGAACATTTCCTTCAGGTTCAAAAAGTTGAATTTGCAAAATGTTTAATTTTTATTGTTGAATTCCCAATATGTTGAATCTCAGGTTTAGTGGTCTGTTCAGGAAGCGGGGAGGCACTGGCGAGAGCGTGTCCCCTTCGGGGACCTTAAAAGAATAAAGGTTGAAAAGTTACAAGATGAGAAGATAAGTGTGAGAAGAATGTATGAAGACAGAGTCCGAGACAAGCTCTTGACAGCAGGTTCTTTGGACTCAAATGTAGATAAATGCAGGAATAACCTGAAAAAGTCTGTAGAATCCGCGAAAGAAGTATGTGGTTGCTCAAAGAGGCATAGTACAGCAAAAGGTAATACATGGTGGGATGCGAAGCTACAGAGCTCCGTAGAAAGCAAGAAGAAAGCGTGGCAGGACTGTTTCTTCTTTGAACCTGAGTGCCAGTATGACAGAGATGAAGAAAGAAATATACCGGTAATGCAAGAATGCTACCAAAACTTTAGTGAAAGAAAAGCGTGAAAGAGCCAGTGCGATTGAGGAGAGGCTGGCGAAGAACTTCAAGAACAAAACCAACCTCTTTTGAAGCAAAGTGAGAAAGTCTCGAGGTGATTCATCAGGTTCCAGAAAGGAAAGGATAAAATCTAATGATGGTGATATTCTTGCTGTATAAAGCCGGTGGAGTGAATTTTTTGGAGAAATGTATGGAGATTCTCCGGATACTGGTGCCACAGACGAGCCCACAGGCGAGTTTGTGGCACCCGAATTAATAAAGGACATCTATGGAAGAAGTTAAATGGGCGATAGGAAGTATGAAAAATGGTAAAGCTGCGGGAATAGACATGATATCTGCCGAGATGATCAAATATAGAACCTGTTGGAACTCTGTACTCTCTGCCTACCCCGCAAGGGATCTGGCGTGAGGTTATAGATAGATAGATAGATGATCAAATATGGTGGAACTTGCGTCCGGGACGCCTTTCGTAATATCGAATATTCGAATACTATAATTTACTCATCACTTAAAATTGTAAAATAAATAACATTAAAAAAAGCAAAATGACTTAAAAAAGCAAAAGTACCCGACGTCCGAAGTGCAAACCACCACCACCACCCGAAGTACAAAGTAACGCGACTGCACTAATCGGCACCGGCTTCAAATATTTATTTTTTGGTTTTAGATGTCAGTTTCCCTTTGCTTTAAGTTATATATATTCTCATGATTACGGTGCTGCTCGTTTTCTGGTTTAAGTATTCTCTATTTCGCCTTCAAGGGCACCCACTGGATAATATGGGTTGATATATTCTAAGTACGGAACCACACAGAAAAAATATTATGAGAACAGACCCGTCAGATTCAACATAATGAGAATTCAACATTTCGGTAATTCAACATTATGAGAAATCCCAACATTCCAGAAATTCAATATTTTAGTATTCAACATTTCTAAAATTCAAAATATTGAGAATTGGAACATTTTGGAAATTCAACATTTTGAAATTGTACATTTTGAGATTCAACATATTGGGAATTCAACATAATGAAAATTCAACATTTTGCAAATTCAACTATTTGAACCTGAAGGGGGAACACTGATCGTTAAATTTTACTGTCATTAATCGTTGTGAACTAAAATCTGCTCAACCACAGTTGCGATGCCGATACTGACGATTACATCTACAGGTATCTTTAATTACAGGTATCTTAGGGGGGCGAATGCTTCGCAAACCAGCGATCTACAGCGTTTACAATTACAGATGTAATGACGAGACTTATCAACTCTTATAACTATTCCTGCGGTTTGGTAGATAGCTGTAGTTAACAGCGGCAACCATCCCTATATCTACCAAATTTAATATCTTGATACTTCACGCGGCATGATGACAACGTAAATAAACAAACCTTTTATCTGCCAGGGTTTCTTCGTGTTTCATTCGTTCGGCGGCGGTACGGGTTCTGGGTTTACCTCGCTGTTGATGGAGAAACTCTCAGACGAATTCGGTAAGAAGAGCAAATTGGAGTTCGCAATCTATCCGGCACCACAGGTAAAATATTTTACTCAGAAAAGCGGATTTTAAAGATGTTACACTTTCTTTGGTATGTTTAAATAGTACATCATTGGCTGAATAAAGTTCATTAAAAATTGAAGTATATAATTACTTAATAAACAATACAAAATAAACTGTTCACTGAAAAGATTTTTTCATACTTCTTTAGGGACACTGCGCGAAAGGAATTCAAATAAACACTAGCTTGACAAAATAGGAGTTTGACGATATTAAATTATCTCCATCCAACCGATCATACTTATGGCGAGTTTATCCATTCTCAAATCCGCAATGGATCTTTAGTCTCATTCTCATTGCCTCCAGGTCTCGACAGCAGTAGTGGAGCCATATAACGCGGTGCTGACGACACACGCCACCATCGGCCACTCAGACTGCGCCTTCATGGTGGACAATGAGGCCATATACGACATCTGCAGGCGAAGACTATCCATTGAGAGGCCGTCCTATGCCAACTTGAACAGGCTTATATCACAGGTACCAACGCTTTATACTCATCACTTACATGTTAGAAAATTATTACTCTGCTGTTTTGCTTCAAAACCATGTCTAATGAAAGTTGTGGAACATTGAACTATCAACGTAATCATAATGCACATACACACACACTGCACACACTGCCAAAAATCTAGTTACGTGATTGAATAGAGATTAGACTTGCAAAATTATTTATATTTGACCATTAAATATACCTCTCGGCGTATGTCACGTTCGTAACATGTCACCATGTCGCAAAACAACACTTTCGCATTGTCACGTTCGCAAAACTTCACACTCGCACAATGTCACGTTCGCATAATGTAACTTTCGTAAGATTATCAAAATAACTATTTTATATAAATGAAAAAGAAAATTTCGTGAGTTGCTGTCGATAGTGTCAGGCCGAGCAAAGCTCTCCGTTCACTCTAACCAACATCAGGTTCCATGGATACATTTTTAATCTCTACGATCTACCCGAAATGAAAACCGAAAGGAAAATACATATATAAAATATTCATACGCTACTGTCGATCGTCACGTGAGTACTTTGAACTAAATGTTCAAGTTTATCAGAGCTAAGATCTCCTAGTCCGTTATGATGTCCTGGTACTATGACTAAGATTTAATGGCACGGGTAGAGATAGAAGAGACAAAAACGTAACTAATATACATAGATTCACCTGTAGGATCTATAAAACGGAGAGCTTCTCTGGGATATTTAGAGAAAGTAGTCATTTTGAGAATTCTACGAACGTGACATTTTGCGATCGCGTCATGTGAACGTGACATTGTGCGAACGTGACATTATGCGCCGAAAGGAAATATAGTACAATATCGATAGAAAATCGAGCCAGGATTGCTTTTTTATGTACCAGAATGAATGTGGTAGACGCTCGTAGCGTTGTGCAACCGCGGTGTTCTTACCGATTACCAAGGTTAAGCAGCGTTCGACTCGGTCGGCGCGAGATGGGTGACCGTTTGTGGCATTTTCATATTCGAGCGTCTCCGTGCTTCGGTAGGCACGTTAAGCCGTTGGTCCCGGCTACCACTTAATGTGGTAGTCGTTAAGCCGAGTTGGAAGCCTTAAAGGCGGCTTGACAAGTTCCAACAGCAGGTGGCCACAAACCTGCCTCCGCCATTCCGCACTGGGTCCGCGTGGTGGGGTATGACCTAATCTCTCTCACCTCGATTTGTGAGATAAGGCCTTGTTCCAGCAGTGGGCAGTATAAGCAGCTAATATTATAATGAATGTGGCTTACTGATAATGCAGACTGTACACTATACCGAGTTCTTTGTAGGATTTCAATAAGTCGTAGCCTTAATGTGATAAGCGTCACTAGAATTCTATTGGGAAAATTAACGAAAGTATTGGGGCAACTACCGCAGCATAGTTCCAGCATTCCTAAATTTGACAAACAGCTATAGGTTACTAATCAGCCATTTCATTACTTAAGCTTTTCTTGGCTCTTTCAGGTGGTGTCGTCAATTACGGCATCTTTGCGGTTTGATGGTGCACTCAACGTGGACCTGACTGAATTTCAGACGAACCTGGTGCCCTACCCTCGAATACACTTCCCACTCGCCGCCTACGCGCCAGTAGTGTCCGCTGACAAGGTACAAATTATACCAACACGCTAACATGCCGAATTTGCTAACATGTTCATTCTTAAGGGATTTGGCAGAATCTACATCGACAAGACGTTAATGCCTGACAAACATTTGACTAACTGGTTTATTGAATAGTTGTCTAATATCGTTAGTAACCCTTGTACCCTTAAGTTGCTGGCGATCTATCAGCACGCCAGATCCCCTGCAGGTAGGCAGAGTGTATAGTTCTTAAATATTCTTTCCTTACCGACCTCTCAGACTTCCTCCACTCTTAGTCTCAATACACGCTCGCCGGTTACGAAGATTCAAGATTTTATAGCTGTTTGGCGAAAATCTATGAAGCTGTTTTGATATAGATTTGTACTAAGGAGCTTACGGCTACTATTAGAAAATGAAATTCTATTTATGACTGCCTCGTTGGTCTGGTGGCAAAGAATATCGCTTTGTGATCACGAGGTCCTGGGTTCAAATCCTAGGCCGGACAAGTGTAGTTTTTCTAACGAAAAACTTCCCAGTACGAGTCCGGAGTCGGGAATTGTGCCCGGTATATGGCAATAGGCTCGCCCCCTATTACATGAGACCTAACCTCGTCCTCGAATCATGGGTGTACTTAGTACACCTCTGCCACCCCCACTTGGGGAATATAGGCGTGACGGTGTGTGTGTAAATGCTATTTAACTCAAAGCTTCCACAAATGGGCAGGAAAAAGAGATCATAGGTTTTCCTCATTCTTATTAGAATCTCTGGTCATATGCATTGTTTTACTACCAATGTTATATTATGTATTCATATAGTGTTAACATCCTCAGGCATACCACGAAGGCATGTCAGTGTCGGAGATCACGGCGGAACTGTTCGAGCCGCAGAACCAGATGGTAAAGTGCGACCCGCGCGACGGCAAGTACATGGCGTGCTGCCTGCTGTACCGCGGGGATGTGGTGCCCAAAGACGTGAATGCGGCCATCGCAGCCATGAAGGGCCGGGCCGGGATAAGATTTGTTGATTGGTGCCCTACTGGATTTAAGGTTTGTGGTGTCTGTTCTCTAATCCTGGTCGCTGGGGTAGAAAGAGTGGTGACGTTATACTGGTAGAGGTGGCGTGGTCAGGCCGTCTACAAGGTGAACAGACGACTTGTAGGGGGGCCGGGGACGGCCACCTACCAGATGGAGCGACGACCTTGTGAGGATCGTAGGAAGTCGTTGGGATGCAGATGGTATCGGACCGCTTGCGCTGGAGAGGGATTTGGGAGGCCTATGTTCAGCAGTGGAAAAGTATAGGCCGAGATGATAAAGATCGATTGTAGACAATACTAATGATAGCATCAATGGTAGATATCAATCGCTATTCTTATCAATTTTTAGTTCACGATAGTATTGATTAGCTATCCGATAGTTTCGCAATTGCTATACGAGTGTGGTGAACCGTCCAGGTGGGCATCAACTACCAGCCGCCGTCGGTGGTGGCGGGCGGCGACCTGGCGCAGGTGAAGCGCGCGGCGTCGATGCTGAGCAACACCACCGCCATCGCCGAGGCGTGGGGCAAGCTCGACCACAAGTTCGACCTCATGTACTCCAAGCGAGCGTTTGTGCACTGGTAATTTACCTGTTTTTATTACATCTATCGGTCCCTAATACATTTCTTAATTGTTTCTTTTTGATTGAAGCCAATGCAGATTTGTTACTTTTAGCATGTGTTACCGGGGATTTTAGTTGCCTTTTCAGAAACTCGATGCCGCGTCTAGACGCAGCCTCGCAGATTTACTTCTTTTAGCATCGGCGACCAATGATTTAGTTTTGGAAGTCCTGTGCCGCTTCCAAATGCAATCAATCACTTGGCATCGGTGACCGGCGATTAAGTTGCGTTTCGGAATATCTGCGCAGTGGCCGGAAGCTTTCATCTGCACACATACAAACTTCTGTCGCGGTAATCTTCTTACTTTTTGGATGCTTAATGCAGCGACTGGTTGCTACGCTATCCTGATTTTGATAACGCGATCGAACTGGTTAGAACGCAGTTAATCACCAAAACGTGATAGAGCACCGTCGCAGTCGCAATACCGGCGATAGCCAATGCTAAAAGTATCGTGTGGAACTATTGTGCGCTGCTATTGTGCACGATTTTCAGCCGAAAGTTCATGCTCAAAATAACTATTTCTTCAGGTACGTAGGTGAAGGCATGGAAGAAGGCGAATTTTCGGAAGCACGCGAGGATCTCGCGGCATTGGAGCGGGACTACGACGAGGTTGCCACCGAGACGTCGGACATGCAGCCCAGCTGCGACGACGAGCTATGACTACAAACAGAGCAAGCCCACACCTCTTCGCCGCTCGCTGCGAAACACCCTCATGCTTTGCAGCGTAACAAGACTGTCTCTTCACGCTTGCACAGCAAAAATCACGATGCTCAGATCACGGAGAACATATGTATATACTATCGCACAGGTCACAATACACATATTTATGGCCGGTTTCTGAATGGGCTCTTTTGAAGGTGTAGCAATCGTATCAATTTTTTGCAAGTTAGGCTTATCCAAATCCTCAGGCTCAAGGCCTGACAAAATTAGGAATTATCAAATTGAGTCCTACGAGAATTGAGTCTAGTCTATTGGCATTATCAGATTTAGGTCTAACAGAATCGTGCTGAATAAGAATCAGGCCTGCCAGAATCGGTAATTATCAGAATTGTCGACCAGGATTAGATATTATCAAGGTCCTTTTTCAAACAGGCCTTTTGTGAATTGGACACTTCTTTGTGAAGTTTGGTTCTTTAGCGACTCCTATTAAAATTCTCTCAACTCTGAAACCGGCCTGTTATCTCGGAGCTAGTGCGTAATCGTATGTGATAGGGTACTTCCAAAAGCGCAGTGGTAATTTCTAGTAACTCGTGCAGTTCTGGTTCGCTGCTATTCTAACCCTTATTACCAAGTGCACAGGGCTGAGCGATAATGATTCGCAATCAATAAGTGCAACTGTTTCCTGTGCACGTCGCAACATAGCGGCTGCAGCGTCGCCGCCGAAGCGGACGCCACAAAACTGCGGCCGCAAGTTTATTATTATTGATTATTGCAGAACTGCGAAAATTATTTTTAAAGGTTTGAAAATGTCCGCTGAGGTCGGATGATGCTCGGGTTGCTAATAATGCCCCCACAGGAGTACGGCTGTATGGCGTGATGCTTTTGCCTCCCCTACTCTTCAATAAATTTTTTTGCATTAGTTTTTTATACTAGTTTCTTCGTCGAGTAGTCTTGCGACGTTATTTTTTTATTTTTTTCTTTGGGTATTTTATATATATCTCTTTTGAAATTTTTCATGCAAATACTTGACGGAGAAGCGCTTGGTGTTTTTACTCCTGTTTTACTTTTAAAATTTTTATAGCGAATCGCGAGTGTGCAGTGCGAATGCAGCATTATCATTGTAAGTGTAATGTTTATTATTTGTGAACGTCCGTCTCTGTTTAAAATTATGTAAAAAGTTTAACAGTGTACCGTCTGATGTCCTCGTTGCAATAAAATGTCCAGATTTCGAATTTGCCGTTTCATTGAACCATTAGCATACAATCTTTGCATTCGGGTCTTTGAATTCGCATTATGTTGAATTCTCGATATGTTGAATGTCAAAATGTTAAATTGCCATAATCTTGAGTCCCAAAACGTTGAATTCTAATTATGTTGAACAAACAATTCTCATAATATTGGCCTTATCATAATGTTAAATCTCAAAATGTTGAATTCCCAATATGTTGAGTCCCAAAATATCGAATTCGGATTCGTTAAGATTACGTTCTTGTAGTAGATCCTAATGCTTTTATCACATGATCATTATCTTTCTTATCATTACGCTGCTGCCCGTTTCCTGGTTAATGTATTATCTATACCTCCTAGAAGTAATTTATTACCTGTTTAATTGATTGTACTATGTTATGTTCAATAACCGGCGGAAATAATAAAATCTTGCTCAGTGTACCAGGACAACATATAAGACTAGACGATCTTACCCCATGAACAATAACAGGATATCCAGTATGTGTTCGGCTAGCTATCCATGTGGCGGCGGACAGTAAGCGGGCGTTTGCACGGGCGCTGTACAGCGCTTTCAAAACAGTACCGCTTGTAATTTATTTCATTCCAGCGCTTTATTAACGCGCGTTGAAAAAGCGTCCATGCAAACGTAGGGTAAATAAAACGTAGATGCAGAATATCCTGTCGCCCGCCACGATCGCCTGCACTGTTATGATATCCTGGTACTTTAAACTAGGAATAGACAGCTTGTTCCACTTAGCTGCAATTATAATAAACAAATTCAACATTTCGGGGATTCAACATTATGAGAATCCAACATTTTAGTAATTCAACATTTTGGGATTCAACGTTTCTGAAATTCAACAATTGAAGAATTATAATAAATAATGAGAATTCAACATTTGAGATTCAACATATCGGGCATTCAACATATCGGGCGTTCAACATACTGAGAATTAAACATTTTGGATATTCAACTTTTTGGACCTGGATGTAACCGTATTTAAGAATACACAAACATTACAACAAGACACAAAATTGAGTTTCTTTCATGTTAAGAAGTACCTACTTGGAATAAAAAAAGATACACATTAATAATTATATATTTTCTTAAAATTATACACAATAATTATACACAATCTATCTCCACATTTAATGTGAAACCGTTTTCTTCAACAAATTAGGTACTTTGTACGTAATACTAAAATATAACTGAAGTAGGTATTTTACGCACATTTTTACATAATTTACAAAAACAACAAACCGTTACCAATATGGCCCATTATAATAACCATCTAACTAAAAAAACTCTTAAACAAATTACATAAGACTTAAAAATATATCAGAAAAAAAGTCCGTCGTTCCATTCTGACCCTGAATAGGATGCACTAGATATGCAGAATGGAACTCAAAGCATTTTGTTCCAATCGGATCAACTTTGTAGGTTCGATCAACCTTGGTTGGTTCGATATTATAAGCCACATTTATTTTTACACAGCTATTTTACTTCACTATACCACAGCTCTCCCCAATCACTAATTTTATATTGAAAAAGAACAGGCCACCAGGTATTTTCTTTTCCTATATTCATATCCCTCTTTTGAGTGATCTCTTTTGGAGAAGTTCCCATAGTGCTCCTGAAGGACTAAAATGTTTATTAAATTGGCTCTAATCTTAACATTGCGCCGGAGGTTTTATAATCCTAACCAAAAAAATATTCCAAAAACTGTCGGCCATCAGGGGTTAGCCAGTTGGCTAAACGCCAGTTTCATAATGAATTTCCTTTTTTGATGTAAAAATTTTCAAATCTAATTTACCAATAAATGATTATTGAAATATTAACTCCCCAAGTCCTAATTTATTATATTTGATAGTAATTATAAATACATTCATACTTCTATTACTAATCTACAATATAATGTGCTCTCGATATGTATTGATTCATCATGACAATAGCTTCGTCACATCAATAGCATTTACAATACACACAACTTTCTACATCAGACATATAATATATCATCATAATATAGAAAAATTTGTTCAATACCTTTTAATAAGGGCATTTAGAAATGAAGCTATAGTCAAGGTCAGAATTGTATAAACCAGCTTTATAAGTAAAAACTACTAATATACAGTTTAGTTAATCAGGTATTACATTCCAACTAAACCGATCTACTGAAATGGACCAACTAATTTTCGTTTTGAACGATTCAACTATTTGGGTTTATTTTTGGTAACAGCCCCGGTCGCTGACCGCTCCAGCAAATATCCATTTGTACGCTATTTTCGAGTAGATAATATTTTTTTTCTCTACCATACTATTTGAATTCAATAAGTTCCAAGTTATTTAACTATTAATTAAATATTCCATTTTACTCGTCAATCGAACTCCCTCGAGCAGTTTATGGTTTAATGTGCGCTATTCAACAATATATCAATCTACACATAATAGACAGCTAAAACAATCCCTCGACAGAAATATACGTATTCTACCTTCAAATCTTAATGACCCATCGCATCGCGTCTTCTGCATCCAACCCTGAACGTCCTCACACCGTCTCCTCTTCCTGCAAGGAGTCGGTGTTCAGTAGCTACAACTTCCTCGGCGGAGGAGACTCCGACATGCTGGGGGTTAGGGACAACCGTCTAATGTTGGGCTTGTCGTACTCCTCCATGGACATGGCGCGGGACATGCGTCGCTCTACACCCGGGGGAGGCAGGGAAGTAAGGAGACCTTGACCTTGGCAGAAGAGCAAGAGTGACTGCGAAACTTTGGCCGGCTGGAATGAAAAATTGTTGCGATTAATATTTGGCAAAATTTCACACTGGTGTAAAAGTAGTAAATCCTACAATTACGGGGTATTGCTGCTTTGTAGACACAACCACCGTCTGACCACCGTCTTTGGGGTTCTTGATTTGGTCATGCTCACTATAATGTCTGTGCTTGGTGTGGCTGTCTAGCGGGGGTCACTACCTTCCCTCCAATATGGTCGAGGAGAGTGATGACTGTTCCAGTAGTCATACTCGTGGGCGGGTGCTGCTTGTGGGGACTGGTCCATCTGAAATCCTTTAGACACTCTTTATAAATAACATCATTAGTTTCATATCTCGGTCGTAAGGCATCACACTTGAGCTAGATCGTAACTATTTAATTGTAACTTAAACATTGTATTTTTCAATCATACTGTATGATTGAAAAAACACAGAAAGGAAAAAAAGAAAAAAAAAGATTACCCCGCTAAGTTTCTTTGGAGTCTCAGTGGAGACCGCATTCCGATCCGGTGGTAGATTATTACTATCAGTAGTTAAATAAGATTTAAAAAAAATGTAAATTCGAATATTTGTAAGCGCTCCCCCAGAGTTTATACAAAATATTTTTTTTGAGTTTAGTCTACGAGTTCATCAATCCAATTCAGTAGTTTGAAACTGTTTTTATTGGTTTATTCCACCTTAATCACCTGTGTGACTTCAATGTCTAAGCTGTGGTTTCATTCGTACCTGAGCAACTAGTTGTATTTTTGTTCTAATGAAATCCCTTCAGGTCCAAAAAGTTGAATTTGCAAAATGTTGAATTTTCATTATGTTGAATTCCCAATATGTTGAATCTCAAAATGTTGAATTCCCAAAATGTTGAGTCCAAAAACGTTAACTTCTCATTATGTTGAACAAACGATTCTCACAATGTTGAACTTATCAAAATGTTTAATATCAAAATGTTGAATTCCCAATATGTTGAATCCCAAAATGTTGAATTCATATTCGTTACGTTGACGTTCTTGAAGTAGATCCTAATGCTTTTTAACTGAATTCTTGTCCTGTGTTCGTCCGTATGTATGCTTTGTTTATGTATGTTCGCCGATATTTCCGTCGATTGTGGACCGATTTTGATGATTCTTTTTACATTGGGTTTATTTAATAATAATTTAATTTTATCCAATAAACCATTTTAATCATAGGTATTGGAACTTGGACTTTGAAGTTATACGAAAGTCGTTGTTACTTGTCGTTAAACTCCTTAACGACAAGTAACTAGAATCTGTAGATGGAGTTATTATAAGTATTGTGGTAATCGTATAGGTACCCTACCATAGAACTAGCCAGAATAAAAAGAATAAAAAAAAATAATGAGGTTTACAATTCGTCTGCTTTTTTTATAACGTCTTTATTTATGAGCTGACTTTGATAATTCTTTTTGCTTGAATATAGCTGCGAAGTGGACCCATTTTGATGAAATCGGTATTGAAAGCTGACTTCGAAAAGCAAAACATAAATATTTGAGGTCGGAGCACAGAAACCGACTGCACTAACTGGGACTGACTTCAAATATTTATTTTTTGCTTTGAATTCAACATAATGAAAATTCAACATTTTGCAAATTCAACATTTTGGTCCTGAAGGATGAAATCAACTGGGATAGGTTTCACTTTTGTTCTAATTTTGACGGACGATTTAGCGCAGTGGTTAAGAGCTTAAGCCGCTTTACTTACTGTGTCTAATAGTCGCGGGTTCGATTCCCGCACGGGACAAATCTTTGTGTGACCCACAATTATTTGTTTCGGTCTAGGTATTTGTGTATGTGAAATTTCATGCTTGTAAACGCACCCTCGACACAAGAATAAATCCTATTGTGGGGGTCTACGTTTTTTAAAAAACAAACAAACCAATTAGGACTGGGATAGGCTTCGTAAGTTGCCTTAACAATAATTGGCGTCGTGTAAATGGTTCATCAGGGTCAGCGCAATCGAGACCCACATTAGATCGAGCATGCTTGAGCATGTTCCCCATCGATAAAATATCTATATAACCTTACCCAATTCTGACAGAACTGTATCACTCCAACGGATAAGGGCGTGTGGTTATCAACACATTTCTACTTGAATTGAATAAGGGATAGGGAATTTATCAGTGAAAAAATACTTTAGCACATTGGTAATTGTAATATGTAATGAGCATCGGTCAGCACCCACCTAACGAAGTGGAACGGAGGCTTGCGATATAACTATCATATTGGACTTAATTGTTGTTATTTCAGTAATGATTACCAAATGCTGAAGGAACTGACGGACGGCGTTTGGTCTTTAATTAATGAAGTAGATAGATGTTTAAATTCATTTTAGTCAACATAGGTACTATCTTATCAAAAAACGTAGAAAGTCGATTTAAAAATAAAATTAAAAATAACCTTAAACGTGGACTAAACTAGATAAATCACTTTTTTTATAGAAACACATACACAAATTGACACATAGATCACGTTGTGGCTTTTTTTCGCCAAAGCAATACTATAGCATTTAAACAAAAGTTTATTGCAGGATCTTAATAAACAGTTTAATTTGACTCAACAACAGTATAATTTAAATTTAAGTACATTATTTCCTACTAAAATTAAATCAAAGTTTTTAGTTTCTGTACAATTTTTCAATAAAGACCATTTAGGTCGGCGTCACTCAATTTAACAAGGCTTACTGATTCCTCCCATACTTTGGCAGCTAAGTTTTCATTATTAGCCATTCCACCAGCTTTAGATAATTGGCAATTCATGAAATATTCTCCGCTCATTGTCCCAACTCTTTTACTAGTGGCTACGTATAGAGCAGTTTGCGCACCTTCCCAAGGATATTTGAACAGAATCCCGAATATGAATGCCACAAAAGTGCCAAATGATTTTCCAGTACTGTCGAAAATTCTCGTCCCAACAGCTCCTGGATCCACAACATTGATAATTACATTAGAATCTTTCATCTTCTTCGCCAACTCTTTGGCAAACAACACCAAACACAACTTGCTGTTACCGTAAAGTTGTACTCTGTACCAATATCCAGTTTTGTTCCATTTTTCGAAATCAATCTTCCCAATTTTATGCATAATTGACGATGTGTTTACGATCCTACTAGGTTCAGAAGCCGTTCCCGTCTTTCTCAGAAGCGGTAGGAGCAACATGGTCAGAAGAAACGTACCGAAATAATTTACTTGCATTATGAAGTTCATTCCATCAGTTGTCAGAAAGTCCTTCGGTATCCCAACACCGGCATTGTTGATTAGAATATCCAATCTCTCTTCAGTGTTTATGATGCTTGCAGCGAATTTACGTATCGAATCCAGAGATCCCAAGTCCAAAAATTTGAATACAACATTTTCGTTGCCAGAACTTCTTACTATTAATTTCCTTCCATGCATCCCTTCATCTTGAAATGGGCACGCTATAATAACTCGGGCACCTCTATGTGCAAAATCCGCAGCTATTTCCAATCCCATACCGGTGGTTCCACCAGTAACTAGCACAGTCTTCCCGTCGTATCTTTTCTTCGACTTACACACCATATTTGTATTTTTCTGATATAATCCAACAAGCATTCCTCCGATAATAACAATTTCGAGTATCAACAGAAATAACGACATCTTAATTATTATTTGTAACTATTCTAACATGATTGAAAGTTCGGTGCACAAGAAAAATCGGCAGCTATATTTTTGTTAACCAATAAACAACCGGCGCGTGAGTAGTGTGGCTTTTCAAGAAGCGAATGAACGCCCTGTCAAATGGGAACGTCAACTTTGCCAATCACATTTACATTGGTGCGCATGTAACAGCGGACGCGAGAGTTGCGTTAGACCGTGACTCCGGAACAGTGGTGGGGTTATAAGTGCGCGCATAACGAAGATAAATACACGGATGCATTGCATAACTTGTACACCATATTGGTACCTTGAAGGTTGAGACGGTAGGAAAACTACTATTGAATGTGTTCATATTTGATTTAAAAATGAAACCCCTTGGAAGCAAGTCATGTTATGAGAAAGTACCGATTTTTGTATTTTGTCGTTTATCGCTGTGGAAAAATTTAGTACAACACTGCTTTAGTATTACACTTCTTAAATTTTTTATCTATACTAATATTATAAAGAGGAAAGATTTGTTTGTAACTCTGAATCTCATGAAACGATTTAATAAAAAATAAATAAATAAACGCCGTCACGCCATTACATTCCCCAAGTGGGCAGATACCGCGAGACCGTTGTAAAATCACTAGATTATTCAAACCGCAATCAATCACCTTTAAAGATCTCCTCACCGAATCGCAGGAAAGATGGGATACAACAACTAAGGGCCGTCACCTCTACCTGTTCTTTCCATCCGTACGTGAGCGTTTGGCGAGAACATAGCTGGAGGTGGACCACTGAGTGGCTCAATTTCTCAGCGGACATGGCAACTTTAAGAGTAAATTATTCTCTTTTAAACTGATACCTTCATCGCTATGTCAGTGTTCCACGTCTAACTCGAGTATGAACAATCAGCACACCACGTTCTTTGGGAGTACACTGTACTCCCAAAGAACGACAACGAGCGTACCATTATGTTAAACAGTCTGCGACATACATTTAGGGTAATCTACTACACGGATCTTGTAGAAACTCGGGATAATTTCCGTGCGTTCAAGCGTTTTTGCAATACCTATTACTGGAATCAAACATGAGGCTCACAAATAGGCCCTGTTAATATTTTTTCGTGACCGTGGTGCTTTACAACTCGACTTATCCTAGTTGTAGTCTCCTTCTCTATGGCTCCTTCTCTATCCTTTTGTGTCTTCCGCTTTGACAAGGATGGAAGTGGAATTTTTGTTTTTCCTACTCCTCCTGTTTTTCTTTCTAATTAAATTTGTTGCGGGTTCCAAGACAAATAAAGTGCTTCCCGGGACACCCCAAGGTTTAAACCTTGGTGTTATCTAAGGAGACTATTGGGATCCTGGCTTACAGGAGTTACAATGGTGCGAATGAGTGGCAGGCTTAGTCCCAAAAAAAAAGTCCTAGAATTTGAACCCAGGACCTCGTGATTACAAAACGATGCGCTTTGCCACTAGACCAATGAGGCAGTCTTTTAATATTTATTTCACTATTACAAAATTACATTACCCAAAAGTAACAAATGACACGATTCCAACACTTACCGCTTCAGCCAAAACATCTCCAACTCGCTCCATCTTCAGTATCGTGACTCTGTCCTTATCTAACTCTTTATACATTTTTTCTATGACGCTGGAGTATGGACTCAGCATGCCCGTGATGAGAAGAATGTCCGGTTGGCAGCCCCGAAGGATTAAGTCCTTACGGCTAAAACACAATGTCACCAAATTTCAGTACAGTAGGTCTACCATGAAACGTAATTCCGAAGTTTCGGATCGAAATTTCGGGCGATTCGTACAACGAAGTGCTTTCGTTCCGAAATCGGTCCCGGACACGGTTTGTGACGTTTCGTCCGTCGTAAAACGCTACCATGAAGTGATCGGAACAAACGAAGTTTCGGTATTTTGACAGCACTTCTTTCGCGATTTTAACCTCAATTATACGAAAACTAAAGAGGTAACTTTTTACTTTCGTAAGTGTGAATTTTATAATTTTGGCTGTTTAAATATAAACACGAATGGTTTAGTGGTGATTTTGTTAATATCTAAAAGCAATAAATGCGTTCAAACTGGAATGATTTGGTGTTTTTATAATATTATTATTGCTATTTCTAATATAAAATACAAGAATACGAAATAGCACGAATTTTGAAAGAATCCTTTCAAAGATCGAAAGCAGAAGGCCATCCGACTAGGTTGCGGTGGCTCGTTTCTCATAATAAATATCGTCGAGTTTTTTTTTTCTTAAATAACCAAATATCCTTTGTTGCCGTTCCCATACGTAAAATAACAAAATATAAAAATTACAAAAAAATTTAATATCGGGTTCGAACTCACATCGATTTCTTGTCGATTGTCAGTTTATTAATATTAAATGTGCTATTTCAGTTTAATCAATATTCGCGAAATTTTGAAACATTATATTCATAGTTCGCGTCTTTATGTCATTATCACAGATTGACATTTAACAATTTTACACCCCTAACTTGGAATGTCCCTAAGTTACCATGTGTCTGATAAGAAACGAATGCACTTTTTATTAGGTTGGTTTATACTACTTTATTTATTACCAACTTTTTTAGTAAACGGAAACATACTTCTCATCTGTCATTCATTCACGAACAAAGTCTATGGTGCCCGACCGAAAGAAACAAATCCGATACAACTTCACGGTAGGTACACCCATCGTATTTCGTTCGTGTATCGTTCGGCTCCGAAGTTTCGGATTGAAACTTTCATGGTAGACCTACTGTAGGTCGGTCAATTATTGCTATAGAATTCGATGCAAGTACGTACCTACTACTAATGGTATTTTCTTTTTGGGTTTTTACAATTTTTATATTTTGTTATTAACGGCAACAAAGGCTATTTGGTATTTAAAAGCAACTCCACAAGAATTATTATGAGAGTCATTGCAACCTAGGCGGATGCCCTTCTGCTTTCGATCTTTGGAAGGATTTATAGAAAAATCGTGTTTTTCCGTATGTTTGTACTCAATGGCAAAATAGCAATAATGATATTATAAAAACACCATATAATTCCAGTTTGAACGCATTTATTGCTTTTAGATATCAACGGTCAATATATATGCCGCGTGGTTCCCGGCTTAGAATAGGACCAACCCATCTCATCCCATCGGGTGTCGTACAAGGCGACTAAGGGAAAACTAGGGAATGGGCAGCAGCGTTCCCTTAACACTTCTACCATCAAAAACTGCGCTCGCCAACCCGCCTGCCAAGCGTGGCGAGTATGGCAAACACCCCCAATTTATTAAAATGGAAGATAAGAATAAAACCAGGCCCCTAGTCCCCGGCGGTCCTGTTCGTCCTGGCCACGGTAGCAGCTATGGTAACGACAGGACAAGGGGTGCTAAGAATCTCCGGCAGAGATTCGGCTACCACCAACATCGAAAATTGGCCCTGGTGACATACAATGCACGCACGTTAAGGACAGATGAGAAGCTTGTTGAGCTGGAAGAAGAGATAAACAAGTTGCGGTGGAATATTGTTGGTTTATCGGAGGTCCGAAGAAAGGGCGAGGACACGATAACCTTAAAATCCGGCAACTTGTTTTACTACCGGGAGGGTGAACAGCAGTCCCAAGGTGGGTCGGATTTATCGTCCACAAGTCACTCATAGACAACATTGTGTCCATCACTAGTGTGTCGAGCAGGGTAGCGTACCTGATACTCAGAATATCCAAAAGATATTCGCTGAAGGTCATACAGGTCTACGCACCGACCTCGGCATACTCAGATGATGACGTCGAAGTAATGTATGAGGACATTAGTAGAGCCATACATACTTCCAAAGCACACTTTACAGTGGTTATGGGTGACTTCAATGCGCGGCTGGGCAAACGGGGCGATGATGAGTTGAGAGTGGGGCAATTTGGATATGGGCAGCGCAACCCCAGGGGTCAGAGGCTGGCCGAATATCTGGAGAAGGAGGGACTCTTTATGATGAACTCTTTCTTCCGGAAGCCGCCTCATAGAAAATGGACCTGGATGAGCCCTGATGGTTCCACAAAAAATGAGATAGACTTCATCATGAGCACCAAGCGACAAATATTTAATGATGTCTCCGTGATTCACAGGGTAAAAACCGGCAGTGATCACCGAATGGTCAGAGGCACATTAAATATTAATGTCAAAATGGAAAGATCGCGTCTGATGAAGTCTACGCTCCGACCTTCTTATGCACACATCCAAAACCCCGAGAACTTTCAACTCGAATTGGCAAACCGCTTCGAATTGCTAGACAGCAGCGCATCAGTGGACGAAATCAACAACAGGCTGGTAGAGACTGTCCATACGGTCGGGTCCAAGTATTATAAGCCCCACCGTAAAAATAGACCTCAAAAACTATCTAACTCCACCCGAAATCTCATGGCTGAGCGACGTTCCATGACGCTCCAAACCTCCGATGATGCTAAGTCCTATAGGCAGCTCAATGGACAGATACTGAAGTCCTTGCGTCACGATTTACGGTCCTTCAATACAAGGCGTATTGAGGAGACCATAGCACAGAACAAGGGCTCCAAAGTGTTCGCAAGAGACGCGTCTATTGGGCAAAGCCAGTTGACGAAGCTGAAGACGGAGGACGGAAACGTAACGTCGAATAGGTCAGAGGTGCTCAGGGAGATAGAGAGGTTCTATGGGCAGTTGTACACCTCAGTAGCTGAACCTGTTGTTGACTTGGTAAAAGACCCAAGAGCCAAGCTAACCCGACACTACACTGAAGATATCCCGGACATCAGCCTGTACGAGATTACGATGGCTCTCAAACAACTCAAAAATAACAAAGCACCAGGCGAAGACGGAATTACCGCAGAGCTTCTGAAAGCGGGCGGAACGCCGGTACTTAAAGTCCTTCAGAGGCTGTTTAATTCCGTCTTGCTCGAAGAGAAAACGCCGGAAGCATGGAACAGGGGAGTGGTGGTACTGTTTTTCAAGAAAGGTGATAACACTTTACTGAAGAATTATAGGCCCATCACACTGCTGAGCCATGTTTATAAGTTGTTTTCGAGAGTCATCACGAATCGTCTCGAACGCAGGCTTGATGACTTCCAGCCTCCCGAACAAGCCGGTTTCCGGAAAGGCTTTAGTACCATAGACCACATACATACGCTGCGGCAGATTATACAGAAGACCGAGGAGTATAATCGGCCACTATGCTTGGCGTTTGTGGACTATGAGAAAGCCTTCGATTCGATCGAGACTTGGGCGGTTCTTAGATCTCTCCAGCGATGCCGCATTGACTATCGGTACATTGAAGTGTTGAAGTGCTTGTATAATAACGCCACCATGTCAGTCCGAGTACAGGGGCATTGCACGAAGGCGATCCCCATAAAAAGAGGAGTAAGGCAGGGAGACGTCATTTCTCCGAAACTGTTTACGGCGACCTTAGAGGACGCCTTCAAGCTCTTGGAATGGCAAGGACTTGGCATCAACACCAATGGCGAATACATCACTCACCTTCGATTTGCCGACGACATTGTGGTCGTGGCGGAGTCGCTGGAAGATCTAGGACGAATGCTCGGTGACCTCAACAGAGTATCTCAACAAGTGGGTCTTAAAATGAACATGGACAAAACGAAAATAATGTGTAACGTCCATGTCGTACCCACCGCACTCACCGTTGGGAACTCTACTCTTGAAGTTGTCGACGAATACATTTACCTGGGACAGGTAGTCCGGTTAGGTAGGTCCAACTTTGAGAGAGAGGTCAATCGACGAATCCAACTCGGCTGGGCAGCGTTCGGGAAACTGCGCAACATCTTCTCATCCAAAATACCTCAGTGCCTAAAGACTAAAGTTTTTAGTCAGTGTGTGTTACCAGTGATGATATATGGATCAGAGACGTGGTCTCTTACTATAGGTCTCATAAAAAAGCTCAGAGTTGCTCAGCGAGCTATGGAGAGAGCTATGCTCGGCGTTTCTCTACGCGATCGAATCAGGAATGAGGAGATTCGTAGAAGAACCAAGGTCACCGACATAGCCGTTAAGATTAGCAAGCTGAAGTGGCAATGGGCGGGCCACATAGCGCGTAGATCGGACGGGCGTTGGGGCAGAAAGATTCTAGAGTGGAGACCACGTATTGGCAAGCGCAGTGTGGGACGACCGCCTGCCAGATGGACCGACGATCTTGTGAAAATCGCAGGAAGTCGTTGGATGCAGGTGGCATCGGACCGGTTACGCTGGAAAGCGATTGGGGAGGCCTATGTTCAGCAGTGGACAAGTATAGGCTGAGATGATGATGATGATGATGATGAGATATCAACAAAATCTCCATTAAACCATTCGTGTTTATATTTAAACAGCCAAAGAATTAAAATTCATACTTACGAAAGTAAAAAGTTACCTCTTTAGTTTTCGTATAATTGAGGTTAAAGTCACGAAAGAAGTGCTGTCAAAATGCCGAAACTTCGTTTGTTCGAATCACTTCATGGTAGCATTTTACGACGGACGAAACGTCACAAACCGTCTTTGGGACCGATTTCGGAACGAAAGCACTTCGTGGTAGGAATCGCCCGAAATTTCGATCCGAAACTTCGGAATTACGTTTCATGGTAGACCTTGATACTATGCCAATGACTTTAATTCCCGCATAAAGCGATTTCGTCATAGCGTCAACTGGTTAATTTGCCGGTTCATAATCACTGAAACTACATAAAACTCTGATGTGTAATCCTTGGTAGATAAAATTATTTTTACTTATATACTGACTTTTTGAAACATCTACTAGAAATTGTTTCATTTACCACAGAGTACGTCGCCATTATAACTATATTGTGTTAAAATGCGTTTATTACTACTTTAAGTTGTCTATGTTACTACTTTTATGGCCTGTACAAACAAATGTCATGAGACAAATCTTATTATCACCACTAATTAATACAATGACTTACGGCAGGTTTCTAATTTGCAAAATCTTGCGAAGCGTCACTTAAAGTGACGACCATTTATTGCGTGAAATTGAAAATCTTGAAAATATGCCTTCCAATAATCAAACCAGAAACCAGCCTTTAGAACATTGGATAGCTAAGTATGAATCATGAACAGATTGATGATAGGGTAACGCTATCGAATTGATAAATTATTATTTTCATACTACTAATATAACAAGCACAAACAACAAACAAAACAATAATAACAAAAATGAACGTGATACAAGTACACGCTTTCTCAATTACGTCAAATGGTTTGTGCTTAGGTGCTTAGTCCTTAGTATTGAATTTGGTCGTCCAGATAAAAGACAAATTGCCATACGTACTTGATGAAAGCCTTGACGTATTGCTTGATGTTGTGCGTGTTGAGGTTCCCGCGTAGTCGCGAACGGTACTCCATCAGCATGCGCTCGCGCTCGCCGATCTCGCACGAGTCGCTCGCTATTTGCTGGATAGAAATATTGATACAATTATCACTTATGATTCGAGATATTCTCATTCTATTAGCAATAAGTGAATGAGATTTATGGACCTGATATTTATCGTGGTTTACTTCTACAAGTTAACTTTGATAAAAATTATCAGACCAGATTACATTGTAGCTAACTGTTCAAGGATAAGAATAGAATAAATTATATCATCTTGCCAGATCCCTCGCAAAAGGTTATTTAAATGTATTAATAAGTAAAATCTCACACTAGCAAAAAAACAAAAAAAATACGACTTGCATTAGGATCTCTAGACAGACATAGGAGCAAACACATAAAAATTCAAACTACAGTTAATCAATGGTACTGATATGGAGAGTTGAATTCGATGAATTAGAAAGTCATGATTTACAATCAAAGTACGAACGTTAAGATTTCAAATCAAAAGCTTTCTACAAGCACATAAGAATAAACTAGTCTAATAGTTGTGTTAGTATATTAGTACAAAAAGGAAAATGCTTCTACACGCAATGAAAACACGGAAGTTATTTTAATTCTTAGTGTAAAAAAGCTTTCTAAGAACGAACTAAATGCAAAAAGAATAGTACAAGCAGTAACTAGTGAAAATAATAGGAAAAATAATATCAAGAAGGTAATTTTGACTAATAATTATTTATAGAAAATTTAATTAAGATATCATTAAAATAACATTTATTCTATCTTTTATACAACGATTCATTGGTAACATTAAATGAATCATTAATTAAGTGTTTAGATCGCCTAAACACTTTATTAAATCATCACTACGGGTAATATCTGTAAAGATTCATCAGTATTTTTCCCGTTTAGACACAACTTCGTAACTTCACCTCAACAGACAACTGAACAGGGCGGTTAGTAGAGAGTTAGTAACAAAACAGTAGAAGAAATACCTGATAGCGAAAATTGAACTGGTCTTGTTCAAAACTCACGTGACCGAACTTGTGGTAGATCAGGAAATCTTCCTCGGACTGAGAAATATCTGCCCCCCGCCATCTTGAGAACCGGCTTCGGAAAGCATCGGCGACTGACGAAGTGGATGCTGTGCAGTTGACCAAGATTAGGCCGAGGAGACGCCTTGGATGGGCAAGTCCACATCTCGCCAACACATTGGCTCCAGCACCCTCGCCTAGTCCGACGGCGTAACGTACGTGAAGAAAGTCTAGTACTGTGATCAGATCCTCGCCCAATGTTTGGAGTGATGGGAATTGGTAGCTGTGGAGAATACAATGCATAGTTAATATTTTTTCGGACATTAAGTTGGTCTGCATTTGGATCTTGTTACATCAGTTATTGCAAATTTTCTATAATACTTTTACAAAATTCTTAAACATATGAGAATTCTTGAGTGGATGATATTTAATTGATGAAAATAATTTTACCAATAATTGAAGATTTATAAAATCTCTAGTAAATTTGTGTACAGTATGTATGGAAAGAACCTGTTTAAGCCCTGTACTTTCTGCCTGCCCAGCAAGGTATCTGGTGTGATTATATAGATGTATCTAGTACCTTTTTAAATTAGTCAATCAACTACTTTCGACGCCGCCGTAAAAATGAAAAGTTAGTAGAGTTTACTTCGAATGAGAATTTTGAATCTGCTTGGTGCATCATAGCTAATCTCTTTCTCGTACTACTATCGTTTCCACAACAAATTTTAATAATTCGGACAGTCAAGCACTACATCTTCAACTAAAAGAATTTTCTTTTATCTTTTTCAAACAGATATTATTCAAATTTAATTTTTGTCCCGGTGCCTCAGTTCATTTGACTTGTAAGAGAGTGTCTGCGTTTGCTTGTTTTAAATCTACTGGTTGACTTGCAAAGCGGCTATGTTTTGCATATTGTACCTATTAAGTTTCTGCTACCAAAGAGAATATAATCACTACGTCTGCTACCCTTTAGAAAATAGAAGTTTTTAAAGGATAACCAGAAATGTTGTAAGGAGGTTCTAATATAAAGGTACGCAAAACCACAAACAGGTAATAGTACTTTTAAATACAAACAATTTTTACTACAGCTACACTTACCGGAAAATATAAGCAGTTTCATACTTATTTTGATAACCATTCCACCCTGTTCTCCTATATCCCACATCAAAATGAAGATTGAAAAAAAAATTCTAAAAATACTACTTTAAAAAAATTAACCGTGGAATTTCTTGCCCTTCTTCTCCACAGGAATGACATTCCGAAGTGTTTGCAGTCTTTGTTACTTTTCTGACGATTCATAAATACTATACTGATTTACATAACTGAAAAATATTCTGATTCTGTAACCCAAACGTTTCATACGTTTGGGTTTCAGAATCAGAAAATTATTAGTACTGCTTATTCTTTTTTCTTTTCAGCGAATATCGTCGATCCTGTTGTAGATCGTATTGATGGGTACTATAACCTAATGTGTCCAAAAAAATGACTAGTACCTCCGTTGTTTAATTTTTATGTATTGGTGTACAATAAAGAATAATCTAATCTAATCTAGATGTTCAGGTGAATTTCTTCTTTGGAAGGGATCCCAAACACAAAGATAATTCCTAATGTGAGAGTGCATTAAAAAAAACCTGTTATAGTTCTATTGCGTCTGTTCCTTACACCTAAATATGTAGGTACCGCCATTTACAGACTTGGTTTAGCATTAAGTAACGAAGATCTACTCACGAGTCGGGTAAATCTGGGGAGTTCTCCTCATGTCCAGGCACATCCACGTGTATGAAGCAGGAGCGCTCCTTGATCTCCGCCATCGCTGGACAGTTCACGAAGTCCACTAGCGTTGAATCTAAGGATGCCGTTATTCACTTTTTACAAGCTTTCATTTAATTTGCAATGTTTGTTTAGGTGACATATTGCAAGCTGAATTAGAACCAATTCCTCTTATTCTACGGAGTTGAAATGTGACATGTTGGTTCAGTTTCAATAACTATTCATTTTTATGGTAAGCATGACCTGATTCTTTTTTTAGGATTGGTTCCAGAAGAAGGAGCAGTTTCTTCGTCTAGAACAAATCCTGGAAATAGATAACGGCTTACAACATCGACACAAAATTGGGTATAGACCACGGGGTACGGAAAAGATGTATAGACATTCAATTTTTATTTGGCTGTTTAATCTGCACCGTTGCCTGGCTGTATTGTTGTTCAAATGTTTTTTTTACTATTAAACTTATTAATTTGGAGTACGCATATCGACTGACTGCATTGGGCTGGGTGTCCTAGGATTCAAAAAAAGCCGTCTGGAACCTGGAATTATGTCCGGTATAATGGTTAGGTCATTTTATTTTTTTTAAGATCATCGGTAAAATATAGGCGCGACAGTGGTATTTTAAACTTTTATTAGTTAAATTGTAGTATAAGCAGGATCATATCATATAAATTAGTTATTTCAAGATGATTAACTCCACCGTTGAGCAAGTTATACGACTGATGGTAGGTACTTAACAACAAAACTTTCCAAGGGCTGTGATATTTACACTTTATTTACAAAAAAGCATTGAAGACAATAGTTAAAGTACATACGATTGGTGCCGAGGTCGTGCACTGTAAGGAAGACACATCGTTTGTCTTGCTGACTTAGGTCCCCCTGCAATTAAAACGAAGCCTTAAGAAAAAAATACTCTAAACGAACTGCACAGCAACTTATGCCCCTTTTTAATTCCCAGGCAGTTAGTTTTCTTAATAAATAAAAATGTAATCTAAAATACTATTCCTTAAACATGCAGCTTTGATTATTTCTTATAGGTCAACTACCTACTTTAATGTACCTACCTACTTTACGCTTAGATTAGACAGTTCTTAGTCTAAGTCATTAAATTATTTGATTTTTAAACTACTAATCATTGCTTAGATTGCTCCAGAGGGTTTAATTTAGTATTAAAATTGTATATGTAAACGCATCCACAGCACAGACCACTCCTTCCCCTCGTTCGCACAGGGGTTTTTGTAACACGTTATGCGCTTTTTAATGAGAGTGCCCTGTTAGCCGTTTCCTTTCTTTCAGCGCTTGATTAATACAACACAACAAACCTCACATCTATATAGTTATTCATAAACTTTATCTATCTCAACATAAGTAGGTGTTCAACCGGCACGTCTGTCGTTTTCTTTGCTATAACAATAGCCACAGTTTCTCTCTAGAAAACAATAATAACCCACAAAGCAACATGTCGTAACTTGAGCTACTTCCTATAATGTATGACGCATACGACACCTTGTATACAAATGTTTTAATGCTATTGAGTCGTTTATATCGCATTGTTTAGATATATTTAATTATTAGGATTTAGGCTTGATGACTTCCAGCCCCCCGAACAAGCCGGTTTCCGGAAAGGCTTTAGTACCATAGACTACATACATACGCTGCGACAGATTATACAGAAAACTGAAGAGTATAATCGGCTTGGCGCTTGTGGACTATGAGAAAGCCATCGATTCGATCGAGACTTGGGCGGTTCTGAGATCTCTCCAGCGATGCCGCATTGACTATCGGCACATCGAAGTGTTGAAGTGCTTGTACAATAACGCCCCCATATCAGTCCGAGTACAGGGGCAGACAGGGAGGCATAATTTCTCCGAAACTGTTAACGGCCACCTTAGAGGACGCCTTCAAGCTCTTGGAATGGCGAGGACTTGGCATCAACATCAATGGCGATTACATAACTCACCTTCGATTTGCCGACGACTTTGTCGTCATGGCGGAGTCGCTGGAAGATCTAGGACGAATGTGTCAACAAGTGGGTCTTAAAATGAACATGGAATTATGTTATGTTTTACGTCTGTGTCGTACCCACCGCACTCACCTTTGGGAACTCTACTCTTGAAGCAGTTGACCAATACATTTACTTAGGACAGGCAGTCCGGTGAGGTAGGTCCAACTTTGAGAGAGAGGTCAATCGACGAATCCAACTCGGCTGGGCAGCGTTCGGGAAACTGCGCAACATCTTCTCATCCAAATCTTAATCCAATGCCTCAAGACTAAAGTTTTTAGTCAATGTGGGTTGCCAGTGATGACATACGGATCAGAGACGTGGTCTCTTACAATAGGTTTCATAAAAAAGCTCAGAGTTGCACAGCAATCTATGGAAAAAGCTATGCTCGACGTTTCTCTACGTGATCGAATCAGGAATGAGTAGATACGTAGAAGAACCAAAGTCACCGACAGGATTGGCAAGCTGAAGTGGCAATGGGCGAGCCACATGGCGCGAAGATCGGACGCGCGTTGGGGCAGAAAGATTGTAGACAGGAGACCACGTATTGGCAAGCGCAGCGTAGGACGGCCGCCTGCCAGATGGATCGACGACCTTGTGAAAATCGCAGGAAGTCGTTGGATGCAGGTGGCATCGGACCGGTTACGCTGGATAGTGGATAGTGGACAAGTATAGGCTGAGATGATGATTTGGAGTCATTACCTTTTCTAAAATAATGTTGTATGCGCTAAAATCCAAGTCGCGATTCCGGTTGATTTTTAGAAGGTTTTAGTACCTTCTCAATACTAGGATTCTCAACACTATTTTCTGTAAACCACATTTTATCGCTTATATTATATGTTATTTTAAATAATTTTGCTATTAATTAAATCGCCCTAAAAAGCCTTATCCTAAAACTGCCCTATTTTACAGGTGACTAGTTAGTTTCGAACTATATTACTAGTGTCATTCGCCTTCCCTATCCGTCTACTAACAATAACGTGCCCTTAATTACGCTTTTGCAATCACTAGATTAACTTAGTCGAGCTAAGTATATTAGAAGTACAATTGATTAAATTACTTAGTCACCAGTCAGATTACTACCTCGCAGTTTGCAATCTTATTAACACTTATTTTATTAGCTGGCTGGCAGTTCGCATTATGTACTCAAGCCGGTGTACCATTACAAGGTACCCTAAAACTAGTAATGGCATTGACATCATAAATCTAAATCTATTAAGGCATAACGCCATTTCAGAACGTGTCGTGCACTTAGTTACTTGGTTTTCTTATAAATCAATTTGCCGGCAGATGTATTTAATAGTTCAGAAGAACTACCACAAAATGAGTCTTATTTTGCTCTTCTGCAAAATTGAGTCAAACTGAAATATAGGTCCTGAAAAATAGGTTTTGTAATGGGACAGTCGAAATGCTTGGACACCTAGCGAATAAATGTTTGTAGAGGAGTCTCACCTTCATGAAATCTAAGTGTGGCCGATAAGTAAGTGCTCCTGACACATCAAATTACTATGTATTAGCACTTACCTTATTATGCTGTGGGACCACTCCCTGGTTAGCAGCCAAAACAGAATTAAATTTGTAAGTCATTTTAGGTAAAATAATGCTTTGATCTTTTTTTGAAACAAGTACCTATGAGACTTGTCATTATCTATATATGCATTTAATTATGACGAGGCACTTTCTTTTAATCAATTTTATAACTAATGTAATGGATACCTTGCGTTTCTGTTCAGAACTAACAAGTCAATAATAGAAAAAAAGCCTCTTTCCTCTTTTTTCAGTCTGCTTAGTTTTTAGGTACAGTTAAATGCCCCTTTACTGTTTTCCAAGTGGAAAAGTGATCAACAACCTTATGAATCTCGAACTTTTAATACAGCAGACTATACGTGTATTTCAGTACACAGAATTACTGTAGTGATTTTGTCCCTCCTTTTCCACACGAAAGATATTTCGAGATAGCCGTAGTACCTTCCACTTCGGAATATCATTCCCGTAGAAAAGGATGGCAGGAATCTCCACGGTAAAGTACTCTTTTAAAATAAAGTACAATAATGTTGGGTTTGGAAGTACAATGTAGACCCAATGTATTCTTCCAATTTCTACAACACGAAGCGAAAACATCAACGGTATTGAACCCAACATCCGTTCATATTGTTTATTACGTCAACAACTAAATGGATAAGTAACCTAGCAACAATTTGTAACAATTTACAAACTCAACATCTGCTTTTGCACAGAACATAAAAATAGAAACGGAGAAAATATTTTTTTAATATATTAACACTTGTTATGCATATTTGGATATATTATACAAGTTTTCACGATTATATTCCGATATTCAGAATCTTATTATAAATATAAATAAGAAAAGAAAATGAAATGCCGTCACGCCTACATTCCCCAAGCGGGGGCGGCAGAGACGTGCATCCACATCGCCGACGTAATGATAACGTAATCAAATACCAAATAGACCGTGTCTTATCTGAACGGCAAGTCAAGAGTCTCCGTAACCGGCGAACGTGTATGAGATGAACTATGAGAGTGGAGGAAGCCAGAGGGGCCTGTAAGGAAAGAACCTGTTGGAACTCTGTACTCTCTGCCTACCCCACGAGGGAGCTGGCGTGATGATATAGATAGATTCCCCCATTAAATTGGAACCTAACATCATCGGAAAAAGTGGGTGTACACAGTACACCTCTGCCACCGCCGCTTGAGGGATATAGGCGAAATGGTGTTTTCTTTTGACCATAGATTATTAGTAAAACTTATTTTCAATTTCTGCGGTAAGGACATTTAATTTTTAGATCAGCACTTGTGATAGTCTATATTTCGTCCTACTTAGCCACTTACCGAAACGATGGTCTAATTTCTGTCAAAATAAAATTATCTGTTGTGGTCCAAGATAGTGCGTATTAGCTATTTCGCGCTAAAATGTTGAGGGCATGTTGAGGGAGATTGAAATGTCAGACGGTAACTTTTTATTTTCACGGCTGAGAAAACAAAACGTTTGCCTACTTAGGAATATCACGTAATTATTTATAGGCTGGTATTTCACACGTTCGATATTTTTATTTATTTAATCTTTATCAAATCTTAATCCAATTTCTATTACAAAAATTTAATAAAATTCATCAAGCCACCATTTGACTAATTCATAAACTTATCGAATAAATTATCTTCTTATAAAGTTTCCAAAAACAACGTAGAAACTACACAAAATTTATTATATGCAGGCATTATGCATCATATTTTAAGGTCATGGCTGGTGAGTTAAGTAAGAAAAGACGATGGACCTATTGATAAGACAGTGCGAAGAAAAACGTATTCTTAAGGGCCAGCCGCGACCATTTATCGACGGGGAGAGTAACAGTGACGCAATTACTTAACAAAAGAATAATAAGGAACGGCTATATTAAGCGCGCGCTCGGAAATAAGCGACGTATGTGCAAAAACAAATTTAATTAGTTTCTAAAAAAATACACTATTTAATAAATAACTGCTACAATTATTTGCTGTTTAAAAATTCTATATATAAAGCAATAGAGTAGACTTTTTTTACATAGAGATTTTTTTTCTATCGAGCATCGTTTAATCGTGTATTACTTTTACCAGATTCTAAAATATAGTCAAAAATCATATTGCTAAATGTTAATTCTCTTAATCCATCCGTGCAATAGGGAATATGCGTGTAATTCAAATAAAGGTCAAATATTTTTTTTACAAACTTTATCGCATTAGTATAATGCCTATACCAATATTTTTTTAATATCATTACTTTTTTATTAAGAAATTAATTATTGAAGGTACAAAAAATGAGTGGGAAATTCAAAGTAGCGGAAACGCCACGCTATTGGTCAGATCGAATATGACGTCAAAGTCTACAATACAAATGTCAACAAGTGCACATTTGTTGTATGTTTGCTATTGAGTTAGTTTTATTGTTATTTTTTGTTGTCGATTTACACAAAGACAAAATTTTAGTTTAAATTATTAAAGTTACCTGTACTCTCTGCCTACCCCGCGAGGGAGCTGGGGTGATGATATAGATAGATAGAGATAGAAAGTTAATTCTTACGTTAAAGTGATCTTCGCAGCAATATAAACAAGTTGATGGAGACACTATGTCCCTTTTTCTGATTTTACACCACTTTCTCCTTATGTCCGCACCTATCGGGTGCGTTTCTTATTGTATTTTTACACCTAGGCACAACACAGGGTTGTTCCATTGTATAATAGTCGCAAAATATAAAATAAAAATAAATTACAGAATAAAAAACTTATACAGCTGTTCACTAATTGATTGTTATTATAGACTTTGACGTCACGCCAAGCGCGCCAAAATGGCGGGCGTTTAAAATGCTCTTATCTGTTTGCTATCTTCAACATTTTTTTTTGCGCTTTATATTTTGTTTTTGACGCTTAAATTTTTTTTCTAGTTATATATTAATGTAATCTATCGTATAAAAATATAAAAAAATACACGCATATTCCCTATTCAAGAAGTATCTTGAAGTGTACGGAATACAAAAACACGTATTTTTTCGGTGTAGCCCCTTAACCATTCAAATTTTGAATAATATTTCTTAGTAACATGCAGAGAAAGCAGTAGGACTCATTCTAAGTTAGTTGCAAACCGCCTTCGAATAAACTGGCTACACCATAGGTAAAGGTATTAATGCTATATATAAAATAAGCGTGTAGTCCACACGCCTATTTTTTTGTACACAAATATCCAGTTATTACTAATTTATATGTGTACCTACTTAAATACATAATTGTGTTTTTTTTTGTTTTTGAGCCTTTACATTTTTGTACGTTCTTTTTACAAGCTTCTTTTTAACTTGCAATGTGCGTATGTCGCTCTGTCTGTCTGTCTTTCCGGTTCAAATCTTGTAATATATTTTTTGAGCACTTGCGAGTATCCGATTGAGCTGAAAGGACATTGTTCTGCGTACCACTTTCACTGTAACACTTTCTCTTACTATTATTATTATGCTTTTTATTATATACCTCTACAACATCTCTATTTTGTAAATGAGAGGACTATGTAGACACTGACCAATATCATGAATCTAAGTACACTTATGATTAATCTATACTTAAGCACATCTATTTAGCTCGTTCTGCATTGTTCTCCCATACTCCATAAATGCAATGTATACAAAAAGAATTGTAAACCTCATTTTTTAAAAAAGAGTAACCTTGGAGTTTCTTGCCCTTCTTCTCCACAGGAATGACTTTCCGAACGGGTGGTAGAGTCTTAAGTAATAATAATTTTCTCTTTTTGACTATTCATAAGTGCCTTTTGGTCTACATGAATAAAAAACTTTTGATTTTGATTTTGATTTTGATTTTGTACATACATGATTTGCCCCAGAACCAACATCAATAAAAAATTCGTGTATAATTTGGAGTTACCTGCAAATTATCTTCATGCATTTATTATTAAACGGACAAGCGGGGGAATTGCATTTTTTCAATATCGATCGGATACAAGCACTTGTAAGTATCCGATTGAGCTGAAAGGGCATTGTTCTGCGTCCATACATGATTTGCGCCAGAACCAACAGCAATGAAAAAATGCGTGTATGATTTAGAGTTACCTGCAAATTATCTTCATGCATTTAGAATTGCATTATTGCAAAAAAAGTATTAGATTTTGAGGTTATAATTTAGTAGCCAACAATACATTTGTAATATCGTTATGGAAAAATACACTAGCAATAATCAAATCGATCATTATTGAATGTAATCAATTGAATATAACCGATTGATAGGATTGAAATCTCTAACCGTAATTCGATAACAACGTTGACATTTGAAAAACACGTCGGCGACTTAGATTTAAGTAACTACAGAACTTTGAAATATTCGTTTTGGATTGCAAATTGTCCGTTAAATATGGATATTTGCAATGACTATAACAAAACAGATAAATAATTATGGTATAGGTCACAGGTTTGTTGTTCTAGGGCCATTTTCGACGATGTCCTTTGACATACGTATCTAAAGTCAAGAACAACGCAATAATATATAGGTTTGTTTTTTTAAATAGGTCTTTTTAATTTAAATTATTTTTCTTTGGTCAAGTTATTTAAACATAATGTGTCTCTTTGGCTATTTTAAATCATTTTTATTGCTTTCTTTATACAATCTTAATAAACATGAGAAAATCTCACCTGAACATGCACATGGATATCTCCACTCCTATCTGTGCTGACGACATATTTCTGGAACAAAAACAAAAAAAATTTAAATCACAAGAAATATAATGAGAATGACTGCCGTCGTTAGTGGCACATACGGCTGATGGCAATCACTACGATCACGAGGTCCTTGGTTCAAATCTTAGCTAGGAAAGTATAATTTTTCTACCGAAAAATTCTTAATATCAATCTAGAATTGTACCCGGTATAAAGGCAATAGGCCTATTACATTGGGACCATCGTCGACTGTATGTGAGTAAACACGATACACCACTGCCACCCCCATTTAGGGAATATAGGACGGTAAAATAGGAATATAGCCGTGACTGTGTTCTTAAAACACCTGAGAGAAGAGCGAGCGACACCAAATGCGGCGTGTTACGATATCTTCATGAAATAATCGTGTATTCTGTATACCATTGGAGTACTATTAAACAATCATTTCATTGAAAATCGTTGAAAATTCTGAAAGAAACCAATTGTATTTTTCGCGAAAAAAACGGAATATAAGTTTGTATTCGATTTTTTCTTATTTTTGTTGAAAATTTGAAACCACGTGACTTGTTGAAAAGAAGCATGTTTTAGGACCTAATGTCGTTAGGCGTACAAAGTACACCCATCGTGGGTAAAATTGTGGGTGTACATAGAATACTTCTGCCACCTCTGCACGAGCTAATATATTTTTAGGCCGACAAACATCGACGCACAAAGTACACCTATTGTCGGAGAAATATGAGTACAAAGTATGTCCACAATTTTCAACACCTCATATCGGTCTCACTGTGACAAATTTTAGCCACTCACAGCTCTGTATGTAAATGAAAGAAACCATCTATTTTGTTTTGAAACTAACGTTTTTTCCGTTTTATAACGAAAAAACATATTTTATTCCGTATCAGCTGTCATTTTTTTTTTCGAATGAAACATGAAAAAACAACGATAGACTTTGAAAGAAACGGGAATGTGTCAAGTATTTTTCAACGCTAGACCTACCGCGATCGACCATTTATCGATCGGGAGAGTAACAGTGATATAATTATTTTACATATGAATAATAAGGAGCGAATATATTAAGCGCACGTTTGGAAATAAACGACGTATTTCAAAAACAATAATTATCATTTTCTCAAAAAACTACTCTATAATATAAAAACCTGCTCTAAAAGAACTTTGTTACAATTAATCTCTGTTTTTAAGTTAATTCTATTGACTAGTTCTTATGCGATGGAATCAGGAAATGTAAGGCAATAGACATGGCATAAATGTTCTTTAATCGAAAAAAAATAGGTACATTATTTTAGAAGATTCTAAAATATAGAGTCTAAAATCATTTTTCTAAGCTAATGCATATATTTCTTGATGTGCATGGAATACAAAAACACGTTTTTTTCGCAGTATCCCCTTAATTGGTCATCGCAAATAAGGGCACTGGACATAAGATAGAAAGAAAGAAAGAAATTTTATTAGTCACAGCATAAGATGGCATTCTAGCTCAAACAGCATCCTGAAAGAATTATGCGATAAGTGGGACTGCCCAATGCTGGAGCCCTGGATACAGCTGCACGCGCCATTTACTCGTGTTCTTCTTACTAACATTAGTTTATTAAGTTGTACATACTAACATTTACGGACTTTCTAATCTGAAATAAAAGATTTTTATTTTATTATTTATTATAAGAGACACGATATTTAGCTGATATGACACATACGTATCAGCAATCTATCCATACAATTACAAAACGTACGAACGATTAACACATGAGATGTCTCAAGGAAATACACATGAGGAAAAAATACAAAAAACGAACACAACAAAGTAATACACATGAGTATATGCCTTACGGCTCAGCCAAATGGATATCCAGATCAGCTTAATGTCAGGCACAAGTGAGAGACGCTGATTTTCATCTGGACCCTCCTGAGTTTTCACAGATGTCAATCCAGTATCAATTAATAAAAAAAATACACGACAGACAGCGAGTGTATTTAACACTTAGTAGAGCTACGGATACATAAACAAAAGGTGCATTAAATCAACAAGAACTCAAATAGATGTACGGGATCAAGTAATACATTTGCGATACCGCAAATACTTTGGTCACAAACGACCGACATCCGACATAATTGGACGCCGCAAACCAATCTCATTAGCCGACGATTGGCGGAATGCTTGGTTAGGCTTCACGTACACGAGCGTCTAGTCGCCTGTAAGTACGCAGATAATTAGCGATTTTATCGACTTCTGATTAGTGTTAATTTTTAGTTTAATTATACTTATGCAAGACATGTACGCCACGTCTACAAGTTGTTCTCGAGAGTACTCACAAACCGCCTCGCCAGAAGACTTGACGAGTTCCAGCCACCGGAACAAGCCGGGTTTCGAAAAGGCTACAGCACCGTAGATCACATCCATACTGTTCGGCAGATTGTACAGAAGACCGAAGAGTACAATCAGCCGCTGTGTGTGGCTTTCGTGGACTACGAGAAAGCCTTCGACTCCATCGAAACCTGGGCGGTTTTGGATGCTCTGCAGCGATGTGGCATCGATTGGCGCTATATCGAGGTGTTGAGATGTCTGTATGAAACCGCCACAATGACCGTCCAGCTCCAGGACCAAAAGACCAACCCGATCGAGCTGCATCGAGGGGTAAGACAGGGGGATGTAATATCCCCCAAGCTCTTCACCAATGCACTCGAAGACGTCTTCAAGACGCTGGACTGGACTGGGCGGGGCATTAACATCAACGGCGAATACATCTCACACCTTCGGTTTGCCGATGATATCGTCATCGTGGCAGAGTCACTGGAACAGTTAAGCGAAATGCTGCATAGCCTAAATGGAGCCTCTCGAGGTGTCGGTCTCGGCATGAACTTGGATAAAACCAAGATCATGTTTAATGAGCATGTCACGCCGGGACCGATCTAGGTCGATGGTTCGATGCTCGAAGTTGTTCGGGAGTATGTCTACCTTGGACAAGTTGTCCAATTTGGTAGGAACAACTTCGAGAAAGAAATCAACCGCAGGATCCAATTGGGTTGGGCAGCATTTGGCAAACTACGTCACGTTTTCGCTTCGCCTATACCGCAATGCCTGAAGACTAAAGTCTTTAACCAATGCGTCCTACCTGTTATGACTTACGGGGCCGAAACGTGGACACTCACAGTGGGACTAGTCCACAAATTCAAAGTCGCACAGAGGGCTATGGAGCGAGCTATGCTCGGCGTCTCTTTGAAGGATAAAATTCGTAACGAGGTAATCCGACAAAGAACCAAAGTTACCGACATAGCTCGCAGACTCAGTAAGCTAAAGTGGCAATGGGCTTGTCACATCTGCAGAAGGACCGATGGACGATGGAGCAAGCGTGTCCTAGAGTGGAGACCGCGACTTGGTAAGCGTAAGGTAGGACGGCCCCCAGCTAGATGGACCGACGACCTCAAAAAGGTCGCTGGGACAGACTGGATGCGGAAGGCGGAGGACCGTGTGCAATGGCGCGTGTTAGGAGAGGCCTATGTCCAGCAGTGGACTACGATAGGCTGATTGATTGATTGATGCAAGACATAGGTACGCAAAGCCCAAAATTGATAATCACTCACCGTAAATAAAATATAAAAAATTGTTTACATAACGAATAACATCGATTACTTGGTCCCAAGGTTGAGACTTGAACCGCTCCACCCACTGGTTTTGAGTAGCCGCGGGTTCTATTCTCGACCGGACCACTCCTTTTTTTTAATAAAAACGTAGCCCTACACTCGGATTTACTCTTGCTTCATGGGTGCGTTTACAAAAATGAAAATTTACATACACAAATACCCAAACCAAAATAAATAAGTGTGGATCACATAAAGATTTGTACGGTGCGGGAATCGAACCCGCAACTATTAGACACAGTGGGCGGCACGGCTTGAACTATTATTCATTGCGCTAAATCGTCCGCCCTTCCGTCCGTTCTCCCGTCCGTCTGTCCTTCCGTCTTTGTAATAAAAATACTAAAACCTTGCCTGTTTTGTTAGTCTGATTACATTAGTCATGGATTCGAATGCAAGGAAACAATGTAGTTCATAGAAATAAAAAAAGATATATTTTATGGAAAAATCCTGTTCAAGGTCTGAAATTGTGCCCGCTATAATTGCAATAGTGTCATAACTCAATAATAGGTTTTTTTTTTGTTTTTGAATATCGGAATCCTCACTAAAATAATATTCTGATTCTATATTACTCAAGGCAGGATAGCAGAGGTATTACTATACTATACTACCAATATTATAAACGTGAAAATTGGTAAGTTTACTAATACTACTATATTATCACGCCAGCTCCCTCGCGGGGTAGGCGGAGAGTACAGAGTTCCAACAGGTTCATTCCTTACATACCTCTCTGGCTTCCTCCACTCTCATAGTTCGTCTCATACACACTATCCGGTTACGGAGACTCTTGACTTGCCCTGCAGATAAGAGACGGTCTATTTGGTCATGGTAAGATAGTCTAGGTCTTCCCCGGTACCTACATCCTTCCACTTTCGCATTGTATATCTGTTTTGTCATTCTTTCTTCTGGCATTCTTTGTAAGTTTAGATGTTTATTACTCAATCACGCAAAAACTGCAGAACGGATTGGGATGAAAATTGGCACACATATATTATTACCTGGATTAATATATAGGATGCTTTTTATCACGAAAAAATGAAAGCTTCCTGTCTAAACTCAACGCAGACGACGTCGCAGGCACAAACTAGTGTATAATAACTAAGCAACTTTGACGTTTGTATATATTCCTACAGTCGGTGGTTGGTTTTATTTCCCCTTAGAAGTGTTATACCAATGTAAATGTCAGTGCGACAGTTAAAACGCAGTAAAATAAACGTTATTAAAGGAGCTACCGTGAAAAAACGTGTTTTTATGTTTCATGCAGAGTATAGCATGCAGTTCAAGAAGTATATGGATGAGAACCTATATATAAAAAAATAGATTTTTGAGTTTATATTTTGGAATCTGGCAAAAGGAATACACGATTAAACGAAATTTTCTTGATAGAAAATAAATCTCGCTCTACATTTAAATATTGTTAAGAGACTGTCCCACTGTTGGGCACGGGCCTACTCTCAAACTGAGAGGGTTTAGGCCATAGTCCACCACGCTGGCCTAGTGCGGGTTGGCGAACTTCACACACCTTCGAGAAATTCTTAGGCACGCAGGTTTCCTCACGATGTTTTTCCTTCACCGTTAAAGCAAGTGATAATTAATCTTTAATACGAGTACGCGCATGCATTTCGAAAAGACAGAGGTGCGTGCCTGGGTTTGAACCCGAGACCTTTGACTTTGCAGTCTAACGTCTAATCACTTGGCTACCACTGCTCTACATTTACTTATTATTATTATTCCAACGCGACAAGCTTAATAACTAGTCAATGGAATTTACTTAAAAACATAGCAAATAATTGCAGCAAAGTTCTTGTAAGTAGTCTTTTCAGAAAATGATAAAATTTGTATTCGCATATACCGTCGTTTATGTTCGACCGCGCTCTCAATATATCCCTTATTATTCTTATGTTAAATAATAGGATCACTTTTAATCTTCCGATCAATATATGGTCAATCGCGGTAGGCCCTTAATGTAGAGTGGAGACAGGTACGCACACTTGACTGATTTACTTCTTGCCGATTACCCGTTTAGTCATTTTTCAGGTTATATAGTCATAGTTAGTTTGAGTATATTCCCTAAGATGGGATGGCAAAGGCGTACGGCGTACACCCCACAGTCTCACGACGATGTGAAGTTCCAATAGTCGGCGAGTGCCTTATTTCGGGCATAATTCCAGATTCAGAATTTTTTCCAAATAAAAACCCCAATAACAGCAACTTTTTTCCCCTTTTCCCTTTCCCTAGGTTTATTTTTCTGGCCTATGATTAGAACTCAAACAAATTTCTACTATACCTACTATTATTAATAAATATTTTTTTTACATATATCTTAAGGCAAAGTTGGGTACCAAACAAATAGTTCAGAGATTTTCACTCATATGATTTCATTTTTCTTTTAGAGACAATGATCTTTAAATCTTTTGATTTCGTTTGTAAGTACCAACTACGCAGATAATACATACGAAAATAGTGACACTACGATGATGTTATTGTTTATAATAATCATCTAGCCTTAAATCGAATAGATAGAATACATTGGCGTCAGTTAATAGTACTGCAGCCAACTGTTACAAAATATAACGTGTACAGAGTGTCAAAATACTCTCGTATTAGGGTCATTTTCAAATCTAACGTAACCAAAAATATCCTCAATCATTTATTGCAACACTTATTACAATGAACCGGGTAAAATTCCCTAGCTGTCAATATACTCTAGTCTAGTGCCATTCTAGCTATTACACTGAACAGTTCACAAATAAGCGCGCGAGTAGCCAGTAGTTGTCAAAAAAACTGCTTTTTAAATTTATAAAAATGAACTCCACTTTACTGCCTACCCCGCGAGGGATCTGACGTGATAATATAAATAGATAAAAACAGAAAACTGATATTGGGTACAAGTCAAAAATCGTTCAATTTGTAACTGACCAGACTCATTCAGTCTCCTTCTTCTTCAGCCGAAAGACGTCCACTGCAGGACAAAAGCCGCCCCTAAAGACCGCCACAACGACTGGCTTTGTGCTGTACGCATCCAACTTCTACCCGCGACCTTCACCAGGTCATCAGTCAAACTTGTAGGGGGCCTACCCACTCCATGTCTTCCGGTGGTCGCCACTCGAGAACCTTTCTGCCCCGACGGCCGTCAGTGCTACGAGCGATGTGTCCCGCCCACTGCCACTTATGCTTAGCAATTCTGAGGGCTATGTTCGGCTTTGGTCGTCCTGCGGATCTCCTCCTTTCTCATTCGATCCCTCAGGGTAACTCCGAGCATAGCTCTCTCCATCGCCCTTTGGGCGGCCTTGAGCCTTCGTATGAGGCCCATCGTAAGCGACCATGTCTCAGTGCCGTAAGACATCACTGGCAACACACACTGGTCAAAGACTTTTGTCTTGTGACACTGCGGAATTTTGGACGAAAAGATGTTACGTAGCTTCCCGAACGCCGCCCAGCCGAGCTGGATTCGACGATTAACCTCTTTCTCGAATTTGGACCTACCTAATTGGATTCTTTGTCCCAGGTATACATAATCGTCAATAACTTCGAGCGTAGTCTCCAACCTTATTCTATAGAAGGCACTTCCATATGTGAAGTTGACACAATTAGAGACCTGGGTATTAATTTAGACAAAAAACTTACTTTTCAACCTCATATGGATGAGATAATTAAAAAAGCATCCAAAATGCTAGGGTTCGTCATAAGAAATGGTAAAACATTCAGAAAGCCGCAAACAAAAATACTATTGTACAATACCTTGATTCGTAGCATACTAGAATACTGTCCCACTGTCTGGAGACCGCATTATTCTACACATATTTTAAGACTAGAAAGGATTCAGAAGCGTTTCATGTGGCATTTGGCATTTTCTGCTGGAATATCCAAAAGTCATAAAAGTTATAGTGAAAGACTTGCGTTTTTTAATACACCATCGCTTGAAAAAAGAAGAGCGCTTCTGGATCTGAATTTCATGTACAAATTACTACACAACCAATTGGATTGTCCATCGCTGATTAAAAGTCTAAAGTTTAACGCCCCTCATCGGATACCCCGTAAAGCAATGGCAATAATGGTTCATCCATTTCGGAGCACGGTTTTAGGATACAATTCGCCGATTCCCAGGTTGTGCAGAGCTGTTAATAAATATTGCATAGACGCAATCGACATATTTTCAGTAAAATCGCATGAATTTCGTACACTTATTTTCGAAAACTTACCCAACTAACATTTATTTGCCAAACCTCATGACATTAAATAAATTAAAAAAATAATTAATTAAAATATTTGCAATTTTATTATAGTGTGATTAATTAATATTTCTTTGTATTTCATTTTATTGTTATTATTTTTCATTCTGAAAGTTAGTGATTTAATTTTATTTTATAATTAATTATGATTGTCTAAGTAATAATATATCTGTCAATAATCCGTCAATAATATCTAGAATAAATACTTGTTATGCATGCTGTATTCACCTGTAATTAGTTATGCAATTGGTCATGAACTTAAAATTTGTATCACTTGCAAATGAATTATTGTACATAACTGTTGGTGAATCTAATTAAATAAATAAATAAACCTTTATAGAAGTTGGTACTACATGGACGATTGGCATGATCTTCGTCTTGTCCATGTTAATTCAGAAGACACACCTGTTGAGATACTCTACTGAGGTCGTCGAGCATTGTACTGAGGTCTTCCAGGGTATCAGCCATGAGCACAATATCATCGGAAAATCGAAGGTGAGAGATGAAGTCGCCGTTTATGTTGATACCTAGTCCTCTCCAGTACATCAACTTGAAGACATCTTCCAGCGCTGCGAAGTACACTTTCGGGGATATAAAATCTCTCTGTCTCACACCACGCTTCAGTTAAATAGGTTTCGAGCTCTGGTCCTAAAGGCGGACTGACATAGTAGCGTTTTCGTACAAACTCTTCAGCGCTTCTATATACCGGTAGTCTACTTGGCAACGCTGGAGAGACTGTAGTACAGCCCAAGTCTCAATCAAATCGAAGGCCTTCTCATAATCCACAAACGCTAAGCATAGTGGCAGGTTGTTCTCTTTAGTCTTTTATATGACCTGTCGCAGCGTATGTATGTGGTCTCTGGTGCTGAAGCCTTTTCAGAAACCGGCTTGTTCGGGAGGCTGAAAGTCATTGAGTCTGCGCGCGAGACGATTCGTGATGACCCTCGAAAACAGTTTATAGACGTGACGTGGCTCAGAAGTGAGATAGGTCTATAGTTCTTCAAGAGGGTCACCTTTTTTGAAGAAGAGAACCACCATACTTCCGCGCCATGACTGTAGCGTTTTGCCCTCGAGGATGACGGTATTGAATAGGTTCTGGAAAGCCCTCAATATCGGTCCTCAACATCAATATCTCAATATCGTCTAATATTCAGTCTCTTTGCATTATTTGAATATTGTACTGAACATTTATTTTCTCAATCTGAATATAGTTTTTATAGTTTTTGTCGAATGCACACATTTTACTTTTTCCTCTTCGGCCCATTTTTAACAAAATATATCTTACCATGACCAAAATAGACCATATCTTATCTGAAAAGTAAGTCAAGAAAGAGTCTCCGTGACCGGCGAGCGTATATGAGACGAACTATAAGAGTGGAGGAAGCCAGAAACGTCTGTAAGGAAAAACCGGTTGGAACTTTGTACCCTCTGCTTATCCCGCAAGGAATTTGGCGAGATGATATAGATAAAAACTACAGTCCCAATTCTAGTAGCTTTACACCATAATCTATCTATCTATCTATCTATAACCTCACGCCAGATCCCTTGCGGGGTAGGCAGAGAGTACAGAGTTCCAACAGGTTCTTTCCTTACATACCTCTCTGGCTTCCTCGACTCTCATAGTTCGTCTCATACACGCTACATACACCATAATGCAGCCTATACTCTCTTAATCAGCTTTAGTACAGCTTAATGGTATAAAAGGGCAGTTATTTTCTTTCTTAATCAGCATTCGTGTTACTTGAGTATTACATACATTTAGATATGTAGCCAATAAAGGTAATAATGGCCGACCTATTCGCGATCCGAGACACCATCATTACGGCCCCCACTTGGCGCGTAAACAAACATCAACAATACGTGCTGCGCGCGCGCCGAAATAGATCGCGTTCGTTGCGCACAGCACTGGAAAATGGAAGGAATTCCTGAAGCTATTGGTAGACTTTTTGTAATATGCTAGCTGTAGCATACTTTTGTATGTCTCAATGGTTCATATTTGCTATTGGCCACTGGCCAGTTGCTTGCCAGGTGAGTGGCCACCCTAATCGGGCCATCTGTGGCCCTGTTAAAACCCTTCCCTTGTACAGGTGGTGGGCCACAAGGGCAAACCATTTGTTGTTAATAACAGAATAATGCTAGATCCGTTACTTTTATATGAGGAACTTCTAACATCCAACCAATGTGATTGAGTCCTTCCCGTGACCATGGGTGCTGCAAAGCACTCAAAACGTCATGAACTTAAAAATCATAAATAAGCCGCGATACAATCCGAAAAATAGTTTTATAAACTTCTCAGATGGATACTGATGAAAATTATATGTTCATTAACACTGACATGTATTAAATAAAATGGCGCAAATGGCATAAAATATTCGTAGTTTTAACTATCCTCGTCTTCGTAATCAAAACACATAAGGAACAATATGGCTGTTTTGAGAAACAAAACACATTTATAGTGATTAGGTGTCATAAAATATTATTTTTAATGCGACGTAAGGTCTACATATTATAGAAGGCAAACCCATTATCATTGGACAAAAATTCTATCGAATACCGCCAATAGAAAAACCTCAATAATATTTTTCCCGACCAAGATTTTTAAGTCAGGAACTCTTGATCACTGGCCAGGCAATCAGCTCGTGCACTTCTGTTCTTCGTTAATTAGCCCATCCAACAAAACACGGCTGCAGGTGTGGCCAATGTTTAGCGGCCCGGAGTAAACAAACAATATTAGCAACAATACATGTTTATGATCGCGCGCACCGAAATAGATCCGCTCGCGGCGACCGCGCCCTCGTAAAGCTGGCAATCGATTTTAGCCTTTATCTAACGTCTTGATAGACACTTGTTTACGGTAAAGAAAAACATCGTGAGGAAGCGCACGTCCAAGACAAGCTAACATGTTTCCGAAAAACAAGAAATACGTCTATTTGCACTGGACTAGAA
Organism: Phalera bucephala; assembly: GCA_905147815.2. Taxonomy (NCBI): domain Eukaryota; kingdom Metazoa; phylum Arthropoda; class Insecta; order Lepidoptera; family Notodontidae; genus Phalera; species Phalera bucephala. The sequence goes on from LR990616.1 coordinate 2,343,501, forward strand.
GATTTACCACATTTTGTGGGAAGGTGTTTCCTTAATACTGAGGGATTATAATTGAATCCAATATAACATAAATCTGTCTACTGTCTCATTACTGGGCAAATGCCTTTTTGTAGCAAATCGAGGTGAAAACGAGGACATACTCCCCCACGCGCACCTAGTGCGGATTAATTCAAAGACCCGCCTATCAGTCTTCCAATTTACTTAACGACTACCACAATATTAGTGGTTACCGAAGCACGGAGACACATACAAAAATGCCACAAGCAGTCACTCATTTTTAACCGACTTCTAAAAAGGAGGAGGTTTTCAATTCGACTGTATGTTTTTTTTGTATGTATGTTAAGCGATCATTCCGCCAATTATGAATGGATTTTGATGATCCTTTTTGCATTGGGTTCAGTATAGCTTCAAAGTGGTCCCATTTTAATTTCATCGGTATTGGACCTGGGACTTGGAAGATGAAACAGGGAACTCCTTAACGACAAACAATACGAATGCATAGATTGAAATATTATGGGTATTACTAAAATTCTATAGGACTTATCATAGAACTGCCATAGAACTAATCAGAATATTAACTGACTTCAAAAAAGGAGGAGGTTGACAATTCGTCTGTGTTTTTTTATAACGTCTTAATTTATGAACTGATTTTGATGATTCTTTTTGCGTTGGGTTTAGTATAGTTTCGGGGTGGTCCCATTTTAATGAAATCGGTATTGGACTTTGGACTTTAAAGATACACCAGGGTACTCCTTAACGGCCATCTATACTTCCTTTGCTAATTATTATTACAACCATTTTTTTTAGTTTTAGTATTGAAAATCTTGAAATAAAATAATACACACACACACCGTGACACTATTATTATTCCGTATTCCCCAAACTGGGGTGGCATAAATTCAATACAAAAACCGATTTCATAATTGAAATTTTTTACCCCTTTTTTAAGCACTTGTTTCTAGAAAATAAAATTGAGCCTGTCTTACGCAACGCTTGCACTTCCTCAACATCTAAATAGGTACTTGCTTAAAGCTTTGTAAACACACTCGTATGATATTTACTAAAGTAACAAACCCACTTTGGCTCCAAAATACATAAAAACTTATATTATAACAACATATAATAAATCTAATTGGTTTCGTTTTCAAAAAAGTCTAAGCATCAGTCGTATTCTTATTAATGCAAAAAGCAATAAAATTGAATTGCAAATTCCAATTCACTCGGCCAGCTTCGAGGACTTAAACCATCGGAAAACTATAAAGGGAATTGGTACAATTAAATCTGTCGGCAGAGATCCGTGAAGCTTTTATCTGCGAGATTGAGGCATATTCAAATTCATCGATAAATTTTATACCTTTTTAGGGTATCGTTCACAATTGTAATGGAATTGTCAGAAGACAACTACATTAAGGGAGTCCGTAAAAAATATAGGTTGAGTATTTCTTAGTATATTATGTTCTACTAGATCCGATGAACCGACAGATAAACTGATCAACATTTATTTATTAAGTACACCAAACACGAAGCTAAGAAATAGTATCTTTTTCTGATTTTTGACTTCATTCATTCATACCCAATGTGCACTCAAATTACTACAAAAATAATGTCTTTGCCGAGACTAATTTACCTTAATAGAATAAATATAGAAGAGTAGGCACTCTATTTCACCCAACCCACGAACTGTACAAGGGAAAAGCTGAGCGCGGCCACAGACGGCGCGACCAAACTAGCCACTCACTTAGCGGGACAAATATGAACCATTGACACGAAAAGAAGAAGACTCTATTTCACACACCGTTACGCCTATATTCCCCTAGCGAGGGTGGCAGGGGTGTACTAAGTACACCCACATTTCGCCGACGATGTTAGGTCCCATGTAATAGGGGGCGAGCCTATTGCCATATACCGGACACAATTCAAGATTCCGGACTCGTACTGGGAAGTTATCGTTAGAAAAACTACACTTGTCCGACCTAGGATTTGAACCCAGGACCTTGTGATCCCAAAGCGATGTGCTTTGCCACTAGACCAACAAGGCAGCACTCTATTTCAGAGGACCATATAAAAGAAAACCATAATTAAGTAAGATACTCTTATTCGACGACTGTGTTTCCGAGGCCCGTAGGACATTGCAGTACACCATCACACCGCTACGATCTAAAATAATGTTCAAACCACCACCAATATAATCATATTACAACATACGCTTATCCTTGACCCCGTCTCTACAGTTCAAAGGTCACAAATTGCCTTCCAAAAGTTAAAAACACAAAGGAACGAGCCAAAACTTCACACAAATAACTTAATAACGTCTAAACTCGTAAATACCAATAAAAAGTCTTGACCCAACTAAGCCTCCGGGACTCCAGAACTTTCCCTCAAAGATAGAAAAAACAAAACAGAAAATAAAGATAGATCGCTTTTGTTTAGACACTTGATAATTCCTTGTAAAGTTATTGGCAACATGCTGGAGCATGTTTACATAAATGTTTTTCTAAGCAAAAGTATTAGGGCTTGGTGAGTAAATCCTTACTAACATTATAAATGCGAAAGTAACTCTGTCTGTCTGTCTGTCGCGTTTCACGCCACTATTGAACCGATTTAAATGAAATTTGGTACACAGATAGTCTAGAGGCTGAGAAAGGACATAGGCTTTTTAAAGGGGGGGGATGAAAAGTTGTATGGAAGTATCGTCATTTTTAGAGCTAGAAGCTTGAAACTTATTTCTAGGCTGTTGATTCGATATAAATAAATATGATATTCAAAGTTTGTGAAAGTTTTACCCTCAAGGGTGTAAAATAACAATAGGAAATAGGGGATGAAAGTTTGTATGGAAATATGTAAGGCTTATGTGAATGTTTATAAGTTTGCGACAAGAGACAAAATATTAAATGCTACCCTACTAATGCTACGCGGACGCGGACGAAGTCGCGGGCACAGCTAGTAATACATATTTTTGATATAGCAGCAGCTAGCAGTTTTACCGATACTTCGCACGCGTTCATTTTATATTTACATAGTAGTTTTGTCGACCGGGTGGTCGAAAACAGCGGCACCGGGTTCTACAGCTAAGAACTATTCAGGTGGTCCCATAAGGCCAAAAATTACCAAAATTGGTAAATCCAAATAATTTTTATACTCGTATTTCCTACTCTTCGTGTTTTTCTTTTTAAATAAATTTGTTGCGGGTTCCAAGACAATTAAAGCGCGTCCCGGGACATCCCAAGGTTCACCTTGGCGTCATCTAAGGAGACCATTGTGGATCCTGGCTTACAGGAGTTACAATGGTGGGAATGTGTGGCGGGCTTAGTCCCGAACAAAGAAATCCAAATCCCTTTAGGAGGAGAAAAATTTCGTACACTCACCTTTTTCTTTGGATTTTTTTCGACATTTTATATAAACGGATCTTTTTTTTAAGTAGGTTTAAAAATAATTCCTAGTGCTTATAATTTTGTAACAATTCTTAAGCCAGTGTAGAAGAAAAATAACTTTTTTTCTGATCTAGATAAGGGGAAAAATAAATTTAGAAGCATTAGTAGTAACAGAAGTAGCAAGCAGAAGAATTATATAAGTAAAAGCTCGCAATTTAAAATTGGATGCATACAACACAAAGGGAGATCGTATCTATCTTTGGGGAGTCTTCGTCCTACAGTGGACTTATATCATCTGATAACGATGATAAAAAAACAGTAAACAAGTTCTATCCGTTTTCCAAATCTTTAACCCAAATGACATGACGCATAATTCATCTGTAAACTGTTAATTTTCCTAAACAAAAAAACTGCGCAGATTAATAAATAAACTTCTGAGCGGTGGTTCGTCGACTCGAGAGGAATTTGTTTAAAAAAACCCCAATCCTGTAAACTACCGCACAATCAGCGTGCGTCTGCGTCTTAAAATATATTTGTTTACAAACAGTTTATATCGGACCTAGAGGTCGAGTTAGGAGGTGCACTTGAGATTGGGTCGTAGGTCTGGTCTGTGAAATCAAAATGGGTACAATTAAAGAAATAAATGGTTAGAACACAAGCCGCTCCGCTTACTGGATTCACATTATACTTTTCTTATTAAGTTCTTCCCTTATGTTACTCTTTTTCATTTATATTAAGGCATGAGGTGTTATCTGTAATTAGTTAAGCAATTAATAAGTTCATGTTAGGGAGATCACTATGTATATATGAAATATTGTATTAGCCGTAGATAAACCTGATAATAAATAAAAAGTCGCGGGCGGATTCAATCCCCGACCGGGATAATCACTGTATGATCTACAAATATTGGTTTCGTTCTGGGTGTAAGTCTATGCAAATTTCATATTTGTAACCGCCCCCACAACAAAGAAATTTCTAATTGGAACAAGTGAAAAAAAAAGAATCAAAAATCGTTACGCTAACATTACTTAACATTCCCTCTCTGCATGTGCTTTTATGCATAAGATATGTCTTACAAGGTATTGGGTGTATGCACCCAATACCTTGTAAGACATATCTTATGCATAAAAGCATAGTCTGTATGGGGCCTACTATTTATAATAAAATACCCCTACACATAAGGAAAATTAGTAGTGCTAATATTTTTAAAAATATGTTAAGTAATTTTTTAATAGACAAAGAGTACTATTCCATTGACGAGTTCTTAGAGGGAAAATAGCATTATATAGTTTTTTTTAATACTAATAATAAGATCGTTCATATAAATTTTAAATTAATTTAATAATAATATGACATTATATATTTCATATTACTTTATAATTTTGTACGCCTGATGCATGGCAGGATATAGTAGAACTTATGACTATATACATGTAACATCCTATCTAACCTATTATCCACAAATAAATGATTTGAATTTGAATTTGAATAATCATTTATTACACACATATAACATTACATTTGAGGTGTTACATTTATTAGCATTAGTGAACATGGAATGTTAACATTACGTTACCGAAAAACTGGCTCCCAAACTAGGACATAGCCTGTATTTTGGGGTTTCATGAATAAAAAATGTTCTGATTCTGATTTATTGCCAGGGCTCAATTCTAGACTCCACAGACATTTTGATGAAAAAACCCTACAGACACTGTCTCCGACCTAAGATTCAAAGGCTCCAAACCTCGGTGACCAATATGTCAGGGTGTCCAACAGATTCATACAGGTTCACGGTACTTCATAATTACCTACCGTATTCCCATGAGATCAACGAGGCGAATATCTACTGCAGTCAATATCCATAAGCGAGCTGTTGAGTGTTTAAAAGTTAAAACTAAACACGACCGCGAGCCAGACAACATTTATTTTGGGATGTGATCAATACCGCATCGATGGTGATAATTAAGAACCTATTGAGAATGCTTTGTTCGAAGGGATCGATTATTTTTCGATGATTTATATACTATAGAGTCATAGAAGAAATCTTGAATATATGTAGCTGCTTCTTAAATAAATGTGTAGGCTTCGAAAACAGATGCGTAATTCCCTCATATTATGTATCTATAATGTCAAAAGGCTCGCCTCTTATTAGATTGGGCCTCACAACGTCGGCAATATGTAGGTGTGTATACACAACACCCCTCTGCCCCCCTGCTTAGGGAATATGCTGTGCCATGGTTGTGAACGTGTTTATTTTTTTAAATTACCAACTTAGATTAAATCGTAGTTTCTTTATGTTCGCCTATCGATATTAAACTATCTAGTCGTCACGAAAAATCGTTTTCGGGATTAATAGAGAGTATAGAGATGTAACAGATTCAGAAATAACTAGTTTTAGGTTTTGAGTTATTCAATAACACATTTTAAGTACATTCCTCAAAACAACATTAGTTGCGATTGCATACCACGGTGTTGTCGCCTACGTTAGGGTCACACTCTAGGATGCAATTCACACTGCGCTAATATTGTTGTTAGTGACATTTGAACTTATGAAAGAAGGAAACACGAAGAGGATATCACCTAAGCTAGCGAGCCTGTGGAATTCCTAATAGCCTTGACGTCAATGTGGTGGGCGTGGCTTACCTGAGATTGCCATCGCTACTCCCTTCATTCATACGACGTTTAGGTTCACATAGCTATTAAATATGATCTATTTTTATTAAAAATAAAACCCTTAAAATGAAGTGATATCTTAACATGCAAAAAGTACTTGGATGGATATTCTAGTTACATATATGGTATCACATTTCACTTGAAAGTATTTTTCCGTCTTTATAAGATTACTTCTATTACAAATGCCATCTACCATAACATACTTGAACTTACAAGTAACATTGAGATGAACGAGCCGTTTAGTTTTTACTATTCTCTCGCCAGATGGCAAATACAAATATGGGTAGGGCGTAACGTCCCTCTCGCCCTGTGCCACACCATATAGGGGCACGCTTTAATTGTGTTGGAAAGTCTTATTACGCCATCACCTCTTCTGCTCTGAACTGCAGCCGTATGTGCAGACTATAGCGTTCATTCGCCGCTTCGTTTGGCAATTAGAACTGTCACTACCCTTCCTATGTGAAAAATACTATAGTAGATCGCCGCGATTGGAATTTGAATAGAAACGTCTCGTCACAGCATCGAGCTTCCGAAAAGCAACTAAATCGAAATTCCCAGTGCTAAGTTTCGTTTATGCTATGGCTCTTGGTGTCGTTAAATGTAACATTCTAATAACAGACAAAATAGACTGAAGTCTTTGCAAGTATTAGGGCCAACAAGAATTTAATGAAGGGCGTTCTCCAAAATCCTTGAAGAGTCGACTCGTCGAAATGTGCATTTTGCCCATCCTAACCTACGGTGCTCAAACATGGTCATTAACTGAGCAACAGAAGTCCAAACTAAAGATTTGTCAGAGGGCTATGGAACGCAGTTTGTTAGGTGTCAAACGGATTGCCCAAATCAGATACACCATTCTGTATTCCATTACCGTGCGGACGTGGGTATGAACTCTACAAAGCTGATTCGCGAACTCGCAGAGCAAACGCCGTCACTAACTGGATACCAAGTGGTGGCGACAGACGACGAAATAGACCTAGAAAAGGAGGGCGCTACGATTTAGACACCTTTGCGAGTACTTCGTAGCTCGAAATAGCGATAGATCGACAACTGTGTAAGTATAAAGGATGCCTTTGTGCAGGAGTGGGACGATCAAACAGGCTAATAAAAAAGACCAAGAAGTAGCTAAGTAGCCAGTTAAACAGTAAGTAATAACAGAGACGCGAGTTTAAATGGTACGCTGGCCGCGGAGGCCGGGGTCAATTGGCACTCGCGCGCGGGACACGTAGTCCATCAAGTACTGTGTATTATCATGAATTTACCTTTCAATGCGTGGTCACATATGAACTTAAATATTCTGGTAATTTTATGAAAAATGTAGGCCCTAACCTAGTCATTATTCCTGTGTCGTGGGTGTGTTTACAAACATGAAATTAACATACAGAAACACCCGAACCAAAACAAATATTTGTGGGTCACACAATTATTAGTTCCGTGCGGGAATCGAACCCGCGACTGCTCGGTCTAGTGGGCTGAGTGGGTTAAGCTCTTAACCACTGGACCAAGACGCCCGCCAAATGTAACATAGTTCATAAAAACTCGTGTTTATTAATTATTCAATAAGCATGAGAAACATGTCTATTCTGTCATTAACATGATTGCTCTAATACATAGAAAAGTATCCTATTACTTAATGACCATTTCAGTAATAAATATTGAGCAATGCACATGAAACATATTTGTTTATTTAAGAAAAACGTCACACTAGAAATTTGACATACACAAAAACCCAGACTGGAACAAACATTTGTGGGGCGCACAAAGAATTGTCAATTGCTGGGATCGAGCCTGTAACTACTCGTCCAGTGAGTGGAACGACCTATGCTCTAAACACAAAACTAAGTCGTAGTTATATAAATTCAATATAAGAAGTTCTATCCCACCACGCCAGTTCCCTTGGAGGAAGGCAGAAAGTATAGGGTTCCAACAGGTTCTTTTCTTACAGACCTCTCTGGCTTCCTCCACTCTCATAGTTCGTCTCATACACGCTCACCGGTTACGAAGACACTTGACTTGCCCTTCAGATAAGATACGATCTATTTGGTCATGGTAACATAGTCTAGGTCTTCTCCTGTCTATTTTGTCATTCTTTCTTCTGACAAGAAGTTACTCTCTAATATAGACAGTGTCTTATTTGAAGGACAAGTTAAGAGTCTGACTCGCGAACGTGTAAAAGACGAACTATGAGAGTGGAGGAAGCTAGAGCGGTCTGTAAGGAAAGAACCTTTTTGGAACCCTGTACTTTCTGTCTATCCCCAAGGGAACTGGCGTAGTGGTATAGAACTTCTTATACTGAAATTATATAACTATCCTCTCTGTCTACGCCGCAATGGAGCTAACGTGATGATGTAGGTATATAGAGAAGTTTATAACGTTTAGATATGTCTAAATACCGAATGTTTTAGTTACCAACCGCTGGCCAGTATTATTGTTGGGTAAACATTTTGTTATTTATACAGCAGAGCACACGAGTTTATAATGGACGTAAAATTTAATATCGACTGCGTTTGCCGTAGGTTTTGGCTTGTTTTTATTTCGTAATATCGGATGGAAAAGTTCTTTGGAGATTTTTTTTTGGGTTGAAGAATGATTTGATGCAATAGGTACGACGCAAACTAAGATAAATACACAAAAAAACTATTGTACTGAACTGGGTAAACACACCCAAAATATAGAAAGTACTTAGTTAAATATGAAATAATATAATTTTTTGCCACAAACCTACTCCTACCTACCTACTCTACTAACGTAACGAATTAATTTAAAGACCATAATTAAAATAGGTATCTTCAAATGGAAAGTGAAAGCTGCAGGTAACCCAGGAGACGATTTTAAGTCAAGAGCCTTCGAAACAGAGCTTAAACTGTGAAAAGAGAAAGTGTGTGTTAAACAATGGCAGTAAAAGAGACGATACACGCGTCTTATCCTCTAGGACTTCAGTGTTATGTTATAAATATATATTTATTTTCAACTTTTCTTCTCAACTATACTTTCCCTAATATTATATCCTTCATAAAATCCGTTGATTTGTTTCGAATAACATTATTATTTTTATAGTCGGTTATTCCGTTTTATAATGTTTGTGCAGAAGTAGATAAATATCTAGTTTTATTGCTCCAATACATCTGTAGATTGAATTTTCAAAACACATAGGTAATTGTAGAAAATTCTTACTCGTTCGAAATTAAAATGTTCCGAAATGTACTGTTTTGAGGTACCTACCTCAAAACGAAAGACAGGAAGGCATGGAGGGGGCGGGGCCCCACATAGTGAATCGATGACCTGGTAAAGGTCGCAGGTAGAAAGGGGTGGGCTTTGGTCAGCCGTGGACATCATTTTATTTGTCTATTAATCTATCTCTGAATCTGAACGCTGCTTCCACTGAGAAGAACCGGCGGGAACATGCTTGTCTGTTTTATAACTAATTTCCTTTTTTTTTATCACACTTGTATTGTGTATAAGTATATATATATACGAGATTGGAGACTTAAGATACTAATATTATAAAGAGGTAAAATTTATGAGTTTGGATGTTCGGGGTAATCTCCAGTACTACTGATCCGATTTTAATGATTCTTTCACAATTGATAAACAACCTTTTCCAGAAGTAACATGCTAATAGGCTATATAACATAGACACGGTAGGTGGCGCTTTTGTCGACCGGGTACGTCGACCGCTGTAAAAATAGAGTAAAAGTCTAAATTTATCTTTATAAAAAAACAAAATATGTCGTATATTTGTCTGGTATTTTGATATGTTTTTAAAACTACCTGAAAGTATGAAATAACTTCTCCTAGACTTCAGATATCAAAAGTAAGATTGAAAACGCAAAAAATTAGGACTAAGATGGTGACATTTTCCTGTGACCCATCTCATATTCTCTACTAGTTGTTAGTTAGTCCGCGTTGAATTAATTTATGACATAAAGGGGCTCAGAGGCTAAGGTTACTTTCTGATGTCAAAATTCATCAAAATCTGTTCAGTGGTTTAGACATAAAAAGACAACAAACAGACCTACTTTCATATTTTATCATATTAGGAAGCAAGCATTGCTTCATGATAAGTATGGATAAGCCAATACATCATTGGTATAAACTACCTATCTGGCTAGCTCTGATTTCCGATCGCATTATCTTTGTCATACGCCATGCATTATAGAGCAGGCGGTGATATAGATCAGAGTAGGTCAGAGGTCAGCGGTCCTTAGAGACGTACCCTTCTCAAGAAATTGGAAACAAATTAGATGTGATCGAGTAAATTAAATTGTAAATGGAAAATGTTTCCAATGTTTACAAAAAAAAGGAAAGGTAAAAAACAAGATATAATGCGACAAGGATCTTTTGGCATGTGGATACCATCGACAGGGGGACGTTGGTGTAAAATTAGGGGTAACATTTAGTAAAATTTCCCTACTTCCAGGGAAATATTTCAACAGATGAGTCCGCACGGGTACTAATTAAAAAAAGAATATGAGTAAATTTCATAACAAGCGGCAACTCTGCGAATGTCACGAAGGGACACCACTTGATGACAGCGTTAAATCCGATTTTGGCCGCGGGCTAAAAGATCCTTATATGGCTATAGTTCCGATTTTGGCCGCGAGCTAAAAGATCCTTGTAATGTAAAAAAAATGAGTGTCCTGTCCAAATGACAATTTGGACAGTTTATTAAAAAACCACGTGTTCAGAACATGGCTCTATTAATTAAAAGATAATAAAAACAAAACACTTTTCACTAGGCTAGGTCTCCTAAACCCATCCTCAAGAGTAGGTGCTAGGCCCTGTAACGTCATCACTATATAACAACTCGCCCCTAACCAACATTACACCAAGATATTTTAGTCCCAAGGACCACCTTGAGATGAAAATATGCTCGAAATGCGCAGAAGCAAATACCGCCATTCAGCAAAGTATATCTGTATGTTTCTATAGGTATACAAATGTAATCAGCGTCTACCAGTTAGTAAATACGCATCAAGTTATCAAAATGCAAAATTCAACACCATGAATAAAAAAAAACATCACCACGCGTTGATCCCGAAGTGGGGGTGACCAGCCACATATAGCCGACAATGTTAGGCATTACACCTAACGCAATTTCAGATTCCGAGCTGCGAATAAGAATTTTTCGATAGAAGAAGTGACCTAGAACTAGAACCCGGAACCACCTGATGCCAGCTACACTATCTGTCACTAGACCGACGAGATTGGAGCCCAACACCTTGTGATCGCCAGCGCGGCAATCAATTAGCACAAAAAAATGTGTTTCTAGTATACCTATAGTATTTAAACACAACTACGGTTTCCGTTACTACACCAAAATGTGGTCGAACCAATAAAACAACGGTACAAACTATTTTCGTTCACATAAACCTAGAAAATTAAACGAAACGAATTCAAGACTTAGAACTCAACTACGATTAGTCGTAAAGAATTATTGACTTTTCGGTTATAAGTTGGGATACTCAACAGATTAACCAGTATACCGATACTTAACTAACAGTTTTTATAAGATTACTAATTGGTCTTGAGTAGTCGCGGATTGAATTCAAACACGGAGCATATCTCTATGACCCACAAGTATTTGTTACGATTCAAGGTTTATATAAATTTAGAATTAATATCCATAAACGCACCTTATGGGTGTAGATAATCACTATGACAGAGCAAGATTTCTTTATTAAAAATTAAAAATTAAATTTCAATCCTAACGATTTTGAATTCGTTAAGGATAATTTTTGTTGTAAATATTAGTTTTGAACGTATATCCAAGTGCACTTTAGCTAATTAACTACGATGGAACATTTAATAATTCTCTCCTTACAATAAAAATCTTGCCGATCTACAATACCACAACACGTAATCTCCTAAAAATAAACTCCCATAACTTGTTTCCAAATTTAAAAATAACCTTTTTCTACATATAATTCTTACCTGTACTCCTTTCTCGTCAGTTTCAGCCATTAGTAACGGTTACCGGATTTTTCGGAACTTTTGTACGACGTCCACTTCACGGGAGAGTCGGGAGTGCAATGAGGGATCGTATTGTGGTACAGGGAAGCCGTATATAATAAGCGGGGACGGACATAAGGACTTGAAAACGTTCGGAAAATCCGTAGCGGTTTTGCACTTAGGTACAGATTTTCTTTTAGGATTTAACTCTTCATTTATATTGTGTAGGAATGTAGGGAAGTAGACATCAAAATAATCAACGGTAAAGGAGCCGGTGAGAAACTTGGGTAACTTGGGGTCTTTTATAACTGATATTTTCACTCGGTTTTTTTAAATCGCTTCTTCATTCCCTAGAGTGGAAAAACCCGAGTTTTACGTGTTTAAAATGAAATTTTAGAAATTTGTCGCCTGAACATCTCTAGCAGTGTCAACAAAAATACGGCAAAAGTAAATTAGCGACAGGAATCAAGAAGAAGATTCATCTTCCTTCTTCAAATTATCTGAGCTTAACGCCTTTCTCACGTATCAAGATAGAACAGCGATTATATTGCTCTCTATACGTCGTTCCCAATTCGTAGATTGTTCTACGATATCTATCATTGAGTATAAAACTGAATATGTACATAAAACATGTGAAGTGTACCGCCACGATGTTTTTGTGGTATGGGGCTCGGATCGCGATGGAGTAATGGATGGGCAAATAGAATTAAATTGTTTTCAATGTTGTATAGGAGTTTGGAGTGATGTAATTGTTATTTGTACCCGACTCCTCTAGAAGAAGGGGCATGTTTTTCGAGTATACCTATGTATAATATAATAGTAATATCAGCCTACTGCTTATCAAGGACCTTGTCACACAAATCGACGTGATGGATATTAGTTCATACTCCACCACGCGGACTCAGTGCGGATTGGCGAAGGCAGGTTTGTGGCCACATGCTGTTAGAACTTATTAAGGCGCCTTTAAGCCTTCAAACCAGCTAACGACTACCTCATCACGTGTTAACGAGACCAACGGCTTAACGTGCTTTCCAAAGCATGGAGATGCTCGAATATGGTGATCGCTAAAAACACCGCGGTCACACAGCGCTACGAGAGCCTCATATATGTATATATATTACCAATGTATGTTTATTTATTTAACATGCTCTGTAGAGCGGCCGGCTGTTAGGGCAGAAGAGTTTTTGAGTAACAAACACGTACTGTAGGACGAGGAAGGAGCAGGCCCTAAACGATAGACCGACAACCAGGTGAAGGTCACAGGTCCAAATTGAATGTGTACAGCACAGAGCCAGTCGTCGTGACCATATTTTGATGTAGACTTTGATCCTGCTATGGAAATCTTCGGCTAGAGAAAGTAGATACTCTGTAGCCTAAACCGCTTGAAGGATTTTGATGGTTTTGCCACATAGCCGACGCAGGGCTATGGGAGCGCGATGGTGGTGCGGCTTGGGGAGTTGAAATGTACGGGAGACGCCACACGCGCTCGGCTACTCGGCGCGACAGCAAACGTCACGATCGAGTAGCCGAGCGCTTCCGCCACGCTCCTGTCGCGCTCCGTCGGTTATGTGGCGAAACCTTTCAAGCTGTTTAGGCTACAGAGCATCTATCTTATTTAGCCGAAAGACTTCCATCGTGGGACCAAGGTCGACCCCAAATAACGCGACGACGACTGACTGAGACGCTTTTATTTAGGCACAAAGTTTTAAATGATCTCTTTTCAGTTAATTATATTTTACACGGTCTGGTTTTTGTTTTGGACATATTAATGGAGTCACCGATGCAATGTTGACCTTTTAAAAGACAGTAATTATTCAATTTTAATTTCAAGTATACCATTTAAGTATTTATGAATCGGCAGAAAAATACCAAAAACTCTATCACCACATCAAAATGTCATTCCTGTGGAAAAGAAAGGTAAGAACGGTTACTCTTTTAAATGTAAAATTGCTATCATAATACGTATGTATACAGGGTTTTAGGTAACTAATTAATAACTTTTAAAGGCAACTTTTGTACATCGTCACAAATAACATAAAAAATGTTTAAAATTTGGCGAAAAACAACAGCTCTTCCAAACATTTTGTCGAGTCTCAATGCATTTTTTCTATAAAACAGCTGATTTTATCTTCACTCAAATAAAGTAATTAAACAGAACAAACGATGCAAAGAAGTTGTCCTTATGTTATTAATTAATGACTAATAACCCAGTGTATCCATAAGTCGTTAAAGATAAGATCGACCGGCGGTATTGAGCATGAGCGCTGTGAGGTGGATAGGCAGTGACGGAGGCACTCAATTGCAGGGTAATTGGGTCGGCCGCTAATTGCCTTGCTTCCTTCCACCGACAGGGGGATAGCGAGACGCCAGAACGTCGGGGAAATATATCGCCACTTAATTGATATGAAAAACAGTAGTATGTTAGCCCCCTACTAGAAATTAATCCGGTGTTGTCGAGTTTACATACATGAACCACCCAGATCGTGCCATATGCCATGGGGAATCGAACTTGCCGTTTCTCAATGTACTAAAACCACTAGTTTTGCCATTGTCTGAATTTTGGTATGGTAAGTTTTAACTAACTTTATTAAAGTCAGAAATAAATAATACAGGGAATGAAAAAGTTTAGGTTTTCGCCTTGCAGTAGGATAGGTACATAAAGTTGCGGAAATCTACGAAAAAAAAAAAAAATTATAAAATAAGATAAAAGATGCTATGCCTTCTCTTCTGTAGTCCCCGAATGGAAGGAAAACGTTTCTTATTCATGTGACTGTCGTAAAAAGCTGCAAAGGTATCCCTAAAAAGCACCTAAGTATTATGAATATTTATAGTATAATTTTACTGATAATATCTTATACAGCTTATACGGCTGATATTCAATTATTTGATTTTACCATATTCATAGAAAGGTGGCTTAGCAATATTGTTATAGAACCATACGAATTGTGTGTATTTTTTCTATTTTAGAGCATTACTTAGGAAACACAACGTATCACAAAAGAAAGCAACTACAAAAATAAAAATAAAAATTAACCGTCCGTAACTAACGCCATCTTCCCAGTATACAGAAAACCGCGCGAAAAGTGCTACTTTTCCAGCGATCGCATAGCCGAAAAATAATAAGCCTTGGTTCTCGTATTTTCCGCCCGGCGGCACCACTTACATTTTTGAAGGCGCGACGTCAGACAACTCACGAACAAAGATAATGGAACATGTAATTAATGTTTGTTTTTTGCCCAAATAATTAGTTTACTTTTGCATTTCGGAGAAAGAAAGCCAAAAAACAACACAACATTGTTACATCTGCGAAAAATGTTTGTAACTATATATAATAGTTCAGAAGGGTATGTTAAGAAGATAATTGGCAAAAACAAAGGACACCCACTCTTATGTTTATTATTATTAGGTGGAACTCAATGCTCACACATTGTCTTTTTACGCTATAACCACCCTCTCTACGATCGTAAGTTCCATAGAGGAAAATAATATAGGTTAGTTCATTTATGAGTCAATGCTATCATCATCAACGCTATCGTATATGTATGTAACTGACCAAAATTATATGTATAGAATCTTCTTCTTCTTATTCGCTTCACTCTTGAGGGAGTGGTTGTGGTCACGATGAGGTTTAGTCGCTGGAGGCTGATGTAGCTCGCCTTACGATATCTCTCCACTTAGTTCGATCATTTGAGATTCTGGTGCACTCGATCGAAGGATCTCCTACTGCGGACTTAATTTGATCTGTCCACCGCATTGGTAACCTTCCACGTGGTCTAGTTCCTTCCACTTTACCCTGCACAACCAGACGCTCTAAGGAGTCGCTGTTACTTCTGGAGACATGGCCGAAAAAATTTAGTATGCGAGACTGTACTACTGCTGACAGACGGTGTTTGATGCCGAGTCCTTGGAGTATGGAGACATTCGTGAGAAATTCGATCTACGATATCCCAAGCATTCTTCTCCAGCAACACATTTCCAGAGCATCTATTTTCTTCTTTTCCAGTTCTCGCAACGTCCAAGTCTCTGCAGCATATAAGAATATGGGGAATACGAGTGTTCGTACGAGCCTAGTTTTAGTGGCTTTAGTTATATTACCATTCCGCCATATCTTTTTCAACTTGACCATTGCAGTTTTAGTAGGTTTTTTTTTTTTTTTACAATTTTTGGACGTCTATCAGCTATTATGGTATGAGTAAGATATAAAATAGAGATAGTCAGCCATTTACAAGTCTCCACTAATAGAAATAGAGTAAAATTAATCGATCCGACAGAAATACCAGTGTAAAAAAAATATACCTATATATATAGTTACAGAACAAAATATAAAGAAAATAAAATCATTCAATGAATAATAACTGCTCAACTAGTCGAACTACTTCAGTTTGGTGTTATTCTTCTCGTCAAAAAATACCGATACAAGCTTTCTCCTGAATATTGATAGACTGGTACCAGTAATATCAAGATCACTTATGTTAGATTTAAATGTGAAGAAAACCAAAATTATGGTTTTTGAACGGGAAGAAACCAGAACGAATGCAAGGATTGTGGTTGGTAACGATGTGCTGGAGCAAGTGAATGAGTTTGTATATCTTGGATGCGCCTTCAGTAAGATATAGAGAGAAGAGTGAATGCAGGTAATAGAGTGAATGGTGCGATGGGAAGGCTACTTGGGAGCCGGCACTTAAGCCAAAAGGCGCAGCTGGCCATGCATAACGGAGTGCTTGTCCCAACGCTGTTATATGGCAGTGAGAGTTGGGTATGTAAGAAGGAGAACGAAAGCAGGATAAATGCGGTCGAAATGCGATTTCTGCGGAAGATGTGCGGAGTCACGCTGACCGACCGTATTCGCAACAGCGTAGTAAGAAAGCGAGTAGGTATGAAAGATAGTATCGGTGTAAAGATGAGAAAGGGTATGCTCCGTTGGTTCGGGCATATAGAAAGAATGCCAGAAGAAAGAATGACAAAACAGATATACAATGCGAAAGTGGAAGGATGTAGGTGCCGGGGAAGACCTAGACTATCTTACCATGACCAAATAGACCGTGTCTTAGCTGAAGGGCAAGTCAAGAGTCTCCATAACCGGCGAGTGTGTATGAGACGAACTATGAGAGTGGAGGAAGCCAGAGAGGTATGTAAGGAAAGATCCTGTTGGAACTCTGTACTCTCTGCCTACCCCGCGAGGGAGCTGGCGTGATGATATAGATAGATAGATAGACTTATGTTAGAAATTCTGTTATAGGCCGCACAAGCACGGTATAGAATAATTGTTTAATTTAAAAAAAAATAAGTAGGTAAATCATTTAATTAATTTATAAACCGGGTGGGTTTATTATTATTTTATTATATATTATATATTTCCTAATCTAACGCACCATACCATTCTAATATATAATTAATTTCAATGTTAATTACAATATATGTAGTTTTTTATTCCGGATCTATATGAGCGTGATAATATCAAAATATTGTAAGGACATCAATTTTAATAAAAATTATGCTCAAACTAAATCTTAACCACTAACGATGGCAGATGCTAGTAGCTCCGCATAAGAACTAACAGTAGACTTTTATTGTAGTAAGTAGGTATCGTTTTGGTAGTATTGCTCTGTCTAGACGTGTCGGTTGGACGACTGTAGTGACAAGTTGATTAGGCTGTGCTAGTAGCATAAGAAAACAACTAAATATATCAGTTAAAATTCGAAGTTTTGTTAGTAAAAGCATTTTTTGTAAATTTATATAAATGTAGTCTAGGTCTTCCCCGGTACCTGCATCCTTCCACTTTCACATTGTATATCTGTTTTGTCATTCTTTCCTCTGGCATTCTTTCTATATGCCCGAACCAACGGAGCATGCCCTTTCTCATCTTTACACCGATACTATCTTTCATACCTACTCGCTGTCTTACTATGCTGTTGCTAATGCGGTCGGTCAGCTTCACTCCGCACATCCGGGGAAGACCTAGACTATCTTACCACGACCAAATAAACCGAGTCTTATCTGATGGAAAGTCAAGAGTCTCCGTAACCGGCGAGCGTGTATGAGACGAACTATGAGAGTAAGCGTAACGAGGAAGCCAGAGAGGTATGTAAGGAAAGAACCTGTTGGAACTCTGTACTCTCTGCCTACCCCGCAAGGGATCTGGCGTGAGGTTATAGATAGATAGATAGATATATAAATGTAAGATACATTAAAAATTGTTGGAATCAATTCAGTTACCGATTTATAACAAACTACTTTCAGGTCTTGCGTTTATTAAGTTACAGCTTGTATAGATCGCATCGGGGGCTCGTCCGTCCACCGTTCTATTCTTAGAAGCACTTCTAACGTAATTGGTTTGATTCAAGCCACAGGGCTATTTTCAATTTCGCTATACACACCCACATACGAGGAATAATCTAGATCTTAGAATTATCGGTCAATAAAGGTGACATGAACAAGACTTGTCAGTTATAAACTTTGACCTTCTGGTCATAGAATTTGCGGTGTATAATATAATAATAATAATATCAGCCTATATTGCCCACTGCTGGACAAAGGCCTTCTCTCACTAATCGAGGTGAGAGAGATTAGGTCATACTCAACCACGCGGACCCAGTGCGGATTGGTGGAGGCAGGTTTGTGGCCACATTAAGTGGTAGCCGGGACCGACGGCTTAACGTGCCTTCCGAAGCACAGAGACGCTCAAATATGAAAATGCCACAAACGGTCACCCATCTCGGGCCAACCGAGTCGAACGCTGCTTAAGCTTGGTAATCGGTAAGAGCACCGCGGTCGCACAGCGCTACGAGCGCCTCTATTTGCGGTGTATACCAGATAAAATAAGGCAAGACCTGAAACACCCCAATTAGATCATTGCTTTACAATTTAATACGGAAACGAAACATCCAATTTAAAGAGTTATTTACTTCTTTTTTACCGACTTCAAAAGAGGAGGTTCTATGTACGTTTGTATGTATGCTTGTTTTTTTTATGTATGTTCACCGATATTTCTGTCAAATGTGAACCGATTATGATGATTCTTTTTGCATTGGGTTCAGTATAGCTCCTAGGTAGACCCATTTTAATTTCATCGATATTGGACCTTGGACTTTGAAGATACACCAGGAAACCCCTTAACAACAAATAATACAAATGTGTAGGTTGAGTTATTATAAGTATTGTGTTAATCCTATACGTACCCTACCGTAAAACTAAGCAGAATGTTTGACTTTATTTATGAACTGATTTTGATGATTATTTTTGCGTTGGGCTTAATATCGCTTTGAGGTAGTCCCATTTTAATGAAATCGGTATTGAACTTTGGAGATACACCTTTCGGACCAGATTCCTTAACGGCAAATAGCACGAATGTATTAATTCCGTTATTATGGGTATTTTATCAATCCTGAAGGTATCTTACTGTAGAACTAAGCAAAATAATATAATACATGTATATACATATTAATAGTTTATTCACAAATCACAAAAAATTGTAAAATAAGAAACTTTTTAAGAAAAGGCGGACCGACTTCAAAAAGCAAAAAAAATAAATATTTGAAGTCGGTGCCGGATGGTGCAGTCGGTTTCCCTTTTTTAACCGAACTCAAAAAGGAGGAGGTTCTATGTTCGTCTGTATGTATGCTTTTTTTTCTTTTTTTTTATATATGTTCGTATTTTCAACTATTGTGGACCGATGTTGATGATTCTATAAGAATGTGCAAATTGAGATATGATGGGTATTACGTCAATCCTATAGACACCCCACTATAGAAATAAGTACAGACTACTTATTTCTATAGTGGGGTGTCTATAGGATAGCAAACAGGATTAGCAGACTTCAAAAAAGGAGGAGGATCATAATTCGTCTGTGTTTTTATAACTCCTTTGCTTACGAACCGATTTTGATGTTTTTTTTTTGCATTGGGTTCATTATAGCTTCTAGGTGTCGTCTCATTTTAATTTCATCGATATTGGACCTTGGACTTCGAATAGCACGAATGCATAGATTCCGTTATTATGGTTATTATATCAATCTTGTAGGACCTTACTGTACAACTCAGCAAAATAATATAATATCGGTATATAAATATTAGTAAATAATTCACTCGTCACTAAAAATTGTAAAATAAAAATCATTTTAAAAAAAAGGTAATCCGACTTTAAGAAGCAAAAAATAAATATTTGTAGTCGGTGCCGGTTAGTGCAGTCGGTTACTTTGCACCGGCTTCAAATATATATTTTTTGCTTTTAGAAAGTCGGTATACCTTTTTTAAAAAGATTTTTATTAACAATGTTATTTATTTTATAATTTTAAGTGATGAGTGATTTAATTATTAATATTTGTATACCTATATTATATAATTCTACTTAGTTCTACAGTATTGATATAATACTCATACTAACTGAATTGCTGTTTGCCGTCAAGGAGTCCCGTGGTGTATGTATATTTAAAGTCCAAGGTCCAATACAGATAAAATTAAAATTAGACCACCACGGAGCTATACTGTATCCAATGCAAAAAGAATCATCAAAATCGGCCCACAATTTACGGAAATATGGCTTAACATACATAAAGAAATACAGACAAATATAGAACCTCCTCCTTTTTGAAGTCGGTTAAAATAGGTTTTACCTTCCACTAAAAAAGAGTTTTGATTATTAGCCTTCCACTGCAAAAGCGACGGAGCGGCGCAAGTCCGTTGTTAACTATTTTTACTCGCTTAGTACTTTCCGCTTAAACCTTTATTGGTATAAGCACTTCTATAAAATTAACTACTGCGAGTTAAACAGACACCGTATGGTTTCCGTTCCGCTCGCAGTGGAAACCGGGCTCTAGACAAGTTAAGAGTGTCCGTAACTGGTAAGTATTTATGAGACAAACGTTGACTATTTATGAGACAAACGAGAGTGAAGAAAGCGAGCGCAGTTTGTAGGGAAAGAATTACTGACTAATGATGAAATGACATGATAATTTTGAGCACAAACAGCGTGATTGATAGCTAACCGAACTGGCAAGCATGTGCGCATGAAGTAAAATGTTAATGCGAAAATCGCACTTGCCCGTACAACCTCCTTGGAGTATTTTTTATCACGCAGTAAATGGGCGATCAAATAGTTATAGTCAGCATAAAATTTGTTTTGTACCGTCCTACGTTGATAGACGATAGTAAAATTATAAGATGCATGAAAAACATTTTCCTACAAAAGTCCAAGGTCCAATACCGATGAAATTAAAATGGGACCACCTTGGCGCTATACTGAACCCAATGCAAAAAGAATCATCAAAATCAAAATGGAATGATCGCGTAACATACATACAAAAAACATACAGTCGAATTCAGAAAATCCTCCTTTTTTGAAGTTGGTTACAAATCGGGTCCAGCGAACAAACTATTGATTTTTTATCATGTTTGGTAACTTTCGCCAAGATATAAGTTATACATGTATATTCAGTGTACAAACACAGCAATATTTACATGTTTTATGTAAATATTGCTGGAAAAGCACAGCTATTCCTAAAGTGCGTTCCGAGGAACCCAAGGGTTCCCTTGAAAAGTTACCAGGGTTCCGCGTAATCTCAACTGTCATTGAAAGTTGTGTAAATAAATCTGTTCCACTTTCAAAATATTTCTAGTTTTGTTCTTATTTTAAATTTCAATTTCTTTTATTTGTTATCACTTGATGTGAGGTTCCGTAACAGAAAAGAGATTTGTTAAGTGTTCCGTTAACTTAAAAGCTTAGGAACCACTGGTTTATTATCATTTTCTCAAACCATTCGCAGAAGGCTGAGAATTGCGCGCTTATATATTACTAATGTTAATTTAAATTATTACTTATGTCAAATATAAATAAAGTCATTTAAAATGCTAAAAAATGGTCTGAAAATATCAATAATTCTGTCAATAAACTTTTCTTGTGACGCAAAAATAACACTGGTTTATTTTTAAGCTGTAAATATTTTCTGCGCAGGCGGTGCTATAAATAACTAAATCGCTTGTCGCATGCATTTATTCTATTAGATGCGCGGGCGCTGCGTACCTAGCGGTTATGCACAGCTTATATGGAGTCCAGAATAAAAACATTTTTTTTAAATACCTGTAAAAATTACATGAAACTACGATGGTTATCACAGAAGAAGTGATCAAATAAGTCTGAGACACTTTAATACTACATTTCGACAAAATTATATCGGAAAGCCTACGAGAGCCTACAAGAAGTTAAATCCATATCATATGATTTTACTTTATTAGCCGCTGTTACTTCCTTTATATTTTTTCCATAGACAAGTCTCCATAACCAGCGAAGAACGTCTTAGACGAACTATGAGACTGAAGGAAGCCAGAGAGGTGTGTTAAGCGAGGACTTGTTGGAACTCTGTACTCTCTGCTTACTCCGCAAGTAATTTAGTATGATGATATAGATTATTCGTAACTTGTACATTTACTGTATTGGCTCAAAAATGACTAAACATTTGACCGATTTGGAGCAGTGGTTAAGAGCTTAAGCCGCTCCGCCCACTGAGTCGAATAGCCGCGGGTTCGATTCCCCCACGCGACAAATCTTTTTGTGTTCCACAATTACTTGTTTCGGTCTGGGTATTTGTGTATGTGAATTTTCATGATTGTAAACGGACCCACAACAAAGGAATAAATCCAAATCTAGGGCTACGATTTAAAAAAAAAACAAAACAAAAGCTATAATAAATAATTGTTACGACCCAAACATACCTCGATTTGTTGAAAACTCTTTATCGGGGGATGCCGATTCTAAAACGCATAACACACACTTAGGTCTCCTAGCCATCTGCATAAAAAGACCTAGAATCAGCGCTTACGTGCCGAAACGTCTAGAAGGTTCCTCCCCTTTAATTACCGCCGGCGCGCGGTCGCGGTGTACAAGTACCTATTTGTTCACAGACAAATAGGTAAGTAATAATAATACCGCTTTGTGGGCCGCGCCGGCTATTGTTTGATGTACTTCTATCGATGCACTCGTACTTAGAGGGTTCGCGTCCGTTCTAAAACTTTCAAACAAGTATAAAAGGAACACAGACCGCTGGCTCGGACACAGTCCCTTCGCGGAAGCGATAGTGATTAAATCGGAGAACAAGCGATCTGAGTGGAATACACCGGCGACTATAGGAACTAAGGACTAAGGATATACAGATACTACGAGTGACTCAGCGACTTGGAAGCAGTATTTGGGTGCTAACGAGAGTAGTACTAGTGTGTGATTAGTTCGGGTGTGTATTTGCATTCGACGTACTGTTTTGTGTGTACAGCGCCTAATAAAGTTCTTCGCACGTTATTCGGCATTTAATTACCCCGCAAACGTAACAATGTTAATTCGTATAAAGAAGAATTGAACTATTCTTCTAATTCAAAAATTGCGATAACCCTTGCAACAATAGTGAAATATATCAGTACAAAGTAAATAAATCAAATAGTTTGATACTTCAAATGAACACTTCGCTCCATGGAACACTAACCTTATGCATTCGCAATAAAAATAGCTTCACGGTTCACATAATATTCTCGCATACAATGTTTCACGTACACATTGTAAGTATTTAAAACATAGTTTGTATTTCCAGAGAGTAATAATATTTTTATTATTGTTTTTAAAGTTCTCACTTAGGAAACAGCGTAGCGACAGCAGGCTTAGTCGATCAAATCAAATCAAACAGGTACATTTTATCCTCGAATCAAAAACATCCTAATACCCCACTAATCCTATTCCTACTAATATTATAAATGTTGCTGTAGCTGCCTCGTGGTGGCTCTAGTGGCAAAGCGAATCGCTTTGTGATCACGAGGTCCTGGGTTCAAATCCTAGATCGGACAAGTGTAGTTTTTCTAAAGAAAAACTTCCCAGTACAAGTCCAGAGTCTGGAATTGTGCCCGGTATATGGCAATAGGCTCGCCCCCTATTACATGGGACCTAACATCGTCGGCGAAACGTGGGTGTACTAGTACACCTCTGCCACCCCCGCTTGGGGAATATAGGTGTGACGGTGTATTATAAATGTGAAAGTTTGTATGTTTGTTACTTAATCACGGAAAAAACATCTGAACGCATTTGGATAAAATTTGGCACACTGATTTTATCCCGGCAAATTGTTTGGTTTCTGTCTAAAGTCAACGCGGATGACGTCGCAGGCAATAACTTGTTAATTATGGAAATATAAAGACCTATCTTTAGAAAGAAATAGAACCAAATTTCATGTATATGGCTGCAGGAATAGTGATGAAGTTTATGTAATTGCACATCAACAATATGATGGTACTTGAGTATCTAATCACCCGCTTCGTGTCATACTGTAATTAATATGCACCTTTTATGGACTTCCACCAGCCTCGGGGGAAACTGGCGGGACATGTCTCTCTTATCGACGTCGACACTTCGGGGAGGGGCTTCGGGATCTCTGTTAGGAACACACTGGTGCCCCTCTGTGTCGTGCTCCGAAGAGCCCGCCTTCGGGGGGGGACCCTATGGACTCACTCTCCCCCTGCACCGTCGCGGTCCTCACGGCGGCATGGGCCACACCACGCCGCCGTCCTCCTCAGGCAGTTATGTACCAAACGTATATGGAGAAAACCAGCTGTTTCATTACGCTGTACTTGCACTTATGTTATATCGTCATATTCATACTGACGACGTTAAAATAAATAAACGTAACACATTAAATTTAATTATCAGGTGTTGAGATATTAATGTTAACATGTTGTACTTATTATTATATACGCGTAAAAGTATACTAGGTCCATCTATAATATTGTTCTGGAACTATAAAATGAGTATCTATCTGGAACGTCGGTGAGCGAGTGGAACACACCCAGGTTGAGTATGCACTGAATATATTTCAAAAAAATAGGTTGCTTATACTACATGTACTAGCTACTTGACTATGTGCTACATAGAGCTGCTATACTATGGGGGGTAAATAAGTATATTGGCAAAAAATATTACTTACATTTATTAACTTCTTATCTTATTCTTTGCTTATCGGACCGAGGAGACCTCAGGCGCACTTCGACCCGTTGGGATCTTTTGTGCTGTTCTTGCCCTAATGCTCTTACGTACCTGAAGGATCAAGTACTCCCTGTATCAGGCTGTAGATTCCAGCAGGGGGGCAGATCCGTAGTTCCTCTGGGTTTGGATAGGCCTATCCCAGTAGCTTCATTCGCCGCGCAGCCAGAGCGTCGCAGTGGCAGAGGACGTGCTTCATGGTCTTAGTTTCTGTGTCACAGTTCCTACATACCATGTCTTGCTGCATAGGTTCATCTTTTGTAGATGTTCTTTCGTGCCATAGTGGCCTGTGAATGCTCCAGTCAGTTGTCTTAGTTGTAGTCTACTGTGTTTTAGTAGTCTCTTGCTGTCGCTCTCACACCATGCGGAGAGAAATTCCTTGGAGTGTCTCAGCCCTGTATTTGTTTTCCATTCTATCCTGTGTTCCAACATTTATTAACTACTACTAAAATACTGATATAAGCATTAATATTAAAAAAAAAGTTTTGGCACATTCCTTTACTTTGATCTATAAAAATGTTATTTTTACACCTTTATAATACTAGGTATAAGGATTATTCATTTAAAACTAGTTTCTCCCCGCGACTTCATCCGCGTTGACTTTAGACAGGACTCATTAATTTTTTCGGAATAAAAATATCTTATGTATTGTGTGTGTGAGTGTGTGTGAATGATGCACGCTGTTGGCCGTGAGGCCTTTACAGCTTCACCGGACTTAAAGGCGAGCGTGCAACCACTACGCTCTAGCCAGCCAGAAGGGCAAGAGGCGACATACTCGAGGGCGCCTCGGTTGGGACAGTCGCTGTAGGGGGACGGGTGCACTACTAAGTACACCGGTCAACCGGCTATGGGAGGGGATCTACTACTACGTCGTCGTCGTCGCCCGTATTCTGAGCGGAAAGAAGGGATGACAAAGCTCCGGGGGGTAGGTGAGAACATGTCGCGGCCGGCGGTGGCGGCAGGGGTCGGGGGGGGAGATCGTAGTCGGCGGTGGCTACGATTAACGGATTCGCATGGGTAGATGCGTTCGCGAAGTGACGTGTTGACGCCTTTTTAATAAAGGCGCGAATAGGTTCGAGACCTAGATCGGAGTGGAGGTCGACGTTCCGTACGAACCAGGGGGCTCCTACGGCTTTACGGAGGAAGCGGTTTTGAACCACTTGGAGTTTATCGATGTGAGAGGGGGCCGAATGCCCGAACACAACACACCCATAAGTCATGATGGGTCGAACGCAAGTTTTGTAAAGTGTCACCTTATTTTTAAGGGACATTTTACTCCGCTTGCAGATTAACGAATGGAGACGACCGAGCACAAATGATGCTCGGTGACGGACCCGCTTGATGTGCGGGCCGAAGGACATGGTACTGTTTAGGGTGACCCCTAGATATTTGACCTCTTTGACCCAGGGAATGGGTCGGTCGAACATGGTCACTTGGCCGAGATTACTTCTAGAGTGGCGCAGGGAGTGGCGCGGGGTGGCACCTCTGGAGAAGAACACCGCAGCGCTCTTGTCCGGGTTCACCTCAATACGCCACTTCCTGAACCAATTCCCTAGGGAATTGGCGGATGCCTGAAGGTTTCTGGTAATGAAACCCTTATTCCTATGCGAGACGTAGAGAGCGGTATCATCCGCGAATAGGGCTAGATGCGCCTAACTCGAACGAGGAATGTCGTTCGTGTAAAGGCTAAACAGGAGCGGAGAGAGAACTGAGCCCTGTGGGACTCCAGCACTGATGGAGTGGGAAGTGGAGCGCGTCATTTCGACGCGATAACGGAAGGCGCGATTCGACAAGAAGTCTCGTAAGATGAGCACGAGTCTGTCCGGCACACCCAATTGGTAGAGCTTGTAGATCAAGCCGTTGTGCCAGACTTTGTCGAATGCCTTCGCGAATATCTTATGTAATAATTCAGGTAATAAACTATCTCTGTGCCAAATTTCATCTAAATCTGTTCGGCCGTTTTTGCGTGATTAACAAACATGTAAACATACAAACTTTCAATTTTATAATATTAAGTACGAAATACGATAAAATGAATGTGCAAGAGTCAGTCAAGTACACGCTATATTAGCTCCGGACCTAACACAAGAACTTCGATCCAACTTAATTTTAATTTTACGTAAAATTTTATTTTTCGTTTTAAGTGCCAAAAGCCCGATCAAATCGATTTCAGTATTCCGTGATACCCGATAAAACCTCGTAAGAAAAGTTTTAACGCCCGCGAATTCGTCACAACCCTATTCCCGTTCTAATAAAAACTATCTTACTACAAAAATATTATTATAAAGCGACGTAATGGAGATCAAAGGCCGGAATGAGATCATACACGGTAATCGATAAATATTCGATATTTTTTAACGATTCACGCACGTCGTTTGCGGTAAGCTACGGTCGTAACTTTATGTAAAATTAGAGCAATTTTATTATTTATTAACCATTAAATGACGTAACGCTTATTTTATATATAATCAATAAATTATTGTGATATACTCGGTTGCACGTACTAAGTAGGAGTAAGAAAATAGTATGGCGGAATAGTAATTGCTAAAATTAGAGATTCATTGTTGCAGTGTTCCTACGTATTGCAGTCCTCGTTATGCTTTTCATAGCATACCATGAAAAGCATAAATTCAAAATTTGGGAGCCGACGGACGATTTAGCGCAGTGGTTAAGAGCTTAAGCCGCTCTGCCCACTGTGTCTAATAGTCGGTTCGATATAGATAGAGGGTTCGATTCCCGCACGGGACAAAACTTTGTGCGATCCACAATCATTTGTTTCGTTCTGGGTATGTGAATTTGTTTGTAAACGCCCCCACGATACAGGAATTTG
The DNA here is from genome assembly GCA_905147815.2 of Phalera bucephala. Classification (NCBI taxonomy): domain Eukaryota; kingdom Metazoa; phylum Arthropoda; class Insecta; order Lepidoptera; family Notodontidae; genus Phalera; species Phalera bucephala. The sequence goes on from LR990616.1 coordinate 2,371,332, forward strand.
TCCTAGTGTTGGGCTACGTTTAAAAAAAAAATTCTTCCACAGGATTTAGTATCGATTCCCTACACGTGGTCCTTGGGCAGTAGTTAAACGAGTAGCACCTTCAGAAGTAGTAAGCTACGTACCCCCCACACTAGTGTAAATTCCTGTGTCGTGGGTGCGTTTACAAACATGAAAATTCACATACACAAATACCCAGACCGGAACAAATAATTGTGGATCAAACAAAGATTTGCCCCGTGCGGGAATCGAACCCACAACTATAAGACACAGTGGGCCGAGCGGCTTAAGCTATTAACCACTGCGCTAAATCGTCTGTCCAGCTTAACTCTGCTATTGCTATTTTAAAATAAAATGTAGTTCATTTACGTTAAAGTTGTTGAATTTTGAAAGATTTAGTAAACCTATAACTAAATGGTCTCACTATGGGTTTCCATAGACATACCACTTGAAAAAAATGATGTTATTTGATAATCTGGTAAACAATGACAAATTAATTGTTTGTTTATTCGGTACCGTACTTATTAATATAGTACTGTTATTATGTTGACGGTTTTTTTAACAACTTCAATGCAATGATCGTGTTTTTAACACAATCCAATCGTAATCGTTTCATAATACTATTGATAATGTAATAGAGTACCGACTTTTGGCACAATAACAATTGAATGGATATTGCGGCCTGTAATAATGAGAAATTACGTAAAAATAGTAGAGTTGAGGCCTTGCGCAGTTTCCTAACAGGGAGGCGATCATGCCGATTCGAAACTTAGTCTAACTTCTGTCCCCACAGCCTATATCAGAGTGAATAGGCTATTACTGTGTTAGTGAGCTACATCTTTGGCCCCATCGTTACTTTGACGGACGATTTAGCGCAGTGGTTAAGAGCCTAAGCCACTCCCCCCACTGTGCCTAATAGTCGCGGGTTCGATTCCGACGGGACAAATCTTTGTGTGACCCACAATTATTTGTTTCGGTCTGGATATTTGTGTATGTGAATTTTCATGTTTATAAACGCACGCACGACACAGGAATAAATCCTAGTGTGAGCTACGTTTTTTAAAAAAAAAAAGGTTTCATCTGATAGGAATCATTGACCAGTCCTTATACAAAAAAAATGGAAAAATTAAATTATCGTTTCTTTTCAGCGTAGAGTAGCTGTGACAAATAACATATTTAATATCTAATCTATCTATCTATCTATATCATCACGCCATCTCCCTCGCAGGGTAGGCAGAGAGTACAGTGTTCCAACAGGTTCTTTCCTTACATACCTCTCTGGCTTCCTCAACTCTCATAGTCCGTCTCATACACACTCTCCAGTTACGGAGACTCTTGACTTGCCCTTCAGATAAGACACGGTCTATTTGGTCATGGTAAGGTAGTCTAGGTCTTCCCCGGTACCTACATCCTTCCACTTTCCTTCCTTTCCTTTTTAATATCTAATAAGCACTTATAATGTGCGTAGGCCCTTTGACGTGGATCAGCTTCTAAAACGATACATTATGAAAACATCGCAAACGAAAATATTTATTTATTTAAGCGAACATCGATCTCAAACTTTCAGAAAGCCTAACAGGGTTGACGCTCTCTGAAAACATGCGACTTATAACATGTTATAATAAAGCTTTAATTTTTTAATTGGAACAATTTATGTTTTCTATTAGAAATAATATTTGTCTTCAGATTTATGTATTAATTATACTATTTTATAGGTCATTATACTATCATTTCAACATCGTCTTACTAACAAAGAATTGATATGTACCTTTTTTACGATTTACACCGTCACGCCTATATTCCCCCAGCGGTGGTGGTCGTTTTGTGCTGACGACTTTTACGATTAACACTAGACGTATTTATAAAAAAAATGAGGCGCTCGTAGCGCTGTACGACCGCGGTGTTCTTACCGATCACCAAGATTAAGTAGGGTTCGACTTGGTCGGCCTGAGATGCGTAACCGTTTGTGGAATTTTCATATTCGAGCGCCTCAGTGCTTCGTAAGGCTTCCCGATAACTAAGTTGTTAAGTTACCGGCTTTATAAGTTCCAACAGCAGGTGGCCAGAAACCTGCCTCCGCCAATCCGCACTGGGGCCGCAGGGTGGAGCATAACCTAATATATCTCACCTCGATTTGTGAGAGAAGGCTTTTGCCCAGCAGTGGGATAGTAAAGGCTGATATTAATATTATTATTATAAAAGAAATGAAAAAGATCTAACACTCGATTCCTGTTTTGTCCTATGCAAAAACTGAACGAGCATTGAAAATAAATGAATCAGGATATACCATTACTGTCCTACTAGGCCTGAGAGCAGTGTTTTTCAACGTGTGGGTGCTTCTATAAGGGGGTCGCGGGGAGTCACGAAGCCTCAGTAAAAAAGAAAAAAGGGGGTTAGAAATATATTTTTATTTGGAAAATATTAAAGGATATGTAGGTTAACACAAGTCAACAAGAATAAAAAAATACATATAAGTCACATTCACATTAATGAGAAGGTTGCGCCTGTTTTTTCGTTAACTAATTTCTCTCATCTTGGAACTTTTTGCTACACATAGAATCGAATCGTTTTCTAGATTTAGACAATTTCCGTATTTACTTTTTATTTGTGCCATTGACAAGAACGTCAACTAACACCGCCGCCGATTACGAACCTAACTCCCCTCCTATCAGCCGCTACCGACGTCCGCGGCATGTTCTCATCGACCCTCCCGATGCCCTTACATCCCTTCTTTCAGATACGGATATCGCACACAGGATCAGACACCGACCTCGCCGGCGAGATCGTAGAATCCCTTGTCCGCCGGCTGGTGCAGAGCACCACGGCAAGACAACTAGTATACGCCCTCACCCGTAGCGACTGCCCAAACCGAGGCCGTTCCTCCTTGATGCGCCCTTTAGCAAGTTGCCCCCTTTGCTTTTGTGGCTCGAGCGTAGTGGTTGCACGCTCGCCCTCTTGTCCGGTGAAGCTGTAAAGGCCCAGCGCAAATCATTCACACACACATACAAACACACGTCAACTATAATATTTTTCACATAAGATGGGTAGTGATAATTCTAAGTGCCAAACGAAATTAATATTTAATTCAATGGTATTAAGCACTTCAAAGATTATGTGGTTAATCCTGGGTATTCTGAATTTCTTTTTAACCAAAAGGTATCCAAATAGACACAGAGCAGATTTTCTTTTAGGTTGGTTCCCAAATCCACCTTTGCCCAGTGTTCTCTGATAATTCTTGCACCGAGAAATAATGAAACAATTCTGCTTTCAAATTCTGCAAGACAATTTCCATACCAGCTTTCTATTACCCTTTATGGTAGGTTAGGTAGGGTCGCGTCATGAAAAAGGGTGAAAAACACTTCCTTAGAAAAAAACATCGGTCGTTATTACAATTTAATCTTTGACAATGATTTGATCTAGTGGTTTGAGCATAGGCCGCTCGGCTCACTGAATTCAACGGTTGCGGATCCCCGCACGGGATAAACCTTTGTGCGAACCACAAATATTTGTTTAGGACTGGGTCTTTGTGTATGTAAAAGTCATGTCTGATAACCGACAACACAGGACTTCGAGTGTTGGGCAGTGTTTTAACTACCTATATCATCCCGCCAGATCCCTTGGGAGAAAGACAGATAGTAGACTTCCAACAGGTTCTTTTCTTTCATACCCCTCTGGCTTTCTCCACTCTCAGTGTTTTTATAAAAAGAAATTTACATGCCGACAGACGTCTTGGTCAAGTGGTTAAGCCCTTAAGCTGCTGCGCACACTGAATCTAATAGTCGCGGGTTCGATTCCCGAAAGGCGAATTTTATCGGACACCCACAAATATTTGTATCGGATATTTGTGGGCCACACAAAAATTCTAATATATCTGAATGTTTTGTATGTTAAATTTATGTTTGTACATAAATGTAATGTTAAGGCAGCGTTTTTATGAAAAAAAATTACATAATCACCGGTTATTGACAGCCCTACATACGATAAATAGTCCACATTTCGTCCTTGACCGTACTGTACCGTGGATATTGTAAACACTGCTAGTTCGATACTTGTTTTCTTAATGTAATATTGCTAAGAATACAGCCGAGTATTGGGACAGAGACAAACGGGTTATTCCCAGAATTCATTGTTTTCGATAAAATAATCTTTCATACTTCCCGCGACTTCTACTATATCTTTTTGGCAGAGTTTTCCAACGACAGTTTCTTTTAGTCAAATTATAAGGCCGCTAATTTCACTTCGGTTTAGACAAAGTAGTATTTAGCGCACCAACTGTATAATTACATAACATCATTATCTTAATTACATCAGCAATATGGAATACAATATAGTTATACAAATTATAGGTAGGCATAACATTTGTATATAAAGTATATTTAAAAGCGACAGTAAAAAAAGTGAGTAACATTTTACATTTTTTTAGATAAACCAAAAAGTCAATAGTAAGCAAACTGAGTGAAAAACATAACATATGACCACATATGTTATGTTTTTCTGCTAAATAAAAAGAATAAATATTATATAGATTGTTAGGTATATAGAAAATTGATAGTCTCTTTTGGTCGGATTATGACAGGCCGCTAACTTCACTTCAGTTTAGACAAAGAAATTTTGGACAGCATTTCCCAACGATGGTTTCTTTTGATCGGATTATAACAGGCCGCTAACTTCACTTCGGTTTAGTCAAAGGGCTTTAATTATCTTGTTATTCCTTAATACAGAAAGAATAAAATCCACACTAGATTCGGCCAACAAAATGAGCTGTGTAGTAAACAAGGCGCCTTATTAGTGTCTTCTGGCGAGACAAACACACGCGATACGATGCGCCAACGCATCATCAATGATACATAAACGTAGATACGGTATGCGCAATTCGATATCCTACTTTTTTTATATTATCAATGTGAAAGTTTGTATGTTTGGATGTTTGTTACTCAATCACGCAAAAACGGTTGAACAGATTTGGATGAAATTTGGCACACAGATAGTTTATTACCTGAATTAATACATAGGATACTTTTTATCTCTCTGCCTACCCCGCAAGGAATCTGGTGTGATAGATACTTTTTATCCCGGAAAATGACAAAACTGAGATACAGTGCGAAAGTCGAAGGATGTAAGTACCGGGGAAGACCTAGACTATCTTACCATGACCAAACAGACCGAGTCTTATCTGAAGGACAAGTCAAGAGTCTCCGTAACCGGCAAGCGTGTATGAGACGAACTACAAGAGTGGATAAGCCAGAGAGATACGTAAGGAAAAAACCTGATGGAACTCTGTACTCTCTGCCTACCCCGCAAAGGATCTGGCGTGATGATATAGATAGATTGAAAATGTAAGGTTCCGTCAACGCGGACGAAGTCGCGAACGGAAACTAGTTGTACTATAAAAAGCCTGCCGATACACCAGCTTTGATTTATTCACTCTCAATCAATAGGCAAAAGTATGTTTGAGTGTAACATCGCCTAAAAATGGTTTGATGTATTTAGGAAATACAAAAATCATAGGTACTGGTACGATATGACAAATAATTTTAGTATGCTAATACAACAATACAAAGTAATCTATTTTTAGAGTTCGTCATTCGAGAGTATAACACGTGATTTTAAAATTGCGTTTTACATTTAGGTAGTTAGTTTTTATAACAATGTTAATGACTCTTAAAACAAATTAAAGTATTTTTAAAACGCACTTAAAAATAATGGTGCAAAAGACTTTATTTAGGAAGTTTTAACAATACGCACACTTATTATTTTTCTGAGTATAACCACGCTCCTTATTCAAAATAAAAGAACTATTTTTCTCGAAACTGTTTATAATATCAGCCTATACTGCCCACTGCTGGGCAAAGGCCTTCTCTCACAAATCGAGGTGAGAGAGATTAGGTCATACCCCACCACGCGGACCCAGTGCGGATTGGTGGAGGCAGGGTTGTGGCCACCTGCTGTTGGAACTTATCAAGCCGCCTTTAAGGCTTCCAACTCGGCTTAACGACTACCACATTAAGTGGTAACCGGGACCAACGGCTTAACGTGCCTTCCGAAGCACGGAGACGCTCGAATATGAAAATGCCACAAAGGCGCTCGTAGCGCTGTGCGACCGCGGTGTTCTTCCCGATCGTCAAGGTTAAGCAGTGTTCGACTCGGTCGGCCTGAGATGGGTGACCGAAACTGTTTAATTTTATTATAAATGGTATTCTATTAAATCGAAAGTTTTTTTATTATATATAGACCAAAAAGTACTCATGAATAGTTAAGAAACAAAAGAAGAAATGGCTAGTGATTGTTTACTTAAGACTTTACCACCCGTTCAGAATATCTTCTCTGTGGAGAACGGCATGAAACTCCACAATTACTCTTTATCTTACTTATTAAACTGTTTTTGCGCAGTAAGGGATGTCTATCTATCTATATCATTACGTCAGATCCTATTCTAAGTCCGACAGACTATATTTTAATAGGTTTTTTATTTACTCCTCAACTGCCATATTGCTTTGCAAGTGCCGTACGTCTCATTTACACAATCATTTCGTTGAAAATAAACGGGAGCTATATTGTTGAGGTGTCGAAAGACTCGTCTGTAGCAGCTAACCCTGCCCTAATGTCCCTGTACTCCAGCCAAATAATACGCCAAAACTTGCCAAAACAATATCACGCAGCCAAATGCACGTTGAATCTGTATGTACCTACCTACGCTATCATCCCAGTATGAAGTAAACACAAATAAGCAACTATATGATGCTTATTTATATTGGTGACGGCTTGGTCCTTGGTGCTGGAGTGGTTAAGAGCTTATAGAGCAGTCGCGGGTTCGATCCCCTAACGATACAAACCATTGTGTGTGTTAATTATTAACCCACAAGTGTTAATTTCGGTCTGAATGTTTGTGCATGTAGTTTCATGTTAGTAAACACACTTACGACGCAGGAATAATTCCTAGTTTGGGTCTACGTTAAAAAGAATGTTACCACATTCAACGTGGCATTCCAATTAATCCAAGAGGAAGGTACAGGCACCTACTACAATTATGTTTAGCAATAAATTTCAATTCTCAATAGTATAATATTGTTAACTAGCAGTTTCCCACTGCTTCGCCCTCAATCGACAACAGCGCTACCTACCGGTCTATGTGATTTCTATGTAGCTTTCTAATGATGAAAGAATTATTAAAACTAGTGGTCGCCCATAGTTCGATATTCGACCTACTCTTTCATCGTTTGCTGGTTATGTTTGACATTCAGTAAGACTATAGACAAATAATATTAAAGACAAACATCAATTTGACGTGTATTGTGTCAAATACATGGTAGTATGAGTAATGTTTTTTTCATTGATTTAATGTACGTTTTATGTATAATTTAAAAAAAATATTAGCGTTCTGCACTCCTTCTCTATATAAACTATAAGTGTGGGAAATTTCATACTCCTCCGTCAATGCAATTTTCGTCAAAATGTGTACAAAGTTTTTGCTTCACGTATTAATATATAGATAGGTTCAGTAGTTTCAGAGTTTATCGATTACAACCAAACAAATCTTTCCTATTTTTACAAGTTTGATTTAACTTGCAATTTTCGTATGTTTGTCTTGTCTGTCCTTCCGGTTCAAATCTTGTGATTCATTTTTCAAGCACTTGCGGGTATCCGATTGAGCTGAAATTTGGCATACGTATGTAAGTTTAGTGATAATGCAATAATGTGGTACCATGGAGCTGGTCGGATGATGGAGTCGAAAGGTGGCCATAGGAACATGTGAACTATACAACGTTATCCCCTCGTGTTTAGATTCGTTAGATTAGTGTTGACAAGTACTATACTACCAAATAGTGTTCAGGTCTGATAAAGAACCCAAAAGGTGGCCAAAAGAACCACCCAACTACTCAATAAAACCCCGCCGTTTTGGGCTCGTTGGATTTGTCTTGACGAGTACTTTAAGACCCGGATGGTGTCCAATGTGTTATGATGGAGCCGAAAGAAAGCCATAAGAACTCCTCAGCTAAGCAAGATATCTTGGTTGTGTTTTTGCTATTAAAGCTTGTTTTGAAAAGTCTTTTTAAATTAAAATTATTAATATTAGTATAGATTATTGCTTATTTGGGTCCATTTATAGTCCTTAGTTTCCGTGAAACTTTTTCCAGAATTATTCCTATGTCGTAAGTGAGCTAAATATAAGCAAAACACGAAGCGAACGAATTTTCTGGTGGTTTACGTGAATACAGGCTGTTGATATGTGTTCTTGTGGAATTTATGGAATAATAGACGGAATACTTAATTATTCTACATTACATAAAGTACGCTATTTTTGTTTGTAGCTGTATATTGTATACATGGTGTAATTTAAGTCGTCCTGGAGGAAAAGCCCAGGTGATGTATCCCATGCCGACTGTTTGTACTATATAAAAATAAAAAGGAACATTACTATATAAAAATAAAAATACTGCATCGTTGGTCTAATGGCAAAGCACATCGCTTTGTGATCACGAGATCCTGGTTTCAAATCCTAGGTCGGACAAATGTAGTTTTTCTAACGAAATTCCCTAGTATGAGTCCGGAGCCTGGAATTGTGCCCGGTATATGGCAATAGTCTCGCCCCCTAATATATGGGACCTAACATCGTCGGCGAAATGTGGGAGTACACATCTGCCACCCCCGCTTGGGGAATATAGGCATGACGGTGTTAAAGGACCATTTCAAATTTTTTTTCCTACAGAGATTATTTCACACTTTTTAGTCCGTTTTAAAAACGTGGTATATAACAAAGATTGTATTATACCAAAATTATTTTTTATTAATGAATTTCTCTACAGTATGTAAATACTGAAGAGAAATTCACTAATTTAAGCTATGGTAAATTTTATGAAAGCTGCGATAGCCTATTGGTTAGAGCATTGGACTGCAAAGTCAAAGGTTTAAACCCAGGCACGCACCTCCGTTTTTTCGAAAGCATGTGCGTTTAAAAAGTTAACTATCACTTGCTTTAACGGTGGAGAAAAACGTCGCGAGGAAACCTGCATGCCTAAGAGTTTCTCGAAGGTGTGTGAAGTTCGCGAACCCGTTCTTGGCCAGCGTGGTAGACTATGGCCTAAAACCTCTCAGTTTTAAAGGGGGCCCGTGCCGAACGCTGGGGACAGCTTCTTTACTTATAAATTAAGAGTATAATTTTGAGAACTACATACTGCTAAGGGCCTCACATTGTTGGTACTAGGCTCCTGAGTTGCCTACTAAGCTGAATCAAGGAAGATAAATTATCCATCTCCACACTATGATTTATCCTTTATTTATTAGATCGTAAAGCTTCGTGCGTTCACACTGGACGTTTATTGTCTAGCGTTGAGTTATACTTTGCATTGTTTTGGCTAAATATAGGAATGTGTGGTGAACTGGCGATGCTTAGAATGATTACGATCTATTGTCAGTATTACTGCGATATACAGAAAATGTTGGATTCGACTAAAAATGCAAGAGTACGAGAATCACCGCCCTAAACTGATGCACCTCCAATTTAAACCCAATTAAATATAACTTTTTTATATATTTTTTTACTACAGCTTACGATAATTTTTAATTTTATAGGAAACACCATAATATATGTAAATATACGCCAACATCAGCAATGATTTACAATGACAATCTTAATATTTTAATACCGTCACACTGTTACACTTTGACATTAAAAAATATAACTTCATCTCTATGGTATCATGAGAAAAATTAAAAGAAATTTATATTCTATTTTCAAATGGTGCGTCACTCGTCCTTGGATGGCGGGAAACAGTCGAGGAGTGAAATAAAATGGTGTAATAATTGTCACTCAACGGATCCGCTAATTTTCGCGGATGACGCGCGCAATCTTATGACTAAAAACTGAAGCGATGACCAAAGTGGTTTATTGTAGATATTCTGATTAATAAATCAGCCAATTCTTACCCACTGCTAGGCATTTTCTTACAAATCGAAGTAAGGGAGAATATGCTAGACGCAAACCTGGTGCGAAGTGGTGGAGGCAGGTTTCTGGCCACCTGGTTTACATAATTATCTATCAAGCCGCCCACAAGGATTCCAATTCGGTTTAACGACTCCCACATTAAGTGGAAACCGATACCGCTCGAAAATGTAAATGCCACAATCTGGCACCCATCTCAGACTGACCGAACCGAACGCTGCTTAACCTTCGTAATCGCTACGAACACCGTGGACCACAACGCTGCGAGCGCCTCATGATGTTTTATCATATGAGATTTACATTACGCAACTGTTGCAACATTATTTAATCTCTTTTGAAAACACTCAGGACAAGAAAGTAGGGCGCTATAAAAGCGCCATTCTTTCTTCTTTAACGATATACGAGGCTAGCTAATCTACCGGTACGTATATAACGTGTAGGAAGCCCGACTTGAGCTTATTTTGTTTTCAATATAAAAACAGAATCGCTACATCCGACCTAGCCAATCATAAATTATGTCGTTCTTAATTACTTTTTTATTGGTGCAATGTTGCCAGTGCGTGGCTATCGATCGAAGTGGTACTTTTTTATTGCTGTTACGAGGAATATCACGAGATCAACACAAATTTCGTGTAATCCAAGCATCGATCGATTTGAATCCAAGACAAAAAGGAACGCTTGGGTACTATCTATCAGATAGTTTAATTTTGCGAGGGGGACTTCTTCAAAAGATTTCCCGTTCTCTCTGGGGAAGAATGGGGTATGTTGGAGTTTTACTACATTAAAAACACCTACTTTGGTACCTCCTCGGGTGTCCACACGAAATGCACGAATTAGTTCGGGATGTTCAATCGAAACGCACAAATCTCATGAATGCAAAAATATTTAAACAACATATATCTATCACCCATTCCCTCCATCAACTATTCTTTTTTTTATGTTTATGGTATCACGACCACGCGTATTTTGCCAATGTCAAGTATTACGAATATAACTATTCATTTTTAAATTAATTCAACCCCCCGATGAACTTGATGAAAATGGTGATTATGACATTGATGTAGTGCCCCACCCTGGATAGTAAAGCGATGAATACTTAACATACCATTTGCGACGGCCGTTTTGAGAGAAATCGAAAAGGTACGTTTCATCACCTTGGTACAATTACCTTCACTCATGCACATATAAGAATACATATTGGTTAATATGCCACCAACATTACACATCATAATTCGAAATAACATAAGTTTATGAAATTAAAACAAATTGACGACATCACTCTTCGATTTCCCGCCAAAACTCCATCGAGTATTCATTGACAGGACAGCCCTCCCAAGCACTTCTAAAGAGACCACATACAATATTTTTACGTCACTTTTTGTTTTTTTTTTAACTAATGAATTATAATTAAGGTGTGTCTTCATTGGGAACGCAAATTACTTGTAACATTGACTTGGTTGCAAAATTCTTTTATTACAATCCAAGCATTTGTTGTTGATATTTTTACCAAAAAAACTTCATGCTCGTGATGATGATTTTTACCCACAAACTTCTTATTCGTAAAGATTGTTTGATGTATATGATGGCTTCAATATTTCATAAGGAGCGGATGTTCGTGATCCAGTAAAGACGGAGCTGAAGTATCTACGTCACAACTTCAAAAATCATGATTATTTAAAATATCTCGTACTTTTCTATCCTTTGTTCTAAAGCAATAATAAAATTTTTGATTTCATATTTATTCAGCATGTTAGTTCTCATTCGCACATCGCGCTCAGTGTTATTGTCTGCAGAAGTTATTATTGCATTATTGTTTTTTTAATTTTCTTTTATACCCATGTAGATTAAAGACACGACGCGTTTGCGTCATTCGGAAATGATATGTGTTAGCGAAATTAAACATGGTGCTACAAGGTTTGCTATTGCGCAGTACAGGGCGCTATGTGAATACATCGTGTTAAAAACCTAATACAGAACGGCTTGCAACTTAGCAACTGAAGGAAAATATGAGAACGTCCATGTCTAAAGATACTTATAAATATAGAAGGATTGTATGAATAATGTGCACTAATGTCACATTGGGACAAAGAATATCTACCTGAGTGAAATATGTATACCTATACCTACCCCTTAGGGAAAAAGTTGCTTGGGATGTATTTTAAGTTATTTATAATAGAAAGATTAAAAAAGGATTGTGGAAACATCTATACTTACCTAAAACGAGTAGTAAAGGAGCTGCATTTATTATATACTAGCTGCCCGCCCCGGCTTCGCACGGGTTTACTAATGAAGAAAATGATACCATTCTTCTGTCAATATTTTTGAAGATCTCCCTACTGTCTTCTGTCTTACTTACTCCTTCACATTTTTATATGTAGATTTACATACACAATTTTTTTTATTGCAAAAAATATATACAAACCTTGCCCTGACCATAACAAACACAAAAAAAATAACTACCCAAAAAGGTGCAACTGTTCTAAAGTGATGCGCTTATATTAGGCAACTGATTTTTATTTAAACTAGCAGTTTCCAGCGACTTCGTACCCCATCGATAACAGCGCCACCTACCGGGCCTAAGTTTGGTAGCCTATGTTACTTCCGGATAATGTAGCTTTCTAATGGTGAAAGAATCATTAAAATCGGTACAGTAATTTTTGAGTTTATTCGTTACAAACATACAAATCTTTCCTCTTTATTATGTTAGTGTAGATATATTCAACACTCCTGTAAGCCAGGACCTCGTCTTTTGTATTGTCATATTTACGTACGCGCTATTTTCAGGAACCAGTATGCTACACGGAATTTAATTTATTTTTTACCAATAGATAGTCTGCCGACTAGGCAGGTCAAATGCCTCCATTTACTAATTGAAGTGAGAGAGAATGGGTCATAGTTTAACAAGCCAACCCAGTGCACATTGGTGGAATATAAGCAACAGGCAAGTATATAATATTTGTGAATATGGTTTGTAAATTGAGCAAAATATGTTTCCCGTGGTACCAGTGTGAGGCGGCTACAGGTCGCTAGGGTCTTATAAATATATCATCTCCCAGTAAAAACTATCGTATCACAACCGAAGCGATTCAAATACTACGTTGTTTACGGTAAAGGCCGGCGCGCGCGCTAGTGACGTCACTACAGACCCTGGAGTGGACCGCGCTAAATCTGTCGCGACAATGGGAATATTGCTCTACTAACACGAGATTTATTCGACTTAGTATGATTTGGCAGCTGTAAGTATTGAGGGAAATATAGTAAGTTTAGGATAATTGACCTATTGACAAATTGGTGTCGGAGACATGCAGAGACTCTGTATTAATCAGCATACACATGCTCTGTATAAATCAGCATGTGTATGCTGATTTATACAGAGTGTCTACAGTCCCACTACAAGGCAAAGGATTTCTCTCTCAATTTCAGGTGAGAGGGAATACATAGTCCAACACGCGGACTTAGTACGGATCGGAAAAGGCAAACACACACAAGGTTTGGTCAATTAGCCGACGGAACCAACGGGAGCGCGACGGAAGCGTTCGGCTACGTTCGGTCGAGACGTTTGCCGTCGCGCCGAGCGTGGTTGCGCTGTGTAGCGTCTCCCGTACATTTCAGTACATTACAACTCTTCAAGCCGCGCCACCGTCGCGCTCCCGTCGCACTGCGTCTGCTATGTGGCGATACCTTAAGGGCAACACCTTTTTACGAATTGAGAGAAGAGAAAATAGGTGATACTCCAGCACGCGGACCCAGAGCGGATTGGGGGAGGCAAAAGTACTGAAGATTCAAACACCCCTTATTTTAGGCGTATATTTCACACCCCTAAGTTTGTTTTTTAGACAAAAAGAGAATATGTTCTGCCCCCGGATAATTGATCAAAATCTGTTCAGCGATTTGGGCGTGAAAGGGTAACAAACAAATAAACGGAGAGAGTTACTTTCGGATTTAAAACATCGGTAAGAGTAATAACGATTCAGATTCTGCTTGACCAACACGTGGTCTTAAGGATTCGTGCAAGAAAGAAAGAGTGAAATGTATTATATTTAAAAACTTATATTTTGTCACGATATTGATAGGGGAGGGTTCAAGAGATGAGAGTTGAAGCGGCATTCAGATGCGCTTATTCGCTACCCTCATTTTACTTACATATATTTGACTTGTATACTATATTACTGGATACTTTTAACATCAACAATAAGAGTCATTTCGTTCATGTGCACACTATTTTCAGACAATATTAAAAGTTCAGTAGACGTGCGTGCGCCGTTTTCATGATTAACGCATCCACTTATGCCTGCTGGTCTGATTTTTTTCGAAGTAAAGATTAGCCTAGCAGTTCGAGGTTTTTTACAATGAGAACATTAGAACCAAAATCACCAAGCTATCATGACAAAAAGGAGATTGGAACCTGAAATGTATTATTACTGGCAGGGTTTTTTCAAAACGAGAATGGCTCTCGTAAATCTTGTTGATAGGACACTCGGCTCCAGTAAATAAGTTGTTCTCTATGGTAATCAACGGTAATAGAAAAAAAATGACGGCAATGATATTTTACAACGAAAAGTTTCGTGGTCAGAACAAGACACTATCGATAACGGAAAGACAATAGATACAAAATGGTTGCAACTTGGCCAGACCCGGTTACTTTCAGGACTTCAGATTACGGGGCAACCGCCAAAAAGACGTGTTTTTGTCCTCCATGCCCCTCAAGAAGTATATGGATCAGAAACATAAAATTTTGAAATATTATTTTGACTATATATTTCAAAATCTGGTAAAAGGAATACATGATTAAACAAAATTTTCTCAAAAATAAAAAAAAGGAAATCTCTATTGGTTTACATTTTCTAATTCCAACGTTGTTTACCAACTAATCAATAGAAACCATAGCAAATAATTGTAGCAAAATTCGTGAAAAGCAGCTTTTTATTCCGTAGTGAAGTTTATTTAGAAAATGACAAAATTTGGTTTTTGCACATACATCGTCTATTTCCGAGCGCGCACTCAATATATGCGTCCCTTATTATTCTTTTGTAAAGTAAGTGCATCTTTGTCATTCTCCTAGTCGGTAAATGGTCAATCGCGGTAGGCCTTAAGTAGGTTATGAAATACAGGACTTCATCGGTAAATTTCCGTTCCTACTGAAATAAGACACAACCTCGCCCAACAAAAAAAACATGACCGCCACACTGCGCTAATCCCGAGGTAATAAACCTGCCAATTAATGGTTAATAAATCTTGTATTGTTTCGCAGGTGCACTCTCAGCTTAGGAATGCATAAACCAGCGTTAAAACTGTTTAGTCTATGCCCAATATTTGGGTTAAACACTTATGGGCTCACGTCAAAATTAACGATCCGTCAATCATTACTGATTGCCATTTGGAAAAGAATTTCTCGGGTTTGGTTCGTCCATTAGACTGAAGGTTGGGTTAAAGTAAATTGTGCTTGTGATCACTTTTCGAAGTTTGAGGCAATAGTCGATAAATAATAATAGCTTTTACTTACTGTGGTACGATTTAAGTCATCAAATCACAATCGTAAAGCCATGCATGATATTATGACATAATTTATATACCTACTGAAAGGTCAAACAGCAATAAATTATTTATGTTACATACTATCAACCCACCAAAATCCAAATATTTCATGTCCCAAAAATAATGTTCAAAAACCATGGATATAGTATAGATGGATTGAGCATTCGACGAATTGAGAACCTTGTTCGTTTTGCACTTGGTAATAAATAGTTTACAGCGTATTTAAACCATATCATAAATAGGTAAATCCATATTAAAAAAAAAACACTGTCACGCCTATATTCCCTAAGCGGGGGTGGCAGAGGTGTACTGAGTACACGCACATTTCGCCGACGATGTTAGGTCCCATATAATAGGGGGCGACCCTATGGCCATATACCGGGCACAATTCCAGACTCCGGACTCATGCTGGGAATTTTCGGGAAATTTTGTCCGACCTAGGATTTGTACAAGTCAGTATAGTCACCGTACTGCATCGTAATGGGTGCGAGCGTGACACCGTGCTCCATGTTATCACTCATCATGGTTTCTCGAGTTGTTTAAATCATAGAAAATTCAATGTTGTGTCTGCGAGTTTGGGTTTAATTTTGGGTTTAATTTTCTTTAGCAATATTTTAACAGTACTCAATCCATCGTAATATATTCATGTCAAAAACTATCTTAAATATTGAAAAACTATCTTACACTCTATGGTTGACGTAATAAAGATATTTATTACAAAAGGACAATAAATATTCCTATGAACTTAATATGGGACACCATACAGATATTAATTTGGCACTTATTAACTTTTGGGAAAGGGGAACTCCCACTCACCGTCGGAACGCTGACATCAATGTTTACCTATAAGTAAATCAAATATTTTATTAATAATAAAAACAGCTAAAATCGATTATGTGCATATTATTTACCCAAGCATTTTTGATTTGTTCTAATACAGAGTGACACGAAAATGCATGTAGCCCCACACTAGGCTTTATTCCTGTGTCGTGGGTGCGTTTAAAAACATGAAAATTCACATACACAAATATCCAGACCAAGACAAATAATATGGTGTCCATATCCATAGTATATCGAAACGTATCTTCACGTCCATATCCGCGAGGTGGTGTTCGAATACACTCTGAACCCTAAAGAATTCTGAATCATCAATTTGTCACCCGTATCTTTTTATGAGAAGACGAATGATGGACTTAATTTTTCTTTAAAAATTTATCTGGTATTTCTAAAAGAATACATAGATATAGACAGTCTACTAGAACTAGAAAAACATGGAGTTTCAGGAACCAATTCGATTAGTCACATAATAGAATATGGTGCTGTTAGATTTTAATTAGTGTAGATAAATAAGATTTTTATAAGAAAACTAAGTATTCCGAAGTTATTTACGATTTTTTTAACGAGCGATACCCTATTTAAACTTAGTGATCCGTTTACAAAAGTCCAGCTGTTTGAGATAGTCCAGGATGCCATTTCAGTATATAATAATAATATAATATTAGCCCTGTTAAGAACTGTCTCACCGGTGAGCACGGGCCTCCTCTCAAACTGAGAGGTTTCATTTCAGTATATGCAGCATTTATTTGGATGGGTAGAGCTGAAACACTACAATACAAGTACAACCGACACCAAGACTGCTATTGCAATTTTAGTAAAATTATCTTTGTGTGTGTGTGTGTGTGTGTGTGCGTGAATGATCTACGCTGTTAGCCGCGGGGCCTTTACAGCTTCACCGGAGGGCGAGCATGCAACCACTACACTCGACCCAGAAGGGCAAGGGGGCAACTAGCTCACAGCGAGGAACGGCGTCGGCTAAGGCAGTCGCTATGTGGAAGGGCGTATACTAGGTGTCTCGCCGTGGTACTCTGCACCGGCCGGCGGGCAAGGGATTCTTCGACCTCACCGGCGAGGTCGGTGTCAGATCCTGTTTGCGGTATCTGTATCCGAAAGAAGGGATGTAAGGGCATCGGAAGGGTCGGTGAGAACATACCGCGGACGGCGGTAGCGGTTGATTTATTCAATGGTGTCCTTATGGTTTTCCATAGGTGTTCCACTTGAAACATTTTTTGGGATTTGTTAAGAAGAACATAAAGAATTTAGTAGATTATCGACTTAGGCATAATTGTAATTGAACAGTTAGATATATAGATAATACTTTATTGTTCCACCAGAAATACAAAAAGGTGATAAAAGAAGCAAGATTACAACTGAAATGAAATTAGATTTTTTTGAAAAAATTTGTGTGAATGCGAAAGGTTCCAATGCGTACTTATTATAGATATATTTAAGCTTTCAGAAATGTAAATCAGCGCTATACAAGAAAAGTGTTTTCGGTATGGCCTCTTGCATATATAATAAACTACCAGATACGCTGAAATCTATATAATGCTAAACTCTTTAAAAGAATGTTGACTACATTGATTGTTGAAAAATGTTATTACTCTGTTGAAGAATTTCTAAATGCAGTTTTATTTAAAAACTCATATTTTTATTATCTATTTTACATGCTTTAATCTATTTAAAAAAAAACTGACGCAACCTTTGACATCTGTTTTAATATAATAATGTTACTTGTATGCTTCTTTCTTATGTTATATTTTTTTTTTTTTAAAAACGTAGCCCCACACTAGGATTTATTCCTGTGTCGTGGGTGCGTTTACAAACATGAAAGTTCACACACACAAATACCCAGACTGAAACAAATAATTGTGGATCACACAAAGATTTGTTCCGTGCGGGAATCGAACCCGCGACTATTAGACACAGTGGGCGGAGCGACTTAAGCTCTTAACCACTGCGCTAAATCGTCCGTATTTAATGTATAATAATAGAATTTAATGTAATATGCGATATTATATAATATATTTGTACGCCTTAAAATGGCAAAACAGCGCACTTTATAAATGTAACATCTGTAATTTAATTTATATACACACAAAATAAACTGATTTGATTTAAAAGTTTACACTAACTTGTAACAATGGGCGGCCTCATCACTAACAGTGATCTCTTCCAGGCAACCTTTTTTGGTTGTGTAACCTATGTTGTCATAACATGTCATAATAACAAATTACGTAAAAATAGCAGACTTGGGGCCCTGGTACGAGTATATCGGTAAGTACTTATTAGACCGTCATAATTAGCTCCATATTATCATGTAACTTACATTTCAAACCATTGAAAAGGCGTAGCTTGTAAACCTTATTTTTCTAGGTTGTGAAAGGTGTAGTTTTAAATAGGCATTTCAAGGAAATTTTGTTAAATCTTAAAATGTAATGATATTCCAAAACAATATTTGCAGCTTACCGACGATTATTATGGCCGAGTCAATATTTCCAAAAGTGCAATTATTACAAACACAGAAAAGCGCGAGCCGTATCTATATATTTTTTTCTGTTCTATCCATATGACATCCAATGACTAGCTGTAACCCGCGACTTCGCCCGCGTGGATTTTAACAAAAAACTTTATCAAAAATAAAAGTAGCCCAAGTTACTCCTACTACATCAGTTATCTGCCAGTGAAAGTCCTGTTAAAATCGGTCTAACGGTTTTGGAGAATAGCCGGAACAAACAGATAGACAAAAATATTACAAATTGGTTTTTTGTTATAAGTACCGTATATACTTCCAATTCCATTTAGTAAGCTGTTAGTTTGACATTACAAACAGACACTTCAATTTTATTCGTTTGTGAAGATAACCCACTAGGTTAAGTTATTGGCTTATCGTAAACGGTTCATAAACATTTCTAGCATTCGCGGTCGTTCCATAAGGCACAGTTGAAACACAAAGCCGACAACACTAAGCAAAACATCTATGATATCTAAACTAATACCTGATTACAGTCTTTTCTCGGGCAGGGTACCAAATGGTATATGTGGCTCACCGGTGTCAGGGGGGATGGGATGCTCGAGGTCCTGAGCATGCTCAGTTTTCTGCGTTGCTCAGCCGACAGCGACGCTCGGCGGCTCCTGGCAACCGCATATCCGGACACATCAGCTGAGTCGACGCTCAAACCGCGGATTAGGGTTGGACGAAACATTGTTTTAGTAACCCCAGGTTATGGGGAGCGTTATCGTTTTCTATTGGCTAATACTTTGTTTACGAGGTTAGTGATGTGAGTGACGCTGGTAAGGTTCTTGCTTAGCTGTAATTTTTGATGTGATTAAAATATTTTTTACGGATTTAAAACAAATATCACAGCCACACCTATGTTCCACTAGCGGGGGTGGCTCTTTCGCCGACAATTTAAGTGCCAATGCAATAGGGGTGAGCCTGTTGCTATTATACCGGGCACAATTACAGACTCCGGACTGATACTGGGATTTTTTGAGTAGGAAAACAACTTTGTCCGACCGAGGATTCGAACCCAGGTCCTCGTAATTGCTACGCGCATTATAGGTACGCTACAAGTCCGACGAATTTTACGACAGGTGCAGCTAGATTTTTCCTGAAATCGGGCACTCCTATTATCACTTTATTTTTTCTTTTGAGAGGATTTTTTTATTACGGCGATGTATATTTTTATATGGTATGGTGGTAATCTCGTTAAGTACTTTTTTATTTTGTGACATAGAAAAGGTAATTTAAGTACAGTTTGAAGCTTACTTCAAGATCTACTTTTCGTTATCAAAATATATTAGACAGATTTCTTCTATTGCGAATTTAAAGGTAGCCATTACTAATAAACAATCTGACAAATAAATCGGCTGTTATCTATATAAACCATACTTAAAGAACGCCGGTTGTATCGAAATTCTGAAATTATTTAACTGCAAACTGTGTTGTCCAAATAAGCGTGAAGCGAAAATGTTATAAAACAAATTCCATGTCTGATTTTACGAGTAATTCAGCTTTTACTAGTTCATTAAGATGGTTTTAAATGTGACTTTTATATTATGTGAGGGAGAAACCGCAGACCAACTTAGTGTACCGATAAAGCCAATCAATTTTTACCAATATCACCAGTAAATAAAATAGATCAATTCAATTAATAGCCAATTAAATGTATTTGCCCATGTTTATAGCTGTCTAGTCCAATTAGTCATTCCTGTAAACAGCTAGCCAGCTATATAAACGCCGGCATTTTATTAAATGTCGTGGTTTTTAGTAAAAATACAAGCTGATCACCATCCAGCTTGTTAACAATATATAAGTAAAAATCCAACCAACTTTTAACTTTTAATGGGATGCTATAAAAACTTAAGTCAAACATTTCTGAAGTATTTAATTGTTTAACTTGAATTAAGTAATAGACCACTAGTTTTATATCCTTGATTTAGTATCTCTTGCTAATGAAGACATTAAATATAATGTATCGTACATATCACCTAGTTCCTAAGCAGCCTTAGTATTTGAGCGAGTAGGGCACAATCCATCCATAATTATAATCACATGTCTGCATTATGGGAATAGGATTTGGTTAGGTTTTAGTAAGTTTACAGGTAAGATTGAAGAAAATGACATCATTATAAAAGTTTGCAATTCTTTATAAAAACTACTACCTAAGTATGTTATATTAGTAAATTATTAGGAATTTCTGAATGTTCAGTTCTTATGCGTAAATTATGTATATTCTCATATAGATATATTTAGTTTACGTGCTTATTCTGTAGGCAGATAATTTAACTAAAATAGGTAGTAAATAATTAAAAATTTAGAAAGACAACCAATCATATAAAAACAAATCACCTTTTCCTTTCCATTTTCAAATTATTATCCAAAACAAAAAAAAATCCAAATTAAAAACACCGTACGTCAAGCGTACTATTTTAAAAACATAATTGTCACTGGCCGCGAATTTTCACCGGTTTATTTTAGGCGCGAAAGCAGGACAATAAAAAAAAATTGAATGTCGGCGGTCGAAACGCGCGATTCGGCGGTCGGACTGCGCGGCTGCTTCGACGAATAAGAGGCAACAACTAAAGTGTTTCGTCGGGAGACAGGTCTACGGCTGAAACTGTGTTGATCGGTCGCCAAAACGTTGCACAATTATCTATCTGACATTTAAAATTGGATCAGACGGCACGTAGATTAGCACGGGAGACGGGACATTTTTTTTAATATATATTTTTTAATGTGCTGTTAATCTCATTATCATCAGCAATTGAACAGAAATACTTAATTATTTATTATCAAATAATAGTTCGCGTTTTAGTCAAATTCAAACGCTCCCTGATATCCATGAACTGAGAGCAGTAATTATTAGATGGAATTCCATATAATAAATATACTTTCTACTCCAAAGATTCATATGAATCATCATTTTTGGCTCATGAATTTCATAATTAAGTACGGAGACAATAAGTATAGGTACAGGCTCAGGGTACAAGCACTGATAGCCTAGTGGTTAGACCGTTGGACTGCAAAGTCAGAAGTCTCGGGTTCAAACCAAGGCACGCACCTCTGTCTTTTCGAAAGCATGTACGTATTAAAAATTAACTATCACTTGCTTTAAAAGGTGAAGTAAAACATCGTAAGGAAACCTAAGCAAAAGGAAGCATGCCTGAGAGTTTCTCGAAGGTGTGTGAAGGTCGCCAACCCGCACTGGGCCAGCGTGGTGGAGTATGGCCTAAACCCTCTTAGTTTGAGAGGAGGCCCGTGCCCAACGGTGGGACAGTTTGTGAACAGTTACCTACATTTACAGATATTTTTACAGTAAGGGCATAATATATCGAAGAGTCACGGTTTTTGTGCAATTCCTTTGTGGACCCACGACATTAAGATAATTTTTGACGGGCGATTTAGCGCAGTGGTTAAGAGCTTAAGCCGCTCTGCCCACCGCGTCTAATAGTCGCGGGTTCGAGTCCCGCACGGGACAAATCTTTGTGTGATCCACAATTATTTGTTCCGGTCTGGGTATTTGTGTATGTGAATTTTCATGTTTGTAAACGCACCCACGACACAGGAATAAAACCTGTAGTATAATATTTTTTTTTTTATACTATGACGCAGTTTAGCAACATATTTATGTTATGTACATTTCGTACCTGTTACCTCTAAAACAGCTCCGCTTCCAAGCTGGCGCGTATGCGCAAATTCGTAAGTAGATAATGGACTATTCATTCCCAAATTTACTACGTAGTAAGTCTACGTAGCCGGCTTGGGATCTTGGACTTTTACACTACATGACATATTCATCTAGTGCATCGGGTTATGCTTGGTACAGTATAGGCTTATACACAGCTGTTAGTAGATCGGATCTGATGAATCAATAGTAAACCCTAAAACGGAGTAAACCAAAACATTGGGAATGTTTTGGTTTACTCCTTTCCTCGGAACCATAAATAAAGAAAAGTATAATTTGGCACAGGTACAAAGATCCGACTCCCGCGCAACCGTAGTTTGTTGACATCGTCACGGTTTGTTCTTGTATATTATAATATTTTTGTAAATCTATATTCGGCGCCATTTACTATAATGAATGTTTTACGGCACTTTTGAACGAGACTTACACTTGTATTGATACTTCAAAGAGTATAAGATGGTAAGACTTAAGAGCCGTTCGAACGGAATATATGGGTTCTTTATAAATATCATCATTATTCTAAATTGGTTTACTGATGTGTAGTTTTGTTTGTGGTATTTTTATTGCTTAATAAGAAATTGTTGGTGCTGATTTTACTGTACGTCTTATTGAAGGTCAGTGACATTTAGTACAAATATTTGAGAATTTATAAATAAGAGACTTTTGTGTAGAAATTAAATCACACACACCGTCACGCCTTTATTCCCCAAGCGGGGGTGGCAGAGGTGTACTGAGTACACCCACGTTTTGCTGGCGATGTTAGGTCCCATGTAATAGGGGGCGAGCCTATTGCCATATGCCGGCACAATTCCAGACTCCGGACTCATATTGGGAATTTTTCTTTAGAAAAACTACCTTTGTCCGACCTAGGATTTAAACCTAGGACCTCGTGATCACAAAGCGATGTGCTTTGCCACCAGACCAACGAGGCAGTTAAATCAATTAAATAAAATAATGACTTGTACTTTTTAGTTTGCGATTTTATGCATTCGCATTCTCAGTTCTACATCTACTATTTCTTTTATCAACTATTCAGAGCCTGTGCCGGGTAGGCCGAAAGTGCAGGGTTACAACAAGTTCTTCTGGCTTCCTTCACTCTTATAGTTCTTCTCGGTTATAGAGATTTAACGTGCCCTTCAGATATAACACGGTCTATTTGGTTATGGTGAGATAGTCTCGGTCTTGCCGGTGGCGTGGGGGGCCGTATCCTCCTTCTGCGAGACTGTGATGTCCCAGAAGGAGGAGGCCGAGCGGGATCGGGAGAGGGCCGATCCTGCCCGACGAAGGCGACGGCGCCGGGGCGGAGGCACAGCCTGCCCAGGCCCCCCAGCCCAATAGCCCGGGGCTTAAGAATACGGGCTAACTCGCATCCCCCGCCGTAATATCTGGCGGGGGACCCCCCCTGCATCAACATCAGCAGGGGGGCCTTCAGGGTTGCAGACGCAAGGGGCGGGGGCCCTGAGCGTCCTTCACGAGCAACCCCGAGGAGGACGGTGGCGTGGTGTGGCCCACGTCATCGTGAGCACCGCGTCGGTGCGGGAGGGAGTATGTCATCAAGTCTCCCTCCAGTGGCGGGCTCTTCGGAGCGACGCACAAGAGGGGATCCGGTGCGTTCCATACGGAGATCCCGGAGCCCCTCCAAAGTGTTGATGTCGGCCACCCTGGGGTTTACTCGGTAGTAATCCGACACGCCCCGCGAGCTTCCCCCGAGGCTCGCGGAAGTCCTATGCAGGATTTTCCCCAGGTAAAAAAAAGTCTTGCCGGTACGTTAAACCTTCAACTTTTGTATTATATATTTTCATTCTTTCTTTCGATATCCTGTCCGAACCACCGGACGATACCCCTAAATATTTTAAAATGTTACTAATTTAGTGTATCATACCCCCACCTCACGGATATATATAATCCGATCTTGGTCTTGTATCTATTGGCGCCTTTAATAAAAAGGCGACAATCCGATATTTCGCGAACTCCGCTAATCGTAGCCGCCGCCGACCACGAACCTAACTCCGCTCCTAACAGCCGCTACCGCCGTCCGTGGCATGTTCTCACCAACCCTCCCGATGCCCTTATATCCCTTCTTTCGGATACAGATACCGTACACAGGATCAGACACCGACCTCGCCGGCGAGGTTGAAGAATCCCTTACCCGCCGGCCGGTGCAGAACACCATGGCGACACACCTAGTATAAGTTCTCCCCTATGGCGACTGCCCAAGCCGAGGCCGTTCCTCCTTGCCCTTCTGGCTCGAGCGTAGTGGTTGCACGCTCGCCCTCTTGTCCGGTGAAGCTGTAAAGGCCCCGCGGCCAACAGCGTTGATCATTCACAAACACTCAAAGAAAAGAATATATATAAAGGGTCATACATCATATAACACACGAACCATTCAGACAACACACGTCAATGAAAATATCTTACACTAGCGACCCGCCCCAGCTTTGCACGGGCGAATTATACACATAAACCTTCCTCTTGAATCACTCCGTCCATTGTTGAAAACCGTATGAAAATCCGTTTGGTAGTTATTGAGTTTTTGAGTTCAGACAGACAGACGCGCCGGGGAGAATTTATTTTATAATATGTAGTGATTTATTGATATTGGTATTGACATTCCCATTAAAGTTTATAAAATAAAAAGTATAAGTAGGTACCTATAACCGACATGAAAAATTGAGAATGATCAGCATCTCTTCGTCTACTTCTTTAAGTTATGGCTTTACACTGATTTTAAGTGTATTTTGCCAGTGTCCAGTGAGATATGTAATCGTGTTTGTTTAAATTAATTCGACTCCCCGATGAACTTGATAGTAAAGCGGTGGATACTTTACACACCAATTGCGACGGCTGTTTTGAGGAAAGTCAAAAAGGGACGTTTTATCACTTTGTTACAATTACCTTCACTCATGCACATACAAGAACACATAATGGGTAATATTCCACCAACATTACACATTATTAGTCGAAATAACACAAGTTTTGGAAATTAAAACAAACTGACAACATCACTCATGGACTTCCCGCCAAAACTCAATTGGCACTTCTTCTTCTTCTTCAAGTTATGGCTTCACACTAATTATAAGTGTATTTTGCCAGTGTCCAGTGAGACATATAATCGTGGTTGGTTAAATTAATTCGACTCCCCGATGAACTTGATGACAACGATGATAATGAAATTAATGAAGTACCCCACCCTGGATAGTAAAGTGGTGGATACTTTACATACCAATTGCGACGACCGTTTTGAGGAAAGTCAAAAAGGCACGTTTTATCACTTTGTTACAATTACCTTCACTCATGCACATACAAGAACACATAATGGGTAATATTCCACCAACATTACACATTATTAGTCGAAATAACACAAGTTTTGGAAATTAAAACAAACTGACAACATCACTCATGGACTTCCCGCCAAAACTCAATTGGCACTTCTTCTTCTTCTTCAAGTTATGGCTTCACACTAATTATAAGTGTATTTTGCCAGTGTCCAGTGAGACATATAATCGTGGTTGGTTAAATTAATTCGACTCCCCGATGAACTTGATGACAACGATGATAATGAAATTAATGAAGTACCCCACCCTGGATAGTAAAGTGGTGGATACTTTACATACCAATTGCGACGACCGTTTTGAGGAAAGTCAAAAAGGCACGTTTTATCACTTTGTTACAATTACCTTCAATCATGCACATATAAGAACACATAATGGGTAATATTCCACCAACATTACACATTATTAGTTGAAACAACACAAGTTATGCAAATTAAAACAAATTGACAACATCACTCTTCGACTTCCCGCCAAAACTCAATAAACTCTTCTCTCTTCCTAAAATCTTAGGCTGCGTTCGCACTTAACGAGAAAATTATATTATTATAGGTTGTTTTCATTAGGTATTTAATTGTTTTTCTGTAATCTTGATACTAACGACCACATGCTGCCATTTGACGTCACCGTGTAGTTATAAATGTGTAGTTACATGACATAAGCTATGTGGAATATCTTTCGGTCATTCTGATCGTGAGCTGCCTAATATCCGTGCTGCGTGCGCGCAGAAAAATCGCACACAATTCATCAATGCGTAGGTTTCTTAAGGGGTCGATATTTCTAAAGGAATCATTGCAAATTAAAAATAAATAATTGAAAGTCCAAAAAATACCTCTTGGCTGGTGTTGCCAATTAAGTAATAATTTGTTAAAATATTTAATGTTAAGTTTATTCCCGAAACAAGAGGGATATTTGTGTTTGAAGCGGTGCTAGAGTTTTGTAACCACTTTAGACAGTATAAATGTGTGGGAAGTTTTTATTTTATTAATGCTATTTTAGATGTATTTTATTATTTTACTTCTTAAAGATTTAACACAAACAGCAATTAAATTTCACATGATGTAACTTTAAGCTAGGATAACTAAATACGTAACCATTGGCAGTCTTAGACAATTCGTACATAACAGGTCAGTTAAATAAAAAATGTAAGAACATAGATAATAGCGTTCCTTTGAAATGTTTTTTGTTAAGCGGTTATTTCACTTTTATATCTACTAATGAAGACACAGCATCATCGCCTTAACAAAGTTGTTAATAAAATTGAATTACGCTTTGAGGCTGTACAATATTCTCCATTACAACGTAAATTATGTAAGATAACGTAAACCCAACAACTCGAGAGAAATCAGTAGGTGTTAACATAAAATATTTTACGTTTGCCGATATCTACGATAATTTTAAATAAGACTATGAAATACATAATTTCACACTCTATCTCTCCATCTCTCTCTCATAAATCGAGATAAGAGAGATTAGGTCATACTCCACCACGCGGACCCAGTGAGGATTAGTGGAGGCAGGTTTGTGGCCACCTGCTGTTGGAACTTATCAAGCCGCCTATAAGGCTTCCAACTAGACTTAACGAATACCACATTAAGTATTAACCGGGACCAATAGCTTAAAGTGCCTTCCGAAGCACGGAGAAGCTCAAATATGAACTTGAAACTTAAAATAAGAAAAAATATATTATGACAGAGAATTGAATTTCAAAATACTTAAACATAATGCCCTAACTTTTTAAGAACTTCTTAATAAGCAAAATGCTTACTTATTTCTTTTATTTTCTATAAATTATTTCTATCGTGGTGACCGGAAAGTAAAATAGAGATACGAAATGTTTCGAGATATTCGTAAAAGGCGACCAAAATAATTAAAATACAGTAGCTATAGGATTGGACATCAATGAACTAGTTGGCAACATTCTTCAGACGTAGGAATAATTGCAATTATATTATTACGAGCTAAGGTTAATTTAAATAAATAGCGTTTTTGTGTATATTATTAGAATTTAAATATACAATTCCAACAAATCAGTACGTATGTCAATACGATAGCATATCAAATATTAAAAGAAAATAGAATTTACTTTAAAGCTTAGTGAAAAAATGTCTTACCCTTTCAATATTAGGTCTCCTCCTCCGAAAAAAATCAGAAATACCACACATATACATAATATTATTATCACAACAGTTAGTGTTTTAATAATCGGACCGTTACCTTCGGCAATTCGTCACGGACTACAGATAATAAAATTAAAATAAAAAAAAAACACTTGATTTGAGGGTATTGCACCAGATGCAGTGACTTTGTGGCTCGCGACTTGCTTCGACTATTGGTTTGTTAATAATCTGTGAGAATTGCTCGGTATGTACAGGTTGCTCCACTTTGTACCCACAAAAAGTTTGAATAAAGTATAATCAGTATATAACGCAAACACAAATCAAACCTCATACATTTTCCATATATTATAAGATTTTTCCATATTTGACTGCCTCCTTGGCCTGGTGGCAAAGCGCATCGCTTTGTAATCACGTCCTGGGTTCAAATCCTAGGTCGGACAAATGTAGTTTTTCTAACGAAAAATTCCCAGTGTGAGTCCGGAGTCTGGAATTGTGCCCGGTATATGGCAATAGGCTCGCCCCCTATTACATGGGACCTAACATCGTCGGCGAAACGTGGGTGTACTCAGTACACCTCTGCCACCCCCTCTGGGGAATATAGGAGTGACGGTGATTTTCCATATTTCTTTTTTTTTAATCGTAGCCCCACACTAGGATTTATTCCTGTGTCGTGGGTGCGTTTACAAACATGAAAATTCACATACACAAATACCCAGACCGGAACAAATAATTGTGGATCACACAAAGATTTGTCCCGTGCGGAAATCGAACCCGCGACTATTAGACACAGTGGGCGGAGCAGCTTAAGCTCTTAACCACTGCGCTAAATCGTCCGTCTTTTTTATTTCAGTATGTAATCATTTCAAAGCAGTGATAGCCTAGTGGTTAGACCGTTGGACTGCAAAGTCAAAGGTCTCGGGTTCAAACCCAGGCACGCACCTCTGTCTTTTCAAAATGCATGTGCGTATTAAACATTAATTATCACTTGCTTTAACGGTGAAGGAAAAACATCGTGAGGAAACCTGCATGCCTAAGAATTTCTCAAAGGTGTGTGAAGTTCGCCAACCCGCACTAGGCCAGCGTGGTGGACTATGGCCTAAACCCTCTCAGTTTGAGAGAAGGCCCGTGCCCAACAGTGGGACAGTTTCTTAACAGGGCTAACATTATTATTATTATTATGTAATCATGAAAGATGTGATTAAGTTTCATAGAAATATAAGCTCCTCAATTTGCACTTAATGAGGCTGCTCATGCAAGTTCAGATCAGCAGCACTTAAGAGTTGCATTAAGAAACTTATTTATATTTAAACTTACTTATTCAAGTTAGCTAAATTCTAAATTAATTTTTTCTGTCATCATGTTACTGTTCGGATGTTAGGGAATAAGTTAGATGTGCTGCCTCGTTCTAAACCAGAGTAGTTTTTCTATAGTTTTGTGCCTTTTATGAGATTAATTTATGAAAAATATACTAATATATAAATAACAGACTGCCTCGTTTGTGTAATGGCACATATTGCGCGAGGCGATCACAAGGTCCTGGCTTCGAGTCCTAGTTCAACAAAGTGTGTTTTTATTTTCATAGAAACATTCCTAGTCGCTGTTTGAAGTCTGAAATTGTGAATTGCCTAGTTTCCAATTACTTAGACAGTACACCTCTGCCACAGTGTCATATTTATCTATAAACAAAATATTTTTTATAAAAGAATTAAATAAGTAGCATACATAAATTCTTTGAATTAATAAAATAAATAAGCTTCGTTGGTCTACTGGCGAATAATATGCTTTGCGATCACGATGTCCTGGGTTAAAGTCCTAGGTCGGGCAAATCTAATTTTTATATCCAAAAAATCCCAGTATCAGTCCGGAGTCTGGAATTGTGCCCGGTATATGGCAATAAGCTTGCCCCCTATTGCATGGAACCTAACATCATCGGCGAAAAGTGAGTGTACACAGCACACCTCTGCCAACCTCGCTTTAGGAATATAGGCGTGACAGTGTTTTTATTTGTCATAAATAAATTCGTAAAGTGAAAATGTACTTATAACTAACTGACACACGCTGTATATCTCGCGGGTTAGTTAAAACCGCCTCGATCCCGCGGGAACCGAATACCATTAATTGTTTACGAAACACACGCGCCGTTCCAGTTGGTCTCGTCAACACCAACAGATAATATAAGTGTAGATTGCAGCTTTATAAGCCAATACGAACAAAACAATAAAATATTTCATGTTTTTTTTTCGGGCGAACAAAGTGTTTCTATAACCTCACGCCAGGTCCCTTGCGGGGTAGGCAGAGAGTACAGAGTTCCAACAGGTTTTTTCCTTACATACCTCTCTGGCTTCCTCGACTCTCATAGTTCGTCTCATACACGCTCGCCGGTTACGGAGACTCTTGACTTTTCCTTCAGATAAGACTCGGTTTATTTGGTCGTGGTAAGATAGTCTAGGTCTTCCCCGGTACCTGCATCCTTCCACTTTTACATGATGTATTTCACAAAGTGTTTCTACCAAATTATTCCCAGTGTCAGTCAAGTTCGCTCTTTATTACATATGGATGTAACAACGTCGGCGAAAAGTGGGTGTACACAGTACATCCGTGCCACACCTGCTTGGGAATATAGGTGTGAAGGTGTTGTTTTTCTTTTAAATCGATTTTGTTTAAAAAACAGTTACAAGCAATACTAATGTCTGTATTAAGAACGCAGGTCTTTGTAAACACGACGTGGTGGTGGTGATAACCACGAGGTGATAAACTGTATTAAATCATGGTCAAATAAAACACGTCATCGTTATAAAATAGTTTACATTTTTTCCAGTGAAAACTCATCACTTTTTGCAAACGTCGGCAAAAAATTTACCCTTAATTATAATTTAGTTAATTAATGTAATGTAATGTAAAATACTCGTATTATTATTGGTTATTGCTCAACCCAAAAAAGATATTAATCTTCTCTATAACACTACAATTTTTCTGTACAGGTCATTAGTCTTGGGGCTGCTTCTTTGGTCTAGTAGTGTATGATGCTACTGGCGATAACGAGGTCCTGATTTCGAATCCTACATCGGACAAAGTATTAAGTCACGAGTTTTGCCATTGAAATTCTCAGTAGCTGCCCGAAGTCTGGAATAATATTGTAAAGAATGGCATTATACGCTTACCCCCTATTACATTGGGACTTAAACATTGGCGGTTAAAATGTGGAGGTACGCAATACTTGACATCTCTGCCACCTCGCCTTAGGAAATGGCGTGACGAGGTTTATTATGTTTTTATACGAACTTATGTGTGGGCTGTTTAAAGAGTTTTTGTGAAATGAAGGCATTTGGAATATTAAATTATTTCAAGCGAAAATTATGACTATCATTATCGTCGTCAGCCACCATCAGTCCTCTCAATATTTTCAATATTATCGTTTCTGTTATCGTTTCTTATAGTTTCTGCCCGCGACTTCGTCCGCGTCGACTTTCGACAAGAACCTTACATTTTTGCAGGATAAAAAATATCCTATGTGTTAATTCAGGTAATAAACTACCTGTGTGCCAAATTTCATAGAAATCCGTTCAGCCGTTTTCGCGTGATTGAGTGACAAACACCCAAAAATCTATACATACAAACTTTCACATTTATAATATTAGTAGTATTTATCCATATCATCACGCCAGATCCCTTGGCAGGGCAGCCAGAGAGTACAGACTATGCCTACTTTCTGGCTACTGTACAGAGTTCCAAGAGGTTCTCCTTACATACCTCTCTGGCTTCATCCATTCTCACAGTTCGTCTCATACACGCTCGCCGGTTACGGAGACTCTTGACTTTTCCTTCAGATAAGACTCGGTTTATTTGGTCGTGGTAAGATAGTCTAGGTCTTCCCCGGTACCTGCATCCTTCCACTTTTACATACTGTATTTCACAAAGTGTTTCTGCCGAATTATTCCCAGTGTCAGTCAAGTTATAAAAACAAAATGCGGTAATAAAAAACAGTCGCTTGCGCATCTATATTCGCTAAACTCGCCTGCCGGCACTCCGTCATCGCGCCTCCCGGCACAAGTGGGTGGGGGCTAGAGTTGCTAACCATCCAGTATTTTACGGGACGTCCCTTATTATTCACATAATTTTCCTATCTTATCTTATCTGATGGAAAAGTCAAGAGTCTCCGTAACCGGCGAGCGTGTATGAGACGAACTATGAGAGTCGAGGAAGCCAGAGAGGTATGTAAGGAAAGAACCTGTGTGAACTCTGTACTCTCTGCCTACCCCGCAAGGGATCTGGCGTGAGGTTATAGATAGATAGATAGATAGATAATTTTCCTAAATCCCTCAAACCCTTGCGTCCACATCAAGCCTCCTTCCCAAGCCGTACTCGTGAACGGATGCTGCTCATGACGATTGGTTCCTCTTTTGACAGATTACTAAACTTGTAGTACTAATTGTTGTATTTTGTCTCGTTCAGCATCACACCCGAGCTAGAATCAGGCATTTTGTTCGCACTTATTGCAAATTTTGTAATATGCCTGGATTTTTTTCTATCTCGCTAAGATTCACGGGCTTTACCCGGACCTTTGAAAGGCATGGGGATATGGGTCCAACACGTAAAGGCCTTTTGCGAGCAGTTAATGTTATGTATGATATAGATAGAGATAGATAATGTTATGTAAGTCACCTGCTAAGATCATTTCCTGGAAATGAAGAAACATAACTACGCAACATAAGCTAACTGACCCTGGGAGGTGCAAGGACTATTGTAAATTATAGAAAGAAAACACACCGTCACGCCTATATTCCCCAGAGGGGGTGGCAGAGGTGTACTGAGTACACCCACGTTACGCCGACGATGTTAGGTCCCATGTAATAGGGGGCGAGCCTATTACCATATACCGGGCACAATTCCAGACTCCGGACTCATACTGGGAATTTTTCGTTAGAAAAGCTACATTTGTCCGACCTAGGATTTGAACCCAGGACCTCGTGATCACAAAGCGATGCGCTTTGCCACCAGACCAACGAGGCAGTCAAGTCAATAGAAAGAAAACAATAATGTAAATGAGGTATTATTGTTATTACAATTACTTATCCTATACAAAGTCTCAATTATGTAAATGAGAGGACTATGTAGACACAAACTGAAACCATTTACGTTTGATAAGCCTGTCTACCTCGTTCTGCACTGTTCTCCCATACTCCATGAACGCAATGTAATCACAAGCCTTTTCATTCTTGACTATTCATACCTAGTGTTCTACCTAAATAACAAAACTTTTGATTTTAACTTCCTCTCGAAAAAACCAGTCGCTAGTTCTTTCTAGCGTGTGTGTGAATGATCTACGCTGTTGGCCGCAGAGCCTTTACAGCTTCATCGGATAAGAGGGTGAGCGTGCAACCACTACGCTCGAGTTACAAAGGCAAGGGGGCAACTAGAGATAAGTCGTATTTATAAGAACAGATCCAAAGAACAGGTATTTTACGAGAATAGGCGGTACCTAATCCAATTCTGACAATATCTAATCCACCTAATATTCATATTCAATAAAAACTATAAACCGCCGTATGTTTAGTCGTTTAGCGCGCTCACTCACACCTGTTCCCGCACTCTCTCACTCACTTATATGCTTATCGCTTTGCTATCCCGCTTACGTGTAAGGGTGGAGGGAGACAGCGCTGTACAACGCGTATTGGTATAAAACAAATGTAAATATAATGAATTGAAATCTTTTAAATACGCCATCTTGCGAACGCTAAACTTTTGCGGAATATTTAATTTCGCAAGAATCAAAACTTCATACATTCGTAACTTAACAGTTCTAAGTCTGTAAAAAGTATGAAGGTAAGATACCAATTCATCACTAATATATCATTAAATGATAAAATAGAAAACAAGTATTAGTTTATTCAACCAATTTCGTGTAAAAATATTTAATCTAATCAAAAAAAAAATTTGATTCCATTTTCTTAAAAGTGTTATTATGACTGTACCTGTTCTTAACTAACAAAACAATTTAACATTCAATTAATTCAAATATCGATAATTCAATATCAGGATTTGATATAGAATAGGATTGAGATCACTAAGTAACGGTATGTGTATGAGATCATTGAGATTAGGTGGATTATGTGGAATAGGTATTTGGATTAGGTATTTATCCACACTAGGAACAGGTGTACTTAGTACCTGATTTACCAAATACGACCCATCTCTAGGGAAAACTAGCTCAAGGGCGCCTTAAGGAGGAACGGCCTCGGCTTGGACAGTTGCTATGGGGGAGGGCATATAGTAGGTGTCTCGTCGTGGTGCTCTGCACCGGCCAGTGGGCAAGGGATTCTTTGACCTTGCCGGCGGCTTTCTAGCGGTGCGGTATCGCAATGATGACCAAGAAAGAAGAGGGGCCTTACGAATATTTGAAGCTTAATAATTTTTTGTCCGCGGCCGACAAAGAAGTTGGCTACCCTATTGGGAACTATTGATGGCTCCCACTCTTAGCATAAACTAGCTAAATATACCTAACAACTAAATCTGTTATCTGTTTTATATCTAATTAAAATCTCACGTGTTTGTATAATATTCAAATATTTAAAATTTTGCAAGCAAATGACAAGACGTTATTTTTAGCTATAACACACATAATGCAGAAAGAACCTGTTGGAACTCTGTACTCTCAGTCTATCCTGCAAAGGATCTGACGTGATGATATAGGTATACAGACATCGCATAGATTGCGAGAAAAGGTACGGCCAAACCAATGCGTTCAGCCGCGGCCGCGGTGGCGTGCACGGTGGCGATCAGCTCTGGCAGTAATATTTGTTTGGAAATGTTCACACCAACGTTTCCTGTGTCCTGCACGCGCTATCTGGACGGCGTCTGCACGCGCAATCATAGGGAGGTACTGATCGCCATCGTGATCGCCGCCGGGGTGCCACCGCAGCCGGGGCTGAACGCGTTGGTTCGGCCGAATTTTTAAAGGTGGATGCGTCCAGTACAAAACCGGTCTTCGTGGCGATCTTTGCGAAGGGATTTTGTCCAGCCGTGGACCTCTTTCAACTCAAGATAGGTGGACCTGAAGGTGCGAAAGTTGAAGGATGTAAGTACTGGGGAAGACCTTGGCTACCTTACCTGGTCCAAGTAGACCGTGTCTTATCTTAAGTACAACCCTCAACAAAATGTAGATGGAAAAAATTGCAAAAATATTATGTTAAAAGAGTAACCGTGGAGTTTTTGCCCTTATTCACCACACGAATGATATCCGAAGTGGTGGTAGCCTTTGTTACTTTTCTGACGATTCATAAATATTATAATGGTTACATGAATAAAAAAATATTCGGCTTCTAATTGTATGTATATATATGTATGCGTGTATGAGACGAACTATGAGAGTAGAGCAAGCGAGATAGGTCTGTAAGAAAAGAATCTGTTGGAAACCTATACTCTCTGCCTATCCCGCAAGGAAACTGGACTTTGACTAGCTTACCATCACCAAGTAGATCATGTCTTAACCGAAGGGCAAGTCAAGAGTCTCGATAACCGGCGAACGTCTATGAGACGAACTATGAGAGTGGAGAAAGTGAGAGAGGTCTGTAAGAAAAGAATTTGTTGGAACTCTACACTCTCTGCCTACTCCGTAAGGGATCTAGCGTGATGATAAAGACAAATATACTTACATACCTATACATTACAAACTATCACGTCCGTTACCCTAGAAAGCGTAATCATGGGCTTCCCTCAATGTTTTATGTAGTTCCTTTATCCTATTTAAAAAAAACGTAGCCCCACATCAGGATTTATTCCTGTGTCGTAGGTGCGTTTACAAACATGAAAATTCACATACACAAATACCCAGACCGAAACAAATAGATGTGGGTCACACAAAGATTTGTCCCGTGCGGGAATCAAACCCGCGACTATTCGACACAGTGGGCGGAGCGGCTTAAACTCTTAACCACTGCGCCAAATTGTTATGTTACTTGAGAACAGTCGTGGATATAATTCAAGAATTCATACATTGTCTTTTTTGACAACAGACACACATTCGATTACATTTCACCAGAATTTGCTAAAAGGTATTTAACTCATTTATTATCTTAATTTATTGTTATTTAATTAGTTATTATCTCTACTATTAAAAACAAACGTTACTTTTATAATATGGTCATTATCTTCATTCTTTATCTTAAAAGGTTTAAACTTCATAAGTTATTAAGTAATGTTTTTCATCATTTTGTAGTAATTGTAGAGCTTAAGCCGCTCCACCCACTGGATCGAGCAGTCGCGGGTTCGATCCCGATGTGTGTGGGCGTGCGTGCGTGCGCGTGCGCGTTCCACTCCGATCTCGGTCTCGAATCTATTCGCGCCTATATTAAAAAGGCGACAACTCGACACTTCGCGAACGCATCTTTCCATACGAATCCGCTAATCGTAGCCGCCGCCGACTACGAACCCGACCCCTGCTGCTACCGCCGGCCGTGACATGTTCTCACCGATCCCCCCGATGCTTTGACATCGCTTCTTTCCGCTCCGGATACGGACGACGACGACGAAGTCGTAGATCCCCTAGCCCGCCGACCGGTGCACTAATTACACCCCCTCCCCCCGTAGCGACTGTCCAAACGGAGGCCGTTCCTCCTTGAGGCGCCCTCCAGTATGTTCCCCTTGCCCTTCTGGCTCGAGCGTAGTGGTTGCACGCTCGCCCTTAAGTCCGGTGAAGCTGTAGTTGCCTCACGGCCAACAGCGTATATAACTCAAACACACACACACACGCGTGCGCATGCGCGTGTATGTCTCTCGCAATACATGTTATTATAGCGTGGGGTCTAAAAGGCAGACCCCCTGCAAGATGGACCGATGATTTTGTGAAGGTCACAGGTAAGACTGGATGCGTAGCTTGTCCTCATAGCAATGTATTGCGAAGATTTTGTCCTGTAATGGACGTCTTTGGACTGAAGAAGAATTAGAAAAAAATAACCACCGTCACGCCTCTATTCCCCAAAGCCAGGGTGGCAGTCCCGT
Source organism: Phalera bucephala (assembly GCA_905147815.2). Classification (NCBI taxonomy): domain Eukaryota; kingdom Metazoa; phylum Arthropoda; class Insecta; order Lepidoptera; family Notodontidae; genus Phalera; species Phalera bucephala. The sequence continues at coordinate 2,408,278 of LR990616.1, forward strand.
GTACACCCAGTTTTCGCCTTTACCTCGTACCCGATATAATGGCAATAGGCTCGCCTTGTATGACATGTTACCAAACATCGTCGGCGAAAAATGGTGTACACAAGACCGCACCCTCGCTTTGGGGAATATGTACCCAATGCCAGACTCCGGACTGATATGTGGATTTTTTCTATAGAATTGTTACACTTTTGCCCGTAGGTACCCTTCTGATACAGAATCCGACCTAGGATTTGAAAGCAGGACCTCGTAAAGAAGAATTTAATTTGTTTTAAACCAATCTGTGTTTGAATTTTTCTATATACTTGTACCTTCGTAAAATGATTTAGCTTAATGTTCGCGACTAGTGTAAATGTGTTGAATGGTGAAATAAATAAATAAACGTGTAGGTAGGTCTAATATCAGCTTGAAAATTCTGAAACAAATACAAAAAAGCAGGAGATATCCCAAATAAAACAAAGTAGGTATGTAAACGTTAGTATATTTTTGTCCCCTCATTTATATAGTAATCTTACATTAGTAAAATGCGTTTAAATATAAGATTGATCTAATTCTATAATGGATTAAAGACTATTAATTTTCTAATCCAAACAGTTTGATATTGAAGGGACAAATCTTTCAATGTTTTACGCAAAGTACGAAGTTAAATCATGAGTTAATTAAGAAGTTAAATTGGGAACATTTTTATTAGATGGATACTAGAGAGTGAGTTATGAATTACGGGCTCGTTAGTTATTCAGCGCTCGAGACGCTCGTAGCGCTGTGCGACCGCGGTGTTCTTACCGATCACCAAGGTTAAGCAGCGTTCGACTCGGTCGGCCTTAGATGGGTGACCGTTTGTGGCATTTTCATATTCGAGCGTCTCCGTGCTTCGGAAGGCACGTTAAGCCGTTGGTCCCGGTTACCACTTAACGTGGCAGACGTTAAGCGGAGTTGGAAACTTTATAGGTGGCTTGATAAGTTCCAACAGCAGGTGGCCACAACTTGCCTCCAACAATCCGCATTGGGTCCGCGTGGTGGAGTATGGCCTAATCTTTGTGTGTGTGTGTGTGTGTGTGTGTGAATGATGTACGCTGTTGGCCGCGAGGCCTTTACAGCTTCACCGGACTTAAAGGCGAGCGTGCAACCACTACGCTCTAGCCAGCCAGAAGGGCAAGAAGCGACATACTCGAGGGCGCCCTCGGTTGGGACAGTCGCTGTAGGGGGACGGGTGCACTACTAAGTGCACCGGTCAACCGCCGGCTATGGGAGGGGATCTACTACTACGTCGTCGTCGTCGCCCGTATTCTGAGCGGAAAGAAGGGATGACAAAGCATCGGGGGGGTCGGTGAGAACATGTCACGGCCGGCGGTGGCGGCAGGGGTCAGGGGGGGAGATCGTAGTCGGCGGTGGCTACGATTAACGGATTCGCATGGGTAGATGCGTTCGCGAATTGACGTGTTGACGCCTTTTTAATAAAGGCGCGAATAGGTTCGAGACCTAGATCGGAGTGGAGGTCGACGTTCCGTACGAACCAGGGGGCTCCTACGGCTTTACGGAGGAAGCGGTTTTGAACCACTTGGAGTTTATCGATGTGAGAGGGGGCCGAATGCCCGAACACAACACACGCATAAGTCATGATGGGTCGAACGCAAGTTTTGTAAAGTGTCACCTTATTTCTAAGGGACATTTTACTCCGCTTTCAGATTAACGAATGGAGACGACCGAGCACAAAGAATGCTCGGTGACGGACCCGCTTGATGTGCGGGCCGAAGGACATGGTACTGTTTAGGGTGACCCCTAGATATTTGACCTCTTTGACCCAGGGAATGGGTCGGCCGAACATGGTCACTTGGCCGAGATTACTTCTAGGGCGGCGCAGGGAGTGGCGCGGGGATGGCCTAATCTCTCTACCTAGATTTGTGAGAGGAGGCCTATACCCAGCGGTGGAACAGAATAGGCTGATATAGAATATAAAACAGCTGTATGATTAAAATAATTTAATTGTCTAACTTTTATATTCAGTCAGGTTATGCTTTAGCTTTAACGTGCCTTTTCGATTTCCCCCAAAACGACCGTCGCAATTGGTATGTAAAGTATCCATCGCTTTACTATCCAGGGTGGGGTACCTCATCAATTTCATTATCATCGTTATCATCAAGTTCATTGGGGAGTTGAATTATAAAATGAATAGTCGTAATACTTAACACCGGCAGAATACGCGTCGTCGTGATGCCATAAAAAAATCTTTTATATAATGACTAGATGTTCCCACGACTTCGCTAGCGTTATTTTCAGGTGTGTATTTCTCACCCCTAAGTTTTTTTTGAGACAATGGGTAGCCTATGTTCTCCCCAGGATAAAATCTACGTCCTCGTCGTATTTGATGGGGGGTTTCGGCTGGAAAAGGTAACAGACAAACAGACAGAGTAACTTTAGAATTTATAATATTAGTATTGATTGAAAAATCTACAATAACTCATTGACTGCCTCATTGGTCTAGTGGCAAAGCGCATCACTCTGTGATAACAAGGTCCTGGGTTCAAATCCTAGGTCGGACAAGTGTAGTTTTTATAACGAAACCTTCCCAGTACAAGTCCGGAGTCTGGAATTGTGCCCGGTATAAGGCAATAGGCTCGTCCCCTATTACATGGGACTTAACATCTCCGGCGAAACGTGGGTGTACTCAGTACACCTCTGCCACGCCCGCTTGGGGAATATAGGCGTGACGGTGTTTACAATAACTCAAAATTCTCTTACTTATCTCCTTTTATCTCTTCACAGCCCAAGTGGGCACTAGAGATGGGCAAAATGTAACCAGATTAAAGATTACAATTGCATTTTGTAATATTCAATCATGATTCAAGATTAAAAGTGTAATCGTAATCGTTAAAGATTACAAAATGTTATTGTGATCGTTAAACATTAATACACCATCACGCCTGTATTCCCAAAGCGGAGGTGGTTAATCATTAATCTGATTACATTTTGCCCATCTCTGCCGGTAATTAACATTTTGCTTAATGGCTAGTCATTAAACTTTAGTATATACTTGACTTATTTCGATAAACAATCCGATAACCCGATTAGGTGTGCATATTGCATATTATTATTTTTCCAATTACCACTCGTTATGCTCGATAAAGTGTCACTAAACTTTATCGTGTCATGGACTTAGGTCATAAATCACGTATGCATAACCAGAATTATTATACTTACACTAGAATTTGCCCGTGACTCCGTCCATGTAATTTTGATGCATAAACATGACCTGACTTCTAAACCAGATAGCTCGACCTATCATTAGTATCCACGCGTTAACTACGGAGAGGTCAAACTGTATATCTATTTCTATCCAACCGATTCTGGTCGAACATATGGCACTATTTAAGTCAAATCACATGTTGTCGAAATATGAAGACTCGGTCATAATCGGTTCGGTGGTTTTAGCGAAAATCCTACTAGTATTATAAATATAAAAGTGTGTATGTAGTAGATGTTTGGATGTTTGTTACTCAATAACGCAAAAACGGCTGAACGGATTTGGATGAAATTTGGCACACAGATAGTTTATTACCCAGGTAATTATCATCATTATCAGCCCAAATTAGTCCACTGCTGGACGTAGGCCTCTTCCAATGTGCGCCACAGAGCCCGATCCTCGGCTTTATGCATCCAGTTCCTGCCGGTTATCCGACGTATGTCGTCACTCCATCTCGCGGGGCGGCGTCCTACACTGCGTTTGCCAGTTCGTGGTCTCCACTCTAAACCCCGTATTATAAACCCACGTAATGTGTGCGATGTATTAATCCAAATTAACACATAGGATATTTATCCCGGAAAATGTTAGGTTCCTGTCTTAAGTCAACGCGGACGAAGCCGCGGGCAAAAGCTAGTTTTAAATGAACAGATACAATAGGTCTCATAAAAAAAGCTCAGAGTTGCACAGCGAGTTATGGAAAAAGCTATGCTCGGCGTTTCTCTACGTGATCGAATCAGGTTTGAGGAGATACGTAGAAGAACCAAAGTCACCGACATAGCCCTCAGGATTAGCAAGCTGAAGTGACAATGGGCGGGCCACATAGCGCAAAGACCGGACGGGCGTTGGGGCAGAAAGATTCTAGAGTGGAGATCACGTATTCGCAAGCGCAGCGTAGGACGGCCGCCTGCCAGATGGACCAACGATCTTGTAAAAATCGCAGGAAGTCGTTGGATGCAGGTGGCATCGGACCGGTTACGCTGGAAAGCGATTGGAGAAGCCTATGTTCAACAGTGGACAAGTATAGGCTGAGATGATGATGAAATGAATAGACAAACAGACCCCAGATAAATTTGCCGTTATTCGGAGGAAGATTCGGTTCTACCGGAGCTTTTTTTAGTAGAATTGGGACTAGTACGATACGATATTGACAAACTTCTGGTTTTGGATATGATTCAAGTATTTATTTATTTTATTAAGACACACCAACAGAGTACATATAAATACATTGAATATTAAAAACCAGTATTCAGTCAGAAACACATTCCGCTTTGTACACCAATCTGATACCTATAGGCAAAATGTAATATAGGCGTGACGGTGTACTTATTAATGATTAACGATTACAATTACATTTTTTAATCTTCAACGATTAAGATTACATATCTTGAATTATGAATGAATATAACAAAATGCAACTGTAATCATTATTCTGATTACATTTTGCCCATCTCTGACCCCAATAACAGGTGTGTAAATCATTTACTGTTTAATAAAATCTAAATCGAGTGTTGATACCTGGTCCCAAAAAATGATAGCCGTCCACTGCAGGAATAAGGCCTACCCCAAAGACCGCCACAACGACCAACTGTAAGCATCCAGGTTTTACCCCCGACCTTCACCAAGTCATATGTTTATCTTGTGCTGCCGCGCTCACTCCACGTGTTTCGGTACGTGGTCGATACTTGAGAACCTTTCTGCCCCAACGGCCGTCAGTTCTGCAAGTGATGTGCCCAACCCATTGCCTCTTAAGTTTGACAATTTTAAAAAAAAACATTAATTTAATAAATGGATGCAAGGGGGACACCTACCATCTACGCTCCCCAAGTCAACGTCTCCTGCCCGCGGTGCATTCTGCTGACCAACGGACGAGGCTCTGACGACCGATAATGGTGGTATAACCATTCAAATAAATTTTGAACCAGACTGGTGACGGGCAGCAGCGTCGCTAGTATGGCAGACTAGACGTGGCAGAGCCCCGATGGTATAATAAAAAATGAGATCGACTTCATCATGCCGGATAAGAGGCGCATATTCAGAGATGTCTCAGTGATCGCAAGGTTTAAAACCGGAAGCGACCATCGGCTCGTAAGAAGCACTCTGAATATAGAATACAAGCGCGAAAGAGTCCGCTTCATGAAGTCCAGGCTCCGACCGAATCTGCTCCAAGCCGGTATGGGTTTCCAAGCTTTCCAGCTACAATTGGATAACCGATTCGCTGCCTTAGAAACCACTGACAGCGTTGACCAGAAATTCGAGCAGGTGGTACAGACTCTTAGAGAAAAAGGCACTAAATTCTGCGAAACGAGGCGTACAGGCAGGAAATCTAAACTTTCGAGGGAAACTCTGGAGCTTATGAGCGAACGACGCCAAAATGCTCCCTCAACCTTGTCAGAACACCGGGTCTTAAATAAAAAGATCACGAGGCTGGTTCGACGCGACCTCCGAGCTTCCAACACGCTTGAGATCGAGAAAGCCATTGAGCAGAACCGGGGGTCGAAAGTGTTCATCCAGCCACTCGGGAGAAGCCACTTGATAAGGTTGAATTCACAAGCGGGTAATATAGTCGCTTTTAGGCCGGAAATCCTCTCGGAAGTCAGGTATTTTTATAGCCAGCTTTACACCTCACACGGACCTCGATCCGAATCTCTTAGAGGAGATCCCAGAGCCACCCTTACACGTCACTTCACAGAAGACTTGCCCGAGATCAGCCTGGATGAGATCGAGTTGGCCCTTAAACAGCTTAAAAATGGAAAAGCCCCGGGTGAGGACGGCGTCACGACTAAGCTTCTGAAGGCAGGAGGTACCCCAGTTCTAAAGGAGCTTCGGAAGTTATTCAATGCTGTCCTCTGCACTGGGAGAACTCCGCAGGCATAGAACAGAAGCGTGGTCGTCCTGTTTTTCAAGAAGGGTGGCAAAACCCTTTTTAAAAACTATCGACCCATATTGCTTCTGAGCCATGTATACAAGCTGTTTTCAAGGGTCATCACGAACCATCTTGCGCGATGGCTCGACCATTTTCAACGCCCGGAGCAGGCCGGGTTTCGAAGTGGCTACGGTACCATAGACCACATCCACACAGTGCGGCAGATTGTATAGAAGACTGCAGAGTATAATCTGCCTTCGTGAACTATGAGAGGGCCTTCGACACTGTCGAAACCTGGTCAGTTCTGGACTCCTTGCAACGATGCCAAGTCGATTGGCGATACATCGAGGTGATGAGATGCCTTTTTTAAGCTGCAACAATGACCGTCCAAGTACAGAACCAGCGGACTGAACATCCACCTGCGCCGTGGAGTGCGCCAGGGTGATGTCATATCACCAAAACTGTTCACCAACGCACTGGAAGATATGTTCAAGACGCTGGATTGGAAAGGTCCCGGCATCAATATAAATGGCGCACACATCTCTCACCTGCGATTTGCAGACGACATCGTCATCATGGCTGAAACGTTGCAAGACCTACAACGGATGCTGGACAGCCTTGCTAATTCGTCTCAGCGAATCGGTCTCCGGATGAACTTAGATAAAACCAAAGTTATGATCAACAAGCATGTTAGCCCGGAACCGATCGCCGTGAACGGAATCTCCCTCGAAGTTTTTTCCGAGTACGTATACCTAGGGAAGTTAAGAGGCGGATACGGCTGGGCTGGGCAGCATTTGGAAAACTTCATCGAGTCTTCTAATCGCCCATACCCCAATGCCTAAAAACGAAAGTTTTTAAGCAGTGCGTCCTACCTGTAATGACATACGGAACCGAAACGTGGCCACTCACCGTGCGGCTTGTCCACCAGTTCAAGGTCGCTCAGCGAGCTATGGAGAGAGCTATGCTTAGACTTTCTCGTAGGGATCGAATCCGGAACGAAGTTATTCGTCAGGGAACCAAGGTTACCGACATACCTCAGCGAATTAGCAAGCTCAAATGGCAGGTCACATATTTCGCAGAACCGATGGTCGTTGGGACAGACTGGTTCTTGAGTGGAGACCGCTTGTCCGCTTGCCGACTTACGAATATCGTCGCTCCACCTAGCTGTAGCTAGGTGAAGCGACGATATTCGTAAGGCAGTGGGCAGGAATTGGAGGAGGAGAGCTGAAGATCGAGCTCAGTGGCGTGCCATGGGAAAGGCCTACGTCCAGCAGTGGACTGACACGGGCTGATGATGATGATGATTTAATAAATATCACTCTTTATTCAAAACTACAAAATTTAAGTGCTCTGGGTCTTTCAGATTCAGGATATCAGATTCAGGCTATCACTTTTTCTACAATAAACTCTGATGATGCCTTTCAGTTCGTTGCCCGGTTTCGCCTTCACTACCACCATGAAGTATCGGTACCCAGCGCCACCGCGGAGAATCACTGGTATGGCTTCTGTCGTTTCTATTGCTATGTACGTTATCTAAAAAAGAATTGAAGAATTGAGTGTGGATATAGTGGGGATGGCGTGTCTATATTTAATAGGCTACCGCGATCGGCCATTTATTGACCGGGAGAGCGACAGTAATGCAATTACTTTACAAATGAATAATAAGGGACCGATATATTGAGCTTGCGCTCATAAATAAACGGCGTATGTTTTATCATTTTCTAAAAAAACTACACTATCAATTAAAAATCTGATTTACAAGAACTTTGCTACCTATATTCTCTGTTTTTTAGTAAATTCTATTGTCTAGTTCTTTCACAAATCAGAAAATGTAAAGCAATATAGACTTTAGATTTTTTTTTGTATAGAGAAAATTTATTTTACTCGTGTATTGCTTCTATCAGATTCTACAATATAGTGTATATCATATTTCTATATATTAAGTCTCTAATCAATCCCTGTAAGGAATCTGGCGTGATGATATAGTAGAGAGATCGATAGTCTTTCATCCATATACTTCTTGAATTGCACAAAAACACGTGTATATCTCAGTAACCCCTTAATTAACCCATATTGTGCCAATGACGCAAGGTCCCAATGTTAGTCAATGTGGGGTAAGTTCATTTATGACATATATAAAATTATTAAGCTAGGCACAATTCTGGACTACGTTATGATACAGAGAATTTATCGATAACACTTCAATAACAGTTTTTACGAAAAAAAAATTAAACCGAGGACTTCGTGATCGTTAATCATGCGGCCCTAGGCCAGCGAGACATTAATGCAAGGAAAAAATACTAGGTAAGTTATTATTAGTAAAAGTCTTAATACTAAGCTCCATAGTACTAAGCTAAGACGATGTGTATGTACCCACATCATCAGGTAGTAAGGTAAACAGTAGTTTTCTGGCAGTAGGTACTTCTTTGAGGAAGGGCGTACCCCCATATAACCCTACACATATTCGGTAGCGAGCATGATGATATTAATTTTTGTATAACTTTACACCAACTCACAGTACAATCAAACCTTCCTTCGCACAGCACTTGATGGCCGCTCTCCTTCGGCAAATACTCGAAGCGTCTTCTAAACACCCTGGTATCATTCACCACCCTGGAGCCCTGGTACAAAGCCTTGTAAGGCGACCGCATCGCCGCGATCGGAGAGCGGATTGTTGAGGGCAATGGCTCCGGGTGTTCATTTTTGTTCATCAGTCGATCGAAGGCGAATCGACGAGAGTTTATGTTAATGGGCTTAGGGCTATACAAATAAAATATAAATTAAAAATTTAAAAGCCCTGACTCTTAATTATAGCTATGAACACTCGATGACGTCATCTTTCAAAAAAATAAAACTAAATCAAAATGGGTTCATCCGTTTAGGAACTAGGATACGACAGACAGTCACACAGACGCACACGTTTAACTTACACCACCCCTCTTTTTGCATCGTGGTTTAATAAAAGGCATGTATGGAGCTGAATGAGGCGATCGACGTTAGTTCCTACTTTCACACTTTGTGGAATGGAAGTTAGAATGCAAATATTTCGAGTCTTTTTCTTTTTTGTTGATGGCAATAAGCTACGTAATTGAGGCATTTTTACCAGTATCGGTATTAAATTAAAGTGGACTCATTATTAAAAGTGATGACAATCAGTGATATTTGTGCGAAATACTGCTATACAAGGTGTAACATAATAAACGCAAGACCTCAGACACCCCGATTAGAGAATTGCTTCATAAATTCAAAACGAAAACCAAATATCCAAAATTAAAGGTTTTTACCCCTTTTTTAAGCACTTTTATACCCCAATTAACAATGAAACTTGTATGTGTATGTGTGCATTTTGATAAATACGGGCTAGGAATGCATTCGTAATCACCTTATTGCTATGAATCAAGAATAAATTTAGATTTTTATAGCGCACTAAAGGAGTAAAAGCATTTTTTGCAAATTTAAATAAAAAAGTATGATACATTAAAAATAATTGAAATCAATTCAGTTTTCGATTTAGAACAAACTACTTTCAGGTCTTGCGTTTATTATGTTACACCTTGTATAGAATAAGACAGAAAACGGTGGGAAACCAAATATTCATAGGTATTTTTTGTATAAAAGTTACATTTTGTGTGTGTGAATGATCTACGCTGGTGGCCGCGGGGCCTTTACAGCTTATAAAAATTACAGTTATGAAGTCTATACTCACATGATCCGATTACCTAATCCATATTTATTCATCTTCTCGTAAAAATATGTTTGCTTAGAAGTAACTAAACGTATTACATAACACAGAACGATAAATAAATCTATAGATAGTTTCATAATAAACAATTCTTCATAACGATTTATGCAAAATTATGTTCGTTCGTAACTTTGTATTATTTATGGTGAAAACATGAGCTCATTGAATTATTGCAAGACTGTGGTATTTTATACGACCGAAACGTACGCCCTGTGTGGTTTTACGAGGTTTTTTTTTTATCGACACGCCTACTATTTTGTACCGAATGGCAGTTATGAAATTTAATTTCTAGGCCGTAATTGTGATTTTTATTGTTTTGATTAGAGTTCTACGATCGTCTGTACGGATTACATGAGGACGTTGATTATGTTACGACTTATTGATATTCTAATGTACCTTAATAATTAATACATGTGCACAGAACACAACTGTTCTTGTGGATGCTGGAACCTGAATAATTAATAGGGTTCTTCTTTGTGTTCCCCTAGTAGGATCTCAAGCAGAATATCATGATCCACTACTATCGACTTAGCTACCACATAGAACGGTAATGCAGCTGTTGTGTAGTATTTTTATTAACTAATTAGTTTTCGTAGGTATTTATACCTATACAGAATGTTGAGAATGCCTTAAACGTCTTGAAATATTTAATGAAATCTTTACGTATTTTGTTATTGCCTTCGCCGTGATATAATGTAAAGAGGAAGCATATTTCGAAGAGATTACCTAGGACTTTACATCATGATTACCATACTGCATCTGCTATATAAACCAAAAATAATTATAGTGCTTATGATCACTATAATTATTTTTTGTTATAAGAATCGAAGCTGTTTCATCTAGAATCTAGAAGAACAACTCTGGCAGGTCCTCTTAGTAAAACTTGCTACGCATTGCTACCTATCTGCTTCCTTACTCATAACGTAGATAGTACTATGTACTTGCTATATACTTGCAACTTATGGGCGAAATAATATCGAATCCAAATTGAATCTCATTTTGTAGCAAACATAATATAATTCTACGTTTTATCCTTATAGGAAAACTGTTCTATAGACTTTGTTTGGACTGCAGAAACAAAACGCAACTGACATTGACAGTTCTCGATTGATTGGATTTCTGACAAATTACTTGCTTTGTATTTTCCACTATAATTTATTAGAAATCAATTATGTTTTGTGCAAAACGGGCCATTGCATAATTCGTTTTACTTCTTCAATTAATCCTCCTATACATTTCATTCATAAAACTTCGACAATGGACGGTATGTACCAGTTATAGTAATCTGGCTTTTCTCACTTTAAATATTCATAAATAATACACTTTTACACTATTCCAGGTACTTCCGCTAAGAAATCGACTTCTTTCGAGACATTAGTGATACAAAATATAACAAACGTGAACGATCTGAAAGCGAAATTGAATGATATTATAAAAACCGGGAAGGATTATGAATATGACGTTTCGTCTTGTATAAAATCATTAGTCATGAGTAGCGACCAAGATATTATACTGTTAAGCATACAAGTTGTATCAGAACTCGTTAAATGTGAAGAGAAACGGGAAATATACGCTCACAAAGACGTAATAGAACCTATTGTAAATATTTTACGAAAGGAGATAACGACAGACAAAATACAACTTTATAAACAGTGCTGCAGGGCTCTAGGTAACTTGTGTTGTGACTGCGACAATGCTAGACAAATAATACTCGACTGCGGAGGCATCCCAGTACTAATAACATTACTTAAAAAAAGTATAGACATGTCATTGGATGAAATAAAAATGTTGACATGCAAATTATTGCTTAATTTCGCTATTGGTGGACAAGAATTCTCTGATTCTTTGATCCAAGGAAGATTAATAGATGTGTTGGATAGAATATTGTCTATGGAATTAGAAAAAGATGATATGGTGTCTACAGTCTTATTGATATTGAGTGTGATAAATGATAACACACCAGAGTTCCTGTATGGTGAAGAAGTGAATAAAAGAGTACTGAATGTCTTGAAAGAAACTTCGAATGTTGAAATATCTGAGCTATGTTTGGAGCATTTATATGCACAAGCTGAACATGGTAAGTAAAATAGTCTAAAAAGGCCCTGAGAAAACTATATTGCTATGTGCTTATATTTTAAACTAGCAGTTTAGTTTGTAGTTAAACAGCGCCACCTGCCGGATCTATGTTATATAGCCTATGATACTTTTGGATAAAGAAATCATTCCAGTAGTTTTCCAGTTCATTCATTACAAACATACAAAAATACAAATCTTTCCTATTTATAATATTAGTGTAGATAAAAAGGCATCCGTTTCTTGTGATGGCTTTATTGCAAGAGAGAATGATTTTACATACTCTATGTTCAGAGAGCTTTAATACAACCCATAAACAAAATTATCTACTAAAATAATAAAATTGACTTGTTAATGTTTCAAACAGTAACTGGGTTTTAGGGTTAATGATTATAAGTGGGTGTACACAGTACACCTCTGCCACCTCTGTTTAAAGAATATAGCTGACAGTGTTTGTATATACTTATATGGCTGCCTCATTAGAGTCTCTGTAACTGCCAAGCATGTACGAGACGAACAATGAAGGTGGAGGAATCCAGAAAGGTCTGTAAGGAAAGGAACACTTAGAACTCTGTACTCTCTGCCTACCCTGCAAGAGATCTGGTGTGATGATATCGATAGATAGGTTATTTATATTTTCTTACTTGTCCAAGGTTTATTGTTTCGCTTATTGTTCTCTTGATAGGAATGGAGATATAATAGGGTACCAGTTTGTGAGACGAGACTACCTCGTTAGTTTAGTGTCAAAACGCATCACTTTGTGATAACGATGTCCTGGGTTCAAATCCTAGGATGAATAACTACATGTAGTTTTACTAACGAAAAAAAACTCCTAATATCAGTCCAGAGTCTGGAATTGTGCCAGGTATATGGCAATAGGCTTGCCCCCTATTACATGGGACCTAACATCGTCGGCGAAAACTGAGTGTACACAGTACACCTCTGCCACCCCACCAGTGTAAACAGTTTGTGTTGCATGACTTTGTACAGTGGTTAAGAGCTTCAGTCACTAAGCCCACTAGATCAAGTTGTTGTTGCTTCAATTCGCACATGGAACAAATCTGAACAAATGTGGCTCACTAGTATTTGTTTTGGTCTGTGTATGTGAATACTAGAATTACTAGAATAGCTACATTTTCAAAAAAATAAAAATCTTTTAAAAAAAAATAAAACTGACTTCTAAAAGCAAAAAAAATATTTGAAGTCGCTACCGGTTAGTGCAGTCGGTTGCTTGGCACCGACTTCAAATATTTATTTTTTGCTTATTGAAGTCAGTTATATTTTATTAAATAAAGATTTTTATTTTACAATTTTAAGTGACAAGTGAATTATTTACTATATTTATATACCTGTATTATATTATTTTGCTAAGTTGTACAGCAAGGTACCTACAGAATTGATATAATAACCATAATAACGGAATCTATACATTCGTGCTGTTCGCCGTTAAGGAGTTCCCTGATGTATCTTCAAAGTCTAAAGTTCAATACTAATTTCATTAAAATGGGACCACCTCGAAACTATACTAAACCCAACGCAAAAAGAATCATCAAAATCAGCTCCTCCTTTTTTGAAGTCTGTTAATATTCTGATTAGTTCTATGGCAGGGTACCTATAGGACTGACGTAATACCCATAATATCTCAATCTACGCATTCGTATTGTTTGATGTTAAGGAGTTTCCTGGTGTATCTTCCAAGTCCAAGGTCCAATACCGATGAAATTAAAACGGGACCACCTTGGAGCTATACTGAACCCAATGCAAAAAGAATCATCAAAATCGATTCATAATTGGCAGAATGATCGCGTTACATACTTACAAAAAAAATCATACAGTCGAATTGAGAACCTCCTCCTTCTTAGAAGTCGGTTAAAAAAATATATAATGAAAACTCAATTGACATAACATTGACGAGTAAAAACCTTGTAAGTGTCTCAAACAAAACGCACAACCCAAAAGTCTCGCGGAGTTTCTTACTTTTAAATGGCGGAATTCATAGTTAGATTCATGATTCACGACAGATCTATTAAGATGGCCTTGTGAACTATCATACTGAATTTTGGTGCTTAAAGTAATGCGATTACATTTTTTCTAACTAAATAAAAAATAATCCTATTTTTGTAAAAAATCGTTTTATATCGTTTATCGTTTTACACGCGTCGCCGACGATAAGGGACAGTATTCTGACCCTTACATCCATTAATATTCCTACCATCAATATGTTTCTGCACCGGATGCCGGATGCCTCGTGAGACTTAAAAGTTAATCATTCTTATTTCTCTATTTTAGACTCAGTGAAGACACTTCTAGCTAATGAAGGTGGAGTGCAGCTGGTCTGCTCTCGTTTAGAACAGCTGATGAATCGTCATGAGGCCGGAGACTTAAATGTTGAGGACTCAGAAGTGGAAGCCATTATGAAGCAGGCGTGTGATCTTGTGATTATTGTGTTGACTGGAGGTGAGGTCATATTTTATCATTAAAACATTTTGCTTGTAATGTAAGACTGCCTTATTGATCTATGACATCACTCATTGGATACATTTTTATGCGACCCACAAACATTTGTTTTGTCTGGGTGTGTGTACGTGAAATTCATATTTGGGTGCAATTACCTACCATACAAACATAATTTCTAGTGTGGTTACATTTTTCTTTTAATAATAAGCATTAAAATAAACACCTTTCGGCAGAAATACAATGCGAAAGGTGAAGGATGTAGGTACCAGGGAAGACCTAGACTATCTTACCATGACCAAATAGATCATGTTTTATCTGAAGGGCAAATCAAGAGTCCCTGTAACCGACGCGTATATGAGACGAACTATGAAAGTGAAAGAAGGCAGAGAGGCCTGTAAGGAAAGAACCTGTTGGAACTGTAGTCTCTGCCTACCCTGCAGGGGATCTGGCGTGATCATATCGATCTTCAGCATGATGCCACAAAATCTTTAGCAACTTTTCTATAAGAGGCATGGCATGGGTTCACACAACTTATAGTCTTATCTCTTTCTCACGTCAAAGTAAGATTAAATTTATACTGCTGAAGAGAGTGATGCGAATTTTTGGTTGTTTCTTTTCATTTTTTATTTTTATGTTTTAGAAAACGTAGCCCCACAGTAGGATTTATTCCTGTGTCGTGGGTGCGTTTACAAACATGAAAATTCACATACACAAATACCGAGACCGGAACAAAAAATTGTGGATCACACAAAGATTTGTCCCGTGCGGGAATCGAACCCGCGACTATTAGACACAGTGGGCGGAGCGGCTTAAGCTCTTAACTAACACTGCGCTTAATCGTCCGTCCGTCACGTTTAGTAAAAATGTTTTATTTTTGCTGAAGAATCGGAGATGGAGAAATAATCAATATGCTTATAAGATATTTTAATTTATAAATTTAAGGACTGTAGAATCTTATATTTATACACATACTCTGTCAGAAGCTGGAGGCATATGGCATCCATGGTAACCTTTTACGTTGGATAAAATCATACCTAAACAACAGCAGTCAACTTGTAAGCATAAAAGGACATCTATCCACGCCCATTACAATTAAATCTCGAATACCGCAAGGATCACACTTAGGACCATTACTTTTTGTGGTGTTTATCAACGATCTAATTGATGAAATTTCTTGTCCCTGTTTACTCTACGCCGATGACCTTAAAATCTACTCTACCATCAACATAAAAGACTGTCTCCATATACAACAAGATCTAAATACAGTTGCCAATTGGTGCGCTTCTAACAAAATTACAAACATTATACAATAATAATTTAGCTGGTTTCATGGCGGAGTGCCATGAGAGCGGGTCGGCCAATCGCCGCGCGTCTATAGTGATGTAGCTCGTAGTTTAGTGTGCCTTAACAGAGGGTGTGGCAGCCCCTCTGGTCATATTTCTAATAGTAACCCTATTGGTGTCTATCACAAAAAAAACCTTTTTCGACAGATGAGGCAATGCACATACTATACAACAATGGTTTAGGGGAGGTCTACATCACGATGGTAAAGTGGCTGGAATCACCCAACTACCATCTACTGACCACGGCCGTACTAGCCATAGGCAACTTTGCAAGACAAGATGATTACTGCACACAGATGATGCAGGACAAGATATTTGATAAGCTGCTTGGTAAGTTGAAAACAGTTTTAATAAGTGTGCCTTTTAATTTATCAGGATTGTATGTGTCAGTCAAGAGTCTCCGTAAACGGCAAGCGTGTATGCGACGAACAATGAGAGTGGGGCAAGAGAGAGGATGTTGGAACTTTGTTCTCTGTCTACACCGCAAAGAAATAAAAAATTAAAACAACATGCAGTACAAATCAGCTAAATAATATAATATCGGTATATAAATATTACTAAGTAATTCATTCGTAACTTAAAATTGTAAAATTAAAATCTTTTTAAAAAAAGGTAAACAGACTTTATAAAGCAAAAAATAAATATTTGATATATATTCGAGCTATACTGAACCCAATGCAAGAAGAATGATTAATATTGGTCCTTTTTTTAAGACGGCTAACATACTGCTTAGTTCTATAGTAGAGTACCTATAGGATTGACGTAATACCCATAATATCTCAATTTACACATTCCTATTGTTTGTCGTTAAAGAGTTCCCTGGTGTACCTTCTAAGTCCAAGGTCCATTACCAATGAAATTAAAATGGGACCACCTTGGAGCTATACTGAACCCAATGCAAGAAGAATGATCAATATCGGTCCACATTTGACGGAAATATCGCTGAAAATACATAAAAAAACATACATACAGACGAACATAGAACCTCCTCCTCTTTGAAGTCGGTTCAAAATGATAATTTGGACATCAAAGCGGATTTAGATGCGGCGACTGACTATAAGAAGTTGTTTATTAATATTCCTATTATTACAACTAAAACTCTAGATTCGTCTTTAACGTCTGCCGAATCACTACTAAAACAAAGCGTTTCTGAGTGGAAGTCATTAAAACATGTAAAGCTTTATATATGGAGAAAACTGCGGACCTGTGTCAGTAAAAATCATTTCGTCTATATTTGAAGTAATGGCTCCGAAATCTGCTGATTGCGGAGCAATTACTTCAATTTTAATAGTTATATTGCAAGTGGTTTATTTCCTGATCTCATGAAAGATAGCAATGTAATTCCGTTATTTAAATCAGGTTTTTATTTAAATCTTTTGAACCCTCAAACTTTCGGCCTATTTCTGTACTACCCACCTTAAGTAAAGTATTTTGAAAAAACATTTTCAATTATTTTTAGGTCACATTTCAAAAAAATAATCTACTTCATAACAACTTTTTCGGTTTTACAAAAAACCGTTCAACACTATCTGCGGGAGTAGAATGTTTAAAGTACATATTTATTGCCTGGGATGAGTTACAGGCTGCTCTTGCTATATTCTGTGATATGTCTAAGGCGAGCGTCATGAGACACTCCTAAAGAAATTCAGCCACTAAGGCATACTTTTTTAAAATTAAAAGACAATTGCAAAATTATGACGATGTGAACAACGCAATTACCAGAGTTGTGCATTGTTTTAATAGTAATAATCTCCTACTAAATGATAAGAAAACTAAGCACTTTCAATTTTCGACGCCTAACGTTAGGCTGGTAGGAGCTAATTGAAATTTAATGGAGTAAAATTTGATTTTGTTTAATCAAAAAACAACTTCGGTTTTAGGTATTACTAAATTACAATAGGGCGAAAATATTGAAAAATTATCTGGATAGTTAAGTTCGGTAGCATATGCCGTTAAAAGATTTAGACTCCTAACCGATGTTGAAACGGCTGGAATCGTTTATTTCAGTTATTTCCATAGTATTATTGCCTATGGAATCTTGCTTTGGGGGTGCTTTGCAGACCTTAATACTATATTTATACTGCAGAAAAGGGCTAATAAAGCCATCTGCAATCTAGCTCCTAAATAATCTCTTAAAGATAAATTTAAGGAAATAAACATTCTAACCGTTATTTCTAAATTCATGTATGATAATTTGTTATATACGAAAAAGAATATTGATAAATGTGAACAGTTGAGTGACATACATACTGCAAATACTCGAAGAAAAATAATCTTGCTGTCCATGTTACGCGTCTCCACAGAATTAACAATTCGTTCATGGGTATACACTGTATACGCTTTAATAGTCAAAGTCAAAAACCATTTATTTGTTTAGGCCAATACATAAGCACTTACAAACGTCAAAATTATTACATTTTGTACATCAACCACCGGATCGGAACGCGGCCTCCACTGAGAAAATCGGGCGAGAAACTCAGCGGGCTAATCTTTTAAGTTAATTTTTTTGGCCTTTCTGATAACCATTTTTTTTTCAAAATTGTTTTATACAGCATTGTTTAATTTTGCTGATTGAGGAGCTGCTCAAACCCAATCTGTTTTATCGTCAAGATAATCCAAAGTTTTGTAATACCCTTTTTTACACAGTCTAGTTTTGATTACCTTTTTAAATTTATTGATAGCCATGTTTCGGATATCTATGGGTATCCATGAAAGAATTACTAATTCTGTGGAAACGAGTAGAATGTGCAATTAGATCATGTTCACAGACTGCAGACGTCGCTCAAAGAAGTCTGCAGTCTGTGAACATGTCCTTGACCGCACCCGCCATGACATCAAATTTGATAGACCACAAATCCTCGTGAAAGAACACCGATTCCTACCAAGGATGGTTCGCGAGGCTATTGAAATTAAAAAAAAAACATCCTAATTTCAATAGAGAAGATGGCTGGATGCTTCCATGGACTTGGGATCCGGTAATTAATATAATCAAATCCAAAACCAAGCATAACACTGCAAGACCTCAAGACACCGTGAGCTCATTCTGCGTAGATCGGACCAATAAAAATAATTAAGAAGTTTGAGGGTATCCCGGAACAACTATGCCTTTTGGACGTCTAACACCTCAGTCCCTCCCGTGCCCATGGGTGCTGCAAAGCACTCGAAACGTGGGGAACTTAAAAATCAAAGATAAACCGCGATAAAATCCGAAAAATAGTTTTATTTCAAGCCACTGCTTTATATAAAATGGCCTCCATTAATCACTCAAAATCATCATAAGGTGAACAAGGAGGTCTGTATTCGCACACAACAATAAACTGCTCAGACTCAATACATGCAACTTCTATAACTCTTTCAACAGATAGGTTCACTATGTCCTTACGTTTTTAAATTTAATATTATTATTTATGATTATTAAAGAGCCACCATGTATCATATTAACTCTGCTGAAAGAGCTAGCAACCTGGTGATTTGAGAAATTGAACATGATCTGGTTACTTTTAAGCCAATGTTCTGTAATACAAAGAATATATATATTTTGCAACCATTCATGAATAATTCAATTTCCAAATCTTTACCCGTGATACACTGGATATTTTGATGGACCAGGTTAATTAAATTTTGTTTTTTGCTAAATACTTCATGACTGTTAGAACGAGAGGATGTCTCTATTGTCTTAAAGTGTAATTTAAATTATTAGAACTATCAAAATTTTCATTTTTTAAAATGTCTGAATTATCTATCTATCTATAACCTCACGCCAGATCCCTTGCGGGGTAGGCAGAGAGAACAGAGTTCCAACAGGTTCTTTCCTTACATACCTCTCTGGCTTCCTCGACTCTCATAGTTCGTCTCATACACGCTCGCCGGTTACGGAGACTCTTGACTTTTCCATCAGATAAGACTCGGTTTATTTGGTCGTGGTAAGATAGTCTAGGTCTTCCCCGGTACCTGCATCCTTCCACTTTCACATTGTATATCTGTTTTGTCATTCTTTCCTCTGGCATTCTTGCTATATGCCCGAACCAACGGAGCATGCCCTTTCTCATCTTTACACCGATACTATCTTTCATACCTACTCGCTGTCTTACTAAGCTGTTGCTAATGCGGTCGGTCAGCTTCACTCCGCACATCTTCCGCAGAGCTCGCATTTCTACCGCATTTATCCTACTTTCATTCTCCTTCTTACATACCCAGCTCTCGCTACCATATAACAGCGTTGGGACAAGAACTCCGTTTTGTATGGCCAGCTGCGCCTTATGGCTTAAGTGCCGGCTCCCGAGTAGCTTTCCCATCGCACCATTCACTCTGTTCCCTGCACTCACTCTGTCTAAATTAAATTTACATATGTCAATATTACATTGCCCAATAGCAGCAACTTTGTTATTAGCCAAGTTCTTGGCTAATGTATAAAAAAATGTGATACCGAACTAGCTATCTGTCTTTAATAATATTTAGAAAGATAAAAATTATCTTTTGTCAAATAGTGTGTCTTATTAACATAACTGTTAATGTCACTATTATTATAGGTATTTTGTGTTTCTAAATTCTGCAATGTCATATTCAGCTTATAAATAGCTTGATTTTCCGCCTGTGGCAAGCTTTTGCTGTAGGGAAATGTAAACATTACAATTTTTGCTACATTTAAATTTAGTAACTAGTCATAATAGTTACAGTAATAATAGTTTCTTGTTCTACCTCTCTTCTTGTTATAACAACCTTCCCCACGATATTTGGAATCTGCCAATTAATCAATTTAAAACCGTAATTTATGCTAAATTATAGCAGAAAGCGTATTACAAAATCTCGGATTACCTATAAGATGCCGCGTTCTGGTCAGGTGGTAGCTTAGTTACATTAGATAAAAATAATTAAACTGACAATTTGCAAGTACGCCCACAGGATTACAATTCACGTATGCTTTACTTGTAAAGTAAATTAAAATTTATCTTAAAATATATACAGACAAATTGAGAACCTTGATCGTTTTGGAGTTAAATTAAATATTTTTATAAAATTAAATTCGTTGCAGATATATTCGAAACATACCATGGTTTCGCCGTGCGAATGCAAAACGAGCCTTCTAAATTGCACCCTATCGACTCTGTGACAATTACTAAAATCCAACACGGCGTTTTGTCCGCCATCCGCAACCTGAGCGTGCCCGCCGCCAACAAGCGAGTTGCGGCCGCGCAGGGCCGCGCTGCGCCGATATTGCTGGCCGCGCTACCGACAGTGCAGGACCATCACGTGGCCTACAAACTTCTCGCGGCTATAAGGATGCTGGTAGATGGACAAGGTAATCCATATACATATATAAAATTCCAGTATTTGTTTGTAACTCTTCCGACCGATTTAACTGATGTTAATGAACTTTTAGCGGATCACCTGGGTGGTTTTTAGCTGAAGTAAGAGTTGTCAATATTATTATTGTCAAATGACTTGAACCCCGATGGTTTCGAATCAGTTCGTATAGGAAAGCTTCCCAATTGTGTCAGTGTAGAAATCACTATGGTGTTCTTTCGAGTAGTGTGAAATCTTCAAACGCAACATGCTCACATCTAGTATATAATTGAGGCTGAAACTCAACTAAGACTCACTTCCCCCACCATACCAATAGTGCTGGTATTTCTACAGAGGGTGTAGCAAAACTCTTGGCTAGCAACGCTGAAGCGTTGGCGAGTGTGGGGAAGTGGGGGCATGCCGCCGAGTTTGCGGGGGCGGCCGGCGAGGCGCCGCGCCTGCTGGCGTGGGCCGTCAAGCAGCTGCGCCACCACGCGCACTGGCGACACATCGTGCAGGTAACTCACCCTCATAACTACTGCACTATACACAGTGTGGGCAAGTGGGGGCACGCCACTGACTTAAACAACGGGGGCGGCGGGCAAAATGCCCCTTAGTTAATTAGTACCACACAGTTCAAGAAGCTTTCTCGCAGAAAAGCACGGTTGTTTTGGCAAGTTTGGGCAGGTGGAGGCATATTTTAGTACGATAAGACTTAAGATCTAGAAATACTTCTAACATAAATACACTTTATAAGTGTCACCTAAAATGGACTGACCTCTGGACCACCCCCTACATTTGAAGTAGGATCAATACGCTCACCGCGACGGCCGACTATGATTTCCAATGAATTGTAACACAATAATCAAAAGGAAAGTATCGCTTTTTAGGCGTATGTATTAGTCAATAAAGTTCAAGCTGCCACAATTATTTTTAGTAGTAAATAAATTAGCCCCGGGTCTAGTCCAGTCCATCCATTGAGTCCTCTCTTTGCACGGCCAAATGAACGTCGAAGTATTGACCGATATGCCATAACCATGAATATAAATAATAATATATCAGGCGGACTGATATGATCCTGCCTGAGGCCTGATTATCGCCTCCTGATTCTGTTTGGGTAGGAAACAATGTCCTTCTTCTCAGAATTACTGGAGCCCATTTTTATAACACTTTTTATCGCTCGTTACATCCGTTTTCACAAATGGCCCAAACTTCTGTCATTTGTTTATCGTGTCCGCTCATTATTAGACACCACTCTTCTATACCGACGGATGCAAAGCATAATAGGATCAACTATGCAATGCGCCAAACAGCTGACTGTTATAAACGAAATTGCGAAAAACGAAATTGCGAAACTGCATCGGCTGCTTCAACTGTAATGGGCCCAATGCAATCAAATGAGACGAATGGCTGGCAAACAGTGCTTAATCGCAAGAAAACTTTAAAATATCGCTATATAGGTAAATCAGGTGTGGCGCGTGATTCAGAATGTAATTTCAAGGCGGCTGAAAAGAAAGTTGCTATGTTTATAACAAATGTTCACAACGAAACAACGCAAGATGATATTGTGAAATATATACGTATGAAAACACAAGAGACTGTATCCTTACAGAAGATAAATACTCAGAAACGAAAAGGGCATAATGCATATAAATTTTTTGTATCGCAAACGAAGTTATATATGTATTTAGATGAGAAACTATGGCCTGAAGGTATTATTTTTAGGCGGTTCATAAATCCGCACAGACCTATCTCTGTTACCGACTCAGATAAACAAAAGAATGGGTAAAAGCTTATATAGATTTGCCAGTTTTAATTGCAAAAGTGTAAAACGTTCCGTCGATAGTATAAGGGAGCTGTGTCGTACCTGTGACGTGATTGCTCTGCAAGAGACGTGGCTGTTACCGAATGAAATACCCTACCTAGGCACTATAGACAGTGAGTTCGGGTACACGGGATCTTCAGCGGTCGACATATCGGCGGGCATCCTGCGCGGGAGGCCCTACGGTGGCGTCGCGCTTTTGTGGAGGAACAGCATTTTCCAGGAAGTGTCTGTGCTGCGTTGTGAGAATTCTCGTGTATGCGCCATTAAAATCGCGACTAGTGATCGGCTCCTGATTGTAGTAAGTGTGTACATGCCAACGGACATGGCAGAGAATCTACCTGAATTTACGGACTGCCTGGGTACGGTGAGTGCTATCATAGAAGAGTATGGTGTAGAATCTGTTTTCATGTTAGGCGATTATAATGCGAATCCTTGTGAACTCTTTTTTAGGGAACTTTTAAATTTTTGTAACGAGCAATTCTGGTCATGTATTGACGTGGATATACTAGGACTGGACTCCGATACCTACACGTTTATTAGTGAAGTGTATGGGACGTGCAGTTGGTTGGATCATTGTGTAGTGACTCAATCTGTAAGACACTGTGTCAAAAACGTGTACGTGTATTATGACGCCGTATGGTCTGACCATTTTCCTCTTATTATTGAATGTAACCTAAATATCTTAACACCGAAGTTACTTGAAAAAACTGTAAATAATAACGCGGTATTATGGGGGGAAAGAACTGAGGAACAGATTGCGTCTTATACTCATGTATGTCATGAACGATTGCGAACCATTGACTTTCCAATTGAGTTTACTAATTGTGCAGATCATTACTGTAAAAACCAAGACCATAGACATGTTCTGGATAGGTTATACTCTGACATGGTGACCGCTCTAACGGCTGCAGCTAAGGACAGTCGGCAAGGCACTCATACACAGGGGAGAGGTATACGCATTGTAGGGTGGAACAGACACGTTAGCGGCGCCCATCGGGATGCTAGGACGAAATTTAGAGAGTGGGTTATGTGCGGAAAACCAAAATACGGGTGTGTCTACGACGTAATGTGTCAAAGTCGTAAGGCATTCAAATCTAGGCTTAAATGGTGCCAAGACCATCAGGACCAATTAAAAATGGATATACTGGCTGAAAAACATGCCAGTGGACACTTTCGACACTTTTGGAAATGCACCAAAAAAGTAAACATTAGGCCTGGCCTCCCGATGAGTGTCGATGGAATGAATGACCCTAAAGACATCGCAAATATCTTTAAAAATCAATTTACTATACAGTCTCCGTTGGGCGCAGCGCGGGCGGGACTCGATGCTGAGATGCCACATGAGAACGCGGGAACAAAGTTTAGCGCCAAAGTTGTGGCCAAAGCTATAAAATTAATCTCGAGAGGTAAATCCCCCGGCCACGATGGCCTCAGCATTGAGCACCTGCTTTACGCTGGCCCACATATTCCGAGAGTTTTAGCGATGTTTTATACGTTGTGCGTGAGTCATTCTTACCTTCCTTCAGATTTCATGAAGACTGTAGTAGTGCCTGTGGTGAAAAACAAAACCGGAGATTTATCTGACAAAAATAACTACAGGCCTATTTCTCTAGCCACTAGCATTGCCAAAGTGTTTGACTGCATTCTTAATATTCAACTGGATAAGTACATAGTACTGCACGATAACCAGTTTGGTTTTAGGCCACAACTGTCCACGGAGAGTGCAATACTGTCTCTTAAGAGTGCGGTTAGATACTATACTGCAAGAAGGACTCCTGTGTATGCTTGCTTTCTCGACCTCTCTAAGGCCTTTGACTTGGTGTCCTACGACGTCCTGTGGGAAAAGTTTAGGAGTATAAATCTACCATGCGAACTCTCAAATATATTTAAATTTTGGTACAAGAACCAGGTTAACAGTGTCAGGTGGGCGAGCACAATGTCGGATTCGTATCGACTGGAGTGTGGGGTGAGGCAGGGAGGGTTAACTTCACCCACACTCTTTAATCTCTATGTGAATGATCTGATCGTCACGCTTAGCAGTCAGCACGTCGGATGTCATATAAACGGAATATGCGTCAATAATCTTAGTTACGCAGACGATATGGTGCTGCTGAGCGCATCGGTCTGTGGTTTGAGGAAGTTATTACGTATCTGTGAGGAATATGCTGTTAGCCACGGTCTTAAATACAATGTAAGTAAAAGTAAATGTGTACTCTTTGAGGTTGATACAAAAGGTGGCCTAAGCGTGCCACCTGTTTGCATAAACGGTGTTCCACTCAGTTGGGTGAAACAGTTTAAATACCTAGGCCACATAGTCACAAGCGACCTCAAGGACGACGCTGACATAGAACGGGAGCGGAGGGCTTTGTCTGTACGGGCAAACATGCTGGCCCGCAGGTTTGCGCGCTGTACGAGGGAGGTAAAAGTAACGCTCTTCCGAGCGTACTGCACCTCCCTCTACACGTGCAGTCTGTGGGCGAGATACACTCGTGCGTCATACAACGCACTCCGCGTTCAGTTTAATAACGCATTCAGGGCGTTGTTGGGGCTGCCTCGATACTGCAGCGCTTCTGGTATGTTCGCGGAGGCGCGCGTCGATTGCTTTTATGCGACTATGCGCAAGCGCAGTGCGTCGCTCGTGCGCAGGGTACGAGGCAGCGCCAACACCGTCCTGAACATGATCGCTGAACAAGAGGACTGTACTTACATACGACACTGCTGCGGCAGACATAACACTGTCCTTGGCTGAACCGGTCGTTAAAGTACGGTCGATATACTATTTTTGTGTTTGTGTTGTGTTTACTTTTAATGTTTCCTTTTTAATATTTAAAAGATTGTACCTAATATGAGTCCCTGTCACTTGAAATAAATGAATTTTATTTTATTTTTTATTTATTTATAAAGTTATCTACAAAGTTGTAACTTCTAAGTAATAACTTTTGAATAGAGAGCTTAGAAAGAAAAAGAGTTACTATTTTTAACCGACTTCTAAAAAGGAGGACGTTCTCAATTCGACTGTATGTTGTTTTTTTTGTATGTATGTTACACGATCATTCCGCCAATTATGAATCGATTTTGAAAATTCTTTTTGTATTTGGTTCAGTATAGCTCCGAAATGGCTATAGGCCAATTTTATCGGTATTGGACCTTGTATTTGGAAGATACTCCAGGGAACTCCCTAATGACAAACAATACGAATGCGTAGATTGAGATATTATGGGTATTACGTCAATCTCATAGGTACCCTGCCATAAAACTAAAATAAAAATCTTAAAAAAAACCGACTTAAAAAGCAAGAAATTAATATTCGAAGTAACCGACTGCACTAACCGATACCGACTTCAAATATTTATTTCTTGCTTTTTGAAGTCGGTTTTTTTTTTAAAAGATTTTTCTTATATCATTGACTGATTTCGATGGAGCAAAGTGACTTAATTAAATAATTATGATGATGATTGCAGATGAATTTTTGTGATTTGCACCCGTCGATATATGGCATAGAATTCAAAACACTGAGTCCACAATGATCAAAGGGAAACGATCGCTATGTAGATGTTTTAGTCAAAAGTCCTAACGCCTACACAATCATTCGATAGTTTTCGATGTAAATATTTGATAGCAATCCAATCTTTATTCCTACAGGTGGAAGGCTGTATTTCCAGTCTAGTGAACATGCTAGTAGCATCTCACTCTCTCATGCAGAACGAGGCAATCCTAGCCCTAACACTACTCGCCATAGAATCCTTCAAGAAACTATCCCCTGACATCCAGCCCGACTTCGATTACGAAAAGAGCTTTATCGCCCAGTTGATAAAGTCGGAAATCGGTAAGCACGTCTATATACTAGTAGACACAAATTGCGCCAAAATGCCTGTCGAAGTCGCCGAGAATTTGCTCGCGTTTTTAGATATAACATCTAAACACAATAAGGTGGCGTTTGATTATAAAGACGCGAAAGTACACGAAACGTTGAAGAAATTCTCAGAGTCGCGAAACGATTTCAGTGAAGACTTGAAGCATTGTATTACTGGTATTATCTCCGCTATATCTGATAACGGGGATAATTAGATTTCGCGCTCGATTCACTTTGCCAAATCTTTTTAAGGTGAAAACACCAAATATTTAAGACTTGATGGGCCAAAGCGTGGCCAATTTTACTGTTTAATAATTACACGAGATATATAAGAACAATCGTAATTTATTTTAATGATAATATATTTATTGATCGTATTATTTCAAAGTACATAAAGTGAAAAAAATGTTTTATGGATTATATAGGAATTTCTTTTTCTTTGAAATATTGTATTTTTCCTACATATGAAGCAATTTTCAGTTTCCAAGAGAAGGCTGTGGGGTTGAATGAGTAGATTTGAATTTGGGATTTACGAATGTTAAGAATTCGACCGCACTGGGGGAACTACATTGCAGCGCGAAAGTTTTTAGTAGGTATGTCGCACTAGAACTGCAGTGGCATGACAAATTTTTCATATAAGTCGTTTAACTTGACAATTTCCGAGCAAGATGAATGTGACAATCTGGGGGGATGCCGCAGCCTCTTTAGCAAAACTATTTTAATGTTACTTTAATGTGACGTGGGTGTGGACGATTTAACGCAGTGGTTAAGAGCTTAAGCCGCTCCGCCCACGGTCTCTAATAGTCTCGGGTTCGATTCCCGCACGAGACAAATCTTCGTGTGATCCACAATTATTTGTTCCGGTCTGGGGGTTTGTGTATGTGAATGTTCGTGTTTGTAAACGCACGACACAGGAATAAATCCTAGTGAGGGACAGAGCTATAAACTGCATACTACATTACCACTTACAGCAAAGTAAGATTATAATAATAATAAAAAAAACAGCCTATACTGTCTCATTGCTGGACAAATGCCTTCTTTGTTTGACCAGCAGTGGGACAGAATAGGCTGATATTATTATTATTATAGTAGTTCCACCTAGTGCGGTCTAGCATTTCATTATACAATCTGATATTTTAATGTACTTTTTCCTCCAAACAAGCCAACTTTTTTTTTCCATCCTGTATACAAATTCCAGACTCCGGACTCATACTGGGAATTTTTCATTAGAAAAACTACATTTGTCCGACCTAGGATTTGAACCCAGGACCTGGTGATCACAAAGCGATGCGCTTTGCCACCAGACCAACGAGGCAGTCCGGAGTCTGGAATTGTGGTCGGTATATGGCAATATGCTCGCCCCCTATTACATGGGACCTAATATCGTCGGCGATACGTGGGTGTACTCAGTACACCTCTGCCACCCCCTCCGGGGAATATAGGCGAGACGGTGTTTTTTTTTTTTGTATACAAATAATGTCGTATTTAGGAATTTCGATTTTAGGACTTGTATCCTTTGGTTTAAAGTTTTAATTTTGACTGCCTCGTTGGTCTAGTGGCGAATAATGCGCTTTGCGATCACGAGGTCCTTGGTTCAAATCCTAGGTCGGACAAATGTAGTTCTATCGAAAAATTCCCAGTATCAGCCCAGAGTCTGCGAAATGTGCTCGTTATATGGTAAAACGCTCACCCTCTATTACATGGGACCTAACATCGTCGGCGAAAAGTGGGTATACACACATGTGTACACACGGTATACCCAGTATATATAACGGTATACCCGGTAGATATAGCGGTATACCTATACCGCTATCTATACCGGGTATACCGCTTGGGGAATATAGTGGTGTTGTAAAAATGAGCGCTGAAGCCGAGCGTTTAGCGCTGAAGCCGAGCGTTTAGCACTGAGTCGACGCCCACGAGCGTTGAAACACGTAGAAAACGCGAGCGTTCTAAGCGCCGACTCGAGCGTTTTTACAACACTAGAATATAGGCGTGATGGGGTTCATTTTTTGTTGTATTAATTTTCGGTGTATGTTGTATGTACGGTACGGTGAATCGAGATCTTAAAAGCTACAATATATATATATATATCTCCAAAATTTTTGTAAGCTTTTTAAATACTTCTAGTCATAGGTTACGTCTTTCTCTATATCGGTATTTGCTAGAATTTTGTGCATTTAAACTTGTGTAACTTAACATGTGTAATTTTAAGCGTATTTTTGTAATATAATGGAAATTATTTTTGCGATTCTCTTGTTGTATTGTAACATTCCTGACTTTCATATACTCATATATAGTCTGACAAGGATCTTTTGGCCCGCGGCCGAAATCTTAACCAACGCTGTCATCGAGTGAAATGTTACTATATGACAGTCGAAGTTGCTGTTTGCTATGAAATTTACCCAAGCGGACCCACCTATGGAAATATCTCCTTGGAAATAGGGATAAAATATGGTAACATTTATTTCACACCAACACTGACAGGGGGGTCAGTGTCACACACAGGCTAAAAGATCCCTGTCGCAATATACCTATTTACCTATTTCTACTGTCTGTCACTATGAACTTTTAAAGCTTGCGGTGGAGTCGATCAGAAAATAACATATTTTTTTAATTCTTATATTAAATTGAAAGTTTAGTCAGACATTTGACTATGTCACTCCCTACAGCTAATCTATTTATAAAATACATTAATTTACCTAAATAAAGGATTAGACCTAACAATAATCTGTATCCTTAGTCAGTCTCTTTTTGTTATACTCATCTTTGAGTATATATTTTTTGTACTTATTTACGTATATGTATTTATTTATCTTTTATATCATTATATTAATATGTGAAGCAAAAACTTTGTACCCCTTTTTACGAAAATTGCGCGGACGGAGGTGTATGAAATTTCCCACACTTATAGTTTATATAGAGAAGGATGTTAATTTTTTTTTTAATTATGCATAAAAAATACATTAAATCAATAAAAAAAAACATTACACACATTACCATGTATTATTTGACACAAACACGCATATATACTCTTTTGCTTATTGTTAAAAAGTCTGTGGTCAAATTGAGAATAAATTTATATTGTTTGTCTTTAATATTATTTGTCTATAGTCTTACTGAATGTCAAACATTAACCAGCAAACGACGAAAGAGTAGGTCGAATTTCGACCAATGGGCGACCACTAGTATATTTAAATACTTAAATACCAATAATAGCGTACGCCACCAACTGCCTTGATTACTTCTCTCTAGTATTTTGTATTTAACCAGGTGTCTGGAAGAAGACCGCCTAATGTATCAGTGTCTTATTTCACATTTTGTAT
Organism: Phalera bucephala; assembly: GCA_905147815.2. Taxonomy (NCBI): domain Eukaryota; kingdom Metazoa; phylum Arthropoda; class Insecta; order Lepidoptera; family Notodontidae; genus Phalera; species Phalera bucephala. The sequence continues at coordinate 2,438,281 of LR990616.1, forward strand.
TATAATTTAGTTGGTGTACAATAACGAGTATTCTATTCTATTCCTTACCACCTACTTCCATTATTGATACATTCTAACCAATCATTATGCCTCTGTTGACAATGGGGCGGCTACTATAGTATTACACATACCCACATTTATACCGGTACCGACTAGGCATGTCGATTCATTTAAAGAAAGATCGATGTTTGAATCAATTCGAACCGAATACGCAAGAATCGATTCTCGAATAAATCGAAGATTAAAAGATCGATTCTTGATTAATTGACTCGAAGTCGATTCTTACAATTTTGCCGATTGAATTAGTTTTTCCTTGGATTCCTTCTTTTTTATAATTTCTTGATACGTTCAAATCAGAGATAATTAAAAAAACACCTGACTTAAAATAAACGTATTTTTGAAATGTAGTATTTTTAACAATAAACCGTGGTTTGCCATCATTTATATCCCTCGTTTACACAACCTACTTAGGTCATATTTTAGATTACCACTTTTTTATGATTAAATCGTAAATCAATCCGATTCGACGGCTTTCGGAATCGATCTACTGAATCGATCCAGTGGTTCAGTTTATCCTAAAAATCTATTTTTCGATTAATCGATTTTAAATCGACATGTCTAGTACCGACTTGTTTCGCACACCATCACCATTCCATCAATATGTGATACACGTCGTCTATGCAACCGCAATCTATACAATTCTGTGTGCTTGACTTACTATTACGACCTTAAACTTATTTGTTGGTATGTGTCCAGAACGTAGTCTTAACACTTTAAAAATAACATTTAATCTGACGAACGCTTGGTAGTGTTGAGAGCATAGCTCTCTACCACAATAAAGATATACACGATGTAATTTTAGTCGTCGTGAAGCGAAAGCTGAGGTGATGTATCCAATCCTACTGTTCACTGGTAATAAAAAACAGATAAAGAACACTTCAATAAGTAACATCTCCATAACAATACTAATTTAATGAATTAAAAACACCTATACCTAGTACAAAATTATATTGTGAGGCGGCGCGGCTCGTCAGCTGGCCGGTAGATACCTTCGGTGTTCCGGATTTTCACCCTAGCTATGATATTCGGATAGGTCAGTAGGTAGATGTTACCTATTGAAGTGTTCTTTTTATTATTTTTTTATTACTAGTGTTCGGTTGCACAGTGATTCGGCTCGAAAGACCAATATGTAGGGGGTACCGCTCAGTGACTGATAAATGATAGTTGATAAGTTTGATAAACACTGTATATTTCCTTCGATAGTTCTATGATATAATGATCGTGAATGATATGATTTATGAATGCTAAACTGATACAAAATTGATATGACGCGTCCGACAGCCTGACTTAAACTGCGCCGATCAAACTACACGCATGCTGCTGAATCGCGTTAAGTGCTGACGCGGTATTCGGTTGTACAGTGTACCGAACAACTAGTGAACAGTAGGCATTGGATACCTCACCTGGGCTTTCGCTCGTGGACGCGAAAATTAAACCGAGTGTAGGTTGATATTTTCTGATCGATTTCTTGCCAATTCGCGGTTGTATCAGAATAATATCCACATACAATATAATAGCAATACTGACGGAATACTCAGAGTACAATATAGTCTCACATAGGACATATAACTTTACTAAAATAATTCAATTCAAATATTTATATTTATCTAATAATATTGTAATCCTCAAACGTTGCTTTTGCACATGTATAATAGTTGAAAACTATGTAATTAGTATTTAGGGAATGCGCCTTTAGTAATAAATAAACTTAAAAGATGATGAAACAAGCTTATTTCTGAATTATGTCGAATGCTTTAAGGAGCCACCGCGATAAATAAAAGCGTTTTTGTACTCCATGTACTTCTACTGTCTCTAGACTTTCGAAATATGATTTATGACTATGTTTTAGGAACTGGTAAAAGGAATACACGATATAATAAAATTTTGTCGATAGAAAAAAATCTAGTCATCTCTATTACTTTATATTTTGTTACTCTAACGCGAAATACTTAACTAATCTATAGAATTAACTCAAACCATAGCAAATAATTGCAGCAAAGTTTATTATTTCATAGTGTAGTAATTTAAAAAAAGATAAAAAATTGCATATAACGTCGTTATTTCCGAGCGCGCGCTTAACATATCCGTCCCTTATGATTCTTTTGTAAAGTAATTTCATCACTGTCACTCTCCCAGTTGATAAAGGGTTGATCGTGGGAGGCCCTTAAGGGAAATAAGTACAGGAATAAGTACACGTCAGAGAAATGATTAACAATTACAATAACATTTTGTAATCTTCAACAATTACGATTACATTTTTAATCTTCAATCATGATAGAATCGTTATACATTAATCTGATTACATTTTGGCTATCTCTGTCTGTATGTATATACATATACTTGAAACTACTCCATGAAATGAAGGTTCTTTCTTTCTTTTTTCACTCTGAACTCGTATGGAAATTCCTTTCTTCAGAAAACGTGCTGTGGTAGTCTTTAAGCCAAGTTGGAAGCTTTAAGCGCCTTGCCAAGTTTCAACAGCATGGCCACAAATATGCCTGTACTAATTTGCAGTAGGCCCTTGTGGAAGAGTATAAAATGATAAGGCCGCCCATTGATACACTACCTTTCATTTTTTTAATCTTATTTATTTTTACTTCCTTTTTGTTGTTCTAGTGAAATAATAAAGTGTGTTATCTATGACCTAACGGCTCTTACCTCGATTTGTGAGAGAAGGCCGGCAAGGACAGTATAAGCTTATTTATTACTTGGGGCGCATTATTTCAAAAATATTCACATATAATCTTAAGATTTTTGATAATCCGATAGTGCACTTATTGAATAGTTTGAATTGAGGCTTGATGTGTTAGACTCCCTAGTATGTTTAGAGAGTATCTACACTCATTTTAGGGGTTAAGTGTGCATTGAGAAAAGAATTGTTTTGGTTAAATGTCGATGGATATGTTTGAAAGAGGGCTAGGTTAAACGACGGAAGAAAAAAAGCTTCAGGAAGTGCCACACAGATACCGCTTGGCAGACACGAGTGCGAGTTGATGCGCATACCCGCCCCTTAAGTTACTGCCAAACGAACACGTCTAGCCGCGTCCGCGTTGGCGATCAGTATCTCCATATGATTGCGCAGACGCTGCACGTGCATGACGCAGGACGCGTTGGTGTGAACACGTCCATATAAAAACCCTCTCTCTCTCTCTCCCTCTATATCATCACGTCAGATCCCTTGCTAAACATGGCATCACGCCATCACGGACGCAGCTGAACGCGTTCGTTTGGCCGTACTATTAGCCGGCCGCAGTCGCGCGCGGCTTACCGCTAACAAGCGACGTCTTCGAGTATGCCTAGTGCTGGTGCACTATATTTAAAAAGGTAAAACTTATTACAGATGGCTTCCTCCACTCTCATAGTTCGTTTCATACACGCTCGCCGCCAGAAATGTCTGTAAGCAAAGAACCTGTGTACTAAGAAAGAGTACCCATAGTGCGATTTCGTGAATGCACTGTAGAGTGTAGGAAACACATTTAGAATGTTTTTTTTCTTGTAAAAGTGCTAGATTATTAGAAATTTGAATGTTATACCCCCGCCATTATATTTATACTTAGTGATATAATTTATTTTAAAAGATTATAACCCAACCAGAGTGAGAAATGACCAACATATTGATAAATTATTTGTCTTATTCCGAAATATAAATAGGCCCCCCACAAGATGTATCAACGACCTGCAGGGACCTTATAAGCTATGGTTAAACGCGACACGTTACTAAAACGTGAAATGATCGCCTAATGGCATTATGTATTTCACGAGAGTACCATGAAAGGACCATTTCACGAGTTTATCGTAACGTGCCATGTTACGTGTTTAATTGGTCATAGCGAATAAGGAATAAAAAAAATAATATTAGCCCTGATAAGAAACTGTCCCACTGTTGGGCACGGGCCTCCTCTCAAACTGAGAGAGTTTAGGCCATAGTCCACCACGCTGGCCTAGTGCGGGTTGGCGAACTTCACACACCTTCGAGAAACTTAGGCATGCAGGTTTCCTCACGATGTTTTCCTTCACCGTTAAAGCAAGTGATAATTAATTTTTAATACGCACATGCTTTCGAAAAGACAGAGGTGCCTTTGACTTTGCAGTCCAACGGTCTAACCACTAGGCTATCATTGCTTAATAAAAAATAATTTTGTAAAAACAAATAATGGTAAACAGAAATGCCAGTCCAATAAAACAATTAGTTGAAATACTAGGCCGCTGAGTTTCTCGCCGGATCCGGTGGTAGTTGTTAAAAATTTAATATTTATGACGTTTGTAAGGGCTCTTGCTTAAAAAAATTATGCAAGAGCCCTTACAAACTTGTTGTCCTATGCATAAAATTTTTTTGACTTTGACTTGGGGCTAGTACGGGCGGCAAGACACGGGTTAAAAAATTTGTCGACCCGAGATCTAGGCCCATATTACAGAACGTAAATCAGCCTTAAGCCTAGTTTTAAAACCTGATTTTTGTACTAAAACATAAGTTTTAAAACTAGATTCACGTCTAATGACTAAAAATACGGTCCATGGTCTTGTACGCTTGTCAAAATAGACTTGTCGTTACGTCAATATAATACACTTCTTGAAACGAGTTTTCTCGTGTCAAGCTTTTGTCACAATACGCCATGCTAGCCATTCCATTCGTGTATTCCATTCCGACCAACTGAAGCGACTCAACTAACTAATTTTCATTCATAACGAATCAACTTTTTGGCTGGCACGTAAAATTAATTGATTATCTCACATACATATAATCGTGTTTACAAATCCACGGACACTTGTACAGGTGCAAATGTCAATACAAAAAAAATGTTGCCAACCTAAGACGACTACTGTAGAACTATATCAATTGACAAATTATCGACATATTCAAAAATATTTATTGAATGAAGGTTGAATTTTACTCAGTGTACATGTTAAACAATAAGTACTGTAGTATATGAATTTATTTTGGATATAAAATATATATTAAACTCAAGATTCTTAAGTAATAAAAATTGTGTTCAAAATATTTTTTTTACATCTGTCGTAACATTAACTTCTATCTAAAAATATTTTTTTAGTTGTATAAGATTCATTTTAATTTTATTAGGTACATATCATCATCATCATCATCATCTCAGCCTATACTTGTCCACTGCTGAACATAGGCCTCCCCAATCGCTTTCCAGCGTAACCGGTCCGATGCCACCTGCATCCAACGACTTCCTGCGATTTTCACAAGATCGTCGGTCCATCTGGCAGGCGGTCGTCCCACGCTGCGCTTGCCAATACGTGGTCTCCACTCTAGAATCTTTCTGCCCCAACGCCTGTCCGATCTACGCGCTATGTGGCCCGCCCATTGCCACTTCAGCTTGCTAATCTTAACGGCTATGTCGGTGACCTTGGTTCTTCTACGAATCTCCTCATTTCTGATTCGATCGCGTAGAGAAACGCCGAGCATAGCTCTCTCCATAGCTCGCTGAGCAACTCTAAGCTTTTTTATGAGACCTATTGTAAGAGACCACGTCTCTGATCCATATATCATCACTGGTAACACACAGGTACATATATGACTATTTAAAAAGAGTCACATTCTGACAACACTGTAAATGTCAATTTGTCCATGAAAATGTGTACAAGATTATAGACATGTCGCGCCGCCTCTTCTAGTCCAGTGTGTGTGTGTGTGTGTGTGTGTGTGTGTGAATGATCTACGCTGTTGACCGCGAGGCCTTTACAGCTTCACCGGTGCTAGTCCAGCTGGTAAAGGTCACGGGTAAAAACTAGACGCGTAGGTACGGTCAGCAACATAAGTCGGTTAACATTCTCAGACCTTCAAATCGCTTGCACACTTTTGTTTTGTATGAAATCTATTATTTTTATTGATATAAATAAATACGTTCCTAACAATTTTACAATGTTCACCAACATTTGGCCTTTGTTTTACAGTGGGCTTCCTTCGGCTGGCTATGTTGAATCCTTTGTCACATCGCACTTGTTATTTTAGGTTTTTCGGCCTTACAAAATTTATATTCCAATTTTTTTTTTCCTAGGTTAATTTTCGATTAGATTTAGATTAACTTTTATTTTATTTACAGAGGAAAAGATAAGTGTTGTGTTTGTTGTTTCATGTCTGTTTTAGCGAGTTGGCTAGCTTAAGATTCAATACCTTAAATACAGTATACGTCTACAAGCTGTATAATCAAGTAATAGCCATTACTTGAGCAAAAAGAAAATGAAAAACTTCAGAATCTTTTGGCACTGGCAATACTGCGCCTTATATTTTGTTTAGTAAAAAGTAGAATAGGTGCCACTACAAAATTATGCAACGTTACAAGTAATGTTCATCATAAACTAAATGATGCCTTAGCTAAAAAAACTATTTTTTGACATTTCTTACTTTTGACAGTTTATCAACCATAGATTAAAAATGATATACTACTAAATACTTAAGTAAAAGTAATTACCTAGACATGTTTATAGATGCGGGTGGTAGAATCACATACTTAGAATACTTAATATTACATAAATACTGCTTGAAGGATCAGTCGCCCCAATCATTGATATCTGACAACATCTTTCAAAACCATAAGTTCTTTCTCTGGTTGGGTGTTAGTATTGAGCTTGTGATAGTGTTATATTATCTTGTTAAATGCACCTTTATTGATATAGTTTTATGGACCAATATTTATAAATAAATATCTGTATGTTTTCATCAAGATTAGTTAATTGTTTCTCAAGTCTATACACTTTGAGTGTAAGTGGATACATAAACAATCTTGATGGAGATTGTAGTAGGTAAAATGCGTTGTTATAGATATTATAGATTTTCGCTGAAATACATTATATTCTACATGTATCTGTTGTTTTATTTAAGTATAAATGAAATATTAGGGGTTTTTTGGCGGGATGTCGAAGAGTGATGTCGTCAATTTATTTTAATTTCCAAAACTTGTTATTTCGAATTATAATGTGTAATGTTGGTGGAATATTACCCATTATGTATTCTTATATGTGCATGAGTGAAGGTAATTGTAACAAAGTGATAAAACGTGCCTTTTTGACTTCCCTCAAAACAGCCGTCGCTATTGGTATGTAAAGTATCACCCGCTTTACTATCCAAGGTGGAGTACATTCATAAATTTCATTATCATCGTTGCCATCAAGTTCATCGGGGAGTTGAATTAATTTAAACAAACACGATTATATATCTCACTGGACACTGGCAAAATACACTTAAAATTAGTGTGAAGCCATAACTTAAAGAAGAAGAAAGAGTACCATAATCAATTAAGGGCCCGCCGCGATCGACCATTTATCGACCGGGTGACAGTGATGCAATTATTTTACAAAAGAAGAATAAGGGACGGATATATCGAGGGCGAAATCGGATATAAACAACTTATGTACAAAAACTGCCTCGTTAGTCTGGTGGCAAAGCGCATCGCTTTGTGATCACGAGGTCCTGGGCTCAAATCCTAAGTCGGACAAATGTAGTTTTTCTAACGAAAAATTCCCAGTATGAGTCCCGAGTCTGGAATTGTGCCCGGTATATGGCAATAGGCTCGCCCCCTATTACATGGGACCTAACATCGTCGGCGAAACGTGGGTGTACTCAGTAGTAGCTCAGTACACCTCGGCCACCCCCTCTGGGGAATATAGGCGTGACGGTTTTTTTTTATGTACAAAAACAAATTCTATTATTTTCTAAAAAAGCAACTATAAAATTAAAAACTGTTACAATTATTTGCTATGGTTTTAAGTGAATTCTATTAATTAGTACTTAAGAATTACGCGTTAAAATCAGAATACGTAAAGCAATAGAGATGACTTAAGATTTTCTTTTTTCTATTGAGAATATTTCGTTTAATCGTGTTTTCGTTTTACCAGATTCTAAAATATACAGTCAATAATCATATTTCTAAATATGAAGTCTCTAATTCATATACTTCCTGAAGTGCACGGAGTACAAAAACACGTTTTTTTTCGATAGCCCCTTAAGGGCGCCCGTAGACGCTCATAGCGTAGTGAGACCGCGTGACCCTGAAGCGCTGGACAGCGCTTGTGAAAATGTTCAGTTAGCCATTTTTTTCATTCCAGCGCTTTAAATGCGCATTGAAAATGCCATAGGCTTAGCTATCGCCAAAGTTAAGCAGCGTTCGGCTCAGTTGGTCTGAGATGGGTGACCGTTTCTAGGTTTTTATAGTCGAACATCTCCGTGCTTCAGAAGGCACTTCAAGTCATTGGTCCCGGATTGGAGGATGAATATTTCACCAAATAAAACATAAAAATAACTTATCAGTTATATATATATTAGTTATCACAGTCCGAATGATTTGTACTTTCAAAATTATTCACCAATTTCGGATGGATCATGTGGTTGCATCTAAATCCAGGATGGACTTGTCCTGCATCATGGTGGAATGCTGCGTAATGGTCATACGGAACTTTAGCTCTTCATCTGATATGAGATGGTCTCTTAATATCGGGCCTCGGTTCCCGCAACCAGCAACTGGGGATTAAAAAAACATATTATAAATCGTTTACTTAGTTCTTTTTTAAAATTTCATTTAACAAGGCACACAAAACAGAACAAAATAAAAAAATGATCTAAAACAATAATATATAAATAAGTTTTTTTTTTTTTTTAAAAACGTAGCCCCACACTAGGATTTATTCCTGTGTCGTGGGTGCGTTTACGAACATGAAAACTCACAAACAAATACCCAGACCGGAACAAATAATTGTGGATCACACAAAGATTTGTCCCGTGCGGGAATCGAACCCGCGACTATTCGACACAGTGGGCGGAGCAGCTCAAGCTCTTAACCACTGCGCTAAATCGTCCGTCGAGTTATGTGATAGACATGCCCCTAAACATGTGCACACATCGTGATTAAGTTAGCAGTTAATTTATTACAATAGAAAGCAGATCCTTGGCATACCCAACAGACAATGGTCGACTTACAAATGGGACGGACTTAATAGATGTAAGATCGAAATTTGTGAAAAAAGTATCAGTGACCCACTTTAGAGTACACCCACTTTTCGCCGACGATGTTAGGCCCCATGTAATAGGGAGCGAGCCTATTGCCATATACCGGGCACAATTCCAGACTCCGGACTCATAGAAGGAATTTTACGTCAGAAAAACTACATTTGTCCGTCCCAGGATTGGAACCCAGGACCTCGTGATCACAAAGCTATGCGCTTTGCCACTAGACCAACAATGCAGTATCAGAAACCTTTGAGATAATTGATTGTATTATACTCGTAGTTATAATAGCTCCTAGTGCTGTGAGCCGGCGCTCGTAGCCCAGTGCGACCGCGGTGTTCTTAACAATAACAACGGTTAAATAGTGTTCAGCTATATCGGTCTGAGATGGGCAACGGTTATTGCATTTTTAACCGACTTTAAAAAGGAGGAGGTTCTATGTTCGATTGTAGGTGTGCTTTTTTTTACCGTTATTTCCATCAGTTGGAGACCGATCATGATATTTTTTTTGCTCTGGGTTTAGTAGTTCCAAGGTGGTCCCATTTTAATTTCATTGATATTGGACTTTGAAGATACACCAGGGAACTCCTTAACGACAAACAATAGGAATGTGCAAATTGAGACAATATGGGTGTTACGTCAATCCTATCGGTACCCGACTATAGAACTAAGCACAATGTTAACCGACTTCAAAAAAGGAGGAGGTTCATAATTCGTCTGTATTTTTTTTTGTAATTTCTTTGCTTATAAACTGATTTTGATGATTCTTTTTGCATTAGGTTCAGCATAGCTCCGTGATGGACTAATTTAAATTTTAGCTTTGAAAATACACCAGCAGTTTCCTATACGGCAAACAGCATGAATGTAAAAAATCAGTTATTACGAGTTTTATATCAATCTTGTGTAAGTAGGATAATATAAAGTAGGTATATAAATAATAGTAATAAATTCACTCATCACTTAAAATTGTAAATAAAAAAACTTTTAAAAAAAAAAGGAAACAGACTTCAAAAAGCAAAAAATAAATATTTGAAGTCAGTGCTAAGTAACCGACTGCACCAACCAGCACCAACTTCAAATATTTATTTTTTGCTTTTTGAAGTCGGTTTCCCTTTTTTTTTAAAGGTTTTTTCATATTCGTGCGTCTCTGTGCTTCGGAAAGCACGTCAGGTCGTTGGGCCCGGTAACCACTTAATGCGGTAGTCGTTGGAATTTTTAAGTATTTTGACTATGGGGGTCTGAGGTATCAGTTCATTTTGAGTCTCTTGCCCAAAATAGTTTGGGAATCCCTGATTTACACGAAATAAATAATTTAAGTTTAATACGTTCAAAAAGGCTACCAAAAGTAGACTACGTAATGAAGGATATTAGAAAATTTCGGATTATCTTGACGATTAAAATGGATTTGAGCAGCTCCTTATGCAGCATATGTATAGTAGTGTATAGGAGTAACATATTGTAAAAAAATATATTGTAATAAAAAAAATTATAAACTGAAAGGCCAGTCGAACAAAACAATATAAGTTATAAGACTAGCCTATTGAGTAATTCGCCGGATCTTCTTAGTATGAAGCCGCATTCTGATAAGGCAGTAGATGTAAAAAAATTAGTAATTCCGACGTTTGTAAGTGGTTTTTATTGGTATACTTATAAAAAAATTATTTTGACTGCCTCGGAAGATATACTTTTTTAAAGAGGTGATAACTTCCCCAGTATAGTAGTGTTACTGACGAAACAGGTTCTAAATAAACATGTTATTGTTTTTTTGATATCTTAGATGAAGAAAGAATGACAAAACAGATATACAATGCGAAAGTAGAAGGATGTAGGTACCGGGGAAGACCTAGACTATCTTGCAACGACCAAATAGTCCGGAGTCTTATCTGAAGGACAAGTCAAGTCTCCGTAACCGGCGAGCGTGTATGAAACGAACTATGAGAGTGGAGGAAGCCAGAGAGGTATGTAAGGCAAGAACCTGTTGAAACTCTGTGCTCTATGCCTACCACGCAAGGGATCTGGCGTGATGATATAGATAGATATCTTAGATACAGTAATAAATTGTGTAAAACTTACCTGGACATTTGGTTCTGCTCTTCGAGTTAATCATACTGATGATAGTGTCTCGCTCGTAGATGTGGCCGCACACTGTGTTCTTCACTGGATCAACGATTGGCCTCTTTGTTATTGGATCCAACTGAGAACAGAAAATTTATGATATTATTGATAATTTAGATTGCCTGTGCCCTGCTAAGTACTTAATGGAAGAAATATCACACTTTACTCAAATAATGCCATAAGCACTAATATTTACAGTGTTATAAATCCAATAGATGGGTAAGTATAATCGTGAGCATAAACCTACAGACAAATTGACAAAGTGCAAATGTCAAAACAAAAAAAAATGTTACCAGCTTAAGACGACTAGTACAACTAGACTAGTGTAAGAGGTAACAACTAAATCAATCGACATAAATCATCGACATGCGTAAGAATATTTATTGTATTTATCAAATTAAGGTTGAATTTGCATTCAAACAATAAAGTATAGTAATTTTTTTTTTAGTGTAGTAAATGAATATATTTTGGACATAAATACAGATTTAACTTATGATTTTTAAATACAAATTGTGAAATGAATATTATCGATATTTTTTCCCCTGTTAAGAAACTGTCCCACCGTTGAGCACGGGCCCCCTCTCAAACTGAGAGGGCTTAGGCCATAGTTCACCACGCTGGCCCAGTGCGGGTTGGCGAACTTCACACACCTTCCAGGAACTCTTTCCTTCACCGTTATAGCAAGTGATAATTATTTTTTTAATACGCACATGTTTTCTAAATGACAGAGGTGCGTGCCTGGGTTTGAACCCGAGACCTCGATGAATTATTGATATATTTTGTTATTTTCTACACTTGTTTAAACATTGAAAACTATCATCATCATCATCAATCAGCCTATAGCAGTCCACTGCTGGACATAGGCCTCTCCAAGTGCACGCCACTGGGTACGATCCTCAGCTACTCGCATCCAGTTTAAAAACTAATCAAAAATAAATTTTAGATGCATATGATTAATTTTTATTTTATTTTGTAAATTGCCTATTGCCGACTGCATTTTTTCATAAAAAGTGAAGGATCCTACGACCGTTTTCCTGTAGCTACAACGGTTAATGAAGCTGCCCTTATTGCCCCCTCTCAAAAATCCACCCTGTATATAAATTTCCAGACAAATAGTAATAATTACATCTAATCTTGTTCCTTTGTTACTATCCAATATACTTACATACTAGAATAAACCATACCAAATTACCCTTGTTTTATCTGAAGAGCAAGTCAAGAGTCTCCGTAACCGGCGAGCGTGTATGAGACGAACTATGAGACTAGAGGAAGACAGAGAGGTCTGTCAGGAAAGAACCTGTAGGAACTTTGTACTCTCTGCCTACCAAGGGATCTGGCGTGATGATATAGATACACAGAGATACTTACATATTGGTCTTGTGATTCGGTTATGGCCAAATCTGATTCATCAAGGTTTTCTGAAAGAAGAAATTAAAAAACATGTAACATATGACATAGTATTTACAATGACAATGCATGTTAATTTCTTTTTACACGAAAGGGAGAATTTTTTTTACTTTAAACATACTTTTTAAGAACAAGCAATAAGACTAATGAATATTAAACGTGTATACGAAATTTCGTATCAATGCTGTTGACCAGTCAAGTCTCCGTAACCGGCGAGCGTGTATGAGACGAACTATGAGAGTAGAGGAAGCCAGAGAGGTATGTAAGGAAAGAACCTGTTGGAACTCTGTACTCTCTGCCTACCCCGCAAGGGATCTGGCGTGAGGTTATAGATAGATAGATAGATAGCTGTTGACCATTGAAGAATTCTTTCGTCTGCAGCGAATTCTGGTTGTACAGTCAGGCCATACTTACTATAAAAATGTATTGTCATCGGTACTGAACCAACATGTCAAATTTAAGCCCTGTAGGATAAGAGGAAGTGGTTGACCTCCTGGTACAGGGAGTATTTGAGTCTCCAGGTACGTAAAAGCATCAGGGCAAGCACACCACAAAAGATCTCATCGGGTCGAAGTGCGCTTGCGGTACTATCAGTCCGGAAAGCCAACAACAAGATAAGATTTGATCTAAACTAACAAACACTGAAAGCTGAATAAAAGCTTGTAAAAATTGTTTTTTGTACTTAATTAGATCGGTTTAATGAATATATACTAGAAAATAGCTGGGTCCAGTGGTTAAGAGCTTGACCAGCACCGTCCTCTGGATTGAATAATTGGATCGCGGGTTCAATTCCCGCACGGGACAAATCTTTGTGACCCACAAATGTACATTTCGGTCTTGGTTCAATTTCATGTTATTAAATGCACCCAATGGCACAGATTAAATTCAGTGTGAGCATCTTTTTTTTTAATATTGGAAAACTTTAAAGTCCTTTCAAGACTTTATTTCGCGTAATTTAGTATTTCGTACAGTGAAATCACTAATTTTTGGAACCAATACGGCTCCAAAAATTAATAGTCCCATAGAACAAAGTTACATATCCCAAACAAAATAAAAGGCATTTGCAACTTACATGCCTGTCAACAAAATTATTTATGCCAAATATAAATATAGGATTATTGGACTTTGTTCGTTGGACACTTCCATATCTGCAGCATTGTTTAACGTAAGTGTGTGACATTGTGTAACAAAGGGGAAATAAGTCATAAGTTTTTTCTCATCACATTAAACTACAACTTGGAAAAAAAAAACACCGACTCGCCTATATTCCCCAGAGGGGGTGGCAGAGGTGTACTGAGTACACCCACGTTTCGCCAACGATGTTAGGTCCCATGAAATAGGGGGCGAGCCTATTGCCATATACCGAGCACAATTCCCGACTCCGGACTCATACTGGGAATTTTTCGTTAGAAAAACTACATTTGTCCAACCTAGGATTTGAACCCAGGACCTCGTGAACACAAAGCGATGCGCTTTGCCGCCATACCAACGAGGCAGTCAAAAATTTGAAATTTTTTTAAAATATCCTACTAATATTAAAAATGTAAATGTTTGTATGTTTAGATGTTTGTCACTCAATCAAGCAAAAACGGCTGAAGGGATTGGGATGAAATTTGGCACACAGATAGTTTATTACCTGGATTAACGAATAGGATACCTATCCTAGAAAAATGTTAGGTTCCTGTCTAAAGTCAACGCGAACGTAGTCGCGGGTAGAAACTAGTACAAAATAATTTTGGAAGTAAAATAGCTATGAGAGTGGAGGAAGACAGAGAGGTGGAGGTAAGGAAAGGACCTGTTGGAACTCTGTACTATCTGCCTATCCCGCAAGGGATCTGGCGTGATGATTTAAATAGAAAATAGCAAAATGTGACAAAACTTTCTTACGTCTGGCCGCCTGCAGTCCCTTGTCATATCTCTTCTTGAACTCCAGCATGTACGGGTGGTTGTCTACCCGCAACCTCCGTCCCGCCAAGCTGCTTAAGTGTGACTTGAACCTCTCTTCAAGAGTATCCACATTAGTTGAATCAGTTTCATTCTGTAAAAGACAATTTTACTAATTAATAACTCATTTTTATTTATTTACTTTATTTTTATAAATATATCGACTGCCGCGTTGGTCTAGTGGCAAAGCGCATCGCTTTGTGATCACAAGGTCCTGGGTTCAAATCCTAGGTCAGACAAATGTAGTTTATCTAAGAAAAATTCCCAGTATGAGTCCCGAGTCTGGAATTGTGCCTGGTATATGGCAATAGGCTCGCCCCCTATTACATGGGACCTAACATCGTGGCCGAAATGTGGGTGCACTCAGTACACCTCTGCCACCCCCGCTGGGGGAATAAGGCGTGACGGTGTTTATTCTTATATTTAACTACTTTTTTATCGTAGCGAAAACCATTTATGGGTACCCCTTCGTGTTCGGGCAATATGCAGGGGTTATAATGGAGTCCTTGATCCATCAACTCTTAGAGCAATAGCCTCAGCCGTCATCATTGAACCAAGTGGTCTAAAATCTCTGTGGTGACACAACCTATGCTGCATAGTATTGGGGTTAAGGGAGTCGACGTTAGGCACGCATCCTCAACTCCGACGCGACCTGCCCTGTTCTTGCCTACCCTGAGAGCGTGTAAAGAGCGCGTCCTAGATATTTAACTACTATGGACCAATGACTAACTTACCATGAACAAATGGATTGTGTCTTATTTAAGGGGCAAGTCAAGATTCTCCTTAACCGGCGAGCATGTATGAGACAGACTATGAAAGTAGACGAAGCGAGAGAGGTATGTAAGGAAGGAAACTATTGGAACTCTGTACGCTATCTGTCTATCTATCCTATATACATCAGTTCTCTAGGGGTAGACAAAAATTCAACAAGTTCTTTCCTTACAGACCTCTCTCACTTTCTCCAAAATGTTGTTGGATATATGTGATTTTCATATTTGTTTGTTGAAGTTCATGTTGTTGGTTTACAACCATATCACGGGAACTGTTCCAAGCGTGTAATTGTTTCTTTTTAAAGAAAGGAACTGAGAAATTTGACCTAAGTATATGAGAAAAAACTAAGAGTGCACGAGACAGTCTACTTGGACTATGAGTGTTCTTGTGGGTTATCACTTTGCTTCATGCCTCTGCCTATTGAAAGATACTGTTACATTTTTAATATATTATGGCACTGTGCAACCCCAGTGTTCCTACAGAACACTAATGTTAAGCAGCATTCGACTCGGTCGGTTGGCGCCATTTGAGGGTATTTGTGCTTCGGAAGGCACGTTAAGCCTTTGGTCCCGGTTACCACTTAATGTGGTAGTCGTTAATCCGAGTTGGAAGCTTTATAAGCGGCTTGATAAGTTCCAATAGCAGATGGCCGCAAACCTGCCGCCACCAATTCGCACTGGGTCTGCGTGGTGGAGTATGACCTAATCTCTCTCACCTTGATTTGTGGGAGAAGGCCTTTGCCCAGCATTAGGACAGTATAGGCTGATATTACGAGTATATTATTACACAACATAACAAAAACATAATATTTTTCCAAAATAAAAACATAACCTCAATTCCACTCACCTTTGCCCTCTCCAAAGCCTCTATAGAAACATCTTGTTGGGCTTCTAATGTGCAATATTGTTGTACGCACAGCTTTAATTTGTTGAACTCTGTTTCCTTTTCGTCATCTAAGTATTTGGAGATGTTATCCGTACACAGATACAAACTTGTTATACATTGTTTTCGTAACTCTGCTAAATCGGAATCCGCCATGATAATAAAGCAAGAAGTCTTACTTATGTTTTCTGTGCTAGTTTGCAGTAAAACACGACGCCGAAAACAAGAAATAAACACTAACAATTCGCGCTTCACACAATTTTCAAACAGTTTTCGTTTACAACAAACAACAATTAACATAGACCATACATAGACTATAGAGCACAGAGTACATTGGACTATAGAGTAACTTTTTAGGGTCATTAATAATTATATGCATGTCGATTAAATATCGATTCTAAATTAAATGAGTTTTTCAAATCAAAAATCCAATTTATGAAATCAATCTCCAAAACTGAATAGATTCAGTGAATCAAGTTTATTGCTCTGCTATATCTATGAGGACATCATTAATCAATACTAACTTGACAACTTGTCTGCTGTGGGTGTTTCTGAATAGTTTTATCAATAAATATATGTTGCTGAGATAGTATGTTGTATAAGTAGTTTATTCCACTGAAATCACTGCGTATAGGCTATATTAAGTGCTGAATGTTATTGTCTGAAAAAACATTCGTCACGCTTTTATATTTCAACGGGGGTGGTAGTAATTTTATTTTGTACATCACATCTTGCCGACAATGTTAGCAAACTCATTAAATTGACTTCAAATCGATTAACCAAAAATCGATCCTGGTGCATTCCAATCGAAGTGGTCCAAACATTTTTTTTACGAATGGACATGCCTAAAATACACTACCTAGACTGCATGGATATATAACAATGGATTAAGCACTCTGCGAAAAAACGTAATGACAAGGATACTCTTAGTACCCTACGTCTCTTTCTAAGTAGGGTGACCAAACATTGGTGCACATATATTTCTCGGACACTGTTTATTGCCGTCATTCTTTTTCTACGCATATGCCACATCTTAAATGAGTAGTAGTCAAAGTGTTTGATTAAATTTTCTGAGAGACTGTACATTTTTCAAAATCTGTTAATTCAGCTCCAAATATGGCCAAAATTAAGGACAGTCTCCTAGGGCTGTTTTTCTGTATCTACAACGGTTGAGATAGCTGCCCTTACTGTCCCATCCTAGGATTAAGAAGAAAAGAAGAAGTCTTCGTCTCAGACGAATTGAGAACCTTGTTCGTTTTGAACTCGGTAATAAATGGTTAACAGCGTATTTAAACCATGTCATAAATAGGAATAGCCCGTATTAGTTCTACCTTATGGTCACCGTACTGCATCGTAACACCGTCCGAGCGTGACACCGGGCTCCAGGTTATTGCTCTCATTAATCATGGGTTTAACCTTTAGACTCGGAGTCGGCTCGTCGGATATTTTTGGCTTGATTGAATTAGATTTTTGGATTAAAAATGATAATTTTTACTTGAAATAAAAGGTAAACGGCTGTATGATATTGACGTGTTTTATTGACGCGCATTTTAAAAAAAGTTTGCACCCTAGCACTATTAACATTATTAGCTCAAACAAAAACAACCAGAAAATCTCAAAAAAAATACCCTGTTTTCACGTAAACAAATATTTTTAGGAAAATTTTCATAACACAGACAAATGGTTTAATACACTTTCTAATCATAAATAACTAATAAATAAGCATGCGTATCTAATTTTAGGTCATCTTAACAAATAAACATCTAAAAATACCTCGTAAGCTACCAAAAAACTTGCCTGGATTTCTTGTTTAGATAGGCCGACATCTAGGCAAAACTTTTTACAATAATATAAAGGCTTCCAAGTTAATTTTTAGCAAAAATAAAAATAATCCATTCTATTTTACTATTATAGACATAAATAGACAGACAAACGTGACTTCCCGAAGATAAGATTACTCTTTCTGTTGAGAATCTCAAACTAAATACTTTTTATCACTCACACTTTTCACGGGCTTGTAGCATTTTATACACAAAACTATTACTAGCAAGTTCCTTTAATAATTCTAATAAGATTTATTCATCAATTGGAATGATGAATTGGTTTATTTATACGCGCGACACCTGAGACGCCACATAGCGGGAACGCGCGTCTGATGGACGTTTACGTTATCCAATCACGTAATCACAAACACAGACTACGAACTATTAAACATCAACAGAACGTACATTTTATCCGCTACATTTCGTTAGGACATTGTCTATGGCTACAATTTAGTGTTGGCCCACAATAAATCGAAAACGCAATCGACTACCGCAACGCATGAATCCATACGTTCCCGATTCTAAGGGTTTGCTTTAGCAATATTTTGACAGTACTTAATCCATTGTAATATATCCATGCCACACTGTGTTCCACCACAGAGCATATAAAGGCTTAAATATCGATCCCGGAGGAATTAAAATAATAGACAATCAGAATACCTACAATGTTTTATTTATTATGAAAAGGAATATGATTATAGATGACATAAAACTATTTTTAAAACAGTATAGTATAATATTTTTTAAAATAATATATTATATAATACAAATAAATTATTATAGGACCAAAAAGCGGACCACGGAACATTTAGTAGATGTTCCCTGACATCTATTTAGAATACAGTAGAATAAATGCCTCTTTCATATCTATAATGTTTCGTAACTGACTACGCAATAGGAATCTTTATTACATTCGTTCATTACTAATTATTAAATAAGAAAATTCAATCCATTCACATAACTGTTCTTCGTTACCAGCTATAAAAAAGGGAAACTCTCCGACTGTCATAAAGTGACATTTCGCTTGATGACAGCGTTACTTCCGATTTTGGTCGCAGGCAAAAAGATCCTTGTAAGACTTTAAATAATGACATTTTACAAAGAAAAGTCACGTGGTTAGAACAATGCGCTATTGATTGCGCCATGAGAATAAAAATGAAACACTTGCCACGGACGGCTTAGTCCAGTGATTTACAGCTTAAGCCGTTGGACCCACTGGAGTTCGCCGACTTCAGTAGTGGCGGGTGCGGTCTCCGCACGCAACTGTGTGACCCACAAATATTTAATTATTTGTGTCGGCCTGGGTGCATTGTGAAATACACCGTTACACCTATATTCCCCAAGCGGGGGTGGCAGAGGTGTAATGAGTACACCCACGTTTCGCCGACGATGTTAGGTCCCATGTAATACGGGGCGAGCCTATTGCCATATATCGGGCACAATTCCAGACTCCGGACTCGTACTGGGAAGTTTTCGTTAGAAAAGCTACACTTGTCCGACCTAAGATTTGAACCCAGGACCTCGTGATCACAAAGCGATGCGCTTTGCCACTAGACCAACGGGGTTCAAATCCTAGGTCGGACAAGTGTAGTTTTTCTAACCAAACACTTCCCAGTATGAGTCCAGAGTCTCGAATTGTGCCCGGTATATGGCAATAGGCTCGCCCCCTATTACATGGGACCTAACATCGTCGGCAAAACGTGGGTGTACTCAGTACACCTCTGCCACCTCCGCTTGGGGAATATAGGCGTGACGGTGTTTTGAGAAAGGCTTGGCTAAGTTACGAAAGTGGAACAAAAGTGAATATCGTGTGTAGTGCTCTTATACAGTAACTCCAACATGGCCGAGCGCCGCTGACAGCTGTTTAAGGTGCATGCGCATATCTGCCTGTGAAATTCCTCGGCGCGTTTCGATAACTTTGAACGCGTTCAGATACTCTAGTTCTGTGAACTGGGCGCCTCTCTCTCGCACTGATGTTATTATCTCCTAGAAGGAAGAAGGACGCGTGTGAATTATATTGAAAAATGGTTCGATAGGTGAATTTATTGGCTGTTGGATATCAGAAGTCAGTGTCGGGACTTTAAAATGGTAGTCGGTCATGCAAATTCATATCGTTTTTGCACATTTTTCATCGAACATGTTCTGGTAACCATGGTAACGGCTGGACGAGAAAATGCTACGCAATTGAGTATTTCCAGAGACAAAGATTTTATGTTTGTTTCATGTCCATATATTACGTCATTGACTGAAATGTGCGGGAGATGCCACACAGCTCCGCCACGCTCGGCGCGAAGGCTAACGTCACGACCCGCCACCGTCGTGCCCGACACGATTACAAATAAAGTACGGGGGAAGCGAGACGCCAATACGCGTGCGAGCGGGACGCTAAGTGTGGCGTCTCTCGTACATTTCAGTATATTACAACTCCCCAAGCCACGCCACCTTCGCGCTGCTCGGCTATGTGGCGAAACCTTTAACGGTACCAGCCCTCCCGCAGTGTGTGTGTGTGTGAGTGTGAATGATCTACGCTGTTGGCCGCGGGGCCTTTACAGCTTCACCGGACAAGAGGGCGAGCGTGCAACCACTACGTTTGAGCCAGAAAGGCAAGGGGGCAACTAGCTCAAGGGCGCCTCAAGGAGGAACGGCCTCTGCTTGGGCAGTCGCTATGGGGGAGGGCGTATACTAGGTGTCTCGCCGTGGTGCTCTGCACCGGCCGGCGGGCAAGGGTAGTTGTCTGATCCTGTTTGCGGTATCTGTATCCGAAAGAAGGGATGTAAGGGCATCGGGAGGGTCGGTGAGATCATGCCGCGGATGGCGGTAGCGGTTAAAAGGAGGGGAGTTGGGTTCGTAGTCGGCGGCGGATACGATTAGCGGATTACTATGATTGGACGCGTTCGCAAAATATCGGGTTGTCGCCTTTTTAATAAAGGCGCGAATAGGTTCGAGACCGAGATCGGGATGGCCCTCCCGCAGTGTAACGTATGCGTCGCACTGCCGACCGCTAGTCTAGCGCTTCCCGAGCACTTCGTCGGCTATGTGGCCAAGGTCTTCGCTACACGGACATACCTTCGGCGCTACATAATGTTACCTCGGGCGTGCAGGCGAGCAGGTGCAGGTAGGCGTGAGCGCGCTGCAGGCCGTGGTGTGGCAGCTGCAGCGCGGCCAGGCAGTGACGTAGCGCCGCCAGTCTCCCCGCGCCCCCCGCACCGGCCCCCGCCTCCCCCTGCCAGCGCCACACCACCCCCGCAGACATCATCTCGCCGATGCCGTTCATTATGTACTGGATATCAAATTATAAAATGTGTAAATACTAAATCGAACAATTGAAAATAAACTTTAAGCCCTTTGGCATACGGCTTATATTGGTCATCACATAGCGGACGGGTCGCGACGACCGACGATCGACGAGCGCCGGCCGTCAAACAACACAATGCTAGCGTCTCGCTCGCACCGATATCGGCGTCTCGTTCCCGGCATGCTTTGTTTGTAATAATTCCGAACGCTACGACGTTACGTCAATTGGGTTTTTAAAAAGAAATTAGTTTGTAATAAATGGGCAGATTACATATACCTTTTCTAACAACACTATTTTTAGTTTTTTTCGCTCTAATTAATAAGTTATACTAAATTAAAAATAAATTTTTGAACCCAGTACCGAAAACACGCCGATAGTTCCCAAACAAACCCGAGAGCGTGTGACGTCACAATTATAATACTTAATTACTACTCACCGTAGCACACATCTGATACAGTGTTATGACTTTAAATCAATCAAATCTTGTTATTATCGTCAATATATTAAAGTTCTACGTATGTCCTATCATGGAACGTACACGGCAGTGTCATCCGGAGTTCCGGAAAACGAGCGACCCTGCCAGGGTGTTGGGATTATCCTCTCCGATCGTCAGACACAATGTATGAATAGGTATGAGTGTGTGAGACCCAGACTCCTCTGGATTCGCTTAAAAATTGGGCTCAAACGCATATCACGCATACGCCATAAGCAGTGTCTAACGTTGTAAAGCGCTTCGAGAAGCTGCGCGTTAATAATGTTTGGATAAAATAATTCATCAACAATTCCAAAATAAAACTGATTTAATTCCAGCTAAAAAGAAAATATAAAAAAAATAAAATGGTATAATCGTGCGTGTTCCTTGATGTTCGCTAATTTACTAATGGAATGAAGTTAACTATGGAAGTTTCGGCGGGAAGTCAAAGAGGGATGTTGTCAATTTGTTTTAATTTACAAAACTCGTGTTATTTTGAATAATGATGTGTAATATTGCTGGAATATTAACCATTATGTATTCTTATACGTGCATGAGTGAAGGTAATTGTAACAAAATGATAAAATGTGCCTTTTCGATTTCCCTCGAAATAGTCGTCGCAATTGGTAGTATCAATCGCTTTACAATCCAGGGTGGGGTACTTCATCAATTTGATTATCATCGTTGACATCAAGTTCATCGGTGAGTACAATTGACGGACGATTTAGTGCAGTGGTTAAGAGCTTAAGCCGCTCCGCCCACTGTGTTTATTAGTCGCGGGTTCGATTCCCGCATGGGACAATCTTTGTGTGATCCACAATTATTTGCTCCGGTCTGGGTATTTGTGTGTGAATTTTCATGTTTGTAAAAGCACCCACGACACAGGAATAAATACTAGTGTGGGACAACTTTTTTTTTTTTTAAAAATTATATTGAAACACGATTATGCATCTCACTGGACACTGGCAAAATACACCTAAAACTAGTGTGAAGCCATAACTTGAAGAAGAAGAAGTAAACTACGGAATAGTAATGGAGTCTGAAGTCTCGCGAAGTCACCACCGACAATATAGTTGCAAAGACACCGTGTTTATGTCGAAATAGGTTAACTTAACTCTCCTGTTTTTTCTTTAGTTTTTCGTATTTTCACGTTGTCGGGATAGATAGTTATACTTCCGAGACATTTTTTTCTTAAAGATCACTACCGCTTTCAGTTCGTCTTATATACGTTCGCCGGTTATAGAGGTAGACTATTTTTTTTTTCACAACATACACATTCACACCTTAACCTGGGGTATTTTTCTATTGTTTGAACAATAAATTGAAATTTCATTTGCAATTTATTGTTATTAATAAATGAATGTCGCTGAAGGACTCCGGAATAACAAAGACTTTTGGTCGTCAAACGCCTCAGTCCCTTTCGTGATCACGGATGCTGTAAAGCACACGATACGTCGGGCATTATAGTACCACAAATAAGCCGCGACGAAATCCGAAATATTTTATATGCAACTTATTTTTATTTACAATTCATACTTGCCCAACTTTGAACAAGCTGCTGCACGTATGAATTTATACGTTTCCGAGTCAAGAGGTTTCAAAATGATAATTGTAATGTGGGTAGTCACCGCTAGCCTGTGCGGCGCCAGCACGTGCGCGGCTCGCTCGTGGAAGGCCAGCAGCGCGCGCGCCAGCTGCGCGGCGCCGCCGCACTGCTCCCGCGAGGCCTCCGCCCCGCCCTCGCCCTCCCGCTCCTCTTGCCCCAGGTAGTGGAAGCACTCGATACGCATCTGATTAACACGAATAAGGAAAAGCCTTATTTTTAACCGACTTCAAAAAGGAAGAGGTTCTATATTCGGTTGTAAGTGTGCTATTTTTTTTATGTATGTTCAGCGATATTTCCGTCAATTGTTGTCCGATTTTGATAATTCTTTTTGCATTGGGATCAGTATAGCTCCAAGGTGGTCCCATTTTAATTTCATTGGCATTGGACCCTGGACTTAAAAGATACATCAGGGAACTCCTTAACGGCGAACAGCATGAATGTATAGATTCCGTTATTATATTAATCCTGTAGGTACCTTACTGTAAAACTCAGCAAAATAATATAATATCGGTATATAAATATTAGTAAATAATTCACTCGTCACTTAAAATTGTAAAATAAATTTCGTTTTAAAAAAAGGCAATCCGACTTCAAAAATCAAAAAATAAATATTTGAAGTCGGTACTGGTTGGTGCAATCGGTTACTTGGTACCGACTTCAAATATTTATTACGGTTACCTTTTTTTATATTATATACGGTTTACCTTTTTTTTCACCTCAACATTTTTTCAGAAAATGTCCACAACTCAAATTAGCAACAAAAAGTAGTTACATAACTATCGTATTTCTCTATAGTCCGTTCAATCGGACTATGAAAATTAGTCATTCCTCAAGGTCCGATGAATGAGACCGATAGGAAAAAAGATCACGGGGTCCTATCGAGACTATGCAGTCAGACCACGTGGTCACAGGAAGAAATAATGTAATCGCTCTTTTGCTCCCGTGAGCAGTTGCGTGTTTAACGTTACACCTTTAACGTTACACCTTTAACGTTACACCTTTCTAATTATTTGTAAAACTTTATGTGAAAACTAGAAATTGAATTTTCGTTACACCCTACACCCGTATATCTTACTGTAAGCATTCAAAATAGCGAAATAAAATAGATATTTTGTATGTACAATTATATCGGATTAAGTCACAGGATGTATATACTTAAATATGGTGATATTTACCTCAAGATGCAAGAACAGCAGACACTTATGCGATATCTCGTCGAATATCATGGCGGACGCCAGCACATCTGCCAGGAACTTGTCCGCGAGCTTCACCGCGCCGCCTGAGCTCACCATAGAGGGGAGGCTCTTGATGTTCGCACTCAACCAGTCCTGTGAGAGGAAACCATATTATTTAAAACACACACAAACATTCACGCACACAGACATACACGCGCATGCTTGGACAGACGCACGAACGTACAGCCGCACGCTCGCATCGCCGCAAATATATATCTTCAGCAGGCGAATTATTTTATGTGTTACATTGTGACTCCACTTGTTAGGCACATGCCCACCCGGACATACTTGGAACCAGATCTATGAAGAGATCGCTATAATAAATTAATATATTCGCACCGATTTCGCACCCTATTTACAAAGTGGCGCATTGATTGGCGGCTCATTGAACATTGGCGGCGACAACGTGACTGGTCTAATACGCATGTTTAATGCTCATACCAGAAAATAATAATGCACAGAAGTCAAGCTACATAGAACGCGCGCTCCAAAAACGCATACATAGACATCGCTCACGGACACGATATCTCGGCACGGTTAAGAACAGTGCGGACGTGAGTGCCGTCCGCTTCAGACACGCGTCTTGTGATGTTTTTTGTGCAGAGATGAAGCAACAAAAAAGGTTTATTATAACTGTTCAGTTGATAGATGTTTAAATTTTACTTTAAACGGTGAATTGTCGTTTTTTAAGCTACCCGTTGTATCAGAGAGGTAAGTAGGTATTTGCTTGTATTTTAATGTAACACAGAACAGTAGGTGAGCAAGCGCCGCCCACCGGCCCCGCGCCGAAAAAGCGAACATGAGTTTGTTCACTAAACCTTTTCGAAATTTTAAGATAAAGTTATATCTTCCTGTTTTATTCTTAACATTCAATCAAACAACTAGATACGAGTGCCACTACCACCATAGTTTTTTCGCATAAGCCAGAGTTGATAATCCTACCGCGACCGTCGAGCGTAGGCATGAAAAGTGAGGTACATACATGAGCTTGACTTCTGTACATTATAATTTTGTGCTCATACACAATAATCTATAACCGTTTTGTATCTGTAGATATAACTTACCATCGTCTCGCAAAGTACAGCTAGGTCAGCCAAAGCGTTGATATCGGAGATAATCTCTTTACGAGTAACTGCTCCGTCTCCTAAACTAGAACCGAGGATTTCGGCTTCACGTTCATAAGCTTGCTTTAGTTCCTGTTGACCAAAAATATTAATATTCTTTAGCTACAACCTTTTTTATTTTTTCTTAAATTGATACAGTTTATAATAATATCTTATTTCAATGTTAATTTTGAAACAGATTAAAATAAAAATATATAACTACACGGAACCACCACAATCACATTAACATAAAACTAGTATTTAGAATTAATACGGATTAATTTTATGTTGTAACTGTGGAGTTTTGAGAGAATGATACATTTTGTTGAAAAAAAATGTTGGGTAGGAACTAGAACGAACAGCGAATCTCAAATATTTAAATCCATTAATATTTTTTTTTTACAAATGTCGTTAATCATTTTAAATGCATATTTCAGAAGCAGTGATAGCCTAGTGTAAGACCGTTGGACTGTAAAGTCAGAGGTCTCGGGTTCAAACCCAGGCACGCACCTCTGTCTTTTTGAAAATACGTGCATATTAAAAATTAACTATCGTTTGAGATGAGGCCCGTGCCCAACAGTGGGACAATTTTATAACTGGGCTTATATTATTTATCTGGATTGAAGGAAATAATAGATTCAATGCCGGAATTTGACGGACGATTTAGTGCAGTGGTTAAGAGCTTAAGCCGCTCCGCCCACTGTGTCTAATAGTCGCGGGTTCGATTCCCACACGGGACAAGTCTTTGTGTAACCCACAATTATTTGTTCCAGTCTGGGTATTTGCGTATGTGAATTTTCATGTTTGGAAACGCACCCACGCTACAGGAATAAATCTTAGATTGGGGCTATGTGTTTTAAAAAAAAAATGCAAAACGTAAAGTGAGGGAAAGGATTTTCAGCCATTTATGTCGCTGACCGTACAATACGAAATACAATTTAAGCTATAAACAATACGGCCAGGTACTAGGGTCAGACAAAGTTAGGTAACATATTGGAGTTATCGATTTGGATCACAATTCTTTTCTACACTCTATATCGAACGAGAAAAATGAAGTATATTAGTTTAGAAGCGTTCCTACCTCAGCGCTCTGCTTAGTCTCAACGGCATCGGGGTCGGTAGCGGCTCTCCAGTTGGGGAGCGACTGAAGGAAGCGCACTATATCGTCGTCGGCGAGCCAGCGCTGCGCCCGCGGCGGGCCGTGCGGCGGCGCGGGCGCCAGGCGCGCGTGCGCGGCGCGGCAGTGCGCGCCCAGCGCCGCCAGCGCGCCCGTGCCCGCGCGCAGCGCCGCCGCGCCGCCGCACGCGCCGCAGCGCCGCGCCGCTAGTGCGGTGCTCTCCACCGCGCGCCACCCCACACCGCAGCATGTGAATATTACGCGGTGGCGGTCGCTGCGATATCAACGACGTCAATATAAATCTACCGCTAAATTTTAGCTTTCGCCACGTAGCATGGCGGGGGCGCGACGGTTGCGTGACCTGGGGAGCTGTCTATTTATATCTATATCGTCCCGCCAGATTCTTTGCGTCATAGGCAGAGATTATAGAGTTCCACCAGGTTTTTTCCCCGTGTACCCCTCTGGCTACCTCCACTCTCAAATCGAACACGTTCCCTCCGCTGAGGAGTTGTAAAGTACTGAAATGTTTAGGAGACGTCGCCCTGCCCCGCCACGCTCGGTGCGATGGCAAACGTCGCGTCCCGCCGCCGTCGCGCCACCGGAGACAGCACGGCGGGAACGAGACGCCAATACGCGAGCGAACGGGACAATCATGTTTTGTTTGATGCTCCTAATTAACAGTCACATTCACGATGAGACTGGAACGCGACGAACTCGATGCGAAGCACGGCAGGAGCGAGATGCCAATACGTGTGCGAGCGGGACGCAAGTATGTATTATTGTTTAAATTTTAGACGTTGACAGCGACATGACGGTCGCCCGTTGTCTGTCGTGTGACGTGCGCTCCGTCGGCTTTGTGACGAAACCCCTAATGTGCCCCGGCACCTCTTCATCCATACCCCTAATATACACTTATCTCACTTGCGCGAAACAAGACATAGTTATGAAATTATCTAGTGCGAGAATGTAAGCAAGTCTTAGCAAGCAGCGATCTTATACATCGGTTCAAAAGGTTGCGATTATCTAACAATAGATACCGCTGAACTTAAAACGACGATCCGTCATATATCTAGTACGCGATATAAAAGTTCACACGACGCATAATATTTATGCAAACCCTTTTAACGACTCCCGTGGAAGTGGCATGCCCCACCAGTCACAACACCCGTCTGACTTGGTGATCTTCTTTTAGTCAAATTCTGCCACAACATACCTGCCACATATCTAACCTTCAAATGCCCATACAGCTCATTTTCATACCAACTTCTCTATACACTACTGCGGAATATGCTGAATGTAAGTTTCTTTACAACATGGACTAGATATAGATCTTCAAACAACACTTGTTTCACTTTACGTCTTGAAGTCTCTCCACATCAAATTATTTATCCATTAAATGATACTTTTATTTGTAAAAACACATCGCTCGTAGAACTGACGGCCGTTGGGGCAGAAAGGTTCTCGAGTGGCGCCCTCGTAGCGGAAGACGTGGGGTGGGCAGGCCCCCCACAAGGTGGAGCGATGACCTGGTGAAGGTCGCGGGTAGAAGCTGGATGCGTACAGCACAAAGCCGGTCGTTGTGGCGATCTTTGGGGGAGGCCTTTGTCCTGCAGTGGACGTCTTTCAGCTGATGATGATTTGTAAAATATTGGTTTTATTTTTTTACTACGTTCGTCATGCTCCTTCTGATGCGCTATCCGTACATTACACTTACACGTACACTTTTTGTAATTTCTTCACGATGACTCAAAAGTACTTAATAAATCAGTCTATACATCTGGGCATGGGCCTTCTCACACAAATCTAGGTAAGAGAGATTAGGTCATACTCCACGCGGATCCAGTACGGATTAGTAGAGAGAGGTACGACTTGGCTTAACATCTCCGACAATATGTAGTAACCGGGATGGTTTAACGCTTCTTTCAAATCACGGTCAGTACTTACCCAGATTTGATATTAGTAGCCGGCGGCGGTCCTCTCTCCCGCCAAGCATTGGCTGCACGCATCACCTCTTCGATAGTCGCACGCGCAGTCGACGCGAGCCGTTCACTCTCGCCGGACCGAACGTAGTCCGTTATGAACGCTCGGAGAGAACACTCCCCACCGCTGAATGAAGAAATACTATTATTGGAGTCAAATTTGCGAGCTTAATAATAGCACATAACTTGCGTCAGAGGGCCATAGTTTCGGCCTTATTTCCACTTTTGATCAGGTGAGATACTTTTTTTTTAAATAACAATAGTATTTATTTCGTCGCAAAAAATATTCACTATTACAATATTTTAAAAATCAACTTGCTAATGTTAGCCATACAGTGCTATTAAAATAAATAAAATAATTTATTTTAAATAAAATACATAATAATAAATATTTATTTTCAACAAAAGTAATAAATTGAAAAAACACAATTTATGGATATATATCAATATGGATCAATCGCTGACCAGTCTTCAATAAAGAAAACCTACAATATTAACCAATATCAATTTTAGTTGAAGTGAAAGTAAAGGAAAGATGGCAGGTGAAATAAAGTTGTGACAAAGTGGTGGCCTATTATAACTGGACGAAGACCCAAAGACAGACAATTAGCTAGATGGAGCAATAACATAGTGAAGGGGCCAGCAAAAGGTAAAATAGACTAGTACAAGCCCGGAACGAATGACGTGATAGAAGAGAGGCCTACACTACGCAGTGAAAAGATACAGACTGATTGATGATGATGAAAATTTCCACAGTATGTTTGCCGGAACATGTGTAATTGGAAGGCTGACGGATGTGGGACATTAAACAACTGACCTAATAACAAAAGGCTTTGGAGATATACTCTGCACGTTTACGTATGTGAATCATAAGACGAGTGACTTAGTCATGGGTTAGGTTAGGTTAGGAGAAACTATTGGAGGACTTGCGAATGTGGACCATTACAACCTTGTGACAGTCTGGGTTACCAGCAGGGTTGTAGACGTGCAAAATTTAAGAATTGACTTAGTAAAAGGCTGGGTGATACTACCGAAGGGCTTGCGGATGTGCGAAATTCGACAACGGACTTAGGTAAACTAGGTGCATTGTTAACAGGGACACTTACTAGTAATGAACTTGGGTGACTGCCTGCGAGTCTGAGGGTACTAAAAGATTAAGTAATTCACCAGGTTACAGGCTGACCTAGCAACAGGCTCGATGTCGGCGCAGAGCGCGTGCAGCGCGGGCAGCACGGCGTGCAGGTGCGCGGGGTTGGGCCGGCACACCAGCGGGTAGCCGTGCCGCCGCGCCGCCAGGCTGGGGGGCGGCGCCGGCGGGCCTGCCGGCACAGGGATCAGGTTAGGCATCATTTATAACACTGTACTATACGGTCCCGCAGCGCTGCGAACGAAAACACCACGCCCCGCGTGGCTACGAGCGTGAACGCCGCGGTCCCGCGGGGCTGCGAGGTAGGACACCGCGGTGCCGAATGACTACGAGTGTGAATACCGCGACTCCGTATAACTACAAGCGATAACACCGAGATCCCGTAGTGCTACGAGCAATAACGCCGCGGTCCTCCAGAGCTACGAATGATAATACCGCGGTCCCGCAGAGCTACGAACGATAGCACCGCGATCCCGTATGGCCAAGAGCGAGAACACTGTGATCCCGCATGACTAAAGCGTGAACACCGCGGCCCCGCAGGGCTACGAGCGAGAACACCGTGGACCCGCATGGCTACCAAAGAGAACGATCCCGCATGACTACGAGCGTGAACACTGCGGTTCCCCATGGCTACAAGCGAGAACACCGCGATCCCCCATGGCTACAAGCGAGAATACCGCGGTCTCCCATGGTTACAAGCAAGAATACCGCGGCCCCCATAGTGACAAGCGAGAACACCGCGGTCCCTTATGGCTAGAAGCCAGATCACTGCGATCCCGCATGACTGTTCCGTGGTCCCGGTGACATCGGTCGTAGTCATGCGGGATGACTGCGAGCAAGAAACTACCTTCAGGGTTATGAGCGAGAACAACACAGTTGGGCATGGCTACGAGCAACGCTAAATTAGGCAGTACAATTTTAGATAGTTATCAACGACACGACCGTGGAAAGCAGGAAGGCAGCGCTGGCGTAAGCAGCGTGGTGGCCGGTGGCGAGCAGAATACGAGCGGCAATCGGCAGTCGAGTTTTATTCCTGGCGTACTTAATCATGCCACTACGTTACAACATGGCTGCTCACGATACGCTTCAGAAGAAGACTCAAGGTCACCCAAAGGGTAAGCTATGTTTAGATTTTCCCTGCGTAATTAAATCAAAAACGAACATATTTGCAAGATCAGCAGTCATCGATATAGTGCTAAGAATTATCTTACTTAAGTGGCAGTGGGCGGAGCATATCGGTTGTATAACCAGCAGCGGTTAGGGCAGAAAGGTTTGCAAGAGTGGGCAGAACCCCCACAAGATGACCTTCTAAAGATCGCGGGTAAAAGCGGGAGAAGTTCAACACTAAAGCAGTCCTTGTGGACATCTTAAGGGGAGACCTACGTCCTGCAGTGGAGGTTTTTCAACTAATGACGATTCCTGCTGCCGTCAAAAAGGACAACCGCAGTGTTCTCGCTCGTAGCCAAAGCAAACAAGTTTTCCGCTACTTCCCTTTCCGTCTCACTACCATTACCATATTTTTTTACTGTAACCCATTGTGATTGAGAACGTGTACTTCTAGAATTTTACTTACCATACTATCTTTAAACACTATACAAGAAAACGTAAGTTAAAACGAGCATTCTTATACGTTTCCTTTAACCTGATACCAGCTTTCCCTCTAATTTAAGCTAACCTATGAAAAGGAGAACAACATACCAGCTAAGTTGAACAGTTTAGTTCTCCTCCGCTGCGGCTTCTTCCTGGCGAAGTAGTCAGCTATACGGAGCTCCGAGCCGCCTTCCACGCCGACCGTGCCGCCTGAGCGTTGAGCGGCTAGGTTCACACTCTCAATCTCTAGGTACTCTGTTAGTAAGAGTTGCAGCTGGAAAGGGTAGTTCGAATATAGGCTCTTTCCATGACTCTACTCGGGCGATATTTGGAAGTCTTGTCACTTGCTAATGCCTAGCTATTTTTGTTGGGATACTTTATTTTTAATCAGCGATCAAAAGCTCAGAAAATGGAAGCCTTATGGACAGTCTTATGGAGTCTTATATCAGGTGGCCATCAAATAGCCTCCACCAAACGCACTCGGTCTACGTGGTGTAGTATGATCTCATATTTTTCATCAGGATTTATCAATTAGCCTACACCAATCTAGATTGGGATGCAGTATTCGTTCTTACCACAATTTGTGAGAGAAGACCATTGACGAGCAGGGGATCTAATTAAGTTATTCCTGCTTATAATTGATTTCAAAGCCTAATTTTATGTAATCTGTTACATAGTTTCGACATGAATAACCTATTTCGAGGAATTAGTTAATCAATCTGTCTGTCATGTACTTGAAATTAGTTAAAGTCCCATACATAATACCATAAACCCACGAAGTTGAAATCTTCCATGTGGTTGGCGTATGGATCCTATCACATGAAACTAATACAAAGGGGAGATGGCCGAAACAGATTTTTCTATAGAATGAAATATGTCCCTATTGAACAAATTTCAGTACAATGTACCCAGAAGAATACCCATATATCCCTGCAGTCTGTTTCATACTAAACATTGCACAACCAACTTAGGTCTCGATTCGCCTGTAGTTCGTGTGTCTCGGCTGTATAACGAACTTACCAGAAAAATACCAGAACTCGATGTCCATTTTGATAGTCTCGCTCGTTTTATATCCAAGCTCAAAAAGTTTGATTTGCATAACTACTGATAAATGCACTTTGTTTATTTATATACTGTTACGACCCGAACATACCCCGATATCTTGAAAAGTCTTTATCGGGGGATGTCGATTCTAAAACGCATAACACACCCTTAGGTCCCCTGGTGATCTGACTAGAAAGATCTAGAATCCGCGCTTAAGTGGTGAAACGTCTAGAAGGTTCCACCCCTTCAATTATTGCCGGCATGCGGTCGCGGTATACTAGTACCTATTTGTTCACACACAAATAGGTATGTAATAATAATACCGCTTTGTGGGCCGCGCCGGCTATTGTCCGATGTACTTAGAGGGTTCGCGTCCGTTCTAGAACTTTAAAACAAGTATAAAAGGAACACAGCGCAGGGACGGCACAGTCTCTTCTCGGAAGCGATAGTGACCAAATCAGAGAACAAGCGATCTAAGTGGAATACACCGGCGACTTTAGCAACGATATACGGATACTACGAGTGAATTAGCGACTTGGAAGCAGTATTTGGGTACCAACGAGAGTAGTATTAGAGTATGATTGGTTCGCGTGTGTATTTGCATTCGACGTACTGTTTTGTGTGTACAGCGCCCAATAAGGTACTTCGCACGTTATTCGGCATTGTATTACCCCGATACGTAACAATGCCCTACTGGCTCCCTAATACTTTTCTTGTAACCACTATATTGTATTTTTGTATCTTACGTTAGTGACCCAATAAAAATCTATCTATCTATCCATATCATCACGCCAGATCCCTTGCGGGGTAGGCAGAGAGTACAGGGTTCCAACAGGTTCTTTCCTTACATACCTCTCTGGTTTCCTCCACTCTCATAGTTCGTCTCATACACGCTCGCCGGTTACGGAGACTCTTGAAATTTCCATCAGATAAGACCGGTTTATTTGGTCGTGGTAAGATAGTCTAGGTCTTCCCCGGTACCTACATCCTTCCACTTTCACATTGTATATCTCTTTGTCATTCTTTCATCTGGCATTCTTTCTATATGCCCGAACCAACGGAGCATACCCTTTCTCATCTTTACACCGATACTATTTTTCATACCTACTCGCTTTCTTACTAAGCTGTTGCTAATGCGGTCGGTCAGCTTCACTCCGCACATCTTCCGCAGAGCTCGCATTTCTACCGCATTTATCCTACTTTCATTCTCCTTCTTACATACCCAGCTCTCGCTACCATATAACAGCGTTGGGACAAGAACTCCGTTATGTGTGGCCAGCTGCGCCTTATGGCCTAAGTGCCGGCTCCCAAATAGGTTTTCCATCGCACAATTCACCTTGTTACCTGCACCCACTCTTCTCTCTCTGTCAGCGGTATATTTCCAATCCCTACTGAATAAAAATAAAAATATATAAATGTCATTGGCACAGGCCGAGAGGGACGTTACAACCCACGTTTGTATTTGCCACCTGACGGAGACTGGTAACAACTAAACGGTTCGTCCATGTCAATGTTACTTGTGAGTTCAATTATATTACGGTAAATGGCATTTTTAATATAGAAGTATTCTAATAAGTTACGAATAAAATACTTAAAAGTAAAATTTGATATTATTTGTGTGATGTGTGACTGCCTCGTTGGTCTGGTGGCAAACGCATCGCTTTGTGATCACGAGGTCCTGGGTTCAAATCCTAGGTCGGACAAATGTAGTTTTTCTAACGAAAAATTCCCAGTATGAGTCCGGAGTCTGGAATTGTGCCCGGTATATGGCAATAGGCTCGCCCCCTATTACATGGGACCTAACATCGTCGGCGAAACGTGGGTGTACTCAGTACACCTCTGCCACCCCCTCTGGGGAATATAGGCGTGACGGTGTTTTTTTTTTTTATTGTGTGATCAGCATTCTGATCACACAATAAAAAAAAAAAAAAAAAAAATTCAGATAGATCATTTCATAGATCACTTCATTTTAAAAGTCTTATTTTTAGTAAAAATAGATATTTAATAGCTATACAAACTCGTCAAGGTTTTTATGAAATTAAAAGCTTAGGCCATCTCTTCGTATTTGCTTCTTGTCCTATTGGCCCTGCTTTGCTACTTTGACATTCATCATTATCAGCCAAAAATGTCCACTGCAGGAGAAAGCCCTACCCCCAAAGATCGCTACGACGACCAGTTTCGAGTTGTACATATTAAGCTTCTACACGCACTTCGCTAGATCGGTCGATCAGCTGACACTTGAACGTATAATATTTAAACTAATTATCCAAATAAAAATATATATGTATTTCCTTCTTCATCCTCAAATTACAGCCAGAATTCTTTCATTCAATAAAATATGTAAAGACTTATTGCACGACTCATTCACTACAAAAAGCACTATTACTACTACAAAAGAAAAAAAAATACGTATGGTAAGAAAGCAGTTGAACCTACAATTTTATCATAATTACTTATAAGTAAAATTGTTTGTTGTGTGCTAAATCAGCGATTGTTAGAACATTTTTCACGAACTATACTATTGCTTTACGTGGAAACCTGTAATTGGCTTTGTGGTAATATTTATGGTGGCTTAATATTTTTGTATCTAGCCGTTGGCTATCCTCAAAATGAATAAATAACTTACAACTTGTTGCACAGCACTCCAATAGTGCTGTTCAGTATGTAGACATGAATCGGACAGTTTATATTTCTGTAGCGACGCTCTCCATAGTTGTAAAAGTCTGCAACAAAACAACCATCAATGAAATTAATAATTTAGTGTTGATATGGATTATTAGTCAATGTGTGTTACCAGTGATGATATATGGATCAGAGACGTGGTCTCTTACAATAGGTCTCATAAAAAAGCTCAGAGTTGCTCAGCGAGCTATGGAGAGAGCTATGCTCGGCGTTTCTCTACGCGATCGAATCAGGAATGAGGAGATTCGTAGAAGAACCAAGGTCACCGACATAGCCGTTAAGATTAGCAAGCTGAAGTGGCAATGGGCGGGCCACATAGCGCGTAGATCGGACGGGCGTTGGGGCAGAAAGATTCTAGAGTGGAGACCACGTATTGGCAAGCGCAGCGTGGGACGACCGCCTGCCAGATGGACCGACGATCTTGTGAAAATCGCAGGAAGTCGTTGGATGCAGGTGGCATCGGACCGGTTACGCTGGGAAGCGATTGGGGAGGCCTATGTTCAGCAGTGGACAAGTATAGGCTGAGATGATGATGATGATGATGATGGATTACAATGTTCATTTTTGGTGAAAGTGGAAGGATGCAGGTACCGGGGAAGACCTA
This sequence comes from Phalera bucephala, assembly GCA_905147815.2. Classification (NCBI taxonomy): domain Eukaryota; kingdom Metazoa; phylum Arthropoda; class Insecta; order Lepidoptera; family Notodontidae; genus Phalera; species Phalera bucephala. The sequence goes on from LR990616.1 coordinate 2,474,122, forward strand.
GACTATCTTACCACGACCAAATAAACCGAGTCTTATCTGATGGAAAAGTCAAGAGTCTCCGTAACCGGCGAGCGTGTATGAGACGAACTATGAGAGTCGAGGAAGCCAGAGAGGTATGTAAGGAAAGAACCTGTTGGAACTCTGTACTCTCTGCCTACCCCGCAAGGGATCTGGCGTGAGGTTATAGATAGATAGATTTTTGGAGAATACTCGTATCTTCATATCGTCCCGACAAATTCTTTGAACGTACTTCTTGGAACTCTGTACTCTCTGTCTACCCCGGAAGGGACCTGGCACGATGATATAGATAGATGTTTGTCTCATGGCTGTTGTTTGCAATCGACGCGACGAACGCGCAACATTGCAGTTGTATCTGACCAACTTCTATTAAGAAATCAGGCGATGTAGAAATAATCAAGAAAGCAGAACACGCTTCGGAAGTTCTAAACCTCTATAGAATTAAAGAATATTTTATATTGTGTAAGTAGGTGCATACTTACATATATAATAATAATATCAGCCTATAGTGCCCACTGCTGGACAAAGGCCTTCTCTCACAAATCGAGGTGAGAGAGATTAGGTCATACTCCACCACGCGGACCCAGTGCGGATTGGTGGAGGCAGGTTTGTGGCCACCTGCTATTGGAACTTATCAAGCCGCCTTTAAGGCTTCCAACTCGGCTTAACGACTACCACACTAAGTGGTAGCCGGGACCAACGGCTTAACGTGCCTTCCGAAGCACGGAGACGCTCGAATATGAAAATGCCACAAATGGTCACCCATCTCGGGCCAACCGAGTCGAACGTTGCTTAACCTTGGTAATCGGTAAGAACACCGCGGTCGCACAGCGCTACGAGCGCCTCTATTATACACAATTAATTTAATGTTAATTATTTTTTATTTGTTTAAAAACTTCTATGGGCGCGCCCCTTTGTAACCTCGCGCCCCTAGGCACGTGCCTAGTTTGCCTTAGGGATAATCCGCCTCTGATCTAAACAAGTAATTCAATTGTGTACCGAATGGGTGCCACGAGAAGGTCATCGACGCCGTGGTATGACCAGTAAGGTCATTATTGACAGGAGGAGATAGTTGGAGAAAAGAGGGGGAGACCTTTGCCTGGTACACTTGCGTTTAGTTAAAAAAAGGAAGATACTCTAAAAATGTTCTCCAATCATCGCTCCATCTCTATTACACAGCGAATGCTTTACATAAATCCATCCTTTACACACTAAACAGAACTAACCTTTTGTTCCTAGTAGCGCAAGCTCGAAACTCTTCACCCAGGCAGGTGACAAGTCTCGCGAGCGGGCGTCCCGTCTCTGTCACACCTTCGACATCTGGTATCTCTCCATCCTCCTCGCACTCAGCGTCTACCTCCACATCGCCTTCATCGATGATACGACGTGAGACAGTATCTATTACTTCTAGCAGTTCGTTTTGAATTTGGACTTTGAATTTCTGTAAAAGAATATACAGGCTGTTGATTTGTATTCTCGTGGCCTTTCAAATGCGTAATAGATGAAGAACTTAATTTTTCTACAATGCATAAAGCATCCTCTGTTAGTTTTTACTAATTATAAGACTAGCTGTTAACAGCGACTTCACCCGCATAGAATTTAACAGAAAATCTTTTTCTTAAATAAAAGTAGCCTATATGAGTATGAGAGTGGAGGGAGCCAAAGAGGTATGTAAGGAAAGAACCTGTTGGAACTCTGTACTCTCTGCCTGCCCCGCGAGGGAGCTGGCGTGATGATATAGATAGATAGAAGTAAGTTACTCTTTATAACATCAGTTATCTGCCAGCAAACGTCCTGTCAAATTGGTCCAGCCGTTTCGGAGATTAGCCGGAAAATAACAGACAAATAGATAAAATTTTTAATAATGGTTTATTTTCAGATGCATTTTGTAAAAAGCCGTTTGAGATTACAAATAGACAGTTCAATTTTATTTATTTGCAATAATTATGCAACAGTAAATCAGAATGATTATTTTAAGCTACTGTTGAGTAGAGATAAACGGACGGACGACTTAGCGCAGTGGTTAAGAGCTTAAGCCGCTCCGCCCACTGTGTCTAATGGTCGCGGGTTCGATTCCTGCACGGGACAAATCTTTGTGTGATCCACAAATATTAATATACTACGCTAATCATACTACGCGGCAGGGATGTTTAGGTTATTCCCAATTTTTCCATTGATGGCGAATAGCAATTATACATGAAGAAGTTCCCAGTTGCCTCCAGGGTCGACAGACAGCGGAATAGTGATAGATGGAAATATAAATTTGTCTACCTCATTGGTCTAGTGGCAAAGCGCATCGCTTTATGATCTCGAGGTCCTGGGTTCAAATCCTAGGTAGGACTAATGTAGTTTTTTACAACTCCCCAGTATCAGTCCGGAGTCTGGAATTGTGCCCGGTATATGACAATAGGCTCGCCCCCTGTTACATGGGGCCTAACATCGTCAGCAAAAAGTGGGTGTACTCAGTACACCTCTGCCACTCCCGCTTGGGAAATATAGGCGGTATTTTCTTTTAAATCATAATTTTATGCAGGCAAGTAGTAGGTGGTTCAGTTCAGGTTTCATTTTCATTTTCATTTTTTCATTTTCATTTTCACATCTCTGCCACACCGGCTTGGGGAATATAGGCGTGACGGTGTTAAACAAATTCGATCGCCCTCAGTGTTACAACAATCCGCATTGGGTTTTCGTGGTACGTGGTACCTTGAAATTTCGATAGATAATCTCTATCTCATTAGTGGATCTCGAGATCACGAAGTAATGGGTTGGAATCCTGGATTATACGAGTGTCATTTGGGTTACTATAGAAAATTCTCAGCTGCAATGCTGACAATAGACTCACTTTTATTACATTCATACCTAAAACCGAACGCGAAATGTGGGTATACCACAGCATACCTTCACCACTTTCGGTTGAGGAATGTTGGCGTGAGACTATCGTTTTTTTAGTTTTCAATAATAACATACCTCAGTAGCTTCTTTGAGTTGTTCCAAAACACCTAGAGCCTCTAAGGATATCATAACGGTCGTCTCGAAAGTTTTATCCTCTTCCGAGAGCGATGCTTCGAATTCTGGTGTCACCTCTTGCAAGTACGCGTCTGTTACTTCTTCGCTTTTTGTTAATTCTGAACAAAATAAAGTAACGGTTTCGTGTTACATAGGCTTCGCAGAGAACATAGACAAATATTATCATGGTAAGACCAACCTATAGTAATAGTAATAATATTATAAAGAAGAATGATTTGTATTTTTGTATGTATGTAACGAATAAACTCAAAAACTACTGGACTGATTTCAAAAATTCTTTCGCCATTAGAATGCTTCATTATCCCTAAGTTACATAGGTACATGGTTTACTAGAAAAAAATAGGGATTCCTACTAAAACTTCAATAATCTAACCCAAGGTGTAAAAAAATAGCCATAAATGTCTTTCATCGCATGCGCTGCGTAAACTATTGATGATAGAACAAAAAAATGTTCTACAATAATAAAGAACATATCAATATCTACAAAAAACTACGAGATACCATATGTCCAATTATTGTAGTTACTATAACTACTTTTTTACGTTTTAAAAGTTGATAGAAATGCCGACCAAAATCAGTTGCCGACCAATGTTATCCATATCTATGTATTAATCCTCATCCAAATAAACCCCCCGTCCACCCGAAGGCGGATGGGGGTCTTTAAAAGATTGCCTCCACGCAAAAAAAAAGGTTATGTAACACAAAGTAACACAATCGGTCTGGGTATTTGTGTATGTGAATTTACATGTTTGTAAACGCACCCACGATTCAGGAATAAATCCTAGAGTGGGGATACGTTTTTTTATTAAAAATAATATATAATTCACTTGCACACCCTTGTGTAAAGTATAAGGTTATTTTACCTGCGAGTAATAAAGCAGTGCGCCTGCGCGCGGACACGCGTCTCGTGAGTGGCGCCCTCTCGTCGCGGTACACGGCCTCGCTGAGCCGACGGACTATAACCTCGACAAGTTCATGCTTCTTTGCCTATTGGAAAAAGCAATCACATTTTCCATATATTTTTATAAATTAATAGTTAAAAATCATCAGAGACTGTCTCACTGGCCTAGTGGCAAAGCGCGTCGCTTTGTGATCATGAGGAAAAATTCCTAGTATGAGTCCGGGAAACTTGAATTGTGCCCGGTATGTGGCAATAGGCTCGCTCCCTATTACATGGGACCTAATATCGTCAGCGAAAAGTCGGTGTAGTAAGTACACCTCTGCCACTCCCGCTTGGGGAATATAGGCGTAACGGTATTTTCTTTTAAATCACAATTTTATGCAGGCAAGTAGTAGGTGCAAATTAAAAGAGCAAATCCATATTTATGTTGTTGGCTGTTGAAGAGTTCTTTTGTCTGGAACCATTCCTGGGGTCTACAATCAAGTAATACTTACTACAAAAAAATGCATTTTCATCGGAACTAAACCAACATGTTAAAGCAAAAAGTTAAAGACATCGTCGAAAATTGGCCCAGAACCAACAAATATTTGACCGATGCCATGATAATTTAACTATTTTATTAAAATAATGGTAAATATTCGTATCAAACGGACAATTTTTAATCTAAAACGAATATTTCAAAGTATAAAGTATATAGTAAATTCTTCTTCTTCTTCTTTAAGTTATGGCTTCACACTAATTTTAAGTGTATTTTGCCAGTGTCCGGTGAGATATATAATATAATCGTGTTTAAATTAATTCAACTCCCCGATGAACTTGATTACAACGATGATAATGAAATTAATGAAGTACCCCACCCTGGATAGTAAAGCGGTGGATACTTTACATACCAATTGCGACGGCCGTTTTGAGGGAAGTCAAAAAGGCACGTTTTATCACTTTTTTACAATTACCTTCACTCATGCACATATAAGAACACATAATGGTTAATATTCCACCAACATTACACATTATTAGTCGAAACAACACAAGTTTTGGAAATTAAAACAAATTGACAACATCACTCTTCGACTTCCCGCCAAAACTCCATTTCAAAGTATTGTAAGTACTTATATCGAAGTCGCCGACATCTTTACTGAATGTCAACACACACAATATAACCTCATTTGTATTAATGACCACTGAACTATAACCTCAAAATCTAATACTTTTTGTGCAATATTGCGATTCCCCCACTTGTCCGTTTAATAATAATTGCCTTAAGAGAATTTATGGGTGATTTGAAATCATACAAGTATTTTTTCATTGCTGTTGGTTCTGGGGCAAATTACCCACGACTACACGATCGAGTGAGTGGTGCGGCACTATATTTATGACCTGCTTTACTAAGTGTTTTGTGTGTGAACTTCATGTGTGTAAACGCAACCATGATACAGGAATAATTACTAATGCGGGGTTACGTTTTTTTAAAGTGACTTTTTTAATATGTATACTACTCCAAAACGGGACGAAAATACTAATGGCAAAGCAAATTTTAATCATATATATAAGACTAGCAGTTTCTCACGACTTAGTACCCGGTCGAAAACAGCACCACATACTGGGTCTATGTTATATAGCCTAAGTTACTTCTGGGTAACGTAGCTTTCCAATGGTGAAAGAATCATAAGAATCATTAAAATCAGATCAGTAGTACCGGAGATTACCATGAACATCCAAACTCACAAATTTAACTGAAACCCGAAGCATGTTCTCTGCGAATGTGACGCACTGGCGGCGCGGCGAATGGATCTACTGGGGGTGATCTATCGAATTCCAGAGGAATATCGGCTCTTTCTTCCTACCGGAATCTACAATACAGGGAGTATTTGGATCTCCAGGTCCCTAAGAGCATTAGGGGAACCTCAGAACTAGCCAACAAAGATAAGATAAATGTTACTATACCTCCAAGTGCTGTCGAGTGGTGTTGAGAGCATCGACGTGCGAGAGCGTAGTGTCGGCCGTGTCGAGAGCACCCTTCAGCGTGTGCGCGGCCGCGAGCACGCGGCCCGCTGCTAAAGATTCGCGGGCTTCTCGCTCAGAGACCACGACTCGTTCACTATATGAATGTTCAATGACTTTTAATTACATTGATAGTAGTTTTAGTAAATCACAAAAAAAACATCTAAATAATTTGACTGAACAGAATAAATGATTGGCTTTAACTCACTAATACTGTTGAGGTGGTGTAATCTTTGATTTGTTTATTTTGATTGTCTTTATTCCTACAAGTATAATAGTGTGAAGTGCCTTCCAAAGAAATTGTTACTCATCTTAGACTCACCAAGTCAAACACTAGTAAACTTGAGTGACTGCTAAAAACACTGCCCTGATTACATACTTCATCTTTTTACAAGGAAATTCAGCTTATAATAATATCAGCCCATACTGCCCACTGCTGGACAAAGGCCTTATCTCACAAATCGAGGTGAGAGATTAGGTCATACTCCACCACGCGGACCCAGTGCGGATTGATGGAGGCAGGTTTGTGGCCACCTGCTGTTGGAACTTATCAAGCCGCCTTTAAGGCTTCCAACTCTGCTTAACGACTACCACATTATGTGGTAGCCGGGACCAACGGCTTAACGTGCCTTCCGAAACACGGAGACGCTCGAATATGAAAATGCCACAAACGGTCACCCATCTTGGGCCGACCGAGTCGAACGCTGCTTAACCTTGGTAATCGGTAAGAACACCGCGGTCGCACAGCGCTACGAGCGCTAATTCAGCTTAGCGCAGCAGTTTTTACGAAACCAGTAGCGCGGGACTAGCATGTTGGGACGCGGGTGTTTAGTTACCAAGGCGTTACATTAGTTTATAATTGGTTGCTCCATGTACGGACCACAATAAGAAACCTTTTTGAAAACAAGTTTTTATAGCAAAAATACAACAAATATATCTTGTTTAGTTGAAGAATTTCTAGGGCTTCCGACTCCATCATCAGACCCTGGACACCAGCCGGATCTAAAGTACTCGTCAAGACAAATCCAACGAGCCCAAACACTTATATGGTTATATTAAGTAATTGGGTGGTTCCTTTGGCCACCTTTTAGCTTCATCAATTAGACTTTGAACACTATCTGGTTGTATAGTACCTGTCAATACCAATCTACCAAGCCTAAACATGAGGGGATTAAGTTGTAAAGTTCATATGTTCCTATGGCCCCTTTCAGACTCCATCATCAGACAAGCTATTACCATATTATTGCACTGTCACCTACTTTAATTTCAGCTCAATCGCATACCTGCAAATGCTTGAAAAATGGATCACAAGATTTGAACCGGAACGACAGACATACGAACATTGCGAGTTAAATAAAAGCTTGTAATAAGAGCTGTAACACTTAGGCAAGTCATTGGTGAGTCAAGTTTGTAGCTGTGTGGAAGGTCGATGATACTAAAGCGAGTGTAGCGACGCACATGTCGGTGAGCATCTGCAGCGCGTAGTGGTGCGTGCGCGCGTCGGCCCACAGGCGGCGCAGGTCGCGGCGCCGCAGCCGCAGCAGGCCGCGGCACGCGCCCAGCCGCGCCACCACGCCGTCGCAGTGCGCGCCCCACGCGGACAACGCGGACACTACCGCGCTGAATTTCTACACAAATTAAATAAAAAAAAGATACACAAAATCCAAAGTATTTTATTCATGTAGACCTAAAACCACTTATGAGTAGTCAACAAGAGAAAATTATTGATTACCTAAGACTCTACCACCCATTTGGAAAGTCGTTCCTGTGGAGCAGAAGGGCAAGAAATTCCATGGCTACTCTTTTTAAAAACGAGGGTTTACAATTCTTTTTGTATACATTGTATTCATGGGGAGAACAGTGCAGAACGAGCTAAATAGATGTGTTTAAGTATAGATTAAACATAAGTGTACTTAGATTAATGGTATCAGTCAGTGTCTACATAGCCCTCTCATTTACAAAAGTTATTTTTGAAACAACCTTTTATGCATCAGGTAATTGTGTAATTCAAAACGACCAATCACTATTAAATGTGTATACACAATTTTGTGTCTATGCTCTTGACCATTGAGGAATTCCTTCGTTTAAAGCCGATCCTGGGTGTATAACCAGGTCATGCTTACCATAAAAATGCATTATCATCGGAACTGAACCAATATGTCAAATTTCAACTCAGTAGGATAAGAGGAAGTGGTTTTAATTCACCCATAATTTTTATACGTCACACTACAATAACCCCTCATTCGCACGGGCGCTTATTCAACGCGCGATAGTAAAGCGCTGGAATGAAACAAACGGCTACTAATACATTTTTATTTTCAAACCCTTACAGCGCTACTTGCTGTAACAACGTCCATGCGAAGGAAGGCTAAAGCTTTCGCCACATTGTGTGCGGGGTATAAACGTGGCGCGACGCCAGCATGAACTATAGAGAACAGTGCAGCTACGCTCGGTGCGACAGCAAACGTAACAACCCAACGCCGCCGCGCCACCAGCGATTACAAACAAAACACAGCGAGAACGAGACATCAATATGGGTGTGAGTGGGACACTAACACATTTTTGTTTAGCGAGCGACGTGATGCAGATGGTACCGACACCCTCACGGTGTGACGTACGCGTCACACTGCCGTCTGCTCATTCCTTTGGCTATGTGGCGAAAGCTTAATATTTCTAATATTATATATGAAAAAACTTTACAGTATTTGATGGACGATTTAGCGCAATGGTTAAGAGTTTAAGCCGCTCCACCCACTGTGTCTAATAGTCACGGGTTCGATTTCTGCACGGGACAAATCTTTGCGTGATCCACAATTATTTGTTCCGGTCTGGGTATTTGTGTAAGTGAATTTTCATGTCTGTAAACGCACCCACGATACAGGAATATCTCCTAGTGGGGCTACGTTTAAAAAAAAAAGTAATGAAGATTATACATCAGAATAACGTAGGCCATATTGCAAATTAAAAGAGTGTGCAGTTGCAGCCGGGGGTAATAGCTAGTGAATCAATATTTTGATTGTCAAGTACAGATACAATATTTTGGGCTTTTTATTTTAGCTGTACCTGCAACATTGATGATGTCTCTTTATTTTATTTTATTTTGTGTTTTTTATTTTGTTTTATTAGGATAGCTAACAGCTTATGAGTATTCTAGTTAGACACAAAGTAGCAACTAAAAGCTAATTATAAGCTATCACATGTAGAAAACAACTATTAATAACAAACAGTCAGTGTTTTTTTTTTGTTTTTTTTTTTTTAAATGCAAGAAAGAGAATTAAAGTAGAAAAAATGCAGTCAAGATGCGAGCTCTGTGAAAGATGTCCAGAGTCAAGGTGACCAATGACATTTACAATAGCATAGTTAGAAAGCATGTAGATATGAAAGTATTGGTGTAAACATAAAGAAGGGTAAGGGTATGTTTCAGTGATTCAGGTACATAGAAAGAATGTCAGATGAAAGAATGCTAGATATACAATGAAGAGAAGAGCTATATACATATGTCTATCTATCTATCTATAACCTCACGCCAGATCCCTTGCGGGGTAGGCAGAGAGTACAGAGTTCCAACAGGTTCTTTCCTTACATACCTCTCTGGCTTCCTCGACTCTCATAGTTCGTCTCATACACGCTCGCCGGTTACGGAGACTCTTGACTGTATACATATGTAATTTCATTTAATGTTCTAAGTTTTATTTTAATGTTCAATCTTTACTAATATTATAAATGCGAAAGTAACTCTGTCTGTCTGTCTGTCGCGCTTTCACGCCAAAACTACTGAACAGAATGAAATGAAATTTGGTACACAGATAGTCTAGAGCCTGAGAAAGGACATAGGCTACTTTTTAATGCGAGGGTTGTAACGGGTTGAAAGGGGGGGGATGAAAAGTTGTATGGAAGTATCGTCATTTTTAGAGCTAGAAGCTGGATACTTATTTTTTAGGCTGTTGATTCGATATAAATAAATATGACATTCAAAGTGACAGTAAATGGTTTACCCTCAAGCGTGTAAAATAACATATATATAACATATATACATGTAAAATGAAAGTTTATATGCAAATATGTAAGGTTTATGTGAATGTTTTATAAGTTTGCGACAAGAGACAAAATATTAAATGATACCCAAAGACACTATTCCACGCAGACGAAGTTGCGGGCACAGCTAGTTTTCTATATACCTAAAAATCTGTATAATATTTATTCTTTTTACTTCAGCAGAAAAAAAATAACATGACCAAACTCAGTTTGCTTACTATTTCTTGACTGGTTTATCTAAAAATTGTAAAATACTTGCTCTTTTACTGTCGCTTTAAAATATACTTACAAATGTTAAGTCTAGCTATAATTTGTATAACTACATTTTATTTCATAATGATAATGTAATTAATATAATGATCTTATGTTATCACACAGTTGGTGTGCTAAATAAATAAATACATATATAGACTATCTTACACTGATCAAATAGACTGTCACTTATTGGAAGCGCAAGGAAAGATTGTCCATAACCAGTGCGCATGGGTGAGAAGACCTATGAAAGTGGAAGAAGCCAGAGAAGTCTATAATGGAAGTTTTAACTGCTCCACAAACGTGCAGGATGATATTAAGACAAAAAAAAAATAAGAAAAACAAAAATCTCACCTGCATAACATCCATAATCTCCTGTGCATGAACAGCAACCAACTCATCAAGTCTGGCATCACTCTTTTTATATTCCTTCTCAAGCTTAGCTCTCTCTTTCTCTCGTTGTTCATTTGTTTCACTTGCTGAGAGTGTACGGATCACTGACATAAGCAGTCCACTCTGTAGGATAAACAGTACACTGAACAAATGATATTTTGCATACCAGATAACCTAAAGTATCATTAAACATGATGTGACTCTGCCGCCTAGAAATTAGAGTTTAAATTGGTCTTGGAGAGCCCAGCTGGTCTATTGGTATATATCAAAATATAGTGTAAACTTGGCTGTTTTAATTACAGCGACTGATACAATGATCAAGCAGCATTGTGGAAACAACCATAATTTTTTTTTAAATAGTTTCAGTGTAATTTCACCATTTGAAGGAGGAAAGATGTAATATGGTCCGTAGTGCACTTTACCTATATTCAAATAGTGTAAAATAATTTTTACAGCAACTATAAATGTTAACTGCTAACTAAAAAAAATTGAATAGTTACAATTAATTGACTTTAAGTATTTGTGTGTGCATAATAAACAACGTTCAATACTATAGTGAAAATAGGCATAAAAACACTACATTTTCACATTTTTAAACAGATATTTTACATAGCGGTAAATTCAATATGCAAATTCCTTACTTTATCTTTCGAATACATGTTGAATGTATGACAAACGAATCACTTACGGTTTCCTTTCCTTGTTTGACCCCACGAGGGGGTTTAGTGGGAGGAGGTGAGGACATTATCAAACCGTAATAAACACAATTTAAATTGCTTTTTATCCTTGTTTATATCAATATAATAATAATTTTATTCATTTATTGCATCCGCTGCGACGCCCCACTGATCTGTCAAACATTTTATTGTCATCAGCTGTCTGTCAAAGTCAAGATATCATTGGTTGCGGTCCGAATGACGCTACTATCTAGGAGTGGGCAATATAGCTTTTTACGAATATCAAATCGAAACTATATATCGATATTTGATATCAGATTTCGTAACGCTATATTTTCTGAAACTATATATCGATCTAATATCTATAATGTGAGAACATGGTGCATCACGTATACGTGACGACTGTATTTGTAATATATCGTAACGAAAATAGATTTATACCTAATACTTATGTACGATTTTATAATGAATGACATTAGTTAATAACAAAAAATCATATAAAGTAACAATATTTACTTTATATATGATTTTTAGCTTTTTTATCGGCTAAATTAGTCTTTTCAAAATACTCCCACAACACACTGGCATTTTTATTCATATGAGACACTTTTATTGAAAATTTAATGTAGTTTACTATAGTATAGTATTTTTTTTTTTTTTTTTTTTTTTTTAAAAACGTAGCCCCACACTAGGATTTATTCCTGTGTCGTGGGTGCATTTACAAACATGGAAATTCACAAACAAATACCCAGACCGGAACAAATAATTGTGGATCACACAAAGATTTGTCCCGTGCGGGAATCGAACCCGCGACTATTCGACACAGTGGGCGGAGCAGCTCAAGCTCTTAACCACTGCACTAAATCGTCCGTCAATTTATACCTATTTAGTTTCTTTCACAGTTTTATACACAAAAAATCACAAATGTAGTTTTATTTACAGTTTTATACACAAATCACAAATGTAGTTTTATTTATTAACAAATCACAAATGTCTTAAAAATCTATATGCTAATACCTATTTATCTAATTAGGTAATTAAAAATAACTTTTAAGAAATCAAAGAAAACTCAACAATACGAAATTTCCGGCATGAAATGAAACTTATTGTAAAACAAAACAAATAATAGGTAAATATCGCCAAATTCATCGCTTTCTAATTCAAGGCCCAAAAATTGTTGCATAAAGCATCATAACATGCATATGCGTGAGGTAGAAGTGGGTAATATAGCTTTTTACGAATATTAAATCAAAACTATATATTGATATTTGATATTGGATTTCGTAATTCTAATTCAAGGCCAAAAGGTCACTAATTGTTGCATAACGCATCATTAAATACACACGCGTAAGGTTGATATTTTGCATCATATTTGTATCAAAATTCCTATGAAAGCGCTTGTAAAATCATAACTAACCTTACGCATTAGACGTAAGGTATGAAATCGTTCGTTCGAAGTACGTAGTACCCGCCCGCGAGTCGCGCTCTTCGCATGAAGTGTGTGTGTGTGTGTATGAATGATCTACGCTGTTGGCCTCTAGGCCTCTACAGCTTCACCGGATTTTAACGGCGAGCGTGCAACCACTACGCTCCAGCCAGCCAGAAGGGCAAGAGGCGACATACTCGAGGCGCCCTCGGTTGGGACAGTCGCTGTAGGGGGACGGGTGCACTACTAAGCGCACCGGTCAACCGCCGGCTATGGGAGGGGATGTACTACTACGTCTACGTCGTCGTCGCCCGTATTCTGAGCGGAAAGAAGGGATGACAAGGCATCGGGGGGGTCGGTGAGAACATGTCGCGGCCGGCGGTGGCGGCAGGGGTCGGGAGGGAGATCGTAGTCGGCGGTGGCTACGATTAACGGATTCGCATGGGTAGATGCGTTCGCGAAGTGACGTGTTGACGCCTTTTTAATAAAGGCGCGAATAGGTTCGAGACCTAGATCGGAGTGGAGGTCGACGTTCCGTACGAACCAGGGGGCTCCTACGGCTTTACGGAAGAAGCGGTTTTGAACCACTTGGAGTTTATCGATGTGAGAGGGGGCCGAATGCCCGAACACAACACACGCATAAGTCATGATGGGTCGAACGCAAGTTTTGTAAAGTGTCACCTTATTTCTAAGGGACATTTTACTCCGCTTGCAGATTAACGAATGGAGAAGACCGAGCACAAATGATGCTCGGTGACGGACCCGCTTGATGTGCGGGCCGAAGGACATGGTACTGTTTAGGGTGACCCCTAGATATTTGACCTCTTTGACCCAGGGAATGAGTCAGTCGAACATGGTCACTTGGCCGAGATTACTTCTAGGGCGGCGCAGGGAGTGGCGCGGGGTGGCACCTCTGGAGAAGAACACCGCAGCGCTCTTGTCCGGGTTCACCTCAATACGCCACTTTCTGAACCAATTCCCTAGGGAATTGGCGGATGCCTGAAGGTTTCTGGTAATGAAACCCTTATTCCTATGCGAGACGTAGAGAGCGGTATCATCCGCGAATAGGGCTAGATGCGCCTTACTCGAACGAGGAATGTCGTTCGTGTAAAGGCTAAACAGGAGCGGAGAGAGAACTGAGCCCTGTGGGACTCCAGCACTGATGGAGTGGGAAGTGGAGCGCGTCATTTCGACGCGATAACGGAAGGCGCGATTCGACAAGAAGTCTCGTAAGATGAGCACGAGTCTGTCCGGCACACCCAATTGGTAGAGCTTGTAGATCAAGCCGTTGTGCCAGACTTTGTCGAATGCCTTCGCGACATCTAGGAAGAGGGCGCCCGTGTAGATGGGTTTGGGTCTATTGAGACCGGAGAGGATGTGCTCCGTGATGCGGTGCACTTGGTGGACGCAAGAGTGTTTGGCTCGAAAGCCAAACTGCTCGTCGATAAGGATACCCCTGGACGTTACGAAGTCTTTGAGCCTCGCCAGAAGTAGGCGCTCGTATATCTTGGCCAGGGAGTTGAGGAGACTGATAGGGCGGTAGCTCGCGGGGAGATTGCGAGGTTTGCCGGGCTTGGGAATGCCTATGACGTCCGCCTCCTTCCACTTAGCGGGGAAGGTGCAGTTCGTCATGGCGGCGTTCAAAATGGCCACCAAGAGGCAGATGAGTTGGGCGGGCAGGCATTTCAGAACGCGATTCGAAATGCCGTCAGGGCCGGGGGCTTTTTTAGATTTAAGACCCATAATCAGATCTTCGACCTCCGTTTGCGTGATAGGAGGCTAGGAATCGACGGGGGGGCGGGATGCCCTGCGCTCGACTTCCCTGTCGACCGCGTCGACGTGGGACTGGTCGACGGACTGAGAGCTGGGGGCGCACTGGCTCTCGAGGGAGTCGGCGAGAAGCTCGGCCTTTTCGTCGTCGTCGAAGGCTGGGGGTGCTGTGCCTGAAGGGCGGGACAGCGGGGGCATGTCAGTCGTGGAGTCGGATTTGAGGCTACGCGCCAACTGCCAGTAGGCCAGATGCGACGGCGCGATGCCCTCTAGGAGGACACCCCACCGTTCCTCCCGGACCTCCGCGACACGACGCTTTACCTCTCGTTTCGCATGAAGTCCGTCGCCGTCATTATTCGTATCCGCTCGGCGCCACTCGGCAGTCCTTTGGTTCGCTTCGCTACACATATCGCTGTGCTGAATTTTATATTGACAGTATAGCGATATGTCAAATATATAGTTTTAGCCCAAGCCGATATCCGATTTAAGATATTGCAACAATATATAGATACAATATCTATATACGTTTTGTATCGCCCACTCCTACTACTATCAATATTAGCACTTGAACGTGCGTACCGAAGCGGTGCAAATGCGTTAACAACTTTAACGTTATTACGCCATTTAGGAACTAACGTAATGTAGTGATTGTATTGTCTATATTATATATAGTCTTTTATTTCTGTATATCAAAAATAATACAAAGCGCTAACAGTGATATTAGAATCATTCGGACCGCAACTTCGATGTAATGTACCTCGACTCAGTACTAGGTAATAATTCAACATCATTGAATTACCTACATCACAAGGAATTTTATGGTTGTACGATAAAGTACCTACCTACATAATTAATTTGATTCTTTACTTTACAAAACATTATAAACGATTTGTTCATAGAGGGTGCGTTCCACATGCTGTAACTATCGAAAATATCGTCATTTCAGGCGTTCCACTTGGCGCCCGCGATTGTTGTGATCGCATCGATGACGTCATTGATGACGTCATTAAGTTCGTTCACAAAACGCTCACGGTGACCCACCTCGGGAGGTGGGTCGCCGTGAGCGCTGTCAAAACGTATTGTCAAATTTGCCGCCAAATTCGATGTTTCTTTATTTGTTCTATTACTGCAACAATTTTTTTAGAATTTATTTTTAATCAAACACAACAATGGTGACAAAAATAATGTTATACGATAAAGAAAACGATGTTACAGTAGAAGGGTATGTTTCCGATGTTGATGCTGCACGAGCTTATGAAGGTAAACATTTGATACTGACTGATTAGGTATATTTATCTTTATGTATCTATATCATCACGTCAGATTCCTTGCGGGGTAGACAGACAGTACAGAGCTCCAACTGGTTCTTTCCTGACATACCTCTGGTCATGTTCCATATACCATAGGTATATTTACGTCCGTATAAAAGTACTTGTTAGAGTAGGTTTTAATGTGAGGTTTTACCTATAGGTATAATTTGTTGATTGAAGTACTACGTAGTCACATATTACAATAAAAATCTTTTTTGTTTGATCTTTTTATAGATCCAGATTTTGCAGCACAAGTCTTTAAAAGTTTACAACAGGAACAAAACTCGACACTTGAAAATACAATAGTTAATTCGGATCTTCAAGAAAGTGATGGTACCTACAATGTACTATTTACACGAGTGACTTAAATTTATAAGCTTATTCATCCTATTTCCTACTACCTAATTATGTTATAAACGCGGAAGTTCGTGAGGTTGGATGTATGGATGTTCTTCACTGTTTCACGTAAAAGCTACTGAACGTATTTAGTTTATCTATCTATATCATCACACCAGATCCCTTGCGGGGTAGGCAGATCGTACAGAGTTCTAACAGGTTCTTTCCTTACATACCTCTCTGGCCTCCTCCACTCTCATAGTTCATTTAGATTCAACTTTAGAGTAATATAGTTTCGACATCAGAATAACACATAGGCTATAATTTACAATGTCATTACAAGATAAACGCGTCCGCAGTCGCGGGTCACGGCAAGTCTATAATATATACCTTTACAAATCGAATACTCGGCTACCGAATAGGAAATTTCACATCATCATCTTCACGTAGTGATACAAACTACGAGTATATACATACTTTTTAAACATCTTATTATAGATTTGCTTACAGAAACCCTGTAAAAAAGATATTTTCAATTTATTTTCATGCTATTTGTAAATCCAGCAGATTTTCAAGCTGGACCTAGTAATATTGAAGCAACCGCAACAAGTGTACAAGAAAATGATGGTATGTACATTCCTATATATTCACATATAACTACTACTACTAATACTATAGATGTGAAAAATTGTATGTTTGGATGTTTGTTCCTCAATTACGACAAAAACGGCTGAACGGATTTAGATGAAATTTGGCACATTGAGCGTTTATTGCCTGGATTTGGGTTTATTATCTGGGTTCCGATCTAAAGTACACGCGGACGAAACCGCAGGCAGAAACTAGTTATCAATATTTTATATATTTGTTCTTAATTATTCCACAAAAAGAGAAAGTTGTAAATCTTGGTATGATATATATATATATATATATATATCACACTGACATGCCTATATTCCCCAAGCGGGGGTGGCAGAGGTGTACTGAGTATACCTACGTTTCGCCGACGACGTTAGGTTCCATGTAATAGGGGGCAAGCCTAGTTTCATGTACCGGGCACAATTCCAGACTCCGGACTCATACTGGGAAGTTTTTTCGTTAGAAAAACTTCATTTGTCCGACCTAGGATTTGAACTCAGGCAGTCATACTCAAAATAAGTTTATATTTATTCTAAGTGTATATATTATCACCATGCCAAATCCGTTGTAGGATATATACAAAGCACAGGGTTGCAATTGAGATGGATCAGTATATTTTTGACCATGTATCGATAAGTGGTTGATAGGACTATATCCCGATACGACTGGATCTCGCTTGGACTAGGTATCCGTTCGTCACATCTCACAAAGACTTTATATACTTTGGATTTCAAATCACGATTTAGTCCTACCAAATCGTGATTTGAAATCCAAAGTATAAACAAAAAAAAATACTTATTCGTATATCAATGAAATAAAGGGGTTAGACACTCGCCTAAATAAATACTTTAATGAAGTAAAATACAACTGAAAAGTAATAGTTGGAAATGACTACAAGACTCAACACTAATATCATTTGCAAAGAAAAGGCATAGGGCAAATATCTAACGGCTTACAGGCATGGCATCTTGGAATTATAGCATATGGCAAACTGTGGTCTCTGCCTACCCCAGTGGAATGTAGGCACGAGTGCTTATATAAGGTTAAGCAATGAAAATATTTTACTGGTAAATATTTCAGCAGTTTTTTATCGATGGACTACTCCAACAATATTATTATTATTGGAAACATACAAATTGAAAGAAGAAGCTTTATCGAGTGGCAAAACGTCACAAAAAAAAGTGTGGGAAGAAGTATCTAATGTAATGTCACAAAATGGATACATAGTGACTGGGCCCCAATGTTATTCGAAACTAAGAAGTCTTAAAAAGACATATAAATCGATTACAGACCATAACAATAAGTCTGGAAATAATAGAAAAAACTGGGAATTCTTTCAAGTAAGGCATCTTTATAATTTTCACTGATTAGACCGTCAAAAATCCACCCGTCTTTCATAGTGTACCTATCTACTGGATTAGAATCGATAATAAAATTGAAAAGTACATTTTATAAGTATTTTAAATTTAAAATGACAAGCTTCGCTTTTCATATGAGGCCGCATTCCAATCTAGTAAGTAAAGTACTAGTAAGAATTGACAATTCAATAAATGCACGCACAACTTTAATATATGAGATAAATGCTTTGATTAAGTAAAATTGACTAAAATACTTTGCCTTAAAATGATTTCATTTTGCAGATAATGGACGAAATTTTTTCAAAAAAGGCGTGGTGTAATCCTGTTGCTGTAGCATCCTCCACCGGCTTATCTATGCAGCAACCACAAGCTGGGGACTCAAACTCTAGGTTCTTATCAAGTAAGTTACTTATAACATTAAAATAATCACTATCACACCTATATTCCCTGAGTATGGGGGGGGGGGGGGTGGTATAGGGGGCGAGCCTATTGCCATTATACTGGGTTCTTTATTATATAAACACTGTAATTTGCATGACTTAGGATTCAAATTGGCGCTTCAGCCTCTGGATTGAATAGTTACGGATTCGATTTCCGCACGGGACAATTTTTTGTGTGATCCACAATAATTTGTTTCTAGTTCTAAGTATTTTTGTATTTGAGTTTTCATGTTTGTAAACGCACCCACGACACAGGAATAAATCCTAGTGTGATAGCTTCAGTTTTTTTTTTAAATCCTCGAGATATCCTGTATGCATTATACGCCATATAAGACCAGTGAGGAAGTTTTTAGGCTGTATTTCGAATAATTTATTTAATTATCCTAGAGAGGGTGGTCAGTGTAAATACCATATAGTTACATACCTAGTACTATATACACATTATACATAATATCATACAATACACAAGTAAATAGTGTTAATAAATAATTGTGGAACACTTATAAGAGATTTCGATTTCAGGTTCTTCTAAAACAACTATTACATCATTATTAGAAAAAAGGATACAACAAAGGGAAGAACATGAAAATAATAAGAGGAAACGGCACGAAGAAAGGATGGAGATGGATAAAAATATTCTGAATGTGTTAGAGAAATTATTACACAAAAAATAACATTAATTTCATATTTTCATTATAAATAATTATTACTTATATGATTACAATACAATATATGGTTAATATGTAACTACTTAAAAATATTTTGAATGGTCAGTGAAATTTATAGATTTTACTGGCTGTGACTCACACCTACGCACGCGTTTATTTTATGTCACGCGTAGTTTGATATAGATAGGTTGGTCTTTTGAAAATAGCACAGATCCTGTATATTCTTATATATGAACTATACTATAGCGCGATCTTATACAACGCCAACGCTATCTCATAGAAAAACACATACTTTATATACAATACCTAGGTTTCCCTTTCTTTCCTTTCTTACCTACGAAACTTAAACTACGATTAATATCTTACGAGAAGTCAAGCACTTTTTGAGACGGCGTTAGTGGTGTGTGTTGAATAAGATCGCGCTATAGTTTAGTTTATATTTTACAAAGACCACCTGTACGGGCTAAATGGGGCTAAGACTGAACCAGGTGATAGAGATAGTTGATACAGAAATAAGTCTGGTGGAACATACAATATATCCACACACTGTTCTTCCGGGATAGCCGTTATTTCTTCATACTAATATGGCAGAAAGGATCTTACTAACACTTTCAAGGTGTTTTAGGTCTCAAAATAATAATCGAAATACTTTTTACCCCGGAAAGAATCACTGTTCTTGCGACATAGCTGGTCTTTTTTCATATTAAAATGGCTAAACGATTTAACTGAAACGTTATATGAAGGTGTCTTACATCGTAAAATAAAACAGAACACTTTTTATCTCGAAAAATAGCACGACTTCTGTGGAATATCAATTATTTCTTCATACCCAACGGATTATAAAGAAACTAAATATAAAAGAAACCACACAGATACAAATTCAAAAGTGAAAAGACGTAGAACAACAACCATTTATAGTTCCAAAAATTATATACAATATGTAAAATTACGTAAAAAAAACAGCAAACAAATATCAATAAAAACCGTAGTAAAAAAAAGCAATATACA
This sequence comes from Phalera bucephala, assembly GCA_905147815.2. Classification (NCBI taxonomy): domain Eukaryota; kingdom Metazoa; phylum Arthropoda; class Insecta; order Lepidoptera; family Notodontidae; genus Phalera; species Phalera bucephala. The sequence goes on from LR990616.1 coordinate 2,494,378, forward strand.
TATTTACAAAGGATCAAATGGTTCCACGCCGCTGTCAGTAGGTAGTGTACCTAGAACAGGACGCAGATATCGGGGAAGACCTAGACTATCTTACCATGACTAAATAGACCATGTCTTATCCGAAGAGCAAGTCAAGAGTCTCCGTAACCGGCGAGCGTGTATAAGACGAACTATGAGAGTGGAGAAAACCAGAAAGGTCTGTAAGGAAAGAACCTGTTGGAACTCTGTATACTCTGCCTACTCCGCAAGGGATCTGACGTGGTGAAATAGATCGGTACACGGTATTAACGTATCTTAAGTCGTGAAATAATAATATGAAATATGTAACTTTGTTTACACACTAGATCATGCCGATATTATTTTCATTATATGCATTTGGTGGGTTTTAACCGGCCTGCATGAAGGTCCAAAGATATTAATCTTATTTTGTCGAAAGAAAAGCCTGGCAATCCGTCCATTTCCCTCTTTCTCTTCATCGGCGACTGGAAGCCTGGGGACCTGCTGAAATTCTTCTACAGCGAAAATTTACTCATATTTAAGTCGAGTTTATAAATACTTTTGGAAAACCAAGACGACTTGATTTAAGCGATAAAACGTAGACCGCCTTACTTACTTTGTCAAATAGTCGCAGGTACGAGCTCCGCACAGCACACGGGAATATTGATTTGGGATTTGTAATTTTGAAATAAAGAAGATATTTTATGCACATACAGGCACAATAAAAAAAAGTTTGTCCGTGTTAATATCCAGAACCGTGGAACCGATTTTAAATACACTATCATTGGAAAATGTAGGATTTCTCAGAGACTGTTGACTACTTTTTTAAATGCAAGATTTCAGGGGATAGTTGTTTTTATTTCTCCATATTGACACGGCTGAACGGATTGAAAAGAAACTTAATATGGAGGTGTCTCTTAAGACTTGGAAACTTATTATTCCAAAAAGTCCTACCTATCTTATGTCAAATTACAAAATAAACGCGTGCGAAGCCGCGGGAAACAGCTAGTATAAAATATAATAGCCTTAGGAGAATGGGGATCAGATTAAAATTTTTTTTCTTTAACTCAAAATGTGCAAAAATATCAAATGTGCTATAACTAGAGTTTTATCATCTTTCACTGAAGATACAGAAATAAGTTTCTACTTTTCCAAACAGGTACCTAAACCATCAAAATTAAGGAATTAACTGTTTATGTCATCACGCCAGAGCCCCCAAGTCTACTATTTTTACGTGATTTGTAACTATGACATGTAGGCAGTGAGTACAAAGCCCCAACAGGCCTCTCTGGCTTCCAAGTAGTTAATAGGCATGTAGACTTAAAATCGATTAATTGATTTTATCGAGCCAAATGATTGCTTTTAGATCGATCGGACCCACTAAATTAATTCAGTAGATCGATTCCGAAACCCGGCGAATCGATTCGATTAACGATACAATAAAAGAAAGAGGTAATCAAAAATATGTCTTATTTGAATGTAAAGAAAACCTACATTATGGTTTTTGAACGAGAAGAAACCAGAACGAATGCAAGGATTGTGGTTGGTAACGATGTGCTGGAACAAGTGAATAAATAATTAAAGCTGGAGCAAGTGAAGAAAAAAGTGAATTTTGTATTTCTTGGATGCACCTTCAGTAAGGATGAAAAATACACCGCTGACATAGAAAGAAGAGTGATTGCAGGGAACAGAGTGAATGGTGCAATGGGAAAGCTACTTGGGAGCCAGCACTTAAGCCAAAAGGTGCAGCTGGCCACACATAACGGAGTGCTCGTCCCAACGCTGTTATATGGCAGCGAGAGCTGCGTATTTAAGAAGGAGAATGGAAGTAGGATAATTGCGGTTGAAATGCGAGCTCTGCGGAAGATGTGCGGAGTCAAGCTGACCGACCGTATTCGCAACAGCGTAGTAAGAGAGCGACCAGATATGAAAGATAGTATCGATGTAAAGATGAGAAAGGGTATGCTCCGTTGGTTCAGGCATATAGAAAGAATGTCCGAAGTAAGAATGACAAAACAGATATACAATGCGAAAGTGGAAGGATGTAGGTACCGGGAAAGACCTAGACTATCTTACCATGACCAAATACACCAAGTTTTATCTGAAGGACAAGTCAAGAGTCTCCTTAACCGGCGAGCGTGTATGAGACGAAAGTATGAGAGTGGAGGAAGTCAGAAGTGTGTAAGGAGAACCTGTTGGAACTCTGTACTCTCTGCCTGCCCAGATCTGGCGTGATCATATAAGATGACTTGACCGAAAGAAATAAAATCCTTAGAATGAATCGTCATGTCGGGTTAGTTGTCAATTTGCTCGAATTTTACGAATCACCACCTCTTAAAATTTATTTTTCAGTAGTTGAGTCGCAGGGTTACAATACTTTTCGTGCGAATCGCTACCCTCATAAATATGTAAGTGGGCTATTCCCACACTTTAACTTTTGAGCAAAAAATAGGAAAATCGTACAGTAGTGTACAAAAAATTCCGAACATTTCTTAAAATTATTAGTGACTAGATATATTCAGTTGCGAGGTTTAATACATTTCACTAAAATAGTTTAAATTACATTACTTACTATTAATTGCTTAGGAAGGTAAATTTGTCTACTAAACATAGAAATTTTGTAATTTTATATGTATAAGCACGATTTGCGGGCAAGACCAATATATTAATCATCTCTTTGATGATCGAACTGCTTGAACAAAAATAATTCAATTCGTTATCTTGGCTAGTGGAGCAAGGTGGTCACGCAGCTTTTATTCCACATATAACTGCAGGTTAATTATATTATTGTAAGTGACCAGAATTCAATCTTTTAAATAAATGACCCCCGTACTTTAAGATCCTTATGTAGATCAATGAATACGTTTTCCATCTCTTTAATTTGCCTATTTAGGGATTTAGTATTTTTGTAGTTTCTATGACATTGAAAATTAAAGTATCAGGACATCATAACATATTAGGAGATCTAAGGTCATGAAAGATGTACCCAAAAATATGGATGGGTAAGGAATAACCGTTTTGAAAGTACCAGGATATCATAACAGACAGAGAATTTGAGTTGAAATTCAATGGCAAACTTAACCGAATGCTAAAATCATTTTTTGTTCACCTTTCTTGTTTATGTGAAACTCAATGGCAAACTTAACCGAATGCTAAAATCATTCTTTTGTTCTCCTTTCTTGTCTAGAAATTATATCTCATGTTAATGTTTATTATTTGCTTTCTTGTTTATAAATATTTTTGGGTCGTGTGTGCTCGCCTTTACTTTATTTTTTTTCCTTAAATTAGAACGTGTGCGAACTGTCTACTTACATATTTTTGAAAACGTCGATTCGCACGAAAAAAGTCTCCATACGTATCGCCAATTAAATAAAAAAAAATTATGCGAATCGACAACTAAGCCGTCATGTACCATAAGTACGTATACGTAGTTCCATCCATCAGTACTTAAACAGAATTTAAACAATGCTTCCCATGTAAATAATTTGGATTGGTATTGGTTTGTGAGAATGCTGTCAGAAGATTGGTGTCTGTACAAAAGTGAGACAATAGATAGAACTTTGACGAAGTGTAAAATAAGTAAGGATCAGCAACCGTTATTTATAGCGCTACAGCTGCATTTATGTCGATTTTGCACCAAGTGCCTTAAATGAGACTGCCTCGTTGGTTTGGTGGCAAAGCGCATCGCTTTGTGATCACGAGGTCCTGGGTTCGGACAAATGTAGTTTTCTAATGAAAAATAGGCTCGCCCCCTATATTACATGGGACCTAACATCGTCTGCGAAACGTGGGTGTACTCAGTACACCTCTGCCACCCCTTCTGGGGAATATAGGCGCTTTTTTTTCGGTGCCTTAAATGACTCTGACCAGCTTTTTACAAGCTTTTATTTAATTTGCTATGTTTGTATGTCTTTCTGTGTCTGTCTTTCCGGTTCAAATCTTGTGATCCATTTATCAAGCACTTGACAAATTGACAATGCAATAATATGGTACCATGGAGCTGGTTTGATGATGGAGTCAGAAGTTAGTCATAGGAACATGTGAAATATATAATGGAACTCACTCGTGTTTAGGCTTGTTAGTGGTATTGGTATATATGCAAACAGATAGTGTTCAAAGTCTGATGATGTCTCATTGACCATGGTCATGTGTTTAAGGAAGAAAATATTTTTGTAGAAAGATTTAAAGATAAAAATGTAATAATTTTAATTGAAAAAGAGCTTTTGATATAGGGGAATAGGTTCAAGACCGAGATCCTAAAGGAAATCTACTTTCTGCATGTACCACGGGGAATCTGGACTGAATAGTCTGAAGAACATCAATTTAAGTCCGGGGGCGTGCCGGACACCTCACACGAGTACGTTATAATGGGCCGGCCCAAGTATATAAGTAAAGCGTCACCGTATTGGGGTAAGGGGGCATCCACTAATTACGTGAGATGTTTTTCTTTTTATTTGGACCCCTCCTTCCCCCTTGATGAGAATTGGTAGGACCTCCTATCCCCCTTACGTGATATTTACGCTCTAAGTGTTGAAAGACTAAATTCTGAACTGAATATAGTCTTTTGCCATGGCTATTGCTATGAGATTTTTTAGGGTACACAATATAATACCCGTATTACAGATCGTAAATCAGGCATGTATCTAGTTTTAAAAACTGTTTTTTTTTAATTACTAAAACATTAGAGAACTAGATTCACTTCTGATTCTGATTCTGTAATACGGGAATGATATTTTTTTTTATTAATGTTTTCCAAAAGTTGACGTTAGATTCACGTTTTTTTTTGGCGTTGGGATAAATGGCCATTGTCCCGGTAAGGCGTGAGTAGGTGCTGGTGGATCTCATACGCAGCGTCGCCTATTAGATGGCTATCTTCGGGAAATCTGTCGTCGTTCTTTACATATTCTGCGATTTCCGACAGCCGAAAAACCCTCTGATCGTGGACGGAACCGGGGTGTCCCGCATAACAATGTGTGATTAGGGTTTTGTGATCACACACAAGCTGCAAAAAATGATTACTTATGTATAATGTTGTAAAATTTAACGATCAATAACCAATATTTTCTTTTTATACCCTTTCAAAAAATATATAGAAACAGACAAGCAACTTCCCCCCTTTTTAAATTCGGTTAAAAAGAGAATCATAGCCCCCAATCTAGGAATTATTCCTGCGTCGTGGGTAGGTACGTTCACAAACTTGAAATTCACATACACAGACAACCATCCTGGGCCGTTTTTTCCCATGCCCAAACGTTAACTTTGTAAAATGATCATCTAATGGTATTCTGTATGTCACGATTAAACGATCATTTTACGAGGTAACGCACCGTGTTAAGTGATTAATTAATCATAGTACATAAGGGTCCTGACCAAAGCAAATATATAAATTGTGGGCCACAGTGTCCGAATCCTCGACTACTCGATCCAATGAGCGGATCGACCTAGACGTAGGTCGAGTTTCTAGTAAGCATTAGACTAAGACATCACGTTGATGACAGGTTCGTTTTACGAGTGGTTTACAAGCTTTTTCAGTAATAGCAGTTACTCGCGTGTATTTTGCAATATCTTTATACATTTTAGTCTGTGTGTATATTTGTTTCATCAATTCCGTTCAGTAGTTTATACGTGAAAGAGTAACAAACATCCATACATCCATCCCCACAATACTAAGTGATTTTATTTATTAGTAGGATTCACCTATCTTGAATCATGTAGGTATACCTGCAACTGAATGGAATGATATCCTTTTCTATTTACATAGTCTGCTGGATTCCTTTTTGGTGCATTAATTTTTATATGAGTCCCATCTATAGCCCCTATCGTTTTCGGGAAGCCGCTCTTTCTTAGGAATCCGTGCATGACTTCTGTAGCATAGTCCTCAGTAGGCCACTTAATAAAATTGGGTGCTCTTTGGAACAAAGCCTGAGTAACGCGTCGTACAGCTCTTACTGCAGTAGCCCTCCCTACGTTAAATCTGTCACAAATCGATCTACAATGCAAGAAATATATTGCAAGCCATTACATGTTTTTTTTTAAATACCTACTCATACATTGCTGGAGCAATGTAACTTTTCGATAGACTGCCTCATTGGTCTAGTGGCGAATAATGTGCTTTGTGATCACGATCTTATGGGTTCAAATCCTAGGTCGAACAAATGTAGGTTTTCTATAGAAACTTTCAGTATCAGTCCGGAGTCTGGAATTGAGCGCGGTATATGGCAACAGGCTCGCCCCCTATTACATGGGATTTAACATCATCGTTGAAAAGTGGGTGTACACAATACACCTCTGCCACCCCTGCTTGAGGAGTATAGGCGTGACGGTGTTTTAAGAAACAAAATTAATACCAATACGATCATCATTTTATCCGTTTTTCGAATATCTTATTAATTCTTACCTGTATGAATCCATAGTAGCCATTTTCCATAACGCAATCATTAATTGATGGCTAGGCGGAATCATTGAGCACCCTGATGAATGTCGAATGAGATCATCTGCTAGTAAATTGTTTATGTACTCAAAAGTACTTCGGTGAAGTCTAAAAAATAAATTAAACTATAGTCCGTTGTAATATATATTATATAGATACCTAATAAAACCAATTTACCTGAAATGGCTTTTAAAGTCTTCATCAGAATAATGATTGACGACACATCCGTAATTTGTAATACGAGGTCGAAGTTCTCGTTTGTCTCTAGTATGTAATAATTCCCATTCCTCATCCGAACTTGAAGAAGAACTTGATTCGGAGTCATGTTGACGCATTAATAATAATGCAATTGATTCATATGACATCCTCTTACTATTTAATTAAACAATTCGCTGAAATAAGTAATTTAATATTAAAAAACTCTGTGCCTACTACATAAAAACAAAACAGACTTTGCCTACTTGATATATTAATCATATAATTACTTATTGATAATAGAAAAATGTTCACTGAGAGTAGAAATTAATTAAATTATACACAAGTAAATTAAAAAAGGCATCTATTTACAAAATCACTTTAGAACTTTCGCGCCTTTTATAAATATGTAGATACGTTATGCACCTTGGTCATGGACCACGGACAAATCGATCACATTGCTCCCAAAAGCGTTCCACTTGGGTGTTCGTTTGTAACGTCGACAACCATGTGGAACGGCGGATGTCACAATCGTGAGCGTGATCGTTGTGGGCTTCAAGTGGAACGCACCCAGAGTCAAGTAAATATCATATATAACGGAACGTCTCTCAAACTGTCAAGTGACAACACTTGATTTGAATTTAAAAAGTTCGTTTACATTATAATTTGTCGTGTACCTTTGTAAATTTTGAATAAAGTTGTTAAAATTTACTAATAACATCACGATTTATATGGTTGTTACATTGAAATGGATTACTCAACAATCAGCAATCAAACTAATTGCACAGCAGTTGAAGATTTAACTAATGGTGAGCTGAGCGAAAGATACTACTCACTGAAGAAGCAATTCGACAACATTTCCAGCAGTTATGAAGCTATCAAACAAGAACTACACGACACCCGAAGAAGTTATCAAACGGCGTTAGACGTCCAGAAGCATTTGAACGCAGAATTAGAAAGTTATCAAGCTGACGAGCAGCGTCGAAGATCGGAATTAAATTCTCGAATAACATCGCTGCAAGAAGAGATTTCGTTGCTTCGGGAAGAACGTACGGAGATAACGGAACGTCATATCGTTGAAATAAAAAAGTTTGAGACGCAGATTCGAAATTTGAAAGAGGAACAGATATTGAAAGCGCGGGAAAGTCCAGAGAGAGATTATTCGGAGTTGGATGAGGCGAGGGCAACTGCGAATAGTGCTTTGTCCGATGCTGCTGCAGCGAAAGCAGCGCTTGAAGAAGCGCAGGTTGAAGTTGCGTCGTGGCGGATGAAAGCTGAAGAGATGATTGGTGAAATCGGTGAGATGCGTGCAGCGGCTGAATTGCGTCGGGAGGATCTGAGGGCGGCTAATGAACGTGAGGCTTCAGCGCTTGCGGATTTGGCTGAAGCAAGGGCTATGTTGCATCAGTGTACTGATTCCCCGGACTTACAGCCTCATGGTAAGAATTGCCTGCACTTGCATAAAGATTATTTAACAATATTACTACTCTGTGGATTTCTTAATGGTTAAAAGGTTCTGTGACCCAGAGCAAGTGATGTTGCTAATGAAACAATGATTGCAATTTGATGAAAGCTCATATCATTACTTTTAAGAAAAATAATCAAAATTTTTATCCTACTAATATGTCCTACTAGTATTATAAATGTAAAAGTTTGTGTGTTTGGATGTTCGTTACTCAATCACGCCAAAATGGCTGAACGGATTTGGATGAAATTTGGTACAGAGATCTATCTATCTATATCATCACGCCAGCTCCCTCGCGGGGTAGGCAGAGAGTACAGAGTTCCAACAGGATCTTTCCTTACATACCTCTCTGGCTTCCTCCACTCTCAGAGAGAGTACAGAGATAGTTAACTATTATTGTAGTATTACCTGGATTACCACATAGGATACTTTTTATCCCAATAAAAAGTAGGTTCCTGTCTTATGTCAATGCTCATAAGTTGCTGAAGCTAGTATTTTATAAAATAAAAGTTATTATGTTTTTTAGAACATAATTATACTGTAATCAAGATTTTTTTTTGTTGCAGCTGCAAAAGGCAACTCCATATTTGCTGAGGTTGAAGACAAGAGGCAGGAAATGGCAAAGAATCTCATTCAAATGAAACAAACTAATTCTAGGGTAATTATTTACTAAAATAACAGATACTATCACACCTACCGTTACAGTTATACCTATAGTATTAACATTCTTAAACAGTTGAGCACCTCAATGCAGATGCACACTCTATGCATCTTATCGGAAGTGTTAGGAGGGTAGTACCATCTGAGACTTGCTGATTAGCAGATTATGTGTGTGTGAATTCTATTCAGACTGCTGGTACTAAGATGGTCAATTGTTTAAATATTGGACCTCCGCTTAAATAGTGTCACAACTCAAAATTGTTTCTATTTGTAAGTTGCGGAAACATGTGCAAGATAATTAATTACACATAAATAAAAAAAGCAATTAATCTAATACCTGAAAGCTGTTTGTTCTAAATGGGGAAACGAATCAATTCCAACTATTTTTAAAGTATGTTACATTAAAACTGCTACTCATTAATTTCGCTGTATTTAACAAAATTTAATAATTATTCAAAGCTGTTTAAAATGCATTTTTAATTTTTTACATGGTTAATTTGGGTAACAAAGAGCTTAAAAAAATGACAGACAACTCCTTAAAATTGGAAATTTGAATGTCACATTGAATTCGTAAAGCAATAATCAAATTGGGGTTTCTGAGGTCTTACATTATTTACAATACAGCTTATATATTTTTAAAAACGTACCCCCCCCACACTGGGGTTTATTCCTGTGTCTAGGGTGCGTTTACAAACATGAAAATTGACACACACACATACTGAGACCGAAACAAATAATTGCGGATCACACAAAGATTTGTCACGTGCGGGAATCGAACCCGCGGCTAATACACAGCAGGTGGAGCGGCTTAAGCTCTTAACCACTGCGCTAATCGTCTATATTGCATAGATACATTCAATGATGATATAAATAGATATTCAATAAATACATTTAATTTCAGTTAAGAAGAGAACTAGCCAACAAACAGGCTGAAATAGATGCACTTTTGCATGAAAAACAGAACATTTGGGAACAGCAGGCAGGAGCTTCGGCACATTATGACAGAGAACTTATAGGTAAGAGACTTTTCGTCATTACAAAATTGACCCATGAAATGATATTTATGTTTGTTCTGGAAATGCTTATTCAAAATATATTCTGGCCATAACTTGTCTTAATATGCCCACAATTAATAAAAAAATAAAAATAAATAAAATTTTGTGTCCAGACTGTGTACTTTCTCGAAAGTCACTTTTTTTATAACTTGCCTAACTTGACATTGGCAGAATCATCGGTTAACGATGGAGCCATAGATTATAAATGAATTGGAGGATACCTCCCAGGAATGCTCCTTCATTCTGTGCTTCCTCTTTTATTAAAAGAGGAAGCACAATAAAGGAACATAGCTGTATAGGTTTTATTTGCTGTGTGTGCACTTTGTTAAAATTCCTATTTTAACCAAGCGCACACACAATATATCATTGTAAAAAATGTATTTTATTAAGTTTATTATGAAAGATTAACGCTTACCCAACGTCTCTGTCTACAATGCTAGGGATCTGACGTGATGATATATAGTATACTAGCAGTATCCCGCGGTTTCGCACCAAGTCGACGATAGCGCCATCTACCGGGTCCTGCTATACCTAAGGACCATCCAGGAAATCAAATTATTACAAAAGTCGTTACAATTTTAACGACTTTTTGTACTCAAGCCGCTTAAGATAATTACAAAAACACGCACACCAAAATTAAAGATATAAAGAACCAAATATTAAGTACAGTTATTTGTTGACCATGCAGTGCATACTTCTTCTTCTTTAAGTTACGGCTTCACACTAATTTTAAGTGTATTTTGCCAGTGTTTAGTGAGATATATAATCGTGTTTGTTTAAATTAATTTGACTCCCTGATGAACTTGATGACAATGATGATAATGAAATTAATGAAGTACCCCACCCTGGATAGTAAAGCGGTGGATACTTTACATACCAATTGCGACGACCGTTTTGAGGGAAGTCAACAAGGCACGTTTTATCACTTTGTTACAATTACCTTCACTCATGCACATATAAGAACACATAATGGTTAATATTCCACCAACATTACACATTATTAGTCGAAATAACACAAGTTTTGGAAATTAAAACAAATTGACAACAGCACTCTTCGACTTCCCGCCAAAACTCTGCATACTTCTTGTAGGACATCCTATTTAGAGAGCGTTCTCTCTGAAACTTTCCGAACGATGAAATTTTAACATAATAATAATAAGGTTAGGACGAAGTAGGATAAATGCGGTAGAAATGCGAGCTCTGCGGAAGATGTGCGGAGTGAAGCTGACCGACCGCATTAGCAACAGCATAGTAAGACAGCGAGTAGGTATGAAAGATAGTATCGGTGTAAAGATGAGAAAGGGCATGCTCCGTTGGTTCGGGCATTTAGAAAGAATGCCAGAGGAAAGAATGACAAAACAGATATACAATGTGAAAGTGGAAGGATGCAGGTACCGGGGAAGACCTAGACTATCTTACCACGACCAAATAAACCGAGTCTTGTTTGATGGAAAAGTCAAGAGTCTCCGTAACCGGCGGCGAGCGTGTATGGGACGAACTATGAGAGTCGAGGAAGCCAGAGAGGTATGTAAGGAAAGAACCTGTTGGAACTCTGTACTCTCTGCCTACCCCGCAAGGGATCTGGCGTGAGGTTATAGATAGATAGATAGATAGGTTAGGACGATTGTGCTACGCATTGTCCGATTTAGGAGTAAGGATAGGAAGTTCTGGTTCGTGCTTATGATTGTGTGAGTTGTAAGGTCTCCATAATTGTAAGATTATAATTTTGTTCAGCCTATAAACAAAATAAAACAAAATCTATGACTACAATAAACTCAGAACTATTTCCATATTCGTCAAGAATTCTAACGTGATGATAGATAGAAAATGACAAATTATCTAATTATTCTATTTGTATTTTTTTTCAGAGAGCTATGAGGAGCGTATAACACAATTAGAGGGTCTGTGTGAGAGACAAAGAAGAGAACTATCCAAATGGTTTGGCAAGCTGTGCGAGCCCACTGCCAACGGCTGGCTACCTGGAGTCCTGAACCATTTGAAGTATGGTCTCTTTCTAGCTATGTCAATTCTAGCCATTTTAATTGACTATGTCACGCCTATATTCCCCAAGCGGGGGTGGCACAGGTGTACTAAGTACACCCACATTTCGCCGACGATGTTAGGTCCCATGTAATAGGGGGCGAGCCTATTGCCATATACCGGGTACAATTCCAGACTCCAGACTCGTACTGGAAAGTTGTCAGAAAAACTACACTTGTCTGACCTAGGATTTGAACCCATGACCTCGGGATCACAAAGCGCTGCGCTTTGCCACTAGTTACGCGTTGACTATGTGGTGCGGTATAATGGCGTCACATCCCCTAAGATTGTTAGTGACGATTGACGGTAGATTTTTTTTACTAAGACGACCTAGTGAATAGGTTCCAATGTACTGGGGGCGAAGCTATTGTCACAATACTAGACTCCGGACTGATAAAAATTGAATAATACTGGTAGGGATAGCTAGAAGGGTAAGGTTAAGCTTAAGTATAACACGCCAAATCACTCAGTTCTATTATTACGCCATGATAAAACATGTTGTTATTAACAAGTGGTTAAGAGCTTGAGTCGCTCCTTCCACTGAATTAAGTAGTCCCGGGTTCAATTTCCGCACGGGCCAAATCTACCTACAAATATTTGTTTCGGTCTGGGTCTTTGTGCATGTGAATTTCATGTTTGTAAACGGACCCACGAACACGACACAGGAATAATTAGTAGTTTGGAGTCACTAAAACAAACTGTTCTTACCGATTACCAAGGTTAAGCAGCGTTCGACACGGTTGGCCCGAGATGGGTGACCGTTTGTGGCATTTTCATATTCGACCGTCTCCGTGCTTCGGAAGGCACGTTAAGCCGTTGGTCCCGGCTACCACTTAGTGTGGTAGTCGCTAAGCCGAGTTGGAAGCCTTAAAGGCGGCTTGATAAGTTCCAACAGCAGGTGGCCACAAACCTGTCTCCACCAATCCGCACTGGGTCCGCGTGGTGGAGTATGACCTAATCTCTCTCGCACCTCGATTTGTGAGAGAAGGCCTTTGTCCAGCAGAGGGCAGTATAGGCTGATATTATTGTTATTATCAAAAAAAAATAGTGCCTCATATACCGCTCTACTTCCTAGACCAGGAAGTCGCGGGTTTGACACTTGAATCGATTATATAATGTTTATCTTTCTAGATCGGAATGCGAGCAACTCCGAGCCGACGTTCTGGCCCGCGGCGCCGCTGAGCTCGCCAGCGCCGCGCAAGTTCGGGAGCTGCGCAGAAAACTCGCCCTGCTCAGCACAAACTCGATCCGCCAGTCCACGTCCCCCGCAAACAAACCAGACACTAGCCACGTTGAGAATAAGACTGATATTGGCATGCCTAAAGTGTCGGTTCAAGTTAAGAGCAAACCGACACCCGATGATGTGAAGAAGAAAGTGTCTTTTAATTAGTTGTCTTTAGTAAAGTGATATAAGATGAGAACATTTTCTGTGCTATAGTTCACAATTATTGAAGAAACAAGATGGTGTCAACGGTCTAACAATGCTTTTTCTATTGAGGCCTATATTTAGAACGAGACAAAATTAAATGAACCGTGGAATAAACACGCGTGCGACAAGGATCTTGAGGCCCGTGGTTGTCGTTAATGTCATAACTATTTAGTGATTTTTATTTACTTCCAGGGAAATATTTCAACCGGTCGCTCCGCTAATTAAAAAAGAACTTGGTTAAATTGCATGCAAACGGCAACTCTGCGATTGTCATGAAGGGACATTTTACTTGATGACAGCATTAGTTCAGATTTTGGCCGCGGGTCAAAAGAGCCTTGTCGGACTATACGTCGTGCATGGTCTGCAATCGCCAACGTAAAAAACGCAATCGACTGATATGTTTTAATAGCGAACCGCACATTCTCACACTTTACCTCGTATATGATTTCATCATCTAACAATTATTGCATATAATATTCCCTTTCAGAAATATACCCATATTACGTTTATCGCTTATAAGTTTTCACTATTATTATTTACTCGTATGATGGTCCTTCGATCCAGATTTTAACGACGGATTTTAACAGCGACCTACGGCCATAGTATAATCGCCAACGGCTTGCGTGACTACGTTCATCGTTTGAAGTGGTGTTGCTTTAGGCCCACTTGCACGGACTGGGGTTAGTGTTACCTATTGACTAACTCGAGGTTATAACATTGAAATGCCTTCAACTCACTTGAGTTGAAGGCATTTCAAGAGGGAGCATTATCAAGATAATATATTTGCATACACTTATGTCAGTGATAAGAAAGGGGACAAATCTATCGTTATCATGAATTTATAACCCTGAACGGGTTAAGTACTGTCAAAATATTGCTAGAGATAATCAAACTCTTACCCACAGAAACAACTCTGAATTTTCTATGATTTAAACCATGATGAGTGAGAGCTATAGCCTGGAGCCCGGTGTCTCCATCGCACCCATTACGATGCAGTACTGTGACCATAAGGTAGAACTAATACGGACTATACATTTTTAAACCAATGTGAATTATTTATAAGAGTTCTAAACGAACACGGTTCTTAGTTCGTCTGTATATGCAGGGAAGATTTTTAGATGGGACTGTAAGGGCAGCTATCTCAACCCTTGTAGCTACAGAAAAACGGCCTCAGGAGACTATCCTTACTTTTAGCGACATTTGGAGCTGAATTTATAGATTTAAAAAACAATGTACAGACAGACAGCAAGAAATTGGGCAGTTTACTCAAATACTTTTTTGTTGCCAATCGATCCTGTTTCTTACAAGGATCAAAAACTTCTACTCGATCAACCGAGATTGGAGTATTGGCAAATTAGAAATCGCAAAAAACGTTTCCCATAGATAGGATAGTTTTCTAAGACCTATTGTTACAACTCTATGGTTACAACGGTTGAGGTAGCTGCCCTTCCTGCTCCCTCTCAAAATTTTGCACTATATATATTTTATATCCAGACATAACTTCTTAATATATGAACCGATTTTGATGATTCTTTTTGCATTGGGTTTCGTATAGCTACAAGATGATCTCATTTTAATTTTATTGGTATTGCTATGACCATTCGATAATATTATGACCATTCTACGTCAGTACATATATAAAAATACTAGCTGTTACCCGTGGCTGCGCACGCGTTGATTTTGTAATTTGACATAGGTAGGTAGATCTCTAATGCGCGACCTTATTCAACGCTAACGCCGTCGCTTAAAAAAATCATACACAATACCTGTGTGCTTTCTTTTTGAGAAGGATTACCAGTTTATATATCATTATAAAATGTTTGGTAAATTTGCTGATTTTAACCTTTTCTACCTACCCTGCCAAAGATCGCAATATGGCGTAATAATATTTAAAAAGGTGCATTGCGAGCTACGTATGTAAAAAATAATTATGTAACAAAGTTTTGTCAGTATATTTCATGCCAGTCTTCTCGTAAGAATATACAATTTATGTTCATAATCAAAATCATATTTAGATATCTTTAATAATAATAATTAATTCTTTATTTCGACCGACTGGGATCACGTGTTAGTGGAATATTTAGACTTAATTATATTAGGGTTAGTAAAGAAACAAATTCATGTACCGGCAGTCGAGTCTATCAGCCATGGTTTTTAGGATGCAGTTGGAACTGCCCCCGATCCTTTAATAAATGAAGATACAAAGTGCGATAAACAGTGCCCGAGAATTATATGTTAGTTAAATGTTAACAAGTCCATAATCCTGAGTTCTTAGATTTACGCGAATATTACACATGAAATAAAACTATTATTCGGATTTTATCGCGGTTTCGTCAAAGAAGTCCACCGTCGCTCAAAGAAGTCTGCAGTCTGTGGACGTGTCCTTGACCGCACCCGCCATAACATCAGATTTGATAGACCAGAAATCCTCGTGAAAGAACACCGATTCCTACCAAGGATGGTGCGCGAGGCTATTGAAATTAAAAAAACATCCTAATTTCAATAGAGAAGATGGCTGGGTGCTTCCATCGTCTTGGGATCCGGTAATTAATATAATCAAATCCAAAACCAAGCATAACACTGCAAGACCTCAAGACACCGTGAGCTCATTCTGCGTAGATCGGACCAACCACAACAAAAATAATTAAGAAGTTCGAGGGTACCCCGGAACAACTATGCCTTTTGGACGTCTAACACCTCAGTCCCTCCCGTGACCATGGGTGCTGCAAAGCACTCGAAACGTCGGGAACTTAAAAACCAAAAATAAACCGCGATAAAATCCGAAAAATAGTTTTATTTCAAGTCCATAATCGTACCAATGTTTGGTCAACCTACTTAGAAAGAGACATAGGGCTCTAAGTGAGTATCCTTTTGGTCACGTTTTTATCGCAATGCTCAATCCATTTTGGGGGTAATGTATCCATGATCGTTACACTCTTGTACATTTATTTTGACATTAATAACAGGGGGTTCTTTAAAATTTCTTACCTACTCTTAGATTCATAGACCATACTGGTGTTTTCTCATACAGCCACGAAAATTTCGTCGATAAAATCATTTTGTTTACGAGCAGAAAATTAAATATTTTTTGTCATACAAAATATAGCTGTATCATAATGTCTATATATATAAATGCGTAACTTAAGTTTTGTAGTAATTAATAATAGCAATTCTATGTAGCTATTGACAAAATCTGAACAATGTTGACATTCACTATAGATTTGGGGGAATAAAAAGATAATTGATCCTTTCATAACGTTTTTTAGTAATATTTTCCTACTTACAAGGAGATATTTCAACAATTAAAAAAAGAACTTGGGTAAATTTTATGGCAAACGGCAACTCTGCGAATGTCATGAAGTGAAGTGGCCAAAAGATCCTTGTATGACTGTATCTGATAATTAAAAATCAGCTCTTCTAACTCAATGGAATATACTCCGTCGACCATGCATCTGCCTAAAGTTGAATCAAATGAGCATATTGTGATATAAAAACTAATTAATTTTGTATTTTGGATAAATAAAATTATGGAAATACTAATTATAATTTTTATTTAATTCAGATATAATCACAAGCATATACTTTCAGGTTTGGCATATTAGAACTTGGAATTGTGTTAGTACATTAACACTGGTTTATTTTTAGTGATACGGCATGAATCAATTGACACCTTATGTATCTTACTACAAATCAAGCTATTGTTAAAATTAAACTAACAAACAGCAAATATTATATTTGTAGGTTTGACCTTCAATGACAATTGATGCTATCCCCAAAAGGGTGATAATCCATAAACAAAACTACCTTTTAGGAGTCATTGTTCAATCATTAGTGAAAAGTTATTCTTGGATTGAATAAATTAAATAAATACAGTGGTAAGAATAATAAATATTTCAATTGTTTCAATTTTATTTTCAGTTAGGTTAATCTGACAATGGAAGTAGCAGCCCGAAGTAGCATAATTTAGGATTATCACATTCTCAGAAAGTGATAATATTTTTTTGTGTGAATTTTAATTGATTGATCCTACATTTGAAAAATGCCCAACACTGCTGTAGGTTCAGCGGATAGTACCCTCAGAGACCTGCCGAGAAGCCGCATAAGCAATCCGGAATCTGGAATTGTGGTCGCCAGCTAGACTAAGAGTTGTCTAGACGGAGCGTTGCTAACAAAAATTGTGCCTAAAAGTGGCCTCAGTTACGCACTAGGTGTGCATGATGCCAAAGTTTGATTTTTTGAACAGTTGTTCGAAAGGTGTTCATGTGTGCGAGTGCGTACTACAATTTATCTACCTCATGTAAATTTGATGCCGATTCCGCGCGCGCAATTCTCTGTTTAGGTAAGTAATTCATGTAAGGGTCGCTATTATAAAGTACGCTAGTAAGTGTTTAAGCCGAAGGGGGGCCCAGGTCTCTGAGCGCGTGCTCCCTCGCGTGCGCGACGTGCCGCTCGCGGCGCGCCAGCTCGCGCGCCTCGCGCTGCGTGCGCGCGCGTAGCCGCGCCGCCGCCGCCTCCTGCACGCACTTCGTGAACGCACCTGCAGACAACACATTATTATTTTATATACCAGCCAGAGAGGTCTGCTGCCGTCCTAACGATAAGTATAGCTATATTTTAATCCTGTACAAAATTACTGTACTTATTATAAGGACGGCAGTCTGATAGTCTGTCTGAGATGAATTCCGGCGTGTATGTTCGTAATTCTTGTCCTCCTACAGCTTGACCGATTTTGATATTTTTTTTATACTTGTGGGGTCACTTGAATGGTTCTTAGCTGTAGTAGGACCCGGTAGGTGACGCCGTTGTCGAGCGGGTGCGAAGTTGCAGAAGATCATCACGCCAGAGTCTCTTGTGAGGTAAACAGTACTAAAGTACAACTATAGAAATTCTGGTTTTAAAGTTGCATCTGTATAGAATAATAGATAATATTTGTTGCGGACAAAGGGTTCAAAGACGTACGGCGACGACGGACATACGGCGTAATGTTGAATTAACAGCTTATATTTACTGCCATTATCTTGCCCATTATCTACATCTGTCAAAAGGGACTTCTTGTATTGACTAGTGTAGTTAGGTATACAAATAATCTGAAAAATTGCCGGTTCAAAAATCATTGTTGTCTTCCAAACATGGTCATAAAGAAAATCATGGCTGTTTCAAATATACAAGCTGTATCGTAAATAACGCAAGACCGCAGACACCCCGATAAGATAATTGCTTTAGAAACTAAATATGCAAACCAAATTTCTAAATTTAAAGTTTTTTACCCTATTTTTAAGCACTTGTGTACCCCAAATAACAATAGAACTTGTATGTGTATGTGTGCATATTAAGAAATACGTTTTAGAAATGCATTTGAAATCTCCGTATTGCTTTGAATCATGAATAACTTTAGGTTATTATAGCGCACTAAAGGAGTAACAGCATTTTTAGCAGCAGATAATATACAATCTGTTAGAATTAATTCAGCTATCGATTTAGAACAAACTGCTTTCAGGCCTTCGTTTATTATGTTACACCTTGTATAGTTTTAAAATAATTAAAAAAATCTTGTCTTAAAAACTTCGCTCACCAACAGCATCCCAGCACTTGATAGTGTCTTCAACCAGATCAGTAGTGTTGTAACACTCGATGACTCGCTCCGTGCAGTCGAGGCACACTGGTTCCACGCTCAACATATTTGCCGTACGTATGTCTATACGGGCTGCTATGGCGTTCAAGTCTTCTACTGTTATTCTGGAATAAGATGAAGGCGTTAAAGGAGCTTCATCATCAGCCGAAAAACATTCACGAAAGACGAAAAGGTCTCTCAAAAGATAGCCACAACGCCCGGCTTTGTACTGTACGGTCTGTACGCATCCAGCGCCTATAGCCAAGTTGACAATCTACAGTCGTTAACGCTAAAAGAAAGCGGAAAAATGTATGGGAATGAAATTTTGTAACGAAAAGTCACGTGGTCAAAACAATGCGCTATCGATTGCGACAAGAGAATAGAAACAAAACGCTTACAACTTGTCTAGGCCCTCTGATGCCATCCGGAAACTTATCTCACAAATCGAGGCATGTTTGTTGTCACCTGCTGTTGGAACTTATCAAGCCGACTCTAAACCTTCCGACTTCGCTAAATGATACAACGTCAAGTGGTAACTGAGACCAAAGGCGTTGACGGACGATTTAGCACAGTGGTTAAGAGCTTGAGCCACTCCGCCCACTGTGTCTAATGCGACCATTCGGGTTCGTTTCCCGTACGTGACAAATCTTTGTGTGACCCACAATTATTTGTTTCGGTCTGGGTATGTATTTGTGTGTGAGAATTTTCATGTTTGTACGACGATACAGGTAACGGGAATAAAATTCCACGATACAGGAATAAATCCTAGTGGGGCTACGTTTAATAAAAAAAAAATGCGTGCCTTCCGAAACACTTAGACACTGTACCTACGTGAAAATTCGTGGTTGCCACTTAAATCTGCTCCAACGGACGTCAGTACTACGAGCGATTAAAAACAGTACTGGATAACAAAATAGGTACCCAAGTCTCTCCGAATGGCTCTCGTCCAAGCATTTAAGTTTTTCCATATAAATTTTGTCTCTGAAATCTCCACGTGGTGGCGGTGACATAGTAACTGCTGCCGCGCCGCCTGCCAAAGTCGCATCTTCCACTAACCTTTCCACCTATAATGATAAGACGGGAATTTGCCCGCAAAGTCATCAAAAACTTAGTGTAACTAAGTTTACAAGTTAGTGTTAAGGTACCTATGATCTTACTTAAAAAGTGAAATAGGTATTTTGGTACTGAGTTCTTAGATTTACGCGAATATTACACATGAAATAAAACTATTTTTTCGGATTTTATCGCGGTTTATTTTTTGTTTTTTAAGTACCCGACGTTTCGAGTGCTTTGCAGCACCCATGGTCACGGGAAGGACGGAAGGAGGTGAAAAACAAAAAATAAACCGCGATAAAATCCGAAAAAATAGTTTTATTTCATAGGTATTTTGGATTAAAAATCACAATAGATAGAAGAAAGAAAGAACGGTGCCTGCACCTAGCTTGACCTCTCTGATACCTGTGCGTATTCCATTCCGATCAACAGAACAGATCCACAAATTTTCCTTCTCGACTATTCAATTACCTGATAACATATTTTATTGAGGTAAAAAAAAAAAATTATATCTCGGTTTCTACCGCAGAATTTGATAAAAATATCGCACTATTTAAGTCCGACTATTATGGTATACACATTTTGAAGCTTAATTAAAATCGGTTTAGCCTGTTTTGCGTAAAACACGATCGAAACAAATTAAACATTGTTTGTGTGCAGAGATTACTCGAACATCAAACAATGTTTACCGTCGAATCCTATCATATGCTATTTACAATTTTGTAATATATCTACAGATAGATGTACGTATGTTTGGATACCATTTTGTTCGATATGCTGATGTGGTGTTCGTCGAGCTCTTCGTCTACTGGGTCCACTGAACTTGAGTGCTGGAAGTGTGTCGCGCGAACTGATTGTCGACTGCCCATTTTGGTATGTACCTGCGAATTACGTGAAGAATGAGCCATTGAGCCACATTATTATGTCATAAAGAACCACTGATATATTATTGAGATTTCTTAGTGGATCTTTCTATATCAGAGGAATAAATATAATTTCAAAAAACTAAAACTTAATCTTTGTGTGATCCACAATTATTTGTTCCGGTCTGGGTATTTGTGTATGTGAATTTTCATGTTTGTAAACGCGCCCACGACGAATAAATCCTAGTGCGGGGTTTAAAAAAAACAAGAATCTAAGGTTGTTGGAGACATGATATAAATCAATAAACATCCTCGCGCCTATATTCCCTAAGCAGGGGTGGCAGAAGTGTACTGGGCACACCCACTTTTCATCGACGGTATTAGTACCCATGTAGTGGGGGGCGAGCCTATTGTCATATACCAGCCACAATTTCAGACTGGATTAATACGGGGATTTTTTCGATAGAAAACAGAATTTGTCAGACCATCGCAAGGCGCATTATTAAATACTAGACGATGATATATTTTAGAGATATTTAATTTTCCTTCCACAGACAAGCAAATTACTCGAAACACCTGTTCATTTTACTAAACTACCTAACATAGAAATAAGGAAAACATGTAGGTATGCATATTTAATGATTTAAGTTTAAATTATACCTCATTCCCCAAATCAAATTAGTTCCGGGTTCATTAGAGAATTACTCATTTAAGTATGTTTAACGCAGTTAGTTATGAGGATTTTAAACAAAAAGAAAAATGAAATGAGTTCTGCTCGTCTCTATAGAATAAGTGCCTAAATCTGTAATGCAGCATTTTTATTGTGTGTGTGCGTGTGAGTGTGTGCGTGTGAATGATCTACGCTGTTGGCCGCGGGGCCTTTACAGCTTCACTGGATAAGAGGGCGAGCGTGCAACCACTACGCTCGAGCCAGAAGTGCAAGGGGGCAACTAGCTCAAGGGCGCTTCAAGGAGGAACGGCCTCAGCTTGGGCAGTCGCTATGGGGGAGGGCGTATAGTAGGTGTCTCGCCGTGGTGCTCTGCACGGGCCGGCAGGTTTCCATTGTGTATTTTATTATCTGTTTCAAATTTTGGCTGAATGTAACAAAGGGAGATACTTAAAAATATGATTATTCAAAGTCAAAGTCAATAAAATAATTTTATTTGTGGCGAATACAAGAGCGCTTACAAATTTAAAAATTATTACATTTGTTACATCTACGGCTCGGAACACGGCCTCCGCTGAGAAGCTCCGGCGAGAAACTCAGCAGGTTGGCTGTTGGTTGGTGCAGTCGGTTACTTGGCACCGACTTCAAATATTTATTTGTTTGCTTTTTGAAGTCGGTTTACCTTTTTTTATAAAAGATTTTTATTTTACAATTTTAAGTGACCAGTGAATTATTCTATAGTAGGGTACCTATAGGATTGACGTAATACCCATAATATCTCAATTTACACATGCCTATTGTTTGTCGTTAAGGAGTTCCCTGGTGTATCTTCTAAGTCCAAGGTCCAATGTCAATAAAATTAATATGGGACCACCTTGGAGATATACTGAACTCAATGCAAAAAAAGTTATCAAAATCGGTCTACAATTGACGGAAATATCGCTGAAAATACATAAAAAAAAGCGTACATACAACCGAACATAGAACCTCCTCCTTTTTGAAGTCGGTTAAAAAGGAGGAGATTCTATGTTCGTCTGTTTGTATGCTTTTTTTTGTATGTTCACCGATATTTCCGTCAATTCTGGACCGATTCTGGTGATTCTTTTTGAATTGGGTTCAGTATAGCTCCAAGGTGGTCCCATTTTATTAATTTCATCGGTTTTGGACCTTGGACTTTGAAGATATACCAGGGACCTCCTGAATGACAAATAAAACCAATCTGTAGATTGAGTTATTAAAAGTTTTGTGTTAATCTCTATCAATCCCTATCTCTATCATAGAAGTAATCAGAATATTAACCCACTTCAAAAAAGCAGGACGTCTGTGTTTTTTTATAACGTTGTTATTTATAAACTTATTTTGATCATTCTTTTTGCATTGGGTTTAGTGTAGTTCCGAGGTGGTCCCATTTTAACGAAATCAGTATAAACCTTGGACCTTGAAGATACACCAGGGGATTCTTTAACGGTAAAGAGCACGAATGTATAGATTTCGTTATTATATCAATCCTGTAGGTACCTTACTGTAGAACTAAGCTATATAATACAATATAGGTATTTAAATATTAATAATTACTGAACTAAACTTAAAATTGTAAAATAAATAACTTTTTAAAAAAGTGTAACCAACTTCAAAAACCAAAAAATAATAATATTTGAAGTCGGTGCTAAGTGTAGTCACACTAATCGACACCGACTTTAAATATTTGCATTTTTAAGTCGGTTTCCCTTTTTTAAAAGTTATTTTTCATTGTGGGGTTTTTAAAAGTAGGGCGGGCCTCTTTGAAAACCAGCGTCGTGTTAGGTTGCCAATAAAATTGCCTTGTCATAGCATATTGCTGATTGAGCTTTTCGCTGACGAGGCTTGGGCAGTATTATTATGTTACTATTATTAATAATATTTTGTAACTTGTGTGTGGCCCCGGGTTTTCCATAAAAATAAATATGTTTTTCTTTCTTTCTTCCTAATTAATCTACTTGATTTTTGTTACGTCAAACAATTCACACCATAGGTAGGTACTCGATACATGCCTCATCTTTTGTATCGAGATTCTTATCGATGGTCGATATTTCATCGATATCCAACAAGGTGTAATTATCACGCTCATGACGTAACAAGTAGAATCGGAGATTTCAGCCAATCATTTAAATTTTTACGTAGGTAGGTACTTATTACTTACGTATCGTATTTCATTCGAGTGTGGCCGCAGGCCCACTGGTCTCGACTCGTTTCATGGATGGTTAAAAAGGTTTAAAACATTTACAAAAATAAACATGAAACTTGTCGTGAACTCATAGCTAAGGTATCTATTGATATCCGGGATCAGACAGGTGTCTACCAAAGGAGCCTACCTAGATACTTACAGGTTACTTCATGAAGTTCAATGGATCTTTATTTGAAGTTATAACTAAGTTGCTACTTAAATTTCCACTTAGTTGCTACTTAAATTTCCACTTAGTTGCTACTTTAATTTCCACTTAGTTGCTACTTAAATTTCCAAGTAGCTAATAAATTTATTTTTCCATTATTCGAGATTTGCGATTTTTATTATGAGTAACAGCGACTTAAGACATATATTTTTAGTTACTTAAGTTAGAACACTAATTTAAAAACTAAGAAGTTTAATTTGTCCTGCTCATGTTTTTTAAGGTTGTTCTATTCTATTCGGCCAGATGTTATATTACCTAGATAAAGCGTAGATAGTGGCTAACTTCCCAGAACTTACTACTCACAAAACCATGAATAATATACTACAAACAAATTCAAATTGTCACTACATTACCTATCGACCTTGACGATTCCGATATAAAATGTCAAGTAAAATTCGCGGAACATAGCCTCAGACCACATCCAAGTTTCATTGAATAAACGCAAATAATTCATTAGCATCATACCTATAACAATATTACTCATCAAAATCCAGTTCCTGATTCTCAAAATTTAATCTGCTCACAATGAAGTAGGAATTATGAAGAATTCGGACTAACACGAAATAAATTTTTAAGTAGGTAACGAAAACATGAATCGCGTGTCATAGTCTAAATTTGGATTTAAGTTGTTATGAAAAATAAGACGTGGCAATAAGATGTTATTATGGCATGTTTTGATGCTTACCTACTTAACGAAAATGTATCAATAAATATTGCAAAACAAACAGCAATCGTAGTATACAAACAACGTTTGTATAAAACGGGACAACCTCTAATGGCTGGTTTCAATATTCAACTCAAGGATAAATGTGGTTACTGTCAGTAAAAAGCGTAGTGTGTTCTGCCTGACGATCTTGGAGTATTGCTGCTTTCTAGACACAATCTGGCTACCGTCTTTGGGGTTCTGGTTTGGTCATGCTCACTATAATGTCTTTGCTTGCGGTGGCTATCTGGCGCGGGGCACTCCCTTCCCTCCAATATTGCCGAGGGGATTAGTAGTTAAATTAGATTTAAAAAAAAGTTAATTGACTATTTATAAGCGCTCCCGCAGGGCTTATACAAAATAAATTATTTGAGTTTGAGTTTAAGAATTTTGACAGAGTTCCCATATATGTATAAATATAATTAATACGTGAAACAAAAACTTTGTACCCCTTTTTACGAAAATTACGCGGACGGAGGAGAATAAAATTTCCCACACTCATAGTTTATATAGAGAAGGAGTGCAGAATGCTGATATTTTTTTTTAAATTTAGCTTAAAAATACATTAAATTAATAAAACAAAACATTACACACACGTACCAACGTACCACGTATTTGACACACACGCATATATACTCTTTTGTTTATTGTTAAAGTCTGTGGTCAAATTGAGAATAGATTAATATTGTTTGTCTTTAATATTATTTCTTCTTCTTCTTATTTTAATTAATGACCGCACACTTTAACAGTGTATTTCGCCAATGTCAAGTAGTAATAGAGTATAACAGTAAATTATAAAAATTGGCTTCTTGTCGCCATTACGGCAAAAAACAAAAGCCTTAATATTATTTGTCTATAGTCTTACTGAATGTTAAACTTAACCAACAAACGATGAAAGAGTAGGTCGAATTTCGACCAATGGGCGACCACTAATATGTATAAATATGTCAAAATTCTATCCGTAGTAGGCAAATATATCCTTGAGTTAAAAATTGAAACCAGCCGTAAAAGGATAACGACAAGTGTGAGAAAAATTACGTTTAAATAAAGCACGAGTGGCAGAGGTGTACCGTGTACGGTGTACGACATTTTGCCGACACAGACTTTATACGCTGCCACTGCCGCCATTACCCGCCGTGAGCAAAAAGCAGCACCGCAGCAGCGTCGACTGTTCACATACTCCCTTCGCACTTCAAGCATCGTTCAGTGTTTCTTTTATGTTTGCAACAACTCCTTTCCCGAAATGATATTGCTTTCAACAATAAAATATCCCCAAGGCAAGCTAATAGCTTTCCCATTGTATTTATGTTGCACCATTTTTTCCTTTCCATTTTTTTTAATTATATATATTTCTTTACATTTTTTCTTTAGGTTTTTGCAGAATTATTTTTTCCTCATAATTCCAAAAAGATTTCTAAACCGGCCACACTGAGTGGGCGTGGCCTGTCAGTCTTTTGACTCCCGCTCAAAAAACCGCCAACGAAGGCAGCTCCCGGCAGTGATAGTGTGGGAAGGGAAGTAGAGCGTAAGTGGCGCGTTTATACGACTAACCTTCCCTCACTTCATGCGGATGTGGGCAGTGTGTAAATTGGCTATTAGGTTCAAATGTAATAGGAGGGCAGCTTATTGCCGTTACAACGGGCACATTTTCAGACTGGAATGCTACTGAGAATGTTTAGATAAAGCATCCCCAATAACACTGTCTGACCTGGGAATCTGAGACCTCGTGATAGTCATACCATAGACTACGAGATCTACAAAATCTATTCAAGAAAGACCGTTGTCTCTACAGACAATAAAAAGTTTATCTGTCTATAGAGGCATTCGTTGCGCTGCGAAAGGATGCGGCGGCGGTGTTCTTAGCGATCACCATGGTTAAACAGTATTTGGTCTGATGAATATGAGGTGTATGATGGTTTGTGGCATTTCCTTATGGAGCTTGTCTGTGCTACGGAAGGTACGTTATGCTGTTGGTCCCGGTTACTACTTCTCGTGGTAGTCATAAAGCCAAGTTAGAAGCTTTAGGCCACTCATGCACTAGGCAGCCGAAATATTATCAGCAGTTTCTTTCTGCTTAGCTCATTGGAGCCGAGCTCCAATTAGCTTTCATACATCGTTTTTGCTGCCGTAGTCAGGCTGTCTAGTGCATGATGGCTTTATGGCCGGCTTGATATGTTCCAACAGTGGATAACCATGAACCTGCCTTCACTTATCCGCACTGGGTCCGCGACTACGACCACGAAGTCCGTACTCTGTGTCTACGACCTATTCTCTCTCACATCGATTTGTGAGAGAACACCATCGTCTAGCAAAGACAAAGTTCTTTACAGGCTGATTTATTGTTATTCATGTACCTATTCATCTTAATAGATTGAGACAGCTTAATGATATTATATCTACATAATACAAATGCAAAATCTATGTAAAACATTTTCTAGTCAAGATCATTGCCCTCGGCCGGGCGAACTAATATTGTATCTGAAATCAAGACCACTCACTGTACAGAATAATACATTCAAACCAAGGTTATCGACGTAGCTCACAGGATCAGCAAGCTGAAGTGGCAGTGGGCTGGATATATTTGTCGAAGGACAGTAGGGGCATTCATTAATAGAGGCTGCGTCTCTGCAAACGTAGTGTGGGATGCTCTGCAGCTAGGTGGGGCGACGATATGCGCAGGGTGGCTGGCAGCGGTTGAAGGAGAAAAGCCGAAGAACAGGCGCAGTTGCATGCCTTGGAAGAGGTCTATGTCCAGCAGTGGACCGATACCGATGATGATGATTGTACAGGACGACGTCTGTATAATTTGTATATAATAGATTAAGTTACTGTAGTACATTATGTAATTTAAGTTAGAAATAAGATAATGTCATAGAATCCTAGCGCATAAGCACTAGTATAAAGTTAGAAGAGTGTAACCCTGAAAGGGATAGGAATAATAGAAGAGTGTAACCCTGAAAGGGATAGGAATAATAGAAGAGTGTAACCCTGAAAGGGATAGGAATAGTAAGAAGAGTGTAACCCCGGAAAGGGACAGGAATAATTTTATTATGATTGGTTTATTGGATTAATAAACTCGGTACAAAGCCCACTAGTTGTGACACACCAAATAGTACTTAAGAGCGCGAAAAAACCGCGCCAGACACGTTCGAGCGACTGGACATTAGAAGATAATAGGAAGAAACTCTGCGCGAAGAGGGTCACAACTGGTGGGTGGAGCACTGTTTCAAGACTATTCGGCTTTCATTGAATTCTCCGTCACGACGCATACCAGCCACAGCAGCAACAGGACGCACGACGTACTAAACGTCCTGTTCATTTGGTCCTTCAAGAGCCGGATTATCGTCGTCAAGAGAATATAGAAGACGCAAGAGAAAACAGAAGAATCAAGCTGAAAAAGGAAGAAAATAGAAGAAAGAAACATGCCAGTCACACGCTCCACCACCAGTAGCCCAGCAGCATCGGCCCCAGTCGCCGAATCGTCGGGGTCGACTACAGCGACAGAGTCGACCGCCACGTCAGAGTCGACCGCCACGACAGAATCTACTGTCGTGACGGAAACAACCGCCACGGCAGACACTCCCGCGACGGAGAAGACAAAAAAACCAGTGTCCAAGAGGACTGGAACAAAGAAGACGCTCTCAACGAAGACGCGAAGATTGAAGCTCGCCCGCGCCAAGGAGGAGCTACTAGAATTGCAAGTCCAATTAGCAGCCGCGAAAATATCACGAATCGAAGCCGAAGATGAAGAAAGCGAGAGTGACGCAGACACGTGCATATCAGACGAACAAGAAACAGAGAAAAGAGTCGGGAGCTGGCTGAACGACTCGCGACCTCACGTCCTGGCCATCGCCGACAGGCCACACGACATAGACGTGGGGCGCACCATCGATGCAGCGCCGCGGGCGACAACGCCGTTGCCCCCTGCACCGATCCAGCCACCACCCATCGCCGTGTCGAAGAATGAAGAAACGACAGTCGCGACGCCGCCACAGCAAATCGACTTGCGTGAGCTGGCGTCCGCAATCACCCTCGCCGCCCGGTCCGGGAGCGCCCCGCACCACCGCTTCGCTACTGAATTGCCGTACTTCAGTGGGTCACACCAAGAGTGGCTCACCTTCAAAGCTGCTTATGAAGAATCTGCGCCGAGCTTCACGGACACAGAGAACGTCGCGAGACTACGAAGAGCGCTAAAAGGTAAAGCTAAGGAAGCCGTCGAGAACTTACTCATATACAACGCCAAGACAGCTGACATACTCCGGGCGCTCGAAGCACGCTTCGGCCGACCAGATTGCATCGCGCTGGGCGAACTAGAACGCCTGCGCGCGCTGCCCCGACTCAGCGACAACCCGAGAGACATCTGCGTGTTCGCCACGCGGGTGATGAACATCGTCGCGACGCTACGCGCACTCAACCGCGTGGCGTACCTGTACAACCCGGAGGCTGTCAAGACGACCATTGAAAGTTCACACCGGCGCTCAAGTATAGATGGTTCGACTACGCAGCGGAAGAACAGACAGAAGAACCCGACCTACTGAGACTCTCTAATTTCCTCAGTAGGGAGGCCGACAGGTGCGGGCGCTACGCACCTCCCGAACACGTGATACCCGAACGGGAACATACAGCGAACAGAAGACAGACGAACAAGACTTATAGCACCGCTGTATCGAGCCCGAGGAAAGAAAAATGCGCGGCGTGTCACGACACAGAGCACGAGGTAACCAAGTGCAAGAAATTCATTGAGTCGACGGTCAACGACAGATGGGATATCGCGAAGGCACGAAGACTATGCTTCGCGTGTCTACGCTTCAGAACGAAGAGTCATCACTGCAAGAGGCTCACTTGCGACACCGACGGGTGCAAATACTCGCACCACAGACTGCTTCACCACGTCAAAAGCGAAAGGGTCGCCGAAGACGACAACGCGGAGAAGCAGACAGTCGCGTCAACGTGGACAAGAGGCTTCGCATCGTATCTCAAGATAGTGCCGGTACACATTTCCGGACCGGCGGGAGGAGTAGACACTTACGCCCTCCTCGACGACGGGTCAACGGTGACGCTCATCGACGCCGAGCTCGCCAACCAGACAGGCGCGCGCGGCCCCCGCGAGTCACTGCACATCGAGGCGATCGGCGATTGTAACGTCCGGTCATCGAACTCCCGTCGGGTCCAGCTGACGTTGAGAGGTACGTCCCAGCGCGCACATCGGATCCAAGCGCGCACCATTGAGAATATGAAGTTGTCACCACAAGCCGTCACCGTGCAAGACATCACCGATTGCAAGCATCTGCGGGACATAGAAAGCGATATCACCTACAGAAGAGCGAAACCCCAGATACTCATCGGCCAAGACAATTGGCACCTGCTGCTGACGTCAGAGGTACGCCGGGGGCAGCGACATCAACCCGTTGCCTCCCGGACCCCTCTCGGCTGGGTCGTACACGGTGCGCGCTCACGACGCACGAAACAGGCTGAAGCGCCCACAGTACACAGAGAAGATCGACCGCGATTCGAAATTGAACAGAAGGAAAATAGAACAGAAGATCGACGACGAGTCGACATAGAAGAAAAGAAGATACAGAAAATAAATCGACGCCCTCGTCCCAAAAGAAAACGCCGAGCCCGCGCGAATAAAATAGATCAGACACGACAGACGGATGATCGGGCTCAGCGAGGAAAGATAGACGGAACGAGTACTCGGACTGGAGTGGAGGCCGAACACCGACGACATCGGGTTCAACATCGACGCACGTCTCCCCCCGGGCATACTCGAAAAGCCGACGCCGACGAAGCGGGAGACACTCCGCATACTAATGTCTCTGTTCGACCCGCTCGAAATCGCTTCGCCCAACACAATAAGGGGCCAAGCAGATACTACAGGACATATGGCGGCGCGACACAGCATGGGACGACAACATCGACGATGACCTAGCACAACAGTGGGTCGAGTGGACCCAACACCTGCGGAGTCTGCGGGACCTGAAGATACCACGATGCTACCACGGGTACACGCACGCCGAGACGCTCGAGTTGCACGTGTTCGTGGACGCGAGCGAGTCAGCCTACGCGACAGCGGCGTACTGGAGAGCCACCACGAGCGACGGCGAGGTACATATAACCCTCGTGGCGGCGAAGGCGAAGGTGGCACCGCTCAAGCTCACATCGATCCCGAGACTCGAACTGCAAGCCGCCGTACTGGGTAGTCGCCTGGGCGCGACTATCATCGAGGAACACGACAAGAAGCCAAGCGCAGTGACCTACTGGACGGACAGCCGTACCGTCATGACATGGTTGAAGACGGGCGCGCGATCCTACCGCCCGTTCGTCGCACATCGCATCGCCGCGATAGAGGAAAACAGCGCCATAAGTGATTGGAGGTGGGTGCCCACGAAGCTAAACGTGGCCGACGACGCGACGCGCGAAGTACCCAGGGATATCGGCTATCATCACCGATGGTTCCTTGGGCCCGAGTTCCTGCGCGAGCACCCATCAACATGGCCGGCGGAGCGACCGACACTCGACGCAGCGACGGGCGAGGAGCGGACACACAACATCACCGAGCAACGGCCCGTCTCACCGCGATCAGCTGTTCCGGATCCAGCGCGCTTCTCTACGTGGGAGCGCCTGCTACGAGCGACGGCGCGCGTGCTGCAGTTCATCGACCTGTGCAGTGTGAATAGACAATTAGTGAACTATAAGAGACAGGCTAGGAATCGTGAAAAGGACCCGCAGTGGAATAGTGTTAAGAATAGGAATAAGTGTAGCGATAAGTGTAGAATTAAGTTTAGTGATAAGGACAGTGTTAAGTGTTTACCGCTCAGTGCAGAACTATTGATAAGAGCGGAGGCGTTGTTAGTGCGTGTAGTACAACACGACTCGTATTATAGCGAACTGAGTAATAGTGATAGACTATCGAAGGGCCGCCTCCGCCCCTTATCAGCGCAGATTATCAGTGGAGTGATAAGGATCAAGTCGCGAATAAGTGCGACGCCGGACATCAGCGACAAGCTACGGTGCCCCGCAGTGCTGGACGGAGATCATCGCGTCACCCGCCTGTACATCGAGCACGTACACCGACAGCTGCACCACGCCGGAGTAGAGGCGACCATCAACGAGTGTCGAGCAAGGTACTGGATAACTCGATTACGTACAGTAGCCCGGATGGTCATACACAAGTGCTACAGCTGTCGCCGAAGAAGAGACGCGCCTCCAGAACGGAGCACCGGGAACTTGCCGCCCTGCAGACTGGCTCACCATCAGAGGGCCTTCACGTACACCGGCATCGACTATTTCGGACCTCTGACTGTGACAGTGGGTCGGGGTACACAGAAGCGCTACGTAGCCCTCTTCACCTGCCTGACTTCACGCGCCGTACACCTGGAAGTCGCCGCATCACTCAGCACCGAGTCAGCTGTGATGGCCCTACGACGGTTCATCGCCCGCCGCGGCTGCCCGACTAAAATATGGTCGGACAACGGGACCAATCTCCGCGGCGCCGACAGAGAGCTACGGGAGGCGCTGGACAACGCCACCCGAGAAGAGGCCACGAGAAAAACCATCAGCTGGCGCTTTATTCCCCCCGGCGCCCCGTTCATGGGTGGCGCATGGGAAAGACTGGTGCGCAGTGTGAAGACGGCCCTATACGCGATCCTGACGGAGAGGCACCCGACAGAAGAGGTTCTCACCACACTGCTGGCGGAGGTCGAGTTTACACTAAACAACCGACCGCTCACTCATGTACCCGTCGACCCTGAGGACCCAGAGGCGCTGACACCGAACCACTTTCTGCTCTACGGCCCAGCGCGCAACCCGACACCAGGGACCTTCACTGACACTGACCTCATCGGCCGCACCCATTGGAGAGCGGCACAGAGACTCGCGGACAAGTTCTGGGAACGATGGATAAGGGAGTACTTACCTGGACTTCAGTACCGGCGGGAGCCCCATGGACGCGGCGCCGCCCTGAAAGAAGAGGACATCGTCCTCATTGTTGACAACGTACTCCCCAGGAACATGTGGCCTCTTGGGAGGATAATAAGGACCTTCCCTGGAGAAGATGGAATTGTGCGTGCGGTGGACGTCCGCACCAAGGGAGGAGTTCTTCGGAGGCCAGCGAAGAAATTGATAGTGTTGCCGACGTCGTCCCTCCACGAAGACTTATGAACCGTCAGTGAAGCCGACAGTTCACGGCGGGAGAAATGTACAGGACGACGTCTGTATAATTTGTATATAATAGATTAAGTTACTGTAGTACATTATGTAATTTAAGTTAGAAATAAGATAATGTCATAGAATCCTAGCGCATAAGCACTAGTATAAAGTTAGAAGAGTGTAACCCTGAAAGGGATAGGAATAATAGAAGAGTGTAACCCTGAAAGGGATAGGAATAATAGAAGAGTGTAACCCTGAAAGGGATAGGAATAGTAAGAAGAGTGTAACCCCGGAAAGGGACAGGAATAATTTTATTATGATTGGTTTATTGGATTAATAAACTCGGTACAAAGCCCACTAGTTGTGACACACCAAATAGTACTTAAGAGCGCGAAAAAACCGCGCCAGACACGTTCGAGCGACTGGACAGAAGATAATAGGAAGAAACTCTGCGCGAAGAGGGTCACAACTGGTGGGTGGAGCACTGTTTCAAGACTATTCGGCTTTCATTGAATTCTCCTTCACGACGCATACCAGCCACAGCAGCAACAGGACGCACGACGTACTAAACGTCCTGTTCATGATATTCGTTCGCTAAATACTAGGAGGGATCAAAAAGTAGGGAGAACGACATACTCCTTGGTAAAAAAAAAAACCGGCAGGCATAGCTCAGATACATATTTGTAATATTAATAAAAAAAAATCTTTGATTCTCTTTTGTTTTTTTCTGAATGTAGTCATTTGTTTGCTTCGTGTCGGAACGTGTTCTCGAAAATGGAGAAAAACGAAGTGCGAGCCGTTATTAAATACCTCTGTTTAAAAAAGTTAACGACACAAGAGATTCATTGCGATTTGGAGGAAACATTAGGAGAGTCTGCTCCGCCGTATTCCACTGTCGCAAGGTGGGCTTCTCAATTTCGAGTAGGGAGAACGAGCACGGAAGACGAACATCGTTGCGGCCGTCCATCGACGTCGGTCACCCAAGAAAATGTTGCGAAAGTCGAGAAAATTGAATTGAGCGATCGAAGAGTTACCATCCGATACTTAATTCAAGAAACGGGCATTTCATATGGAAGTATTCAATCCATATTGAAACAATCTTTGAATATGAGAAAAGTCTCCGCAAGATGGGTGCCGAGAATGTTAACCGACAGTCAGAAACAAAATCGACTTGACATGTCGAAGATATTGCTGGACAAGTTTCAAGAAGATTCTGAAAA
Source organism: Phalera bucephala (assembly GCA_905147815.2). Lineage (NCBI taxonomy): Eukaryota > Metazoa > Arthropoda > Insecta > Lepidoptera > Notodontidae > Phalera > Phalera bucephala. The sequence continues at coordinate 2,528,346 of LR990616.1, forward strand.
CTTTTTGTCTCGTTTCGTAACAATGGACGAAACATGGGTCCATCATTTTGATCCCGAGACAAAACAGCAATCTTCGCAATGGAAACAGCCATCATCACCGACCCCGAAGAAGTTTCGTGTCGTGGCATCGGCTGGCAAGGTTATGGCCTCAATATTTTGGGACTCAAAAGGAATATTGTCGATTGATTACCTGGAGCGTGGAACCACTATTACAGGTCAATATTATGCAGCTTTAATTCCCAAGTTGAAGAATGCCATCAAAGAGAAAATGAGAGGGAAACTTCGAAGGGGCGTGCTGTTTCATCACGACAACGCACCCGCGCGCAGGTCGGCAGTTGCGATGGCTGCCATTCAGCAAGCTGGCTTCGAATTGGTTGACCACCCCCCTTATTCACCAGATCTGGCGGCTAGCGATTTTTATCTGTTACCCAAATTGAAAAAAATACTTAAGGGGAAACAGGTACGAAGACGATAACGAGGTGATGGATGCCGTGGAGAGCTTTTTGCAGGACCAAGACAAAACTTTTTTTGTGAAAGGGATTGAAGCCTTGGAAAAGCGCTAGACTCGGTGTGTAGAGAGACTCGGAAATAGTTTCCGAGTAGAAAAATAAATTATTAAGATATCAATAGTCATTATATTCTATCTCATTCTGACTACTTTTTGATCCCTCCTCGTATATCCGTATCAATGACATAAATTTAACAAAAAAATACTTAAAAATTATAAGTACCATTGACCTTGACTTTATGTAACTCTATAATCCAAGAATGATTTTGTTAAGCTTAAGTGTATCTATAACTAAAAAAAAAATAGTTTTTATGTTTAAGTTAATTATGTTTTTCCTTCATACAGGATTGAATGAGCCGAGTGACGCATTTGAGGTTAAAGCGTGATCATTTTTGATGCAGCATACTGTTTGGTTCATCTTTATTTTCTAAACTTGTAGCGTACGATAAATAGCAAGATAAATCTACAACGTTACAATGTTTCCTGCAGTTACTACACGTATGTCAAATAATTCGTTCTTAGACATATATGGCGTGGCGAGTGGCGCCCTCGTACCGGAAGACGTGGAGTGGGCAGGCCCCCCACGAGGTGGAGCGATGACCTGGTGAAGGTCGCGGGTAGAAGCTGGATGCGTACAGCACAAAGCCGGTCGTTGTGGCGATCTTTGGGGGAGGCCTTTGTTCTGCAGTGGACTGCAGTGTCTTTCAGCTGATGATGAGACATCTATGCTGTGACAGTTAAGTTGTCTGACCGATGTTCTTGTAGAGACAAATTTGTACAAAGTTCGAGATTAAAACACTATGTTGCACGGGTATTGCACGATTGCCTATTTCGTCATGGTAAGATAATCCAGCTAGAAGAAGTTAAGTATGTAGGTATTAAAGATGAGCTTCCTCAAGTGTATCGAATTATTATCCTTAAAGCAAGGCGCAACTTCGGAGGAAAGGACTATTCGCTACCCTTTATTCCACACGCTGAGAGTCTTCCATTGAATAGCTGAGAAAATTCCATCCATGAAATTAGAACGCCGGTCTACAAGTCTTTAAATAGACTTTGGATCCAGGTTGGCCGGAGCCAGAAAATCAGGTTCAGATGCGGATTCACAGACAGCGGTGTAACGCAAAGGATGCCCCACCTTATTATATACTTGCTGCATGCAAGACTTGATGTCTGCTACCGACAATGCAGTCAATGAAGCCGCGTTCTAAGCCACATCGTTGTAATTATATCATGTATGCCGTCAAAATGCTAAGAAGAAGGAAGACATTGATGGCTACATCTTTTCGTATTGGGATAAAACTTGGGCTGATTAGTAATAACGGGTAAGACGAAAATATCTCGATGAAAAATTTGTGAACTACGGTCGACTCTGTCTATATCTTCAGAGAAATAAGCATGAGGGCTACTTTATATTAAATTTACTTTGTCCAGGAGAGGGACAACAACGACTGATTAAAAAAAAATAAGACGGATTTTCCCGTTGTCCAATAAAAAAAATACTTTTTTCGAACTTGTTGCTTACTCAGCGATGCATAATATTTCAAGGGTCAAAATGAATAAATCGCGATAAAACAGGATACCTAAACGTAATTCAGTTTTGTTTATTACCAAACCAGCGATTACCTCACCGGAGTTAGTTCAAGAGACTAATAATGGCCATGTTTTGGCTGATAAATTTAAGTTCCCTTTAAATTTAAGTTAAATCAATGATATTTTATTTGCAGATACGTTACATTCGTACAATGACACACTCTAAAAATAACTTAAGCATATCCGTAACAATAATGTGTTTTCGGTATATTTTATCTTAAAAACAGTGACACTATGATTTCTGCATTTCCGAAACAAACAAGATGGTACATTTAGGTTTTTTGATAAGTTACACTCAAATAAGCCAATCGGTTCACTTTTCGTACTGCAATATAGACCAGGTAACTTATCTAAGTTTGATTTTTGTCTTTGCGTTAAACCTTTTTTGTTGTAAATTGATTAATGCTATTTTATTATTATCACGCTTTTATCAACTCGCCTTGGTGTCTGTCTGTCTGTTTGGTACAAATTTTGCAAATGATTTTATTCTAACCTCCCAAAAACCTGGAGACTTGACATTTTATAAAGGCCAGGACTGGATGACAACGCAATAATATGGTACCATGGAGCACCTCAATTATATAACTCAACCCCGTAGTGTCTGGGCTCGTTGGATTTGTCTTGACAAGTTCTGTATCCCTAGATCATGCTCAGGGTCTGGTGATGAAGCCAGAAGGTGGCCATAGGAACTCCTAAATTTAGTAACACAGCTCTTCTCTACTTTTTAATTCGTTTTAAAAACGTGGTAGGTATATCAAAAAGTTTTTTTTTTTAAGAAAAAAATATCTATCATTCTAATTGCTGTATGTATAAACTCTTCACGAGACTGGCCCAGCCTAGAAGCTTTCTAATTATTGATTAATGTTTTTTAATTGAAAATGAATTTATCTGTTTAGATTATAATTTAAATGATGTCAAAACAAGTCAGGTGCCTGGAATAAGAATCTTATCTTACCCAGCGCACTCATTTTATTGGCTAAAGAGAATGTTGATGTATTTTAAACAGTTTTATAAGGGGATAAATAATTATGTACCTTTTAAATTCTGTTCGACAGCTACGTTTATACAATATAGTAGCGAACAAAAAATATTTTCACATTTCTACGTAAAGAATTTTAATAGGTAATACCCGGTAATACAGCGTTTCTCAAACTTTGACATATATTTTTTCGTATTTTAAGCAGGATTGTGTAATAATATAAATAAATGTATTAAGTATCTTTATCCATCTATGTCATCACGTCAGATTCCTTGCGGGGTATGCAGAGGGTATAAAGAATTCCAACAGGTTGTATTAGCTAAAATAGAAGGAAATAGATACGTTACGTTCAAGTATCAATCAAAAACGTACTCGCAATAGTTATTGCGTCAATTTCTATTAAAATGTCAAACGAGTCACTTGTGCCATAATAACGGATTAGATCCGGAAGACTGTTATTTAGGGCCACGCACAAAACTTATATCAAATATCTTTCTATATTCTTTTCAACTAAGTGATTAATGATTACAATTACAAATACATAAGTATTTATGAATGTTTGATTGTTCAGTAACTTTTGCTTTTATTTACTAGAGACTTTCGTGTTACGTGTGTAACCTTGGCGGTATAATATGAGTACAATATAGGATAAATAATACAGGATATTTGGGATGGATGCGACGAAATTCATCAGAAATAAAATAAACGATAATTCACGGTGGCTAGATCATCTCTAGCTTGAGCCATACATTTACGTTTAAAATTGATGTGTTTGTCTGAAGCTTATAAATTGATACCTTAAAAAAAATATAAACTATTAACCGCACTTTATGAGTCACATTAATCTTACGATACGCTACAGGAGCTATGGAACCACGTCAAGGATGTTTGTGTTTAAAATCAGTGCATTGTCACGGTCGAAAATAAAGCATTATTCAATTAATTTGCATAGTCGTGCGTAAGAATGCCGCATTCAATGGCTAGTAATGTAAAATAGAGATATTTGTTTGACAAATATTAAGGCTGTGAATCAGATACCTAATATATATGCATAACGTTATACGCGAATACATGAATCTCGTTAATGTAGTACTAGGACACAAAACTCCACGAAGGGTGGAATCTTAAGGAATCTGGCGTCATGATATAGGTAGATAAATAAACTCATGAATCGTATATAAAATGTATGTTTCTTCATTTTCCGCAAAGTTGCACACTTGGCAGTTTTGTGTCTGTAAGTGATCTACGCTGTTGGCCGCGGGGCCTTTACAGCTGCACCGGGCAACAAGAGGGCGAGCGTGCAACCACTACACTCGAGCCAGAAGGGCAACTAGCTAAGGCCGCCTGAAGGAGGAACGACCTCGGTTTGGACAGTTGCTATGGGGGAGGGCGTTTACTAGGTGTCTCGCCGTGGTGCTCTGCACCGGCCGGTGGGCAAGGGATTTTTCGACCTCGCAGGCGAGGTCGGTGTATGATCCTATGCGGTATCTGTATTCGAAAGAAGGGAAGTAAGGGTATCGGAAGGGCCGGTGAGAAATGCCGCGGGCTGTGGTAGCGGCTGGTAGGAGGAGAGTCAGGTGCATAGTCGACGGCGGCTACGATTAGGGGGTTCCGATGGTTGGATGCGTTTGCGAAGCAGCGGGTTGTCGCCTTTTTAATATAGCCGCGAATAGGTTCCAGACCGAGATCGGAATGGAGATCGACATTCCGTATGTACCACGGAGCACCGACGGCTTTTCGGACGAATTGGGTCTGGACCGCTTGGAGTCTGTCATTGTGAGAGCGGGCGGCGTGTCCGAACATGGTCCGAACACCTGACAAGCGTACGTCATGATGGGACGTACCGTACACAAGTTTTGTAAAGTGTACCTCATTTTTAAGGGACATTTTACTCCGCTTGCAAATTAAAAATAATAAAACGACCGAGCATAAAGGCAGCTCGGTTACGGACTCGCTTGATGTGCGGCCCGAAAGGTACATACTTCGTATACGAACAGCGGATATAGAATTCTGGGCAATGCTCCATAATTTTCTTTATAAATATGAAATATGTTTTCACAAAAGAATCCCCAAGCCAATTTTTATGCTGGATGTTTTCTGGATCATGTTTTTTATCCTTTTTGTATTACTTTTAATTTTTATCCTCAAGTTTTTTCAGGAAATATTTTGATCCATAAAGTTGCAAAAAGTGCACCAAATTAGTAACACCGACTGAGCAAGTCAGTGCAATGTAACCTTAACCGTGCTTGTGCTGCTTAGTTTGTAATTTGCTTTAAAAACTACCAAAGGAGAGCGCCGGAAGTAAAAATCAGGAGTAAAAAAGTTTTCGACTGGTACCTACTGGAGGATATGGATTGGACAGCGCTTCAGAAGATGGACAAATAACAAAGTGTAGTTCGCAGAAAAATACTAGATGCAGGCGGCACAAAGCTGATCAACGTGAAGATATTTGGGGGAGTCATTTGGCCGACATCAACAAGGATTTCCTTGGAAAAAGAGGGACGTTTGAAAACCTTTGGTTTTTCGGCATTTTTGTTTTTCTGTTAAACCATGTCTTTAACGATGTCCAACATCAGTTAATTTATCGCCCCTAGCTATGGGCATTTTAATAGTAATTATGATGTCACCTTTTTAATTCACCATAAGGAAGTTCTGTATAACAGGGTGCCTTTGTGGTTTATGATAATTAACTTTTTATAATGCGTTCCTTGCAAGTGAAGATGTGAAATTAATATTTTATTTCATTGTTTCTTTTAATTTTAAACTTTCCTGTTTGTCTTTAGTATAGTACGATATATACTGGTTTACGTTTTTGAAGTGTGTCTTATCAGGATGGCAACAATTTACGACTACGATCTCAAGGTTCTGTAAGTCAGTTCGGAGTCTGGCATTGTGCCCGGTGTAATGGCAATAGGCTCGCCCCCCATTACATGGGATCTCTCATTGTCGGTGAAAAGCGAGTAGGTGTACACAGTAAACCCACTTTTTACCTACATTGCTACCTCGCTTAGGGAATAGTAAAAGCGAAATACCCTCTCTCGAATATCCTCATAATCGCACTATGCTTATATATCTAACTTTCGGACGTTCCGCTCCCTTAAAACGACAGTGACCGGAGAAGTGAATCTAAATCGCGGTAGTGGGCAGTAAAATACATGAATAGCTTGCACGGGCATGTCAAGTTTAAATTGCTCATTGTCATGTGTTTTTTCTCTAGACATTGCCGTACGAGTAAGTAGAAAACGTCCATAGGCTAAGCGAAAATCGGTCCCTACAGTGTCTGCCAACCGCCCTACGAAGATCATCGGATCATTGGTAGGGCGGCTGGCTGAAATTGTATGAGAGTAGCGGAGGATCATACTCAGTGGCGTGTAAATAGAGAGCCCGATGTCCAGCCGTAGACTGCTATGATCATGATAATGTCGTAAACTAAAACAACCCCGTTATCTTGTAACCACTCAAATGGAAACGTGATTTGGGAACACGGTTGCTTCGCGGGTGCTTCCCTTTGTCAGACACCATCACGCCTATATTCCCCAAGCGGGTGTGGCAGAGTTGTACTGAGTACACTCACTTTTCGTCGACGATGTTAGGTCCATGTATGCAACAGGTTCGCCCCCTATGGGCGAGTGTATTACCATATACCGGACACAATTCCAGACTCCGCACTTATACTGGGAATTTTTCTTTAGAAAAATTTCATTTTCCGACCTAAGATTTGAACTTAAGACCTCGTGGTTACAAAGGGTTGCCCTTTGCCACTAGACCAATGAGGCAGACAGACGCTCCTTTTTGTGTTTACTAAAAAACATACAGTCATCAGATCAACCTAGTTGGAGCGCAAAGCGCACTAAGAATGAACGCGGAGCGTTACTCATTCTTGAAAATAATGCATAAACATATTAAGGAGACTTACCCTTCTTCGAGACAAAAGATATCCACTACAGGATATAGAGCCTATTTTAATTTCAAGCTTTCACTGTGAGTATTTTGAGGATCAGTAGACTTCGCGATCCTATATCTACTCAAATGGAGACGTTATTTGCGAAGTCTTTCGTTCCACAGGCGCACCTATCTGTGTTTGAAAAACAGCCAGTACAATACGTTCTCTAGATCTGAGAGTCTATATTCTCAGAGCAACAGAACGTATCCACTCAAGAAGGTATCCACTATCTAATAAACTGTTATAGGTAGCTTCAGGAGGATTTGTACGTTTTCTACATTAGTCAAAAGACATTTGTTGCAGGACATAGCCCTTTCCCAAAATATGCCACGAGAACTCACATGTTAAATGCATCTAGCTTTATCTACCTCCTCCTCCTTATGCCACATAACAGTTTCTATCCTGAGCTAATCCTGCCCCGGTTTTAGCTACGCCACTGCACTTATCTATGTCATCGACTCATCTCTTTATTGGCTTTTCACGATTGCGATATCCTGTTTGCGATCACCATGCGGTAATTAGGGAATTAATCAAACAAAAATGACAAGAGACTGCCTTGTTGGTCTAGTGGCGCATTCTGTGAGATCAAAAGGTCCTGGGCTAGAATCCTGGTTCGGACCAAGTGACGTTGAGATTTTAATATCGAGAAATTGTCAGGTATTTTATTTGATAAAGATAGATAGAAATTGCCAGGTCAGTAATCTGGAATTACGGCCGGCGTAATGGCAATAGTCTCGCCTCCTATTTCGTTGAGACCAAAGGTTGTCGCCAAGATATAGGTGTATACTGAACTGCTCTGACGTCTCCACTTGGGGAATATAGACGTTACGGTATTGATAAGTTTCATTATAGTAAAGGAAACACAGATTGAGATTAATTCTAAACACACCGATGTTTGTAATACGGGAGCAATACAATGAACCGTCTCGATCCAAATGGCACCTAGACCATCAGTTGCGAATTTATGCTGCACGGGTATCGAACCTGCACCCACTCGATTCACAGTCAAACAGTCTTCACTAGACCAAACTGTTATTAGGCTAATCCATACAATTTTACTACATTAATTAACTGATTTCATCATCCAAAAATGAAAATTCACCTGAATTGAATTCGCAAAGAATAATCAGTTACGTCATGTCATACATCGACGCTTCTAAAACGAGCCAGAAAAATCTACATATGAGAACGTCAATGTAAACCAAACGAAGGTCAGAAGTCGTGAAGATGGGTCTCGGAACGGGTTTAGCGGGGGGTGCGGGCGGGGCGCGGGGTGCGTGACGTCATAGGAGGCTGCGGAGGTATATAGGAGATGCGCGGGCGCATACGTCTCAAGTATTTCGATTTTGTGAGTTATTGTGCGCGTGAAGATGCTACGTTTCGTAACGCTCGCTTTGGCGGTGAGTTGATTTATTGATTTTCTTTTTTGGCAGTTTTGGTGTCGGTTGTGAAATGAAAGAATATTGTCGTGATCATTAAGCATTGTTAATTTTTGGGCATTTCTAGGCATCGATATTTTCAGAATCAAGGTTAAATAATTATGCAGCAAATTTGTGTGGTTTTAGTTGAAAGTTAGTTATGTACTGTCTTATGGTTGCAGTAGATACCATTTTCTGATGTTATTTTCGGAAAGCAGACTAGTAACTCTATTTTCCTGTATATTATTATAAAATGGACTGATGAAAAAAACCCGTTTAAAACTCAAATAGTTCCTTCGAATTGCTTTTGAAATAGGGATAACCCTATTGACGCAACGTTGATCTCCTATTTCCTTTGGCACTTTGAAATAAATTTTGCGAGTATGAATGCTTAAAATACCTTAATCTTAACTGGTTTTTCAATTCAATCACCGCGTTTCTTCAATATATACCTTTTTTAATTAAATATATACCTATTTGCACAAATCTTAAGTTATACTTATCGATCGGTAAGTTTTAAGACTGAAGTTTTTTATGCTCTTTTTAGACTGAAGACTTTTTTGGGGTCTTTATCGAAAATAACTACCAATAATCTGTCAACACTAAGTCTGCGTAAACCCACCTCTTGCCTTACAATATTGTCCTACTTTGAAGAGATAGTTAAAATGTTACTTATGTCTTTATATGAACGGATATACAGCTTAAGCCGCCGAATAATCTACATAGAACATTTTAATCGGCACATAAATCATAATCATGAGTATGTATGATTTATAGACATCAGCGTAATGTGCGACTGTCTGAACAATAATAATTAATTAACAACATAATTGGTTATTACTTCAACCTCTAGTTTATGCAATAGAGAAGAAACCGCATAATGCGTTATACGGTTCGAAAGAGTAATTGTAATGTTGTTTAACACTTGGAATTATCCTAGTGTTATGGGTGCGTTTCCAGATATCAATTTTACACGTAGACTGAATCAAAATCTTTGGGTAAAGGATTGCGTGTTAAGACCGAATTCGTATCTTATTAAAATAACGCTGGATCAAAACAGAATAACTTGACAAAAATAAAATGGGCACAAAAAGCTGTAGCATATTGGCTGGCCGAATGAAATAGGCCGAATAAAAAAAACAAAAACTGGAGAAATTGAACTTCATAGCGTTGACATTAGAGTGCTAACTGAAATAATCATATAGTTTTGAATTATGTCACTGTTACATTTGCCCCATTTTCTCGTAATAAAGTTCACACCGAGTTGCAAGCAAAATTTATGTTTTAAAATATCATAAATGTTCCGAATCAACTGGTGTCTGGAGGAAACCTTGAACTATTAGAGGTCAAATAAAAAACGAATGTCCAAACTAATTTATAATCAATGTACGATCCAACTGGCAAAATTTATAGCTATTATTGAAAATTTGGAGCATTATAGGTAGGTAGTCTGCAATAAATACACCTCGCTTCCTGGTAGTTTTGTGAGAGTCGGGCATGCTGGGTTAAGTTTACTGTAGCTCTATCACGAATTATAGTAAAACTTACGCATGTTTTTTATCTTTCGGAAACTATAGTAATCAGCCAATCATTATATCAAGATCTATAATTTTCTTCTTCTTCTTCTTACATATTTGTTCCGGATTCTGATAAGTGCTTACTATCCTGAGTGAATTTTGTAGCGCATGGTAGAGCTACCTCTGCTAAGATGCAAAAGCTACTGGAATGCCGGGTTTTATAACTTATTTTGACCATTATAACACCCTAGCTTAAAGGAGGCCCATATACATTTGTTCCATTCAACAAACAGCTCATAATAAATTTTATCATTTTCCTCCTACAATCTGACAAAGAATGTAAACGATATGAGGATTTCCAACTACCACTAAATTGATCGAAGGCAAAGATCGGAGGTGTTTTGTATGTAGTCACATACAAAACACCTACACATACCTACTGCCAAAAATCCAATTTACTGTAGGAAAGACCGAGACCTTGGAAATTTGGTATTTTTGGAATAAAAAATAAACCACATTTTTTTTGAAATCAGAGTATGTATTCAATATTGAGAAGTATAGAATACTCAGTTTTAGAAGATCCTAGTGAATTATAAGATGAAATGAAAATTGATCAATTTATTATTCGATCCACTATCACGCAAACCTTAGCAAGCTTCAGGGCAGGAAATGATTATTTTAAATCACCTAGGTTTTGCATGCACCTGTTTTATTTATCGCGTGCTTTAGTAATAACTTATACCAAATGATTTTGATCTGCTCGTGTTGGTAAATGAAATTTGCTTACTACGGATAAAATTTTGACATATTTTGTATAGAAAATCTGTCAAAATTCTACTATCAGTAAGCAAGTCTAGTCCTGGTTTTTTGCCGTAATGGCGACAAGAAGCCAATTTTTATAATTTACTGTTATACTCTATTACTACTTGACATTGGTGAAATACACTGTTACAGTGTGCGGCCATTAATTTAAATAAGAAGAAGAAGTCTAGTCCTTGAGTTGAATATTGGAACCTGGCATTAGTGTCTTGCCAGAGTGTTTCACATTGGCTGGAGGGCAAGGCAACCGGCGAGGTTGGTATAACGGAAACCGTTATTTAAAAACTTCAGGGCATAGTTACACTTCCCGTTCACTTAACGTTCTACAGGATGAAGTCTAGTACAGGAATTTCTTGCATTCCTGTTAAATAGAAGCAAGAATTCTTACCTGTTGACGAGATTGCTGCAATTTAAATGACAATTTGAGGTGCTAGAAATGTTTCACGATAATTTTGCACACGATCTTGACATCTTTTGTAGTAATGATGACATTTAAACATCAGTTTTGATTCGTGAAAGAGTATTGCATAATGATATAAGAACTTATTGCGTGGTTGAAGCATAGAGGTACTAGTCGTATCTTTATGGGTTTAAGCAAATCGAAGAACATAAAATTTTTATACAAATACAAAAGAAAGTAATTTAATTAAAACTTTTGGGCATGCTACTTGTTTGTAAGTTATTTTTGTATCACTTCTATAAATAATGATTATACGAGTATCAAGTATATGCACAGGTCACGAAGAACATTTTTTTAGGAATAAATACAGTATTGAAAATACGGGAATATGTGCTTTGCTTATCTCGCGATGTTAAAAAGAATATATACGAGTTTATATAAGAGTCACTGTCTCCAAATTACAATCTTATTTGTGAACAATTTAATTCATTTATGGTATAATTTACTGTCTATTCCAACTTGATCTTGAAACTTTGCTTATAATTTTGTAGGCAACTATAAATATTATATAGAAATATTATGTTCGTAGTTTAATACCATCTGAACTTGAAAAATATAATTTTTCTTACAAAAACAAGTTTTATATTTATTCTCAAAACTGGTCATCAATGTTACGACGTTTTTCCTTAAAACTAACATGTTTATGAAGATAGTGACTTTACAAGATAATCAGACACTGCACCATATTATGCGAAGGTATCTATACTAATATCCAAGGTATATATAATTAAAACTACTGGACCAATTTCGAAAATTCTTTCACCATTAGAAAGCTACCTTATCCAGAAGTAAAATAGGCTATATAATATAGACCCGGTAGGTGGCGCTGTTGTCGATCGGGTACTAAGTCGCGGGAAACTGCTTGTATGGTATAATTGGTCACAGCGAATGACAGCGATAGCCTAACTAATATCTTACCGATATCAATATCTTGTGCATTACTTCGTATATTATTTATTATGTCGATGCAATTGAGAATCTGCTTATACAGTCCCACTGCTGGGAAAAGGCTTCCTCACACAAGTGGAAGAGAGAAAAAATAGGTCATACTTCACCACGCGGACTACCAATACGCACTGGGTATTGGTAGAGGCAGATTTGTGACCACCTTAAGGCTTCTAACTCAGCTTCATGACTACCACGTTTAGTGATAACCGGGACCATATTATTGTCTTACCTATCCCATACTGATCAAGTTGAACTGGTTAACTTTGTTTTTTTGAACTAATGTAGCCCCACACTAGGATTTACTCCTGTGTCGTGGGTGCGTTTACAAACATGAAATTTCACACACACAAATACCCTGCCCCGAAATAATTGCGATTTACACATACATTTGTCCCGTGCGGGAATCGAACCCGCGACTATTAGACACTGTGGGCGGAGCGGCTTAAACTCTTAACCACTGCGCTAAATCGTCCGTCATGACTGAGTTGGTGACTTGGAAACTTTGAGAACTCTTCTTGGATATTATGCGTACGCTCCATTACACGCTTCCAGAATATTATTCTGACAAGTGGCAGGTGGACAAAATACTTACATACTATTGGTTCTTATCGCTATGAACCCGGTCAGAATACAAACTGACGATGGACGGCTTGGTACAGTGGTTAAGAGCTTAAGCCGCTCCCGTCAATGAATCAAGTAGTCGCCAATTCGATCCCCGAACGGGACAAATCCTTGTATGACCTATACATATTTGTTCCGGCCTGGGTGTACAAAGGCCATGTATGCGAATTACATGCACGCACAACGCAGTAATAATTGCTAGTGAGGCTCCGCTGGAGTTGGAGGGTAGTACTCGTATTTTTAAAATATACATTTCGAGACAGGTATTTCCTTTACTTTTATTTTCGGACTGCCTCGTTGGTCTGGTGGCAAAGCGCATCGCTTTGTGATCACGAGGTCCTGGGTTCAAAACCTAGGTCGGACAAATGTAGTTTTTCTAACGAAACATTCCAGTACGAGTCCGGAGTCTGGAATTATGCCCGGTATATGGCAATAGGCTCGCCCCCTATTACATGGGACCTAACATCGTCAGCGGAACGTGGGTGTACTCAGTACACCTCTGCCACCCCGTCTGGGGAATATAGGCGTGACGGTGTTTTTTTTTTTGTTTTTTTTTTCGTACTTTGCGGAATACCTATTGGTATGCATAGTATTTAGACACAAAATATTGTAGATATTTCTCGTATTGTGGCTTATAAAAGAGCTTGGTTATGTAATGCAATTCAGTGTTCTCTGCGAAGGCTAATGTATGCACGTTGCATTAAACAAATATTATACATAATTTATGTACTGGTATATTAAACAAAGGCTCTTAATTAGTGTTTTAAATATAGTAATTTGGTTTTAGATTCAACACGTTCTATTTGCCCGGGTCTTGTTTACAGAAAATCTTTACACGTTGTGGTGTATCGGAAAGCTTAACCCGCTCCGCCCACTGTGTCTAAAAGTCGCGGGTTCGATTCCCGCACGAGACAAATCTTTGTGTGATCCACAATTATTTGTTCCGGTCTGGGTATTTGTGTATGTGAATTTTCATGTTTGTAAACGCACCCACGACACAGGAATTCATCCTAGAGTGGGACTTCGTTAACTTTAATAATAAAAAAATATATATTTTTGCTTTTTGCAGGTTTTTATTTAACGTGCTTTGTATGTCTGTCTTTCCGGTTTATGGAATCCTTTTATTTTCGAGCACAAGACACTTTTTTTAAGCACAAGCCGTTTTGAGTCCGTACCCGAAAGACAAGGCTCGCCTTAACTCAGGCAACAGTCTCCACAATGTATGTTAAGTATTTTTTTAAACCAAGTCCTAAGAACCTTTACTAAGAATTTAGAATCAGAATGTCTTTTATTCATGTAAACTATTAGAGTATTTATGAATCTTCAGAAAGTAACAAAGACTACCACTACTTCGGAATGTCATTCCTGTAGGGAAGAAAGGCAAGAAACTCCAGGGTTAGTCTTTTTAAATAAATTTTTTTATAAACGTTTTTTTGTGGGGTATGGGAGAATAATGTAGGTTGGTCATCAGGTGGGTCTAAGTTAAATTGAGCAAATTACAGTGTTCCATGAGAATGATTACATGGTTCCCTCATTAACAAAGAAGGAAATCTAAAAAAAAATTCGTGGGTGCGTTCACATGTACGAACCAGTAAAGGGATTCCATAAACAGTATAGGAATTCCACAACTAAATAAGATAGCGCCGTCGTATTTGGACTTGTGAGATTTGTCTTGACAAGTGCTTTAGCCCTGGGTGGCGTTCAGGGCGTAATGACGGAAATTGTGTTTTTATTTATAACTTGACTGCCTCGTTGGTCTAGTGGCAAAGCGCATCGCTTTGTGATCACGAGGTCCTGGGTTTAAATCCTAGGTCGGACAAATTATGTTTTTCTAACGAAAATTTCCCAGTACGAGTCCGGAGACTGGAATTTTGCCCGGTATAAGGCAATACGAGGCGCATGTAGCGCTGTGCAACCGCGGTGTTCTTACCGGTCACCACCGGTTAAGCAGCGTTCGATTCGGTCGGCCTGAGATGGGTGACCGTTTGTGGCATTTTCATATTCGAGCGTCTCCGTGCTTCGGAAGGCACGTTAAGCCGTTGGTCCCGGTTACCACTTAATGTGGTAGTCGTTAAGCCGAGTTGGAAGCCTTAAAGGCGGCTTGATAAGTTCCAACAGTAAGTGGCCACAAACCTGCCTTCACCAATCCGCACTGGGTCCGCGTGGTGGAGTATGACCTAATTCCTCTCACCTCGATTTGTGAGATAAGGCCTTTGCCCAGCAGTGGGCAGTATAGGCTGATATTATTATATTATATTATATATATGGCAATAGGCTCTTCCCTTATTACATGGGACCTAACATCGTCGGCGAAACGTGGGTGTACTCAGTACACCTCTGCCAACCCCGCTTGGGGAATATAGGCGTGACGGTGTATTTATAACTCGTTTGTTTATGGGGCTTTGAATGTTACAAATTTTATATTTGTATATTAATATTTTTTGTTCAAGAAAACAATTTTCCTGGTATATTTACGTCATACGCTTCAATCAAAGGTAACATCATTAACGGGCGCTATATTACAATAAATTAACAATTTCAATTCAGGTGGGTCTTGTCTTATAATTACACTAAATACAATATATAATTACCCAGCTGACCTTAAGTAATAAGGTAAACATGATCATTGCATTACAGATTAGCAAAAACTTCAATCAAGTTATTGATATCCCTCAAAATAATTACGATAAAAAAAATAAAAACATGACTAATTGCTAACACTTACCGCCGTTAACTGTGTCGGTCAATTAAAAAAAAAACTCACGTCTATGCTTTTTGCACGCGATTTTAAATTTAATAATAGGTTATTTTCTGATAGATCGGTAACCGATAGATCGGGTTTTTCCGAGTTGAAAACGAGCTTTCGTGGTTATTAAATACGATGGTGCTCGTACAGGAAAATTAATTGCGATATAAGCATGACTCTTGCCTAGATATATTAATTAGACAGAGTGTAGTAGTAATAAAATATTTAAAAACCCTAAAAAAATTAGCATCATTCCAAATTAAACTTGGCAGTTTGGAGGTTCTATTTTCCATCTCTGTAATTCTTATTTGATCCAGACTTAAATTCAGCCCATACCGTCCCACTGTTACGAAAAAGCTTTTTTTCACAAATCGAAGTTAGAGAGATCTGTATAATATTTTTATGAAATTAAAAAAAAACGTGCGTATTAAAAGTTAACTATCACTTGCTTTAACGGTGAAGGAAAACACCGTGAGGAAACCTGCATGCCTAAGAGTTTCTCGAAGGTGTGTGAAGTACGCCAACCCGCACTGGGCCAGCGTGGTGGACTACTGCCTAAACCCTCTCAGTTTGTGAGGAGGCCCGTGCCCAACAGTGGGACAGTTTCTTAACAGGGCTAATATTATTATTATTATTATAATATTCTTATCTCACGGTAAATTTTCTTGTCCTAGTTTTTTATAAGTATGGCTCTTTTAACTTGTGTACAATATATTTATAGATGCATATAATTTCTTGGCCACAGCTACTGCCGAAGTCATTAAATTAAAAGGATATAAATGATCATTATTATTTTCTTGACATCAAAATGATAAATGCTTTATAAAGAAATTATTACCACGCGTTGTTTACTACAGTTAATATGAATATGTATAAACTATTACCTTGCCATCCTTCTCTTCCTGTCGACCTTCGATTGAACCTTGGATGAGTGCTTTCGAACCTGCCCATTAAATTTCCTTGCCTGGCCATAAAATTAAATTCCATATATGTAAAATGTGGCCATGAAACTCGAGGCTTTTTTATTAAATTATTTTATTGTAGCTAGTATTTACTAGTATTTGTCCATCATCGCCTGTAAATGTATGTGAATTGATATTACTGTATGTTTATGTAAGTTATTCTATCTGTTAAGAATAACTGCTTCCATAGACATACAATGATGTATCTTTCAAATGACACTTCCATTTTTGGAATATCCGGAAATGAATTTTATACTCAGTATACAAACAAATATCACAACCATTTGTCGTTCTATTTATTTAGTTACTCGGAATTCGCACAACTAGGTGTGGTCAGTGACGTTCTTAAGTGTATGGACTTTTCAAACGGACTGCTCCAAAAGCAAGTGCACACATTGAATACCGATTAACTAACTAAGCCCCCAATTCTGATAACAATATTCTGCTAAAACCCAAACCTTACCGACTTCGATGAATATTTACGTATTGCACTTTTCGTATCAATGGTTGATATGTGTCCAGTGGCCATCCGTGGCCGCGCTTAGTTCTTCTTTTGAACAGGAGATGAGGCATAAGAGACAAATCAGCAGATGCGTCATAGTCTGTGAGGTCAGACAACAATCTAAGGCAGTTAAATTTGTATCTCTGAATCTGTACACCAAATCTTGTCTGCATCTGCATCCTACATGACTGCGGGCCGATTTGGATCGGGCGGAAGGATTTCCACACCGGCCATGGTTATTATTACTCTGGGGGTATTTGCTCCTAACGTGGGACTAAGTAAGGCGGTGGGGTCTTTTCTTTCTATTGCCTCAGTCTAACCACTGTTGGGAGATCCTGCACTGTTTGACTGGAATTTAAAAAGGTTTCGTATTCTAGCAGATAAAATTGCATATATAAAAATGCTAAACGCTGTTTATTGGTGACGGTTACGATTAGGTTTTAGCGGAGGTTTGTTATGAGAATCGAAGCCAAGGTCGCGGTTTGTCGTTTTAGGCCATTACGTCAGCTTACGCATTTTCTTTCCGGCTATCATTTGTTTAGCAGTCTAATGACCAATATACTGCCAGAAGGCCGTTAAGTGTAAAAAGTAGTAAATGTTGAGATTGAAACTAAAAACAATGTATCACAACCAAAAATAAAGAGTTTATTGAGAGGTGGTTAAGTAGAGATTTAACAGTAATTTTCTGTATTTTAGAACCTATGGTGCAATTTAAGAGATGGTATTAAATTGTCTGCTGAATTATTTGGCAGTGCAAACTATTGATGTTATAAATATAAAGGTGACGTAAGTTACTAAACGTCTTTTCTCATATTAGGGCACTGTCATGATACGAGATACTAATACATAGATGTAACTGCCATAGTTCAAGATACAAGCATTTGTAAACTCCTACTTATAACTGAGCTCTATATGAACTGCGAAAGATAAGTGTATTTATCGTTAAACCAACGCTATGCATTAATAAATATATTATTGTCTAAAATATATCTATGTGGAGGTTAAAATTCTTCTAAAATTCACCTCGTTCATATGCTTTCATAGCACGTACGTACATTATAATAATACTCTCTTTTTAGCTAAGCTACACATATTATCGAATGAAACAACATCTTGTACAAATCGCTGCTTTAATAGCCCAAGTTAACACTCGGTTATTACGCGTTCAAGTTCACGGGTGTCCAAACCAGTTCTTGAAGACGCTCTCAAGATACGTAACAATTGAATTTGAGACGCAACAGAAGGCTACCGGTTTATAAACATGCTATCTTTATCATAGTCGGGTCTTGTCTTGATATTTTGATAATCCTCCCCATCACGATTGGTGGTGTCGATATCGTTTTATTCTATCTCTCTATCTATCTATATCATCACGCCAGATCCCTTGCGAGGTAGGCAGAGAGTACAGAGTTCCAACAGGTTCTTTTCTTACATACCTCTCTGGCTTCCTCCACTCTCATAGTTCGTCTCATATACGCTCGCCGGCTACGGAGACTCTTGCCTTGTCCTTCAGATAAGACACGGTCTATTTGGTCATGGTAAGATAGTCTTCCCCGGTATCTACATCTTAGCTCGAGAAGAATATGTATATCGAGTAGAATATAGCTATTGTCCAGTAATCACAGGACGAACCTGTGGTTTGCTGACTAAGTAATAACTTATGTACTCTGAACTAAACTGAGGAGGTGGAAGATCGGGCTAGTCCCGCCTCCTCGTAAGGCAACACCACGCAACATGCCGGATTACGACTGGGTCGTTTGATGGCATGACTGCTGGGAGGGTGGCGAACAGTCATGGCCGTAGCCTACCTATAAGCATAAAACAAAGTGACTGATTATCTTTAACGGCAAACCTGTTTTTAGCGCAAGAAAGTCACTATTTTCTCAGAAAAATAAAAATGTCAAATTCTAGTCTCTTCTAACTTTAAAAGGTCAAATATTTAATTAATGCCTGTCTATTAATTTTATGTCACTAAAAAGTGTCTGGACGAAACTGCTCAAGTGATAAAGTACAATAGATAAAAAATACGTTAAACAGAATTGATGATTTCTATTAAAAAGTTACTGAGGTTTTTGAAATGAACGGTCTATGACAAATTATTATTTTATTTGATAATATCTTAATGTTGTCAAATATGCTAAGGTTTTTTTTTATCGCAGAGCATTCGTTTTATGGTGAATAAACCTATAGGATTTTTTATGTATATCAGGTGTGTTCAGGAGTTTAGAAAAAAAAGAATCGACTAAAGAAAAACTGGATTTATTTTACGACTTTCATTATGGTTCTTTTCTTGTTTATAAACAAGAAATTTTATATTGACATTTACTATAATTTGATATAATATATGTATAATTAAATCTACATGATGCATTCTTATTAAACGTTTTAAAATATCTATTTTAACTTCTCTTGACATCTTTGAATAAAATAAATTATCAAATCCCTCATAAATAAATGTCTAGGCATTTAAAAATTATTTATTTCTAAAAAAATAAAAATAAATGATTCCTAAACTTTATTTAAACATCATTATTTTCCTATGTCGTTTGGGCAAGTTAGGCAAAAAATCACTAGTTTTATGAAACTGTTTAAAAATCGTTTAATATACATCATAATGAATTATAGCTGCTTCAAAGAAATAGCTGCCCAGACAACTATCTAATCTGCTAATAGATTGTCTCATAATTTATAAAAAATAGACAAAATTGAAATCTATATTATTGGTTTACAATGTCATATTAGCTAGAACTATAATTATTTTATAATATATTAGAGACTGGTTTTTGTGACTTTCCGTCAGTTTGTAATAATAAAATCTAATAACAATGCTATATAGGTCAGAACTTACCTATTATTAATAACACAAATATTTATTTTGGTCTGGGGATTTATGTATGTAAAATTCATTTTTGTAAACGCACCCACACAGGAATGATTCCTAATGTGGGCATACCTTTTTTTAAAGAAATAGTTTTACGAAACTAATAAGTCTTCTTCTGGCAGAGTTTTGGCAGGACATCGAAGAGTGATGTTGTTAATTTGTTTTAATATCCAAAACTTGTATTATTACGACTACTAATGTGTAATGTTGGTGGAATATTAACCATTATGTGTTCTTATATGTGCATGAGTGAATTGGAATTGGCCGTCGCAATTGGTATGTCAAGTATCCACCGTTTACTATCCAGGGTGGGGTACTTCATTAATTTCATTATCATCGTGGTCATTAAGTTCATCGGGGAGTTGAATTAATTTAAACAAACACGATTATATATCTCACTGGACACTGGCAAAATACACTTAAAATTTTTGTGAAGCCATTACTTAAAGAAGAAAAAGGCTTCTTCTGACCTTTGCGGTAATATCGATTTATTGATTTACATGCATCTACACGTGCGTAACATTAGCGCCTCATGAGGCCACATTATCGTCATAAATTATGACATTTTTTGCAAAGTATTATAAATCGACAGAAATGTATCACGAGATTTATAAATGAAGATGAAGCGAAAGAAGTTAGTGTAGTGGCGTATGGCAAGCAGTTAACCTAGGTAAGGGCTAGCCCTGTAAACCCCTGTGGGATTTAATCGTAAATGTATATATGCATATGTTTTTTTATTGAAGAAATAAAGGTGTTTATTTATTTATGTAAAGTGTCAATCATTGCTGACACGATTCAGTGATATGAAACATGAACGAGGACTACAAAATACGAATCAGGTGTACTTACACAAATGCCTCATTCGTATCTGAATCTCGATCTTACATTCACTGAACATTACATTCACTGTGTCTCACAGAATGAATCGTAACTCGGCGCGATATTGGTCGGTGAGCCGACTGTGCCCAAATGAACTGATTCAAATGAGGCATATTAGGATTCTTTCCACTGTTTTAGATACAAATGATAAAATCTGAACAGTAAGGCACGTTTGCAATCTAGTAGATGGGGTTATATTTGTGTCGAAACAAGCAGCTGTCAATGTCTACCCTTTGGTCAATACGAATTATCCGAACCAGAATCTATAAAATGCCTTACTATTTAATAAACATATTGACAGTCAGTGGAAACATATAGGTATCATTATCTATAACGACGTTTAACTAAGAACTCGCATAATTTAGCTGTGTAGTATCAGTTTCGTAAACAGTAAAGATTTCGCATAATATTTTTTACTAAAGCATCATAAAAAACGTATAAAAACTGTATTCGAACATTATTGAAATGAAACCTACCTATTTTTTCTTGTGCTTCTTTAGCAGGTGTCCGGTTTTTTTCTTCTAGATTCTTCCATTCAATGTAACGATACGTGGTTCAAAATCTCTCAACTTTAGTCTCTTTTTAACACATAAAAGCATATCTCTTTGACTGATAATCATCTAAGGTTGTCTCTATCACTTACATCCTAATACAGTGATATCAACAATCTGTTCTAGAGTAATCTTCAAGCAATATTCAAAATGGGTTACATTTACTACACATTTGTACACTACACATGAGGTGTCTACTACACAACGTCACGTCTATTCCCCAAGCAGGGGTTGGAAGAGGTGTATTGAGTACACCCACGTTTCGCAAGGACAAGGACAAGTCAGGAGTCTCCGTAACCGGCGAGCGTGTATGAGACGAACTATAAGAGTAGAGGAAGCCAGATAGGTATGTAAGGAAAGAACCTGTTGGAACTCTGTACTCTCTGCCTACCCCGTAAGGGATCTGGCATGATGATATACAAAGGTAGATGTTAGGTCCCATGTAATAGGTTGTGAGACTATTGCCATGTACCGGGCACAATTCCTCCGGACTTTATGCTGGGAAGTTTTCGTTAGAAAACTTTATGTGTCCGACCTAGGATCCGATCCCAGAACCTACTAAATCATTATTTACTCTCTGCCTTCCCGACAAGGGAACTGGCGTGATTATATGGATGGATAAATAATAAAATGCAATTTTGTAACATCCTATTCATAATGTTAACGTTTTGAGAACATGGAATATTGATATAATAAATAATATATGTTTTTGTATGTTATTGCGATTTCATTTGAATTTATGGAACATAAAATAAACCGCGATCAAATATATTTTATTTTATTTGTTAGCCCTTGGCCTGATCACGTAAACATTGTATTTTTTTAATGAATAATAAGTAGTGGATACATTACCTGGATTTCTGTAGTAAGAAGATAATAATGTCACCGTGTGAGGTACGCTTTAGAAATGTAAGTGTACACATTACATCCACATTTTGCATGTTAGGTTAGGTTAGGTTAGTAGTCCCAATGTAAAAAGTAAAAAAAAAAACACCGTCGGGCCTATATTCCCAGAGGGTGTGGCAGAGGTGTACTGAGTACACCCACGTTTCGACGACGATGTTGGGCCCCATGTAATAGGGGGCGAGCCTTTTGCCATATATCGGGCACAATTCCAGACTCCGGACTCATACTGGGAATTTTTGTTAGAAAAACTACATTTGTCCGACCTAGGATTTGAACCCAGGACCTCGTGATCACAAAGCGATGCGTATTGCCACCAGACTAACGAAGCAGTATCTCTAATTATATTAATAAATACTGTAGGCTCTCGCGTATTGCCTTAATGCCGGGTTTTTAAACTCCGAACTGCTTCTGAGAATTTTTTGAAGGAAATCCCGGACTATCACTAAATCCTAATTCTGTTTTGAATCTAGCCTTTTAAATTTAATAATATTTAATAATATTAGCCCTGTTAAGAAACTGTCCCACTGTTGGGCACGGGCCTCCTCTCAAAACTGAGAGGGCTCAGGCCATAGTCCACCACGCTGGCCCAGTGCGGGTTGGCGAACTTTACACACCTTCGAAAAACTCTGAGGCATGCAGGTTTCCTCACGATGTTTTCCTTCACCGTTAAAGCAAATGATAGTTAATTTTTAATACGCACATGCTTTCGAAAAGACAGAGGTGCGTGCCTGGGTTTGAACCCGAGACCTCTGACTTGGCAGTCCAACGGTCTAACCACTAGGCTATCACTGCTTCTTTTAAATTTATCCAGGTATATTTATTTATTTTTTACTAGTCATCCGCGGTTGCGCTCACGTATATTTGTAATATCTATATAAGTTATGATAACCTATGTTCTGTTCTGAAGCATTGTGTAATCTAATGCTGTGGGTGTACTAACACACATGTTATTCAAACACACCAAGACCGAAACTAACATTTGTGTGTTACACAAAGACTTGTCTCGGGCGGGTTTTAGCGTTTAGCCACTGAACCAAGCCAAAAGTATAATATTATTGATGCACTACTCATATATCACGAGAATAAATCATTGATTATTTATTAACAATTAATCAAACACCGGATCGTGTTTTCTAGAATAAAATCCAGTTGTTTTACATTTATAATGCGTTCTCCGCATTCGTTTTTTGTTAACAATGTATAAGACGACGCATCGATAGGTGTTTTTCGATTAATACTTGATATTATATCCTTTTTGCGCGATATTTAATTGTATGGGGGAAAATGAAATAAAAAAAGACAAGTTTCCTGAGTTTCTCGCCGGATTTTCTCAGAGGAAGTCGCTCTTCTCGTCGTTCGATATAATAATAAACACTTAATTTTACCAAAAATAGTGTACAAAGGAACAGTTATATATTACATCATACAACTAATAGGTAGATCAATTGAAATTAAACATTTAAAGTTGAACGATTGAACTCTGGTGCCCAAATTAAGAATTACCTTGTGTAATGGATATAATACATATATCGAAATATACAGTAAACAAATGTAAAATTGACACATGGAATTTTACATTTTAATGTATACGAATATTACGTTGGAAATACCCCAACAATAAGACCTCTCTTTTGGGTCATTTCTGGTATTGTGTTCGGTATATTATCAATAGTCACACCCTCTATTAGGTGCATTGGGACCCAATTTTCCCTGCCGCAGGAAAAGGCTGAAGGTAATCCAAAATATTGATTCCTTTCCTGTGTTCGTAGATAAACAAAAGAGTTTTACGCAAAAGAAGTCGCTTCGTGAAAATTGAGTCGTATCAGGGGCTGTAGACATGTTGGCTTATTGCAGTCTTCAACTCTGATGGAAAACGGAAAAATGTATATTTTATGATGTCTATTATGTCCGACATTTTACAATTAAAAGTCACGTGGTCAAAAAAGTCGTTATTTATTGCGGAAAAAGAACGACCCTGTTGGACGGTAAGAACAGATATATATATGTAGGATAAGTTGATAGCGACTTTTACCAGTTGCATGCTTTTTATAAATATTTACTCAAACCTCCGTCATGGTCCAGTAGTTAAGAAACCCTCTCCGCCCACTGGATCGAGTAGTCGCGGGTTCGATTCCCGCACGGCACAAATGTTTGTTTCGGCCTGGGTGTTTGTGTATGTGAATTTCGTGTTTGTAAATGCAACCACGACAGGAATTGTTCCTAGTGTCGAGCTAAGGTTCTTAAAAGAAAAAAAAGTATATACAAAGCGAAAGTAAAAGAATGTAGGTTCCGGGGAAGACCTAGATTATCTTACCATGACCAAATACACCGTGTCTTATTAGAAGGGCAGTTTACGAGTCTTTGTAACATGCCAGCGTGTATGAGACGAACTATGAGAGTGGAGGAAGCCAGGAAGGTATGTAAAGAAAGAACCTGTTGGAATTCTGCACTCTCTGCCTACCCCGCAAGGGACCTTGCGTGATGATATAGATAGATAGATATAAATTTGCAATTTCGTATTGAATACAAACTCCGGTAAACTACAGGCTGACACATCGCAACCTTAACACCGTTCTGCGCAGACGCACGATGGCGTCATGTCCACTCGCACTGGTCCATCTCACGGACGAGTTCACACTAAATAATATACAAACACGTGCCTATAAATAAACATTGTATAATAATTGCGTTTCATTTTATGATAACTATCTATAGTCCGACAAGGATATTTTGGCATGTGGCCAAAATCGGAACTAACGCTGTCATCAAGTGAAACGTCACTACATGACAGTTCGATGGAACTGTCGTTTGCTATGAAAGGATATTGTCGAAAATTGCCCCAGAACCAACAAACATTTGACCATCATTATTTATCTATTTTATTAAAATAATGGCAAATATCCGTATCTAACGGACAATTTGCAATCTAAAACAAATATTTCAAAGTATTGTAAGTACTTATATCGAAGTCGCCGACATCTTTAATGAATGTCAACACACACAATATAACCTCATATGTATTAATGGCTACTGAATTATAACCTCAAAATCTAATACTTTTTTTGCAATATTCCGATTCCTCCGCTTGTCCGTTTAATTATAAATGCCTTAAGAGAATTTATGGGTGATTTGAAATCATACACGCGTTTTTTCATTGCTGTTGGTTCTGGGGCAAATCATGTTCGGGCGCAGAACTGAATGTCCTTTATCCAGATTTTTTTTAAGTAGTAGGAATGTTTTAAAAGATATATTTTTTATTTTGTTTGATAATTTAATTTTGGTTTATTGCGTCCACATGGTACAACTTGAATAAATTTGTTGAACAAACAAGTGTCAACTCTCTAGAGTTGGTAACACTGCCGTGCCGATCTAGCTGTTGAAATATTTCTCTGGAAATAGAAATGTTTTACTAAATGGTAACCCAAATTTCACCCCAACGCTCAATGTCATCGAAGTGCCAAAAGATTCTTGTCACAGTATACATGGTTTTAAAATTCAGTCGCACTGGCTGTCACGATATTTTGGTAATGAGTTGCGTACAAGGAAAATATACTCTTGTATCACAACTAGGTACACACTTTGAGAAATTCTTTGAGGGAAATCTGGTTGCATATTAAGATTAAACACCCTTCCATCGCAACTAATAGCCAAGAAAGAATAAAAAATCCTCTTTGCAAAACTCAGTTGTCATGGTGGCC
Source organism: Phalera bucephala (assembly GCA_905147815.2). NCBI lineage: Eukaryota > Metazoa > Arthropoda > Insecta > Lepidoptera > Notodontidae > Phalera > Phalera bucephala. The sequence goes on from LR990616.1 coordinate 2,554,274, forward strand.
AAAAGCATAGGTTCACCCTCGATTGCGTGTGCTGTTTCTCCTGTAGGTCAATGGCGGAATGTGTGGAATTTGTAACATTAAATATAATTTTTTCTAAATACAATTGTGATATTCAGGGCAATCGTTATATTGGCAATTAATCAGGGCTTAATCCCTACTAATAATAAAAATGTGAAAGTTAATCTGTTATCTTTTCACGCTCATCAAATTTTGATAACATTTTGGCAAGGAGATAAATTTCATCCACGACCTTCCACATACATAGGTTACATAGAATAATATGTGCATCTATATAAATACATAGTTAATTTTAATGTGCATATTATATACTTCTCCTGAATGCTCTATTCTTCGAAAGCACAAGGATATGTTACGACTGTATACAAAATATTAGTTTAACATATTAGTTTACGAGTTTACGTAACTGTGTATAGAGGTGATAATTGGCATCTATAATAGGAGTACACGTTATTGTGTACTGTACTAAGATACGAAAATACCTAACTATATATATACTTACAGTCTATACTTGTCCACTGCTGAACATATGCCTCCCCAATCGCTCTCTAGCGCAGCCTGTCTGATGCCACCTGCATCATTGGACCTACCTATATAGGTAAATACAATACAACAAGGAAATAAATAGAAGAAATAACAGAATATTAACAACTTAAAAATAAATTTTTAAGAACAAGCTTTTATAGCAAAAACACAACAAAGATATCTTGCGTGGTTGAGGAGTTCTTATGGCATCCTTCTGGCTCCATGAACAGACCTTGGACATCGTCTGGGTCTAAAGTACTCGTCAAGACAAAACAAACGAGCCCAAACACTTTGGTCACCATCAGATACTAAACACTATGTGGTTATATAGTACTTGTAAATACCAATTTAACGAGCCTGAACACGTGGGGGTGTATAGATCACATGTTCCTATTGCCACCTTCGACTCCATCATCAGACCAGCTCCATGGTACCATAATATTGCATTGTCACCAAACTTACAGGTGTAAATCAAATTACAGCTTAATCGGATACCCGTAAGTGTTTGAAAAATGGATCACAATTTTGCGAGCGCACGATTTTGTTCGAAACCACTGGCGCCGCTTTAACATACATAATATTAGCCCTATAAAAAACTGTCCCACCGTTGGGCATGGGCCTCCTGCCAAACTGAGAGGGTTTAAGCCATACGCTGGCCGAGAGCGGGTTGGCGAACTTCACACACCCTCGAGAAATTTTTTAGGCATGCAGGTTTCAGGTGTTTTTCAAGTGATTGTTAATTTTTAATACGCGTATGTTCTCGGAAAGACAGAGGCACCTCTGCCTGGGTTTGAACCCGAGACCTCTGACTTTGCAGTTCAATGTATGGTAAAGAAGCAATATTACCACTAGGCTATCACTGTTTTTTTTACCATAAATGCACAGTTGAAATAATTAATTTTTAATTTTATCGGTATAATAAATTTTTGAAGTCAGTGTCGGTTGGTGCAGCCTATTACTTGGCGCCGACTTCAAACATAATTTTTTTGCTTTACGAAGTCGGTTCCCCTTTTTTAAAAAGTTACTTGAGTACTTGATGAGTGAATTAACTATTAATATTTATATGCCTATATTATATTATTCTACTTAGTTGTACAGAAAGGTATCTGGACAAGATCGATATAATACTCATAATTACTGATTTACACATTCGCGCTGTTCGCTTTCAAAGAGTTCCGTGGAGTTTCTTCAGAGCCCAAGGTCCAATACCGATTAATTTAAAATGGAATCTTCTCTGAGCTATGCTGAACCCAATACAAAAAGAATTATCAAAATCGGTCCAAAATTGACGGAAATACATAAAAAAAAGCATACATACAGAAGAACATAGAACCTTCTCCTTTTTGAAGTCCGGTAAAAAATAGGCACACACTCAGATTATACATTGTATTACCTTATAAGTACAGTTACAACTTTTAGAAGACTTTCATACCAACTTCCACGCAGTCCTGTAGCATTTTGTGTAAATTTTCTCACTGTGTGGTGTATACGACTTCTATTGTTTATTATTACAATGTATATGGTGTACAATATACAACTCTATTACCCTTGCAATACAGGTTATTGTTTTGTATTCTCGTGGTATTTTTGGACAACAGATTAATAATATGAATATTATCCAAATCCGGTTGTGAATGAACGTTTTTACTCTTCGCCTTTAAACGACCGCCATGAGTCAGCGTTGACCGGCAACCTATTATTTTAGGATCATCTTTAGCTGGTGTGTGCGTAGTAATCGTGTCCTTGGTTGTATCCTGTTTGGTATTTTATTTATATATATGTAGTACTATAATTGTTATCATCGAGTAGATGTTCAGAGATATTGAGAATACCGAAAAAGTTACCCGTACTTCTCTCAAATCAAGTTCAAGTCCCCAAAGTTCAAAAAGTCTATTAAAACTAGACTATGTAGTAAAGAATATTATACAATTTCAGAATTTATCGACGGTAAAACTGATTTGACCAGGTCCCCATTCAGTAACTCCTAAATACATTTTTGTCAATACATAGTTGTTAAAAACAAATTTGTAAAAAAGATGATAAACAGAAAGGCCAATCCTATAAAACAATTAAGTTAAAAGACTAGACCGCTGAGTTTGCCGAACGATCAAGCGGTAGTTGTAAAAAAAAAAATTTGTTGACTACTGTGAGAGGTCTTGCCTTTGCAATAAAAAAATAGCTTTGACTTTGAAATCAGAATTCTATTTTAGAGTTAATATATTGAAGTAGTCTCTACTAGTAGTCGCTAGTAGTCGCTACTACTAGATATTGAAGTATAAATAATAATAATAGCTCAGTCTATATTATACCCCTATTCAGCAAATAGAGTGAGAGAGATTAGGTCATACTCCAACGCAGACCCAATGCGGATTAGTGGAGGCAGGTTTGTAGCCATTTGCTGTTCCATTTATTAAGCTCCCTATGAGGCTTCCAACATGACTTAAAGACTACCATATTGAGTGGTAACCGGGAACAACGGCTTAATGTGCTATCCGAAAGATGATCAAATATGACAATGCCGTAAATGGTCACGCATCTCAGACCGATCGAGTCGAAAGCTGCTTAACCTTTGAGCCAAGAACACCACGTTTGCATAGCGCTACGGGCATTTAGTGTTATTAGTCTATAAAGTAGATGCTGGTGTGTCTTCATCTTTCACTATCAAATTTATAGCCACTGTTTCTTTTCTTCGCTCTCTCTATTCAAACGTTCCCTCATGATTGAGGATTGTAACTTCGTTGACCTTGTGTTGTAATTTCTTTCCATCTGCTGCGATCACTTGCCAGGTGGAGCCGTGCTGACTGGTATCTCGAGGTGTTTCGATATCTGATCCGACCATCTCTTAGTGCTGCGCCCCCGTGGTCTCTTCCCCTCTATTTTGCCTGTCACCAGTAATTTCTCTTTTCTTCTAAAAACCACTTCAAATCACAGATCGTAATGTTGAATTCACATTGTTGCAGTTGGTCCTTTCCACTGCAGAACCGCAGTCGAACATTGTGTACAAGAATGACATCACACCGGAGGAGGCTCAGCAATACCTGAAGAATCTTCCATTTACAACACCCCAGCTCGCCGGACGCACTGCTATCTTACCTCTGGTAAGCTTCAAACTCTCTCAAAGTTGCCAGTTTAAAATTTTGTATTTTTTGATCATTGTTTCCATGACTGGCGAATGTGTATGCGTCGAACTATGCGAATGAAGAAAGCCAGAACCGGTAGCAACCCTACACTTTCTGCCTAAGGGAACTGGAGTGATGATATGGCTAGAAATATTTGCTCTTAACTATATACACTATAAAAAAGAAATATATAAGAGTCAGTATTTGCAGAGGGCCGATTGGTTCTTGGTAGTTTGCCTAGAACCCTAGTAACAGCTAAACTAGTTGCCAGGCTGGTAGATTCCACCAGGTACTCCGATTGTTAAAAAGGGTTTAGATTAAATGACTGTGAATAGTACTGCAGTAAAAAATCTATCTATCTATCTAGTATATTGTAAAGTCGATTCATTACAGAATTTAAATGATTAATCATTTAATAATAAAAAGTGTTCCTTTGAACGCTGTTCTTCAATGATCGTTTTATGTTTCAGGTGCGTTATGACGACCCTAGGTTTCGCTCCGCTGAAGCCGGCCCTACCCTTGGTCACTACTGGAAGAATGGAAAAGAGATCCAGAACACAGAGGACTACCTTGAAGAGGTACGTTTTTATTTTCTACATAAATATGTTATAAAAGTACTTACGCGTTTTGATTAGACGTGAAATATTTTACTACGTCGTTGGCCTAGCGTAAGATGCGACTGCTGTTCACAAAGCCTTGGTTTGGAATCCTAGATCGGACAAAGTGTTATTGAGGCTTGATGGTTTTTCTGATATTTTATTTAAAATTATTTTCCAAATAATTTACTCTAAGCACTGTAAAGAGGATATATTGAATTTTCTTTTGAAGGATCTAAAAGAAAAGCCAACGTTTCACGTTTACATACCATAATATTAAACAAAACAAAAATATTTCAGAAACAATTCTAAAGTTTGACCATAATCATCAAACTCAACGACGCTGGATGAAAATAGAGTATGTTCAAAAAGAAATCTTTGCTTTCTAAGGTTTACAACGCCGCCCAGTTCCACGGGCAGGATGGTCTAGGCAGATACGCTTACGGCTACGAGACCCCTGAGTCTGCAAAGGTTGAGGAACGAGAGGGCTCTGGCGTGATCACCGGCTCCTACGTCTACAAAAGCCCCGCAGTTGGTACAGACGACAATCTGATCAAGGTTAGTGAATATTATTGAGAACTGATCAGTGACTGACTTCTATCTCAACTGATAATAAGTAACGATAAAGCCGAAGATTTAAGGAATATATAACGCTGCGCAGGAGTTAGGAAGACAAGAACCTGTCATAATATGTGTTAGTTAATCAGCCTATACTGATTCGCCACTAGTCAAAGGCCCCTCATAAAATACAATTTACCGCTGGGTAGTCTTTGGACATTAATATTTCGCAGTTGATGACTCAGGTGGTGAAAGTGGACTAAATTCATAGGTATACTTCACCACGCGGGCCCAGTGCGTATTTTTGGAGGCAGTTTAGTTATAACATCTGCTGTCCTGTCATGATATTTAAGTTTGATTTTTTTTTCATTGAGATAGCTTTTGACTTGGAATTTCTTACACAGTATTAATAAACACGACCCTATTTTTATTATTAAAACTTACAATCAATTAAATTACAATAACTTGCAGGTGCGTTACTGGGCTGACAGCCAAGGTTTCCACCAAGAAGACAACCTTCCTAAAGTTGAACTCAAACCTGCTGAGGAAACCCCCGCCCTGAGGGACGCTCGTCTTGCCTTCGAGAAGGCGTGGAAGGAAGCCGCTGAAGCCAACAAGAAACAGCCTGTCGCTCCGTAAGTTTTCAAATCTTTAGTTTTAACCTGTAGGTTGCGGAACCACAGGAAATCGCCTCAAAACCCTGTGACAAAGCGGCCAAAAGGTTTACGTACAATAATCTTTGAACAAGAGGAGTATATAAACCATAAAGTTTATCAACTAGTTGACGATGGCATACTTCACTTAATCAGAAACCTCAGCTACTGAGCTGAGGTTTCTGATTAAGAGTGGAGGAAAATTGTTTATCAAAACGTATCAAATCTTCTCTGTTTTTTCTAGAAGTTCTTTCCGTGAATAGTAATCATCAACTTCTATCTATCTATCTATCTATATCATCACGCCAGCTCCCTCGCGGGGTAGGCAGAGAGTACAGAGTTCCAACAGGTTCTTTCCTCACATACCTCTCTGGCTTCCTCCACTCTCATAGTTCGTCTCATACATGTCAACTTCTTCAATGTTTAAACGCGATAAGTGTTTTGGTAGATTTTATCACAATGTTTTTTCCTTGACAAAGGCGTGTGCGTCGTTTTAAGTTTAAAATTATAAAGAAATGTATATATTTTTACAGTGCGTACCCCTACGCTTACAACAATAACTACAACACTCCCCAAATTCAAGCTGATCCCTACCAGACCCAGGCCTCTGAGTCTCAAGCAGTGTATGCCCCAGCTCCAGTCCAGGCCTCACTAGATTCCCAAGCCCGTGAAGCCAGGGCTTCCTCCTCCTACAGCGAATCTCAAACTGGCAATTATCAAGGACAAGGAAATACTTACCAAGGCAGTTATGGAAGCCAAGGCCAGCAACAGCCTCAAGGCAAATATGAAGAACCTGAACCTACTGTAAGTACTTACATATACTAAATACTTTTTTATAAATCCAAAATTCGGTGCAGTTTTGTTGGTCGAAAGTGGACCGTAGGGTATATATACGTTATATCAGTTGAAATACATATATATCACTTGAAATACCTGCACATGTAATGCGACATGTGCAGGTATTTCAACTAATACAATAACTACATGCAGTGCCTTTAGCGCTATCTCTTGAGCAATCAAGCATGCTTCACGAGGCGTTTGTAAATAACACGCATTCAGCTCATATTTTGGTTTTGAAACTGAGGTACAGCTAAAAAATCACATGCACATGGTTATGGTTTAAAACATTGGCTCCTACTTCGGAGTTTTTAAAAATGTATAATGCGTTCATCACTTGCTTACATTAAAGGAAATTAGTGTCAGGAATCTCCTTGGCCTTTGTTATTTTGGTTAATCAATACCTTGTTTTCTTCAGGGCCCACCCCACGGTTTCTTCTATCAATTCACATATCCTGTCTCCATCATCGTACCTAAGAACGAAGTTCAAGGAGGTGTCAACCAAGGTTACCCAGTCGACCACGACACCTACGGCGTTGGCAAACAATAAACAAACGTTCATCCGAATTTTGATATTTTCGAACAGAATTCAAATATAATAGTTGTCTACCTTGAAATCAGAATTGTTTGTTTTGTTCTGTTTGTAAATATCAAGTCTTTTTTTAATAAGTGTTACCTGAATTTGGACTGAAGAGTTTGAGAAGTCTGAATCTAACAATTCCATTTAGGGAGAAAGTTTGCAAATTTTGCAAAAAGGACACCAGTAAAATCGAGGAATGAAGCAATCGTCCAGATGAAATTTGTTCTCGATATTTTAATGACTATATCCAAAAATATTAAGCAGTCGACATTCTCATGTGTACAAATATGGTAAGTCGTTTGACCACCATCTATGAACAGGAAAATAGTTTCCTTAAATGTATATAATTAGGTCATTAGGTTTACAATTTCAAAACTTTCTCAGTCCAACCTTCACTTTGATTTCTCCTTCTAAAACATCAGTAGGTGGAAGTCAAAAATGGTCATCGGGACATTAATTTTATGATGCCATAACCGATAGTTTAATAAGGCCGTTCATATGGCAAGCCGTTGTAATTATATTTTATATGTTTTTAATGGCTGAACTATCGGTGTGTGCCAGTTGCCATTTTTATTAGCTCTAGGATAGCTTAGATTTTATCATATCATAATGCGAATTCCGTAAGTGCACAAAGTAATTTGGATATGTTAAGAGCATTGACGTCCTTTTCATGAAGTGAACGATTGAGAAGGAGCACAATAAAATTAATTTGTGTAACATCGGAAATAGTGTTAATGTATTTAATAATGGTGTTCTTATTAAACTTTTTGTAAGTAAATATAGACTTAATTTTGATTTGTTCATGTTTTATATTAAAATCATCTGAAAGTTTAAAATTATTTTTGGAATAATATATGGAATAGCTTTCTCGGTGTTTGAAAGTGTGACTAGAATATGTTTTGTATAAAATATAGTACATATATTATTTTTTAAGTTTGTATTTTGTTGTCGTAATTCTTTCATTGCCATGGTTATTTTTTGTAGTTAAACTCTTGTACCCGGCCTTGCTAATAATAAATTTTGTTACCAAGAAATTAAATGTACCTCCCGGCAAAAGCAATTTGTATTGATTATTAAGTTTTTAATAATAAAGCATTTTGCCTATACATGGAATTTTCTATCTACTTATTACCTTGACTTTGGAAATAATATAAAGAAGTAAGAGAAATCTTCATGGTTTTTCCAAGATAAGTCTTTTAAATAGATTCACCAACGCCTCATAAAATAAGAATCATTAGATACAAACAATAACGTTAAGAAATCTTTAAATCCCAATTAAGGATCTATAACGTAAAAATATAAATACAAGAAACAATTTTAAACGTCAAACATATCTGAAACTCTAGCTACAATGAAACAAATCTAATAAACCAAACATTTATTCAAATCTGCATTGGTGACATGGACCCGCCTAACGGCATTACCAAAATTGGTGTTACTGGACCCTTACTTGATATCCTTTGCATATTCTCACCCGGATTCTGAGGTCTAAATGGATTTCTGTTACCAATACTAGTAATGAGATCGATAATCCACGATATAGAATCAGGCACATTTATTTCTATTGGGAGAAACGGTATATATGAAATTATATTACCAATAGATAGTCTTTCTTGATTTCTTCTAAGTATTGCTGTTTTTCTAATATCTCTTTCTAATGAATTCGGTTCAGCATCAAGTATGATAGCTTCTGAATCTTCGTCTATAAAGTCGGGGTTGGATTTTAGGTTTTCTGTTTTATGTTCGTTTAAGTTTTTATATCTATCATTGTCTTCAGTACTGGTTGATGTTTTCGGCAGTAGAATCATCACAGGTCGTTGTGGATATCTGGAATATAATTGTGATAATGTTTTTCTCGATGTCATATTTAAAATTATTTACAACAAACGATACTTCAGAGCTGATACTTTGTTTCGTAAATATTGAACGCCGCAGTGATTAGTATTACTAATAATAACAAAATAACCATACTTTGCTACAATGGAGTTTCGTTTGCGATAAATAGAGATTAATAACCAACCCATAAAGATATAAGGGTGTATAATTTTATATAATCGTATTCCTTAGGCATGAGGACATTACTGTTAAGCGTGTGGAAATAGGTACCAGGTGATACGTAAATATTTGAATTTTACATTGTCTTTTACTTTAACAATTACTTTGCGCAATCCAAATAAAATAATGGTTTGAATACTGAATCAGAAACAGAATAAGAATCAGAATATTTTTTATTCATGTAAACCATTACAGTATTTATGAATCGTCAGAATAGTAACAAAGACTCTACCACCACTTCGAAATGTTATTCCTGTGGAGAAGAAAGGCAAGAAACTCCATGGTTACTCTTTTAAAATAGTATTTTTACAATTAGTAGTGTGAAAACGAACGACTGCCTCGTTGATCCGGTGGCAAAGCGCATCGCTTTGTCCGGAGTCTGGAATTGTGCCCGGGATATGGCAATAGGCTTGGCCCCTATTACATGGGACCTAACATCATCGGCGCAACGTGGGTGTACTCAGTACACCTCTGCCACCCTTGCTGGGGAACATAGGCGTGACGGTGTTAAAACGAACGAGATTTTTAATCGTTACTACGATATTCCTAATGAGGTAAATAGAGAAACATTTACTTTTATTTTCAAAACTTATACATTTAGGAGACGCTAAATTAAATAGTTTTGCCTTCAAGCTATAAAAGAACCTAAGGTTATCACAATATTTTCTTCCTATAACGAATAACGCATAAGCTGTATATTTTCAGTTCAGGATACATAAACAGTACTTACATAACAACCGGAGGGTTCATGTCTGACGGCACCATTTGTCTCAGAAACGGTACTTGAGGCATTCCGTACTGCATCGGGAGAAGTAATTGTATAGGAACACTGCAAATTAACTTGACGTGCAAACACAACACTAATAACAACTGGTAATTCATCTTTATCACGTTTTATTATGACACAAATTGCAACGATTATTTTGGTATATAGGTCCTTATAATGTAGCGTTCCAGTCTTTTCGAGTTTTAATCTTCTTTATTGTGTTTCATTTACTCATTCCCTGGGATTTCCAGCTTAGGACTTTCGTTAGATTGAATATCGGCCAATAGTGTTTATACCATTTCAATAATTGGGATCTTCATGATTCTGGTCTCAATTTGAATCTTCATTACTGTGGTACAAATACCTTCAATATTTAAGTTCACTTTTAAGCGAGATTATCTATTTTCAATGTTCAATTCATGTAAAGTTTTATTTAGATTTATGTACACTTTTTCCTCGTAGATTCATAATTTTTATTTCAAAATTTGTTTTTAATTTTTTTCAAACTTCGATAGTTGGATTTTTAATTATTATATCCTTATAATGATCCTAACAATGACAACAGCGGCCGTATGACTGGCGGTGCGGAAGTGTATGCCCGAATGTCCAACAACGCTTTATTATTATTCATGTTGGATGATAACGGTGGCCTACTGACTTGAGTCCTGACCTTGCTTGCTTTCTATTCGGGGTCTGTTTTGAAAATGCATTTTGACAAATAGGTGATTTATTTAAGGTTTTGCGATAGTTTAGAACGTGGTTTGAAAGTTAAATATTTTTTAAAGAGTATAAGGTAATTTGCGTCGGGAAATACCTGCAAGTCATGTAAATCATATAAATAAGGTTCCGTATGATTATATCTGGTTATATTAATAAAGTTGATCTCTGTCCTTGTAAACAAAAAAACATGTGTTAAAACTATGCTAACAACGTATGGATTTTATTAAATCCGTCATAAAAGATTATCACTAGTCAGGGCATCTTCCAGTTGTTGTTTACGAAATGCACAAAGAATCCTAATGATTCAATGATTCTGATTCTGGATATAGATTGTATAGAATCTAATTCAGATTTTTCTTTTTTTACTTAAATACACTTAAACGATTAACAAATGAAACAAAAGGTATCTTCGTGGCATCAATATATTATTCATACTATATTACGGATTACGTACGAATAAAATGACACCTAAGAAGAAGTTTGGATATACCTACAGATCTATACCCGTTGTTATGTATTATTAATGACGTCAGAGGTCTGTAAGGAAGGAATCTGTTGGAACGCTGTACCCTCTACCTATTCCTTGCCGGGTGATGATATAGAGAGACAGATTAATGACCTAAGATTTTTTATTAGGTACGGCAGTTTTTAGTCGCAAAATGTAGCATTTTAACGCGTCCTCAGTTGACTATGGTTCTGCTCTTATTATATTTCTTCTGGTGCAAGTTACATATTGATGTTTCGTGGTTTTTATCTCCTCCCAACTTTTCTTTTTGTTATTTAATTTATTCTTACTCAGGTTATATTCATCGTTCTGCTGTAATATTGTTGCAAAATGTCTTTTCACCGCATCTAATTGAATGCGGTTTGGTTAACTGCGCTTACCGTTAATGTACAGTCACACACACACACACAGAGCTGACACTTGTACTGAAGGACCGATTCTTTCTATATTATCTGGTTATATTAATAATGATTGTGCTCGTAAAGCTGCGAAGCCGCGGTGTTATTAGAGGTTTCCAAGTTTTAGCAGCGTTCAAAGCAGTTCTATTTTATTTTTTTAACCTAGCCCTACCCTAGGATTTATTTCTATGTCGTGGGTGCGTTTACAAACATGAAAATTCACATACACAAATACCCAGACCGGAACAAATAATTGTGGATCACACAAAGATTTGTCCCGTGCGGGAATCGAACCCGCGACTATTAGACATAGTGGGCGGAGCGGTTTAAGCTCTTAACCACTGCGCTAAATCGTCCGGCAAATATTTGGGCGGCTTAGAGATTAGGAAGATCGAGATATTATTTCCGGTGACTTCTTAATTTGGCAGTCATTAAGATAAGTTATAAGCCTTATAGGCTGCTACATAAGTGCCTCTGCCGATTCGCACTGGCTCCGTGTGGGGCCTACTCTCTCCTAACTTAATTTGTAAGATGGTGTATAGAATGTATTGTACTGAGCAGTAATGGTAAAGAATGTTTATCATACAATAATTTAATTTCAAATATACCTTTAACTGGACGCGTACAGCACCAAGCCGGTCGTTGTGGCGTTTTTGGGGGCGGCCGTTGTCCCGGTTTGGACGTCTTTCGGCTGATAATCATGTCTGCCGAATACCTGACACATCGTGGGCTAAAATAATAACCAAATGGGTCCATTCGAATTTCAAAAGACATCGCGGCAGGCCCAGGCAGAGATGGCGGGACGAACTGGACATCTTCGTGAGTGATTGGCCCTCAATTGTTTTAAACAGAGCCTTTGCCCAGAAGTGGGACGTCAAAGGCTAGATAATAATAATCAAATATTACGTTGTTGCTAGTAGCTTCTGCGTTCGAATTTCGAATACAGTGTAAACTGTCTATAACATTGTTCGTTACAACGAAAATCTTCCTACAACATAGAAATTAGGTCAATTTGGTTGGTTTACGTCAAAACCCATTCATTTAAAACACTTTTTATAGCGCAATAACCATTATTTATTACGAAGATATATGTTCTGCCTCGTTGTTCTGGTGGCAAAGCGCATCGCTTTGTGATGTGGGTTTAAATCCTAGGTCGGACAAATGTAGTTTTTCTAACGAAAAATTTCTTGTATAAGTCCGGAGTCTGGAATTGTGTCCGGTATATGGCAATAGGCTCGCCCCCTATTACATGGGACCTGATATCGTCGGAGAAACGTGGGTGTACTCAGTACACCTCTGCCACCCCCGCTGGGGATTATAGGCGTGACGGTGTACAAGATATATGTTAATATTTACAGAAGTATTTAATAGTTTTATAATCAGAGGGCCTAGACAAGTTGCAAGCGTTTTGTTTCTATTCTCTTGTCGCAATCGATAGCGCATTGTTATGACCACGTGACTTTTCGTTGCAAAATGTCATTCCCATACATTTTCCCGCTTTCTATTAGCGTTAACGACTGTAGATTGTCAACTTGGCTATAGGCGCAGCTTACAAAAGGTACCGACTAAATCTTTGACGTGTTAAAATTTTTAAGAAAGACACTCTGAGGTCGTAGACGACTGTCTTGCTTTTGTTATTGTTAATGGCCTCGAACACGTGTGCCTTGGATATTACTTTTGGATTCCATTGTTTAAATTTTGGTTGTGTCAGCTACTAAAAGCAGTAGGCACCTCTAGCATTATACAAAAATACAAAATAAATATTAGAATAGCAAAAACGTCAGGCAATGTTATCAGATTATGTGTTTGGAATAATTTAATTACCTATTAAAAGAAATAAAATTAGAATTATTGTAATTGGTGAAGTTTGGTTATTTTTCCTTTTTTCACACATATAAGAAACACTCTTTGTAACGAAAAAATGATCAGTGCCTTTAGATTCGTTAAAAAGTGTTGACACTGTGCTTCGTTCTAAAACATGACATGCTTATAATTATTTTAAGCAGATACCTCATAATTTGCATATGCCTGGAGAGGCCGGGCGTAAGGTTTGTGTGTGGGTGTGTGTGTGTGTGTGTGCGCGTGTGTGCGTGCGCGCGTGCCTGCGTGCGTGCGTGCGTGCGTGCGTGCATGCGTGCATGCGTGCGTGCGAAGCGTGCGTGCGTGCGTGTGTGTGTGTGGGAATTATCTACGCTGTTGGCCGCGGGGCCTTTACAGCTTCACCAGACACGGATTTGAACGTAATTCTAGGTACCGTTTCTGTCGCCTGTATATCTTTTGTGACTATTTTCTTTATCTTACTATTTATCTAACTATATCATCTCTATTTTGATTTCAAATAAATGTTTGATGTTCAAAAATCGAGACATGCAAAAACTATAAGACATTGTCTGTTTCCATTGAATACGTGCTTAAATTCCGGATAGCTGTTTACTTGAGAAAGTAAAGGCGATCGAAAATGCGACGTCGGTGATATATGGATGAAAATGAAAGTTGTCTGTCGGTTTAAATAACAAAAAAATGTATCGAAAAAGTATTGACGTCATAAAGTCTATTTTGGTTCAATATTTGATCGACGATGTTGGTATTATTAAAAACCTTTTTAGGGAACTTTCCCTATATAAATAATTATATACGTGTCGTGGGTGCGTTTGCAAACATGAAATTCACATACACAAACACCCAGACTAAAACAAACGATTGTGGGTCACACAAATACTTTGTTCCGTGAGGGAATGGAGCCCGCGACTACTCGAAGTACTTGATCCTGTGAGTGTTGTCATATCTTACAAATTATTATACCTATTAACATACCTATTTTACCTCCAGTCTACCAATCTACCACCATACTCCTCAAATCTACCTACTTTTCCAAATATTACGACACCACATTAAATTGTTTTTTTTTTTCCCAAGGTTTAAATTAAGCCATACGTATAACAGTACGTTATTGAAACTGACTGAGTGCTGACAGTGATAGCGATGGCTGACAATTAGATTCCACAATGTTTTTCTTAGTCGGTGAGCTGCATAGACGACTAAATGTTATTATATAAATCCACTCTGAAAGACTAAGACACTTTGACCAAACATATGTTAAATCATGGGAAAAAGAAATGGGAATAATATGTGGGTAAGCTTCAAGAAAGTACAAAAGGTAAGAATGGTAAGCGATCTACCTAATCTATCAATTTTCTAATATTAGAGTTGGAAACACTGCCGCATACACTCAATCCACTAAATGAAGCTAGTTAAGCTAACATAGTGATTCTAGTAATTTTCATGTCCTCGGCTCACTGCCGCGGCTTACAAACTCGTGCTGACTAATTCCTTGTCCCCTTCCCTGCTTACTGCTGCAGAGTACCTTCTTACACTACCTTACCTTATGTCTCCTTCCCAGATCACTGCGGTTAACATTATCATGCTAGCTAATTCCATGTCTTTTCCCATATGCCACGGTTTGAATTCTCGCGCTGGTTATTATGTCCATTCACTGTTCCACAAGGGTATGTAATCGCGGGGCAAAGTAAGTTAGTCCTATTGCCGTAATAAAATAGGTGTTACGTAGATTATTATTCCTAGCCTTTACGACTTCAATACTTGAAATACCGGTAGCAGCAAGCTCGTAAAATTACATACACAATATTATTACAAAACCGTTAACCCATAAGGAATGGCGAGAGTCCAGGAACAATTTAATACTTTACCGTTAGAAAAAAGGACTTGAACCGACTTACGATAGATAAAAATACCAGTTCAGAATTTTCACACTAAATTTTTGGAATCCTTCGTCGGATCAAACGAAATCTTATACGACTGACGACCACACTCGTAATAAGCACTTTGAAATCATAAAGAAGTTCAGATCTATCTATAATAGAATCAGATCAGAATTCGTCAAGGAATTGCAGATATATGGTAAAACATAAATAGACAAATATTCGACTGATTGAAAACCGTATTTTTGATTTCCCATTTTTGCAGTCCGTTAAAATTATCTCACACAGTTAACGTAGTTGGGTTTATTGTTGCTATAAATTATGTATTTACTTCCTAAGTAGATATAAGATCCACAGGCAAATGAAGGCATCATATTTTATCTCCACCGTATTATGGATTCTAGCACCATACCAACAGCGTCAGTTTTATTTTATTAAATAGTTTTAATTACCTTTATCAATAATTTAGCAAATAATTACACTTATCATATTTCTAAGTATAATCTTTTTGACATTACATATATTGTCTAGCCGTCTCAACGCTTAGTAAAAATGCTGAAATCTAAAATAGAAAATGTAGACACATTTATTCCATATCAGCTAATTCTTAAAAATATGGCAAGAATAAATAATATAAATTAGACTCTTAAGTAAAACTAATTACAGTAATAAATGCACGTTAACAATATCACGAAACAGACTACAGAATAAACTACAGAAGTGAACATTGCTAGTGCTGGCAAACTAATTGAGTACAATAATATAAACAACAAAAATATACTCATCACTCCTACAATTTTTTTTAACTTACAGTATCCCTTTCAAAATTTTACAGTTTCTTAATATCAGTGCAAAATAATAGCCGCAACTAAAACGTTATTGCGAAATAATTAACTGGTATTATCTTCCAAATAAAAAACACAAGTCCATTCGAACTTTGAACCGATTCTACCAATATTGTCGTACCCAATCAATCCCAAAAGAGCATTCACTTCTGCGATTTTCCGACTTGATTCCAAGGCTTCGTCAGATTATTTGGCTTTCTCTTCTGGCTGCCCATCGTCCACCACGACGTTAATCTCAACTTCGTAAGTCCCCGGCTTTGTGCGAGATGGTCTCACTACGACACCTGGCATTTTAGATTCCGGGATACTATCAACTTCATTTTCCGCAGCGTCAACAATAGGTATAACTCCAGTCGTTACTTCAGTCGCGGAAAAATGATCCAACTGGGCAGGAGGCAGTCTTACAGACATCAGTCCTTGCACCTTTTGGACCAAGTATTCCAATATTGGACCAAATCTTGAGACACCATCTGTCGATAGCAAGAAACGGTCAGGAGCATCTTGCCGCGGTCGGAGCACGAACATGTTGAAGTTTAGTGTTTTTTTGACAGGTCGAGCCATCGCCTGGCTAAAGCAGGCTACGGCGAGCACCACGAGTAATGCACGGGGAGACATAATTGCGTATTCAGGGTGAGTAGGCAGCGTGCGCCCGCAACGGCGATAGACTCCGCACTGCGCAAGCTGCGTTTTTGCCGCGCATCTAAGCCAAGATAACGGGTCTCCGGCAAAAAGATCATAATTGCCTCGCTTCGTACCGAACGCCTGATAATTGCAACGATCTCTCGACACCTTTCCTTTGGAAAGCGATTCCATCTTAATTCTAGTGAGTCATCATTATCCGATGCCCAAAGATCTGTGAGCTGCCCTGACGCATGTTGTTTCGTAATTTGATTCAGTTCCTGTTGCATGGGCAACAACGGGATAGGTCCGGCTTGATTGGTTATGGATCGATCATTAAAGAGCCTATAAAAATATGCTGAAGTGATTCTTGTACGGTGTTGTGCGGTTGATTTCGTGTTTATGATAAGAGTCTTAACGTTGAATGTCGATTAAACTAGTGCTGCCTTAGTTAGCTATTGATTGCATATAGAGTTTTTAAAGTCATATTTACTTACATCAATCAAGATCAAGTGGCACGGCAGTTGATTGATGGTAATGTAATGATGCAGTATCAAGGCCACCATGATGCGGCTCGATATAAATAAAACAATTTGCGGTTTGTAGGTATTCAGTTATTGTTCTTACCTTTTTTTTTGGTTTTAATGATAGAAAATTTTATGGTTTGTTAGTGGAATAATTTGTGGTCTCTCTTAACGGAAAATGAATAATGCACAGTGGTTTCTTGATATTTTTTTGATTTTTAAAACGGTTTGAAATATTATGTAATAAAAGTATCTAATAATTGTATGGTCCTATAAAAATATATAATGGAGACATAAAATATATTCTACAAGTGCATAGTTAATTACGAATAAACTTTTTGTTACTCAAAGTTTGCTTCTCGCACTTTAGTAGTCTCACACGATGTGCTATTCCTATAGGTGTTTCAAGAATTTTCGTCTTAATAACTGTATGTATAAATTTCCAGTTCCTGCATTTACTTATATTATCTCTACATATTTCTCGTTACTGGTATATAGTACATCATTTCCTTGTTTTATTCTTCTTCCATACTAAGAATTATTTCAAGTGTAATGCGTATGGAAGCGTTTTAAAAAATTAATTAACATACACAAACAACCCGACAGAATTAATATATTTTGACATATAAACCACATAAAATATATCACGTGTAGGGATTGAACCCTTGACTACGCGATCCACTAAACGAAGATGCATACTAGACCATTATAAAAGATACATGCTAAAAATTTTTAAGGTGTAATTTAATTTTAAGATGTCTTGATTTCATTTAGATATTTATATTTATGTATATATTATAATTATATATATTAATATTTGTATCGTAAGTACTAAATATATGTATTTATTTGAAAATACAGTATTTATTTTATATTATTGTTGTTTTTTCTAGACGTTATATTGTATACTGCCCTCTTATTCTTCTCTTCATCTCTCAACACTCAAATGTTCGCTGGAAGATAACTCATATTTGAGTTAAGCTCGCCTTTTTGTATACTGCCTAAATGTAAACTTTTTTTCACTTCCAACTGTATACAATAAAGAATAAATAAGAAATAAATGTAATACAGTAAAGCCTACATTAAACATACTCGTAATAATGTGAAACAGACACAATATTGTATAGAAGTAAACGTGAAATCTCTCCTATTATAGGCACCAGACCAGCAGTAGTTATGAAAATTATTCCCGCATTAAGCCATGAGTCTGAATTACGATCATTTCATTCCAGCCTTTACGACTGTAATGTTATCGAACTAAGTGCAGTTATAACTTTTAGTGTTAACTTTAAACAGAACTGCATATGAAATACGAGCCAATAGGAAAATCGACAGAACCAGTTATTTCCATTCTGAATCGTAACCATTAAAAACGGGCAATAACAATCGTCCAGAACCACAATAGACAATCACAAACCATAATTTGCGAATACACAACAAAAAAGTATCACGAACGCAACATAAACGTGAAAAGAATCTCACTAGTCAATAACTCAACATAATTGAAATTGAATTACGATTTAATTGATTTATATCTTTTCACGTCCACCTCGCGTCAATTATCTGTTATTTATGTCCAATAGAATTTGCAATTGGTCATAATTATACATACGATTCCTTTACAGATCATAAACTGGAAATCATTCTTGGAAATCCGCAAAGTTACCTTTGCAAATTCTTGAAAACATTAGCGAAGGAATATGACCTTTATTGCTTAGTGTAAGAGCTTATGTTTTATTTTGAGGATGGTACAATATGCTAGTAGAAGCTTTACTTTATAGGAATAGACACTGACACAGGAAGGGGACCCGTTAGTGATGATAAAGTCGAGCTTTGAGTACTAACGGTAGCAGTTTTGCAGATTAAAGATTGGATTTGAAGGAAATATTCATTTTAACCTGAGGAACAAATGTTATTGGAGAAAATGTTTTATATTGAATTCAAATGTATAAAATATATAGATAGCATGGTAAGTTATAAAATATTGTTACTGATGTAAAAGTGAAACTAATTTAAAAAAGCTTTCCTAGCTTAAGTCCATATTAATTTATTTAGTTATAGAAACCTAATCGGATTTTCCACAAGTTTTCAATGCTTATCAAATTTTTTAAGACTATTTTATCCGCTTAAATATATTATTATGATAAACTAAGTATATTTGAATTTCTCAATTTCAACCCTGGGTAAATTTCGACACTTTTAAAGTAATTACTGTATTAAATTGTAAGGGAACAGGATATAAGATGCATTTATGTTTTACCAATCGCAGTTAAAATTATTTACTTACCTATATGCTATCTTAACATGTCATATTATCTGATACTTGTCTTGGGTTTTAATTTTTTGTTGCATAATACAGTAAATGTCTTAAACATCACGTTAGAGCATAGGTCCACCCAGAAATGTTACTAAGGTACTTTTAGTTTTATTACCCCCAGATATTTTAACATCATTGGGAGACTATATGCCAGCTATAAAAACCGGCTCTTAGTTCACAAACTGACATCTCATTTTCCACTATCGTAGCTCCGATCTTACAGTACCCACTTACAGTCACTTATCCTGCTAAGTTTAATTCCGCTATAATAATATTACAATTTAGCAAGATATACATCCTTGTAATTTTCTACGCCAGCTCTAGACATGGCAAAAATGCCTCACTGTTCAAATTCGATCATTCGATATTATCTGATCTGTCTCTTATCCAATTTAGAAAATTAGATGGTGTAATCGCAGTCAGCAAAGTTGGATACAATATAACATAGTTAGCAGGTCCCGATTTCGTTCCATTCAGTCGGCGCTAAACGTCGCTAAAGTGCGTCACTGCACAGATTCGATCATTTGTATCTGAAACAGTGTAAAGATTCAAATCCCAATATTCCTCATTTGGAACATACGAATCAGCTAAATTTGGGTATAGTCAAGCAAAAGCACGTCGCATTTTCGTTGGTTCTGTAAGACGGCAGGTTCAGTGAATTTATGATGGAGATTCAGATACAAATGTGGCACTTGTTTTAGTGCAAGTGTTTCTTATCTTATAGTTCTTGTTCATGTTTCGTATCACTGAATCGTTTCAGCAAATATCGACACAAGTCTAGTTAGCTCTGTTAATTTATCAAGGCGGGTAGAAAGCAGTGTACCGGTACCACCTGTTAATATGGGGCTATCGCTCCATATTTGTACTGGTACTGGTACTGCTATGTGCTGTTTAATACAGCGAGGATGGAGATTTTAACCTTTTAGGTTATCGCATAGTGGTACCTTCTACCTTGTTAGGGCTGTTGCGTTTTGGAGAGGAATGCTGCTTTTATTGCGTTTCTTAAGCGGTGTTGTTGATCGAGAGTTTGTTAACTTTGTTTTTATATGTTGTAATTCTTTGAAGATTTTTATGTTTGGGGTGGTTTTATGTGGAAAATATAGTTGTGCTTAGATTTTTGACTATTGTTATAAAGAATCTTTAAAAGGTGTGATGATTGTATTGACTCAATTGACTGGATAGGTGTTCTGTAGTCGTAGAGTTGAATATAGTCACTCTTTATCTCATGTTGTACATGACTTGGATTCTGTAACCGAAAAAGACTGCAAAATCACTGAAATCGATGAAATATTTAGTTGACTATAATAATTCCAGTTTATGTATGTATATTAAGGAGGTACGATTGGATTAGTTGATAATTGGATAAAATAAGACGGTAAATAAAAATTAAACATTTATTTATAAATATAAGAAATAATACTTTAACATTTTGTTATTCTATAGAAGATTAAACATAATGTGATTTTTCGTTCGTTAAACACCAATAACGCTGAGTTTTTTTAACCATTAATTTTTGGTTAGGTACATATGAGGAATGATGTTCATATAAGGAGTGTTGTTTAAAAATCAGATACCTAAAAGAGAGCTCTTTCTGTGATTTCAGATATTTCATGCTGTATATCTTATGATTTAATTCCAACTAACGGTATTTTATATAAACTATTATTACAATAATAAATAAATACTTTCCGTTTATGTTTACAGGTATTATACAAAAGAGGTTTATACATAAGTGTGATTTTCCGGGATTGGTTAAATTATGCCTTCCCGTTTTCTGTTTATTTTAGTTATCTAACTGTTTCTGTTTCGGATACACTTTGGTGATTTTATCATTATTTTTATCACACATAGGATTTTCAAAACGAGATAAACTTTAGTTGAAGGTTTTCTTACGATATTAATTGCAGGTTTACTCGTCGTATGTATACAAAGTCCCAAAAATAATTGGCTATTAAAAACTCTTCACGAACTTATTCCTATCATAATTGGCAATATTTCTAAGGGCTTTGGCCAAATTGGTATCAATTTAATACTACAATATTCGATAAGATTCTAATTTAAGCTTGAAAGGTATTGAGCTAATTGAGATTTAATTTCAATCTTAAATGGAGACGTTTCTATTGTACGAGCTATGGTTTTCTTGGTGACGATGTTGCTCTGAGTTTTGACTTCGTGGCGTCGATCTCTTTAATGTTTTGTGGTGCATCTTTGGGGCCAAGAAGTGCTCCTGTAATGAAAGCATCGAATTAAAATAAAGGAGAGCCAAACGGTAATGAAAATTCAGACTTAGTAATGGCTAGCTGTTACGTATGCGTTTATTTTGTAATAATTTGGTATAGGTCTCTAAAGCGCAATCTTATTCAACGCTAACGCCGCATAAAAGGTTTAAAAGTAACCCAAGTATTTATATACTAGATTTTTCTACCTACCCTGCCAAATAATCTGGCGAAATAATATTTAAAAAGGTACATTGCTAGCTATGTATGTAACATAGTTTTGTCCGTACATGTCGTGTCAGTCTTCTCGTAAGAATATACAGTTCATGTTCATGATCAAAATTATGTAAAGATATCTTAAATAAATGATTATACAAAGTTTCGTGTACGGGCCATTCATCGTTAAACATTTTTCTCCAGAAGTGACAATCCTGAATGCATCGTCGGTTCATGCACGAAATCATGTTTAAGTGTTTAAATCAAACGTGTATGTACAATTTCAGGCGAGTGCTTTTAACCACCGAAGAGTTTCTCTAGAGGAGACGAACCAGAGTCCAATATCAGTTCATGGACGAATTCATGTGTAGGCAAAATCACGTATTTTACGTAACGTTGCAGCTCGAGACTAACAATAATAAAAATAATAATTTTTTATGGTTTATTCCGCGATTATCCCGGATTGATTGTTGTTTCCGGAATAAAAAGTATTTATTATTTTAAGTTAGGGTATAAGTTATTACCATACCAAATTTCATTGAAATCCGTTCGGTAGTTTGTGTGATAGAAACACCAAGAGACAGACAGAAAGACAGACGAACAATAATTCCAAAAAATGTTTCGGCCTCTATATCGATAAGGAAATGTACCCCAACTCAAATTTTCGAAAAATAATCAATGTTCAGATTCGGCTTGGTTACAGTTGTATTATATGTATAGATAGATTGTGTGAATATAAAAAGTGGACTGAAAGCCCCAAATAACACCCCATCTGGGGCACAGGAAAACTCAATTAACAACAAACCAAAATGGTAAAATTCACAGACTACATAAAATAATAAACACACCGTCACGCCTATATTCCCCAAGCAATGGTGACAAAGGTGTACTGTGTACACCCTCTTTCCGCTGACGATGTTAGGTCCTATTTAATAGGGGGCAAGCTCATTTACATATATCAGACACAATTAGACTCCGGACGGATACTGGAAATTTTTCGATAAACATAAGAAAATTATCTTGGTTTGCATGACGGGTTCAAGTGAACGAAAATATGCACTAGAATCTATCAATGGAGGATCCAATGGATCCAAGTGAACGAAGCGATAATACCGGAGCGTTTGAACAAATAATAAGAGCAACTAGTTATAGCGACCTTTTGTAAGTACTAATGAAAATGTTTACCACTCTCGCCTCCAACATTTTGAGATTCGGCAGCATTCCCCTGGTGCACAGGAGCGATTGGTCTTCGGGGACCCTGAGCTCCAGAGCCTTGTAGACCTACTTGTTGAGCGAGATGAATCCCTCTAATGCTGTCCACAGCTTGCAGTATTGGTGCTCTGAAAAATTATAAGGATCCACATGTAGTTTAATTTTATTAATAGTGTTTCAGGCGTAATTACAAGAATTTATATTACGTAATTAACGAGGTAATAAACGAGAAAGTAGTAAAAACGTGCTAGCTTACTCTAATATTCATGGTTCACTTCGTTGTATTGGGCAAAAATAAGAAGCAGTTAGTATTCTTGGAATTAAAGTACATGGCGAAAAGGTAAAGCTTGTGGTCAAATGCCTGGCGCTGTTGTTATGTGTTGCGTTTAATATTTTGTTGCGGGCTATCAGTATGATATGATGCATTAATTGTTGTAATAATATAGAAGGTAATACTGTGACTGCAAAGATTTACAATGTCGCTACATTGTATTATGTTAAATCAGCGAGATAGAAATTCAATTAATCATCTATCCACAACCAATATAGCATAACGACTTCATATATTCAACAACTTTAAAACTACACATCACAGTTCACAAACCGGTGAACCAGGTAGTTGAAGTGAAATTTTGCTGAATATACTAGAAAGTTACCAACATTTATAGCGGTATTGCCGATGTGGTTTCAAAACCTGAAAGTCTATAATATTTATGTCTACAGTAACTAAGTACCTGTCGAACGGAATTGCTATTTTGTTAGATATCTTTATTGCGAACAAAAACTTTCTCTAACAGTTATTAGCTGATAGAAAAATTGCTAGAAATTTTGTGTTAATTTTAATGAATTTTTTTTCGTTTTTCTTTTTTTGAAAAACGTATCCCCACACTGGGATTAATTCCTGTGTCGTGGGTACGTTTACAAACATGAAAATTCACATACACAAATACCCAGACCGAAACAAATCATTGTGGATCACACAAAGATTTGTCCTGTGCGGGAATCGAACCCGCGACTATTAGACACAGTGGGCGGAGCGGGTTAAGCTAACTAACCACTGCGCTAAATCGTCAGTCAAGATTCAGATCATATTGTTAATAAGTTTAATTGTTTTGGTGAGTATCGTTAAAAATAGATAAACTTTATAATAAGCGACCAATAAACATAAGAATGATTCCGCCAGAGGCAGAGATTTACCCGACTATTTTTCATCAACAATGATAAGTTCCAATGTAATAGGGGACACATCTATTGCCATTGCACGGGGCATATACCAGACTCTGGATTCTGCTATTGATAATATTTCTACAGAAAAAGTTCAATAACACTGTTCGATAAAGTTTCAAATCTTGTGATCGCTAGCCTAACTATGAAACCTTAACATAAGTTTTTTTTGCCAGCAATGGCTTTAAGCTTTAAGGCTGTCAGTTTTATGATCCTAACCCAATCTTAAACTCAATTCTCTCTTCTTTAAATTTTCTTTTGCTTTAAAATGTGTTGTTTATTTTATAAATAAAGCTCGTTATGTCCTAATATATCATCATCATTAGCTGGAAGACTTCCTCTGCAGGACAAAGTCCCCCCACCGGTTTTGTGCTGCTGTACGCATCTAGCTTTCACCAAGACATCAGACCACTTTGTTGGAGGCCTGCCCACTCCAGGTCTTTCGTATATTTCATTTATATGGTGTAAATTCTACTACTTCTTGCGACTACTTGTGTCTTAGTAGCCATATTCTAATTGTTACTTACGGGTGGCCATAATCTTGGTACCCCAACTCGAAAGGTCTAGTCAGTGCGAGAGGTCCTCCAAGAATCAGCCCAGGGGTTTGTTGAGGAGCCAGTACCGCTCCTTTCTGGTAGCCTAGTACAGGAGACACGGCTTGTCCTGAAGGGTCTAGAAGCACTCCATTCTGGAATCCTGGTAAAAAAGAGGTTTAATTGTTTCAGAAAGATATTGAGTGTTGAATGCTGTAAAGCCGTAATTTTAGGGTACAATAGCTTCAAAGTATGTGCATTGGCTCATATGGATTATATGAGGAATGAAGAAAGTAAAAAATCTCTTGGAGTCGATGGCACGAGGAAGTTAAAACCCATCATTTGGTTGGTAACAATAACTGTTAAAGCGCTCGTAGCTTTACGGTATCGCTTCTTCTTCTTAGTTTTCATTTCGGTTCGGTCGATTTTAGCGCTTCGCAACCGGCGGGTGGGATAACAATTTTAATAAATTAAAATAACTCTTACTTTTATGGCGAAGGTAAACTGGTGAAATAACCACAGCCTCTATAGCAGTATTATTTTAATCTTACTCTTCCGTAACAAAGAGATGGAAGTACAAAACTGCGTATATCCATATTTCGTTCCTGCAGCGATACCACTAAAAAGATTTTGGTAAGCACCCAGAGGGCTACCACAAACAGGCATCATCGTAACGTTGTCCAGAAAGCACCCTGCCACATTCTTAAGTAAATTTGTGTGAAAAGAATGTTATGCTAACGTCAATCTGTTCCTGCCATGTCCTCTAGTACGTGATATTCGCTCTCAAACGCGGCCAAATCTCCTAGTGTATTGCTTAGTGTATAGAGAAAGACGGAGTATAGAGAAAGTTAGTATCTCTTATAGACATACCATTCCCAGGGTATCCAGTATTGCCTTGCGGTGCTGCGCCCACGATGTACACTGGCTGGTATCCACCAATTGTCCCAGGCCTATAAAAAGTTGATATATTATTAAACTGTTTGCGTTTTACTAATTTATCTGTTCCTTTGTTAAATTATTATAATTATTAGTTAGTCTGTCAGTGATATGAATGAATTTGATCGGTTTTGACTGGACGTTCTATTTATAGTGGTGCCAAATCGCTTGCAGTCGAAAGGTAAGGTGGTAATTTTATTCCAGCTATCAGAAAGTGGTGCTCGTCAAGCAAAGATGGGTACCATTTAGGCAGATGATAAGTTTCAACCGCAGGTGGCCACAAACCTGCTTCCACCAATCCGCACCAGGTCCGCGTTGTGGAGTATGACCTAATCTCTCTCACCTCGATTAATGAGAGAAGGCCTTTTCCGTGTAGCGGGACAGAATAGGGCGATTTATTATTAAATTATCAACTACCCAATTATTATAGACTAACCTGTATCCAGGAATAGGCATGTGAAATATGAAAACTCTCTGTCCAGGCAACAAACCGGGGATATTTGGAGCTACAGGCGGCTGTAAATAAAAAATAATAAAGTTATTTTATGCGCGACTATGTCCGCGTTGACTTTAGACAGGAACTTTCCATTTTCCCGGCATAAAAAGTGTCCCATGTGTTAATCCAAATATGGTAATATACTATCTGTGTGCCACTTTAATCTAAATCCCTTTAGCCGCTATTGCGTGATTGAGTACCAAACATCCAAACATTTTAACATACAATTTAGATGTTCAGATTCATATTTATGATAGTCATAGGAATTATCAGAGTAATTCATCTGTAGAAAAATATTCCTTGGAGCAGTATGGTCCGACAGCGTAGTTCGATACAAAGAACGATGTGGATTCATAAATCCCTTGGTGCGATTGTTGTCCCAGTGATTCGGACCAGGATATACATTTAACAGGTAAGCGTGATCCCCTCCCCTAGCCGGCGGTTGACCGGTGCACTTAGTAGTGCACCCCCTCACCCCGCAGCGACTGTTCCAATCGAAGCCGCCTCTTCAAGGCGTCCTCGAGTATGTCGCCTCTTGCCCTTCTGGCTCTTGCGTAGTGGTCTCACGCTCGCCCTTAAGTCCAGTGAAGCTGTAAAGATCTCGCGGCCAACAGCGTACATCACTCACACACACACACACACACACACACACACAAACAGGTAAGCGTGATTCACCTAATAGAACGATACGGATTTCGATTCCGTCTTGTTACATGTAGTCAGACAGACTAACCGATTGAAATAGATCTTCAAATAAAAATGAAATAGACCCTTCTTATTGCTTCTGTAAGTTTAATAAATCAATGTTGTATTTTTTTATTGCTATTTGATCGTTTCAGGCACTAAGAAAAAATTAAACACACTACTTATATTACATCCAGTAGTCTCACTTCTTCTATATAATCACGCTAGATCCCTTGCGGGGTAGACAGAGAGCACAGAGTTTC
The DNA here is from genome assembly GCA_905147815.2 of Phalera bucephala. Classification (NCBI taxonomy): domain Eukaryota; kingdom Metazoa; phylum Arthropoda; class Insecta; order Lepidoptera; family Notodontidae; genus Phalera; species Phalera bucephala. The sequence continues at coordinate 2,581,407 of LR990616.1, forward strand.
ATATTATTGTCATGTTATTTATTATCATATTGTAAACATAAGCAGTATTGTATCCACCAAGTTCAGTATAATCAATTTCAATGCAAGTTTTAGACAAATGTAATTCAATTCAAAATGTTTAACTTCAAATTGAATTTACCTGTTGCGGAGGCTGCTGCGGTTGCTGCACCCCTGGTACCAACTCCACCTCGCTGTTAGGGTCCAGGGTCTCCAAGCGAGCTGGTGCACCCGGGTTTTCACCTAGAAACGTAAGAAATCAGCTTATACAGCTCCAACCTTGCCAAAAGCTTTCTCTCACAAGTCGCAGTGAGAGAGATTTGGACAGTGTGGATTGGTGGAATCAAGTTTATGGTCATGCTGTTAGCCGCCGTTAAGGGAGGTTTTGTAAGTTCCGAGCCTTAACAATCACAAGATAATAATCACAAGCAAAAGCTTAACGTGCCTTCCGAAGCACAGAGAGCCAAGAGAATAGATATGTAACAAACGGTCACCCATTGCGGTCAGAACACTGCCGCTTGACCTTGGTGATTGCTACGAATCCCGCAATAATTCAGCGAACGCTTCTCGCCTAACGAAGTCACGGAAGAGGTTTTTTCCTTTCGTGAACAAGCTACTCTCAAATAATAGTGGTAAATCAAAAACTTACTTTGCTTTTGTTCAGAGCCGTAGTAGTGGTCTTGGGTGTCCAGATAATAGTTCAACCTGCAGGAATAAAACAAAAATTAAAATATTATAATTATTAAAACAGTAGCTTGCTTAGTGTTGAAATTTTAAAGTAATTGAACAGTCATGTTTTAAAGAGAAGTCTAAAAGAGTAGCCTAATCAAACATTTTATGAAATGGAAATCATCCGTGTCTGGAGCAAGACGATTCGTCTACTCAATATTTAGTGCCAAATGTGGACTTGGGATCTGCTTTGAATTTAAGGCCACCACTACTTCTAGCTAGCTTACGGGTTGATCTGCTCCTGCTCATGTTGAGCGTACATGCGCTGCTGGCCGGAGGGCAACCCCCTCACTGCGACGCATACAGTGGCGAGAACGTACTGTAAATAAACAAAAAAAAATAGATTATTTCATTTCAATTAGGTAAAGATCCTGATATCACAAATTGTAAGGAACCATCGCCATAATTAAGGTCCGTGTTACAGAGTGAAAATCGGTCGTAGATCTAGTTTAACGTTTTAGTACAAAAATCTATTTTTAAAACTAGATTTACGACTGATTTACATTCTGAAATACAGGCCATAGATCATGAACTTATTTTGTAAAGGATATTATACTTCTGAAGGCTTTTTGCTGAAGGCCTTTAATATTTTCGCGAACCTGGGGCAGTCGCCTCCGAAGCCAACTTTTATTTACATGCTGCCAAGGACATAACAATCAAATCATTTTAGTTTAAACATGAAATCAATTTGCGCCTGATATATTCCAGTCGGCATGTATAATGCCGATCTACGTAAGCATACACTATTTCGTCAGGATTAAAATAGAGCCGCATGCGCTGACATGTGCTGTGCTTTCCGTATCGTTTTGAAATGGAAAGCTCTTTTTCGCAAATATACAAACGAATTTATATTCACCAGGGCATAAAGAAGTACCTCCGTACCAGGAGAAGGTTTATGGACGAATACAAATGATGTACAGTCATACATCTCGTGGCCCGCGGCCAAATCGGAACTAACTCTGTCATGTTCTTTATGGCAGTCGCAAAGTTGCCTATTGCTATGAAATTTACTTAAGTTTTTTTTTAGTAACCGTGCGGATCTACCTGTTAAAACATTTCCCTGGAAGTAGGAAAATTCACTAAATTATATTCCTTATTTCACACCAACACCTGCAATGTCATCCACAGGCCAACATATCCATTTAGCACTATAGAAAGCGATGGGCGATTGTTACGAAAAAAACTATCGAATGAATCGACAATTGTAGTTACACACATTCGAATGTCAATTCATTCGTCCTCACAAAAATACAATCGAATAACAATCGACGAACGAATGAAAATCAACGATGCGTTGCTAACGCGCAGGGTACAATCAACACGGGGGAAACGTTTCGATTGTTAGCAATAATTTTTAGTTGATCATTAATTGATGTCGCTGAAGGTCATGCCGATAAAGGGCTTAGGTTAAGTTGGAAATATCGACTGAATTATAGACAAATATAAACAAATCTAACGTAGGTATAATTACTAAATATACCCTGCAGGAGATCTGGTGTTATGATAGATTACCACAAATTTCAAAGTATTTTTTATGCATTATACTTGTTTACTAATAGTAAAAAAAAAATATTTTGGAATTAATTTTCTATAAGTATAATTACTTTGGTACATCAATTATTATATGAAAAATTAAAAAAACAAGTCCCGATTCAAATCTATTGAACGATACTGAAACAATCGACAGTGCGTTCTATTCGCCTGTCGATTGCGTGCTCGTTACTAAAATTACACGCGCGCGGACGAAACGCTGAGCAACAATCTAACAATCGACCAACAATCGAAGAATTATGATTGTCATTCGATTGTATTCGAATAAACGGAACAATCGAATAATGCGATTGTTTTTAGTAATAATCACACATCGTTACTATAGACTGCTTCGTCGTGGACTTCATAATGACACTACTGTCATTAGTCTGAAGTCACAAATAGTGCCTGATATAATGGCAATTGACTTGCCTTATATTGAGACCTTAAATGGCCCCAATGTAAGGCAACACTTAAAATATGGGTCCGCACCTCTTCCACCCCTGCTTGGGGAATATGGGGCGTTACTTTTGTTTACGAATAAACATAGACGGATAAAAAGGTTTATGCAAATAATGTATTTACTAAATATATTGAGATCGGCAATGTCCTTGTATTGACAAGCACGTGTTATAGGGTCTGCAGGTGTATTTTAAATCACGTTATCTTCACGCTACATCTTGGACGGTGGTGGTTTATAATTCAACATATCGCCTCTAATGGTAACCTTCGTTGGGGTCCAGGTGAGGACGAGAGTATTGATGTGGCCACCATGTAATAGTTGCGATATGTACCTGCCTCGATTGTTGATATGATGTTATTTTATTTCTAAAAGAATAATAAACTCTAATGGTCGTAACTGGGATCAGGTGGTGGAGTATAACTCGATTTGTGAGTGAAGGTCAAAGGCACACCCAGAAGTGGGATAGTGTAAGCTGATTTATTTAACACGGTCACGTCTATATTCGCCAAGCAAGGGTGGTAGGGATCTCTAGGGTCGGGACTGTGCACACCCACATTTCCCCGCCGATATTTAATTGAATAGAGGGTGAGGCTATATAAAAGCCAGCCAATAAACTAAACATTATTTCAGTCCAAACTACTATTGAGAATTTTTTTAAAGGAAATTTGACTGCCGCGTTGGTCTAGTGGCAAAGCGCATCGCTATGTGATCACGAGGTCCTGGGTTCAAATCCTGGGTCGGACAATTGTAGTTTTTTTAACGAAAAATTCCCAGTAAGAGTCCGGAGTCTAGAATTGTGCCCGGTATATAGCATTAGGCTCGCCACCTATTACATGGGACTTAACATCGTCGGCGAAACGTGGGTGTACTCAGTACACCTCTGCCACCCCCGTTTGGGGAATACAGGCGTGACGGTGTGTTGATAGAAAATCCCTAACAATTTTTTGACCTAGAATTTTCACTCAGGTCCTCGTGAACATCAGCCGCCATACACATCATCATGTAAATAGCCAAATTGCACTTTCAAAATAAACTAATTACATTAGTGAAAAAATGCCCATATTGGGTTGATCGCATATCGATCAATTTATAAGTATAGCCTATACTTATAATACCATACCGCCTATATAAAAATTAGTATTTAGCCTATTCACACGAGAAAATAATTTACTTCTCTATGAAATTTCTACCAAATCCGTTCAACCGTTTCGACACCAGCAAGTAACAAACAAAAAAATCGTATATCATTTGTACATTACTATCATCTGCATAGCCCTGCATCTGCATACACAAATCGAATGGTAAGATTAACATATTGACGGACGATTTAGCGCAGTGGTTAAGAGCTTGAGCGGCTCCGCCCACTGTGTCGAATAGTCGCAGGTTCGATTCCCGCACGGGACAAATCTTTGTGTGATCCACAATTATTTGTTTCGGTCTGGGTATTTGTTTGTGAATTTTCATGTTTGTAAACGCACCCACGACACAGGAATAAATCCTAGTGTAGGGCTAGGTTTAAAAAAAAAAAAAAGTAATCTATCTATCTATCTATAACCTCACGCCAGATCCCTTGCGGGGTAGGCAGAGAGTACAGAGTTCCAACAGGTTCTTTCCTTACATACCTCTCTGGCTTCCTCGACTCTCATAGTTCGTCTCATACACGCTCGCCGGTTACGGAGACTCTTGACTTTTCCATCAGATAAGACTCGGTTTATTTGGTCGTGGTAAGATAGTCTAGGTCTTCCCCGGTACCTACATCCTTCCACTCTCACATTGTATATCTGTTTTGTCATTCTTTCCTCTGGCATTCTCTCAATATGCCCGAACCAACGGAGCATTCCCTTTCTCATCTTTACACCGATACTATCTTTCATACCTACTCGCTGTCTTACTATGCTGTTGCTAATGCGGTCGGTCAGCTTCACTCCGCACATCTTCCGCAGAGCTCGCATTTCTACCGCATTTATCCTACTTTCATTCTCCTTCTTACATACCCAGCTCTCGCTACCATATAACAGCGTTGGGACAAGAACTCCGTTATGTATGGCCAGCTGCGCCTTAGGGCTTAAGTGCCGGCTCCCGAGTAGCTTTCCCATCGCACCATTCACTCTGTTCCCTGCACTCACTCTTCTCTCTATGTCAGCGGTGTATTTCCCATCCTTACTGAAGGCGCATCCAAGATATACAAACTCATTCACTTGCTCCAGCACATCGTTACCAACCACAATCCTTACATTCGTTCTGGTTTCTTCCCTTTCAAAAACCATAATCTTGGTTTTCTTCACATTCAAGTGTAAGCCATTGATCATGCAGTCGTTTTTCATAACTGTGACTAGTGGGGCGCAGAGTGCCGAATAGGCACCTGGAATGTAAGAGGTGGTATGGAAGATAAGATGCATGAGGTGATTGATATAATGAAAGAGAGACGCCTGGATGCTCTGTGTGTAACAGAGACTAAGCGAAGGGGCAGTGAAGCCTGTGATCTCCCTGACGGCATGATGGCTCTGTGGTCTGGAGTGCCACAGAGCGATCGTGCCAGCATGGGGGTGGGTATCTTGTTGTCCCGTCGCCTGGCCTCTGGAGTGAGAGATTATGGCCTGCATGATGCGAGACTTCTCTGGGTCCGCTTAAAACTGGGTGTCACTAGAGTGTTTTTGGTTGGAGCCTACGCTCCTGTAAGCTCGTCGACACCCCCGGACCTGGAGAAGTTTTGGGATAATGTCAGAGAAGTTCTGGATCTGGCTGATGCGAATGAAAAGGTGATTTTGTGTGGCGACCTGAACGGATGGGTGGGAACCAGGCGGCAAACTTGCGACGCTGCTCTGGGTCCTTATGGTGATAAGAGAGTGAATGATGCAGGTAAGCTTATTGTAGATGTGTGTTTGGAAAGAGGTCTCCTTGTGTCCAATACAATATTCCAACACAAGGATATTCATATGTATACGTGGAGAAGAAATGAACAGAAAAGCATGATAGATTTGATCCTGGTAGATAACCGTCTCCGAAGTAAACTTCAAGATACCCGTGCATATAGAGGCCCCACTCTTGAATCGGACCACTATCTCGTAATTGCGCGGTTCAGTGGTTTGTTCAGGAAGTGGAGGCACTGGCGAGAGCGTATCCCCTTCGGAGGCCTTGAAAGAATCAAGGTTGAAAGGTTGCAAGATGAGAGCGTGAGGAGAACGTATGAAGACAAAGTCCAGGACAAGCTTTTGACAGCTGGTTCTTCGGACTCAAACATAGATGAATGCTGGAATTGTCTGAAAGAGAGTTTGGTAGAATCAGCGAAAGAAGTATGTGGCTGCTCAAAGAATCATATCACAGCAAAAGGGGATGCATGGTGGGACACAGAGTTAAAAAGCTCTGTAGAAAGAAAGAAGAAAGCGTGGCAGGACTATGTCTCTTCTTTGAATCTAAATGACAGTATGACGGAGATGAAGAAAGAAATATACCGGCAATGCAAGAATGCCACCAAAACCTTAGTGAAAGAAAAGCGTGAAAGAGCTAGTGTGATTGAGGAGGAGAGGCTGACGAAGAACTTCGAGAATAACACCAAACTCTTTTGGAGCAAGGTGAGAAAGGCTCGAGGTGATTCGTCAGGCTCCAGAATGGAAAAGATAAAATCTAAGGATGGTGACATTCTTGCAGACACACAAGCTGTGCTAAACCGGTGGAGTGAATACTTTGGAGAAATGTATGAGAATGCCCCGGATGCTGGTGCCACAGACGAGCCCAGAGGCGAGTTTGAGGCACCAGAATCCACAGAGGACATCACTATGGAAGAAGTTGAATGGGCGATACGAAGTATGAAAAATGGTAAAGCTGCGGGAATAGACATGATATCTGCCGAGATGATTAAATATGGTGGAACTTGCGTCCGGGACGCTTTTTGGGTCCTCGCAAATCTTTGCTGGAAGACCGGTAGAGTCCCTACAGATTGGCGCCGCGCAGTCATAGTACCCTTGTATAAAGGCAAGGGCTCACAATATGACTGCGCCAATTACAGGGCCATCAGTTTGATCAGCTTGGCAGCTAAGGTGTATGGTAAAATTATTGAACGGAGAATGCGCGAGAAGTCCGATGGAGTGTTGTGTGAGGCACAGGGAGGTTTCAGGTCTGGAAGAGGATGTTCGGATCAAGTTTTCTCCCTCCGCAACGTCGTAGAAAAGCATCTGGCAGTAGGCCGGAAGGTTTTTTGCGGTTTTGTGGACCTGGAGAAGGCGTTTGATAGAGTAGTGCGAAAGAGACTTTGGGACATTTTGCCAGAGTATGGTATAAACGGCACCCTGTTGCGAGCCGTCCAGTCCACCTACGTGGACAGCAAGGCATGCGTACGGGTGGGTGGTAACATGTCACCTTGGTTTGACGTTAAAATCGGTGTCAAGCAGGGTTGCGTGTTGTCCGCTAGACTGTTTATAGTGTATCTGGATAAAAGTCTTCAAAGACTGTGTGCGATGACTGAAGGGGTAAAAATGGGTGATCTAGTGATAAACCACCTATTGTATGCAGATGACGCGGTTTTGATAGCGCCAACAGCCACTGATCTGCAAACACTAGTCACAGTTATGAGAGACGACTGCATGAATAATGGCTTACATTTGAATGTGAAGAAAACCAAAATTATGGTTTTTGAACGGGAAGAAACCAGAACGAATGCAAGGATTGTGGTTAGTAACGATGTGCTGGAGCAAGTGAATGAGTTTGTATATCTTGGATGCGCCTTCAGTAAGGATGGGAAATACACCGCTGATATAGAGAGAAGAGTGAATGCAGGTAATAGAGTGAATGGTGCGATGGGAAGGCTACTTGGGAGCCGGCACTTAAGCCAAAAGGCGCAGCTGGCCATGCATAACGGAGTGCTTGTCCCAACGCTGTTATATGGCAGTGAGAGTTGGGTATGTAAGAAGGAGAACGAAAGCAGGATAAATGCGGTCGAAATGCGATCTCTGCGGAAGATGTGCGGAGTCACGCTGACCGACCGTATTCGCAACAGCGTAGTAAGAAAGCGAGTAGGTATGAAAGATAGTATCGGTGTAAAGATGAGAAAGGGTATGCTCCGTTGGTTCGGGCATATAGAAAGGATGCCAGAAGAAAGAATGACAAAACAGATATACAATGCGAAAGTGGAAGGATGTAGGTGCCGGGGAAGACCTAGACTATCTTACCATGACCAAATAGACCGTGTCTTATCTGAAGGGCAAGTCAAGAGTCTCCGTAACCGGCGAGTGTGTATGAGACGAACTATGAGAGTGGAGGAAGCCAGAGAGGTATGTAAGGAAAGAACCTGTTGGAACTCTGTACTCTCTACCTACCCCGCGAGGGAGCTGGCGTGATGATATAGATAGATAGAGGTGACTAGTGTTTGCAGATCAGTGGCTGTTGGCGCTATTAAAACCGCGTCATCTGCATAAAGTAGATGATTTACCACTAAGTCACCCATTTGTACACCTTCATTCATCGCTTTCAGTCTTTGAAGACTTTTGTCCAGATATATTATAAACAGTTTAGCGGACAACACGCAACCCTGCTTGACGCCGATTTTAACGTCAAACCAGGGTGACCTGTTACCACCCACCCGTACGCATGCCTTGCAGTCCACATAAGTGGACTGGACGGCTCGCAACAGAGTGCCATCTATACCATACTCTGGCAAAATGTCCCAAAGTCTCTTTCGCACAACTCTGTCAAATGCCTTCTCCAGATCTACAAAACCGCAGAAAACCTTCCGGCCCACTGCCAGATGCTTCTCTACGATGTTGCGGATCCTAAGAAAAGTAATCCTTTCGTAATATATTATTCAACTATTGTTTTCTGGTCAAATGAGCAGTAACTGCTACATTTCCATTTGGTTTATAACGGAACTTATTATTGTATGCAATTGCATGTGATAACACGGTTTGCTTCAGTGGTTAAGAAACTCTTATTATTTATCGTATTTCCGCCCTCTGGATCGACGTAGTGACGGGTCTGATTAACACACGGGACAAATCTTTGTGTATATATTTGGATGTATTTATGGATGGATCCATAGTTAAATGAATATGTATGTACCTTTAGTATGTATGGAGGAGCTCGTAGCGCTGTGCGATCGCGGTGATCTTACCGATCACCAAGGTTAAGCAGCATTCAACTTGGTTGGTCTGAGATGGGTGACCGTTTGTGGCATTTCATATTCGAACGTCTACGGGCTTCGGAAGGCATGTAGTAATCTTTAAGCTGAGTTGAAAGCTTAATAGGTGGCTTAATAAGTGCCAATAGCAGGTGACCGGCTACAAACCTGCCTCTACCAATCCACACTGGCTTCGCGTGGTGGAGTATGACCTAATCTCTCTCACTTCGATTTGTGAGAGGAGGCCTTTGCCCAGCAGTAGGACAGGCTGATATGATTATTAAATTATATGTAGTACCTGCCTCGTTGGTCTACTGGCGAATAATGCGCGTAGCATTCACGAGGTCATCATGGGTCCAATGGACTATCTTACCATGACCAAACAGACCGAGTCTTATCTGAAGGACAAGTCAAGAGTCTCCGTAACCGGCGAGCGTGTATGAGACGGACTATGAGAGTGGAGGAAGCCAGAGAGGTATGTAAGGAAAGAACCTGTTGGAACTCTGTACTCTATGCCTACCCTGCAAGGGATCTGGCGTGATGATATAGATAGATAGACGGGTGCAAAACTAGGTAGGACAAAAAGTGATTTTACGATAAAAAACAATCCATTAGGTATCAGTTCGAACTTTAATATTGCGCCTGGTACTCGTATAATCGCAATAGGCTCAATCGCTATTATATAGGACCTAATATTGTCGGCGAATAGGTACATAGTACACCTCTGCAACTAGGGAAATACAGCCATGACGGTGTGTTCCATACTAATAACAAATTAAGTCTCCGTAACCGGCGAGCGTGTGAGATGAACTATGAGAGCGGAGGAAGCCAGAGAGGTCTGTAAGAAAAGAACCTGTTGGAACTCTGTGCTCTCTGTGTCTGTATCAATACTAATTTCTTCTTCTTATTTTCTTGTCAAAGGTTCATATTTGTCCCACTAAGTGAGTGGCTAGTTCGATCCGTCTGTGGCCGCGATTAGTTCTTTCCTTGTACAGGTGGTTAGGCTTTCTTTTATTGGGCCTTAGCCCGCCAAACATTCCCACCATTGTAACTCCTGTAAGCCAGGTCCACAGTAGTCTCCTTAGATAACGCCAAGGTTCGAACCTTGGGGTGTCCCGGGAAGCACTTTAATTGTCTTGGAACCCGCAACAAATTTAATTAGAAAGAAAAACAGGACGAGAAGGAAAAATAAAAATTCCACTTTCCTCCTTTGCAAAGCGGGAGACAAAAAAAAAATAATTGGCAGATCAGTCATAGAGAAGGAGACTACAACTAGGATAAGCCCAGATGTGAAGCACCATGGATACGAAAAAAAAATTAACAGGGCCTATTTGTGAGCCTCATGTTTGATTCCAGTAATAGGTATGGCAAAAACGCTTGAACGCACGGAAATTATCCCGAGTTTCTACAAGATCCGTATAGTAGATTACCCCAGATGTATTTCGCAGACTGTTTAACATAATGGTACGCTCGTTGTGCTAGAGACTGCACTCCCAATGAACGTGGAGTGCTGATTGAAGAGATGACTGTTTTAAGAGTAGAGCAGCAGGTGCGACATAATCATACTAATTAATAAAAGTTACTCTAAGAATTTATCTCACTGGATAATCGTAATGGCCGACAGACAAAACAATATTAATATTCATGCTTGTTAATATATTCAGTCTGTCGGCGCCGGGGTAACGAATGCCTATGGTGATGCGATGAACTCAATCTGCAGATTACCTGCGTGTGTCATCAGTCATTACTACAAGAAGATTACGAGCGTAATTTTCCATATTAAGATATTCTTTTAAACGAACCTTTTTCTGTCGTAGGTGCGTTTACAAACATGAAATTCATATGCATAAGCACACAGATTGAGTGGCCCACAGTGTTTGGGTATCTGAAAATTCATAGGCATTTAAAACCAAAATTGAGTGGTCCACAAAAGATGTTCTTTAGGGGGTCTATGTATGTGAATTTCATGTTATTGTATAATTACAATAAATTAAAATGTGGGGCTCCGTTTTTATTTTAAAAAAAATATACAAAAAATATATAAATGAGTCATACATTTTCATTTCTCCCGTGCAGAGATGGAGCCTGGTATTACTCGATTCGGTAATTGGTGTAACCTACAGTTTCATCACTAGACTATGCCGTCATCTACTCTTTATTAGGTGACTACCCCACATGCGATCTGGCGTGATGATGTAGAAAGATAGATAAATAAGGCCCTCATAACCAACATTCCCAATTACACGCCGGACATATCATAATTTGCGTAATTCTATCACATTCTGACGGAAGGAAGCCGAGAGTACACAGGATCATTAGTATGTGAGTGACGTTTGAACCTTCACCCACTTCGGCACATCAGTGCTATGGCGGTCGTTAATAAGACCTGTCACATCATGCTGTGTCGTCACGTGTGGACCATGATATAACCTTATTGGTAAAGTGAAGATAAACCCTAAAAAATCCTAGCTACGAGCAATTATTCGTAGTACGTGTGGTTTTTTTCACTAAGAATATACATGTATTGAAATTGTATTTCCAAATATGAAAGTCACATGCGATGAATAATGAGAGTGAAGGAAACGAGAACCGGTTGAAACCAAAGAATTTTACCAAAAAATCCTTCAATAATTGGATATTGGTTATGTAGGGGAACCATAGACATGATTTTGTAATAGGACAGGTTTGCTCTAAATGATGACTATACAGGGTTACTGAGAAAACTGATAAACATACAGGAATATTTTACTAATAATAATTTTTATTTTGAATTATCTTAATTTCGATAGATATACATTTGCCGAAAGTCAATATTTTTTTGCTATGAAACTGCTGATTTTAACAGATTATTTTTCGCTAAAATTAATCAGAACAAATAATGTTGTTTATGATGTTAAGAATATACTCGTAGTTAGAAGTATATTCTCAGTAGATGTGATGCATTGGTTGCATGCAAAGATTTAAGCTACTGGGGGTCTATCCATTGCCAAAGGAGTACCGGCTCTTCCCGCCTGGTGGAATCCACGATCTGTCGTAGGAAGTATTTGGACCAGCAGGTACGTTAGAGCACTCCCATAGGGTCAGAGACAACTCGGCCCTAAATGCTAATTAAGATAAGATAGTAATATAGTTTTGCGGGGTTATTTGTGTTTTACAAGTAACCCTGTATACAGATAAACACTGTAGATTTAGAACATACTACATGTGTAAACCTGGTCTATAATTCACAGAATTATCCTTAAAAACATAGTCTTATCTAAATTTTAAGATCACATAAAAGTAGCAAACAACGTAAAGATGAGTAAAATTATAAAAATAAACATGATTGATAAAATCTATCCTCTATAAAAAATTCAAGAAGTTTTAGACGTGACTGTTCCACGTTTTGTGAAACAAGTGTCTTATTAGATTACTCTAGTTTAAAATTTTAAAACAATATTTTATAACATGATTTTCAAAGCGCACAAAGCCCGTAATATCTTCGGGTACTTTTAATTTTCATTGCCTGACGTACGTCTTTATCTAATAATGGTTCAGGTTGGATCACCAAGGTATCCAATTAAGCATATGTTTTGACTGTGGCATGAAAAATATTCTGATTCTGACTCAATATTATATTGCTGTTTTAATAAACCTGCTGAAAAGTAAAAAAGTGGAATGGTTCGAAATGTAAAAAAAGTCGACATGCCATTAAGGGCTACCGCGAAAAAAAGGTGTTTTTGTACGCCATGCACTTCAATAAGTATATAGATAAAAGACTTAATATTTCGAAATATGAATTTTGACTGTATGTTTTAGAATCTGGTAAAACGAATACAGGATTAAACAAAATTTCGATGGAAAAATATATAAAGTTATCTCTATTGCTTTTTATAAAAAATAAAAAGCAATAGAGATAAGTTTATTTCTTAATAATAGAGATGACTCTATTGCTTTACATTGTCTCATTCTAACGTAAAATGCTTGAGAACTAATCAATACAATTTACCTAAAAATGTAGCAAATAGTTCTTTCTTTCTTTCTTGTAATAAATGATCATATTTGTTTTTGCACTTACGTCGTGTATTTCCAAGCGCGCGCTCAATATATCCGTCCCTTATTATTCTTTTGTAAAGTAATTGCATCACTGTCACTCTCTCGGTCGATAAATGGCCGATCGCGGTAGGCCCTTAAACAAATCCAGTTCTCAAAATTGTTCGAACACTTGTTTTTAAAAATCCATTATAATTTATTTAAGTAAATGTTCCTTATATTTGGTGAGGACAATGTTCACCTACTATTGTAACATGAAGAGTTACCTACTGATTTGTCAAATTGGAAATTTTCTACTACTTATGACTTCCCTATGACGCAGACTGCACCATACAGCTGTTTTAAGTTTTTTAACTCCTTTACTAAACCATTTCTAACTCGTGAATATAATTCCTTATATGATCCTTATTTCAAGTAAATAAATCTCGAATAAGGAAATAATTGTATTTTCCTGCTTAAGTAAAACGTGTGTGTAATAAAGGATAGGAATATGCTGTCATAAACCCGTTATGACACTTTATATAATGTTTATGTAACCTACCTTGACTTTGTTAACATAATTTTGGTTGTCTGACTCATAAAGGGATCGTTCAACTGCGTCTTCTGTTTATCGCGTATGCCGATTTAACAGGGGCCTTAGTACTGATCTTATCTTATCAGTTGTTACGCATGATTGATTTATTTCAGTACGTGCATTTATTTCTGCATTTTTTTTGGCAGTGGATGTGTCTGTGCTATAAATTATGGGGTGTTTTATAAGTTTTTTGGTGCTGCCCTGGGTGTAGAAAAATTATGTGAAATGTTCTATGAGTAATTGAAACTATCAAAAGAATGAAAAGAGAGGACAAGCGACGCCTAATAGGAAGGTTTGCTGTTTTGCATAAAATAGGGATATAGTGCAACTATAGAGATACACACACATACAAAATAAAAAATCTGCGAACTGCTGCTGATAATTTTTCGACAAATGAAGTTGATAAAAGAGATATCTGAAATAAAAATTTACGGGATACTCTTTATTACTCTTTCTATCTATATCATCACGCCAGATCCCTTGCGGGTAGGCAGAGAGTATAGAGTCCCAACAGGTTCTTTCTTTACATACCTCTCTGGCTTCCTCCACTCTGATAGTTCGTCTCATACAAGCTCGCCGGTTACGGAGACTCTTTATTATTGTTACTCGTAACCATGGTTTTCCGGTCACACCGTCTTGCGAAACCAACTTATTTAGCAACATCACAATAGTAACTGTCACACGTGCGACATAGCGAGTTGGTAAGTATCCGTAAGCCGTATGATTCCTTTTGTTGCGACACCCCACGGTTACTCGAAAGGTGTAATTGTCTAAGTAATGACTCGTTAGGTAGTAAAGGACTCGCGTCGGTGGGTTCTGATGGTACATTACTTTGAGGCGACCTGGTTTTGTGTCACTATTAGTTATTGGAGAATGACGTGATTTGGATTAAATTTCTTTACCCTCTGGGTGTTGTATCTAAAGTTCATTTATTATTGACACTGAACTTGCACACATAAATATCCATGCCGAAACAGATATTGTGAATTACACTCATATTTAGTCCAGGTTCCTATGTCAGACGAACAACATTGATCTGGATCCAGTGAGGAGCAGTTAACAGTTCGACAATAAACCGAGGAATGGCTAAATTGTAATTATTTCCGGAGCATGAAATATGTAAGAATATCTGTGAAAGTATACATTAGTCCTAATAGTAATGAAACCTTTTATCCTGATCATCAGCTATATAAAAATAGAGTTTATATTGAATGAGTCATTTAGTAGCTTAATTGGTCCGATCGCCTGTAGCGTAATTCCGTGGGGTAGGACAAAGTTTAAGGACAATTATTTTTACGTAGACTGAATCTGTGATAGCACTAAGACAATCCAGTATGTTATTTTTACTGTGGAAGTGCCCCAAACCCAGGAGAACGGTACTGGTTGCAGTGTCATTTAGGACGAATTTCGGAAATGGTTGTTTTGGGACTAATTTGACCAGGTTTGGTAATATCCCTATGTGTGGTAAAACAGAGTAAAGACTATGCTTACCGCGGTAAGTTGCACTGATTCCAAGAATTTTGATGAGTAAATTTCGAAAACAAAGTACAATTAATATACCTGGTAATACTGAAACTCGTAGTAACTTTCAGATTACCGCAGTAAAAAGTACGTATTTTTACTATGGTATCAGTGTCTTCGACGTATGACTTATTATGATATTGCACTGCATTTCGTTGGTTGGATCTAATAATAGCCAGGCTTTCTTTTTAATTAAATTTAATCTTTCTAATTAAATTTGTGGCCGTTTTCAAGACAATTCTGCAGTGGTTAAGAGCTTAAGCCGCTCCGGCCACTGCGTCTAATAGTCGCGGGTTCGATTCCCGCACGGGACAAATATTTGTGTGACCCACAATTATTTGGTTCGGTCTGGGTATTTGTGTATGTGAATTTTCATGTTTGTAAACGTACCCACGACACAGGAATAAAATACTAATGTGGTGCAACGATTAAAAAAAAAAGTGTATCTCGGGAACCCCCAAGGTTCAAACCATGGTATCATCTAAGGAGACCGTTGTAGATCCTGGCATACAGGAGTTACAATGGTGAGAATATGTAGCGGGCTTAGTCCCAAAAAAATTATGATAATTTTCGGTATACCACAGTAAATATTATGTTTACAATGGTAAGTCTTCGGCGTATGATTTTGTTTGTTGCTTGATACAATGTGTGTTTGTTTAGAGGTGTTTATGTTTAACTAACAGTAATATTAATCTTACTACCTAGTTTGTTATTACATAAATAATTTAAACACTGACTGCCTCGTTGGTCTAGTGGCAAAGCGCATCGCTTTGTAATCACGAGGAAAATCCTAGGTCGGACATTTGTAGTTTTTCTAACGAAAATCTTCCCAGTACGAGTCCGGAGTCTGGAATTGTGCCCGGTATATGGCATTAGGGACCTAACATCGTCGGCGAAACGTGGGTGTACTCAGTACACCTCTGCCACCCGCGCTTGGGGATTATAGGCGTGACGGTGTAAATAATTTTAAACATTGTCATCGCGGTTTCGCTATACTGGGTTTTCTTTAAGGTAAATATGTATGGAGAGTTTTAACATACATATAAGTACCTTGATTAGTCATAAATCGTAGTCGCCTCATACTATTATAAAATTGCAACAAGGCAGTGTTGTTTAATAACAAAAAAACGTATCGCATATATTCCCCAATCTGGGATGATACACGTCAATTTAAAAAGGGTTAAAAGAGAGAACTTATTTATAGATACTAATCACAAATATAGTTAATCTAATCGATATGCCAAATAAGCAGTAAGAGTCTAGTGGTTAGATCGTTGGAATGCAATGTCAGAGGTCTCGGGTTAAACCCAGGCATGCACTTTTGTCTTTTAGAAAGTATGTGCGTGTTAAAAATTAACTATCACTTGCTTTAACGCTATAGCAAGACATCGTGAAAAAACCTGCATGCCTAAGAGTTTCTCAAAAGTGTGTGAAGTTCACCAACCCGCACTGGGCCAGCGTGGTGGACTATAGCCTGAACCCTTTCAGTTTGAGAGGAGGCCCGGGCCCAACGGTGTGATAGTTTCTTCTCAGGGTTAATATTATATTATTAAAAGATATGCCGATCATATAAATTAATTATCGCATTCTATTACTTTAGTAGCCCTGTGCTCGATGGGATTTGGCAACGGTAATTTTATTCCCTAAACCAATATATATATATATATATATATATATATATATATATATATATCTACCTTTTATCTAGACGCCAGAACCCTTGCTTCGTCGACAAGGAGGATTAAGTTCCAGTAGGTTTTAAATATTTTAATCCTCTCTTTGACCCCTTAGGGGATGAATTCATCTACGTTACATAAGGAACTCTTGTATAAACGCTTCTAGATCCAACGGGTTAAGCTGTACATAGTCATACAGTATTATATTTTTTTTGGTAAATAAAAGAAATGTACTCGTATTTACTTTATTATGTTAATTAAAAAACGCATTTATTAATCGCATAAACTAAATAAAGTAAAGGAATCAAAGAACGTCTGTAAGGAAAGAGTTGTCCGGAGTCTATAATTGTGCCTGGTATATGGAAGTAGGCTCGCTCCCTAATACATTTGAACTAACATCGTCGGTGAAAAGTGGGTGTACTCAGTTCACCTCTGCCACCCGCTTGGGGGTTTAGGCGTGACGGTTTTTATTCATTTAACTAAGTATGTTTCGTATCTTTTAGGTTCAATGTTGACTTTGTTACGAACATCTTTTAGGTCGACTTCAGTGGTAACCAAAATAATAAATTATTTTTAATGAAACACTTAAGCATAAATAAATAGTATTAACTTAATTAATTAAATCAAATACCATAAAAAAACGATTCATAAAATATGAAACAAAAATCTTGAAAAACAAACTTACGAAACACAAAGCACGAGCCATCTTCGAACACTCACAACACTAGTCAGACAGTAAGGCGCGCGTGCGCGGTCTACTGAACAATGCGCAAGCGCATGTGAAGCGCTTATTTATATTAGCCGCAAGAATTGCGTGCCAGTTGAGTTATAAGGGTTAAATTGATGTTTTTTTCCAGGTGGTACTCTACTAACGCTGTACTTATTAGGTTCTTAGATTTCCGCGAATATGACACATGAAGTAAAATTATTTCTACAATTCTATCGGTAAATTCCCAAAAATACGTCGGAAAACGGTGAACTGCCAAAATATTCTGATTTTACAGAAGATTATTTGCTATAAGAAGTACATATGAAAATAGAGATAAAAATGTAGTAAATAAAATTTATTTTGAATGAAATTTAATGTAACGTTCATATTTCCATAATAATAACCTCTAACAAGCCCTTTTTTAAAATAAATTGTAAGTTGTCCTTTTACTTTGTATGAGCCATGCGGGGGCGCTTACAATTAGTCAATTCACGTTTTTTTTTTAAATCTAATTTAACTACTAATCTACCACCGAATCGGAACATGGCCTTCACTGAGAAGATCCGGCGAAGATACTCAGCGGGCTTGTTTTTTTATTTATTTCTGTTGCTCTTTTTACTTTTTTTTTTAATCTTATTGCTACAATGGATACAATGCGATCGTAAATCGTGCTATGAATCTAATAATGTTATTTGTAAATAGTATCCAAAAAATCTTTTATTAAAAAAGGTAAACAGACTTCAAAAAGCAAAAAATAAATATTTGAAGTCGGTGCTGGTTGGTGCAGTCGGTTACTTGGCACCGATTTCAAATATTTATTTTTTGCTTTTTAAAGTCGGTTTACCTTTTTTTATAAAAGATTTTTATTTTACAATTTTAAGTGACCAGTGAATTATCCTATAGGATTGACGTAATACCCATAATATCTCAATTTACTATGCCTATTGTTTGTCGTTAAGTAGTTCCGTGGTGTATCTTCTAAGTCCAAGGTCCAATGTCAATAAAATTCATATGGGACCACCTTGGAGATATACTGAACCCAATGCAGCAAAAATTATCAAAATCGGTCCACAATTGACGGAAATATCGCTAAACATACATAAAAAAGCATACATACAACCGAACATAGAACCTCCTCCTTTTTGAAGTCGGTTAAAAAGGATTTCAGATGGACCAGTCCCCACAAGCAGCACCCGTTGACGAATATGACTACTGGAACAGCGATCACTTCTCTCGACCATATTGGAGGAAAGGGCCCGCGCCAGACAGCCACTGCAAGCAAAGACATTTTAGCATGACCAAGCTAGAACCCCCAAGACGGTAGTCAGATTGTGTCTACAAAGCAGCGGAAGAAGCATAGTAGAGAAAGCGAGAGCTTTTCAAGTCAAGTCTAAAAGGAAAGAATAAGGTTTGAAACCTGTATTCTCTGCCGACCCCGCAAGGGATCTGGCGTGATGATGTGGACGGATAGAAAAACTCTCATTTATAAGTGCGGAGTCCTTGTGAAGGATGTGGGTTCCGGGGAAGATAAAAAAGAAATAAATAAAAGAAATAGGCCGTGCCTTATTTGGAGGGTAGGTCAAATTTTAATTATCTTATATTCTTTAATCGGCTAGCGAGTATGAAACGAACTATGAGAGTAAAGGAAGTGACACTATGTACGGAAGGAACCTCCTGAGTTCTTAGATTTACGCGAATATTACACATGAAAAAAAACTGTTTTTCGGATTTTATCGCGGTTTATTTTTGATTTTTAATTCCCGGCGTTTGGAGTGCTTTGCAGCACCCATGGTAACGGGAAGGACTGAGGCATAGTTGTTTCGGGGGACTCTCAAACTTTTACATGATTTTTGTTGGTTCGATCTATGCAGAATGAGCTCACGGTGTCTTGAGGCCATGCAGTGTTATGCTTGGTTTTGGGTTTGATTATATTAATTACCGGATCCCAAGTCGATAGAAGCACCCAGCCATCTTCTCTTTTGAAATTAGGATGTTATTTAATTTTAATAGCCTCGCGAACCATTATTGGTAGGAATCGGTGATCTTTCACGAGGATTTGTGGTGTAACAAATCTAATGTTATGGCGGGTACGGTCAAGGATATGTTCACAGACTGCAGAATTTTTTGAGGGACGGTGTTTTAGGAACCTGTTGGAACTTTGTAATCTCTGCCTACCCTGTAATAAATCGAGCGTGATGATGTAGATGGATAGAAATACGCTCATTCATCAATGCACGATCATTGGCGCCGATTAGCTATTGTTTTTACTATTGTGTATACATTCCTATCTCCTGACGAAATGATGAAGAAAACTGATGAAGAATTCAAACTAGAAACGCCCCTTTTTGTCGGGGTTTGAACTTTTTTTGATTGGTTTGGAATTTCAAGCGTCATCTAAATGGACAAGAACTCGAACGAAACATTAATTTTGTAAAAACCCTATGGGACATTTAAAAAAAATTGAGGGAAGGAAGTGGCTCTTAGTTTCCGCAAGTAGCCTTTTCGCAAACAACAATTCTGAGCTTGTTACGCACAACGCTGAGTTTTAACGTCGAATATTGTAAGTTCACGGTAACCATTAAATCTCTTCAAAGCAAAAGCAAAGAGTTTTCCTCTAGTCCTACCAGAAGTACAATAATCGAGCTTTTGGACATATGGCTTTTGTTAAATAAATATTCCAATTTGTTGTACTGGTTCAGAACTACAACGAAATAGAAAGACGATAAGAAACTCCAGCACCATAAACAAGGCCTTCAATCAATAATAAACAAACTTCAACTGTGAATAATTTAACCACATACGATACTTTTAGAGGTACTCGTAGTAATGCATGGTCACTGTGTTCTTAGCTATTGTACCAACCGCACACAGCGTTTGGTTGGGTCTTCAGTCTGGAATGGATGACTGTTTATGAAAGGACATTGTTCTGCGCCCATACATGATTTGCCCCAGAACCAACAGCAATGAAAAAATATTTGTACGCTTTCAAATCACCTATAAATTCTTTAAAGGCATTTATTATTAAACGGACAAGCGGGGAAAACGCAATATTGCACAAAAAGTAGATCTTGAGGTTATAATTCAGTAGCCATTAATACGTATGAGGTTATATTGTGTCTGGTGACATTCAGCAAAGATGTCGGCGACTTCGATATAAGTACTTACAATACTTTGAAATATTCATTTTAGATAGCAAATTGTGCGTTGGATACGGATATTTGCCATTATTTTAATACAATAGATAAATACTGATGGCATTGGTCAAATGTTTGTTAGTTCTGGGGCAATTTTCGTCAATGACCTTTTCATATTTGAACATCTCCATACTTCATAAGGTAGGCCAAGTCGTTGGTTCTGGTTACCGCTTCGTCTGGGTCGCAACATTGTAAGTCTTAAGGCGGCTTGATAATTACAACAATTTTTACAAATGTTTTTTGCGAATCCGCACTGGCTCCACGTGAAGTATGTATCCACGTATTCTTTTCATCTCGATTTATGTAAGAAGTCATTTAGCTTAGCAATGGGACAGTATTCTTGTGAATTTCAATCCACAATCCAACGATATAAAGTGGTTATTTTTTCCGTACAATCCTTTATTTTATGATACATAGGCATTGTTGTTGACAACTTATTAATCAATAGTTAATCTACGAGCATGTTGGCGGAAGAATGATTTCCGTGAATCAGCGTCGATAGATGAGTTGTTGGATTGGCAGAGATCCAAAATATATATTTGCATGTTTTAACGAGCTGTGAGGTTACGCGGGTGACACGGAAATGGTCAATTATAGACCCATATAATACTTTGTTTGACTTTGTTGGACTCTCATTCTTTCATTGAAAAAGCTACTCGCGTCCGTAGGATTTGCTTTCGATTCTCATCACATGGTCCCTGGACAGCGGTAAACAACCCTCCCGATGCCCTTATATCCTTCTTTCGGATACAGATACCGCACACAGGATCAGACACCGACCTCGCCCGCGAGGTCGAAGAATCCCTTGCCCGTTGGCCGGCGCTGAGCACCACGGAGAGACACCTAGTATACGCTCTCCTCCATGACGACTGCCCAAGCCGAGGACGTTCCTCCTTGAGGCACCATTGAGCTAATTGCCCCCTTGCCCTTTTGGCTTGAGCGTAGTGGTTGCACGCTCGCCCTTTTACCCGGTGAAGCTGTAAAGGCCCCGCGGCCAACAGCGTAGATCATTCACACATACACAAAAGTGGAAAACAAGTAACAACTTCACCAGTGGTAGTCTACGGCCGTGACTGGTCACCACCCTCCCAGCAAAGTCATGCCTCCAAGCGACCCATTCGTGTTCCGTCATGTTGTCCGGATTTGCCTTACGAGGAGGCGGGTCTAGCCCGATCATACCAATTTGTAACTCAGACCGAGTTGCATATTGGTATGATTCTTGAACTTCCTTTAACTTATTATATTTCAGAGTGAATCGACAATAGCCGATGCCAATGCTCGGCTACATCATATGATATAGAGGTCAAACGCTGAACAGTTCTTAATAATAAAATCTAACGTAGGTAATATCCACGTATAAATAATATATACGCGTAGTAGTAGTCCAAAATTCCCAGTATAAGTCTGGCATTGTATACACTATAATGGCAATAGGCTTGTTTCCTATTAAATTGGGACCTAACATCGTTAGCGAAATGTAGGTGTACGTGACGGTGTTTATTTTTTTATTTGTTACTTTTTCTAAACAAAAATAATAAAAAAAATACAATAGACAATGTTACTTTAACCTTTACGCACTGTAATTACAAGTTTCTCATTAAATAAAACTATAACACATTCTTCTTACAAAACATTCCACGTAGCGCTCTCATGACTAATGTTAGTAAGTCAACGACCGGCCATTTTTACGTAAATAGTATGGTTTCGTCCATTGAAAGTCGCCAAGTATCGTTTACTATGGCATTTTCAGTTCTTTTTGTTCACTTAACAAAAAATCTTTAGAGCAAATTATGAATTATATACCTTGAACACACTCAAATCAACTTTTACTAAAAGTCATTATAGTCATTATAACCCACGCTCTTTGGAATAGGGCACGGCACTGACAGTGCTCATGACACTCCTTGTAGAACTAACAGCCTTCGGAGCAAATTAATTAGTGAAAGATGCGTAAAGGTTTGGTCAAATAGCTAACGGAGCGCGACGGAAGAGCTCGGCTACGTTTGGTCGTGACGTTTGCCGTCGCACTAAGCGGGGCTGCGCTGTGTGGCGTCTCACGTACATTTCAGTACATTACGACTCCCCTAACCGCGCCACCGTCGCGCTCCCGTGGCGCGCTCCAATCTTTAGGGAAGGCTACTTGATGGTAATGTTGGTCTCAGTCTCATTTTGGCCCCATGGGTATAGCAAGATTTCGTAGGGCTAGCGATCATGAAGTGCTGAATGCAAATCTTAGGTGAGACAAAGTTATTATGAGGTATTTCTAAATTAAAAATAAATTTTATCAATGGCAGTCCAAAATTTGGAATGTGACAGGATTTAGAGGACATATTTTAATTTTACTACCGAATTAAACTGAAAACGTAGTCATATTTTATGACGTGCAAAAGTTCTAAACAAATGTAAAATGTTATGTTATACTTTGTGGTTAATTCCTTTTTACATGGAAATGGTGGCTCTGTAATGAGCCACCATTTCCATGTAAAAAGGTATTGAGGTAGGTATTGAGTCGGCTTTACCTAAACCCGTCAGGTATTACTTATCGAAGTGACTTGCTGTTTTAATTAAATACATTTTTGCTTTTTCTGTGGTTACTATATTTGTGCCTTATGGAAGAAACCGAATGCGGTCGCATATGAAAAAGGTATGAAGTTATTCATGGAAAAAGTTTACAGGATTGACGTCAAATGCCGTATAGTCATACAAGGATCTTATGGCCGAAATCAAATTTAACGCTGATGACAGTGAAATATACTTTATGACAGAGTTGCAGAGTTGCAGTTTGCTTTGAAATGTACCCAAGTTCTTTTTTTAATTAATAACAGGTCGGTCCGCACCTGCCGAGATGTTTCCCTGGAAGTAGGAAACATTTACTAAATGATAACCCTAATTTATCAGCGAGCTGCGGAAAGAGCTATGCTTGGTGTTTCTTTACATGATCGAATCAGGAATGAGGAGATTCTTAGAAGAACCAAGGTCACCAACATAGCCCTCAGGATTAGCAAGCTGAAGTGGCAATGGGCGGGCCACATAGCGCGAAGATCGAACGGGCGTTGGGGCAGAAAGATTCTAGAGTGGAGACCACGTATTGCCAAGCGCAGCGTGGGACGACCGCCTGCCAGGTAGACCGACGATCTTGTGAAAATCGCAGGAAGTCGTTGGATGCAGGTGGCGGTAGAGCGGTTACACTGGAAAGCGATTGGGGAGGCCTATGTTTAGCAGTGGACAAGTATAGGCTGAGATGATGAACCCTAATTTCACATAAACACCCCTCTGTCAATGTCATCCATAGGCCAATATATCCTTGTCGCTTTATACACACCATGTCGACTGCACCTATGAAAATCATTTGGAAATATTAGTGATTTATAAAATAAATATATTAATAATATCATTTATTACCATAAAGTAACTACATACTGAAGCCTCAAGTTATCGCCGGCGAGGTCGAAGAATCCCTTGCATGCCGGTCGGTGCAGAGCACCACGGCGAGGCACCTAGTATATGCCCTTTCCCAAAGCAACTGCCCAAGCCGAGGCCGTTCCTCCTTGAGGCACCCTTGACCCAGATGTCTTTGGCTCGAGCGTAATGGTTGTACACCTGCCCTCTTGTCCAGTGACGCTGTAAAGGCCCCGCGGCCAACAGCATAGATCATTCAAACACATACAGCCTCAAGTTATTGTAAAGAAAGGGACCATGTGTCCTTGGTGCGTTTACAAATGTGAAATTCACAAACACAAACACCCAGGCTGAAAAAACATTTGTGTGTCACACAAAGATATATTACCAAAACAGATATACAATGTGAAAGTGGAAGGATATATGTGCCGGGGAAGACCTAGACTATCTTACCAAGAACAAATAAACCGAGTCTTATCTGAAGGACATGTCAAGTCTCCGTAACCGGCGAGCGTGTATGAGACGACCTATGAGAGTGAGGTGAGAGGTGAGAGCCAGAGAGGTATGTAAGAACCTGTTGGAACGCTGTACTCTCTGTCTACCCCGCAGGGGATCTGGCGTGATCGTAAAGATGGATACAAAGAGACAAAGATTTGTTCCGTGCGGGGATCGAACCCACGATATAGTGGGCAGAGGGGCTTCACTTAACCACTGGACCAAGCCGTCCGTCAATTCAGTTTGAATATTAAAAAAAAAAGGTTCTACTCTTAAAAAGTTGAGGCCAACGTCGCTATGATCGTATGTAGGCGCCCCGATGTTCTTAGTTATTACCAACCGTAAGCAGCGATCGGCTCGGACGGCCTTAGATGGGTGACCGTTAATACTAATGCCATTTTCCAGCATTTCCTTGATTCTGGAAGCACGTTAACCCGTTGCTCTCGGCTGCCACTTAATATAGTATTCGATAAGCTTCTCTTTATAAAGCATCAGACCTTTAAGATCCGTTTTCTTGACCTAATTTATTCCACTCTTAAGCAAGGAAGGTCCTTTCGTACATGATAAGCATGTGGGTATTTTTTCTAGTGGATATTCAGACCTAGTATAGTTAAGGGTTATAAATAAAAAAAAAAATATTTCTATAATTATAATGTCGGAAGAAAGAATAAAAAACAGATATACAATGCGAAAGTGGAGGAAAGTAGGTAACGGGGAAGACCTATCTTACCATGACCAAATAGACCGTGTCTTATCTGAAGGGCAAGTCAAGACTAAGCGGCGAGCGTGTTTTAGACGAACTATGAGAATGGAGGAAGTCTGAGAGGTATGTAGAAAGAACCTGTTAGGAGTCTCTACTCTCTGCATACCCCAAAAGGGATCTGGCGTGATGATATAGAATAATTATCTATCTATCTATCTATAACCTCACGCCAGATCCCTTGCGGGGTAGGCAGAGAGTACAGAGTTCCAACAGGTTCTTTCCTTACATACCTCTTTGGCTTCCTCGACTCTCATAGTTCGTCTCATACACGCTCGCCGGTTACGGAGACTCTTGACTTTTCCATCAGATAAGACTCGGTTTATTTGGTCGTGGTAAGATAGTCTAGGTCTTCCCCGGTACCTGCATCCTTCCACTCTCACATTGTATATCTGTTTTGTCATTCTTTCCTCTGGCATTCTTTCTATATGCCCGAACCAATGGAGCATGCCCTTTCTCATCTTTACACCGATACTATCTTTTATACCTACTCGCTGTCTTACTATACTAGAATAATTATAATGTAATAAACATAATAATTAGTAGAATACTATAAGAAAAAGTGTAACACTCGCGTATTTTCCATCATACCATATTAAAATGTTAATAGTATACACACGTGGTATCGGTAATAGTTATAAATGCCTTATTAATTCGCTTTACTACGCACTAAATATAGCTCATGATAGTAAACAAGATAATAGTACGCAACACCCATTTTGAATAACTAAAGTATGTAAGGAAAGAACCTGTTGGAACTCTGTATTCTCTGCCTACCCCGCGAGGGAGCTGGCGTGATGATATAGATAGATAGATAGATAAAGTGGGTATGGTGTTGTGTTGCAAACTTTTTTTAAAGATACCTTATTTAAAAGCCGTTAAGGGATTTACATCTGTCTGTATCATTACACTGCATCCCTTGCGGAGTAGGCAGAAAGTACAGAGTTCTAATAGGTTCTTTAATTAGAGTCCTCTTCCACGTCCTCCACTGTAATACTTTTTTTATTAAACGTAGCCCCACTCTATGATTTATTCCTTTGTGGTGAGTGCGTTTACAAACATGAAAATTCATATACACAAATACCCAGACCGAAACAAATAACTGTGGGTCACACAAAGGTTTGTTCGGAATCGAACCCGCGACTATCAGACACAGTGGGCGGAGCGGCTTAAGCTCTTTACCACTGCGTTAAATCGTGCGTCAAACTTACACGCTTGTCGGTTACGGAGATCTTGATTTTCCCATTTATTATTAAATTATTATGTAAGTTTTATTTACTTAGATTATATTTTTTTAAAGCAGTAGTTTTTTTGTAGTCAAACGAAAGTCAATTTTTTAATGTGTTATGACCAATAAGTGAATTTTATACCACAAAAGTTACAGCGTGATTGAGAGAATTTTAGCGTAGTCTATAAGTGTTATACACAGAACAAATAAAAAAATATATATTACAAAGAATGTGAACAATACTTTGATTTAGGATTCTGTTGGCAACCCTAGTGTAGTGTGGGAAATATAAATATACTGAGAAATAATATATATGAAGCGCTTATATGTCAAAGTCAAAGATCGGACGATTTAGCGCAGTGGTTAAGAGCTTGAGCTGCTCCGCCCACTGTGTTGAATAGTCGCGGGTTCGATTCCCGCACGGGACAAATCTTTGTGTGATCCACAATTATTTGTTCCGGTCTGGGTATATGTTTGTGAATTTTCATGTTTGTAAACGCACCCACGACACAGGAATAAATCCTAGTGTGGGGCTACGTTTTTTTAAAAAAAAAAAAAAAAAGATCATTTATTTGTATAGGCCTAAGGTATAGGCCAATACAATAGCGCTCACAAACGTCAAAATTATAACATTTTTTACATCTACCACCGGATCCGGATCCTCCGCTGAGAAGATCCGGCGAGAAATTCAGGGACTAGTCTTTTAACTTAATTTGTTTGGCCTTTCTGTTAATTTTTATTTTTTTATTTTTATTATTCAGCATTGTTTCATGTTGCTAATTGAGGAGCTGCTCAAACCCTATCTATTTTATCGTCAAGATAATCCGAAATTTTGTAATACCCCTTCTTACAGTCTAGTGCCTTTTTAAACATATTGATGGGCATGTTTCGGATATTTATGGGTAATTTGTTGTAGAAGTGTATACATTGCCCCATGAAAGAATTACTAATTCTGTGAAGACAAGTAGAATGTGAATGATAAGATCATCTTTATTCCGTTTATTAGCATGATGAATGTCGCTATATGTTTCAAAGTTACTGATATTATAAATTGTGATGCAACATTTATTTTTCTAATTTTTTCCTTAAGAGAAGCTCTCGGGGCCAAATTTTAAATTGCTCGAACAGCCCATTTCTGTAGAACAAATATGGTATTCAATTCTGCAGAACATCCTCAAAGTAATATGCCATATTACATAATACTATGAAAATAAGCGACATAAACAAGTCTAGCTGTTTCAATATCAGTTAATAATCTAATTTTCTTTACGGCATATGCCGCTGAGCTTAATCTACCACATAATTGTTCAATATGGTGGCACCATTGTAATATAGTTGACTCTACAAGGTCTAAATCCACGCCATTTATTTGTACACTAGTTGCTACCTGTCTTACATTTGGCGATGTGAATTTAATACATTCTGTCTTCTCCTCATTTAAGAGAGAGATTTATCATCCGCGAACAGCACGATGTCCTGATTATCGTATGTCAAACGTAGCCCCACACTAGGATTTTTCCTGTGTCGTGGGTGCGATTACAAACATGCAAATGCATACACACAATACCCAGACCGAAGTGCGAATGCGGGAATCGAACCCGCAACTATTAGACATAGTAAGCGGAGCGGCGAGCGATACTCTACTGCGCTAAATCGTCCGTCAAATGATTAGTCTAGTGGTGTATGGTGAGGTTGGCGATCACGAGGTCCGAATTTTAGGTTAGGTCCAACTGTATATGGCTGAGGAGACTAATAGCTGTTTTATAAGTCTTACTCGGTAAGGCGTACTGCTTACGGGGATTAAACCACCCAGAACCTTTTAGACTACTTTAAAAATGCTATCATTAGTCATATCTATGTATCTATCGATCCATCGATCCAGATGCCTTGCGGGGTAGGCAGAAAGTACAGAGTTCCAACAGGTTCTTTCCTTACATACCTCTCTGGCTTCCTCCACTCTCATAGTTCGTCTCATACACGCTCGACGGTTACGGAGACTCTTGACTTGCCCTTCAGATAAGACTCGGTCTATTTGGTCGTGGTAAGATAGTCTAGGTCATCCCTGGTACCTACATCCTTCCACTTTCGCATTGTTTATCTGTTTTGTCATTCTTTTTTCGTACATTTCTTCTCTATGCCCGAACCAATGGAGCATACCCTTTCTCATATATACACCGACGTTTGATGATTTTCAATTTCTTTCATTAGTCTCATATTTCAGGTATAGGGCAAAACACTGGAGCTAGATCCCTAGCTTATATTTAATAGGGATTTTTCTGTTACTTCAATACTCAGTAACAGTCCGGAGTCTGGATTAGACTCTGGTATAATAGGCCCCTGTCATATTATGGGCACCAAACAAAAAAATATCCCCGGATAGCTGGACCTAAAGAGCATCAAATCTCAGCGCATTAAGAGCCATTTGTTAACGTGATCTAAGATAGTCGTTTATTTATGTGTAATTAAATCAAATAATTTTCAGAAATTCAAACCTAGTGAAATACTAAATTACTGTTTCCCCAACGACTAAAATTCTCTGAATACTTACTGCAATCTGACCACGTGCGTTAATTAACTAAGCTCTTAAAATTAAGAAACCGCATTCCTTAAATCCTAAGGCCTATTTTATCGTTATGGAATAAACAAGGACAACTTTTAAAAAGGAATTTTAAGTGAACTTTATTCTAGAAGGAGTCGGGAAATAACACGGCTCAGATTCCTCTAACTAAGGTGGCAGAGGTTTTTACTGTGTACATCACGTTCAGCTGACAACGTTAGGTCCTAATGCAATAGTACGCAAGTCTACTTCTGCTATAGCACCGGCCCTAATTCCCAATAGTATATATTTGACCTAGGATTCGAACTCAGGCAGAGTTGGGCAAAAATAATAGTATACGAGGCATGCCTTTCAAGTTTTGTCGTTTGAAGAAAAAAACAACTAGAACCTTATAGTACTTTTCCACGCGCTCAAACCAGTTATTATAACATTTATTCCACTCTAAAGTGGGGGTGTTCAAAATGGCTGACTTGAAAGCGTCGACTGCTTCTTCACCGGACTGGAACTTTTGACCACGAAGACTTTTTTTTATTTTAGGAAATGTAAAGAAATCGTTAGGGCTTAGCTCAGGACTGTATGGAGGATGGTCAAGAATTTCTACTTTTTCTTGCTTCAAATACTCAATCGTTTGACGAGCGCTGTGTGAGCTTGCGTTGTCGTGGTGCAGGATGATGCGTCGCTTTGAGTTAGATTTTCGAAGTTCGGCGATGACTTGTGGTAAACAAACTGTGGTATACCACTCTGCGTTAAGCGTTCTACGATCTTCAAGTGCAATAGTCGCAACATGGTCGGTTTTTCCAACGAACATGGCCACCATCTTCTTTGAAGTGCTTCGAGAACAAACAACTTTAGTCGGCTTTAGCTCATCTTGTAAGACCCAGATTGTAGATTGTTGTTTGGAATCAGGATCGTAGGCATAGATTCAAGATTCGTCACCACTGCTGATGTCGTAGACGTGATTTGACTCTCCTCGGTTGAACCTTTGCAGAGTTTTCTTACACCATCTGACGCGGGCAACCTTGTGATCGTCGGAAAGCAGATGCGTAATCCAACGGCAAACTAGCTTTCTCACACCAAGCCCTTCTGAGAGAGAGCGCGCTGAGATGCCTAATAGAGCCTCTATCTCTCGATACGTCACATGACGATCTTCGAGAATTAGTTGTCTCACAGCAATGATGTTATCTTCAGTGAAGGCGGATTTTGGGCGTCCTTTGCGAGATTTGTCACTAACACTAGTATGTCCACGCTGGAATTCTAAATACCAGCGTTCGACAGTCCGCAGACATGGGGCTTCATCACTGAACACAGATGTTAGCTCTTCAAACACTGAAGCCGTGTCAGGCCTCTTCTAACGTTGTAGAAAATTATTGCACGAACATTTTCCTTAGAAAGATTCATTTTCGTACGTAACCTGACAGATTCCAATCGACGGTGTAAATAAACAATAGCATTAATCCTAATACTTTCAAATGTTTCGAGATTCTAAATTTAAACACATTCGAATATAGAACAGTTCCAAATTTGAAATTGCCGGGAAATATGGAAACGACAGAACTTAAAAGGCATGCCAGGTAAAAGTAAGTTGCAATTAAAATATTTTGGACTAGCGGCCCGTCCCGGCTTCGCATATTACGTCCGCTGCGTACGCGGCTACCTATTTCATAGATGTGCACGCCCCTCTCCCGCACTTCGATCCCCGGACACCGGCCACGGCGCGGCTGCGTGTATTTTTCTATTAGTACATATTTTGTTTAGATTGACATTTTTAAATTCGTAATATCTTTAAAAATGGAATGTCCGATTTGAATAATTCAAAAAGTAATGTACAGGTATTGAAACGGTCTTAAATATGGTATATGTATAACTATGTATAACTAGTTAGATAAGGATTAACACAAAGGAATGGATAACATGGTCTGATTTTGGTCGGCATTTCTATAAACTTTTAAAATGTAAAAAAGTAGTTATAGTGACGTAACTGCAATAGTTGGACATATAGTATCTCGAAGCTTTTTGTAGATATTGATATATTCTTAAATAATGTAGAACTTTTGTTCTATCATCAATAGTTTCGGCAGCGCATGCGATGAAAGACATTTTATGGCTATTTTGTACACCTTGGGTTACATTATTATAGTTTTAGTAGGGATTCCTATTTTTTTCTAGTAATAAATATAGCCTATGTTACTCAGGGATAATGTAGCATTCTAATGGTGAAAGAATTTTTAAAATCGGTCCAGTTGTGTTTGAGTTTATTCGTTACATACATACAACAATACAAATCTTTCCTCTTTATAACATTAGTATAGATTTCGTGGCGGCTTATTTGTGGTTTTAAAGTGCCCGACGTTTTACGTGCTCTATGGCGCCTATGATCACGGATGGGACTGAGGCGTCTGACGTCCAAAAGTCTTTGTTATTACGGTGCACCTCGGGGGATTAATTTAACTGTAAATGAAATTTCAGTTGATTAATCCTACAATTTAAAAATTTCCATCACTGAACTCAGGTTTTCGTAAACTCCAGTCACATTATACTGTGTCCTTCGTTCTCGATATAAACTATATTAGCAGCTCTCTCGAGTCGCTTGGCAACCGCGCGTCATTTAGCCAATTCAAAAGTCAACGCCGCCTCTATGGTATCTGTGGACATAACCTCTGCAAGCATTCTTTTGAAAGCGCGGCAGCTGACGCTTTGTAATAAAGTTTTTGGTCGACATTTAATTTAATAACTTGTTATTGCACTGAAATTTTATAACAAAAAGGTTGTAATATACTCAAGTGACCTTGTGAAATAAATTTAAAACATCGTATAGGCAAATTTAGAAAAGTTTACGTCCTGGCAAAGAATTACATTCTAAAAAGATCAACCGATAGTTGTTTATTTGTGGTGTTTTTCAGCTTAACTTGTTTATTTATATAATATCTAATATTTGGAGACGTGAGTTTCGTCATATTAAAATTTGGGAAAGCTTCGTCGTCCGAAAAGTAAACTTATGAAGTCTACGTCCCTATTCGTGTACAAACAGTTTAACACGAAATATACCTGAAAACGATTATTAACCGTCTATAAATTGGCAATGTTATACCTCCAATAAGAGAAATTAGGGGGACGTTCATCAATTATGATGATTGTTCAGGATCGATGGCATTTTAAGGACACGGGTGATGTACGAGATACATCGACGTGGTCCGCAAGACTTGACGATAATTCAAGGACACGAGTGGTGTACGAGATACATCGGCGTGATCCGCAAGACTTGGGGCCCATACGAGATATGTGCTGAAGATCATACTACTCATAGGTTTCATCCATGAGGTGTTCCTGTGCAGTTCACATTTCTATAATGGTAAGAATCAAAAATGTTACCTAAAATACATACCTTAAACATGCCTAAAACAGTAAATACAAAGACTATTGCTATAAACTATAAGCAATTTGTCATATTATATCTCCAAAAGGAGACTTACTGAAAGGGTAATTAAAGTGACATTGTTTATGTATAACAATACATTATTAATAACAAAAGTCACTCCTTTGCAGAAACATAGTGTTTTTATTGATTTCATTATTAGACATACTTGTATAATAATACTGAAATAGCCCAAACTGGAGCTTATTACACAAAGAATTGTGCAAAATTATGAGTACTTGTATTAAAAAAGTTAAATCCAGCAATACTTATTCCTGAACAGGGTTTATAACCAAATAAGCCAAAGTAATATACTAATGGCAATGCCTGTTGTAACTGACAAGCAACAGGACTGTGGATACATTCCAAATATAATATCTTATCCTACCGATGCTGCGGCAGGCAGGTTGTGGGATAATTTGTGTTATGCACAAAGATACTTAAAAGATAATATAAAATACCTGGTCTATCCAGTTAACATAGAACTAATAATTATCTATCAATATTATCAACCTAGACTCCTTGCAGGGTAGCCAGAAAAGATTAATCCTAACAATACAGTCATGAAACCTTTATTGAGATAAGAACCTTTAAGGTCAGCAGTATATATTTTGCATAAAAGGAGTGTTATTATAGTGGATTATCAATATGGAATTATTAACTAGCTAGTCATAACCAGTAGTTTAAATTTCATAAATCGACCACCGTTGTAACCAATATAGAACAACAATCCTCATCCTGGGTATGGAAATATTAAGTCACAGTGTACCTATCAGTTCACCAAAAACAACATCACGTTGGACATTGGAAATCTCCTACCAAAGAAAGTGAGGTACAAAAAGCATGATAGGCATTTTACACAAGGACTTGGTTTTTAAGTTGCTGAAAAATTCAGGAAAACTATCAGGAATACAACATGGGTTTTACAAAGAAGCCATAATATTGGAGGCTAAAGGTATTCACTGACGGTGGTATGTATCTATGACACTAATAATGCCTTCAACGACAAACAGGTGTGGTATAAAGGTATATAACAGGTGCTTTCAAGGTTTTGTTGGGATGGATCTACACTACATAACATAATATGTTATAGAATTTAATTATATAAATTTATTTTAAATAAGTTAGACAGACTGGTTGTAAGAAACAATATATGTGTATATATTTGTTGTTTGTGTTGTATGGCAAAACAAAGAACGGGAATGTGTTATAGTACAAATATACTAATGATATGTTATTTTTTAGAGGTCACGCTCAAAAAAAAAAAAAAAAAAAAAAAAAAAAAAAAAACCTTTATGTGGTATACTTCAACTTTACCCTTATAGCTCTAAACAGCTGCTAATATCGAGAACGAAGGACACAGTATAATAAGTGATCAAACGAACTTACCTGAAGTGAAGTTCGATCATTATTATACGAAGTCCTTCGTTCGAAGATATAAGTACCCAACCCGCCCTGCCCGTTGGTAAAGTTGAAATGTACTACTTCTAAAAGGAATGCTTGCAGAGGTTATGTCCACAGATACCATAGAGGCGGCGTTGACTTTTAAATTGGCTAAATGACGCGCGGTTGCCAAGCGACTCGAGAGAGCTGCTAATATAGTTTATATCTTCGAACGAAGGACTTCGTATAATAATGATCGAACTTCACTTCAGGTAAGTTCGTTTGATCACTTATTATTTGCCGTTACAAGTTTATATAATTTATGGTACTCATTATTGGACTGCCTCGTTAGTTTGGTAGCGAATACTGCGCTTTGCGATCACGAGGTCCTGGGTTCAAATCCTAGGTCGGACAAATGTAGTTTTTCTATCGAAAAATTCCTAGTACCACGAAAGAAATACTAAAAGGAGATGACGTATTTTCCTATACAATTAAGCGTGCCACTGCGCGGGTCGGCACAGGGCGAGAGGGACGTTACGCCGAAACCACATTTGTGTTTGTTATCTGGCAGGGAATGGCCAAAACTAAAGCGTTCGTTCATGTCAATGTTACTTGTAAGTTCAATTATGTTACGGTAGATGGTATTTTTATATAGCAGTATTATAATAAAAGTACAAAAAATATCTGACATGTGACGTGATAATTAGTGTCACCAGAATGTCTATCTATCTATCTATAACCTCACGTCAGATCCCTTGCGGGGTAGGCAGAGAGTACAGAGTTCCAACAGGTTCTTTCCTTACATACCTCTCTGGCTTCCTTGACTCTCATAGTTCGTCTCATACACGCTCGCCGGTTACGGAGACTCTTGACTTTTCCATCAGATAAGACTCGGTTTATTTGGTCGTGGTAAGATAGTCTAGGTCTTCCCCGGTACCTGCATCCTTCCACTTTCACATTGTATATCTGTTTTGTCATTCTTTCCTCTGGCATTCTTTCTATATGCCCGAACCAACGGAGCATGCCCTTTCTCATCTTTACACCGATACTATCTTACCAGAATGTCGTTCCAAGTGTTTTTTTCATGGTAAAATACATCACTTCATTTTTGGTGTTTTATATTTATTAATAATAGAAAATATTTAATAGCTTTATGAACTGGCAAACTGACGTAAGTCACGCCTACCACGATGACGTCAAGGCTTAGTTAGAATTCAACAGGCTCGCTAGTTTAGGCTATCTCCTTTTTGTATTTGCTTCATGCCCAGTACCTATCAGTCCGAAGTCTGGAATTGTGCCCAGTATATGACAATAGGCTCGCTCCCTATTACATGGGACCTGATATCGTCGGCGAAAAGTGAGTGTACAAAGTACACTTCTGCCACCCCCGCTTAGGGAATACGCGTGACGGGGCTTCAACATTGGTAAAATGACTCAATTTCATAGCCGTTATTATCCAAAACTGAAGTATAAACTAGGCAAGGATACATGGCGATGCGAAATTCAGAACTAATATTTTGTGATAAGTTCATACATAAGGGCAAATATCGCTTGCGTGATTCAGACTGAACAGGCTAAAAGAAAATTAAACGTGAATATTTCCCAACAGTTTGCGCTGTTTGCAACACGTAACATATTCCGGGAAACAATGTGCATACGTATATAGTACTCTGACAATAAAATGCAATGATTCAAACGTAATGTATGACACTCGAGGATAAGCCAAACAATTTCATTCACGAAAACCACATTACTAATACAGATGTGCCTAATATGACCCTCAATGCATACCTATTTCCAAAACATTACAGCAGGAAAATTACTTAACATCATACTGTACCGTACGTATAATCATCATACTGTACCGAGGCGCTCGTAGCGCTGTGCGACCGCGGTGTTCTTACCGATCACCAAGGTTAAGCAGCGTCCGACTCGGTCGGCCTGAGATGGGCGAACGCTTGTGACATTTACATATTTGAGCG
Source organism: Phalera bucephala (assembly GCA_905147815.2). Taxonomy (NCBI): domain Eukaryota; kingdom Metazoa; phylum Arthropoda; class Insecta; order Lepidoptera; family Notodontidae; genus Phalera; species Phalera bucephala. The sequence continues at coordinate 2,617,157 of LR990616.1, forward strand.
TCCCCGTGCTTCGGAAGGCACGTTAAGCCGTTAGTCCCGGTTAACACTTAATGTGGTAGTCGTTAAGCCGAGTTGGAAGCTTTAAAGGCGGCTTGATAAGTTCCAACAGCAGGTGGCCACAAACCTGCCTCGACCAATCCGCACTGGGTCCGCTAACCTAACCTCTCTCACCTCGATTTGTGAGACAAGACCTTTGCCCAGCAGTGGGCAGTGTAGGCTGATATTATTATTATTATACTGTACCGTGTCTTATCTGAAGGGCAAGTCAAGAGTCTCCGTAATTGGCGAGCGTGAACGAGACGAACAATGAGAGTGGAGGAAGTCAGAGAGGTCTGTAAGGAAAGAATTTGTTAGAACTCTGTACTCTCTGCCCATCCTGCAAAGGATCTGGCGTGATGATAGAGATAGAGATAGATAGATCATACTGTCATAGGCAGTCACACGTACATTCTCCAAGCGGAGGCTGCTTGTGCAGTAGGTGGTTTGGGCACACGTACATTTTGCTGACGATGTTAGGTTCCAAAACAGTAGGCGAGCTAATTGTAATTAACCTGGACGCAATGCCAGAATACTTACTTTCTTTGATAGAAAAACTTCAACCAAACTTTACGCGAGCTAGGATGCTATGCGTGTGTAAATCTATCTATCTCTCTATATCATTACGCCATCCTCTTGGGCCATAGGTAGAGAATACAGAGTTACAACAGGTTTATTTCTTACAGACCTTTCGCGCTTCATCCACTTATGCTCGTCTTACACACGCTCGCCAGTTACATAGATTCTGGACTACCCATTAAATATGATACGGGCAGATATACCTACAATGCGAAAGAGAACACATTTAGATAGCAGGGAAGACCTTTATTACTTGGGGAAAATGTTGGGGAAAAGGATAGGACTTCCGCTAACGTCAAATACGAAAATGCTACAAACGGTCACCCATCTTAGACTGACAGGGCCGAACGCTGCTTAACCTTGGTGATCCCCAGGAATACCGCGGTCGCAAAGATCTACTTGCGTCTGTGTCTATACAAGATGTAACATAATAAACGCAAGACCTTAAAAAAGTTTGTTCTAAATCGGTAACTGAATTGATTTCAACAATTTTTAATGTATCTTAATTTTTTTTTTTCATCATCATCATCATCATCTCAGCCTATACTTGTCCACTGCTGAACATAGGCCTCCCCAATCGCTTTCCAGCGTAACCGGTCCGATGCCACCTGCATCCAACGACTTCCAGCGATTTTCACAAGATCGTCGGTCCATCTGGCAGGCGGTCGTCCCACACTGCGCTTGCCAATACGTGGTCTCCACTCTAGAATCTTTCTGCCCCAACGCCCGTCCGATCTACGCGCTATGTGGCCCGCCCATTGCCACTTCAGCTTGCTAATCTTAACGGCTATGTCGGTGACCTTGGTTCTTCTACGAATCTCCTCATTCCTGATTCGATCGCGTAGAGAAACGCCGAGCATAGCTCTCTCCATAGCTCGCTGAGCAACTCTGAGCTTTTTTATGAGACCTATAGTAAGAGACCACGTCTCTGATCCATATATCATCACTGGTAACACACACTGACTAAAAACTTTAGTCTTAAGGCACTGAGGTATTTTGGATGAGAAGATGTTGCGCAGTTTCCCGAACGCTGCCCAGCCGAGTTGGATTCGTCGATTGACCTCTCTCTCAAAGTTGGACCTACCTAACCGGACTACCTGTCCCAGGTAAATGTATTCGTCGACAACTTCAAGAGTAGAGTTCCCAACGGTGAGTGCGGTGGGTACGACATGGACGTTACACATTATTTTCGTTTTGTCCATGTTCATTTTAAGACCCACTTGTTGAGATACTCTGTTGAGGTCACCGAGCATTCGTCCTAGATCTTCCAGCGACTCCGCCACGACCACAATGTCGTCGGCAAATCGAAGGTGAGTGATGTATTCGCCATTGATGTTGATGCCAAGTCCTTGCCATTCCAAGAGCTTGAAGGCGTCCTCTAAGGTGGCCGTAAACAGTTTCGGAGAAATGACGTCTCCCTGCCTTACTCCTCTTTTTATGGGGATCGCCTTCGTGCAATGCCCCTGTACTCGGACTGACATGGTGGCGTTATTATACAAGCACTTCAACACTTCAATGTACCGATAGTCAATGCGGCATCGCTGGAGAGATCTAAGAACCGCCCAAGTCTCGATCGAATCGAAGGCTTTCTCATAGTCCACAAACGCCAAGCATAGTGGCCGATTATACTCCTCGGTCTTCTGTATAATCTGCCGCAGCGTATGTATGTGGTCTATGGTACTAAAGCCTTTCCGGAAACCGGCTTGTTCGGGAGGCTGGAAGTCATCAAGCCTGCGTTCGAGACGATTCGTGATGACTCTCGAAAACAACTTATAAACATGGCTCAGCAGTGTGATGGGCCTATAATTCTTCAGTAAAGTGTTATCACCTTTCTTGAAAAACAGTACCACCACTCCCCTGTTCCATGCTTCCGGCGTTTTCTCTTCGAGCAAGACGGAATTAAACAGCCTCTGAAGGACTTTAAGTACCGGCGTTCCGCCCGCTTTCAGAAGCTCTGCGGTAATTCCGTCTTCGCCTGGTGCTTTGTTATTTTTGAGTTGTTTGAGAGCCATCGTAATCTCGTACAGGCTGATGTCCGGGATATCTTCAGTGTAGTGTCGGGTTAGCTTGGCTCTTGGGTCTTTTACCAAGTCAACAACAGGTTCAGCTACTGAGGTGTACAACTGCCCATAGAACCTCTCTATCTCCCTGAGCACCTCTGACCTATTCGACGTTACGTTTCCGTCCTCCGTCTTCAGCTTCGTCAACTGGCTTTGCCCAATAGACGCGTCTCTTGCGAACACTTTGGAGCCCTTGTTCTGTGCTATGGTCTCCTCAATACGCCTTGTATTGAAGGACCGTAAATCGTGACGCAAGGACTTCAGTATCTGTCCATTGAGCTGCCTATAGGACTTAGCATCATCGGAGGTTTGGAGCGTCATGGAACGTCGCTCAGCCATGAGATTTCGGGTGGAGTTAGATAGTTTTTGAGGTCCATTTTTACGGTGGGGCTTATAATACTTGGACCCGACCGTATGGACAGTCTCTACCAGCCTGTTGTTGATTTCGTCCACTGATGCGCTGCTGTCTAGCAATTCGAAGCGGTTTGCCAATTCGAGTTGAAAGTTCTCGGGATTTTGGATGTGTGCATAAGAAGGTCGGAGCGTAGACTTCATCAGACGCGATCTTTCCATTTTGACATTAATATTTAATGTGCCTCTGACCATTCGGTGATCACTGCCGGTTTTTACCCTGTGAATCACGGAGACATCATTAAATATTTGTCGCTTGGTGCTCATGATGAAGTCTATCTCATTTTTTTGTGGAACCATCAGGGCTCATCCAGGTCCATTTTCTATGAGGCGGCTTCCGGAAGAAAGAGTTCATCATAAAGAGTCCCTCCTTCTCCAGATATTCGGCCAGCCTCTGACCCCTGGGGTTGCGCTGCCCATATCCAAATTGCCCCACTCTCAACTCATCATCGCCCCGTTTGCCCAGCCGCGCATTGAAGTCACCCATAACCACTGTAAAGTGTGCTTTGGAAGTATGTATGGCTCTACTAATGTCCTCATACATTACTTCGACGTCATCATCTGAGTATGCCGAGGTCGGTGCGTAGACCTGTATGACGTTCAGCGAATATCTTTTGGATATTCTGAGTATCAGGTACGCTACCCTGCTCGACACACTAGTGATGGACACAATGTTGTCTATGAGTGACTTGTGGACGATAAATCCGACACCACCTTGGGACTGCTGTTCACCCTCCCGGTAGTAAAACAAGTTGCCGGATTTTAAGGTTATCGTGTCCTCGCCCTTTCTTCGGACCTCCGATAAACCAACAATATTCCACCGCAACTTGTTTATCTCTTCTTCCAGCTCAACAAGCTTCTCATCTGTCCTTAACGTGCGTGCATTGTATGTCACCAGGGCCAATTTTCGATGTTGGTGGTGGCCGAATCTCTGCCGGAGATTCTTAGCACCCCTTGTCCTGTCGTTACCATAGCTGCTACCGTGGCCAGGACGAACAGGACCGCCGGGGACTAGGGGCCTGGTTTTATTCTTATCTTCCATTTTAATAAATTAGGGGTGTTTGCCATACTCGCCACGCTTGGCAGGCGGGTTGGCGAGCGCAGTTTTTGATGGTAGAAGTGTTAAGGGAACGCTGCTGCCCATTCCCTAGTTTTCCCTTAGTCGCCTTGTACGACACCCGATGGGATGAGATGGGTTGGTCCTATTCTAAGCCGGGAACCACGCGGCGAATTTTTTTTTTAATTTGTTAAAAATTCTGTTACTCCTTCAGCGCGCTATAATAAATTATTCTTGATTCAAAGCAATATGGAGATTTCAATGCATATCTAAAACGTATTTCTCAATATACACGTTTTGTTCTCAGTATGTCAAAACATAAGTTTCATTAATTAAAAAAATGTTAAATTTGGAAAACTGGTTTTCATATTGAATTTGTAAATTATCTAATCGGGGTGTCTGAGGTTTTGCATTACTTACAATACACCTTGTAGATAGTTTATTGTGTAGAATTGCTTTGTTTGAGCCAATCCACAAACATAACTGTTATCATTCTTGAAGCCTGACTCAGCGCGTACCGCTATATTCTACGAGCACAAATCTCTTCCACCTCTTGACAATACATTTCTGATCACGTATCCTATAATCGTATAAAAGGCGGAGATGTTATCTCTGTGCGGGTGTTTACCGCATATTAACTGCAAGAAATTTGAGGTTAAGGCTGGTTGTTAACACAGGTTTCCCTGGCCTTGAGGAGGGAGACGTGACGTGGTATCGCGCCGTCTCGTGTGCCTGATTCGACGCACGAAGGGAAGCGAGTTTATAAGATTCCCATCCCGAGGCGGGCTCTTTTGATCGTGGTACAAGAGGAGCATCGGTGCGTTCTGGACGAGATCCCGGACCGTGCTGATACGCGCAGCCCCTCTGATACGTGCCAGTGCCAGCCACTGTGTGGTTTTAGCCGCTAGAAGTCCGAGTTGCCCCTCGAGCTTCTCCCGAGCTTCGTGGATGTCCTTGATGGATTTCCCCTAGTAAAAAATCCCTGAAGAAGACTTACGGATAGTTAATATTTTCTATGCATGATCAGCAGCCTAATTATACTAACAAAACTACGCTATAACTTAATTTTAACTGGCGCCGATTAACGGCGTTTAGCTGTTGTACATACGAAAACATTCATCAGCAGCGGTTAATCGGAATTTTCTTATAATATTGAGGCGTAGCAGTGTTACATAGACCTCTTAGAAACCTTGTTATGTTTTTTCATCCTTTACGTTTATATTCCGCAAGCTGGGGTGGCAGAGGTGTACCTCTATATATTGGGTCTTTACCTATGAAATTGCCGATTTTTGATACAGGCTAATGTGAAGATCGATATCTTTTATTCTATTTATTACCTTCCCGATACACAACTTGTAGAAGTAGAAATGCGTTTCCCGAGCTTAAAAGTAGTCTTGAATAATCTCTGAAAATTCCACCATTTTCCAGTAAATATTCTTTTTAAAATCGGTTCCACCGTTCTGGATATAAACACGGACAAACAAACATTTTTTTATTGTGCCCATATGAACTTAAAATATCTTATTTATTTCATAATCAATATTCTTGGAAACTGTGCGGGGATCGTACCTGGGGAACTATTCGACAAAGTAAGTTAAGCAGTCTACGTTTTATCGGTTAAACCAAGTCATCTTTGTTTTGCAAAAGTATTTTAAAGTCAACTTAAAAATGAGTAAATTCTTGTTGTACAACAATTTCAACAGGCCCCCAAGCTTCTAGTCACCTGTGAAGAAGAAGAGGGAAATCGAAAGATTGCCAGGCATATTAGCTTAAATATGATTAGTATCTTTGAGTCTTCATGCAAGTTGGTAAAAATCCACCAAATGCATATCGGCATGATATAGTGTGTGAACAAAGTTACCTATTTCATATTTCTATTTCACGACTTAAGATACTTCAATACTATATGATCACGGCAGATCCCTTGCAGGATAGGCAGCGATTTAAGATTTCCAACAGGTTCTTTTCTTACAGACCTTTCTGGCTTTCTCCATTCTCATAGTCCGTCTTATATACGCTCGCCGGTTACGGAGACTCTTGACTTGCCCTTCTAATAATACACGTACTATTTGGTTATGGTAAGACAGTCTAGGTCTTCCCCAATAACAACTCAACGTTCTTCCACTTGCTCATTTTATATCTCTGGGTTTCTTTCATGTTAAGTTTCTTTATAATCCGTTCAGCTATTTTAGTATGAAGAAATAATAGGTATTCCGCAGAAGTCATGCTATTGTATATTTTGCTATGTTATATACTTTTCGTAATAAAAAGTGTTTTGTTTTATTTTACAATGTAAGACACCTTTATATAAAGTTTCAATTAAATTCATTTAGCCAGCTATGTCGAAAGAACCGTGATTCTTTCCGGGATAAAAAGTATCTCGAATATTATTTCGAGACCTAAAACACCTAGAAAGTGTTAGTAAGATCCATTCTGCCATATTAGTATGAAGAAATAACGGCTATCCCGAAAGAACCGTGTGTGAATATATTGTATGTTTTGTCATCTTCCACCAGACATATTTCTGTATCAACTATTTCTATCACTGGGTTCAGTCTTAGCCCTCCTTAGCTCGAACAGGTGGTATTTGTAAAATATAAACTAAACTATATCGCGATCTTGTGCGCGCGAAAAAGTGTTAGTCTTCTCATAAGATATTAATCGTCGTTAAAGTTTCGTATCCGGCCCATTCATCGTTAGAGTTCTCACCGGCAGAAACAATCCTGAATGCATCGTCGGTTTATGCACGAGATCATGTTTGAGTGTTTAAATCAAACGTGTATAAACAATTTCCTGAGTCCAATATCAATTCATGGAGGAATTCATGTGTAGGCAAAATCACATAGTTTACGTCGTAGTATTGCAGTTCGGGACAAACAGTAATAAAGTTTTGCGGAATATCCCGCGACAATCTAGTAGCTAAGTTGTTTTGGAACCTTGAATGATTTATCAAAATTGACTCTTTTTTTCTTTCCTCAGAAACTGTTACATTTCTCGAAAATATAAGAATACAGAGTTGTGATCCTTAGTACAGGCTACAACTATCCCAAATTTCATTGAAATTATCAAACAGGTATGGACAATACAGGTATACGCTTATTTTTGTATTTTCTGAAAAAAACCTTTTGATTTACCGGTATAAATACTGTTTAATATGTTATCCAACATTTTAAAATATCCGCGTGCAAAGTTTTATCAAAATCTGCCGGGTAGTTTTTGCGTTATGATGGTTCATACCCTTGGACAGATAGACAGATAGACAAACAGACATGAAAGCCAAAAAATGTAGAATTGGCTTCTACATCAATAGAATGGTATCCGTGGGTTGTTATTTCCAAACAATATACACAGACATGACTTCCTTACAGTTTTATTATATGTAGAATGTAGAGATATAGATGGTTTACTTTTCCTTACAAACTGTGAGATTTCCTGAAAACGTAAATATTAACTATGTTGTGTGTCATATGAAATATCTCCATGCTAAGTTTCACTGACATCTGAAAAGTAGTTTTGGAACCATGAATGATAAATCAAAATCGACTTCTTTCTCTCTCCTCAAACACTGTTAAGTTTTTCGAAAATATAAGTACACAGAGTTGTGACGTTTTGTACAGACGACAATTACACAAAATTTCATTGAAATCCATCTAGCAGGTTTGGAGTAAAGTTTATTTTTAGAAATACAATATTTCGCTTATTTTTGTATTTTCTGGAAAAACCTTTTGATTTTCCGAGATACAATATGTTAGCCAACATTTTAGGGTATCCGCATGGAAAGTTTGATTAAAATCCGCCTAGTAGTTTTTGCGTAATGACGGTTCATACCCTCCGACAGACCGACAGACAGACAGACAAACAGACACGAAAGCCCAAAATTGTAGAATTGGCTTCTACGTCGATAGAAGGATACCTCTGGGTTGTTATTTCCTAAAAATATTCCATGTACAGACACGACTTCCTTACAGTTTTATTATATGTAGTATATAAGATAAGATACGATAAGAAGAAGAAGATATTGCACGTAATTATTCGTCCACACCGTGCACTTTTTCGTGAACACATTATACCATTTAATACAATAAAACTCTGCTGTGATGTCGTAGTTCTAGCTCAACTTTCTAAGAAGCGAGCACTGGTGTCTATAACACAAGTTAATTCTCAATTTGGGCACCAGAGTTCAATCAAACTCTTTAAATATTTAAACTTAAAAAAGCTTGGAATGTGGGTACCATATGAACTCACTGAACAACAATAACAATATTGCTCCTAAGCTTGTCTTTACTAGTTGAATAGGCACACAAATGAGGGGATCCTGAATCGGATAGTCACTTGTGATAAAAAGTGGATCCTGTATGAAAATGTCCGTCACACTGTTGGACACAGGGTAGGCAACCAAACCATATCCTAAACACACTGAGTCAAAAGAAGCTGCTTTTGCATTGTTCATTACAGCTTCTTGAGACCTGGCACAACAATGAGTATAGAGGTGTACTGTGAAGAATTGCAAATGATGATGGACAAGTTCGCTGTTAAGCAATCGAGCCTTGTTAATTGATTCAGTCCACTCCTTCGTCACGAAAACGCTCGTCCACACACTGCACAACAGACCGTCTCAAAACTACAGGAGCTATGACTGGAAACTCACCGTCACCCACCATACTCACCAGACCTTGCTCAAACTGATTTACATTTTTTTGGGAATTTGGATAACTTTTTACAGGGGAAAAATTTCAAATCCAACGAGGCGGTGAAAAACGCCTTTAAAGAGTTCCTTAATTCCCGCCCCAGGATTTTTATAGCAGAGGCATCAACGAACTTCCATTAAAATGGCAAAAGTGCATCGACGATAATGGCCAATACTTCGATATTAACTACGTACTTTTTTTAAATGTTCGATTTTTTGTGTGTAATACGGCAATTTCATAGGTAAGGACTAAATATTACACTAATGATGTTAGGTCCCAATGTGATAGGGGGCAAGCCTACTTACCATTATGCCGGTACAATTTCGGACTCGAAACTGCTACTGATAAATTTTCGAAAGATTTATTGTGGTTACAATAACACTGTAACCACAATAAATCTAAAACTAGGGAATGGGCAGCAGCGTTCCCTTAGCACTTCGACGACCAATAACTGCGCTCGCCAACCCGCCTGCCAAGCGTGGCGAGTATGGCAAACACCCCCAATTATGGAAGAATGTAAGAAAACCAGGCCCCTAGTCCCCGGCGGTCCTGTTCGTCCTGGCCACGGTAGCAGCCATGGTAACGACAGGACAAGGGGTGCTAAGAATCTCCGGCAGAGATTCGGCTACCACCAACACCGAAAATTGGCCCTGGTGACATACAACGCACGCATGTTAAGGACAGATGAGAAGCTTGTTGAGCTGGAGGAAGAGATAAACAAGTTGCGGTGGAATATTGTTGGTTTATCGGAGGTCCGAAGAAAGGGCGAGGACACGATAACCTTAAAATCCGGCAACATGTTTTACTACCGGGAGGGCGAACAGCAGTCCCAAGGTGGTGTCGGATTTATCGTCCACAAGTCACTCATAGACAACGTTGTGTCCATCACTAGTGTGTCGAGTAGGGTAGCGTACCTGATACTCAGAATATCCAAAAGATATTCGCTGAAGGTCATACAGGTCTACGCACCGACCTCGGCATACTCAGATTATGACGTCGAAGTAATGTATGAGGACATTAGTAGAGCCATACATACTTCCAAAGCACACTTTACAGTGGTTATGGGTGACTTCAATGCGCGGGTTGGCAAACGGGGCGATGATGAATTGAGAGTGGGGCAATTTGGATATGGGCAACGCAACCCCAGGGGTCAGAGGCTGGCCGAATATCTGGAGAAAGAGGGACTCTTTATGATGAACTCTTTCTTCCGGAAGCCGCCTCATAGGAAATGGACCTGGATGAGCCCTGATGGTTCCACAAAAAATGAGATAGACTTCATCATGAGCACCAAGCGACAAATATTTAATGATGTCTCCGTGATTCACAGGGTAAAAACCGGCAGTGATCACCGAATGGTCAGAGGCACATTAAATATTAATGTCAAAATGGAAAGATCGCGTCTGATGAAGTCTACGCTCCGACCTTCTAATGCACATATCCAAAACCCCGAGAACTTTCAACTCGAATTGTCAAACCGCTTCGAATTGCTAGACAGCAGCGCATCAGTGGACGAAATCAACAATAGGTTGGTAGAGACTGTCCATACGGTCGGGTCCAAGCATTTTAAGCCCCACCGTAAAAATAGGCCTCAAAAGCTATCTGACTACACCCGAAACCTTATGGCTGAGCGACGTACCATGACACTCCAAACCTCCGATGATGCTAAGTCCTATAGGCAGCTCAATGGACAGATATTGAAGTCCTTGCGACACGATTTACGGTCCTTCAATACAAGACGTATTGAGGAGACCATAGAGCAGAACAAGGGCTCCAAAGTGTTTGCAAGAGACGCGTCTATTGGGCAAAGCCAGTTGACGAAGCTGAAGACGGAGGACGGAAACGTAACTTCGAATAGGTCAGAGGTGCTCAGGGAGATAGAGAGGTTCTATGGGCAGTTGTATACCTCAGTAGCTGAACCTGTTGTTGACTTGGTAAAAGACCCAAGAGCCAAGCTAACCCGACACTACACTGAAGATATCCCGGACATCAGCCTGTGCGAGATTGGGATGGCTCTCAAACACCTTAAAAACAACAAAGCGCCGGGTGAAGACGGCATTACCGCAGAGCTTCTGAAAGCGGGCGGATCGCCGGTACTTAAAGTCCTTCAGAGGCTGTTTAATTCCGTCTTGCTCGAAGGAAAAACGCCGGAAGCGTGGAACAGGGGTGTGGTGGTACTCTTTTTCAAGAAAGGTGATAACACTTTACTGAAGAATTATAGGCCCATCACACTGCTGAGCCATGTTTATAAGTTGTTTTCGAGAGTCATCACGAATCGTCTCGAACGCAGGCTTGATGACCTCCAGCCTCCCGAACAAGCCGGTTTCCGGAAAGACTTTAGTACCATAGACCACATACATACGCTGCGGCAGATTATACAGAAGACCGAGGAGTATAATCGGCCACTATGCTTGGCGTTTGTGGACTATGAGAAAGCCTTCGATTCGATCGAGACTTGGGCGGTTCTTAGATCTCTCCAGCGATGCCGCATTGACTATCGGTACATTGAAGTGTTGAAGTGCTTGTATAATAACGCCACCATGTCAGTCCGAGTACAGGGGCAGTGCACGAAGGCGATCCCCATAAAAAGAGGAGTAAGGCAGGGAGACGTCATTTCTCCGAAACTGTTTACGGCCACCTTAGAGGACGCCTTCAAGCTCTTGGAATGGCAAGGACTTGGCATCAACATCAATGGCGAATACATCACTCACCTTCGATTTGCCGACGACATTGTGGTCGTGGCGGAGTCGCTGGAAGATCTAGGACGAATGCTCGGTGACCTCAACAGAGTATCTCAACAAGTGGGTCTTAAAATGAATATGGACAAAACGAAAATAATGTCTAAAGTCCATGTCGTACCCACCGCACTCACCGTTGGGAACTCTACTCTTGAAGTTGTCGACGAATACATTTACCTGGGACAGGTAGTCCGGTTAGGTAGGTCCAACTTTGAGAGAGAGGTCAATCGACGAATCCAACTCGGCTGGGCAGCGTTCGGGAAACTGCGCAACATCTTCTCATCCAAAATACCTCAGTGCCTTAAGACTAAAGTTTTTAGTCAATGTGTGTTACCAGTGATGATATATGGATCAGAGACGTGGTCTCTTACAATAGGTCTCATAAAAAAGCTCAGAGTTGCTCAGCGAGCTATGGAGAGAGCTATGCTCGGCGTTTCTCTACGCGATCGAATCAGGAATGAGGAGATTCGTAGAAGAACCAAGGTCACCGACATAGCCGTTAAGATTAGCAAGCTGAAGTGGCAATGGGCGGGCCACATAGCGCGTAGATCGGACGGGCGTTGGGGCAGAAAGATTCTAGAGTGGAGACCACGTATTGGCAAGCGCAGCGTGGGACGACCGCCTGCCAGATGGACCGACGATCTTGTGAAAATCGCAGGACGTCGTTGGATGCAGGTGGCATCGGACCGGTTACGCTGGAAAGCGATTGGGGAGGCCTATGTTCAGCAGTGGACAAGTATAGGCTGAGATGATGATGATGATGAATAACACTGTCCCACTAAGGATTCGAACTTATGACCTTGTGATCCCAGCCACCCTGTACACTACTAGAGGTAGTCACAATGCTCATAAAAGTTCGTAAACCTAATATTTGACGTACACCAGATTATTAATTACCCCTCTTGTTCGTTAAGCAGTAAAGGCCCCGTGGCCATCAGCGAAGATCATTTAGACACCACAAAAAAGTAAACAAAGAAAAAAATGTTTGAAATAAAGAACAATCAAGTTTCAAATGCAATTTTAATTATAAATAAAAATAAATAATCTTTTATTTTTAGTTTTCATAAGACTCTATCACACACATTATCTTCTCACAACTTAAAATATGGCGAAACTTAAATTCTAAAGTAAATACAGGATGCTGTTTTTGTTCGAAGTTTAGTGTTTGGTGCGTCTTGAATACGCCTGGTTTATTTGGAAATTGACACCAAGAGCTGCTGGGTCTACTCCAGCGATTGCTGTGGCTATGGGTCTGGCTATAGCCACTCCAGACGCGGCAACGGCTGTTGCCATGGGTCTAGACGCAGCAAGACCGTTCTCGCCGATCACAGCTAGACCTGAAATATTAGTGTTTGAATATTAGCTAGATGTTTTTGATAAAGAAAAAATATATCTATTACTACGACTACTACTAGTATATCGTCACGTGAGATCTCTTGCTTTTTTTACAGTCTTCTCTGACTTCCTCCACTCTCATAATTCGTCTCATATTGAAGCGCTTGTTACGGAGACTTTTGACTTATCCTTCGGATACGACACTGTCTATTACGTCTTGGTAGGTCAAGATAACATTCAAGTAACAATAAAAAATATTTTATCATAATCATTCATCGCATGATGATTTAATAATTTAAATAAAAGGTCAGTAGCATCACCTTTTCCTGCGTGTATCAACAGCGCTAACAATTGTTTAAAATAACGACCTCTATTGATGAAATTTGTTACTGTTACTACTAAGCAAAAATAAGCGTCATCTAGTAACATGTGGTGAAAGGTTCTGCATACTTGAAAATAAGCAGTAGGCTTTAGATATTCAGTTTCTTGCTCATCGTTAGATTTTTTGTATCTAAATTATAGTAGAATACCTCGAAACCCTAAAAGGGACAAGAAATTTGATCCATCAACCAGCTTGTAATAGGCAATACGGTTAAATTAGTACCTTTGCAATATAGTGTTTTCAATGCCTCTAAACCACATCTAATTCTGGGATAATTGTCGTGATGGTGTGTATATATGTAGCTACTACAACGTGACTAATAAATATATACTAATCATGATATTAAAACTATTTTTCGGTTTTCTTTCGTTCGATTTATTTTTTAGTTTTAAGTTCCCGACGTTTTCAGTGCTTTGTAGCACTCACAGTCACGGGTAGGACTTAAAAATCAAAAACAAACCGCGATAAAATTCGAAAAATAGTGTTATTTCATGTGTTATACTAATAATTTCAAAGCCTCAATAGAAAGCCCACTCGTACTCATTATAGGTAAGTTGTTTATATCCTTTCTCAATATTATTAAGGATAAAATTGTTTTTTGCTGATTAGCGTTTGGGGCGTTGCTTACCAACAGGTTTGGCTTCAGCTATAGTGCCACTGCCTAATACACTGTCATCATCTTCTTCAGTGCTTGATGCGTCGATACCCACGCCCTCTTCTGCTATCTGATAAAAGAAAGAATAAGTCTATTGGTAGAGATCAGCATTTAGGGGTAACGTACGTACGTAACCCCGACTTAAAATTAACTAATTATAGAATGATAGCTGTTTGTTCGTTTAAGGCCCGTATAACAGAATGAAAACCGTAGTTTTAAAACTAGCATTTTAGTACAAAAATAGTTTTTAAAAATAGATTTACAACGGATTTATGTTTTGTAATACGGGCATAAGTGTATATTCTTTATCGATTGCCTGTTATGAGTATGTGCCTATAGTAATAACCCATCATCATCATCATCTCAGCCTATACTTGTCCACTGCTGAACATAGGCCTCCCCAATCGCTTTCCAGCGTAACCGGTCCGATGCCACCTGCATCCAACGACTTCCTGCGATTTTCACAAGATCGTCGGTCCATCTGGCAGGCGGTCGTCCCACGCTGCGCTTGCCAATACGTGGTCTCCACTCTAGAATCTTTCTGCCCCAACGCCCGTCCGATCTACGCGCTATGTGGCCCGCCCATTGCCACTTCAGCTTGCTAATCTTAACGGCTATGTCGGTGACCTTGGTTCTTCTACGAATCTCCTCATTCCTGATTCGATCGCGTAGAGAAACGCCGAGCATAGCTCTCTCCATAGCTCGCTGAGCAACTCTGAGCTTTTTTATGAGACCTATTGTAAGAGACCACGTCTCTGATCCATATATCATCACTGGTAACACACATTGACTAAAAACTTTAGTCTTTAGGCACTGAGGTATTTTGGATGAGAAGATGTTGCGCAGTTTCCCGAACGCTGCCCAGCCGAGTTGGATTCGTCGATTGACCTCTCTCTCAAAGTTGGACCTACCTAACCGGACTACCTGTCCCAGGTAAATGTATTCGTCAACAACTTCAAGAGTAGAGTTCCCAACGGTGAGTGCGGTGGGTACGACATGGACGTTAGACATTATTTTCGTTTTGTCCATGTTCATTTTAAGACCCACTTGTTGAGATACTCTGTTGAGGTCACCGAGCATTCGTCCTAGATCTTTCAGCGACTCTGCCACGACCACAATGTCGTCGGCAAATCGAAGGTGAGTGATGTATTCGCCATTGATGTTGATGCCAAGTCCTTGCCATTCCAAGAGCTTGAAGGCGTCCTCTAAGGTGGCCGTAAACAGTTTCGGAGAAATGACGTCTCCCTGCCTTACTCCTCTTTTTATGGGGATCGCCTTCGTGCACTGCCCCTGTACTCGGACTGACATGGTGGCGTTATTATACAAGCACTTCAACACTTCAATGTACCGATAGTCAATGCGGCATCGCTGGAGAGATCTAAGAACCGCCCAAGTCTCGATCGAATCGAAGGCTTTCTCATAGTCCACAAACGCCAAGCATAGTGGCCGATTATACTCCTCGGTCTTCTGTATAATCTGCCGCAGCGTATGTATGTGGTCTATGGTACTAAAGCCTTTCCGGAAACCGGCTTGTTCGGGAGGCTGGAAGTCATCAAGCCTGCGTTCGAGACGATTCGTGATGACTCTCGAAAACAACTTATAAACATGGCTCAGCAGTGTGATGGGCCTATAATTCTTCAGTAAAGTGTTATCACCTTTCTTGAAAAACAGTACCACCACACCCCTGTTCCATGCTTCCGGCGTTTTCTCTTCGAGCAAGACGGAATTAAACAGCCTCTGAAGGACTTTAAGTACCGGCGTTCCGCCCGCTTTCAGAAGCTCTGCGGTAATTCCGTCTTCGCCTGGCGCTTTGTTATTTCTGAGTTGTTTGAGAGCCATCCTAATCTCGTACAGGCTGATGTCCGGGATATCTTCAGTGTAGTGTCGGGTTAGCTTGGCTCTTGGGTCTTTTACCAAGTCAACAACAGGTTCAGCTACTGAGGTGTACAACTGCCCATAGAACCTCTCTATCTCCCTGAGCACCTCTGACCTATTCGACGTTACGTTTCCGTCCTCCGTCTTCAGCTTCGTCAACTGGCTTTGCCCAATAGACGCGTCTCTTGCGAACACTTTGGAGCCCTTGTTCTGTGCTATGGTCTCCTCAATACGCCTTGTATTGAAGGACCGTAAATCGTGTCGCAAGGACTTCAGTATCTGTCCATTGAGCTGCCTATAGGACTTAGCATCATCGGAGGTTTGGAGCGTCATGGAACGTCGCTCAGCCATGAGGTTTCGGGTGTAGTTGGATAGTTTTTGAGGTCTATTTTTACGGTGGGGCTTAAAATACTTGGACCCGACCGTATGGACAGTCTCTACCAGCCTGTTGTTGATTTCGTCCACTGATGCGCTGCTGTCTAGCAATTCGAAGCGGTTTGCCAATTCGAGTTGAAAGTTCTCGGGGTTTTGGATATGTGCATAAGAAGGTCGGAGCGTAGACTTCATCAGACGCGATCTCTCCATTTTGACATTAATATTTAATGTGCCTCTGACCATTCGGTGATCACTGCCGGTTTTTACCCTGTGAATCACGGAGACATCATTAAATATTTGTCGCTTGGTGCTCATGATGAAGTCTATCTCATTTTGTGTGGAACCATCAGGGCTCATCCAGGTCCATTTCCTATGAGGCGGCTTCCGGAAGAAAGAGTTCATCATAAAGAGTCCCTCCTTCTCCAGATATTCGGCCAGCCTCTGACCCCTGGGGTTGCGCTGCCCATATCCAAATTGCCCCACTCTCAATTCATCATCGCCCCGTTTGCCCAGCCGCGCATTGAAGTCACCCATAACCACTGTAAAGTGTGCTTTGGAAGTATGTATGGCTCTACTAATGTCCTCATACATTACTTCGACGTCATCATCTGAGTATGCCGAGGTCGGTGCGTAGACCTGTATGACCTTCAGCGAATATCTTTTGGATATTCTGAGTATCAGGTACGCTACCCTGCTCGACACACTAGTGATGGACACAACGTTGTCTATGAGTGACTTGTGGACGATAAATCCGACACCACCTTGGGACTGCTGTTCGCCCTCCCGGTAGTAAAACAAGTTGCCGGATTTTAAGGTTATCGTGTCCTCGCCCTTTCTTCGGACCTCCGATAAACCAACAATATTCCACCGCAACTTGTTTATCTCTTCTTCCAGCTCAAGAAGCTTCTCATCTGTCCTTAACGTGCGTGCGTTGTATGTCACCAGGGCCAATTTTCGTAGTTGGTGGTAGCCGAATCTCTGCCGGAGATTCTTAGCACCCCTTGTCCTGTCGTTACCATAGCTGCTACCGTGGCCAGGACGAACAGGACCGCCGGGGACTAGGGGCCTGGTTTTATCTTTTTCTTTCATTTTAATAAATTGGGGGGGTTTGCCATACTCGCCACGCTTGGCAGGCGGGTTGGCGAGCGCAGTTTTTGATGGTAGAAGTGTTAAGGGAACGCTGCTGCCCATTCCCTAGTTTTCCCCTTAGTCGCCTTGTACGACACCCGATGGGATGAGATGGGTTGGTCCTATTCTAAGCCGGGAACCACGCGGCTCAGTAATAACCCAAACTTAGTCTAATTTAGTTTGATTCATTGGCCGTTAACGTATTATGCGTTTCCTATTTTAATTAGGAAACACAAGTTTGACTTAATGTACTATTGATAATGTTTATATTTATTTTATTAGATTTATAGATTTTTTCAGCACAACATCATTAAATGAAGGCTGAATAATCTAATCAAATCAAATTATTTATTTCCTTAAAAATGGTCAGAATACATTTGATGTTTATTTCAAAACTATTATACAATTAGTTCAGCATGTTTTGTTACAGAAAGGACATGCAAACATTAAGCTGCTCATTATTAATTAAGGTACATAAATAAATTACATTATTTACCATTTTCATGTCGTTCGTCATATACTTATCAATTAACTGTGTTTTATTTAATATAATTTAATGTTATCAGTACCTACCAGCCCATTTATTGACTAAACAAAACATTTTTTCTTAAAGCCATATTTTTAGTTGTTTGGCTACGGGGAGATCTTTTATCGAGAGGGGTAACTTATTAAAGATCCGAATACACATAGCATAACAGTTGTTATGGGAAATTGCAGTCAATGGAGTACAATTTAGTACAAACCTATCCCCAATTCGGGTGTTCCGTGGAAATACATCCCTTGCTTTTTTAAGGAGAGTTGGACGAGTTTTGACAAAGGCACCGATTATAAAAAATGTACAAGCCTGGTAAAGGTAAGACTCATAAGGAGGTACGCCTACCATTGCTCGTATACATTTTGTTTAGGATTACAATGCTCGAGAGGCATCGGTGGAGCTTCCCCATCCAATCTTGGAACTATTGATAAATGGTCACTAACATTCACGTTCACACACAGTAATCACAAAACGTCATGAGAAGATATCACTGTGTAATTCTGCGAGTATAAATATAGTGCTATAATAAAATAAACTTACGTAGTCATCCGAATCATCATATTTTCTCAAAGTAGCATTTTTTCTGAATAACATATCAACGTCATCTACTTCTTCAATCAACTTAATAACATTAGAAGCTGCTTCTCCCAAAGACGCCAGTTGACTTTTAAACCTTGCTTTCTCAGCATACCCTAGGGAACCAGTCTTCCTTCCTAGATTATGTAACTTCAAGAGACTTGTAGATAAAGTTCTCAAATTCTGTAAGTTTGCAGCCAGTACTTTAGAAATCAGGTTCTCATTAGTATTTTTGAAGATATTTTCACTGCTTATGTTCTCTTCTGATACGATTTTCTCGCTCATGATTCGTCCATTATTATCTTTCTTTATTTCTAGGTATTGACCTTTTGCACCGCCATAGAACGGTATGTATTGCACTGATAATCTGAAAAGGTTAATTATGTTATTAGTATATTCTATTTTTTGATTAGTAGCCAGAGATGGGCAAAATGAAATCAGATTAATGATTACAATTGCATTTTGTGATATTCAATCATGATTCCAGATTAAAAGTGTAATTGTAAACGTTGAACAAAATGTAATTGCAATCGTTAATCATTAATACACCATCACGCCTCTATTCCCCAAGCGGGGGGTGGTTAATCATTAATATGAATACAATAAGCCAATCTCTGTTAGTAGCTAATCTAATAACATTAAATTTACAATAAAATAATTATGAAATAATACCTAACCCTTTCGTTTTGTTGACTCTTCTCAGGAAAACCAACATTTTAATTTGATGGGGTACTATAAAAGGCACTTTGGGTTTATTTTGGAAAGTAAAATTGAAAATATTAGCAAGTTATGGATCTAAATTTCAAGAACCAGATAATGTATAATTTAAATTTGTGCTATACTTCTATGTTACTGGCTAGAAAAAGTATTTGCCTATTACAAAACCTCTTATATTTTTTTTAAATGTACGGCCTATATCTGTGACCTTAATGTCATTGCTTTTAACATTTGCTATACAACGTGAACTTAAGGTGTAAGGGTTTTAATATTGGTTAGACAACCCATTGAGAAAGGGATAAATTATTTGATAAATCTCATATATTTTTTACCATCAATTGGTTTTATCAAAATTAGATTTGTTCAATAGTGAAGGTATCTATTATCTCAACGAACTTACTAGTAATAAGTAATAGGACATAATTTGACATTTAAGTAATGACTGGCATTTTGTTAGAGGCAACAAATTGATTGGCCATGACATTAATGTCGAGATAAAATAAAACAACAGTTGGTACAAATAACATTTACATTCATTTTATTGTTGACAAACATGATATCGGAATCTAAAATAAACTTGATACATTTGGAAAGCAATTTCAAGTACACAGTCAAAATTAATTTCCAAAAACATACTTTTTACAACTTGAAATAATATTATGAAATTATTACCTACAAAAACGTTATTCTTTTATACAGTTACATATTCATAAAGATATAGATCAGATTGAGCGTGGGCAACTCCGCCAGGTCCTACAATAGCCGTCGCTAGTGGTTCATGAATTATTGTGGCACTCCGATTTCTTGCAATAACAACTTGAGCTAAAGAATTCGCTATGGCTGTTCCTGTGGTACTCGAAGCATGAGCTATTGGTTTAACAAACAGCGTGAATGAAGAGTCTTCCAATTTCGAACGGTCATGCACAAAGTTCAATCCGTTGTAGTAATACTCGTCTGACGTCTGACTATTACCGCTCCATCCTCCGTACTCTCGTTTTCTTCCTGGCCATCGGGATAATCTAATAAGAAAGAGAACAGTTAAATAGGCGGTAACAGAAAGAAAATATTATATAGGTTAGTCTGAGAGATCATCATTCGTTAGAATGGTAGTAAATAATAGGACCAGTAGCTACAATTTTTCCTTCAGGTATAGCTTGTAATAATTGAGGTACAGAACCATCAACTGCTGACTGTTCCTGGAGTCTGGAGACGATAGCGGTTAGGTCTGCGTCCGGGGATAATGCGACGACTCGAGCAGCGGGGCCGGCGACTGCTAATCCTCCAGGTTGTGTATAAGCTAGTCCTCCGGGTCCTACGATTGCTGTTCCACCTCTACCAGCAGTAGCTACGCCACCAGGACCCGCGATAGCTACACCACCTCGCCTCACTTTCAATCTATTAATAAAAAACCCAGGGCTTGGTGCCACAGGCTTCTTATTTCCAAACAAAGTGAAATCTCCGAATGGAAAACGCAGATCGCCTTTATCGTCATTAGTTTTTAAGTCCGTAGTAGGTTTTGATGTAGTGGTCGTAGTTGATTTAGTGGCAACAATTTTTTGAATTTTCTTTGGGCTCTCATTATTTTGTAATTGACTTCCATGGGCGACAGTTCTCTTTTTTATCGCTCTCTTTTGCCTTGACCGTAATTCTTTGTTAGGATGCATGAACAAATTTGCACTTCTCTCTACGTCATTTTCATTTTCCATTACAGCTTCTATGTTCGGTTGGGTCGTTTTTAGTTTATGTTTTTTATTACACACATCGGCACTTTGGCCGTATTCTATAAAGTTACTCCAGCCTCCTCCATTCATGATAGAAAGAAGCGGGTCTCTTATCAGTATAGGAAATAAAGAAGCAAATGGCCACTGGAAGTCGAACGGAGTTGTCGGTCCTTCTCTGGTTTGATACTTTCCAAACCCCATGGGATTAATGTTTGGGTAACCACCGAACATGTTGAGAGATGGAACAACTAGAACTGGTAAATTCATCATGTATGGCATAGGCATCATACCCATCAATTGGTTTCCTGGGAATAATGACGACATCTGTCTTGAATATCTGACGTCATCGAAGCCTTCGTCATTATCTTCCAAAATCTCTTCCCTTTGTTGTTTCTTTAAAGTGTTACTATTCGAATGTACTTTTCCTGAGGCAATAACCTGTTGAAGTTTTTCTAATATCTCTTTATCAATAATGTAGCCACCTCCAGTCTGAGGCTGTATATTCCATTTTACTTGCTGTCGTCTATTTGGTTTCTTGAGCCCATTATTAATCGCCTTTATTTTCTCTAGAATTTCTTTCGCAATGTCTTCATTTTCTGTATTAGTTTCATCGTATGCTAACGATCTTTCTTTTCCTGAAGGCGCTATTTCTGTTATAATTTCATCAGGCGTAATGGGTCTGAAATTAAAGAAACCTTTTGTAGTATATTGATATTCAGATCGATTGTAATGATAACACCATAATCCTTAAGCATTATAATTGTGCATAGAGTGTATTTATACAACATGAAGCGGTGTGGAAGCATATGAAACATAAAACGAACCATACCTGAACCACTGTTCTGCGCGTGTTGTTTCTTTCACAATAACATTTTCTGTAAGCCTTTAACTACAATTGTTAGTCGTGCTTTCTTAATACAAATGTGCATTTGAGATAATTTAGTCTATTGGCATTAAGTACAGTCGTTACAAGCTTTGTATAATGCCAACCGTAGCCAATGATTTTAAAGTACATTTGAAATTTTAACGAGAGTACATTATTTGCATTATGAAACTGATATCATGTGACATTGTCAATGAAATATTATTTGTAGTAGACTAAGGGTGATAGTCAGAAAAACGGCCGAAAGTATAAAAGCACAAGTGTGGGTGGTGTGTGTGTGTGTGTGTGCTTGCGTGCGTGTGTGAATATTAAGGCTTGTAGTAATTTAATGTAGGGAAAATATATTTTCATAATCGTAACTAAATATTAAAAACATGATACTTAAACTTTCTAGTATTAAATTAAATCAATTAATACCATTTAATACTAGAAATAAGAAAGTCCTCAGCAAATAAGAGTAGGCAAAAATAAAATTGATATGCTAGCAACACTAACAACGCGCGACGCGAATCCGTTATTTAAATAATACGGCAGCTGAATGCGCTAGTTGGGTATGAAATGTAATATAGGAACGACACAAGACGGCATAATTTGACACGCGCCGGACACGTTAGTCGCGTGAACGTGTGACTACTTGCAATGTAAGTAGTAATTGTTGCTTCAATATGATGCGCGTCCGCGGCTTCTGGATTATTCATTCTAAGGGACGAGTTAAAATGCTACGGTTCGCTAAAACTACCATAATAATAATATCTGAAATCATTAATAATTTTAAACTAATTTCTACAGCTGTTTGCTACAAGTAGATATAGACGTGTAAGCGATCGTTTTTTGGCTGTCGTTTTGTTCGTGATCGTAATCAATTACGTATAATATATCGATGGGCATTATTCACTTTACATCCAGTTTGAATTTAAGTTTTATTGTCAATGAAATCAGTTTCATGACGTAATAAATTAATAATATTAGTTGGTGTCAAAGACATTCTAATAACAATCTCATCTACTATTATTGTGTCAGGTAGGTAGTTTATTATAGATATATCTACTATTATTAACATGTTACTATTATTAGGTGGTTCTAGAGAAACTTACTCGTTGGCTGATGGTCGGGATGAGACCTCCAGAACAGTACCGGCCACCAGCATCTGTAATGAGAACAAAGTGGATATGCAGAAATAGATAAAAAAATGAACATCATCACGCCTGTTTCCTCCTAGCGTATCTTTCCTAATATTAGCTCTAATGAGGAATGATTTATTAGTTTGCAATTGAGGAACTTTAAAACTACAGAACCGATTTGAATAATTCTTTCACCATTAGCTACGTTATCCAGAAATAACATGGACCCGGTAGGTGCCACTGTTGTCGAATAGGTGCGAAGCCGCGAGAAACTACTAGTATAATATAAATATATCCTTCCAAATACCCTCATTTCGCGGACAACATTCGGTTTTAAAGTAAAATAGATAGAGTCTTTTGCCGTAACACCGTGCACAATTCCAAACTTCGGAGTGCTTTTGAGAATTCTTCGATAGAGAAGCCTCAATAACACTTGCACAGCTAGATAAAGGAGACAGGTATTGTAGATCAACTATAGTTTACCTAGTTAGGATTTTAGAAGTTTTCTTTTCTTTTACAAACGATTTTACACGAAGGGGAGGCCTATGTTTATCAGTGCACAAGTATAGCCTGAGATGACTAACGATTTATTTACTTAATTAGAACGGCGTTAAGCCACTTACATTAATTACTATTAGGTCGGATACGTCCTGTATTGTACGATTGATAAATCAAACAGTAATTTCAAAGTATTCCAAACATGCCGAATGCCAATAAATTGTATTTTTCTTCCGATATTATTGTTTCCTGATTGTGGATGTTTTTACAAAGATGAATTCTACACACACGAAAGCACACAGTCTGAACCAAAAATTAGTGAGTCACAAAGATTTGTACCAAGCAGGGTTCAAACCCGCAACTAGTCGATTTTACATTAACGTTTAGTATATACTTAACTACTTAACTCGTTCTGGATTGTTCTCCCATACGCCATGAACGCAATGTATAGAAAAAAGAATTGTAACACTCTCATTTTAAAAGAGTAACCGTGGAGTTTCTCCGTCCACAGAATTGTTCATATTCAGACCAATGAACCAAGCCGTTTTTATTTGTAATTATATTTGTTATTCTATCTCTATCTATATCATCACGCCTGATCCTTTGCGGGGTAGGCAGTGAGTACAGAGTTCTAAGAGGTTCTTATTTGTTATTGAACTTAAAAATGACCTATTTGAGTTATTGAAATCTTTTTTAAGATTATACTAATTCAGCATACTGATAAAAATAGAGTTACATTTAATTAAAAACTGATGTAATTAAATTTGCGTAAAATACCATTTCAATAATAAATTTGAATACTTTAGTTTTCTTTTAAATCCAGCTGTTAATGAATTTATGAATATGCTTCGTTTGACAATAGTAAAATATATTTCGAATTGCTATAATTTTGCCTAAAAATATGCACTATTGTATTTGAATATATTTACAAAATAGAGATCTGCCTACAAATTTTAATTTCTATTCAAATTTCAATGCCGTTTTCAAAAAGTGTCATCTCTGATAGTATACACAATAAAATAAGCTCTTATACATAATAAATTAAGTTATGTTTCCAATCCACCGTAAAATTTTACGTTACTTTTTTCAAATCTAGACCAAAAGAAAGTGAACCAATTCACCGAGTCCAAAGTGAAACTGCTCTAGAGATCGTTGCGTGTAGTAACCAGTTTTCGATAGTCAAAACGTTAATAAACATTGAAACGGTAGCTGCGACATTTCGTACATTTTTTTATAAGTCCGACATGTTTCTCTCGCAAATATGTCTATAACGGGGCCTCAGAGTAAAAACCTCGTATGTGCGAAAGAGGTAACTTTGGTCTTCAATAACATGAGCGTTTTTTCAACGCGAATTCAACAAATGAGTATCCGTACATTTTTAAAAAGTGCTTTAACAACGCGGGTTTTAAGAGCGTTTGTGCTGCGGTCTTATACAAGGAAGAAAAACTGCATCCTGCGCTTTGTAAAATTTTCTTGTACTGTGCTTTATGACATAAATAGCCGACGTGGGTCGAAAAGCTGCCAAGCAGAAATGGAATTGGGCTGGCCATGTTTGCCGCATGCCAAACACATATTGGGCAAAAATTATCACCAGCTGGATCCCTCTCAATTTTAAACGATATTGCGGCAGGCCCAAGACGAAAAGACGGTACGAACTGGATATCTTTATAAATTGGTCCCCAGTAGCCCGAAACAGAGTAGAATAAAAATGATAGAGGGAGGTTATACCTAGCAGAAGGACACGAACGGCTAGATAATAGTGAATGATTTATTCAATTATTTGTTTATCAGTATGCAATTTGGATGAATTTTGCTCAAAACAAGACAATTTTAGTAACGCTGCGAGGAATGTTTTTTTTCTAATATTTATACCATTGACCAACCGCTTAGTACAGTGGTTAAGAGCTTGAGCCTCTCACTGGATCGAGAAATCGCGGATTTAATCCACGAATAGGACAAATCTTTGCGTGACCCGCACACGACGCATGAATAATTGCTAGTGTAGGGTAACGTTTTATGTTTAAGAAAATTACTATGGGTTTATTAGTTTGGGTAAACTTGCAGTTCCGTGGTTTTGACTCTGAGGCGACGATAATGAAGTTAGTCCAGTAACCTCTGGATCTGGTTTCTCGATGGGAGGCAGACCTTGATCTTGAACAGTCTTGCGCCAAATGACTTTTGTTAAATTAATGTTTACATTCTTTATGTTTCATATAGTAATTTGTTTCGGAACTTGTTTTCGTTGGTCTTTAACCATGTAACTATATACGGTTGGGCTTATGTATTGGTCTTTTAATTATATTTATGAAGGTATTGTTATATTTGAATGTAATGAAATAATATCCGGTAATACATTATATATTAGCGCAGGAGCCAGGGTAGTCATGAAAATGTTTGAGCCTACTAAACTATGTCCATAAAGAATTTATTATAATTACAGCAATATTTAATTAAAATCTGCTTCTTGTATTCAGATGCCAGTTTTTATTCGTATTTTGCAGCTATACAATGAGAAGTGGTGTGTCATTCGTCAAGCATATATCCAAGTTGAGTTTATTAAGTAAACCCGTTATGGGCTATCTAATTGATAACTTCCATATCAAGCATTTCAACTTATACGAAAAGTATAACCGTACAAAACGCATAAACTACCCATCTTTTTTCAGAAGAGATTTAAGTATCTCCACCCAAAACTTTCAATTCCTATAACAACACGGTAGCTAACAAAACAAAAGTTACTATAACGGATAAGAAAACCAAATACACATAATCTAACGACAGAAGTAACTGTGTCAGATCTCGGAGCCCTACTTTTTGGCAGACAGCGTGCATTCCGAGGCTTCACTAAAGGCATACGGCTTGCTTTTGGCAGATGGCTAGAATACAGATACGGCTTTAGGCAGACGGCTGGCTCAGCAGCCATCAATTTAATAAGTGAACCCGTTATGGGCTGTCAAATTGATAACTTCTACATCAAGCATTTTTAACTTATATGTAACTTCGAAAGATATTTAAGTATCATCATCCAAAATTTTCGATTCCTACAACAGCACTGCTAACTATCAAACAGAAGTTAGTATAACGGATAACAAAACCAAATACGCATAATCTAACGATAGAAGTAACTGTGTCAGATCTCGGGGCCCTACTTTTGGCAGACGAATAGCATTCAAAGACTTCACTAAGCAGCGGTTTTAGAAAAGCAAGTCTTTCAAACTCATTAATTTGATGTATTTATAATACGTCTACTGGTTCGATCGAATTAAGGCCGTGACCAATTTTATGTTTGTGAATACCGTTGTTAAGTTCGATTTCATAAGTATGACTACAATCAATAATATATAAAAATTTGAGTACTTTGTCATTGTTAAAAACGCAATTTATAAGTATGAAGTTACTGAAATATTATTGCTCGTGATTAAGTTATAATGATTTAGCTATTTAATGAAGTTTGTGTTTAAGTTTGATTAGTATTGCTAGTTACTCTATTATATCTAACCCAAATTTTATTCCAACTTATTATCTATCCCCCTTCTAAATTTCTCTGTCATTGAGTTACAAACATCCAAACATGTAACTAACTGTTCGCATTCTGTCATATTCTTAGGAAGATTAACACATCTACTACTCTTTGAAATATAAAATTTGCAACTGAAAAAAGTTGTTAACTATATATTTAATTCTTCGTCCTTGTCAAATTAGATGACTACCAAATTTTTCATTTTAGCAGGTGAAAAATTACGTGGTTATGATTCATGTTTTGCCATTTATACTTGATTCAACATAGCAATTATATTGAATCCAAAATTAGCATATTATATTCATAAATTATTATTGTTATCATTAACACTAATATATACATCCAAAAATGACTCAATTCGTGTTAAAAATTTGTTTATTAACAGCGCTTGCGCATTGCCCCGTGACCATAGAAGGTGAAATGACGGAGAGGCGAGATGTATACCTACTTGTTAGTAAGTGTTTGGCGCTCTCACCGTTATTCGTGTACTTATTTGAAAATATTTGCGATCAATATTCTAAGCAATGACTTGAGAAATTGGGTCAACAGTTTTTGAGACTTGTGTGATAGATATTCTTTTTAGCTAGTCGATTTGAGATCGCGGAGTTTTAACAGTATCTCCGTTTGAGACTGGCTAAGGTTTACAGTTTCTTAATTATTTATTTGTTACTATCTGAGCATGAACTTTTACAAATTTTGTTGAAATCACAATAAGGGAGTGGCCATCTTTCTTGTAATGCGTAATTTTGTGCATCCTATACTGTTTTCTATCTTTAATTATGTACGTAAAGTGTTTATTGTATTGGTTCTATGACAATTATTAGTGATTATATGAAAACAATACGTCGGAGGCAGTAACAAATGTTAATCCATTATCAAGTAGCGTATCATCACAATTTATTTGAAATTATTTTAGACATATGTAAATGCAGAATACTGTAATAATAATATATCACTAATATGTGTATAGTTTTTGTGTAATATATCATTGCCTTTTTAAGTATATGTTAAAACCAACTGTAACAACCGATCTTGGAAACCAATTTAGATTTATCTAATAACGGTTCTAGGCGTAGCAAGACCGTCTCACACAACGAATTAAAACCTAAAATAAGCAAATATCTTTGTTGTAAAAGACAACGGGTCATATCTATCCCGCATACCAATTAGCGATGTTTATCTCAAATCTTAAACACGTAGTGATTACGCTTACACAGCTTGAAAACAGCTTACTTTACAAACTCATTTAGGCTTGATACATCCGAGTCAATCATAAGAGCCGCAGTGTCTTTACACCAAGTTTACTAAATCAACTTCACGTCACATCATCAGCGAAAAGATGTCCACTGCATGAGAAACGCATCCACCAAAAATACCTTGCATCAGATAAAATTGGGACGATCGACGACGCGACGACGGTCCTGTGAAGATCGCAGGAAGTCGTTGGATGCAGGTAGCATCAGACCGGTTGCGTCGGAGAGCGATTAGGGGGGCTACTTTCAGTAGTGGACAAGTATAGGCTGAGATAATGTTGATGATGAGATAAAATTGTTTGCGATTTCGTAAAAATAAACTCAACCCAATTTTTAGCGTGTGATTAAAATACTTTACTGTTACAGCTTTCTCTTACTTCTACTTATGCGTCTCCCTCTTACTTACATACCAATTTATATTTTTTCATACTTTAGAACTTTTTCTTTAATCATTTCCACGAATAGGTTTTCCCAATTAATATTCTCTTATTTTTCTGTTTAGAATACGCAAGTAGCGCCATCCTTTTAGATATAGCTACTGCGGATTTATACCTATGATATGAATACATATGAATTATAAAAATATTTTGCTGTAAATGTGAAATTTTCTTCTAACACTGCTTTTAGCACAGTGTGAACTCCCTGTCTTTAACGCTGTGGTTCAGAAGAGTTAGTGCACTGGCTACTAGGTGTGTCCGATGGTATCGTGGTCAAAATCTAAATCGTTTTATTGTTCGCTCTATACATTTTTGTAAAAATGCGTTGGTGTATTTTCATGCACCTTTAGGATAGCCTTTTATGGAAGTTACTTGTTACTTCCATAAAAAGGTATCCAAAACAACGAAGTTATACTTCCTTGTTTCTTCGAACCTGTTTTTTTTTTTTTTTTTTTTTTTTTTTTAACGTAGCCCCACACTAGGATTTATTCCTGTGTCGTGGGTGCGTTTACAAACATGAAAGTTCACACACACAAATACCCAGACCGAAACAAATAATTGTGGATCACACAAAGATTTGTTCCGTGCGGAAATCGAACCCGCGACTATTAGACACAGTGGGCGGAGCGACTTAAGCTCTTAACCACTGCGCTAAATGTTTGTTACTTAGGTGAAATCTTGCTAGGTGAAGGTGAAAACAACTTCCACTTATCCTACGGAGTTGCAATTTGTCGTGTTGGTTCAGTTCTGATGACAATGCATTATTCTGGTAAGCATGGCCTGATTCTACATCCAGGATTGGCTCCAGACGAAAAAGCTCCTCAACGGCCAACGGCATAAATATAAAATTTTGTATAGCTATTCATTAAGAACTCAATATATTGTTTACACCTTTAATTTTGATTAGCCGTTTTAAATTGTACCATTACCAGTTTTTTCCCATTAGCTTCTTTTGGTATTTTGATAGGTAGTAATTGGTTGTAGTTCCATCCCTTTTCTTTTTTAGATTCCCCGCTTCCAAGCGGTTATAATATTAGTTCATAGACGGATTAAACGTAGCCTTAGACCTATTAAAAACAGTTTTACCTGTATGTGTCTAAGTGTGTTGTGAACTGTGTAGTGTGTGGTAACGTGTATTAGAGAGAAGTTTTAAATCGTAAACGTCGAAAATGTGTAAGTCGTTTAATTCTTCCAGACACGCGTATGCGCTAAATTACACTCACTTGTATATATTTATATTATTTGTTTGTTAAGATGTTGTACTAAAAAATGTCAAACGTGTACACTTAAAAATAGTGATAAGCTTACTATATTTCAAACACTATTGATATTATATTAGGAATTTTTTATTTTAGATTCATTATCTCGATTTCGTGATCGGTCAAGGTATATTATTGACAAATTGTAATGACAAAATGCAGAAAAAAACTACATAATGATTAGTAGTAGATGAGTCCGGAGTCTGGAATTGTGCCCGGTATATGGCAATGGGCTCGCCCCCTATTAAATGGTTCCTAACATCGGCGAAAAGTGGGTGTACTCAGTACACCACTGCCACCCCCGCTTTGGGAATATAGGCGTAACTGTGTGTTTGTTGCTGGATCTTAAGACCGTACAAGTACATCTATATACAAGTATATTTTTAAGTACTTATTTTATAGATGTGCAATAATAGTGTCAATATATAGTTATTGACAAAAATATGTAGAAAATATGTGAAAGATAGTATCGGTGTAAAGATGAGAAAGGGTATGCTCCGTTGGTTGGTTAAAGAATTTCCGAAGAAAGAATGACAACACAAATATACAATGCGAAAGTGGAGGAACGTAGGTACCGGGGAAGACCTAGATTATCTTATCATGACCAAATAGACCGTGTCTAATCTGAAGGACAAGTCAAGAGTCTCTGTAACCAGCAAGCGTGTATGAGACGAATTTTGAGAGTGGAGAAAGCCCTAGAGAGGTATGTAAGGAAAGAACCTGTTGGAACTCTGTAGTCTCTGCCTACCCCGCAAGGGATCTGGCGTGATGATAAATAGAGATAGATAAAATTTGATCACTCACTCGACTATCATAATAACATGTTTATGTTCAGCTAAGCTATGCGGCAGTAAGTAAGGAAGTCTACGCAAAATAAAAGGTACTTAAAAGGTCGTACTTAAAAGGTAAATAAAAGGTCTTAACACTGTTGTGCGCTGTGGTATACTTAACCATCACCAAGATCTCTGTCAGTCCAAGATTGATGACCTTTTGTGACATTTTTCACCGTGCTTCCGAAGGCTCATTACAAGTAACTCATTGGTTCCAGACGTATGAGCAGCTTGATAAGTTCCAACAGCAGCTGCTCACAAACGTCCTTTGATCAATCCGCACTGTGTACGCGTGGTGGAGTATAACATGTTATCTCTTTTCTCTACTTATAAGAATACTTAGTAGACTGTTATAGTCTTTCATATATTACCTTCTAACTAAAGGACTTGTTTGCTAGCACACTTAGCAATTCTAGCTATTACCCGTGGCTGCGCACGCGTTTAGTTTTTTATCCTACTAATATTATAAATGTCAAAGTTTGTAGGTATTTTTGGATGTTTGTTACTCAATCACGCAAAAACGGCTGATCGGATTTGGATGAAATTTGGCACACATAGTTTGTTAAAAAGCAGTGATAGCCTAGTGGTTAGACCGTTGGACTGCAAAGTCAAAGGTCTCGGGTTAAAACCCAGGCACGCACCTCTGTCTTTTCGAAAGCATGTGCGTATTAAAAATTAATTATCACTTGCTTTAACGGTGAAGGAAAACATCGTGAGGAAACCTGCATGCCTAAGAGTTTCTCGAAGGTGTGTGAAGTTCGCCAACCCGCACTGGGCCAGCGTGGTGGACTATGGCCTAAACCCTCTCAGTTTGAGAGGAGGCCCGTGCCCAACAGTAGGACAGTTTCTCTAACAGGGCTAATATTATTATTATAGTTTGTTACCTTGATTAACACAGGATATATTAGGTTCCGGTTTAAAGTACACTTGGACGAAGTCGCGGGCAGAAACTAGTGCTAGTATCTTCATAATACTATAAATATTATGTATTTTTATAATCTATGTGTTATTCTGATGTATAAGCTATATTATTGAAGAGTTTAATAAAAATCTGTTTAATAGTTTTTGCGTAACAGAATAAGAAACTTCCATACGTCCACCCTCACAAACTTTGGCGTTTATAATTCCAGTAACATAATTCCCAAACTCATTTCCCAGTAAAATACGGTTATATTATATCCAAAACTGATGGGAAACTTACTTCGCTCAATGTGGAAAGTTGGCCCAACACCAACATAATGTAAAGAGGGTAATAAGCTCTGCGTACGCGCACGCAATGTTTATGTTGCATTTCTTGGGAAGTTATGTCTTGCGATGATATGAGATAACGTTGAGAAAGCCTGTTTATAAATAGAGATGTTTTAGATTGAGTTAAAATTGTACTGGTTTACACTTGACCTTTGTATAAAAATGATGGTTATGTCTTCTATAAAAAGCACTGGTTATGGCAGTATACTATATAGGCGAATTTTATGCAGAAGGTAGTACTGGAGCCAAACATGTCTTGCACGTTTTGAGGTTTTTGGAATCAAATAATTCTAAAGGTCTATATTCTACGTTGGATATCTTTCGGCTTATAAGGAATTTAAGGTCTATATTCTGTCTATGCCAGTGGTTTCGGATAATGATGCATCTGGGGTTTGGGATTCAGTCCAGTATAGTTATAATAGACTCGCACTTTTCTTGGGGGTGTGGGATGCTGGAGCGGAGGCCCTAACCCTGCTTCACGCGCCACCCACGAGGAGGATGGCGGCGTGGTGTGTTCCACGAGCAACAAGTTTTCTCTCCGAGGCGGCCTCTTCGGAGCGCGGCAAAAGGGGGACATCGGTGCCTTTTACTCAAAGATCCCAGAGCCCCTCTAACATGTGCCAGTGCCGGCAACCATGGGGTTTTATTCGGTAAGAGTTCGGCATACCCCGCCAGCTTTCCTGAGGCTGGCGAAAGTCTATAAGGATTTCCCCACGTAAAAGAAAAGACGCACTGTATTTCATTGAGACCTGATATGACACCGAAATATAAGAGTACTCAGTAAATCTTTACCAGCTTTCTGGACACGGGTCGTATCGACCAGTTTTACAGAGAGTTAGTTAGTACAGTACAGTAGTACACATGAATCGGCTCAAATCAGCATCATTAATCAAGGTTGCTGTTGCGCCGGTATGAAAGAACCTGTTGTAATCTTGTAATCTCCGCCTACCCTACAAGGGATCTGGCGTGATAGTATAAATAGATACATTATAGCAAAATATAGACCGTATAACATGTCAATCAACCCAACAATTTAAGTAATATTTGACCAACAAATACAGGCTTATAACAATGTGACTGCCAAACACCAAAAAGGTATACACAAACATTAACCCAATGAGTTGCCAACTGCCGCCTTAACTTCAAACATCTTGTTGGCGAAAGGTCTTTGCCTTTTATGAGTAATAATGTAAACAAGGCAGTTTCGTGGTTTATTGTGATGTTCTGGATACGAATATCAGGTCGGAAAACAGTAGTTTTTCTATTGAAAAAAGGCAGCGCTCCGCCTGTAATTAATAGCTTAAACTGCTGTTTAAGGTCCTAATAATTAAACCAAGCCGTCGAAGTCAATTAGTTTCGAAGGTGATCGTATGTAAAACAAATCCAAATCATCAATATAATGAAGACATTATAAGAATAATGTCATCATTTTGTGCTGACTTAAGCTCATTGAAAATAGTAAGGAAAGTGGTAATGGAAATCTATAGAAATCATAATATAAATTTTAGTACTTTGTCTATTTGTTAGGGGAGATGAAGCATTTTTTCATGTAAATTATAAGTTCACACAGTGCGAAAAATAAACTTTGAAAGTTTATTGTAGAGCTATAAAATAAGTCATTATGTTATTGTTTGTGGTATATTAACATTAATGTGATTATTTATACTACTGTTTATTAGTTTACGTGAGTTGAGGTGGAGATCGAAATTACAGCCTTTGTTATTGTAGGACTTATTGAGTCTCTGTTCAAGTTGTCTACTCTGTGAGACAACCGCCATGATAGTTTCAACAAAATAATATTATTTTATTGGGGCACAAGAGATAAATTAAACTGAAAAGGCAAAGAGGAACTATTTATCAATTTTTATTTCTTACTACAAGTCTCATAGATAAAAATATATACGTATAATAAAAAAAACATTATGAACGACGACATATCTTCGAATTCTCAACCACAAACAAAAAAAGAATAAAATGTCAACACCGATGAATAAAAAAAGAACTATTGTTCTATCGACATTTAAAAGTAACAATAACGAATGGAAAAAGTAGAGTCAGCACTCACCAAAAATCCAATTAAATAATGTTGCGTCATCTTCATAAACAAAATATTAATGTTAACATATGATTCGGATTTCGAATTTCGAACGGATTATAAATAAATAGGGAAGCACGTGTGTCCACTCGCGCGGTTCACTTGCGAGTTTCGAGCTTGATCACATCTCGGCAGCTTTTTGCCTCGATTCTTTGTCGATTTACTAAGCACCTCTCTCTCGATTTAGAATGCGTTCGATCGATAAAATTGTATTCAGAAAGGAATATTTGCAACAATCGATCAAGCTTATTGTGTTGAGGGGTATTTTGACTTTAAAATGGTGTTCTATGAGCATCGTTATTTCGAATTTATCCTTATTTGATTCGTTATCCTCGAATTAGTATTATTTAGAACTTAGGTTTAAAATAGGCAGGCAGTAAAATCATCTTCTATCTATATCATCACGCCAGCTCCTTCGCGGGGTAGGCAGAGAGTACAGAGCTCCAACAGGTTCTTTCCATATCTTAAAATCATCTTAAGTTATTTATCGCCTATTATAAAAAATAAGTATAGATCTGGGAGTAACTCCTCCGTGGATGACTATTAATACTAATGTTTATTTTATATAGGTTTCACGCGCAATATTTTTATCAAAGAAATCACTATCTAATTTGGTTTTTAAATTTGGACCTACTTTTGGTATTACTGTTACCCATATTCATGCTATATTCATAGTATGTAAGATATCTAACCAATAATTAGCATTATCAAATTTTTATATCAATCGAGTTTCAATAGTAACGAGATATAGGGATGCGAAATGTGAAAGTCGAAAGCGTATAAGCGAATGTGCTTTTATTTTTTATTTTATTGCATGCCAATCGTGTTGTTGGCCTTTTTTATTATATTTATTTTAGAGTATATTTTATGATGAGTTTGACAATCTTATAACAGATGTGTTAGTTAGTTTCGAATTTTTTCCCTTTTTATAGTTTCGTAATAGTTTGTTATAGTTGTCATAATTGCTGATTTGATAGATCAAAGCAGCAATTATGTTTTTGAATTATATCTTTATTATATATGAAGACTTAATCGAAACAGTTTATTGTAATAATAAATTCATATGCTGTCTGATGCAGCGGTGTATTTTTTTGAAACAAGATTTAAATGGTTAATAGCCTTTAAAATTAAAATAGATGAGCTCATCCATCTATTATCGCTCGATGTTATAAATGTGTGTGAAACAAGAAAAAGCGATTTTATTATGTAGAGGCTTAACTAGGAAAGTAAGTAATAAGCTCTTGTTTTTAGTATATGATTTAGAAATAAGTTTTAACTTAAAAATCGATAAGTATTTAAGTAAATACTTATCGATTTTGTTTTACTAAACTTTTCACATGTTTGTTTAATATTTACAATGTCTGCCAGATGTATTAATTACTCAAATTTTTATCTTGTCTTGCTAATAATTAAGATACTATTCTTAAAATATCAAAATAAAATAGCGTTATCTTTTTTTCTGTTCATAACCTGTAAGACGACTTAGAAGGAATATAATATTATATCATTTGAACAAATTTTGATCAAAAAAATGTCCTGTACATGTTACGAAAATTTATGAGGAACTAAATAGTTCCGAATTCTATGATGAAAAAAAGTTGGAATACCAAAAGGCTATTTATCGATAACGATATTCATTGCCCCACTTTACTATTCCGAATACCGTATTACAATCACTTTTAATAAACTACTCTTGAACTTGACCTTGCACTTTGAGGAGTGACCCAAATATCAGCGTCGAGTTTTTGTTTATATTATAAATTAACACAATAATTACTATAAACTGTTACGGCGTGTTAAAAATTTGGGTTTTCATTAGCTTTGATTGCTACGTTCGAGTACCAGTACAAGTCAGTTGATTAAGTGTTTTTGTGTATAACGTTAATAAAATAGTTTGCAATAATAGAGATGTACATCAATAATAAAGCGTGATACACAGGCAGAGCGAAGCGGTTTCTCGGATGCGTGATACATGTAGCTTTTGTCCTCGTGATAGCGTCTTGTCCCTACGCTTGGTTTTTTATGAAGTCACGAGTTTGCTGTCCTTGGTTTTTTGTGATAACCTTATTATAGAGTAACTTCCAATGAAGAAGAATTTGGGCAATAATAAAGCGTGATACACACATAACAAATTAACCAGTCGAAGACGAGGTTCGTTGCAAGTGTGATACATGCGGTTTTTTGTTGCCGTGATGTGATAACTTTGCGCTTTTCGATTGGTTTGTAGACATAGATGTGATAGTCTTGCGTTTGTCTTTCTCAGTTTGTTGTGATAGCTGGAGTTTGCCGCGCTGCTTATTGTGTCACGTGATGTGATAGCCTCTCGCTATATATATGTGATAGTCCAACCCATGCCACGCTCAGTTTGTTTGTAGCGCGTTTGTTAGTATTGTAAATTGTTATTATGTTAGCCATACGCCCGTCATGTTGGGTTTGGCTTCCCGCTCAGTTTGTTGTGATACATTGATATGACAGCATTGCGTCTAGTTTTCAGCCTTATCCGAAAAGGGTTAAAGTCGTATCCGATGATTGTAGTTGTGTAGAATGTAATCAAAGGAAACGCCGTCGCTTTATCTGTAACCCACCTGCTGAATAACCGCGTGTTTCTAGTTTTAGGATGAATTCATCATATTCCTTGCCTTTTGCGGACATGATGAAGGAGTGGTGTTATTCCATTAAACTGGCCAAAGAAGGAAATTTAATTGTGCCTTATTATAAAAATGTAATTAAGTTGATGTGGAATGATTTCATTTCATAATACGTTATGATGACATTTTTATTAATGTCGATATTTATTTCTTTCTTCATCCGGAGCACATTATTAGAGTATTGATCTTAACTTGATATTTGACTTTAGTGTGTGTAATATAAAGATTATTATTGATGCTTAAATGTATACTTATAAAGGTGCGTCTTTAATGCGAGCATAATCGGTACAATTTTTTGTAAGCAATTCTCCCTTATAGTAGAGACTAACACGATTATAGACATTTAATTACTTAGTCTTAAGTATCTTCATAGACACGCAATGTTATAAATTTAAGTTTTATATTTGGCTAAGAAAACTGACTTTCGACATTTCTTACTTTTGAACATTTCTCAACTATAGAATAAAAATGATGTTTATAGATACGGGTTTAAATACTCTATGAATTCTTCAAGAGTATCAAAGTTGGAAATATTGTATGTCATGGTAAGCTTTTGTTTGCGATAACGTTAAAATAATAGGCGGTGTATCTTTGAACTAAGTTGAAATCTTTTTATCAGAAATAAACTATAAAGATAGATCTTGACAACAATACCTAGACGTGTGTCTGATGAGATTTCGTATCGATAATTTTTAACCACCTGTTTAACCCTCTCGGAGGTTGAATTTTCAAACATTTTTTTTTAGGTAGGATACTTGAGGAAGCCCTCACGAAAAATTTCTTGCTTGTAGACCTATCTATTTAAGATGTACATTTTGCCTCATTTTTGTGTTTCTGTATCTTAGCCCTAAAGATTATCTAACGGAAGATTTGCAAAGAAGATTTCAAATACTCATTTTTATTATTGATACCGTTTTGTTTATTGCTGTCGAACGTTGATCTTAGTATTTACATCGTTATAAACTATTTTAATTTAGGATACGAATTTTATGTGACTCGATACGATTATGTAGTTTGTTATCTGTTTGTCAAATTAGATCATTTTTTTAAAGTCATTGCCTGCTCTTAGAATTATTTTTGTGATGGGAATGCGTTTATAAATACAATTTTTATCAGCAAAAACGTTATGATCAAAGGAGACATAGTGCGTCACTTAAGATTTATTTTATGTAGGGTTGAAGCATTTGATCCAGTGAGACTAAGTCGTCGTTATAGTGTAAAAAAATGTAAACAGTAATATACATACCGAACAAATTCAAACTCCGAGTTTGAATGTGTTCGGTATGTAACAGGAGACTGTTACATACCGAAAACACATTCAAACTCGGAGTTTGAATTTGTCAATTCAGAAAGACTGAGAAGTCAAAAGGAGTAAACATCTGCCCCCCTCTTAATGAATGAGAAGTGATGGTTTTATTTTTTTACTTATTTGAAAACCTGGGCAAGTAATGACATGAAATGTCATGGGGCTACGTTTAAAAAAATGTATAATTTAACAACTACTTGTTAAATTATACATTTTTTTTAAAAAACCGCGTGTGGGGTGTGGGGCTATCCACACTTGGAACTATTCCTATGTCGTGGGAGTGCTTACAAATATGAAATTCACATGCACAAATACCCAGACCGAAGCAAATATTTATGTGTCACGCAAAGAATCGTCCCGTGCTGGGAACAAACCCTCGACTTCTCAATCCAGTGGGCGGAGCGACTCAAGCTTCTAACCACTGGACCAAGCTCCGTACATGGATATTAGCCGATATAAACATACTCAAATAATTTATTCCGACGACCCATTGGTCGATCAAATCCGAAAAATAGTTTTATTTAATTTTTTTTTTGCCCCACACTAGGATTTATTCCTGTGTCGTGTGGGCAGAGCGGCTTAAGCTCTTAACCACTGCGCTAAATCGTCCGTCATATGTAATATTCGCGTAAATCTAAGAACTCAGTACACTTACAAATTATCAATTTACATTTTTTTATCTAACTAATTATGTACTACCGGATTGGAACGTGGCCTCCACTAAGAAGATCCGGCGAGAAACGCAGCGGGATTGCGCCTCACGTTAGTATTTATTCCCGTATCGTGGGTGCGGTTACAAACATGAAAATTTACATACACAAACACCCAGACCGAAACAAATACTTTTGGATCACACAAAGATTTATCCCGTGCGGGAATCGAACCCAAATTTGTATTTTTTTTTAATAATCTTTTTTGTTTTTATATTTTTCAATCATATTGACCTGATGACGGTCGCGGGTGAAGTTGGATGCGTACAGTACAAAGCCGGACGTCGTGACGATAGCTGGGGGGAGGGGGGGTGGCAACTTTGTCCTGCAGTCGTGCAGACGTCTTTTGGCTGAAGAAGAAGAAGATATTAATCTGAACCAATCTGTTTTGAATCAGCAGCTCACAATAAAACTAATTTAGTTCGACGATAAATTCGTATCCGTCACAACATGATATTTTGCACAAGTAAGTTGTTTTCAGGGTTTCGTGCCTCAGCTGGTAAAAACGGAACTCTTATAATCCTATAACTCCATTTTCCGTCTGTCTAGCCGACGGTTAAGACCCTTTTCACGTATATTATGTAAAAAAGATCTTGGAATTCGATAAAAAAATCAAAATAGCGACATCTAGTGGTACTTATAGGATCCTCAGAGCGCGAGTACTATACTCGGACTGTCTGTTTTTTTTATATTTGTGCGTGTGTATGAGGTATATCGGTAATTTTTAACCCCCTGTTTAAACCCTCTTAGAAAACGAATCTACTTTTAGTGCCCTCTGAGTCATATAATACAAAATTTAATATAGTTTTATTAAGTAGGTATATTCGTAGAGTAAATACTTTGTTCAAAGTAATTTTTCCGTGACATAACTATACTCTAACACTGAATAATGAAGAAAATTTATCTATATTATTTGTATGGTAATTTAAAAAATTGTTATCGGAAAGAGATACCATTATTTTGAAATGACATAAAGTCAAACTAACTCTAAATAATGAAGAAGATTTAGTTTTAAAATAAATGCAGTGTTTCTCAACTGGAAATAAATTCTATGTACAAAAGAAAAACTATCGCTTTGGGTTAGATGATTTACATACATACATACACTTAGTTTGCCACATACTACGATTCTGACTTACCTCTTTCGCTTCATCTACGTTCATACATCTCTTCATACATCTCTGTCGATTTGGAGTGCTACGCATTTAACCTTTTTCTAAGAGACTATTAATTTGGTCGCGATAGGTTTTCCTTGGGCTAATTTCCACTCACATTTGCTCGATATATTCCTCTCCTTTGTCGCCTGTCACACATCCTCTCCACATGCCCATTCTAAATCAACATACTTGCTTCAATCCTAGTCACTACGTCATCTTTCAACTTATATCGGTTTCTAATCACACTATTCTTCATTCGGTCAGCAAAGGTGACTCCACATATTCCGTTAATAATATTTAGATGATTTTTGATTAGTAAAGATTAGACGATTTTTTTCTATTTAAAATTATTGTTAACATAATATAAAATTAATTATATATGTTCACATATATAATTAATTTTATAGTTTGTATGTTTGGGTGTGTGTTACTCAATCGTGCAAATAGTGCAGAACGGATTTGGATGAAATTTGCCGCACACAGGGAGTTCATAATCTGGATAAACACATAGGAGAATATTTTATTCCGGAAAAATGTTAGGTTCCTGTCTAAAGTTAACGCGAACAAAGTCGCGGGCAGAAACTAGTTAAAAATAAAATAATTGCCTAACCTAAATATTATTTTGGTGCTCTTACAAGCCAAAAAATATTGGCAGAAGTCCTTAGACAACATGAAGTTGTCTACAGTCAAGAGAATTTTCTGCAATTGCTTAATAAATCAGGAGTGAGGAGGAAATCAGTTGTCTAGCAAAGCAGGAGAGCTGCATGTTAATTACTTATAACGAGAACGAAGGATACAGTATACTAATGATAGTCACGATATTATATCGATAAGATAAAACTATTTTTTGTCATGCACGTAGGGTACTTAAAGCATTAGAATGGAGGCTGGTCAGCCTTGTGGGGCCGCCGCCGATTGCAGGAAGACATTAGTACGCGATGACATTTGCCGCCCAAAATTAAAATAGGTTGGAAACACGGATGAGGTTTAGTAGCTTTTTTTAAGTATAGACCAGAGGCTTTCAAAGTTTTTGTTAGAACTCACTTTTAATAGGCTATGGCTGTATATTTTATTAATAAAACTGAGTTGACTAAAACATGTTGAAAAATCTTTTTTATAATACATGCCAGGGGTGTACAAAGTTTTTTTGTAGTGCCTACCAAAGTGTCCACTTTTGATAGGCGGAAGTTTTTTTTTCTTTTATAAGGTGTAACTAGAATAATAAGATGTAATTGTGGAGATTGGGAATAAATATAATTAAAAAAGACAAGTCTGTTCGGTTTCTTGCCGGTTGTGCCAGTGGGGATTGCGGTCCAATCTGGTATCTATGTGCAAGTAAAAAATGAAGTGTTTTGAATATATTACATCATTATTTTTAACGGTAAGGTGTCCATAGAGAAAAGCGATTTACTCGGTTTGAATTCATGAAATTAATAATGACATATGAAACCAATACAATGTTATAAAATACACACTTACTTAGCTCTACATATGTCGAGCTCAGTAAGTGTTCCTGTGGGTGCAGCAGTAAATAGAAAATCTATCTATCTATATCATCACGCCAGATCCCTTGTGGGGTAGGCAGAGAATACAGAGTTCCAACAGGTTCTTTCCTTACATACCTCTCTGGCTTCCTCCACTCTCATAGTTCGTTTCATACACGCACGCCGGTTACGGAGACTCTTGACTTGGCCTTCAGATAAGACTCGTTCTATTTGGTCATGGTAAGATAGTCTAGGTCTTCCCC
Organism: Phalera bucephala; assembly: GCA_905147815.2. Taxonomy (NCBI): domain Eukaryota; kingdom Metazoa; phylum Arthropoda; class Insecta; order Lepidoptera; family Notodontidae; genus Phalera; species Phalera bucephala. The sequence continues at coordinate 2,658,734 of LR990616.1, forward strand.
GGTATTAATATCCTTCCACTTTTGCATTGTATATCTGTTTTGTCATTCTATCTTCTGACATTCTTTCTATATGCCCAAACTCACGGAGCTTACCCTTTCTCATAGAGAATGATATTCAATAATCCCAATAATTATCTGTCAACTGTTAATACCATATCATCTCGACAGATCCCATGTAGTGTAGGTAGCAAGTACGGAATTCCAACAAGTTCTTTCATTACAGTCCTCTTCCACTCCTCCACTCTTACAGTTTGTCTCATGCTCGCCCGTTGGCTATGGAGTCTTGCCTTCACCCTTGATCTATCTATCTATATCATCACGCCAGATCCCTTGCGAGGTAGGCAGAGAGTACATAGTTTTTTCGATAAATAACTAAATTAACACTGGCCTCCAAATTTTAAAACTTTGAGAAACATAACAATTCTTCATGATTGGTTAACTTAACCAGCATTTTAACATAAGTACTTATTAACCTTAATCCGGGTGCAATAACACCTGAATAACTTACTTGTAAGTAGGATTACTGCCAAACTGACACTGGTGGATATATAAGCTAAAATATTATAACTCCATTCAACTGCAAGTTAAAAATGCAACTCTAGACACATAGTAATAAAGTTCAATTTTCAACAGAAATGTTTTGCAATTGGTGCAATGTGGTAATCTGTGTAATTTTTTTTAGTCTAGATTATTTTGCTAATGGAATTAAAAATGAATTCTAATATTGCACATGCATACTATTTTCAAAAGACAGTCAGAGGTGCACTATGTACACCTAAATTTCATCGAGATAAACAACGTGTAACATAAGTAACGCAATACCTGAAGTCCAACTTTGTAGATTATTACTTTTCAAATTCAGTGCAAAAATCAAACTTTATATGGTTTGCTTTGATTGGCTGAGAAACGAATTAGATGACTAGCATCAATTTGCGCGAAAGAGACTTTGAGACATTTTTGCAGAGTATGGTATAAACGGCACTCTGTTGCGAGCCGTCCAGTCCACCTATGTGGACAGCAAGGCATGCGTACGGGTGGGTGTTAACATGTCACCTTGGTTTGACGTTAAAATCGGCGTCAAGCAGGGTTGCGTGTTGTCCGCTAGACTGTTTATAATATATCTGGATAAAAGTCTTCAAAGACTAAATGCGATGAATGAAGGGGTAAAAATGGGTGATCTAGTGGTAAACCACCTATTGTATGCAGATGACGCGGTTTTGAAAGCGCTATCAGCCACAGCATCTGCAAACACTAGTCACAGTTTTGAGAGACGACTGCATGAACAATGGTTTACATTTGAATGTGAAGAAAACCAAAATTATGGTTTTTGAACGGGAAGAAACCAGAATGAATGTAAGGATTGTGGTTGATAATGATGTGCTGGAGCAAGCAAATGAGTTTGTATATCTTGGATGCACCTTCAGTAAGGATGGGAAATACACCGCTGATATAGAGAGAAGAGTGAATGCAGGGAATAGAGTGAATGGTGCGAAGGCTACTTGGGAGCCGGCACTTAAGCCAAAAAGCGCGGCTGGCTATGCATAACAAAGTGCTTGTCCCAACGCTGTTATATGGCAGTGAGAGTTGGGTATGTAAGAAGGAGAACGAAAGCAGGATAAATGTGGTTGAAATGCGATCTCTGCGGAAGATGTGCGGAGTCACGCTGACCGACCGTATGCGTAGTAAGAAAGCGAGTAGGTATGAAAGATAGTATAGGTGTACAGATGAGAAAGGATATACTCCGTTGGTTCTGGCATATAGAAAGAATGTCAGAAGAAAGAATGACAAAACAGATATACAATGCGAAAGTGGAAGGATGTAGGTACCGGGGAAGACCTAGACTATCTTACCACGACCAAATAGACCGTGTCTTATCTAAAGGGCAAGTCAAGAGTTTCCGTAACCGGCGAGTGTATGAGATGAACTATGAGAGTGGAGAAAGCCAGAGAGGTATGTAAGGAAAAAACCTGTTGGAAATCTGTACTCTCTGCCTACCCCGCGAGGGAGCTGGCGTGATGATATAGATAGATAGATCAATTGGGTTGCTGTATTGGGACTTCTTCTGGGGCTGCGGAATTTCTTCAAGGTCTTGCGTTAATTACACGTTGTATATAAGATCAAATATGGAAGGTAGTGCCTATGGTAACTATTCGGGAATACTCAATATACAAAGAATACCTTTGGTACTTTGATCTCTAAAAACCCAAAAGTAGGCAGGTAGATAGGTACTAGTGGGACTTCAAACCTTGGACCTCAACCTTAAAAGGTGTACATTTGACTAAATTTACCGTCTCTGCTTTTTGTTAGTCTAGCCTAAGTAGCTAGGAATGTTGTTTAATTTTTTTTTTAAGCCCATCACGTCCATGATTAGAATTACTGTGTTTTCATTATTTTTTGTGCCTATTTAAATTGTCTGGCGATACCTAATGAATGCCGATATCGACGTTTACAAGGTGGACAAGCGACTGTGAATATTAACATTAATCAAGACGTAGAAAAGACGATGATGACGGAGTCGTGAGTGGAGGAAGCCAGAGAGGTCTGTAAGGAAAAACCCGTGGGAACTCTGCGCTTTCTGCCTCCCCACAAGGGGTTTGCCGTAATCATATAGATATAAAGATCAAAATCTTAATTTTTGGAATGTAGTATTAGCAGTGATAGCCTAGTGGTTAGACGGATGGACTGCAAAGTCAGAGGTCTCGGGTTCAAACCAAGGCACGCACCTCTGTCTTTTCGAAAGCATGTGCGTCCACTTGTCTCCACAGAATTAGTAATTCTTTCATGGGGCAATGTATACGCTTCTACAACAAATTACCCATAGATATCCGAAACATGCCTATCAATAAGTTTAAAAAGGCAATTAAAACTAGACTCTGTAAGAAAGGGTAAAATTTCGGATTATCTTGACGATAAAACAGATTGGGTTTAAGCAGCTCCTCAATCAGCAACATTTATAAATGATGTATAATACAATTGTTAATAAAACAAAAAAATGGTTATCGGAAAGGCCAAACAAATTAAATTAAAAGACTAGCCCGCTGAGTTTCTCGCCGGATCTTCTCAGTGGAGGCCGCGTTCCGATCCGGTGGTAGATGTAAAAAATGTAATATATTTGACGTTTGTAAGTGCTTATGTATTGGCCTATACAAATAAATGATTTTTGACTTTGACTTTGACTATTATAAATTAATTATCACTTGCTTTAACGGTGAAGGAAAACATCGTGAGGAAACCTGCATGCCTAAGTGTTTCTCGTAGGTGTGTGAAGTTCGCCAACCTGCACTGGGCCAGCGTGGTGGACTATGGGCTAAACTCTCTCAGTTTGAGAGGAGGCCCGTGGCCAACTATGGGACAGTTTCTTAACAGGGCTAATATTATTATTTTTATAGTATTAGTGGTCCAAACAACTCCAGAAATTTAATTCGATTTAACTTACCGTGATCTCATTTCATTAGTTACTAAAAATACCTGGCAATCTAAATATGGTTAATAGTCTCACAATTTTGGATGAACCAACGTGGGATGATAACGGTGACCGAATGATGGAAAGAAAGATTATTGTGTAGTTTATCATATAAGGAGATCGAGGTAGTTTTTTGGACCTTATAAGTAATGTAGCTGAAGTGTGTTACTTATTGATAGAAGGTTGATGACCTTAAAACACTGCTGTGAGTTCACAGTTTATGTACGATTTAGAAATTAATTTTTCGTATAGTAACTGTCAATTTATGGTAGCAAAATAAAAATGTCTGAGAAAACTTAACAAATCGAAAGATTAGAAGATTTAAAGTACTCGTAATTTGCTCTCAAACTGAATCTATATTTTTAAATGACGTAACATTAGGAATTATTTCTGTGCGTTCACAAACATTAAAATTCACATACAAAAACACTCAGAGAAATTCACATACAGAACACTGGACTAAGCCTGTCCGTTAAATACCAATATGGTACATATTCTAAGGATTTCCAAAAATACACAGGTGTGAGCGGGGTACAAGCCCCGAGGCTTATACCAAGCGAAAGTTTTAACCAATGAGTTTATACTATTTCAAAAAGTCCTGTATTTTAAATAATTATAACTGATATAGCAATCTTCATTTATTCTCTTGAAAGGGATAATTAAGTTCACATTTTGATTAATCAGATCTAGAATCAAGTTAATAGTTTTGACCTATACAAATATCTAATACTAAACATAAATTTATCTGTAAAAGGGATCTTGTACCGAGATCAGAATCACGAAACACGTAATAGTACGTAACTAGATTATCTTTGTAACAATTAAAATTAATTAGAAGTAGTAAAAATTCATGCCTTTTCCATTTATCACAAATTTCAAAGCTACCCTACAATTTAATTATGTAGAAAACTACAACTAAATATATATTCTAAATCATTTATGTTAAGCTTCAAATTCGAATAATCATAATTTAAATTGAAAACAGTATTTGTAGAACATTGTCGAATTTACGATTATCTTGATTCTTATCTAGTTTCCAGGTGGCAGTCTCACACATCATCATATCTTCTTTGACCTTCCTATCTTGTTCAGCAACCACTTTCACCTCCTGTTTTACTTTTGGATTTTTTCTGGAACCTTCTTTTTCTATATTGATCTCTTGATTAATGTTGAAAACATTCGGAGGGATTTCAAACCTTGTATTATTTTCTTGCTTCCTGTCAAGTCTTATATCACTATCTTTATGATTAACTGAACCACGGATATTCACAATAACCGTTGGCTTAACAACAGTTTGAGATTCTCGATTTCCAATTTGGCTCTGACCAGCCATATTATTAGTGAACGGTACTGCATCATTTGTCTGTTCTTCGACATCTTCGTTTTCTTTAATTTTATTCTGAATTTTATTTTGATTTGGTTTAGGTCGTTTATCCTTCTTAGGTTTCTGTGTTGTCGTTTGGGTCCTATCATCTATATATATAACTACTTCATTTTGTGGTTTTATTGTAGTTGACTCATCACTATCGTTGGTGTTGATTTTTTTAGGGAATCGATATTTCATTGGTGGCATTTCGATTCTGTCGTTTCTTCGAGGAATGTAGTCGGCATCGCTAGGCAAGTGGGATGGCTCATTATCATAACCGTATCCTTCATAACTCTGTGATAGTTTATTCTCGTTTTGGCTTATATCTTCAGGTAATTGTGCTCTAATTCTGAGGGATTCAATAACGTCTTGAAAGAGGGAGCGTTTCGCGTGGGACGTGGCAATCTCACGAGTGCCAGATGGACTCGCGCTGCATAAAATTATCATGTACGTGACGCAGATGAAACACTGCATCTGTAACCAAAAATATTATTGTAAACATATGGTACTGATTTCATTGAAATTAGTTTTGCAAAATGTTTGGGATTTTTCGATTAGGTTTTGTTTATAAAAATTAAGTAAGGACAGACCATGTTGTAACTCTGTACTCTCTGCTCACCTCGCAAGAGATCTGGCGTGTTGATATAGATTTATGTGCAATTGTCTGTTGATAACACAGGTGAAGTAAATACATTGCGAATAAACCTATACACATGTTCTAACAAGTCAAAAATATGTGAAAGGATGCACCCGGATAGTGGTGACAGGCTTGCCTCATGCTATATTCGAACTAAACCTACCTCAGTGCAATGTTAGTGAGCTATGTGCGTCTCAGCCTTCCATTTTAAGGAAGAACAAGAAGTATTTATGGACATTCCTGTTTCTATAATTTACGACCAATCTGGTGCAGGACTTGTTCGTGATCCTATAAGGTCGCCTATTTATACGATTTAATAATCGGACAATATACAGGTACGGTTTAATAATTGTATGCAATTAATGAACATCCATCCACTTCCTGGTCGCGCCCTACATTACTTAATATAGTCAGTCATTACTGATCGATCGATGCAACGAACTTTATAATTTATATTATTATTTTGACCATTATCTCTAAAGCTTTGGCCCGGTTTTAAAACTAAGGAAGGTTCCACAATTGTATCTTTGTGGCGTAACGGGTGGTTCCACTATTGTTTTTTGTGGAGTAAAGTTTTACTGCATAATTCGCTAACCATTCGAAGTTATATAAATAGTTTGCACATTTGTGTTTTATATCATATCCATTATTTTTCCTGATCGAAATAATAGTTTAAAAATTTTGTTACTTATATCTGACGTAAATGAAGAATATTACCTATTTGAAATATTGAGAATGTTTGGCGTCTCTTGTCCCGGACAGACTGCCTATTGTATTATTGACGTGTATAATTATTGGATGACATTTTGAGTTTTAATTAGTGTTCATAATACACATCGATGATACCATATCATCACTACATATAATAAAACAAAGACCCCCGCCGCATCTGTCTCTCTGTACGCGAAAAACTCAATAACTACAAAACGGATTATCATACGGTTTTCACAAATGGACGGAATACTTCAAGAGGATGGTTTATGTGTATAATTCACCCGGGCGAAGTCGGGACCGATCGCTAGTGGATGATCTATAATAGTATTTGCTTAACTTGTTAGTGGCTTGGCGAGATAGGCATAGGCAGCAATCGCGATGTCATTATAATCTTTACTTTAGTTGAAAGATTAAATATTGTAATATAGCGATATCCTTATTCAACTTTTTTTTTATATTTTTTTTTTTGTTATAAGTATATTCGGTCTTGAAGGTCACACACAGGAACATCATGTTTATGACATTGACATTCTCATTTTTATCAAATCGCTTGCATACTTTTGTTTAGCATTGAATCCACTATTTTTTAACCGACTTCAAAAAGGAGGAGGTTCTATGTTCGGTTGTATGTATGCTTTTTTCTTTTTTTATGTATGTTCAGCGATATTTCCGTCAATTGTGGACCGATTTTGATGTTTTTTTTTGCATTGGGTTCAGTATAGCTCCGCGGTGGTCCCATTTTAATTTCATTGGCATTGGACCTTGGACTTTGAAGATACAAGAGGAAACTCCTTAACGGCGAACAGCACGAATGTATAGATTCCGTTATTATAGTCATTATATTAATCCTGTAGGTACCTTACTTTACAACTTAGCAAAATAATATAATATCGTTATATAAATATTACTAAATAATTCACTCGTCACTAAAAATTGTAAAATAAAAATCTTTTATCAAAAAAGGTAAACCGACTTAAAAAAGCAAAAAATAAATATTTGAAGTGCGGTGCCAAGTAACCGACTGCACCAACCAGCACCGACTTCAAATATTTATTTTTTGCTTTTTGAAGTCGGTTAACCTTTTTTGTTAAAAGATTTTTTTGATACTAGTGGTCGCCCATTGGTGGAAATTCGACCATAATTAATTTAAATTATAAGTTTGAACATTATTAAGGTTCTATTGTCAAAGATTATACTTCTATAATCACAGATTTCGCCAAGGGTTCGCGATTCGCGATTTAATTTGCCTATTTTTTCCAAACAAATTATATGAAATATAAAAAAAAAACAAATAAACAATACCTATTTTTTTTTTATTGTAGCAAAAAACCATGCGATAAAGAAAATGCTGTCCATTGAACTTGACATACATATTTCGATAATTTAATTAATGATAACAAAACTTCTTTGTAAGCGATGTTTTTTGTAAAAACTCTAATCGTTTGCTGGTTATGTTTGACATTCAGTAAGACTATAGACAAATAATTTGAAGTGTAATGTGTCAAAGACATGGTAGTGTGTGTAATGTTTTTTTATTGATTGAATGTATGTTTTATGCATAATTTAAAAAAAAATATTAGCATTCTGCACTCCTTCTCTATATAAACTATAAGTGTGGGAAATTTCATACTCCTCCGTCCGCGCAATTTTCGTAAAAAGGGGTACAAAGTTTTTGCTTCACGTATTAATATAATGATAAACATGATTGAACCATAGATTATATATATTTGTTCTAAGGATTGAACATGTTTCCTAAACTTTGGAGCTAGACAATGTTTGTAACATAAAATAGTATTACTAATTAGAATACGGTCTATACAAAGGAACTTATTGTTTAAGTCGACGGTTCACGGCTGGTTACACAAACCAGGGTCTACTAGACTACGACTCGTTCTTTTAAGGGCGAACCTTAATAGTTGAATAAATAAAAAAATCTTTAAAAAAAACAGACTTCAAAAAGCGAAAATTAAATATTTGTAGTCGGTGCCAAGTAACCGACAGCACTAACCGTTAAAGTCGGTTTTATTTTTTTAAATAAGATTTTAATTTTCAGTTTTAAGTGACAAGTGAATTATTTACTAATATTTATATACCTATATTATATTATTTTGCTGAGTTGTACAGCAAGGTACTTACAGGATTGATATAATAACCAAAATAACGGAATCTATACATTTGTGCTGTGCGCCGTTAAGGAGTCCCCTGATGTATCTTCAAAGTCTAAAGTTCAATACCGATTTCATCCAAATGGGACCACCTCGAAACTATACTAAGCCCAACGCAAATAGAATCATCAAAATCAGTTCATAAATAAGGACGTTATAAAAAAACACAGACGAATTGTCGACCTCCTCCTTTTTTGAAGTCGGTTAATATTCTGATTAGTTCTATGGCAGGGTACCTATAGGATTGACGTAATACCCATAATATCTCAATCTACGCATTCGTATTGTTTGTCGTTAAGGAGTTTCCTGGTGTATCTTCCAAGTCCAAGGTCCAATACCGATGAAATTAAAATGGGACCACCTTGGAGCTATACTGAATCCAATGCAAAAATAATCATCAAAATCGATTCATAATTGGTGGAATGATCGCGTAACATACATACAAAAAATATACAGTAGAATTGAGAACCTCCTCCTTTTTAGACGTCGTTTAAAAATAAATAGACATCGTCACGTCTATATTCCTCAAGCGGGGGTGGCGGACACACCCACTTTTTCGCCGATGGTGCTTATTTCCATGTAATAGGGGTCGATCCTATTGCTATCATATCGGGTAGAATACCAGTCTCCGGATTAATACTGGATTTCTTCTGTCCAAAAATTACTTTTTATCGCACCCAGGATTTGTTTGCTACGCGCATTATTCTCCAATAGACCAACGGGGCAGTAAATAAATAAAATAGATATTCCTCAAGCGGAGGTGTACTGAGTATACCCACTTTTTGCCGAAGATGTTAGGTCCCATGTACCGGGCACAATTCCAGACTTCGGACTCATACTGGGAAGTTTTCGTAAGAAAAACTACATTTGTCCGACCTGAGATTTGAACCCAGAACCTCGTGATCACCAAGCGATGCGCTTTGCTACTAGACCAACGAGGCAGTCAGAGGTAGATAAATAACGATTTTATAAATATGGTTAAGCCTTTTTTCATACCTATATTTACATTTACTTTATTCACCTCTTACGCACGTAGAGGTTGACTATCTAATAATTTAAGGCTATGACGGTGCATAAAGAAGGTGATTTGTTCTATTGATCTAGAAGCCGGTTTGCGGTGGCGATGTGGGTTGCGGGTTCAAAGCTCGCGAGGCTTTAATTCAATAACGAGAGAAAGAAAAAAAAAAAAATTAAATCACTTATAAATACTGATTCGTTGGTCTGGTGGCGAAGCGCATCACTTTGTGATCACGAGGTCCTGGGTTCAAATCCTAGGTCGGACACATGTAGTTTTTCTAACGAAAAATTCCCAGTATGAGTCCGGAGTCTAGAATTGTGCCCGGTATATGGCAATAGGCTCGCCCCCTATTACATGGGATCTAACATCGTCGGCGAAACGTGGGTGTACTCAGTACACCTCTGCCACCCCCTCGGGGGAATATAGGCGTGACGGTGACATATAAATATGATGGGTACAAACTGCCTCGTTGGTTGCGTGGCGAATAATGTAAGTGGCTATCACGAGCTACTGAGTTCGAATCCTGGGTCGGACAAAATGTAATTTTTCAATAGAAAATTATCAATGTCAGTCTGGAGTTTGGCATTGTGCCCGATTTAATGACAATAGGCTCGCCCACTATCACATGGAATCTAACATCTACGGCGAAAAGTGGGAGGACACAGTACACCTTTGCTGTTAGAAAGAAAGAAAGAAAAGATATTTTTTTAGAGGAATATAGGCGTGACTTTATATTTTTTTTATTCTTATAAATACAATGAGGTGCTCGAAGCACTGAGCGACGAAGGTATTCTTAGCGATCACAAAGGTTAAGCAGCGTTCCGTTCGGTCGGCCTGAGATGGGTGACCATTTGGCATTTTTATATTCGAGCGTCTCCGTGCTTCGGAAGGCACGTTAAGCTATCGGTTCCGGTTACCACGTAATGTGGTAATCGTTAAGCCAAGTTGAAAGCCTAATAAGGCGGTTTAATAAAGACATCATCGAAAATGACCCCAGAACCAACAAACATGGTACCTATACCATAATTATTTATCTGTTTTGTTAAAGTAGTTACAGATGTCCATATCTAACGGACAATTTGCAATCCAAAACGAATATTTCACAGTACTGTAAGTACTTATCGTTACGTTGTTATCGAGTTACGGTTGGAGATGTCATGCTATCAATCGGTTACATTCAATCGATCACATTCAATAATGATCGATTAGATTATTGCTAGTGTATTTTTAACCGACTTCATAAAGGGGGTTTTATGTTCGTCTGTATGTATGTTTTTTTTGGCTGTGTTTTTTATAACTTATTTGCTTATAAACCGATTTGGATGATTCTTGTTCCGCTGGATTCAATATAGTTTCAAGGTTGTCCCATTTTAATATTGGACCTTATCAGTATTGGACCTTGGACGTTTAAAACACACCAGGGAACTCCTTAACGAAAAACAATACGAATGCGTAGATTGAGATATTATGGGTATTACGTCAATCCTATAGATACCCTACTATAGAACTAAGCAGAATGTTAACCGACTTCAAAAAAGGAGGAGGTTCATAATTTGTCTGTGTTTTTTTTATAACTTATTTGCTTATAAACTGATTTGGATGATCCTTTTTCGGCTAGATTCAATATAGTTTCAAGGTTGTCCCATTTTAATATTGGACCTTATCAGTATTGGACCTTGGACTTTGAAGACACACCAGGGAACTCCTTAACGACAAACAATACGAATGCGTAGATTGAGATATTATGGGTATTACGTCAATCCTATAGGTACCCTACTATAGAACTAACCAGAATGTTAACCGACTTCAAAAAAGGAGGAGTTTCATAATTTGTCTGTGTTTTTTATAACTTATTTGCTCATAAACTGATTTTCATGATTCTTTTTGCATTAGGTTCAGTATAGCTCCATGATGTCGAATTTAAATTTTATTGGTACTGGACATTGGGGGTATGAAGATACACAAGGGGTTTCGTATACGGCAAACAGCATGATTGTGAAAATCCAGCTATTATGTGTTTTATATCAATCTTGTCGGTACCTCACTGTATAAATAAGTTATTCAACTTATTTATACAGTTATACGTATATTACATAAGGTATGCATTGTTATGATGACACGCCTGACAGATAAGACACGATTCATTTGATCTTGAATTAATAACATTTTGTTTTTGTTCTCAAAGTATTTGTGCGTGACCCCTTATTCTAAGAACCTTTTAGTGACTTCAAAGTGTTTATAAGTAATTACTACATGCCTAAACTTTGGGATTTTGGATCAGGTCTGGTGTTTTGCGTTTGGGTTTTTCCTTCGAAGCTTATTGTGCAGAGTTTTTTGGTCGCAGTAACTCTGTCACGGAGGGGAATGCATAGAGCTTAATAAAGAAATATTATTACTTTTTTAACATTAATTTAGCTTGTCTATATTTGTTTTTAAACGTAGGCTCCACACTATGATGTATTTTTGTGTCGTGGGTGCATTTATAAACATGAGAATTCACATATATAAATACCCACCCAGACCGGAGCCAATAATTGTGGATCACACAAATATTTGTCCCGTGCGGGAAACAATCCGCGACGGCGGAACGGCTTAAGCTCTTAACCACTGCGCTAAATCGACCGTTATATGTATGAAAGTCGAATAGGTACATTCCTAAAAATTTCTGAAACGGGTTTCTGTTTCCAATATCATTGATAATGAAATTCGCATTTAAGATCCGTAAAACCTAGAGGTGAGAGCCAAGAGAAAGAATTTGTTTTTAAAAGTCGCTCCACGCTTGTCGTTGTTGCATTTATAAAACACGAAATTTACATGCACAAACACCCAGTCAGGAGCATATTTGTGTGTTACACGAAGATTTGTCCCGAACGGGAATCGAACCCCCGACTACTTGATCCAGTGGGCGCAGCGAGCTCGGCTCTTAACTACTGGACCAAGCCGTCGGTTGTTTTCAACCATAATATTATTTGTTATCAACCATAACTTGTTCCTGTTATAATTGGTAGTCCTTAATCAACTATATATTTGCGAGCACTTTTGACGAAGACTGATTTATCAATAGACATAAATGAAGTATTTAAATAAATGTTCATTTAAATGTCATTACCCAATTCAAGAATAATGTTATTATACAATTCAAGAATATATGGAAGATAAACAATAACACTCCGATTTGTTCGACATAATTATAATTTTTGACATATATATGACATAATACATACCTTGATACTTATAAAAATAAGTATTTTAACGATATGAGTGACTTTGTATGCCTATATGGCGGGACATAGAGATCTGTAACCCTATTATTAATTACCACCCATTTGTACCTATTATTTACAAGAATAGAAGACATTGAATCAAAAAAAAATCCAGCAATGTTGATATAAAAATTAATAAAAAACTCACCTTGATTGCGAAGCAGCTTAGTTTGCGTTTGCGCAATGCACAGGCAGCGCGGGAGTGCCACAACCGGGAAGCAGGGGTTGACTGAACTCGCCTGAACTAGGACAGGGGTTGGCAATCTAGTGATTCTTATTCCGTAGCTAAGTTTAACTCAAACTCAAATCGTGTCTATCTATCTATAACATCACGCCAGATCCCTTGCGGGGTCGGCAGAGAGTACCGAGTTCCGACAGGTTCTTTCCTTACATACCTCTCAGGCTTCCTCGACTCTCATAGTTCGTCTCATACACGCTCGCCGGTTACGGAGACTCTTGACTTTTCTCTTGACTCTTGGGAATAAGTGACTATTTTTCTTTTGTAGCTTAGATTGATAGCATATATTGCTTTGGTCGTTATATTTGCCAGTCACTTCCTAACAGTGGAGAAAATGATTTTACACCGTCACGCCTATAATCCCCAGGCAGGGGTGGCAGAGATGTACTGCACCCACTTTTTGCCGACGATGTTACGTCTCATGTAATAGGGGGCGAGCCTATTGATATATACCGGGCAAAATCCCAGACCTCGGACTGATACTGGGAAGTTTTCGTCATAAAACTTCATTTATCCGACCTAGGATTTGAACCCAGGATCAAACCAACGAGGCAGAAAATAATTTTAGGAAACCTTTATGTCCGAACATTTTACTAATATTCTAAATGTAAAAGTTTGTGAGGAAGTATGTATGTCTGTAAGTTACTCATGCACACAAAAACTACTGAACGGATTTTGATGGAACTTTAGAGTCATCTAGCTTATACATCAGAATAACAAACGGGCTATAATGTATAAAGATATTAACAATTAAATTAAAATTTAAAAAAATAACGCGAGCGCGGCCCCGGTTGACAGCTAATATACGTAAAAGACATGGGAATAAAACGACCAGAGACTGACGAATGGCTTATCTTAAGATTAGGAACCGAAAAGACTAATAACTATCAGATTAGAAAACAAAATGTTTCGTTAAGCTTTTGTGGCTTGCAAATTATCTATAGAATGTTTGAAGCAAATTCTTCGTAACTTTCGATTTTCGTTCAGATACTGAAAATTACCATCAAATTAAACAATGCTTTAGGAGCACTTGAGTATACCAGATGCGGAGTGAAGATAGTATCGGTGTAAAGATGAGTAAGGGTATGCTCCGTTGGTTTAGGCATATAGGAAGAATGTCAGAAGGAAGAATGACAAAACAGATATACAATGCGAAAGTGGAAGGATGTAGGTACCGGAGAAAACCTAGACTATTTTACCATGACCAAATAGACCGTGTCTTATCTGAAGGACAAGTCAAGAGTCTCCGTAACCGGCGAGCGTGTATTAGACGAAGTGTAAGAGTAAAGGAAGCCAGAGAGATATGTAGAAAAGAATGTGTCTATCTATCGATCTATATCATCACGCCAGATCCCTTGCGGGGTAGGCAGAGAGCACAGAGTTCCAACAGGTTCTTTCCTTCCAGGAATCCTTCTTCTCTCGCTTTCTCTACTCTTATAGTTTGTTTCATACACGCTCACCGATTACAGAAACTGACTTGCCCAACTTAAAGTTAATTCCATTAAAATATACCAAATGTTGCTTACTCCTTCTAAGAATAAAATTGCAAGTTGTCTTGTCGGGAACTACTGTACTCCTGACGACCGGAACTGAGGCTATCGTTCCAACATTATTGGCCGGTCAAGATATACAATTACCGACCTTATTGCAAGAGTCTCTAGTCATATTCTAGTTATAAACGGTTCAAAAATTAAAGGAAGTAATCATATTATTAAGTTCATATACTCTCTACTACTATAATAATACTTTTTATAATCTGAAGGGCAAGTCAAGAGTCTTCGTAAAGAGTCTTTACGAACGTGTATGAGATCAACTATGAGAGTAAAGGAAGTAAGAGGGCTGTAAGGAAAGAACCTGTTGGAACTCTACTGCCTACCTCGCAAGGTATCTGGCGTGATGATATAGATAGATAGGAATATAAATACAGTTTTTTTCGGCTTCCTTAGTTTTTGCTTTCAAAATACATTTCTGTCTAGTTTACAAAATCAAACGCTTAAAATGGTCAGCCACAACAGTAGGTAACCATTCTAAAAATTTCAAATCGCTTGCTCAAATCTTAGAGGTAGAATTAAAAACATGCGGCTTTCAAGGCTCCAAATTTTGTGTCATCCCGTCGACTATGGAAGAAGAAAATTTGGAGCCTTGAAAGCCGCAGCTTTCAAGGGGGGGGGGGGGGCAACATGTTGACGCCTAGTCATAAACTAAACGCAATATTTACCTGGGGCAACACCGACAAGGAAGCGAGCGATGGGAAGCGGATAGAAGTGTCCGCCTCAATAGACACCTAGCGCGGCCTAATAAGACGGACACTCAGTTTGTAATATTATAACCAATATACGTTTTTATTTTAAACTTTTAATTAGTTTCTTCAATGTGTAATCTCGCACAGAGGGAACATGTACAAGATTTTATTTTTGCACTGCTTACTCTTATGTCATGTCAGTGATAAGAAAGGGGACAAATTCATCATTACCAGTTACACCCTTAGCACATAGACTATAGACCATACTTGTATTTTCCCATAGGTGTAGTATTGATACTTTCCCATATAACTGTGAAGGCTTTATCGATGAAATCATTTTGAATATATGTTGTAAATTAAATATTTTTTACAATACATATTATAGCTGTATCTCATATTGCTAATTATAGATGTGTATTATACTTACTTACTTTAGTAATCAATAATAGTAAATGCATATAAAGAATCTTCACATTCGGTATATGTTTAGAAGTTGGATAGTTTCATTTTCCACCCTCCGGCTCCATCATCAGACTCTGGACACCATCCGGGTGTAAAGTACTCGTCAAGACAATTCAACGAGCCCAAACACGGCAGGGTTATATTGAGTACTTGTGTGCTTCCATTGGCCACCTTTCGGTTTCATCATCAGACCCTGAACACTATCTGGTTATATAGTATTTTTCCTATCTCCGACTGTCTTGTTGGTCTAGGGGTTTGCCCCTAGACCAACAAGGCGCATCGCTTTGTGAGCACGAGGTCCTGGGTTCAAATCCTAGGTCGGACAAGTGTAGTTTTTCTAACGAAGACTTCCCAGTACGAGTCCGGAGTCTAGAATTGTGCCCGGTATATGGCAATGTGCTCGCCCCCTATTACATGGGACTTAACATCGTCGACGAAACGTGGGTGTACTCAGTACACCTCTGCCACCCCCGCTTGGGGAATATAGGCGTGACGGTGTAGTATTTCTCAATACCGATCTAATCAGCCTAAATATGAGGGGGTTATGATGTATAGTTTGCATGTTCCTATACCCACCTTCCGACTCTATCATCAGATTAGCTCCATGGTAACATATTATAGCATTGTCATCGGACTTACATAAGTATGCCAAATTTTATCTCAATCAGATACCCGCAAGTGCTTGAAAAATGGATCACAATATTTGAACCGGTAAGACAGAAAGACAGACGGACAGACACATAGACATACGAAATATGTAAGTTAAATAAAAGCTTGTAAAAATAAAATTGAAACTTTCATAACGTTTTTATTTATTTCAATATAAGCGCGAACAAAATATTTAAGAAAAAACCTATTGCAATATCACTAATTTAAAAGAGAATAATTTAAAGTTAATTTTACATTGAAACTGGTACTAATTGTAATCTTCGCTATTTGAGTCCAACATCGAAGCACTCTTTTGTAAGATGTTTGAAAAGATGCCATTTTACTGAGTTCAACTTTAATGTGCTCTTATTATTGCATAAAACACTATTCATTTAGGCTGCAACATCTGTAGGCATACTAAAACAAAAAAAACATGCTTTGACAATTATTTAATAACCAATTTTCGCAAATTCTATCGATATCGATGTAAATTTTCCAATCATTATGACTAATCTCTTTGGGAGTACGATTATTAAGATTCTATCTAAATCTTATTACTTATGCTCAGGGAAAACAGTCAATCTGGTGTAGTTATTATGCACCTTCAAATTAGTTAAATCTTTTTTAGAAAATAGATTTTATCATTACCATGTTACAGCAAAACCAAGTCACCGGCCGTACATAATTTAGCTTCATCTGCTTTTCTAGACCAAAAAGATTTGCATTCCAATATAAAGCACGGTATTTTAGTTGTGTGGCACCATGTTTTCACAAACATTTTAATTATATATTTTTTTATTAATTGTAAACAAATTGAGTCTCCGAGAACACAGTCACTAGGCAAACAAATATTAACCGATAAATTTGCGTGGAGCCTACGTTAAAATGACAAGCAATAACATTTTGTATAAAAAAGAAGTTCGAACTATGTAGAACCAAACAAAACCAAAAAAAAGGCTTTTGTTTTTTGCCGTAATGGCGACAAGAAGCCAGTTTTTATAATTTACTGTTATACTCTATTATTACTTGACATTGGCGAAATACACTGATAAAGTGTGGGCCATTAATTAAAATAAGAATAAGAAGAAGAAGAGTAAAAAAAAATATAGAGATACAAGTATCAATAGTCAACTATCAATAAAATACAATTCTTAACTAGACTAACAAAGGACAATTCTTGAATACTTAACTAAGAAATTAACAAAAGTTAAATCTTCAATACATAGCTAAAAAATTAACATAAGGTAATCTATAAAATTTAAGAGCAACTTGCGCTTACCACACTAGGCGAAGCATGTCTCGCGGAAGCAACATTTATTACAATCTTTTTGATCAAAACCAAGTTGGATATCTTGTTAACGTAATGAAGTAACAGTGGTTAAATAAAATAAAACCAAATATAGGTATACTATACCATATAAATCCAAATAATGTCTGATATGTTACTAATATGAAGGTTTTGACAATGTTTACCAATATTCCCGTCCTATCAGCAGCTACCGCCGGCCGCGGTCCACCAACCCTCCCGATGCCCTTACATACCTTTTTTCGGATACAGATACCGCACACAGAACCGGCACCAACCTCGCCGGCGAGGTCGAAGAATCCCTTGCCCGCCGGCCGGTGCAGAGCACCACGACGCGACACCTAGTATATGCCCTCCTCCATAGCGACTGCCCAAGCCGAAGCCGTTCCTCCTTGAGGCGCCCTTGAGCTAGTTGCCCCCTTGCCCTTCTGGCTCGAGCGTAGTGGTTGCACGCTCGCCCTGTTGTCCGGTGAAGCATACAAAAAAAAGTTCACCAATATTTGTGAAATAAAGAGTAGCTATTATCGATTTGATAAATTCAGTATGTTTCACTTGTTATGTAGTTGCCTGTACATGAAATTTTATAATATCTATATCTGGAGCTGGCCTTTTTACGCTAGTTAAACTACTAAATAACGTTTGTAAGTTTTCAACTAAATAACATTTAACCAGTTTCTAAACTGGAGACTGGAGACTGCCTCATTGGTCTAGTGGCAAAGCGCATCGGTTTGTGATCACTAGGTCCTGGGTTCAAATCCTAGGTCGGACAAATGTAGTTTTTCTAACGAAAAATTTTCTATGTGAGTAAGCGGAGTCTGGATTTGTGCCCGGTATATGACAATAGGCCCGCCCCCTATTACATGGGACCTAACACCGTTGGCGAAAAGTGGGTGTGCTTAGTACACCTACTTCTCGCCTCTGCCACCCCCGCTTGCAAAATATATGCGTGACGGTGTTAATTTTGATTTTTTTTACAGTTTCTAAACTGTTCTTTTGAGAGTTACTCTACATTTAAAACAAAATACATTGAAGCCAACATAGAACATCCTCGGTGTTTTGGTGGGAAGTCGAAGAGTGATGTTGTCAATTTGTTTTAATTTTCAAAACTTGTGTTATCTCGACTAATAATGTGTAATTTTGGTGGAATATTACCCATTATGTGTTCTTATATGTGCATGAGTGAAGGTAATCCTAACAAAGTGATAAAACGTGCCTTTTCGACCGCAAAACGGCTGTTGCAATTGGTATGTAAAGTGTCCACCGCTTTACTATCCAGGGTGGGGCACTTCATTAATTTCATTATCATCGTTGTCATCGAATTCATCGGGGAGTTCAATTAATTTAAACAAACACGATTATATATCTCACTGGACACTGGCAAAATACACTTATAATTAGTGTGAAGCCATAACTTGAAGATCAAAATCTTCCTTTTTGAAGTTAGTTACAAATGACTATATATGGCGACAAGGATCTTTTGGCCCACGGACCACAGGGGGCATTGGTGTAAAATTAGAGTAAACATTAAGTATTTCTTTTCTACTTCCAAGGAGATATATCAACAGGTGCGGACACACGGTTACTTATTAAAAAAGAACTTTGGTAAATTTCACAGAAAACGGCAACTTTGTGACTGTCATAAAGTGATATTTCACTCTGACATCACTGATTTGGGCTGCGGGCCTTTTGGCCCGAAACATAAATCTCACAAATAAAAATCAAAAACTAACGCTGTCGTCGTTACATCCACAACATACAGACATAGTTACATTCGTACAGGGATCTTTTGATCCTTGTATGCATGGAATTACGTTTTGTACGCCGCGACAATATTTATGTATGGAAAGTATCGATATATTATAAAAGATGATGAAAAGAAATGGGATCATGATTTTACTGTGTATTTTATAGCACGGTCTTAGAGATTAAATAGCAATTCGTTCTTTATTTGATTGCTCAAGTTATTACTCCAGGCGTACCGTACAAAATCGAGGCTGTAAGGCGAAAACATTGGTTGTGCAAAAGCGAAAGAGGTAACAAGAGGTTGAAAAAAGAACTTCTCCCTGAACCAATTCCATTACAGTCCTATAAGGATTTTTTGGCCTGCGACCAAAATCGACTAAGGGATCGAGTGAAATTGCCGTTAGCTATGAAATTTACCCAAGTTCTTTTTTCAATTATTAACCATGCCGCCCTGGGGAGGCCTATGTTCAACAGTGGACAAGTATGGGCTGAGATGATGATGATGATGAACCATGCCGCCCTACATATTGTAATATTTTCTTGGAAGTCGGATTTTTTTTTTTAAATTCAACCCTAAATGCACACCAAAGCCCGATGTCATCCACGGGTCAAAATTCCTTGTCGGACTCATAGATGTAGTATTAGTATCTTGATATCTGTAGTCGGACTCATAGAGGTAGGATTAAAAACATAGAGGGATTATAAACGCAGTTCAGCCGTACACTTTTTCTGGACACTTGGTCTCCGTTGTGTTTTTGCTATAAAAGCTTGTTTTCATAAAGATATTTTTAAATTAAAATTATTATATTGTAATCCACCAGATCCTAAATTTATTCAAAAAGAAAATTATAACACCCTAGACTTATATTATTATTAATGATTTATAAATTACAAGTGTCACTAAAAATAACAAAATCAACACTGGAAAATATTTAGCCTAAAACGTCAGTTCGACCCGACCGCGCCCATTCCAAAGTGAGCGATATAATGACGGGCCGGGCAGAAATAAGCTGTGGTCGGGTTACAGTCACGTGATCGCCAAGCCACACCCACTTAGCTTGCTAGTCTTCTTACAATATAGTGAATGTCAAGATTCTGTAGATCGTCAATAGCTAGATAGAATTAATATTATTACTACAAAACTAAGTTACGCATTTATAATAGGCACTATGAGATACAGCGATATTTTGTATTGTAGAAAATATTTAAGTTTCGGCTTATATACAAAATGATTTTATCGATAAAGCTTTAGCAGTTATATGGGAAAGTACTAATACTACATCTATGGAAAAGCATAAGTAAGGTCTGTAGTCTATATCATTAATATCAAAAAAAATGTTCAAGGGTGTAACTGGTAACGATGGATTCCTCTTTCTTATCACTGAGTTGACATAAAGTGTAAGCAGTGCAAATATATCTATCTATCTATCTATAACCTCACGCCAGATCCCTTGCGGGGTCGGGTTGCAAATATATAATCTTGTAAATGCTCCCTCTATGCTTCTAGTACCTCTATGGTCGGACTATATTTGTCTTTTGATGTTCAATTAAGATCCGTTTTCAAATGCATACGAGATTAATTTCATTTATGGTGCAAAGTTAAGTTATCACAAATGGAATAGAATAAAAATTTGCAAGATTACATTCCCGTAATTTCAACTTTAAGGCGACAATATGTAGCTGTATACTTTTTGCCTAGATGGGCTGCGTATAGAGGGCTTAGCACCAGCAGATTGACGTTATCGTGACGGTCTCGTATTGATATGCCATGCTTTTTAAAGTGAAACTTTTATTAGATCATCTCAAACTTTTTGGTCTGTGTGTTGCATGTCGCGTGACGGTCGGCCGCGGAGTAGGGATAAAGTGAAAGGCGCTCGCCTCGCTTGGTGAATAAACGTAGTTTTTATATCAAATAATTAAGATTGATAAAGCGATTTTTATACCCATAATGGAATATTATTCCAAAAATTTTTAGTTAAATGTCTATAATGTGAAAAAAAGGTTCACTTTTACCGTGGTTTCATAAAACCACACAATTAGTTTTTGCATTACACATGTACTAAATTATGATGGATGTGACATAGCGCTTTTTTCGAATAACATTTAACAGTTTCGTATTAACATTTCTACAGTAAAAAATATGTTTCTGGTATTTATTATCTCGAAGGACCAACCCATCTCATCCTATCGGGTGTCGTACAAGGCGACTAAGGGAAAACTAGGGAATGGGCAGCAGCGTTCCCTTAACACTTCGACGATCAATAACTGCGCTCGCCAACCCGCCTGCCAAGCGTGGCGAGTATGGCACACACCCCAAATTATAGAAGAAAGTAAGAAAACCAGGCCCCTAGTCCCCGGCGGTCCTGTTCGTCCTGGCCACGGTAGCAGCCACGGTAACGACAGGACAAGGGGTGCTAAGAATCTCCGGCAGAGCTTCGGCTACCACCAAAACCGAAAATTGGCCCTGGTGACATACAACGCACGCACATTGAGGACAGATGAGAAGCTAGTTGAGCTGGAAGAAGAGTTAAACAAGTTGCGGTGGAATATTTTTGGTTTATCGGAGGTCCGAAGAGAGGGCGAGGACACGATAACCTTAAAATCCGGCAACTTGTTTTACTACCGGGAGGGCGAACAGCAGTCCCAAGGTGGTGTCGGATTTATCGTCCACAAGTCACTCATAAACAACGTTGTGTCCATCACTAGTGTGTCGAGCAGGGTAGCGTACCTGATACTCAGAATATCTAAAAGATATTCGCTGAAGGTCATACAGGTCTACGCACCGACCTCGGCATACTCAGATGATGAGGTCGAAGTTATGTATGAGGACATTAGTAGAGCCATACATACTTCCAAAGCACACTTTACAGTAGTTATGGGTGACTTCAATGCGCGACTGGGCAAACGGGGCGATGATGAGTTGAGAGTGGGGCAATTTGGATATGGGCAGCGCAACCCCAGGGGTCAGAGGCTGGCCGAATTTCTGGAGAAGGAGGGACTCTTTATGATGAACTCTTTCTTCCAGAAGCCCTCTCATAGGAAATGGACCTGGATGAGCCCTGATGGTTTCACAAAAAATGAGATAGACTTCATCATGAGCACCAAGCGACAAATATTTAATGATGTCTCCATGATTCACAGGGTTGTTACGTCGTAACATAGTTTTAAAAATATAAAATAAAAATAAAAAATCTTTACACACAGACAAACAAAATAACTAGTTGTTACATCGAATGGAAACCGCGCGCCTTAACTAGTGATAGCATCATAATGACCATATAGGGTATTCGTTGGCACCGGAAATCAAATTCCTTCCAGTACACCTAATAAGAAACGCCCACCACATAGAAGGATCTAGAAATAATACAATAGCGAACAACGGGACAATGATCCTATCTCACTCGGTTCGGTTATTGCTAACTTAGTCCCACAAGAATTTTATAAAAAAAACAGACAATAGTTTAGGGCGTGCCTTGCTTCGGTTGAGCCGTTCTTTCTATATCTCTGTCCTCGTCTCAGACGAAGGATCAAGAGATCTGGGGAGTGCGCACTGTTGCCAGGCAGGAAGTAGGCCGTCCTGGGGGGGCAGTATATAAAAACGAGCTCGCGCAAGAACAACCCTTTTCCGACGCCAGAGCTCGCACGACAACAAATCAGTTCAGTTCGAACAGTGCTTTATTAAAATAAAAAAAGTAAAAGTTTAAATTAGCAACATTCTTCAACCCCCTTGAAAACTGGGGGTCCACCGTACGGGTTGACAAGTACGGTTTGGGAGACAGCAGGCCTCATTTCTGCCCGTCGACTCCCGCTGACCTCGGCGGCTGAGGGCCTTCTACAGGGCACCTCCAGATTCCTCACCTAGCCGGTGGAGGCTGTTACCGAAGACCCCCCACGCGTCACGGGATCGAGCGGCCTAAAGATAAGTCCCCAGCGCCCATAGGTTTTTTTGTGGACCCGAAAACTCCCCTGTGCCGGGAATTCACGCCCCATTTTAATATTGATACTTATTCTAACCTTCTGGATTGTTTGCGTAATTAAATATATTTTTCTTGATAACAATAAACATTTGTATTTTTTTGTAATTGTTTGTTTTATTTGTACCCGCCGTCAGGCGGTACTAACAAAGTGGCGCCAACGTTTGAAGGGCAAAGCACAGAGAAGTTTTCGTACTATTGTGGTGTCGGTATTTTTCAATTCCAGGTGGTAAGCCTTTGCGGACGAGGCTGAACGGGGTGGTACCACCGACCCGTTTCTCATTAAAGAGGAACGAGTAGCCGATTATTGTCATCTGGCTCCGCCGGGTAATCAAATACCATCTCTGATTACCCACATATGCGTGAACTGCACAGTGGGCAATAATTTTTTTTCTACTACATTTTTGTTTCGTTTTTTTATTTTGTTATAACATTGCATTACCTTTCATGTTTTCCACAGGGTAAAAACCGGCAGTGATCACCGAATGGTCAGAGGCACATTAAATATTATTGTCAAAATGGAAAGATCGCGTCTGATGAAGTCTACGCTCCGACCTTCTAATGCACATATCCAAAACCCCGAGAACTTTCAACTCGAATTGTCAAACCGCTTCGAATTGCTAGACAGCAGCGCATCAGTGGACGAAATCAACAATAGGTTGGTAGAGACTGTCCATACGGTCGGGTCCAAGCAATTTAAGCCCCACCGTAAAAATAGGCCTCAAAAGCTATCTGACTACACCCGAAACCTTATGGCTGAGCGACGTACCATGACATTCCAAACCTACGATGATGCTAAGTCCTATAGGCAGCTCAATGGACAGATATTGAAGTCCTTGCGACACGATTTACGATCCTTTAATACAAGACGTATTGAGGAGACCATAGAGCAGAACAAGGGCTCCAAAGTGTTCGCAAGAGACGCGTCTATTGGGCAAAGCCAGTTGACGAAGCTGAAGACGGAGGACGGAAACGTAACGTCGAATAGGTCAGAGGTGCTCAGGAAGATAGAGAGGTTCTATGGGCAGTTGTATACCTCAGTAGCTGAACCTGTTGTTGACTTGCTAAAAGACCCAAGAGCCAAGCTAACCCGACACTACACTGAAGATATCCCGGACATCAGCCTGTACGAGATTAGGATGGCTCTCAAACAACTTAAAAACAACATAGCGCCGGGTGAAGACGGAGTTACCGCAGAGCTTCTGAAAGCAGGCGGATCGCCGGTGCTTAAAGTCCTTCAGAGGCTGTTTAATTCCGTCTTGCTCGAAGGAAAAACGCCGGAAGCATGGAACAGGGGTGTGGTGGTACTCTTTTTCAAGAAAGGTGATAACACTTTATTAAAGAACTATAGGCCCATCACACTGCTGAGCCATGTTTACAAGTTGTTTTCGAGAGTCATCACGAATCGTCTCGAACGCAGGCTTGATGATTTCCAGCCTCCCGAACAAGCCGGTTTCCGGAAAGGCTTTAGTACCATAGACCACATACATACGCTGCGGCAGATTATACAGAAGACCGAGGAGTATAATCGGCCACTATGCTTGGCGTTTGTGGACTATGAGAAAGCCTTCGATTCGATCGAGACTTGGGCGGTTCTTAATTCTCTCCAGCGATGCCGCATTGACTATCGGTACATCGAAGTGTTGAAGTGCTTGTATAATAACGCCACCATGTCAGTCCGAGTACAAGGGCAGTGCACGAAGGCGATCTCCATAAAAAGAGGAGTAAGACAGGGAGACGTCATTTCTCCGAAA
This sequence comes from Phalera bucephala, assembly GCA_905147815.2. NCBI lineage: Eukaryota > Metazoa > Arthropoda > Insecta > Lepidoptera > Notodontidae > Phalera > Phalera bucephala. The sequence goes on from LR990616.1 coordinate 2,683,727, forward strand.
CTGTTTACGACCACCATAGAGGACGCCTTCAAGCTCTTGGAATGGCGAGGACTTGGCATCAACATCAATGGCGAATACATCACTCACCTTCGATTTGCCGACGACACTGTGGTCATGGCGGAGTCGCTGGAAGATCTAGGACGAATGCTCGGCGACCTCAACAGAGTATCTCAACAAGTGGGTCTTAAAATGAACATGGACAAAACGAAAATAATGTTTAACGTCCATGTCGTACCCACCGCACTCACCGTTGGGAACTCTACTCTTGAAGTTGTCGACGAATACATTTACCTGGGACAGGTAGTCCGGTTAGGTAGGTCCAACTTTGAGAGAGAGGTCAATCGACGAATCCAACTCGGCTGGGCAGCGTTCGGGAAAGTGCGCAACATCTTCTCATCCAAAATACCTCAGTGCCTAAAGACTAAAGTTTTTAGTCAATGTGTGTTACCAGTGATGATATATGGATCAGAGACGTGGTCTCTTACTATAGGTCTCATAAAAAAGCTCAGAGTTGCTCAGCGAGCTATGGAGAGAGCTATGCTCGGCGTTTCTCTACGTGATCGAATCAGGAATGAGGAGATTCGTAGAAGAACCAAGGTCACCGACATAGCCCTTAAGATTAGCAAGCTGAAGTGGCAATGGGCGGGCCACATAGCGCGAAGATCGGACGGGCGTTTGGGCAGAAAGATTCTAGAGTGGAGACCACGTATTGGCAAGCGCAGCGTGGGACGACCACCTGCCAGATGGACCGACGATCTTGTGAAAATCGCAGGAAGTCGTTGGATGCAGGTGGCATCGGACCGGTTACGCTGGAAAGCGATTGGGGAGGCCTATGTTCAGCAGTGGACAAGTATAGGCTGAGATGATGATGATGATGATGATGATTTATTCATGGAAGTCATCTGGAAGTCATCAAACCTGCGTTCGAGACGATTCGTAATGACTCTCGAAAACAACTTATAAACATGGCTCAGCAGTGTGATGGGCCTATAATTCTTCAGTAAAGTGTTATCACCTTTCTTGAAAAAGAGTACCACCACACCCCTGTTCCACGCTTCCGGCGTTTTTACTTCGAGCAAGACGGAATTAAACAGCCTCTGAAGGACTTTAAGTACCGGCGGATGATTTATTATCAGCCGAAAATTAGAAAGCTAACTCATTTCTGTAGTAGTCAATCTATACATATAAATAAAATTGAATTGTCTGTTTGTGATGGCAAAATAACAGCTTTTTACTAAATGCATACATCTCGCAAACGTGGTGAAATTATACCAAAACATTTGACCAGAAAAAAATTATACGTCTAACTTACTAACCGACACATCCTCGACGCTTATAACTGAAGGCCAGGAAAGCAGCTAGATGCTTTAAAGGGTTATCCAAATATCTTTCCGGCTTAAATATTTTTGCGTCGTCGCCCCATTATTGGGTATTCGATGCGTTGTAAATATATCTATAAGGATACCAACGCCCTTAGGCAAGACTGTGCCTGATGCTGCAATAAATTTTGCACCATTAACAACTCTGCCTTTGTTTAAATAATTGCTATCTTGGATTATATTATGATCCAAGAATTCATACGTAAGGTGTGCTTATTTAAAGGTTACATTTTTTCTTACCAGAGTTATTACGTGCCTTTTTCAATATAACTAGGTGGAGTGACAGCAGAACAAATTTAATAGTAATAATAATTTTTATTCAGATAACCACGATCCAACAGAGTTAGTAATGCCTTATATCTATAGTTAGTCTTACAATATATACTATTATTATGTGTACATTTGGTCCCTGCTGGCACCACGGATCCCTGTATAAATGCTCATATAGTCAAGTCTATTGGCTACCATGGCCCAAGCTCTGTTGCTGTTGGCCCGCACTCTGCTCAACAATTTGGTTGAGTGTAGACTTTTCAAGATAAACATCAATTTGTTCAACCAAGCGATTGTTACCTAGCACAGCACCAGCTGATAAGCCATCCCCAACATAGTTTTCAATACAGGTGCGTTTAATAAACTGATCAAACAATCTAAATAAAATCATCATCTACAGCTTTATTAGGCTTTACTTTGGGCTGGAGTATTCCAGTATATATTTAGTTTATTCGACCACATACAACGCAGTTCATTACTTATCCATAAATGTATCTTCATGATAGAATTACACTTACGAAGAGTAACATCCTTATCAAAACGTCTGGAAACAATACTTGCAGGATGGTATAGTCTTCAGCTCTCTTTGATAACATTCCAAGTATCGCAGGCGTGGCAGGTCGTGGAGTCTTACAGGCCTTTCTGTTGCTCATAAAACTTTGTACAACCTATAATGTACATAATATCGTATATGTTAATAGTAAAACCAGTCAGTTTATACTATCCCAATGTAGGCACAAATCGAAGTGAGAGAAATTAGGTCATACTTTACCTCGCGGAACCAATGCGGATTAGTGGAGACAGATTTGTGGCTACTCGCTTTTGGAACTTATCAAGCCACCTAAAAAGCTTCCAACTTGACTTAACTATTATCAAATAAAGTGATAACTAGGATCAACAGCTTAACGTGAAACTGGAAATACCACAAACGGTCCTCCATCTCGGACCAACCGAGCCAAACGCTGTATAACCTTGGTGATCGCTAAGAACACCACAATGTTCGCAGTGCTACGAGCGCCTTCAATTAATATTATTATATAAATTATTTACCAATTAAGTAACATGAAAAGTGTTATACAAAATGAGCTTCTGTATTGGTCCTTCAAAAATAAATTAGCTGTAGTAACTCACTCCTTTAGAACTTTCTCTTGCTCCTCGGGGTGTCTAGCCAGCAACGCGAGTGTGAACGATAATCCCAAAGAAATAGTGTCAGTGCCACCAGCCAACAGTGTGAACACTTCTTCCCTGAGTTCTATATTTTTGTACCCCAGAGCACCCCCTGAGGCTTCTATAATTAATTCCAAGAAACTTTTTGGGGCGATATTTTGAAAATCTAGAAAGAAGTGTTTTAGTATCTACACATAGTAAAAGCAGTGATAATTTAATTCATAAAACGTTCGCCTTGTATTGACAAGATGCAGGATTCAGATCCTAGCTTTGAAAACCTCTTGGTTTTCCAAAACTTTGTGCAATTATTGCGGTGAAGGAAAACTTCGTGAGAAAACTTGAATGTACAACAGAATTTTAAAATTTTCAATAGATGACTGAAATAGAACACTATGTTCCATAAATGGCACCTGGCTCGACCATTGCCACATTTTGACAAAAAGATTATATCGGCCAAATGTGAGTGTACCTACTATATCCACTTCGTGTCACTATCAGTTGATATCTTTAACATCGGTCGGTAAAGGTCCTTTGACTCTTTACTCTAGAGTTTTAGCTTTAGAAAACGAATAAAAAACAATTTCCTAACTGCATGACCATTTACTGCTAATTCCTCTCTTTTAGCTAGTCAATCTTAGAGTAATTAGTCAAGAAATATCTAATAAATATGAAATTTACCGGTCAGTGTTCGGATTAATTTTACTCATATCTACCATTAGAACTTTTTTCCCTCCAAATAAGAAGACAGCAAGTGCTCGTAGCGCTGCAAGACTTTGGTATTCATATGTCTGTCTGTGTGTCTGTCTTTCCGGTTCAAATCTTGTGATCCATATTTCAAGCGCTTGCGGTTAGCCGATTTAGTGTAAATTTGGCATACTTATGTAAGTTCGGTAATAATGCAATCAATGGTACCATGGAGATGTTCTTCTAAATGGAGTCAGAAGGTGGCCATAGGAACATGTAAAATATACAACGTAACACGGAGGTGTTTAGGCTTGTTAGATGGTATTGGCAAGTTCTATATAACTAGATAGTGAAGGTCTGATGATGAAGCCGAAAAGTGGCCAATGGAAGTATCCGTTGAGCATCAAATTCGAGATAACTGTGGTTTCGTTACTGTCTGCTTCAATACCACTAAGAGAATAATTTTTGTTTCAACTAGGAGCTTCGTTTGGTTTAAGAAGGTACATAAGCTACATCACATCCAGCCTATTCCACCCACTGCAGGAAATAAGTCTTCTACCTCTTACGCCACATTCCTATGACAATCCTTTGCCAATCTTAGCAGGGTCTTACAAACACACTAACCAAATCACCTACTTCACCTATCTTTGTGTTCCGTGGCCACCACAGAAGTGATATAAGCTACATGCGAGCGCAAAAATATTAACAATAGCGAAATTGATGTAGTCACCGTAAACGAAATCGGTCTGGATCATCATCAGAATAATCATTCTGATATATTAAAATGAGTATTAATAAAAATATGGACTAAAACAGCGAGCTTTAGAATAAACAAGTGTGTAGTGCAGGGTAACTTACATATATATAGCCTGTGCAGCAGCCAAAAACACAGAATACCTCCTTTTCTTAAAGTCTCTCAACCAGCCATTTGTAACACGTCCCACCGAACTAATATAATAATAAGATAACCAAGAATAAGTGTACTTTACAATTTTGCTCATGATTTATAGGAGTATCGGGATTTATCGCGCTTTATTATTTAATTTCATAATTTAAAACAGTCTTGTTGCTCTGATGGTACATAGTGTGGTTGACGATCGTTCTGCTTGTATAGACTTCTCTGGCTTTCTCCAGTCTCATAGTTCATCTCATACAGGCTCGCCGGTTACGGAGACTTTTGACTTGCCGTACAGATAAGATACGGGCTATTTGGTCATGGTCATATAGATGGGACGATGTTTATTTTTAGTCTATCTATCTATCTATCTATCTATAACCTCACGCCAGATCCCTTGCGGGGTAGGCAGAGAGTACAGAGTTCCAACAGGTTCTTTCCTTACATACCTCTCTGGCTTCCTCGACTCTCATAGTTCGTCTCATACACGCTCGCCGGTTACGGAGACTCTTGACTTTTCTATCAGATAAGACTCGGTTTATTTGATCGTGGTAAGCTAGTCTAGGTCTTCCCCGGTACCTGCATCCTTCCACTTTCACATTGTATATCTGTTTTGTCATTCTTTTCTCTGGCATTCTTTCTATATGCCCGAACCAACGGAGCATGCCCTTTCTCATCTTTACACCGATACTATCTTTCATACCTACTCGCTGTCTTACTATGCTGTTGCTAATGCGGTCGGTCAGCTTCACTCCGCACATCTTCCGCAGAGTTCGCATTTCTACCGCATGTATCCTACTTTCATTTTCTTTCTTACATACCCAGCTCTCGCTACCATATAACAGCGTTGGGACAAGAACTCCGTTATGTATGGTCAGCTGCGCCTTATGGCATAAGTGCCGGCTCCCGAGTAGCTTTCCCATCGCACCATTCACTCTGTTCCCTGCACTCACTCTTCTCTCTATGTCAGCGGTGTATTTCCCATCCTTACTGAAGGCGCAACTAAGATCTCCAGCACATCGTTACCAACCACAATCCTTACATTCGTTCTGGTTTCTTCCCTTTCAAAAACCATAATCTTGGTTTTCTTCACATTCAAGTGTTTATTTTTAGTCGTTTCCATTATTAACAACTTCCTTTAACAAGTTCTTCTTTTGCAGTCACGTAACTGCAGGTTTCTGCTCCGTTCAGGCATGAGTTGATGAAGAACGCTAATCAAATATAAGCACTTAGCCTTGTTATTTTTACACGCAACGAAATGATATGCATGACCTAGCACTGGAATGTATAACTTATCAGATTTGAACTGATCCGCGAACCTTCTCAATTGCCTGAATTTCCATCTTAGGATCAAATAAAAGATCATAAGGAGCGTTAAACATAGTTCCCAGAGAATGATTTATCTTTATTATCTGTTGAATTTTCTCTGAAAGACAAGTTTCATTAGTAAGTTGTTTATACATACGATTGTTTGGTACTGCCTCGTTGGTCTAGTGGCCAAGCGCATCTCTTTGTGATTACGAGGTCCTGGGTTCAAATCCTAGGTTGGACAAATGTAGTTTTTCTAATGAAAAATTCTCAGTATGAGTCCGGAGTCTGAATTTGTGCACGGTATATGGCAATAGGCTCGCATATTACATGGGACTTAATATCGTCGGCGAAAAGAGGGTGTACTCAGTACACTTCTGCCACCCCCGCTTGGGGAATATAGGCGTGACTGTGTTTATTTTTTTATGTTTAGTATTCTGCCAAAATAAATAAAAGTACATGCGCTGCTAATACTGAACACAAATATATACGAGAAAAAAAGTAAATCAATCGGACGATTTAGCGCAGTGGTTAAGAGCTTGAGCAGCTGCGCCCACTGTGTCTAATAGTTGCGGGTTCGGTTCCCGCACGGGGCAAATCTTTTTGTGATCCACAATTATTTGTTTCGGTCTGGGTATTTGTGTATGTGAATTTTCATGTTTGTAAACGCACCCACGACACAGGAATAAATCGTAGTGTGGGGCTACGTTTTTAAAAAAAATAAAATAAATAAATAAATAAAACAAGAAAAAAGTTACCCTACTACGGAATAAATAGAGTAAAATTGTTTTTCTGGCGCTTGGTGGGTATATTTTATATTGTGCTGTATTTAACTGTACCCACAAATTCTGTAACTTGACGCCACGCTGAATTACCGACGCCGTCGCGTAGGCCACGGAGTCCTACGCGACGGCGTGGGTAATTCACTTGGAACCTAGCATCCGTCCGGTCAACACCTAGTTAGTAATAATGTAAATTCTCTATTCTTTAAGTAAAGTTACAGCCCGTGTGCTGAAGGGAAAGAATACATGTGTCATCACCCACTATCATCCCGTGGGAATCGTAAAAGCCGACTAAGGGAACACACTCTCGCAAACGACCCAGTGCGTAGAGAAGGAAAACTTGAAATCAAACCCTATACCAACCCGTCTGCCTAGCGTGGTATAGTAGGCTAATAGTTACCTCTCATGAAAGCACAACAATTTAACCGGCCCACAGTTGCCGGTACTCTCGCTGTTCCCGATCACGGTAGCGGTCGGGGCGACAGCGGAAGAGGGCGTGCTAAGAATCTCCGGGCTACAAGGGGCTACCATAAAGAACAGACCCTCGCGACGTATAATGGATGCACACTACGGCTGGAACACCACCTCACCGAACTCGAGGTAGAACTGGGTCGCATAAAATGGCATATTTTGGGGTTATGTGAGGTCCGAAGAAAGGGGGAGGACGCGATAACCTTTGAGTCAGGTAACTTGTTCTACTTTCGAGAAGGTGATCAGCTCCCCAGGGTGGTGTCGATTTTCTGGTCAATAAGGACCTCATTAGCAGCGTTGTAGAAGTCAGCAGTGTGTCGACACGGGTAGCGTACCTTATACAGAAGCTCACCGACAGGTACTCCCTAAAGGTGGTACTGGTATATGCGCCGACCTCGACATACGCTGACGAGATAGCTAAAGCCGTGTACGAAGATACTGCGAAAGTACTACACGGCACCCCAAAGGCTCACTACAACGTTGTTATGAGGGACTTCAACGCCAAAGTGGGTGTACAAGAACACGGCGAAACGAAAATCGGACCCTTCGGTGTGGAGCGCAGAAATATCAGGGGGCAAATGCTAGTAAACTTTCTCGAGTCGCAGGGGCTCTTTTTAATGATAGACGCCAAATTACAATGGGGCGAACATATTCATAAATAATCGAGTAAGTTCGGCAGCATATGCATATAAAGAATTAAACTCCTAACCGATGTTGAAACGGCTAGAATCGTTTATTTCAGTTATTTTCATAGTATCATGTCCTATGGAATTTTGTTATGGTATTCATAGTATCATGTCCTATAGAATTATGACGGACGATTTAGCGCAGTGGTTAAGAGCTTGAGCGGCTCCGCCCCCTGTGTCGAATAGTCGCGGGTTCGATTCCCGCACGGGACAAATCTTTGTGTGATCCACTATTATTTGTTCCGGTCTGGGTATTTGTTTGTGAATTTTCATGTTTGTAAACGCACCCACGACACAGGAATAAATCCTAGTGTGGGGCTACATATAAAAAAAAAAACTGGTCCATCTGGAATCCTTCAGACACTCTTTATAAATAACTTCATTTGTCTCATATCTCGGTCGTACGGCAGCACATTGGAACTAGATTGTAAGCTATTTAATTGTAACCTTAACATTGTATCCACACAATATGATAAAAAAATTAAAAGGAAAGAAGAGAAAGAGTATTAAATAAAAAAAGACCAGCCCGCTGAGTTTCTTCGCCGGATCTTCTCAGTGGAGGCCGCGTTCCGATCCGGTGGTAGATTTATACTTAAAATAGGTTTAAAAAAAAGGAATTTGACTATTTTTAAGCGCCCCCGCAGGACTTATACAAAATAAATTACTTGAGTTTGAGTTTGAATGAACTCCTTCTGTAAGAAGAAGCTCCACAGAAAGTGGACTCGGCGAAGCCCCGACAACGTGACAAGTGGCGTTCATCATGATGGATAGGAGGTATATATTTAGGGACGTCTTTGTGATCAACAGGTTTAATACTGGCCACGATCACCGACTCGTCCGAGGCACCCTAAATATAAACTTTCAAGCCGAAAGGGCCCGAATGGTGAAGCCTACTCTCCGACCTACCGCGCTCCAAGTAGCCTTGGGTTCCGAAAAGTTCCAATTGGAACTTCAAAACCGTTTTCTTCAACTTCAAAAAACTTTAAAAACTCCGGTTTTCAATTCCATCATTCACCAGGGCCTAACACTTAAAGCGTGGAGCGGGAGTGCGGTGGCTCTGTTCTTCAAATAAGGCGATAAAGCCTTGCTGAAGAACTACAGACCCATCTCACTTCTGAGCCATGTATACAAGCTGTTCTCGAGAGTAGTCACAAACCACCTCGTCAGAAAACTCGACGAGTTTCAGCCACCGGAGCAAGCCAGGTTTCGAAAAGGCTTCAGCACCGTAGACCACATCCATACTGTTCAGCAGATTGTACATAAAACTGAAGAGTACAATCAGACGCTATGTATGGCTTTCGTGGACTACGAAAAAGCCTTCGACTCAATTGAAACCTGGGCAGTTCTGGATGCTCTGCAACGATGACGTATTGACTGGCGTGATATCGAAGTGGTGAGCTGTTTATATGATACCGCCACTATGACCGTACAGCTCCAGTACCAAAAGATCAACTCCATTAATCTGCGCAGAGGGGTGAGACAGAGGATGTGATATAGCCAAGGCTTTTACCAATGCGCTCGAAGACGTCTTTAAGACGCTGGACTGGGCGGGACGGGGCGTGAATATAGACGGTGAGTGCATCTCGCATCTTCGGTTCTCTCGACGTGTTGGTCTCGGAATGAATTTGGATAAAAACAAGATCGTGTTCAATGAACATGTCACGCCGGGACCACTCTACGTCGAAGAATCGATGCTCGAAGTTGTTCGAGAATACACCTACCTTGGGCAGGTTATCCAGCTTGGTAGGAACAATTTCGAGAAAGAAGTCGACTGAAGGTTCCAGTTGGGCTGGGCAGCATTCAGAAAACTACGTCGGGTTTTCTCTTTGCCTTTACCGCAATGCCTGAAGACGATAGTCTACAACCACTGCCTACACTAGCCTATATAGTCTACAACCAGTCATGACATACGGTGCTGAGACGTGGACACTTACAGTAGGGCTAGTCCATAGGCTTGAAGTTGCGCAGCGAGCTATGGAGCGGCCTATGCTCTGAGTCTCTTTGAGGGATAAACTCCGAAATGAGGTTATCCGTCAAAGAACCAACTACTTGTTGACATAGCTCGCAGAGTGAGCTCGCTAAAGTGGCAGTGGGCTGGCCATGTCTGTCGAAGAACCGAAAGCCGATGGAGCAGATGAGTTCTTGAGTGGAGACCGCGACTCGGCAAACGTAAGGTAGGGCGCACCCCAGCTAGGTAAAAAAATAAAATAAAAAAAAGTTTATTAGGTCCAATAAGTTACATCATACGACAAGGTAGGTGTATCTAAACATAATATGTTAACAAAATAAATTAACGGTGATACCTGTACTAATGAAGATTCATTGTATCACAGGTATCAGCGCCTTCCATAGGTTTTACTAGTTGAGAGATTATGTAAGGATGCTCAAGTTACAATTTGATCAAGAAAAAGAAAGAAATTACATATTTAATTAAGATAAAGCAAAAAATACATCTATTGTATGTGTGAGTGTGTGTGTGTGTGTGTGTGTGTGTGTGTGTGTGTGTGTGTGTGTGTGTGTGTGTGTGTGTGTGCATGTGTGTGTATGTGTGTGTGTGTACACGGGTGTTGGGTAGGTACAAGCTAGCATGGTGTTTTTAGAAAACTTTCTGTCTCCGAGTAAATCTGCTCTAGCAACCAGCTTTGAAGTTTCATTTTACATTTTTTTGTCGATAAGTGATGCAGAAACATGATTTTGTTGATGCGATTATATATACGAGAGCTGGCTATATGAAAGCTTCTGCTAGCTAGGCTTGTTTTATGAGGCTTGATATCGCATATCATATCTTTTCTTCGCTTATCGCGTTTCTTATAAGGTGTTGATTTATGTGTGCGTAATGTGGTATGAAGTATATAAAGTTGTCTGACTGTTAGAACGGAAGCTTCCTTATAGAGGGAAGTTGTAGGATATTCCCGGGGCCTTTTCAGGAGTACCTTTAGCAATACTCTTTGCGCTCTCTCTAACCGTAACATATATGTAGCATAGGTATTCCCGCACACTGGTATACAGTACGTTGGGATAGATTGTACTAGGGAGGTGTAGACCATTTTTAATGTTCCTAAGTCCGCAGAAGATCTCAGTTTTCTAAAAATGTAGTTAAGTTTCCTTGTGCGGGAGACCAAAATTTCTATATGTTTATTCCAGCTTAAGAAGGAATCTAAGTGGACTCCAAGGTATTTAGTGTTTGAGTTGCGTGTAAGGGGTAGACAACTGCACCTGGAGTTGGTTTGGTTACAGGTGTGAGCAATTTATCGTGCTTATTTATGGGGTAGCTGGGAGGAGTTGGTCGAAAAAGCAACGTAGTTTGTGTTTTGGAAGTTCAGTGTGAGAAGATTAGATTCGAGCCAAGCATGAATCGTGGTGAGCGCTTTCTCTGCAAGATTGAAAACGAGTGTCCAGTTTTTAGCGCTAAGAACAAGGGCTGTGTCGTCAGCGTAAGTGAAGATTTTGCAGTTTTGGATGGGGAGTGGGCACAGTTCGTTAATGTAGACTAAGAATAGGGAATCCCGTAGCCGATTGATTCTTCTGTGCTGATATATTTCCCGATCTTAACGCACTGAACCCTCTCACTTAAATAACTCCGAAAGATAGCCAAGGCAGGACCCCTTATTTCTATGTTTTCCATTTTATCCAGAAGTTTGGGGACAGAAACGGTATCGAAGGCCTTTGAGAGAGCTAAGAATATTGCTAATACCTTATTTTTTTTGTCAATCGATTCAATTATAGAGTTGGTCAAGTCAATTACCGCATCTTCCGTAGATTTTCCTTTAATAAAACCATATTGATTATTAGCTATTATTTTAAACTTTGTGAGATAGTTTATGAGTTTATTGTTTTAAAAGCTTTTCGAAGATTTTTGATATCGTAGATGGCACCGATATAGGTCTGTAATTTGTAACGAGGTTTCTGTCCCCATTCTTGTGGATCGGATGTATGAGAGCTTTTTTGAAGACTTTGGGAAAAGTGCCGGTAGCTAAGCAGAGGTTAAATATATATTTTAGGACTGGGACTAAAACCTCCCGAGATGATTTGATGAGTGATGCAGGGATCCCATCCTTGCCAACCGCGCATCTACCCCTGAGCTCGTCGATGGCGATGTTTATTTCAGTCTCTGTGATGTCAAAGATCGCCATTAAGTTACCCGGACGCGGATATGCGGTCTTTACTATTTTTGTGGTGTTTATGAGGCCTGGCTTTTGTTTTAATATTTTGTTAGCTAAGGTTGGTCCTATATTGGCGAAATATTGATTTACTATATTTACCGACATGTCTCGGTCGTTATGCAAATTTAATAAATCGTTTGGGGGATTGAATTGTGGGCATGTATCGGTAATAGTTCTAATTGCATCCCAAGTTGCTTTCATATTGCCCTTTGCATCTCGTAGTGGTTTTTGCTCGTATTCATTTTAAAGTTTTTTTTTAGTAGATTGTTATGAAAGTTCCTGTAGCGTTTGTAGGTGGTTAGTAAAACAATATTGTCGGGTGCTTTTTTTTGATTTTTGATGGAGTTTATCTCGGATTGTGATAACCCTTAAAAGTCCAGGAGTAACCCATGGTTTAATGGTTCTTTTTCCATGTGCTATCTTAATTTCCTTGATGTGCTTTTTGATGGTGCTTGAGAGTTTATGCACTAAATATTGTGCTGCCTTGTTAGCATCGTTTATCTTGAATAGATATGAGAAGTCTGTATTATTCAACTCGATCGTAACCGCTGGGAAGTCAGTGCAATTGACATTATGTTTAGGATTAACAGAGTTATGTTTGGATTCGATACACAGCATAGTAGGCATATGCTCTGTTATATGGCTCTCTAATACGAGGGCGGTAGCACGTTTGTGGGTTTTTAGCATGATGTGGTCCAGACAGGCGGCACCACGAGTGGGAAACGTGTGGGCTGGAAGAAGGCCGTGCACCGAGATTAAATTCAGGTATTCATTAGATTTTTCATTATGCTGTGAGATGATATCAATGTTGATGTTTCCTATAATAGCTACAGTTTCATGGATTTGAAGGTGTGTTAACCTGTTATTTAAACTGTTCACGAAATTATCTAGATTATGAACCGATGGGGAGCGATATATTGCGATTATGGCTAGATCCGCACTATTGTAGATCAGGCAGTTGGCGTCTATAAATTCGGGTTGGGTTATCCAGCATTTCAAATGTGATTTTACGTACAAAATGACTCCTTCATTTTGATTAAGATACGAAGATTTATAACTGATAAAACCATCTATGGGAGGCACATTTGGCACTTTACTGAGCCAACATTCGGATAGAATAATAATATCGTAATTTTTATCGAGGGTGTCTAAAAAGGATGGTGAGTTCATCATAATGGCAATTTAGGCTGCGGATATTCATATGGAAGATGTTTATTGTTTTGCTATTTGTATTCAAGTGTAGGGAGCATTGATTGGGTAAGCATGTAGCAGATTTCGACACGGTAATTGCTTCTAGATCGTCTGATATTTTATTTAAATGATCCACTGTGTTAATTGTATGATAGTGTGGCACATGTTTTAGAGGTGCTGAAGAGATAGCAAAGCATTAGCAACATGTGTAGGATCGATTTGCCAGGAGTAGTAAAAGTGCTGTAACATATGAGCATAGTATATCCATGCAAGCAAATAGGTGGTGAGCGTGTGGGCTTTGTGTGCGCATAATGTGTGTAAAAGATTTAAAAAAGTGTGTCTATGTGTGTATATGTGTGTGATAAAGAGAATTAAATTATATACAATGTACAAAAAATAACAAAAACTGTATATCCACATATAATAAGTGAATAAATGTGTGATAAAGAAAATTGAAATATGTAAAACATGCAAAAGATGACAAATACTGAATTTCCACATATAAGAAGTGGATAAATATTTAAAAAGTAATATTTTGATGTATATCAGTCAGATTTTGGATTTCATGTGTGGATGATTCGAAGCGTATACACGGAGCTCCCTCTTTTTTACGAAGGTAAATTTTCCCCTGTGCGCTCCAGCAGTAAGCGTAGTCATTAGATTTAGCGAAGTCTCGTGCAAGATAAAACAATCGTTTTGTTTTATATGTGAGATTTTCTGATATATAAATCGTGTTTGGCGACCTTTCAAGCCCCAAATGCGTAGTATCGAGTCTATTATTGAGAGGTGGACCGACGACCTTAAGACGGTCGCAGGGTGGGACTGGATGCGGAAGGCGGAGGACCGTGTATTGTGGCGCGAATTGGGAGAGGCCTATGTCCAGCAGCGGACTGCAATAGGCTGATTTGATGCAGTAAAGTTAATTATATATCATTTTTTTGTTTTTCTTTGAGTCCTCCGATAGCGCCCGACATAATTAGCGCCCACAAAATAAATAGTGAGGTATAGAATGCTGGATCCATAAACGACTGAGACACGTTGGACCACATGATTTAGGGCGACCGAAATATGCATCACAATCAACGACAATTTATCACCGGAGTACCATTAAAGAAAGAAACAGAATGAAAAAAGAACGTTTATTAAGCCACACAAAATACTCGGCAAACAATCCTACTAATATTATCAATGTGAAAGTATTGTTGTTTTAGATGTTGGGATGTTTGTTACTCAATCACGCCAAACAGCTATATGGATTAGGATGAAATTTCGATGAATACAAAAACTTTATCAGTGTAAATGCAGATGTCGTTGTTGAATACAAATGTGGAAAGTAAAGTAGGTAGATGACGAATTATTAATAAGAACAACAGTAATCAATAAAAATAACAAAATAAAGTTAAGTCGATACTAAAATAATTGGGTAGGTACACGGCTCGGAGAAAAAGAGCTATGAATTTTTGTGTATGTGTGAGAATGATCTGCGCTGTTGGTCGCGGGGGCTTTACAGCTCTACCGGATAAGAGGGCGAGCGTGCAACCACTACGCTCGATCCAGAAGGCAAGAGGGCAACTAGCTCAAGGACGCCTCAAGGAGGAAAGGCCTCAGCTTAGGCAGTTGCTATGGAGGAGTGCATATACTAGGTGTTTCGCCGTGGTGCTCTGCACCGGCCGGCGGGCAAGGGATTCTCCGACTTCGCCGGTGAGCTTGGTGTCTGATCCTGTGTGCGGTATCTGTATCCGAAAGAAGGGATGTAATGGCAGCGGCAGGGTCGGTGAGAACATGCCACGGACGGCGGTAGCGGCTGATAGGAGGGGAGTTAGGTTCGTAGTCGGCGGCGGATTAGCGGATTCTTATGTTTGGACGCGTTCGCGAAATATCGAGTTGTCGCCTTTTTAATAAAGGCGCGAATAGGTTCGAGACCGAGATCGGAATGGGGAACAGCTATAGAATTAATTGATGGTGTAAAAGGTGCACTATTATTTTACTTAATAATAATAATTAATTTACTTTATGGACCAAACCTTAAGAGCCTTGTATTGTGACGAGGGATTGAACAGAATAAAATACAAAAATAAAGAAAAGATATGCTGTGAATAATTCAATTGATTGCTCACCTTCTTAACAAGGCTTAGGGTTCAATGTCCAACACGAATGCCTGAGTTTTTTCCAAAAAGTTACGAATTTTGTGTCATTTGTTAAAGGTGAAGAAGTAGCCTTTGGGTGGAGTAATAAATATGCTTATGTGCCACTGCTGGGCAAAAGAGTTTCCTACGCGTATTCAGTGTGAAGACAAATTTGTGGCCACCTGCTGTTGGAACTTATTAGGCCGCCTTTTAGACTTTCAATTTGGCTTAAAGACAAGCAAATCAAGAAGAGACCGAGACCAACGGCTTACGTGCCTTCCACATCATCAGAAGTATAAAAAAGAATTTTGACCATTTTGTATGTATGATATCAACTATAAAGTTTGATTTCGATGTACTCATACTCACGGAATGCTGGCTTAAAGTATCTGGCCCGCTTCCTTATCTAGACGGTTTTATATCTCACGCCTCCACTAACAATTTAATACAAAACGATGGAGTTGCTATTTATATTAAATCTTCCCTTCAATACACAGTCTTGGAACCAGCTTTCCAAGATGCCAATTGTTTAGTATGTACTGTAAATGATACCGCTATTATTGGAATCTATCGTTCACCCTCCTATTCAAACTTAAATAATTTTTATCACAGTCTCGAAAGTCTAATACTATCCCTAAAATCTTTAAAAAATTTGGCCGTCATAGGTGATCTAAATGTTGATATAAAGGCAAACAATAACAGTGACCTCAATTCTGCACACTATCTTACTTTCATAGCTTCTCTTGGATTATTACCAGCTTATACGTATCCGACAAGACTTGACAACTGTTTAGATCACGTCCTACTAAACACACACACAGAATCAGTTACTATTTTATTAGATACTCTGATTACTGACCACCGGCCAGTTATCCTATGCCTGAAACAATACAAAACACCTAACTTAAATTATTCGAAAAATATAACACTAATTGATTATGCTTCCTTACAGAAAGAACTTGCACAATGCGACTTTTCTTCTGTCATGAACGAAAATAATGCAAATCTAGCAACTGATAATCTTATCTCTATAATCCAAAATGTGGTAAAAAACAACTCATCGCACAAAACAGTAAATCGCAGAACTAGAATCTTGAAGCCGTGGATTACCACTGGACTTCTTCGCTGTATCCGAAATCGAGACAAGATGCATCATAAACTAAGAAAACAACCCAATGATATTATTCTTCAGACAACATATAAAAGATATCGAAACTTTTGTTGTACACTGCTTAAGAGATTAAAGCGCGAGTATGAAGAAGGATTACTTAATAATGCTAAAAATAATACTAAGGCCATGTGGGATGCTATAAATAAAATATCTGGTCGGAAATGTCAGTCATTCACACCCAAAGAACTTTTAACACTGTCTAGTAGCGAAAAGGACTCTATTAACCTCGTGAACCAGTACCTAGTAAATATTAGCAAAAATCATACCTCTACGATTGTACCGTCTTATGACTCACTCTTTGAGTCTCTTACGGATAAATCTCAATGTAACTGTCTAGGTATTCCTCCTGTTAGTGAGGAAGAGATAACAACGATAATTCATTCTTTACGGGGGAATTGCGCCACAGGCTGGGACAATATACCGGCATCTGTCTTCAAATTGGCTTGTAATAGTCTTGTTAAGCCCGTTACACACATATGTAATCTCTCAATAAACTCTGGCGTATTTCCGAATAGCCTTAAAAAAGCCCTGGTCACGCCTATATATAAAAATGGCAACAGGAACCGTGTCACTAGCTATAGACCCATATCAGTACTAAGCACTATGTCTAAGATACTTGAACGCATATTAAATAACTGCTTAACCAGCTATCTCAACAAATATGACATAATCTCTAAAAACCAGTATGGCTTTCGTTCTGGTGTGTCTACCGAAGATGCGGTAGCTAGGTTTACTGAGGTACTTGTAAATAAACTAGATAGCGGCTATAAATGTTATGGGATCTTTTTGGATATATCGAAAGCTTTTGACACGGTTTCAGTTCCCATACTTTTGTCCAAAATGGATCGCATTGGAATTCGAGGTTTATCTTTAGATATTTTCAGAGATTACTTAACTAATCGTACTCAGTCAGTCAAAATTGATACCCTTATAAGTGAGGAGGCAACGATTAATTACGGAGTGCCGCAGGGAAGCATTCTCGGTCCAACATTGTTTTTGATTTATGTCAACGATCTCTGCAATATAAAACTTTCTAATTGTGATATTTTTACATATGCTGACGATACAGCCTTATCAGTGTATGAAAAAGACTGACAAAAAGCAAATAGTGCGGCCGAGAATGCTTTGCGGGAGACTCAGCAATGGATATCCAAAAACTTACTGACTCTAAACATTGACAAAACCAAATATCTGCGTTTCCACTTGCCAAACTCTGCTGCTCCGCCAGCAATATCCACATGCCTCATTGCACATACTTGTGATTGTCAAACAAGTAAATGTCATTGTGCTCCGATAACACGAGTATCTAGTACTCGATATCTTGGTGTCGTGGTTGACGAGCGGATGGACTGGCGTCCCCATGTTGAAGCTCTTACTAGTCGTATTAGAAGGCTACTGTATATATTTAAAAACTTACGAAGTTGTGCTAATTCCTATATAATGCACATGGTATATGTGGCCTTAGTGCAATCAGTCCTGACGTACTGCATTCCCGTATGGGGTGGAACCTATAAAACTGTATTTATTCAACTAGAAAGAGCACAGAGGGCTATTCTAAAAGTGATACATTCTAAACCGCGTGACTTTCCCACTGCTGAGCTATATAAAGAATGCCAAGTACTAACAGTTAGGCAATTATTTATAATGCGCACCATGCTTCGACGACACTCGCAACTTCCCCTCGACAGTAAGACCATGCAAAAAAGAAGCGGTGCCCTCGTATGTCCCTCTGTACAATGTAGAACGGCTTTCGCGACTAGACAGTATAACGCTTTAAGTTCTAGATTATATAATACTATTAACAAGGCTAACAATCTTTATCACTTAAATAAATATGACCTCAAAAACAAATTGAACAATTGGTTACGGTTGCAAAATTATGAGGATATTGAAAAACTCCTTACGGTACTAAAATAAAAGAACTTGTAAACATTAATTAAGTAACAACAAAATCATAAATGCTCATACTTGGTTTGTCATCATACACTTAGAACGGAGAGCCACGGACTCCTATAGTACGAGTCTTAACTCAGTTTAGGAGTCAATGGTGCTATTGTTAAAGGCCACTGTACAACCAATTATTGTAATACTGTATTCTATCTCAATTACTTACCACTGTTTGTTACATACTGTTGTACCATTTTTTTTGCAAATAAAAATATTATTATTATTATTAAAAATCTTGGAGAAGTTTGAATATAGAAACACCACAAACGGTCACCCATCTCTGACTGACCATACCAAACGTTGCTTAACCTTGATGATCGGCAAGAACTGCGGTCTGGCACCACTACAACGGCTCCTCTAATTTTCGAAAAAACTTCAAAGCCGGTGTGATCCAAATGTGGCGACAGTACCTTGACGAAGCATGGGCTGGGTGTACAGTGTACACCTCCGCCTCCCGTTTAGGATAAATGTAAGAGCATATCTATTAAAAATAGAAAATTTACACTTATTTAAAATAAGACTGAAAGAATTTCTAATCGAAAAAACATATTATAGTGTAAGGGAATATCTCGAAGAGTAAAAATCTTATAAATATTTAATTTTATTGACCTTACTATGGATATTATTTTAGTTATTAATATTGACATTGGATTGACATTTGCTGTGTATTGCAATAATTTAGTTAATTGATATTTATAGAACTTGTTATGACTATTTTAAATGTACCTAATTACCTAATACCCTACATTATGTTTGCACTTAATTATATTATTAGATTAAGGCGATATTTAAATTTAACAGTAATTATTTAATATTTGCATGCTCTTTGGCGAAATATGGAGAATCTATTCTAAAAATTATGTCATCATTGTAAAACCCCTATTTGCAGATGAATAAATGATTATGATTAATTGAGACGGCTTTGTCAAGTAGTTAAGAGTCGCAGATGGGCAAAAAAATGGGCAAAATAGCCTGCCTCGTTGGTCTGGTGGCAAAGCGCATCGCTTTGTGATCACGAGGTCCTGGGTTCATATCCTAGGTCGGACAAATGTAGTTTTTCTAACGAAAAATTCCCAGTATGAGTCCGTAGGCTGGAATTGTGCCCCGTATATGGCAATAAGCTCGCCCCCTATTACATGGAACTTAACATCATCAGCGAAACGTGGGTGTACTCAGTACACCTCTGCCACCCCCTCTGGGGAATATAGGCGTGACGGTGTGAGATGGGCAAAATGTAATCAGATCAATGATTACAATTGCATTTTGTAATATTCAATCATGATTCAAGATTAAAAGTGTAATCGTAAACGTTGGAGTTACAAAATGTAATTGTCAATCAATCAATCAATCAATCAGCCTATCGCAGTTCACTGCTGGACATAGGCCTCTCCTAACACGCGCCATTGTGTAATCGTTAATAATCAATACACCGTCACGCCTATATTCGTCAAGCAGGTGTAGTTAATCATAAATCTGATTTCTCCGTTAAGAGCTAAGCCGCTCCACCAGTGGTTGGCCCACTGGATCGAGAAGTTGCGGGTTCGATTCCCGCACGGCACAAATCTTTGTGTACCCATCAAATATTTCTTTCGGTCTGAGTGTTTGTGCATGCGAATATCACGTTTGTAAACGCACCCACGATACAGGAATAATTACTATTACTTTTTTTAATATTTAAATTTATAAACACCACACCAAATATAATAGGTATTAAAATTACCTTATGTATTCGAAGCCACAAGATTGTATTATAATTTGTCACTTAAATGTTAAATAATATTAACACAACTGGTATCTAAATATATTAAAGATTGTAAAAACGAGTGTATTAAATGAACGTTTACAAATGAATGTTAAGAAGGTTTCAAAGTCAATACAAATTATATTGAGCATGCAACCCTTATTAAAAAGCTAAGGCATTACGTTATTAAAAACACTGCCCTTAATTTATTAGCTTCCTACTTAGGTGAAAGGTCTCAATGTGTTGAGATCAACGGGGTCAAGTCTCAGGAAGTTAATATTTCAATTGGTGTTCCACAGGGCTCCATCTTAGGACCCTTTCTTTTTTAGTATATATTAATGACCTGCCGAACTTTGTCCGTGATGTCTGTGACATTGTACTATTCGCAGATGATACCTCCTTGATCTTCAAAGTTGACAGAGCTAAGCTTTATTTTGACGATGTGAATGGTGCTCTTTCACGGATATCAAATTGGTTCGAAATAAACAATCTATTGCTTAATTCACTCAAGACAAAGTGTATTAAATTTACTATGCCCAATGTAAAAGTTAATGCTACGAATATTCTTATTAATGGCACAAAGCTGGACCTCGTGAACTCCACTGTCTTTCTAGGCATTACCCTAGACTCCAAACTCCAATGGGGGGCCCATATCTCATCACTTGCGGGTAAACTTAGCTCCGCTGCTTATGCAGTGTGGAAAGTACGGCAACTTACGGATGTGGATACAGCACGTCTAGTTTATTTTAGTTACTTCCATAGCATTATGTCTTATGGTATCCTACTGTGGGGTAACGCTGCTGACGTGGAAAATGTATTCATACTGCAAAAAAGAGCTATCCGTGCCATTTATAATCTTGGACCTAGGGCTTCCCTCAGAGAACTTTTTAAAGAGATCAACATTCTCACGGTCGCTTCACAGTATATATACGACAACATAGTGTACATACGTAGGAATATCCATTTATTTAATAAAGTGAGTGACGTTCATGAATTAAATACTAGAAATAAACATAAACTGGTATTACCAATTGTTAGGCTTAAAAAAGTATTTACTTCCTTCGTAGGAGTCGGTATTCGCTGCTTCAATAAGATACCAAAGCCCATGTTAGAGTTGCCACTTTACAGATTTAAAAAGTATATTAAATCTTCACTAATGAGTAAAGGATATTATACACTAAATGATTTTTTAAATGATAAAAATGCCTTTGCACAAATTAACTGAAATCTAGAAGAATATAATGTTAAGTGCAGCGTGTCCTGCCTAGCGAGCGTTCATTGATTTTAAATATTATTCTCGAACGATGTCGACAGGGTCGTGGATTGGTCATGCTCACTAAAATGTCTTTGCTAGTGGCGGCTCTGTGGAGCGGGTCATTCTTTTCCCTCTAAAATGGTTGAGGAGAGTGATGGCTGCTTCTCAGGTCATACTCGTGAACGGGTGCTGCTGGTGGGGGCTGGTCCGTCCCCTGCCTTTTGTCTGACTGAACGTGTACCATAATGCTGTTGAATTTTGTCTCGTTCGGCATCACACTAGAGCTATGACCAGTTGTTTTGTACGCGCTCTTTACATATTTTATAGTAACACTTTCTCTTACTATTATTATTATGCTTTTTATTATATACCTCTACAACATCTCTATTTTGTAAATGAGAGGACTATGTAGACACTGACGAATATCATGAATCTAAGTACACTTATGATTAATCTATACTTAAGCAAATCTATTTAGCTCGTTCTGCATTGTTCTCCCATACTCCATAAATGCAATGTATACAAAAATAATTGTAAACCTCATTTTTAAAAAAGAGTAACCGTGGAGTTTCTTGCCCTTCTTCTCCACAGGAATGACTTTCCGAACGGGTGGTAGAGTCTTAAGTAATTAATAATTTTCTCTTTTTGACTATTCATAAGTGCCTTTTGGTCTACATGAATAAAAAACTTTTGATTTTGATTTTTTTTTGATAACTCGTTTAACCTAACCTTTTTTTTTGTTGATTATTATATAAATAAACTGTTGTAATCATCAGAATCAGAATATTTTTTTATTCATGTACACCATTATAGTGAGGCCTATGTCCAGCAGTGGACCAATACGGGCTGATGATTATGTTTGGATCTTTGTGTGACCCGCAAATATTTGTCAGTGAATAACAGTCTGTATGTTTGTGCATATGAATTTCAAGTTTGTAAGCGCACCCAACTATAAAAGGGTGAATAGTCTGTGTTTTTGGACAACATTGTTTTTTTTTATCTAAAAAGTATAGCCCCACCCTAGGATTTGTTCCTGTGTCATGGGTGCGTTTACAAACATGAAAATTCACATACACAAATACCCAGACCGAAACAAAGAATTGTGGGTCACACAAAGATTTGTACCGTACGGGAATCGAACCCGCGACTATTTGACACAGTGGGTGAAGCGGCTTAAGCTCTTAACCACTGCGCTAAATCGTCCGTCTAATTATTATTATGTACACTAATATAATAAAGAGGAAAGATTTGTATTTTTGTATGTTTGTAACGAATAACCTCAAAAACTACTGGACCGATTTTAATGATTCTTTCACCATTAGAAAGCTACATTATCCAGAAGTAACATAGACTATAAAACATGGCCCCGGTAGGTCTGCTAGTGTTGAATAAGATCGCGCTTTAGAGATCTACATATGTCAAATTACAAAAAAAACGCGTGCGCAGCCGCGGGCAACAGCTAGTTGGTAATAAATTTAATTTGTCACTGTGTATTTTAGTTCCTTTTTCATAGAAGTTGCTGTTATTGTGTCATTTTATTTTTTATCGTGGTCATTGCGGTGTGGTAGGGACAGTTACGAGCAATGTAAGCTTTTTAGTAATTTTTTATAGTCATATTTGTAAAAATCGGCGTTTTTAATGCAGACCTTACTATGACCGAGCATGAAAATGCTTAGATTTTGTTATTATTGCTCCTATTAGTGACTTGTTGTAGAAACGTGGTAGTAGAAAAGCACTTCTAATTTTGTTTGTTGTTTGAACTTATCAGGTCAATGAAAATAATCTACTTTTTCGGATTTCATTGCCGTTTAATCTGAGAAATTATTAAAATTAAACTTGAACAAGCGACATCTGTTGACACCAACAGAAATTAAAGGCAGGTTTATTTATCTGAACCATTTGTTCATTATCCTGATCCATTATCGGGCGAAATGTATGGATGTAATCATAGATGTCACTTTGTTAACTTATTGAATTAATGTAATTATGAACTGTCTTGTGTGCAGCGAGTATTGGTCTCGATTAAACCTATAAAAAAAAAGAAATGTACACATTCACGCCTATATTCCCCAAGCGGGGGTGGCAAAAGTGTATTGTATACACGCATACCTATTTTCGGGAACCTATTGTCATTACACGGGGCACAATTCCAGATTGCTATTGAGAGTCAATCAGAAAACTCACCCTTCCGAACTGGGATTCGAACCCAGGACCTTGCGATCACAATATGTCATTCTTTACTTCTTCTCCTTCTTCAAGTTATGGCTTCACACTAATTATAAGTGTATTTTGCTAGTGTCCAGTGAGACATTCTATACTTATAAGGTTGGTAAACGAAATTTTAAAAAAAGTTATGCTTTTCACTTCGGTAGATACAAGTAATTTTTAATCAAACATGCACGAAGTAGGTTAATTATATATTAGGCTGATTATATTTCACTACTGTCAATTACGATTGCTTATTTAAATCAATAAATCAGCCCACATTGTTGCACTGGGGTAGAAAAATTAGAGGTCATACATCACCAAGCTGACCTAGTGCGGATTGTTTGAGCTGCGATTGGTAATTATTTATTTAAACTGCTTGATCAGGCTACACAACAAAATATGATGCATATGTGTCTGAACTAGGCATTAATTAGAAAGAAAAAAGAAAGAAAAACATTTATTTTCTGACGAAACCAGGGCCACACACAAGTTACAAAATGTTATTAATAATATGAACAATAATATTACCTTCGGTTGTGTGTGTGTGTGTGTGTATGTGTGCGCGCGCGCGCGCGCGTGCGTGCGTGCGGGCTGGCGTGCGTACGTGCGTGCGTGCGTGCGTGCGTGCGTGGCGTCAGGCGTCATACACTACACCAACTCCGTTAATTAAAAAAAAAAATATATATTATACAAATTTCTCCATAAAATATATGAAAACAAAAATAGATCTCTTGAGTAATACAAAGTTCAACATAGAATTACAGTTAAATAATTTAGTTGTTTTGTTTTTAGTTGAAATTTTAAATAATTTTGACAAACTTCATCGTTCAAAATATTATTACAAATAATAAGGTCAAAACAATTCAGCAACGCTTACGTCAAACAATAATTAATAACTTACACAATAATAATTAGTAAATCATATTTTAAAATGAAATAATGATTAATAAAAAAAGAAAACATTGAAATGAAATGAATAAATGCAGTTAATGATATTTACCATACCAATAAAATAAGACACGAATTACTTGCGTTTCTTAACCCAAAAAAATATTAAGTACCTTCAATGGTTAATAAAAAAACGTGCTCTCGGTGTGCATGGAGTTTCGCCGCGAAGATAGGCTACATAAGCCATCTTCGAGCGCACCAGTGCCATTACTTCGACTAGACGTCAAAGTGGTCACCATGGCCAAAAGCGGTCGGAAAAATCAATAAAAAAATTAATGAACAGTTTATAAAATGTAACTTACAGTTAATAAGAAAAAATCGTAACTAAAAATTAAAAATAAAAACATTCGAAATACCCTAAAGATGCCGTGTTAAAGTAATGACGTAGCCCTGTATATTAATATTAAAGATAAAATCCTTTCCTAGCTAGTTTTATCTCATTGTCATATATCCGTCAAAGTCTTTAGATAAGAACATGTTCTTTGTTTAATTAAACTCATTTATCATCATTAGTATTTAGTTAAAGAGCTAACTTTTTTAGTTCTCTGCTTTTTATATATTTCCCTTATCTTCTGCATGTAGATAACTTTTATCCTCATCTCGTTACCATGGTAAAACATATTAATTGTATACTGAGTTCTTAGATTTACGCGAATATTACACATGAAAAAAAACTATTTTTTCGGATTTTATCGCGGTTTATTTTGATTTTTAAGTTCCCGTAATCAGTAATCCGTAACCCCAACAACACCTTAAGCCATACGGTTTATAGAAAAAAGACCCATACTGATAGGTACTTAAACGGTGAATCTCACCACCATCCATCACAGTTAGCTACTGTGGGTAAATGTTTGTTTCAGAGAGCACAAGGGATCTGTGACAAGAAACATCTGGCTGCCGAGCTTCAACATGTCAAGCAAGTCCTGCACGACAATAAGCTTCGAGTCCCACGCCAACGTCACAGTGACCGAGTGAAACCAGCCACAGTCGAGCGTCTCCCTGCTGTACTACCTTACATAAGAGGAGTCACAGACAAGATTGGCTACATCTTGAAGCGTGCTTCAATTAAAACATTTTATAAGCCGCCAAAGAAGATCAGTCAGTTTTTACCATCTGTCAAGTGTCACATCCCTCTTCAAGATGCAGGAGTATACAAGCTTGATTGTGAATGTGGTCTCTCTTACATAGGACAAACAAAAAGACCAGTAAAAACTCGGGTTAAAGAACACATAGCTGACCTAAAACACCGTCGCTCAAAGAAGTCTGCAGTCTGTGAACATGTCCTTGACCGCACCCGCCATAACATCAGATTTGATAGACCACAAATCCTCGTGAAAGAACACCGATTCCTACCAAGGATGGTTCGCGAGGCTATTGAAATTAAAAAACATCCTAATTTCAATAGAGAAGATGGCTGGGTGCTTCCATCGTCTTGGGATCCAGTAATTATTATAATCAAATCTAAAACCAAGCATAACACTGCAAGACCTCAAGACACCGTGAGCTGATTCTGCGTAGATCGGACCAACAAAAACAAAAATAATTAAGAAGTTTGAGGGTACCCCGGAACAACTATGCCTTTTGGACGTCTAACACCTCAGTCCTTCCCGTGACCATGGGTGCTGCAAAGCACTCGAAACGTCGGGAACTTAAAAATCAAAATAAACCGCGATAAAATCCGAAAAAATAGTTTTATTTCATATTAATTGTATTTTTGCATTTTTGTCAAGGTACACGCATTTTTTTATTTTGACAGACCTGTCTTATACTTATATTTATTTATTTATTTATGTAGGATACAAGGATATATATTTATTATTGTGCGCACACGTTCCATTATAAAACTTCATTATTACTCTTATTAAATCAGGCAGTTTATTTAACACTTTCTAAACTTAATAAAACCACACCATGTGTCCAAATTATCTTCACTAGTGGTAGCTCGACCGAATTATGATCAGACTAATAAGGATTCCATGCCTGCCCTGTATCCTGGTGTACCTTGTTATTGTTGAGATAAGCCAGCTCGTCCAACAGTGCATCTCGGGCTACTGTTGGTAACGACTGCTATGTCTATATACCTCATATACTCGTATTTATTTCTTTTTATCCATCAACACATTAAATACCTTTTCATAACCATACCAAAAAAAACATCCATATCTATATACTATGGCACTCATAAGAATATCATAAAAATAACTTAGGTGATCAGGTTAAGCCTTCGGTGATAACTTATATCCATAGATAATCCAATCACTATTTTATATACGCTTCCAACACTACCTTTTCCATTTCCATAAAAAAAACCCTTCCATTCTTAAATTCATTCATTTCATAATCACTTTTCAATCTAGCCAAAACAACCCTATCCAAACTTTCTACTGCTAACCAACATCTAAACCAACAAAAAACAACATTATACCAGAACACATCCTACAAACCCTTACCGAAATCCTAGCTACTGTCAACATTTTATATACAACATTCCTTTTCAAATATTATTACGACAAGGTCATCTCAAAATTAATTTTTGTCCACTTTTTTAACTTTAGTGTATTATTTCAAATATCTACACATTTAAACCACTTGTTTTCCATCACAACATCTTAAACTGAGTTTTGTAATATTTTTCATTAATAATATTAAATCTTGACTTATTAGTACGAGTACAATTATATATACAATTATTATTATATTATACAATTCTTATATTTCATACGATAATTTTTCTCATTTTTTTTTAATACAGTTTGTTTCTCGTGTATGTTATAATAAAAATAATGGAAATAAATCCGAAAATACTATTGAAGTCTAATATCCTATTCAAATTAAATTTAAAAGATTAAAAAAAAATCGATGTTTAGTCTTTTAAGTATCAATTCTACAACTCCGTGTTATTAGGTACATTTGCAGATTAAAGTTAAGTTAGGTTCGTAGTCGGCGGCGGCTACGATTAACGGGTTTCTATCATTGGACGCGTTCACGAAATATCGGGTTGTTGCCTTTTTAATAAAGGCGCGAATAGGTTGGAGATTGAGATCGGAATGGAGATCTACATTCCGTATGAACCACGGGGCTCCGACGGCTTTGCGGAGGAAACGGGATTAAACCGTTTGGAGTCTATCGATTTGAGAGCAGGCGGCGTGCCCGAACACCTCACAAGCGTACGTCATGATGGGCCGTATACAAGTTTTGTGTCATCTTATTCCTAAGGGACATTTTACTCCGCTTGCAGATCATCGGGTAAAGACGACCGAGCACAAAGGCTGCTCGGTTACGGACTCGCTTAATGTGCGGTCCGAAGGTCATAGGTAGGTCGAACATGGTCACTTGACCGAGATTACTTCTGGGGTGGCGCAGGGAGGGGCGCGCGGTGTCACCTCTTGGGAAGAACCCGCAGCGCTCTTGTCCCGGTTCACCTCAATACGCCACTTCCTGAACCAATCCCCTAGGGTATTGGCGACTGCCTGAAGGTTTCTGGTAATGAAACCCTTGTTCCTATGCGAGATATAGAGAGCGGTATCATCCGCGTATAGGGCTATATGTACTTTACTCGAATGAGGAATATCGTTCGTGTAAAGGCTGAATAGGAGGAGGGACAGCGCGCTTCGGGCGCGGCTGCCATACCGGGCATTAGTCGCGCACGGCGCATCACCATAGAGTAAAGTAATATAGTGCGCATCACATCCTATTTTAAGTATTAGTATTATTATTTTTATTTTGCAAGCTATTTTAGGTGTATCGACACCACTTAATAACGTTATCGTCTTAGCTAAATCTGGACCTTAGAGGCTCCAATGGACTGGAACAAAGGTTAATGAATTTCGTATTAGTCCTCTGAGATAGATCGTGAGTTTGCCGTACCTTTGTACCCTAATCTATTTAACATAATGCGTTTATTTATATTTATAAGTCCACTCTTGGTCTAGTGGCGAATAATACGCGTAGCGATCACGAGGTCCTGGGTTCAAATCCTAGGTCGGGCAAAATGTAATTTTTCAAAAGGGAAATATACATTATCAGTCCCGAGTCTGGTGTCGTACCCCGTATAATGGCAATAGGCTCGCCCCCTATAATATGGGACCTAACACCGTCGGCGAAAAGGCGGTGTTGTAGCGTGTAGTATTATGCTATGTAAGCATTAATTGATCACCCAATACCACAAAAGCGTACAACGCTATATGGCGACCCTGCCAGTCCTGGTACGCCTACTGCTATTTGATATTTATCACCTAGTATAATATGGAATAACTATGGCATCAAGCCAAACAAAGGAAGAGGTTGTCATAGCTCAGGCTGCTTCTGGAGGAGGAAAGGACCTAAGGCGACAGCTGAACATCTCAAAACAAATAATGTCTTATTGACCAATTGCGTCGTGTATGTTGCTGGCGGTTCTGGTTGGAGTTGTCTGCCTATACAAGAAGTGTCACACGAAGTAGATGCAGAAGGAGTTCCAGCGAGAATCCATGGAGCGTGTCCTGTCCCGGTTGAGCTACCGTCGGAGAGATGCCGGAGGCCCTGCTGACCCCGCTGCGGTATTATAAAGTGTTTGAGTGACAGTGATAAGAGTAAGGTGCGAGTTTTAATTATGTTTTAATATATAAGATACCTAAGCCCGCCACTCATTCCCACCATTGTAACTCCTGTAAGACAGGATCCACAATAGTTTCCTTAAATGACACCAAGGTTTGAACCTTGGGGTGTCCCGGGAAGCACTTTAATTGTCTTGGGACCCGCAACAAATTTAATTAGAAAGAAAAACAGGAGGAGTAGGAAAAATAAAAATTCCACTTCCCTCCTTTGCAAAGCGGGAGACACAAAAAGTAAAGTAATTGGCAGATCAGCCATAGAAAAGGAGACTAAAACTAGGATAAGCCCAGTTGTAAAGCACCACGGTCACGAAAAATTATTATTAACAGGGCCTATTTGTGAGCCTCATGTTTGATTCCAGTAATAGGTATGGCAAAAACGCTTGAACGCACGGAAATTATCCCGAGTTTCTACAAGATCCGCGTAGTAGATTACCCCAGATGTATTTCGCAGACTGTTTAACATAATGGTACGCTCGTTGTGCCAGAGACTGCACTCCCAAAGAACGTGTGCTGATTGGTCATACTCGTAGTTAGACGTGGAAAACTGACATAGCGGTGAAGGTACCAGTTTAAAAGAGACTAATTTACTCTTAAAGTTGCCATGTCCGGTAAGAAATTGAGCCACACAGTGGTCCGCCTCCAGCCATGTTCTCGCCAAATGCTCACGTACGGATGGAAAGAACCAGTAGAGGTGACGGCCCTTTGTTGTTGTATCCCATCTTTCCTGCCATTCGGTTAGGAGATCTTCATAGGTGATTGATTGCGGTTTGAATAATCTAGTGATTTTACAACGGTCTCGAGGCAATAGGAACTCGGTGTTCAAGTTTTCTTGAGTGGAATAGTACATTGACGCGCGTCTCTGAACCTCAAGATCGACTGGAAGCACACCCACAAGTACCGGTATGCCTTATACAAAAATATCAGTGCCAAGCGTTGACTCTGAAGCAGTTTACGCCGTGCCGCCCCTATCGTGGCCCTGTCGGCCCATACAGGTGCACCGTAACACATACAGCCTAAGTATGTTGCTCCGTAGATGGTTTTAAGAGTATTGAAACGAAGGCCCCAAGTTGACCTTGATATTCTGGTGAGTGCATAAAAGTTTCGTTTAGCTTATTCGCCTACAGTTTTTATATGTTCAATAAATGATAAATTTCTCTCCAGAACTAAACCGAGATAACAAACCGATTCTTTTCTTTTGACTGTTCGATTGTTGAATTTAATACGCGGCGCTGATTGTAAATCTCCTTTTAATAGGAGTTGTTACGTTTTTTGAGGAGCGAATGTAAGGCGGTTTCTTTCACCCCATTTTAGAATTAGATGCAGACATGTGTCCGCTAATTTTTCTAGCCCGTCCCTAGTGTTAGATTCTATGAGAAGAAGTCCATCGTCAGCGTAACCGGTTAACGTGCAACCACGTGGCAGAGGTATCTCCAGGAAATCATCGAACCCTAAATTCCAGAGATACGGACTTAATACAGAACCCTGAGGACATCCCAACGTCAGCGATTTAGACACTGCGTGGTAACCAAGTTTAAGTTTAGTCGTGCCTTGTGAAAAGTACGACTGAATGAGTAGGTAGATAGATGTTTCTATAACATCCACAGTCTACAGTCGATTTTCCCGATGTGAAACCAAATTGTTTCTGATTAAATGTTGGTCCACCGGGTAATAGGCGAGGGACTATAAGACGCTCTAAGAGCTTACCCAGCGACGGTAACAGGGTAATCGGTCGATATGACTTTGGGTCATCAGGTGGCTTGTCACCACTCTTCGGAATAATACGTATGAATCCGCGACGCCATACTCTAGGGAAGATGCCCTCAGATATACATCGATTAAAAACCTGTAAAATTGAGTCACCCGACGCTCGACTAGCTTCTTTTATCATTCTATTTGATATCTTATCTTCACCGGCGGCTTTGTTTAGAGGGAGAGCTCGAACAATCTTAATGAATTCGTCGCGAGATGGAAGATCAGACGCGGGGGAAAGAGGCGGATCTATGGCCCACTTGCGTATTTGCTTATGATGTTCGCTATCGGTTGTCGTATCGTCGTCAGGGATTAGCACATTGAGCAAGACACTCGTGGTCTCCTCAATACCAACGGAATGCTTATTATTTACCTTAATGTTTTGTATGTATGCTAAGTGGATTGATCGATTTGCTTTGAACTCATGGTACAGTGGAGACCAAGAGCCTTCGCTATCTAATTTTTCTCTACCCTATTAAGTAAAGCGCTTTTTGATTTTTCAACCGCAGCTCTGTAGTGAGACCTGGCAACTCTAAGTGCAACTAAAGCTTCCTCAAACGTATCTCCCGTGATATTAGATTTTTTCAGCTTATTGTGCTTCCTACGTGCCCTTCGGAAACATTTGCGGAGTTCAACTAAGTGATTATTCCACTAATCGCATCTTTTGGTATTTGGTAAAGATACGCGGCCTAAAGCTACGTTGGCACAATATATTAAAGACTCCGACATTATCTCTGCACTTTCTTCCGTGGATAATTCCTGGCGAGTAAAGTCTCAGACACACGACGAAAAAAGTGTACTAAAGAACCCCTAGTTTGCTCCTTTACATTTGTATCTATAATTGTGACTCTGACTAGGAGGATTCTGTATTATTCCCGGGACAAATTCGTGCACGTTCAGGCGATGATTACTACAAGACGCATGGGGTAAGACGCGCCACCTATCCAATCGGACATCTACACTTGAAAGTGTGACGTCAATAGAAGATTCGCCCATAGGGCTGCAAAAGGTCGGTGGTGCTTCGGGTGTGTTGTGGATGGAAAGGTTCATCTCAGCGATGAAATCTTCTATCGCGCACCGGCGATCAGTGTTGGTGTACCTAAACTTGCCATACCAAAGAGTAGATGACGCATTGACGTCGGCGCCGATGATAGTTTTATGGCCCGCAAGCGTCCTCAAAACGTGGCGGAGTTGGTGTAAGTGTGGTGTGACAGGGTCTGAATATTGAAAATAATAGCTCACAACGTAAACCCTACAGGATGGGGATGAAACCTCTGCGACAGCACAGTGTGACGTCATAAGATGTTGCAGTGATGTAACCGTATATTTAGAACTCGACACGTAGATTCCGGCTCGTGCTTTATTGTCTAACTGCACTACCCTACTGCGTAAGCTAGCATTTTGCTATTGTTCCTGAATAAGTACTATGTCCAGGTTATATTCTACAACTAAGCTCGGTCTAATTCGGATGTCGCCACCCTATCGTTGTGGAGATTTAGCTGTCCTATAGACAGATTATCCATTATTTAATAATTGGTGTTAAGCACCAGCTGTTCCAGTTTAAATTTGTATGTGGGACAGTCCGATGCGCCGCAGCGGTGGTCGCATGGTTTCTTAAATCTTTTGCACGACGCGCAAACAGGTACAAACACGGGCTTCGTACAGGACCTCGTCTCGTGTCCTTCCGCACAATGACCACATAACGGTAATTTTTCTATTTATCTATCTATCTATAACCTCACGCCAGATCCCTTGCGGGGTAGGCAGAGAGTACAGAGTTCCAACAGGTTCTTTCCTTACATACCTCTCTGGCTTCCTCGACTCTCATAGTTCGTCTCATACACGCTCGCCGGTTACGGAGACTCTTGACTTAATTCTTGGTAATTTTTCTGTACAGTATTTATGGACATGCCCGAATTGTTGACAATTAAGACAACGAACTAATTCTACGTCATCAAAGAAACGACAAGTGGCCCAGTCGATGAACAATTTGTCTTTTGTAGCCAACAGATGTTTGCGCACTTCCGTATCGATCTCGACGCTGATCCATTTTCGCCCGGTGTTTATTATAGGACGACTGCGAATAATTTTCGTGGCTTTAATAAAATCATCCTCTTTAATTGTTATTTCGTCTTTAATATTTTGACGATATAACGCGACAGCAAAAGCTTTGTCCTCCATTGACCCGGGAATGTCCTTAATTGGCATACGTGGTCTCCGGCCTTTCGGTTTTTCTAAGCGCAACCCCGCGGCTTTAATTGCATCGACTGATTCTAATTTTCTTACCTGTTTTTTCGTTAGCAGCGCGCAGCACTACACCAGATTTCGCGGTCTTTTTAACGCCTACAATTTGAAAGCCATCGTCGCTAGGTTTAATCGCGCTCATTAGCGCTTGTTTTGTTGCAGACGATGCGCCTCGTCCAACGGAGCTGCCTTTGATAATTTTAACATCTCGGCGTAGGACGGTTCGTTTACCCGTTTGTTGACGGTACTACTAGCTTTCTGTTCAACAAATCTTTCTTCTATTAGTATAGATTATGTTCTATTTTACCCGACTATGGCAAAGCCAAATGAAAGTGTTATATTTTTACTTGTGTATCTATGTTTGTATTTACGCATGTTCTACCGTAGCGTCTAAACTACTCATCCAATTTTGGTGACTGAGGTATCAATCGATTCGTTATAATTATCCGAGTGACATATATGTATGTAATTAAATAGCAGGTAGTAAAATCGCATTTTCCTACTTCATTTAACACACATACATTTTTTGTCTTTAAAAAAAACGTAGCCCCACACTAGGATTTATTCATGTCGTGGGTGCGTTTGCAAACATGAAAATTCAGATATACAAATACCCAGATCGAAACAAATAATTGCGTGTCACACAAAGATTCCATTCGGGAATCGAACCCGCGACTATTCTACCCAGTGAGCGGAGTGGATTAAGCTCTTAACCACTGCGCCAGATCGTCTGTAAATATACTTCTATGGTGTCACATTTAGATGTTTATTAGCAATGGAGATCCCCAGAATGGAAGTATCTTATATGATAACTAAGTAACTATTAATGATAGGGGACGATGATTCAATGAAAAATGAAAGTACTTACTGATAAGGGTAATAGAATAGAATACTTCTTATAATATTAGCCCTGTTAAGAAACTGTCCCACCGATGGGCACGGGCCTACTCTCAAACTAAGAGGGTTTAGGCCATAGACCACCACGCTGGCCCAGTGCGGGTTGGCGAACTTCACACACCTTTGAGAAACTCTTAGACATGCAGGTTTCCTCACGATGTTTTCCTTCACCGTTAAAGCAAGTGATAATTAATTTTTAATACGCACATGCTTTCGAAAAGACAGAGGTGCGTGCCTGGGTTTGAACCCGAGACCTTTGACTTTGCAATCCAACAGTCTAACCACTAGGCTATCACTGCTTTTGCACTAAAACAAACAAACAAGTATAAAATAAAAAAAATAAAAATAAACACCATCACGCCTATATTGCCCAAGTGGGGGTGGCAGAGGTGAACTCAGTACACCCACTTTTCGCCGACGATGTTAGGTCCCATGTAATAGGGCGAGTCTATTTGCCATATACGGGGCACAATTTCATACTCCGGACTCACATTGGGAATTTTTCGTTAGAAAAACTACATTTGTCCGGTTTAGGATATGAACCCAGGACCTCGGGATCACAAAGCGATTTGCCACAAGACCAATGAGGCATGACTTATTAAATTTCAAAAACGATTTTTAACACGCTGCCGGGCCCCATCATCTGGCTGTTTTCAAAATTGAATTGGGGCTGCAGGAAAATGGTCAGTAGGCCGCAAGTTTGACATGTCTGATCTAGACAAGTAATTCATCTAAGCATTTTTCTTACGGATTCACATGTTCTGAGGCTGAATACTTCTTAACTTACATCAAAAAGGAGAAAGGTTTTATGCTTTTTTTTCTATGTATGTTCACCGATATTTTCGTCCATTGTGGACCGATTTTGAGGATTCTGTTTGCATTGGGTTTAGTATAGCTCCAAGGTGAGCCCATTTTAATTTCATTGGTATTAGACCTTGAACTTTAAAGACACACCAGGGAACTTGTGCCTAGTAACCGACTGCACTAACCGGAAGTCGGCTACCATTTTTTTAATTTTTTGTTATTCTTGTAGATGATCTTAAACAATAAAACCTGCATGATTATACACAAAAGTACTTAAAATCCAAATGTCTCTATTTAGGCATTCTAAGCTATCAAGAAGTAGAGCCCTATCACCTTTGATCGTTTACATTAGCTGAATACTGATACAGAAATAATAAAAAATGCCTTTTCTGCAAAACAGTTTTAATATCATAAAAGTTACGATAACGTAAATTAGTAACGAAATAGTAATAAAATTAGTTCTTGAAATGTCAATGTATAAATGTGTTACAGAATAAGCTCACAAAAGCTTTTCAGCGCCTATTTTCCAAGATGATCGTGAAATTGTCGATGTCTCTCAATATGCCTTCATACTTTACATTCAATGGTCTTCCTATCAGCGATGCTGATGCAGGCAACACTCGGAACCGACGCAGTACGCCCACGAGGGTTGTTTCCATGGACATCATTGCGAATCGCGAGGCTGTGTAAAAAAATATTTACTGACGCAATATTTTGCAATGACGTTGGTGGCATGACAATAAATTTTACCCGAAATCGTTGAACGATAATGCCGATGGTGACTAAATCATTAGCATAAAAAGCTATTAAATTTCATAGATTCTTCTTTATTATGGATAAATATAAATTATGATCAAGAAGAGGTAATGCCAAATCTTTTTAACCGACTTTAAGAAGGAGGAGGTTCTATGCTCGTCTGTATATATGCTTTTTTTATGTATGTTCACCGATGTTTCCCTCACTTGTGGACCGATTTTGATGATTCTTTTTGCATTGCGTTCAGTGTAGCCTCAAGGTTATCCGATTTTAATTTCATTGGTATTGGACTTTGGACTTTGAAGATATATCAGGGAACTTCTTAACAAAACATAATATGAATGTGTAGATTAAGATATTATGGGTATTACGTCAATCTATCAAACTAAGCAGAATATTAACCGACTTCAAAAAAGGAGGTGGATCATGATTCGTATGTGATTTTTTATATCTTCTTTGCTAATGAACCGATTTTGATGTTTTTTTCTTGCGTTGGGTTCAGTATAGCTCCAAGGAGGACCCATTTTAATTTTATCAATATTGGCCTTTGAACTTTGAAGATACACGAGGGGATTTCTGGACAGCAAACAGCATGAATTTGTAAATTCATTCATTATGAGTATAATATCAATTATGTAGGTACTTTACTGTAGAACTAAGTAGAATAATATAATACAGGTATAAAAATATTTATAATTAATTCACTCATCACTTAAAATTTTCAATATCAATGGTATAAATAACTTAAAAAAAAGGAAAACCGATTTCAATATGTATAAAATAAATATTTGAAGTCAGTGCTCACTAACCAACTGACTGCACCAATCGGCGCCGACTTTAAATATTTATTTATTGTTTTTTAAAGTCGGTTTCCCCTTTTATAAAAGTTATTTATACCATTGATAACTAATAAAATAAAAGTTTCGTATTTGGAGATACGAGAGCATACTGATTAAATGTCGTTGTCTAATAAGAAAGACCGAGCTACCATAATAGGTTAATGGAGAAAAGATGTCTGATTTGAGATAAAAATGTCAATGAAGCTGGCTACTAAAAGCTGACGATTCTGAACTAATAAGCAAAAACATTTGTGAGCGGATCCAGAAAAAATACACCTCTTGTTTACTAACCAACACAACCACGAGGTTTATAACTGAAGGCCAGGAAGGCAGCTGGATGCATCAAAGAGTTATCCAAAAATCTCTCCGGCTTGAAGATTTCTGCATCGTGGCCCCAGTATTTGGTGTTGCGATGCGTTGCAAATAAGTCTATAAGGACATTGACGCCTTTAGGCACGACTATGCTTGATGCTGCAATAAATTTGACATGATTAATAACTTTGCTTTCCTTGAATTAGTTGCTAAATTCATGCTAAATTGGTGACACGAATTATACTACTTGTTTTGTTCTAGCTTTAAAACTGATCATTAAATTGATGAGGAATAGTATTGGTATTATAAAATCACAGTAGAACAAAATCTGGCTGAGTTTAAAAATACGTAGGTAGATCTTTATTAAACTGACTCAATATTTCTAAACATCATTCGATCAACCAAACTTTTATCTAGCAGCGTAGCAACTAATAACCGATCGACAGTATCAAATTGTCTGTAAGAAACTCTCAAATTGTCGATGACCATACATATTCCAGAAACTGGATTCTTTAGCATTTTCACAGAGAATCAGCAGCTAAATTACCACACCGTACCTCCCGCACTTAAAAATCGGTGACTTTTCTGCTAGCGCGGTGCTTATCTTCTAGTAACCCGCAAGCCCGTTTTTATCCCTCTTCCATTAAAACTCTGGCATCATACTGATCCGAAACTTTACGATGTTTCAGATGAAAATTAACCATTTTTAGGAGGTCCTTTAGAAACATTTAATATTCTTTATCCATTTACGTAATTATATAAATATATAAGTCACCTTGGCAACAACAAGATTGACATAGGACCACGAAGAATAACACAAAAGAGAAGAGATTTATACCCTGTAGTGGGATATAGAAATGCATGCTGATGATGATAAATCATCTTACTTTGAGTTCAAATCACGTATCTTTATAATAGAAATGAACTTACGAAGAGTAACATCCTTATCAACACGTCTTATAATAATGCTTAGAGGAGGGTATAGTCTTAAGCTCTCCTTGATAACAGCTTCTAAGTATTGCAGCCGTGGCAGGTCGTCGAGTCCTATAGGCCATTGTGTGGTTCCGAAAACTTCGTACAGCCTATAATGAACAAAATATACAAATAAGTAACACGGAAAATGTTAAACAAAATAAGCTTCAGTAGTGGCCCTTAAGGAATAGATTAGCTGTTGTGACTCACTCTTTTAGTACTTTTTCTTGCTCCTCGGGATGTCTGGCCAGCAATGCGAGGGTGAACGATAATCCCACAGCAGTAGTCCCCAGGTCAGTGCCACCAACCAATAGGCTAAACATTTCTTCTCTGAGTTCAATATATCCTAAAGTATCCTCTGAGGTTTTTAACATTAGTTCCAGAAAACTTTTTGGGATGCGTTCCTGAGAATCTGGAAAAGAAAGCTTAGTAGGTAGAACATTTGCCGTGTATTCACAGGATCCCCTAATTAATGACCTCTTTGGTGAAGGTAAATATCGTGAGAAATCCTCTATGTTCTAAAGAATCTAAAACTTTCATAAGATATTTATAATATTGTTGTTAAAGAATTGCAACTTGCCCAACTCTTAATACATTTTGTAACCAACAAAAATCTGGGTCAAATATTAGTGTACCTTCTATGTTTACTCTTGGTTATGCCTTTGGCAAAAGATGGTCTGTCTATCGTTAGGCACCTTCAATATTTAGGATGCTAAAGTCCTTTGATTTTTGACTCAGAAGCGATTAAAATAAACACGTAACCTACCTCCACGATCTGTACAGATTTGATTTGCCAATTCCTTCCTTTTGGTGTTTATTATCTACAAACAAAAAAGATTCAATAAAATTTGAAAAGTTATTGCAGTAATTAGTGGCGAAATATCTAACAAAACAACCTTTGTCCAAATCAAAGGACCCATAATATAAAGTTACGTATGCCAAACAAAAAAAATGGCATTTGCAAAGTTCGTGCCCATCGATAAGGTTATTATGAAATTGGTTTGTTGGTCACGTCCAAATATAAAAAACATTAAACAAAAATCATGAAAATCTCACAAACAGGCAGTCATAGTGCAGCGATTGCAGTATTCTTAGTGATCCCCAAAGTTAAGCAATGTTCGGCACGATTAGCCTTTAAGGGTGACCATCTTTCGCATTACCATATTCTAGCGTTTCCGCGGTTCGGAAGACGCGGCGAATTATTGGTTCTAGTTACTACTTTATGTGGTAGTCGTTAAGGTTAACTGGAAGCCTTATGAGCTACTTTCTAAGTTCTAAAAGCAAATGACCGTAATCCTGACTCAACCGATCCGTACTAGATCCGCATGGTAGAGACTAGAGTATGACCTAATCTCTATCATATCGGTTTTTGAGAGGCCTTTGCTCATCAGTAGAACAGTATAGACTGATTTGTAATGAATAAATATGTACACCAATCGTTTATTGCACACTAAAAATAACCAAAACTTCATTACCAACCTCATCAATGTAATTGTATAAAATATCAATGTTTTTAGTAAACTTATAGTTACTGTAGGTCAGCCTGTACATTGACTTCAAGTGGAGCCACGGTTTCATTATACGCTCTGATATTAACCCAAAGACTGTCGTCAGAGACTGGATAAATGGATGGTTTGATTGCTGTTGCGAGTTTAATGAGACGCCCAATATTGTTTCTGTAAAAATCAGAAGATTGGTTTAAAGGTGCGCGGTTGGTTTATGTATGAGTCGATACTGCAACTGTTATTGTAACTGCGCGCAGTGCTTTTAGGGTGTATGTTTTGTGCAACTCATGCTAAGGTCGCAACGCGCCGCCGATCGCACTATTCACTGAAATGTGAAGTGTGTAACTTATCTGAGGGTGAGCACAAACAGATTGGCGTTAGCATAAGGATGCCAATTTGGGGCGGGCGAAAGGCTATCCCACCACACGCGTCCTTCGAGGCGCAGTGGCATAGCTTCTCGCCTATTTTGCTCGTCTGTCCCGGCAAGCAATTTGGCGTGGTCTTGGGAGTAGCGCACGGTCGCGACGATCCCCAAGGCAAGTGTGACTGTATCCTGCTCGCGGTTGCTGCCTGCTATTGGTCTGGTCCTTCTGAACAGACATAACAGAAACAGTCATGCGCTACCTTTCCCCAGTTTTCGGTCCCATCCCTCCTTTTCCTCCCCACATGTCCCCCGGTTTTGTCCGGAAGTGGTTGCGCCTAGCTGCTCCCTTCAATCTCCGTTTTGGAGAGGGTCGGGTGCAGCGGGTGGCGCGTCTTGTCGGGTCGGTTGCTGGTCGTTCCCCTCTCTCCTCGCTCGAGGAGAGACTGGGAGCCTACAATTTGGTCCAGATTAAGGTCGGTTGAGTCGCTCGCTCCCTGTACTCTCCGCTTGAAGAGAGGACAGGGAGTGGGCCTTCATAGAGGTTGTTCGTCGACGCTGAAAGACTGGTCGGCACGATGTGCCTAATGCCGCGGTCGGCGTGCCGCGGCTGAAAGGCGGAGGGGCTAAACTCCGCCAAGCGCCCAAAGCTGTAGGTCAGCACCTGCATTATGATGGATCAAAGACAAAAGCAACTACCCCAGGGAGGTACCGGCCTTTCCAAGGTCGGAGAATCCTCCCCAGGGCCCTCGGGCTCTGGCTGCCCCTCGTATTCTGGGGGGGGCACTCTGATGCATCACACCAACGACTCTGGCAATCCCAAAACGGACATTGACTGCATTGCGACTAGGCAACCTGTTGTGGTCCTGGAACGCTTGAAAATCAGGCGTCCTGGGTCTGCGACAGTAGGTAGGGACGAAGACGATGACGAGCTGTCGGAGGGCACGCTGGCCATTCGGGCAGCGCGCGAACTCGAGGCGGCGATGAAAGAGGCCTGTGGGGCGTCAGATGAAGATGCCTCCTGGTCCGAAATATCGGATTCGGCTGACTCGGTGGCCAGCCTCGAGCTTGCCAGCGCTACTCATAAACGCCCGCGTGGCACGGACCCGTCCAGTTCGGACGAGGTCCAAAAAAAGGTGGTCAAGGGGCCGCGTGGCCGTGGCCGTCCGCCCACCTGTGGGTTGTATGGTGGTTATGCCAAGGCAATGAAAGAGTTCGCAGCTCAAAAGAAAGGGCTGCTCGAGCAACAGGCCGGGCATGAGATGGCTGCTGCCATCCCGAGAGAGGAGGAGGTGGCCAGAACGGACGGCCCCCAGGAGAGCACTTCGAGTGCCAAAGCGGTTACCGGAGCGGCCGGCCACAGGGAGGCTGCACTACAACAGGTGCAGAAAATCCTTCATGTGGCCGGTTCTTCAAAAAACTTGAAGGGGACTTTTGTGCGGGCCCTGAAGGATGCCGCCAAAGTCATCGGAGACGCGGTGGACGGAATCTTTCAGGCGTCGGTCCCGGA
Source organism: Phalera bucephala (assembly GCA_905147815.2). Taxonomy (NCBI): domain Eukaryota; kingdom Metazoa; phylum Arthropoda; class Insecta; order Lepidoptera; family Notodontidae; genus Phalera; species Phalera bucephala. The sequence goes on from LR990616.1 coordinate 2,724,663, forward strand.
GGCGGTTCAAAGAGTCGAGGCTGAGAACGCTCGACTAAAACGGCTGGCGGAGTGGTATAAAAACCAGGTGCACTACCTGCAGACCTCCGTCACGCTTCAGCGTCCGGCCTCGCCTCCAGCGGCGTCCCCCGCGGCGGCGGCCCCCGTGGTGGATTCTCCCGTGGCGGTGGCCCCCGTGGCAGTTTCACCTTTATTGGGGGCCCCCATAGCGGCGGCCTCGGTGGTGGTGTCCCCCGCGGCGACGCCAATCGCGGAAACAACCCCGACGATGGACCTGGAGCTAATGCGCAGGTCCATCATCGACAGCGTCGGGGTGATGTTGGACGCCCGCTTCGCGGCGCTGGAGGGGCGGCTCCTTCCTGAGCCGCGGATCCGCCCCCCGTTGGCTTCTGATAGGTCGGCGAGACCGTCCGGGACACCGGCTGCTGCCTCGGCTCGTGCCCCGGTGGAAAAGTCGGCGCCTCCCCCAAAGAAGGGCAAGGCGGCGAAAGCCACCGCAAAGAAGAGGGTTCCCCCCCGGGAGCCGGCATCCAGAACGCCGGCACAGGTGCTGCCTCGGCCCCCGCTCCCCCCGGAGCCTTCTCCGATGGAGGAGCCCTGGTCGGTAGTGGCCGGACGGGGCAAAAGGCCCAAAAAGTCTGCACCGGTCACCCAGCCCGTGCAGGCTGCTCAGCCGGCCGCCCGCGCACAGGCGCCCAAAAAGCGCAGGCGCGGGCGTGGGCTGCGGGTGCCGCGTTCTGCCGTGATAGCAATTAAGCTGCCACCGGATGCGGCGAACCGTGGTATCACGATCGGCAGCGTGATGGCGCGGGCGAGGACTGCCGTGAACCTGAAGGACCTGCAAATCGGGTCCGTCAGGTTTAAGGTGGGGGCGACGGGGGCGCGCCTGCTTGAGGTGTCGGAGGGGGCCGAGAGTGGTCCTAAAGCAGATGCCCTAGCGGCGGCGCTAAGTGCGGCGTTGGCTGCTGAGGGGGTGACAGTGTCCCGGCCCGCGAAGCGCGCGTCTATGCGCATCGTGGGCCTCGACGACTCCGTCACCAAGGAGGAGGTTGTCGAGGCGGTGGCCCGGGTCGGAGGTTGCTCGGTCGCCGAGGTAAAGGCGGGCGAGTTGCTGCGCGACCGGACGCCCCTCGGGACCATTGTTGTGGGCTGTCCGATACTGGCAGCCAAAAAGGTGGCGGCAGACCGGCTCCTGGTCGGCTTCTCCTCCGCGCAGGTCAAACTGCTGGAGGCGAGGCCGATGAGGTGCTTCAGGTGCCTTGAGGCCGGACACGTGAGGGAGCAGTGTCGGTCCGAGGTCGATAGGGGCGACCAGTGCTTCCGGTGTGGCCAACCGGGCCATAAGGCCTCCGGCTGTGTGGCCGCACCGCACTGCACGATCTGCGCCGCGGCCGGAAATCCTTCCGGCCACCTGCTGGGTGGCAGGGCCTGTCCGGCCCGAAAGCCCGGCCGCCGTAGAGGGGGTGGATTAGCCGCTGCGTCCGCATCGCCTGCGACGCGACCGCGGCCGGCCACCTCTAGCGCCGCCGAGGCGCAGCATGTAGCGGTGCCCATGGACTAAGCCCTGGGCACCGCAACCGAAATCACCTGGGTGGCAGACTCGGGGGAGTCTGCTTCCCAGCTCGCAGGAGAGACGCCGTGCTGAGTGACACCAGCATGGCGTCTAGTAGGGGGAAAAGGGAGCGCCTTTTTACACGCTCCCAGGGTGGGCCCTAACAGGGTAGGTCGCGTCGGGGTCGCGGTGCGTACTAACAGCGATCCCGTGATCCCCGACACTCGCGACGGTAGTGTGTCACCGCAGGGTTTTTAGTCGGTACACTTGGTGCACTGACAGCCGGGTCATTCCGACCGTCAGTGGACCAAGGACTCCGACATAACCCCTCCGCGTCCCCCGAACGCGGACGGGTACCCATAAAGGGTTTTCCCTGCGTCACAAAAAAAAAAAAAAAAGGATGCCAATTTGAAGTCATCCTTTTTGCACTAAAAACATATTTAATGATGAACGTGACAACACGCATTCTCTATAATAATAATAAGCCTTTTATTTCATGCAAAAAAAAGTAAGATATATACAAGTTTTTTTTTTTGTTTTTTTTTTAAGAAGAACGCATTCTCTATAGTGCTACATTAATGTTAATCTCTTCATGTTAAGTTGTGATAACGCCTCGCTGATATGTACTACACACCCGGCCGCATTTGCATCCACGAGCATTCTACGAGCGTTTTTATGCTCGTAGAAAAACCACCACCTGGCACGTCGCTGCGCGCACGCCGCTCTTCATCGATGAATACTTGCGGCAGGCTTGCGCCAACGTACTTGATACATTATTTGATACATTACATGCTACACCTTGGAGTAGCCGGTTTATTAAAGGGTCGCGCGCGTTGCGCATGAGCGGCTATCGCACAGTATGCACTAGGTTATGCGCGCAAGTAAAATAACAGACGCTTCTGTGGTGCACTGGCCAATGTACACACCCAATTGGGTTGATTGTAACAAATGCTTCATCGAGTTCCATTTTGCACAAATAGTTGGAGAAAGTAAATCGAAACTAGATTTGTCTGGTGCGGAGATCAAATATAGTATGACAAGGATCTTTTGGCCCTTGGATGACATTGTCAGGGGGCGTTCGTGTGAAATTAGGGTTAATAGTTAGTAAAATTTTCCTACTTACAAGGAGACATTTCAATGGGTGCAGCAAGTTCTTTTATTTAATTACTAACCCACGGTTACTTATAAAAAAACTGTCATAAAGTGGCATTTCACTTGATGATAGCGTTAGTTCCTATTTTGGGCACGGGCCGAAAGATCCTTGTACTACTGTATGTGACTATAGACCAAGCCTTCGTCAAATTAAGTATTTAATAAAGTAAAACTTTAAACATTAGAACTTACCAGAGACAGAATCTATGCTGTACTCAGAAAAGTATTTATATGTAGAGATGATTCCCGTTCCAGAGTACTTTTGCAGTTGGTCAATTAGAATAGCGCTGTGCTTGGAAAATATTACCATGAAAGCGTTTAGGTTGTTTTGTTTGAAAAAAGGCACCAGAATATTTCGTCGATTTCGCCAGGCGGGAGCTGTGGAGAGTTAACTAATATAATTTTTGTTCTTTAATTTTTGAAAACATGCAAATTTACATACACAAATGCCTAGACCGGAACCCAGATTTGTCCCGTGCGGGAATCGAACACGCGACCATAGACACAGTTGGCGGAGCGGGTTCAGCTCTTAACCACTGCGCTAAATAGTCCGTCAAATAGTATTAAGGCATACAACCATAATTATAGAAACGGGCCAAACCTCTTGTTGCCATTGAAAAAAGTAAAATTTTCTTTGACACTTACAACTGTCACAGTACCCATCTTACATGAAGAATACTATAAGCGCTGGAATATAGAACAATTCTTAGATAAATAATTTGTGTTTGGTACACTGTGCAACCGAACACCGCGTCAGCATTTTACGCGATTGAGCAGCATGCGTGCCGTTCCATCGGTGCAGTTAAGTCAGGCTGTCGGACGCGTCGCTGTATCATATCAATTTTGTATCAGTTTAGCATTCGTAAATCATATCATTCACGATCATTATATCATAGAGCTATCGAAGGAAATATACAGTGTTTATCAAACTTATCAACTATCATTTATCAGACACTGAGCGGTACCCCTATATACTGGTCCTTCGAGCCGGATTTGAAATGCCAGCCACCTACGGATGGAGCATTGCCCGTGGGCACAATGCTTCGGAAAAAAATATCCACCCATTAAAAATTAACTATCACTTGTTTTAACGGTGAAGGAAAACATCGTGAGGAAACCGGCATGCCTGAGAGTTTCTCGAAGGTGTGTGAATTTGCCAACCCGCACTGGGCCAGCGTGGTAGACTATGGCCTAAACCAGCTCAGTTTGCGAGGAGGCCCGTGCCTGCGAATGATTTCAGTATTTTATTCTTGCAGTTAAATACGGAATCGTGGAAGATATCTAGATTATTTTACGCGCTATTTTTTTTTACGCGCTATTTTTTTTACGCGCTCGTAGGCCTTGGCGACCGCGGTGTTCTTACCGATCACCAAGGTTAAGCAGCCTTCGACTCGGTCGGCCTGAGATGGGTGACTGTTTGTGGCATTTTTATATTCGAACGTCTCCGTGCTTCGGAAGGCACGTTAAGCCGTTGGTCCCGGTTACCACTTAATGTAGTAGTCGTTAAGCCGAGTTGGAAGCCTTAAAGGCGGCTTGATAAGTCCAACAGCGGGTGGCCACAAACCTGCCTCCACCAATCCGCACTGGGTCCGCGTGGTGGAGTATGACCTAATCTCTCTCACCTCGATTTGTGGGAGAAGGCTTTTGCCCAACAGTGGGCAGTATAGGCTGAAATTATTATCTAGATTATTGAGTTTACCATTCAATATATTTTATACGTTACAAGCTCGCACGATGGGTAAATTGGGTCCGACATTCGTTCCTCTGTACTTAAGTTCTGGTAATGGGGTAACGTGGTGGTTTGCGAGGAACAGTTAACAGTGCAGTCAAGGTTATGGTTGAGCAACTTATGCAGAAAAAGTACGGCTGCATGCCTACGACGATTGCTTAAAGAGGACATATTGAAGTATTTGAGCCGTTGGTCATCATGTGTAATGTCTTGTGAGATGAAAGTGTCTTGTGAACGCCCGTTGAATACCCTCGATACGTTGAGAATGCATTTTTATAGAACACGAATATGTTAATGTGGGTAACTGTATATTACACATTGAATAATTTACACATGTTATTATTAAGTTAATAATATATTTCAAAATTTTATAAAAATTTGGGTAAAATACCTTATGCTGGGATCACCAAAATACGCATACATTGACAGAATAAACACCGTCGAGCCAATATTCCCTAAACGGTGGTGGCAGAGGTATACTGAGTACACCCACTTATCGCCGACAATGTTAGGTCCTATGTAATTGCGGGCGGGTCTATTGCCATATACCGGGCACAATTCAAGACTCCGGACTCATACTGGGAAAATTTTCGTTTGAATAAATACATTTGTCTGACCTAGGATTTGAACCCAGGACCTCGTGATCTCAAAGCGATGCGCTTTGTGACTAGACCGACGAGGCAGACTGTATAATAAATAGGACGTATTCTTTCTATTTTTGCCAAAAAATTAGGTCGTCAACCTTTACATTATTGTAATAACGGTGTCGTTTTCCACGGCCTAGCTAGACGGAAATCTTGACTTCTTTTTTGGTAGTTACGAGGTATTTTTAACTGTTTTATTGTTTAGATGACCTAAAATGAGATATGCAGGTTTATTTAATAGTTATTTACGATTATAAAGTGCAATAAATCATTTGTAAAAGTTTTCCGAAAATTATCCTAAAAATATTTGTTTACGTGAAAACGAAGGTTTTTTTCCATGTGTATGTTTAAGGTAGTAATTTTAATATTATTAGGTAATAAACTTCATAAAGGTGTGCTTAAATAAAACATGACATCATCAAAAAGTCGTTATTTTTTTATTTCAAGTGTAAATTCGCTATTGTTTTTAATTATAAGTATTTTGGAAACGTCAGGACGTACACACCCCTGCAATTATCTTCATGAGTTTACTGGTACGAATAGTTGTCAATTTGCCGAGCATCACGCACTACACGTTTTGGCGCCAGTTTTGTTAGCAATCCTCTGTCTAGACAAGTCTTTCACACCCCAAAGACATTTACTTAGTCTTAAGAAAACTATTACTTGTGACAGTTTCTCAACTACAAATTAAAAATAAAAATAAAAATACGGTTTAACAACTATAAAATAAAAATACGGTTTAACAACTATATAATAAAAATACGGTTTAACAACTATAAAATAAAAATACGGTTTAACAACTATAAAATAAAAATACGGGAGTCACACCCGCATCTTATGTTTAAAATTCTTTACGAAACTTTTAACAGTTCTCATTTTTGACAGTTTCTCAGCTATAGAATAAAAATGATTTACTAAGTAAATGCTTGAGTTAAAGTAACTACTTCGGCATGTTTTGAGAGATACATATGTTAGTCTTAGGTTATTTTTTTTTCGGTCGCTTAGTAGTTTATATAGAGTAGAGAGGGCGCCGCAGTCGCCGTGTTGACAACAGCTTTAGTGCCAGTCGTAGTAATTAATTAAAATAAAATAAAATAGTGCGTGAATTGTTTATTTGAAGTTTAGGAACAAAAATACGTGAATATCTAAGTGTGACGTTAAAGACAATGAGAAAAATACACACAAGAAGACCAATATAGCCAGAAGCATTTCGTAACGGCAAACGTATAATCCGGTGTGCAAATTCCATATTACCAGCAAATCTAACCATAAATGAACAGTGTTATTTACCGGGAAAGACAATCAGTAAGAACGAACTAGCGGAAAGTGAAAAGGACTAAAAATTAATACTTCTAACCTCAAACCTAAAAGTACAAATCACAATCTTTCGCTGTAACCAATCCCAATAAGTACACACAGCACCATCTATCACCGAGTAGAACATACAACTCATACCCAAACCACTGCAGTTGTAATCCTGGCACGCCATCTATTATCGAATAGGCGAAAAACTGTTTTAACGCCATCTATATCTCAATAGCAAGTATCTGTCTATATTATCACGACGGTCTTCTTGCGAGGTAGGCAGAGACTTTACTAGAAAATTATAAGCGATAATGGAGGAGATAAAAACGATGCTACTGGGGTACAATCCGACTTGGAACAAATGAAAAGGCAACAAAAAGACCAAGGGGTACAATTAAAAGCAATGAAGGAAGAAATAATATCAAATCTAAACAGTGCAATTGACCAAAAATTTGCACAAATGCAAGAAAAATTTAATAATATGGAGGAAAGACTAGAAAATCAAGAACGGAGAATGTACATCCTAGAAAAGCAAGCAAGGCAGAGGAATCTAATCTTTTTCGGCATAGAAGAAGATGAAAAAGACTACTTTGGCTTAGAAAATCTAATTATCCGGCTTATCAGAAAGGAAATGCAGATTGATTGCGATACACAAGATATAGAGTCAATTAGAAGAATTGGCAAGAAAAGCAATAAGGTCCGGCCAATTGTAACTACTTTTACTACACTAAGGAAAAAAATTGACTTACTAACAAACAAAAAGAAATTGGATGGGACCAACTACTATATAAAAGAAGATTATTCTGATTATGTTTTGCAGAAGAGAAAAGATCTCCAAATACAACTACAAGTAGAGAGAGAAAAGGGCAACAAAGTATTCATCAAATATGACAAATTGGTAATACTTAACAACAATAGAGAGAAATCGAATCCCACTAATAAGAAGCGAAACCTGTCAATTTCACCAATAGCTCATAACGATAGCAAAGCCAAACCATCCATCTCACAAGCACCAAAGAAGAATAAATTCTCTATGTCATCGTTTGTAATAAACACTAGGAAACCTATACAGCCCGACAGGCAAAGAGATAGATCCAAGGGTTCTTCAGAGAATACAGAAAACAATAACTTACAGGAAATATAGCAAAAATTTAAGGCCCCTCTATACCACCCTTTCCCACCACGGCTGGTCACCGCGGGAAAGGTAGACCGACACTCTCTAATAAAAAAGCTGGCTCATTCACAACTCAAAAACTATCACAAGAATATACCTATCACAAGGAGATGCCCCACTCTACATATTGCTACACTGAATACAAGAACTTTAAGAACTGAAGAAAGCCTACATGAACTAGAGCTTGCTTTGGACGGTATGAAATGGGATATTTTAGGAATAAGCGAGTTGAGACGGATGGGAGAAGTCATTGAAGAGTGCGACAACTACATTCTCTACTACAAGGGCGAAACCGCTGGGCAAAAAGAAGTTGGTTTCATGATAAAATCTACACATAAGAACAAAATTCAAGAATTTGTGAGTATTTCGGAGAGAATAATAGTCTTAAATGTAAATATTCCAAGTCACAAAAAGCTCTGGACTATAATCCAGATATACGCTCCTACAGAACAAGCCACATTACAATACATAGAATCATTTTACAACAAGCTCTCAGATTGCATATCTCTAACAATTACATAATAATTATGGGAGATTTTAATGCACAAGTCGGAGAAAGGCGTAAAGGAGAAGAGAATGTAATGGGAAAATTTGGTTTTGGTAAGAAAAGTCCCCATGGACAATTACTAATAGAAATTCTTCTAGAACATAATCTTACCATTCTCAACACTCTCTTTAAGAAGAAACATAGCAAGAAATGGATATGGATTTCTCCAGATGGAAAATACAAAAACGAAATCGATTACATTATATCTAACCAGCCAAAAATCTTTACAGTCACCGAAACAATCCAAAACCTCAACTTTAACACGAATCACCGTATGGTACGAAGCTCTATAAAATTATTTGAACCCAAATTATCCAGGAAAACTATTTTGAACAATAAACAAGTAAAAATAAACGAAGAAACTATTAAAAAAACATGTAACTAACTGAAAGAATTTAAAAAGTCTTACAATAAAACAACAAATTTTATTGAAAAATACGAAAGGCTGGAACAAAAACTTACACACAACAAGAGTTTGATGAGAAAAAAGAAAAGCACAGACTACTTAAGCGAGCGCTCTATAAAACTTATTGACGAAAGAAGAAACTTACTATCAGATCCTAACAAGAAAAATTAATATTGAGTTCTTAGATTTACGCGAATATAACACATGAAATAAAACTATTTTACGGATTTTATTGCGGTTTATTTTTTTTTTTTATTTTGAGGTCCCGGAACAACTATGCCTATTGGACGTCTAACACCTCAGACCCTCCCGTGACCATGGGTGCTGCAAAGCACTCGAAACATCGGGAACTAAAATTAAAAAATAAACCGCGATAAAATCCGTAAAATAGTTTTATTTCAAGAAAAATAAAAGAAAGGAAATCGCTGAAATAAGTAAAACTATAAGAGAAAGTTTTAGAAAAGATCGCAGGTACAATAGACTTTAAACTATGGAAAAACACTTAACTCAAATGGGCAGTTTCAAAAGGGCTTTAAAAGAGCTAAGAGACGTGGACAAAGAATAGATTCCAAGAATGAAGAAAAGAAACAAGATCCTTTCACAAAGGAAAGACATTCATGAGCATGCAAGCACCTTTTACCGTAAATTGTACTCTGCAGGTAAAGAAGAACCGGTGAACCAGCATGAATCTAGGCAATTTCCCTCATGTAAAACTCATATAGACGCTGATTCAGAACCTGAAATATTACTCTGCGAAGTAAGACATGCAATAAAGAGCCAGAAGACAGAAAAAGCCCCAGGACCGGACAAGATCATGAACGAGCTATTAAGGGGTACTATTGATGAGATAAGCCCCATTTTAACCGAAATTTTTAACGAGATCCTTATCACAGGTAATTTACCGAAACAATGGACTAAATCTCACATAATACTTCTACATAAAAAAGGACCAAAAGAAGAAATTGGTAACTATAGACCCATCAGCTTGATGTCCAACGTTTATAAGATATTTGCAAAAATAATCTTAGGGAGAATAAGCAGACGACTAGACGAGCAACAACCGGTAGAACAAGCCTGCTTCCGGAGAAATTTTTCTACTATCGATCACATACATACCGTTAAACAAATACTAGAGAAGTACAATGAATACAACAAGAAGTTATATGTAGTTTTCATCGATTACACAAAAGCATTTGATAGTTTATTTCACAAAGGAATCTGGGAAAGCCTGGAACAATAAGGAATACATAAAATCTATATAAATATAATAAAACATATATACATACATAGCAAAGCCAGGGTACAATTAGAGACCTTAGGGCAAGAATTCCCTATAGAGAAAGGCGTCAGGCAGGGTGACCCTATCTCACCTAAGATATTTTCGGCTGTACTGGAAAGCATTTTCCGAAACTTACACTGGAATAAATTTGGGCTTAACATAAATGGAGAACGGCTTAAACATCTCAGATTCGCTGACGATATAGTCTTGTTCGAGGAATCACCCCCAAATCTAGAGCAAATGATTCACGAACTCTCAGTAGAAAGTAGCAAATTTGGACTTACGATGAACACTGACAAAACAAAATTACTGACAAACAGCACCGAAATAGAGATAGTAGCAAATGGGAACCCGTTACAATACGTTAAAGAATACGTGTATTTAGGTCAAATTATATCACAGCAGGACCAGATGACAAAGGAAGTCAACAATAGTATAGCATGCGGGTGGAAAAAATACTGGGCACATAAATATATAATGAAGAGCAAAGAGTTGAATCTACCCATAAAACGAAAAGTTTTCAATAGCTGTATCTTACCGTGTCTCACTTATGGTTGCGAAATGTGGGCTCTCACTTCATTACACAGATCCAAACTAGCCGCATGTCAACATTCCATGGCACGAAGCATGCTTGGATTAAAGAAAAATGACAGAATAAGGAATGTCGATATCAGGCTACGAACCAAAGTTTATGACATCCTACTTAAAATAGACGAACTCAAATGGAGGTGGACAGGACACCTAATGCGAGGCAACCCAGACAAATGGAGTAGAAAGGTCACTGAATGGTACCCCAGAGACTCTAAAAGAAGTAGAGGCCGACAATTGTGCAGGTGGGAAGATGAGTGAAAGACCGATCGCATTGGAAGGAATTAGAGGAGGCCTTTGCCAAGAGGCACACTGAGTTAAGAGATCTTATCTAATCTTTTATTTTCTTATTTGTTCTTTTTCATTTTTGTTATTTTCTTTTCTCAGTAATAAAGGCTATTTTATTTATTTTATTTTATATAGTAGTTTATGTATTTAATATGTTTCTATATTTACTTACACTATACCAATCTATAAACTCAAATGACCTCCTCTTTTATTTGACATTCCACCTGAAATACAGTAAAGACTTACTAATCCAGCACTTCAGTAATTCCGCACATTCAAAAATCCGACGCCCACCGCCCGCGCTTCCCGCACCCGTCCTTACGCCCATTCAGCGCACAAGCTCCGGCATTATTTTATTTATTATGAACTTTTCTATACGATCTAATAATCCGAACATTCCAGTCATCCGGCAACACCTTGTTTTTAATATGCTGGATTAGTGAGACTCTACTGTAATATCTGTAATAGTAAAAATAAATTCAGAGATCACCACTTTTTGCATGTAACACTCTTCATATTAATTTTGACCATTTTAAATGAAGCCTATATCACACGGACCATAATAAAGAATCTACTATTAACGAATGATACCTCATTAAGTGGCTACCATGTTTTATATTCCAAATACTTCAAGAGTATGAATTAGAAACTTAATATTTAGAAATATGATTTTTGACTGTATATTTTAGAATTTAGTAAAAGGAATACACGATTAAACAAAATTTGCCAGATAGAAAAAAAATATTAAAGCATCTCTATCGCTTTACATTTTCTGATTCCAATGTGATGCGCTTAAGAACTAGTTCATGGAATTTACTTAAATCATAGCTAATAATGTTAGCAAAGTTCTTGTAAAGCAGTTTTTTATTTCATAGTGTAGGCTTTTAAAAAAGAAATTATAAAATTTGTTTTTGCACATACGTTGTTAATTTCCGAGTGCGCGCTCAATATATTCGTTCCTTATTATTCTTGTGTAAAGTAATAGCATCACTGTCTCTTTTTCAGTCGATAAAAGGTCGATCACGGTTGCTCTTAATCAAAATTGAATGAGTAGTTTAGACCCTACGGTGGAACATAAGTAAATATCAACATACATACATAGACTGCTAAAATATGACGCTTCCTTTGGCTTTGCTGTTGTCGGGTAATATGCACCTTTGTCTTTTTGAAAGCATGTGCGTATTAAAAATTAATTATCACTTGATTTAACGGTGAAGGAAAACATCGTGAGGAAACCTGCACGCCTAAGAGTTTCTCGAAGGTGTGTGAAGTTCGCCAACCCGCACTGGGCCAGCGTGGTGGACTATGGTCTAAACCCTCTCAGTTTGAGAGGAGGCCCGTGCCCAACGGTGGGACAGATACTTAACAGGGCTAATATTATTATTAATATCTACTCACCGTCTATAATCAGGGTACTGTTTCCAGTTACATCTAATATGGCTTTGAAAGAATAATCTTTATTTAGGCATGCCTTTAAAACTGTTTCCACAATCGCAGGATCTACGACCCCAGCAAAAGTTATTTTTTAAGGTATTCATAAGCTACATGGAGTGCGTCGACTTACTTCGTCATTCTTACGCAAATTGTAATTTGTACAAGTTTGCATGCTCAGTAAAGGAGATTGTTGACGGCATTCGGTCTGTATTTCATAACGATCCTTTTCTTAAAAAAAAACAGTTGCCCGTCAATCAGTGTTCTTTAGATATTGTATATTTGTTAACGTTACTTATATAAATAAAGGTAACTTACATAAATAAAGCCTGTGCACCAACCAGACACATAATACACCTCCTTTACTTAAGGCTTCTCGACTATTCATTTGTATCACCCTCCACCGGTCTAAAACAAAAACAAGATATACTTTACTGTTGATATAAATAAAAAAAAATCATAACTATTCGTTTTCTGATTCGGTTTTCTGATGCGGTAATGCTTTATACAGTGTGATTCAGGATGCGGTCCAAATGACGCTAATATCGATTATTAACGCTTTTATATGCACCCAAAATGGCTGATGTACCTCAAGTATTTAACGCACTATACAAGTACTAATTTGTATAACCGTAATTCGGACCGCAGCCTCAGACTGTGTACGTACGGTACGAAAAATGAACCGAAATCTTCTATTCCACGCTTCGTGGTAGGAATCCATTACTTTTAATGCTAATTAAAATGGTTATAACCATTGTGACTGTTTCTGTATTTTTAACGTACATCGCTTATGGTTTCCACAGAGGAGATACGGCAGCAAGAATAAACGATACGTTTTTTTTACCGCATACGATTTTACCGTATAGTATACAACCATGTTTGCCTGCACCACTGAAAACAGTATACGAAATACGTTACGGTAAGAAATAAAACTATTTTACGAATTTTATCGCGGTTTATTTTTTTTATTTTATTTTTAGTTCCCTCGCGGTTTTTTTATTTTTTTTTATTTTTAGTTCAAGACGTTTCGAGTGCTTTGCAGCACCCATGGTTGCGGGAGGGACTGAGGTGTTAGACGTCCAATAGGCATAGTTGTTCACGGGGTACCCTCAAACTTCTTAATTATTTTTGATCGAGCTTCTACATGTCAAGCAAGTCCTGCACGATAATAAGCTTCGAGTCCCACGCCAACGTCACAGTGACCGAGTGAAACCAGCCACAGTTGAGCGTCTCCCTGCTGTACTACCTTACATGAGAGGAGTCACGGACAAGATTGGCTACATCTTGAAGTGTGCTTCGATTAAAACATTTTATAAGCCGCCGAAGAAGATCAGTCAATTTTTACCATCTGTCAAGTGTCAGATCCCTCTACAAGATGCAGGAGTTTACAAGCTTGATTGTGAATGTGGTCTCTCTTATATAGGACAAACAAAAAGACCGGTAAAAACTCGGGTTAAAGAACACATAGCTGACCTAAAACACCGTCGCTCAAAGAAGTCTGCAGTCTGTGAACATGTCCTTGACCGCACCCGCCATAACATCAGATTTAATAGACCACAAATCCTCGTGAAAGAACACCGATTCCTACCAAGGATGGTTCGCGAGGCTATTGAAATTAAAAAAACATCCTAATTTCAATAGAGAAGATGGCTGGGTGCTTCCATCGTCTTGGCATCCGGTAGTTAATATAATCAAATCCAAAACCAAGCATAACACTGCAAGACCTCAAGACACCGTGAGCTCATTCTGCGTAGATCGGACCAACAACAACAAAAATAATTAAGAAGTTTGAGGGTACCCCGTGAACAACTATGCCTATTGGACGTCTAACACCTCAGTCCCTACCGTGACCATGGGTGCTGCAAAGCACTCGAAACGTCGGGAACTAAAAATAAAAAAAAAAAAACCGCGAGGGAGCTAAAAATAAAAAAAAAAAAAAATCCCCGATTAAATCCGTAAAATAGTTTTATTTCATGTGTAATATTCGCGTAAATCTAAGAACTCAATACATTACGGTAAATCGTAACGTGAAGGTAGTAATGAACAGAAAAGGTAGATATGTAAACAGTAGAACATCTATGTAGGTATGTCGGTCCTAATAAGAATCACGCACACAGATGCGCGCTCTACGCGGGTTTTCCTTAGGTTTCAGAGGGGACCTGCTGCGAAGCGGCGTAGAGCGCGCGGGATTCCTATTCCGACTGCTAATACTAAGATGTTCTACTGTTTATATGTCTTTACTGTGGTAATAATGACAATAAGAAACTAATGTAGCACTTACCCATGTTATTTTTACACGCAACGAAAGTCCAGACATGTCCTAGTATAGGCATGTATAACATGCTAGGTTTGAACTGATTCGCGAATCGTCTCAAATGCCTCGATTGCCATCTTAGGATCAAACAATAAGTCACAAAAACCGTCAAACATATTTCCCAAAGCATTGTGTAGTCTTATTGTCTGTTGAATTTGCACTGAAAAATAAGTTTGATTAGTAGACACGTTTAAACAGACTATAATATTCATAAAGTCAAGAGTCTCCGTAACCGGCGAGCGTGTATGAGACGAACTATAAGCGTGGAGGAAGCCAGAGATGTATGTAAGGAAAGAACCTGTTGGACCACTGTACTCTCTGCCTACCCCGCAAGGGATCTGGCGTGATGATATAGACAGATAATATTTTTTAATTAATATGTGTACTGTACAGTACTTAGTCTCAAAGGAAATTAACCTTTAATACAAAGGTGTTAGGGTATAACCATAGTTAATTATAAAAATCGGTCATGTCTCTTATTGCCATTGAATAAAGTATAATTTCCTTTGACACTTTTTGAACTGTCACAGTACCCATCTTAAATGAAAAATACTATGCTGAGTTCTTAGATTTACGCGAATATTACACATGAAATAAAACTATTTTTCGGATTTTATTGCGGTTCATTTTTGATTTTTAAGTTCCCGACGTTTCGAGTGCTTTGTAGCACCCATGGTCACGGGAGCAACTGTCCCTCCCGTGACCATGGGTGGTCAAAAAGACTATGGTTTTGTATTCTCACGACTATAAATACAGCTACACTGCTATTAATAAATCGGCCTATACCGTCCCACTGCTAGACAAGGGTCTTCCATGTTCAACCTACCTGTTCTCTGGGTCAAACAGGTCAAATATCTAGCGGTTACCCTAAACAATACCATGACCTTTGGACCGCACATCAAGCGAGTCTGTAACCGAACAGCTTTTGTGCTCGGTCGTCTTTACCCGATGATCTGCAAGCCGAGTACAATGCCCCTTAGGAATAAGGTGACACTTTACAAAACTTGTATATTCGTACGACGCATCATTACGTACGCTTATGAGGTGTTCGGGCACGCCGCCCGCTCTCACATCGATAGACTCCAAACGGTTCAGTCCCGTTTCCACCGCAAAGACGTTGGAACCCCGTGGTTCATACGGAATGTCGATCTCGGTCTCGAACCTATTCACGCCTTTATTAAAAAGGCGACAACCCGATATTTCGCGAACGCGCCCATCATAGAAATCCGCTAATCGTAAACGCCGCCGATTACGAACCTAACTCCCCTCCTATCAGCCGCTACCGCCGTCCGCGGCGTGTTCTTACCAACCCTCCCAATGCCCTTACATCCCTTCTTTCGGATACAGATACCGCACACAGAATCAGACACCGACCTCGCCGGCGAGGTCGGTGTCTGATCCCTTGCCCGCCGGGCGGTGCACAGCATCACGGCGAGACACCTAGTATACGCCCTCTCCTATAGTGACTGCCCAAGCCAAGGCCGTTCCTCCTTAAGGCGCCCTTGATCTAGTTGCCCCCTTGCCCTTCTGGCTCGAGTGTAGTGGTTGGTTATGTGCCGGGACGAAAGGGTTAGCGTGCCTTCCAAAGTGCAGAGATGCTCGAATATGAAAAAACCGCTATCGGTTACCCATCTCTGGATGATCGAGCCTAACGCTGCATATAATACTTGTTCATGGATAAGAACACGTGGTCGCACAGCGCTACGAGCGCGACCGTTTATAAAAATATGGACTAAAAACAAACAGAGTGCTTTAGTAGAAAAATAAAGCACTCCGTTTAAACGTAGGTATTTAAATTTCTTAAGAATAAAAACACCAGCTTGTAGATATTATCACATGACATTGGACAGAATTAAATGTAAAAATAAAGATAAAAATCGTAGTAAGGTAATTATTTAAACTAGTCTGGCTCGGTCGCCTGTGCCCTTGTTTGTAATAACCAAACGCAGCGCGTTACGATAACATCGTGAAATTAACGTGTTATGTTATTTTGTATGCCACTGAGAGCGCTGCGTTAGTTGTTGAACTGGTCATAGCGAATAAAGGTCCTGGTATATAATATATAAGAGAAAAAAAAAAGAATGTGAAAGATTGATGCCGACAGATTTGCTCTCGAAACAAATACGAAGTTGCTTTGCTTTTGCTTTGGGGACATAAAAGGCGTAAGAAGCATATTAATCAATTTATTTATCTATATCCATAGCATTACGCCAGATTCTTTGCGGGGTAGGCAGAGAGTACAGAGTTCCAACAGGTTCTTTACTTACATACCTCTCTGGCTTCCTCCACTGTCATGGTACGTCTCACACACGCTCGCCGGTTACGGAGACTCTTGACTTCCCTTCAGATAAGGTACAGTCTATTTTCTCATGGTTAGATAGTCTAGGTTCTCCCCAGTACTTATATTCTTCCACTTTTGCATTGTAAATCTGTCTTGTCATTCTTTTTTCCGACGTTCTTTCTATATGCCCGAACCAACAGGGCCTACCCTTTCTCATTTTCACACCCATCTCAAGTTGGCTCCGCATATCTTCCGCAGAGCTTGCATTTAAACTCCATTTATCCTGCTTTTATCCTCCTTCTTACGTACCCAACTCTCACTGCCTTATAACAGCGTTGGGACAAGCACTCCGTTGTGCATGTACCGACTTCCAAGTAGCTTTCAGTCACACTATTCACTCTTCTGTATATGTCAGCGGTGTATTTCCCATGCTTACTGAAGGCGCACCCAAGATATACCTATATACTTGCCCCAACACATCGTTACCAACTACAATTCTTGCAATCGTTCTGGTTTCTTCCCGTTTAAAAACCATAATCTAGGTTTTCTTTACATTAAAATGTGGCTTTTTCTTTGAATGTAAGCCATTGTTCATGCAGTTGTCTTCCATAACTGTGATTAATGTTTGCAGAATTATTAAATCGCATCATCTGCGTATAATAGATGGTTTACCACTAGATCACCCATAGATATTTGTACACCTTCGTTCATCGCTTTCAGTGTTTGAAGACTTTTATTCAGATATATTATAAACAGTCTCGGACTCTAGCGGACAACACGCAACCCTGCTTGAAGCCAGGATGACATGTTACCATCAAAGATTGCCACGACTACTGGTTTTGAAAAGAGGCAAATTTATACTATTATAAATTAAATAAAAATCTGTAAAAGTCCTGCCTCAACCCAGGTATATACGTAATATAGGTAACCCCGAGGAGGACGGCGGCGTGGTGTGGTCCACGTCGCCGTGAGAGCGCGTTATCAAGTCCCCCTCCGATGGCGGACTCTTCGGAGCACGACCCAAAAGAGACACCGGTGCATTTCATATGGAGATCCAGGACCTCCTCCAAAGTGCTGATGTCAGTTACCCCAAGGTTTTCAAGCGGTAGGAACCCGACACGCCTCGCGAGCTTACACTGAGGCTCGTGGAAGTCCTATGCAGGATTTTCCCCAGGTAAACACAAAAAAAGGTCGTATAGGTTTCAGCAGTTATTTTGTCGTAAAAAAAGACACGTTGTTTAATTTTCGGGTATGAATATTTTATATTTTTGACTGTTCGTTTTATAATTCGATAAAATAAAAAAGAAACAAGTAGCCAGTAGTTACATGCCAAAGTAGGCGGCCAGCATTTACAGTCGTAGACAAAATCACTACGGTCATACAAGAATCTTGTGGGCCACGGCCAAAATCGGAACTAACGCTGACTAGTGAAATGTCACTTAACAACAGTCGCAGAGTTTCCGTTTGTTACGACTAAAATTCTTTTTTTAATTAGTAACCGTGCGGACTCACCTGCTGAAATATTTTCCTGGAAGTAGGAAAATTTAAGTAAATGATAACCCTAATTTTACACCAACCCTGTCAATGTCATCTATGGGCCAAAATATCCTTGTCGCAATGTAGTAATATGTAATTACCTTATGAAAATTCGACGCCACAATAGTTTAAATAGATCGTTTTATATTTATCACATGAATTTTAAAAATATCAACACTCGTGTGTACAATAAATATTATTATAAAAACGAGTGTATTAAGTGAACATTTACAAACAAATGTTATACAGGTTTCAACGTCAATACAACGATCAGTTTATAACCCGTTTCTGGGTTAACTTTTTTTGCATACTGATTCGGACATATAAGGAAACTGATTTAATTTAATTATAGTCCTGTTTGGCACAGAAATTTAAATATGAAGTTCATCACGCCCTTGCGGGGTAGGCAGGGAGTGTTAAGTTTCCAACAAGTTCTATCCTTACATACTTCTCTGGCTTCCTCTAGACTAAAGTTTTTACTCAATGTTGCCAGTGATGACATACGGATCAGAGACGTGGTCTCTGACAATAGGTCTTATAAAACATCTCCTAGTAGCTCAGCGAGCTATGGAAAGAGCTATGCTTGGCGTTTCTCTACGTTATCAAATCAGGAATGAGGAGATTCATAGAAGAACCAAGGTCGCCGGTATAGCCCATAGGATTAGTAAGCTGAAGGGGCAATGAATGCGTCATATAGCGCGAAGATCGGACGGGCGTTGAGGAAGAAAGCTTCTACAGTGGACACCACGTATTAGCAAGCGCAACGTTGCACGGCCTGCCCAATTAATCGACGATCTTGGAAAGATCGCAAGAGGTAGTTGTATGATTAGAGCCGCCTATATTCAGCAGTGGGCAAGTATAGGCTGGGATGATCGAGGCAGCTTTCTGGCCACCTGCTATTGCCCATGTTACTAGTAGTACAGTTGGTAGTAACACGGGCAATATACAGTTGGAACTTATCCCTTATAAGGTATCCAATTCAGCTTAACGACTACCACATTCTATGGCAGCCGGGATCAACGACTCACCTTGCATTCTAAAATACGGAGACGCTCGAAAATGGATTTGCTACAAACGGTCACTCATCTCAGGCTGAAAGGCACTTAACCTAAGTGAACGTTAGGAACACATCGGTTTCGAAAATTCGATATACAGTTCATATATTTGTCATAATAAGTAGGATGGACACTGTGCAATGCGTCGTCTAAGGGTAATTGGTCTGTATTTTTGGACAAAAATCAGTTTATCTCCTTGAATTTTAGTACCTTTCTAATAGTACTTGGCTGTTATTGTGGTTTTTTTTTATTTTTTATCATGGTCATGGTTGTGGTAAGTGCAGTCACTAGCATTAGGTAATATGTCAGTTTTTTAGTACTTTGCCATCACACAGTAACGTCATATTTATTAAGATCGACGTTTTTAATGCCACCCGCATTAAACCAAGACTTAAAACCTGCCGCTACTGCCGTCCGCAGCATGTTCTCCCCGACCCCGCTGCTCTTATATCCGTTCTTTCGGATACAGATACCGTACACAGGACCAGACACCGAGCTCGCCGGCAAGGTCGAATAATCCCTTACCCGCCGGCCGGTGCAGAGCACCACGGCGAGACACCTAGTATGTGCCCTCCCCCATAGCGATTGCCCAAGCCGAGGGCGTTCTTCCTTGAGGCGCCCTTAAGCTAGTAGCCCCCTTGCTGTTCTGGCTCGAGCGTCGTGGTTGCATGCTCGCCCTCTTGTCCGGTGAAGCTGTAAAGGCCCCGCGACCCACAGATCATTCACACACACAAACTTAAAAAACCCGAAATAAAATCTTTCATACGTTAGTTCGAATAAGTTTTAAAAGTAGTATAGTCGACTAGAAAAATGTCTTCTAGGAGGAGTATTTTTGACAATTAAGTTTATGAGTATTAGGTAAAAAAATAAACAAGCACGAAGCCAGAAAATATTTTATCGATAACTTAAAATCCACGGGTGCTGTTGGCGATTATAGAAAAGAGATGAATTTATTACGAATATTAGAAAAATAGCTTTTTAAATCAAAAATTCCCAGTAATGCCATCTAGTTATCAACAACTCAATTTCTCTCCCTATTGATGTTGACTGTATTATATATTTCTTGGAAGAGGTGGGGTAAAATTTTTAAATTAAAGGTCTGGGCATAACCTTTAATGCATATTATGACAGAGTACGAAAATGCTTAAATTATTGTTATTACTCTCATTAGTGACCTGCTTTAGATACGTTACGTGTTAGTAGAATAGCTATTAATTCTTTCTTGTCGTTTATAAACGTACTTAATAAAGGTCAATGAAAATAAAAATTACCTTTAAAAAAGCGACATCTCTTGATATCAATGGAAATTTTAGGTAGGTGCCCACGTAATTTATTCATTTTCGTTAGAGAATAAAAATGGACGAAATGTATGGATAAAATCATAGATGTCGTTTTGTTAAGTTAATGAAATAATGTAATTATGAGCTATTTTGAGTGCTGCAAAAAAATACAAATTAACACATTCACGTCTATATTCCCCAAGTAGGGGTGGCAAAAGTAGATTCTATACACGCATAAATACTTAAAGACGAACCTATTATCATTATACAGAGCTCATTTCCAAATTGCTGTTGAGAGTCATTCAGAAAAACCACACTTCCGACCTAGAATTCGAACCCAGGACCTCGTGAGAACAATATGTCATTCTTTTCTTGTAAGTGGTAAACGAAATTTATAAATTATTCTTCTCAATTATTCTTCTTTGGTAGATATCTACACTACTAATTATTGATTAAAAATGCACCAAGCAGGTTAACATATTAGACGGATTATATTGGACTTATGTCAATTACTATTGATTATTTATATAATTAAATCAACCCACATAGACCGAGTCTTATCTGAAGAACAAGTCAAGAGTCTCCGTAACCGGTGAGCGTGTATGAGACGAACTATGACAGTGGAGAACGCCAGAGAGGTATGTAAGGAAAGACACTGTTGGAACTCTGTACTATCTACCTACCCCGCAAGGGATTTGGCGTGATGATATAAATAGATTCATAAAACCCACATTGTTTCGCTGGAGTGAGAGAGATTAGGGGTCAAGCTGACTTTGTGCGGATTGTTTAATCTGTCATTGGTAATTATTTTAAAACTGCTTGATCAGGCTATGCCTAGTTCAGACACAGATGCATCATATATAACATGTAATGTGTTTATTGTTGCAACTATTTTATATTAGATTTATTATTAATGTTTCTTTGATAGAATTTTAGGTAATAAACAGTAACACCACTAAATACCGTTATCGTCTTAGCTAAAGCTGGCCCTTAGAGGCTCCAATGGACCAGAATAAAGGTTAATGGATTCTGTATTAGTCCCCTGAGGTGAGTTAGCCGTTCTTAATCTGTTTAACGTAATGTGTTTACTTCTATTTATAAGTTCACTATTGGTCTAGTGTCAAATAATGCGAGTAGCGATCACACAATAGCGGTCCTGAGTTCAAATCCTAGGTCGGACAAATTTTAAATTTTCAAACATATAATATCTTGTACTTTTGCCGAGTCCAATGGCAATAGGTTCGGCTTTTATTACATGGCACTTAACATCATCGGCGAAAAGTGGGTGTACTCAGAAAACTTCTGCCAACCCCGCTTGGGGAATATTTGGTGTTAGAAGTCGGCCAAGCTGTAGTGGTATGGGTCACTACTCAGCTTGTACTGCCCCACTACTGGGCTAAGACCTTCTTTTACAAATCGAGGTGAGAGAGATTAGGTCATACTCCACCATGCAGACCCAGTGCAGATTGGTGGAGGCAGGTTTCTGACTACCTGGTTTGGAACTTATTAAGCCACTTATTAAGCTTCCAACTCGGCTTGACTTCGGGACCAACGGTATATCGTGCCTACCGAAGTACGGTGACGCTCAAAAATGGACATATCACAAATGGTTACCTACCTGAGATCAGCCGAGTCGAATCCTGCTTACCTTTGGTGATCGCAACGAACGTGTATGGTATGGACCAGCAAAAGTGGGCAAAAGTTCTCAAGAAATGGACCCTGAAAACAGTCACAAACGTCATGGTCGACCGAGATGAAGATAGTTTGACAACGTTGATACTTTTGCGAAAAAAACATGTGTAATTGATTGATTGGATTGATTTTTATAATGACGTTAAGAAGAAGCTTTGTCCACCAGTGGAATACGAAATAGGATGTAGAAAATCTTACCAAGCCAAAAAAGTACTAACCAAACTTTTATTGGTCATTGGTTAATGAACCACGGCCAACCGAGTAAGTTAATAGTTTGTATCTAAGACTAAGAAAAAGGCTGCAGGACTATTTGCATAAAAGGCTGGATTCTCCTCAATGTTAGTTGTTCCATGTCGTTATGTCGCACAATTTTAGTTCGTGTTTATATTGTATAATTATATATGTATGTATATATTTGTGGTATATATATATATTTATTCATGTAACCCTACCACACTTGTCTCACACCAACCCGAAGGTAGTTTCACAGAAAATGCCGTAGGCATTAAGTCCGCCTATGTACATTAGTGCATAAGGTATAAATAAATAAATAAATAATTATGTGAACTACGTCCCAGGCACTAACTATCGTGGCCGGTGTGGAAATCCCTTAATCGGCTCCTTACTGAAATACATTGGTAGATGCATAGCATATAAAAGTTTAGTGATCCAAATTTAAAAGCCTGTGTTTGTGGTGTGACCTCACAGGCTATGTGCTTCTTATTAGTGTTGTACCTTACAACCTGTACAAGGGAAGAGCTAAGCGGGGCCACGGATGGTGCGATTAAGATGCCCATTCACTTGACAGGGCAACAATAGACACGAAAAGAAAAATAAGATAGATTTGAATGGCCTCTCTATGTATCTATCTATATTAACACGCTGAATTTCCTCGCGCAGTGGATTTTTATTGGCAAGGCGTTAATTTCGACCTCATTTATCCTGCTTTCATCGTCTTTCTTGCAGATCCAACTCTCGTTGCCTAATTATAGCGAACCACTTCGTCATTATCAGCATTGAAGCACTTCTTACCGTTATGTTTATTGGGTGCCTACTTCTCATTGTTTCTTCTGTTCCTTTTATAAATGTCTGAATCACTAGAACATGCTCTTTCTCCTATTCAATGATAAAGCGACTCTGTATTGATATAAAATATGATTTTAATATCCTCTGCTTTGTTGGGCTACAGGTCGTATTTCGTATAGGTTTCATAATGGTGCGACTGGCGTTCACGCTTTAAATGCTGTGTTAGTCAATATTAATGAGAGTTTTCTATCCATAAATACTCAAAAGGACGGATTGATATATATGTTAACACATCAGTGGTAGAAAGCCAGAGTCAGGGATTATGTCTAGTGTAATCACAATACCTCAGATCTTAGGGACAATGCGGACATTGAACGGGAGCGGAGGGCGTTGTCGATAAGAGCCAATATTATTGCTTGCTGATTTACAAGATGCTCACAGGAGATCAAACTTACACACTTCCGAGCCTACTGCACATCTTCTAATACCGGCAGCCTGTGGGCGGACTATAATAAGCGATCTTACAGCGACCTCCGCATCCTGTACAATAATGCATTCAGGATGATCTTGGGGCTGCCCCGTTTCTGCAGCGCTTCGGCTATGTTTGCGGAGGCACGCACGGTCTGCTTTCAAGTGACCATGCGTAAACTAAGCACGTCTTTAGTGCGCAGAGGACGGGCCAGCTCCAATGTTATTCTGACAATGATTGCCGATAGACTGGACTACCCTTATCTCCGGCATTGCTGTGATAGACACAGAACAGTAGCTATGCCGGAGAGAAGGCATTGGCAACTAGAAACTATTTAATTATTATTATATTTCTTACTAACTGTTTCCCGCGGCTTCGCACGCGTTTATTTTGTAATTTGACATAGGTAGGTAGGACTTATTAGGATAGTATTGTTCCAAGTCTTAAAAGAATACTCCATATTAAGGTTCTTTTCAATCCATTCAGCCGTGTTAATATGAAGAAATACAAACAACTACCCCCCTTGCATTTCCGAAGCTAAAATGTAGTCTTAAACAATCTCTGAAAAATCCTCCATTTTCCAGTGATAATGTATTTAAAATCGGTTCCGACGTTCTGGATATTAACACGGTAAATCATATTTTTTTATTTTGCCCGTATGCGCATAAAATATCTTCTTTATTTCAAATTCATAAATCCAAAATCAATATTTCTGTACACTGTGCGGGGATCGTACCTGCGACTATTTGACACAGTAAGTTAAGCAGCCTATGTTATCGCATAAACCAAGTCGTCTTTGTTTTGCAAAAATATTTATAAAGTCTTATCAATTATCGTATTAAAAATATTTATAAAGTCTCTTAGACTTAAATATGAGTAAATTTTCGTTGTAGAACAATTTCAGTAGGTCCCCGGGGTTCCAGTCGCCTGTGAAGAGAAAGAGGGAAATCGAAAGATTGCCAGGCTTTTCTTTAGACAAAATATGATTAATATCTTTGGGCCTTCATGCAGGCCGGTTAAAACCACCAACCACAATAATGCATATAATTCAGGATAATATCGGCATGATCTAGTTAGTAAACAAAGTTACCTATTCCATATTATTATTTCTATCTATCTATCTATAACCTCACGCCAGATCCCTTGCGAGGTAGGCTGAGAGTACAGAGTTCCAACAGGTTCTTTCCTATTATATTATTATTTCACGACTTAAAATACTTTAATACTATCTACCAATCTATATCATCACGTTAGGTCTCTTGCGGAGTACGCAGAGAGTACAGAGTTCCGACAGGTTCTTTCCTTACAGACCTTTCTGGCTTTTTTCACTCTCATAGTTCGTCTTATTCACGCTGGCCGGTTACGGAGACTCTTGACTTGCTCTTCGGATAAGACATGGTCTATTTACCCATGGTAAGATAGTCTACATCTTTCTCTACATCTCATGGTAAGATAGTCTACATCTTTCCACTTTCACAATGTATATCTGTGTAGTTTCTTTCATATTAAGTTTATTTATAATCCGCTCAGCCGTTTTAGTATGAAGAAATAATAGATATTCCGCAGAAGTCATGCTATTGTATATATTGCTATGCTACATATTTTTCGAGATAAAAAGTATTTTGTTTTATTTTAGAATGTAAGTAAGTTCATATAAAGTGTCAATTAAATTTGTTTAGCCAGCTTTGTCGCAAGAACCATGATCATTTTCGGCATAAAAAGTATCTCGAATATTATTTCGAGACCTTGAAAGTGTTTAAGATCCATTCTGCCATTTTAGTATGAAGAAATAACGGCTATCCCGGAAGAGCCGTGTTACATACCGTGTAGAAGTTGTCAAAATATATGTATATTTGTCAACTTCCACCAGACTTATTTCTCTATCAACTATCTCTATCACCGGGTTCAGTCTTAGCCCCACTTAGCCCTCACAGGTGTTCTTTATATGTATAAACTAAACTATAGTGCGATCTTATTCAACACACACCACTAACAACGTATCAAAAACAACGTACAATACCTTCCTTTTTAAGTAGGATTATCTTCTTATATTTTTTTATTAATGTTTATATTTCCAGAGAGGTATGTCGGGAAACAGCCTCTTGGAAACCTGTTCTCTCTGCCTACCCCGCAAGGGACCTCTAGTGATGATAAAGATAGATTTATATTCCTGATTTAAACCTTCTTTACCTACCCTGACAAAAAGTGTAATCTAGATAACTAATTATATCTTAAAACTGTACACTGCCAGTTAAGTATGTAGGAAAGTTTTGTCAGTTCATTTTGCTTAGTCTCCTCGTAAGATATTAATTGTCGTTAAAGTTTAGTATGCGACCCATTCATCGTTAGAGCTCTCTCCAGAAGAAACAATCCTGAATGCATCATCGGTTCATGCACGAAATCGTTTTTGAGTGTTTAAATCAAACGTGTATAAATAATTTCCAGTGAGTGCTTTTAACTACTGAAAAGTTTTTCGTAAGGAGACGAACCTGAGTCCAATATCAATTCATTGAGGAATTCATGTGCAGGCAAAATCACAGTCTACATTGCAGTTCGGGACAAACAGTAATCAAGTTTTGCGGAATATCCCTCGACAGAAGCTTAAGTTGTTTTGGAACAATAAATGCATTATCTAAATCGACTCTTTTTTCTTTCCGCAGAAACTGTTACATTTCTCGAAAATAAAAGTATACAGAGTTGTGATCCTTAGCACAGGCTGCAACTATCCCAAATTTTATTGAAATTCTTCAAACAGGTATGGAGTAAAATATCTTTTTAGAAATTCAATGTTTCGCTTAATTTGTATTTTCTGAAAAAACCTTTTGATTTTCCGGTATAAATACTATTCAATATATAATCCAACATTTTAAGATATCCGCGTGCAAAGTTTCATCAAAATATGCATGGTGGTTTTTGCGTTATGATGGTTTATACCCTTGGACATATAAACAGATAGACAAACAGACACGAAAGCCAAAAAATATCCGTGCGTTGTTATTTCCAAAAAATATACACAGACATGACTTCCTTACAGTTTTATTATATGTAGTATGTAGAGATATAGATGCTTTACTTTTCCATACAAACTGTTAGATTTCCTGAAAACGTAAATATTAACTATATTGTCTGTCATATAAAATATCCCTATGCTAAGTTTCACTGACGTCTTAACAGTAGTTTTGGTTTTTAAGTTCCCGACGTTTCGAGTGCTTTGCAGCACCCATGGTCACGGGAACGGAAACGGTCCTTCCCGTGACCATGGGTGCTGCAAAGCACTCGAAACGTCGGGAACTTAAAGATCAAAATAAACTGCGATAAAATCCGACAAAATAGTTTTATTTCATGTGTAATATTCGCGTAAATCTAAGAACGCAGTAGTTTTGGAACAATGAATGATAAATCAAAATCGACTTTTTTCTTTTTCCTCAAAAACTGTTGAACTGTTGAGTTTTTCGAAAATATGAGTACACAGAGTTGTGACCTTTTGTACAGGTTACAATTACACAAAATTTCATTGACATCCATCAAACAGGTTTGGAGTAAAGTGTCTTTTTAGAAATACAATATTTCGAATTTTTTCGTATTTTCTGGAAAAGCCTTTTGATTTTCCGAGATAAATACTATACAGTATGTTAGCCAACATTTTAAGGTATCTGCATGGAAAGTTTTATAAAAATCCGCCAAATAGTTTTGCGTAATGACGGTTCATACCCTAAGAAAGACCGACAGACAGACAGACAAACAAACGCGAAAACCAAAAATTTTAGAATTGGCTTCTACGTCGATAGAAGGATACCCCTGGGTTGTTATTTCCTAAAAATATTCCATGTAAAGACACGACTTCCTTGCAGTTTTTTATGTATAGATTATACATTATCTATCTATCTATCTATCTATAACCTCACGCCAGATCCCTTGCGGGGTAGGCAGAGAGTACAGAGTTCCAACAGGTACATGTATGTTCCATTATACATTATCATTATGATTATTTCTATTATTGTTTTTATTGCTATTATTGTATATTATTCTATTATTCAAAAGTCTTCAAAGACTAAAAGCGATGAATGAAGGTGTACAAATGGGTGACTTAGTGGTAAACCATCTACTTTATGCAGATGACGCGGTTTTAATAGCGCCAACAGCCACTGATCTGCAAACACTAGTCACAGTTATGAAAGACGACTGCATGATCAATGGCTTACACTTGAATGTGAAGAAAACCAAGATTATGGTTTTTGAAAGGGAAGAAACCAGAACGAATGTAAGGATTGTGGTTGGTAACGATGTGCTGGAGCAAGTGAATGAGTTTGTATATCTTGGATGCGCCTTCAGTAAGGATGGGAAATACACCGCTGACATAGAGAGAAGAGTGAGTGCAGGGAACAGAGTGAATGGTGCGATGGGAAAGCTACTCGGGAGCCGGCACTTAAGCCATAAGGCACAGCTGGCCATACATAACGGAGTTCTTGTCCCAACGCTGTTATATGGTAGCGAGAGCTGGGTATGTAAGAAGGAGAATGAAAGTAGGATAAATGCGGTAGAAATGCGAGCTCTGCGGAAGATGTGCGGAGTGAAGCTGACCGACCGCATTAGCAACAGCATAGTAAGACAGCGAGTAGGTATGAAAGATAGTATCGGTGTAAAGATGAGAAAGGGCATGCTCCGTTAGTTCGGGCATATAGAAAGAATGCCAGAGGAAAGAATGACAAAACAGATATACAATGTGAAAGTGGAAGGATGCAGGTACCGGGGAAGACCTAGACTATCTTACCACGACCAAATAAACCGAGTCTTATCTGATGGAAAAGTCAAGAGTCTCCGTAACCGGCGAGCGTGTATGAGACGAACTATGAGAGTCGAGGAAGCCAGAGAGGTATGTAAGGAAAGAACCTGTTGGAACTCTGTACTCTCTGCCTACCCCGCAAGGGATCTGGCGTGAGGTTATAGATAGATAGATAGATAGATTCTATTATTAATTTGACATTTATCGCATATAGATCCAATGTTATCCGAAATAAATGATTTTAAATTTTGAATAAACCCGCTCCATGGAATTGGTCAACAGATATGCGAGTACACAGTTCATCTCTAGTTATCTACAGCTCCTGCTTGGGGAATATAGGTGTATTTATATCCATCCTTCCATATTAAACAAATAAATTCGAAAGTAACTCTGACTTGACTGCCTCGTTGGTCTAGTGGCAAAGCACATTGCTTTGCCACTTTGCAGTATGAGTCCGGAGTCTGGAATTGTGCCTGGTATTTGGCAATAGGCTCCCTATTACATGGGCCCTAACATCGTCGGTGAAACGTGGGTGCAAGCTGTGCCAGCCCCGCTATGGGAATATAGGCGTGACGTTGCCTTTTTTTTTACAGAAGGTATTCTGTTACCTTTTCACGCCCAAAACGCTCAAAATAAATTACATCCAGGGGTAGGGTATATGTTAACTTTTATCGCAAAAAATATTTAAGAGTGTGAAATACACGTCTGAAAATAAAACCGTACGAATTTCCGGGTACAGCTAGTTATTGATATAAGGAAAAAGTAATATTATTCAGCCGTCTCCGTAGTAACATGTATCCCAGTAACCGATAGCACTTCCTTATTTATTAATTATTCACTATTCACAGGTATCGGTGAGCATAATGTGCGACAATTAACGCTAATGTAATGGAAATCTCTTAGGGCAGGGAACTACAAATTTGTATATTATGATACAAGAGTTGATAGTGGGATCGTACAAATTATAGAAGAAAAACACTGGAACATTGTAAGCAGGATTGAGTACATGAAGAGGAAGCACGTCATGCCATTTCTATTTATTTTCTTCCAGTGTGACTGTCACAAACTAACCTAGTGTACGGTCTCCCCAATAGCATCTGCCCAAGCCGAGGCCGTTCCTCCGTGCGGCGCTCTTGAGCTAGTTGCTCCCTTGCCCTTCTGGTTCGAGCGTAGACGTTGAACGCTCGCCCTCTTGTCCGGTGAAGCTGTAAAGCGCGCCCAACAGCGTAGATCATTTACACACACACACACACATAATAATTTAAAGCCATATCTCTACCCAATATACACCTATTTTTAATGAAAAAACATTCATATATTCGTTCATTCATTTATTGTCTCAATCAATCAGCCTATCACAGTCCACTGCTGGACATAGGCCTCTCCTAACACGCGCCATTGCACACGGTCCTCCGCCTTCCGCATCCAGTCTGTCCCTGTGACCTTTTTGAGGTCGTCGGTCCATCTAGCTGGGGGCCGTCCTACCTTACGCTTACCAAGTCACGGTCTCCACTTTAGGACACGTTTGCTCCATCGGCCGTCGGTCCTTCTACAGATGTGACCAGCCCATTGCCACTTTAGCTTACTGAGTCTGCGAGCTATGTCGGTAACTTTGGTTCTTTGTCGGATTACCTCGTTACGAATTTTATCCTTCATTTATTGTCTATTGTTTGTTTATTTTTATTTATTATGCTACACCTTGTATATAACAAGCTGTAACATAATAAACGCAAGACCTGAAAGTAGTTTGTTTCAAATTGGTAACTGAATTGACTCCAACAATTTTTAATGGCTGTTGCATTTTTTTTTAATTTGCGTAAAATGCTTTAGTGCGCTATAATAAACTAGATTTATGCTTGATTCAATGCAATACGGAGATTTCAAATGCATTTCTAAAACTTAATTCTCATTACGCACACATAGACATACAAGTTTCATTGTTAATTAGGGTATAAAAGTGATTAAAATAGGGATAAATAAAATAAATTTGAAAATTTGATTTTCGTATATATTTGTGAATCAATTGTCTAATCGGGGTGTCTGAGGTCTTGCGTTACTTACGATACACCTTGTAGATTACCAACAGATGATGCACTTTTAAACTCAGTAAACTAATACAAAAAAATCAAACCGCATACTTGCTCACTTATGAGCAGTGTTACAATTAAGGTAAGTTCGTTTTATAATTAATTATAATTTACTAGTTTTTGACTAAAACTTCGTCAGCGTTGACTTTAGACAGAAACTTACATTTTTTTCCGGGAATAAAAGTATCCTATGTGTTAGTTCAGGTAATAAACTATCTGTGCCGAATGCCATCCAAATCTGCCAAATCCAAATCCGATTAGCCCAATTCTTTATACTAGAAGGGATCAAAAAGTAGTGAGAACGACATACTCCTTGGTAAAAAAATACTGGCAGGCATAGCTCAGATACATATTTGTAATAATAATTAAAAAAAATCTTCGATTCTCTTTTGTTTTTTTCTGAATGTAGTCATTTGTTTGCTTCGTGTCGGAACGTGTTCTCGAAAATGGAGAAAAACGAAGTGCGAGCCGTTATTAAATACCTTTGTTTAAAAAAGTTAACGACGCAAGAGATTCATTGCGATTTGGAGGCAACATTAAGAGAGTCTGCTCCGCCGTATTCCACTGTCGCAAGGTGGGCTTCTCAATTTCGAGTAGGGAGAACGAGCACGGAAGACGAACATCGTTGCGGCCGTCCATCGACGTCACTCACCCAAGAAAATGTTGCGAAAGTCGAGAAAATTGTATTGAGCGATCGAAGAGTTACCATCTGATACTTAATTCAAGAAACGGGCATTTCATATGGAAGTATTCAATCCATATTGAAACAATCTTTGAATATGAGAAAGGTCTCCGCAAGATGGGTGCCGAGAATGTTAACCAACAGTCAGAAACAAAATCGACTTGACATTTCGAAGATATTGTTGGACAAGTTTCAAGAAGATTCTGAAAACTTTTTGTCTCGTTTTGTAACAATGGACGAAACATCATTTTGATCCCGAGACAAAACAGCAATCTTCGCAATGGAAACGGCCGTCATCACCGACCCCGAAGAAGTTTCGTGTTGTGGCATCGGCTGGCAAGGTTATGGCCTCAATATTTTGGAACTCAGAAGGAATATTGTTGATTGATTACCTGGAGCGTGGAACCACTATCACAGGCCAATATTATGCAGCTTTAATTCCCAAGTTGAGGAATGCAATCAAAGAGAAAAGGAGAGGGAAACTTCGAAGGGGCGTGCTGTTTCATCACGACACCCGCGCACCCGCGCACAGGTCGGCAGTTGTGATGGCTGCCATTCAGCAAGCTGGCTTCGAATTGGCTGACCACCCCCCTTATTCTCCAGATCTGGCGGCTAGCGATTTTTATCTGTTTCCCAAATTGAAAAAATACTTAAAGGCAAACAGGTACGAAGACGATAACAAGGTGATGGATGCCGTGGAGAGCTTTTTGCAGGACCAAGACAAAACTTTTTTTGTGAAAGGGATTGAAGCCTTGGAAAAGCGCTGGACTCGGTGTGTAGAGAGACTCGGAAACTATTTAGAAAAAAAAAATTAAGTTATCAATAGTCATTATATTCTATCTCATTCTCACTACTTTTTGATCCCTACTCGTATGTTAATACATGCACAGTCGCATTCAAAACTACACCGACGGCAACTATGGAGAGGCTACTCAACCTAACTCCATTACATATCGTCATTGAGACTGAGGCAAGTAAGCCACTCTATAGGCTAGAGAAAGCTTGACTATGGAGCATAACGGCGCCAGGCCTTGAACACACTAAGCTAGAACCAGACAAGGAACTAGATGACAAGGGACATGAGAAGTGACAAAACCTTGTCCACATACATGTTCAACAAAAGATTTAGCACTCACATCCCAACCAGGGAACAATGGAAAAGTGGTCTAAATAAGCAAGGCAAGGAACAAATGATATGGTACACTGACGGATCCAAAACCAAGTTCGGAACGGGAGCCGGTGTATACACGGAAGGATACAACCTCAGTCAAAGCATGGGCAGATTTGCATCAATATTCCAGGCAGAGACCTATGCGGTAAACATTTGTGCAAAAGATATTGGACAAACAAATCACAGGCAAGAAAATCTACATTGGTAGTGACAGTCAGGCTGCCCTCAAAGCTATCAGCTCCTATAAGCTAAACTCAGCACTGGCTGCGGAGTGCGCATACCTTCTTCACAGATGTGGAGTGCGCAACACGGTCAGGTTAGTCTGGGTCCCTGGGCACACGGGAGTTGATGGCAATGAGTGTGCGGATGAGCAAGGGAAAAACCTGTTGGTCCAGAACCGTTTATAGGCATACCAGACGGTGCCTACAGAGGCGCACTCTTCAAATATACCCAAGAACAACACAGAAAAGAATGGGAAACACACACAGGGTTCAGACACTCCAAGGAATTTCTCTCCGCATGGTGTGAAAGCGACAGCAAGAGACTACTAAAATACAGTAGACTACAACTAA
The DNA here is from genome assembly GCA_905147815.2 of Phalera bucephala. Lineage (NCBI taxonomy): Eukaryota > Metazoa > Arthropoda > Insecta > Lepidoptera > Notodontidae > Phalera > Phalera bucephala. Next base: position 2,757,706 of record LR990616.1, read on the forward strand.
GGCAAATAACTGGAGCATTCACGGGCCACTATGGCACGAAAGAACATCTACACAAAAACCTATGCGGCGACATGGTATGCAAGAGCTGCGGTACAGAAACTGAAACCATGAAGCACGTTCTCTGTCACTGCGATGCTCTGGCTGCGCGGCGAATGAAGCTACTGGGATTGGCCTATCCAAACCCAGAAGAACTACGGCTCTGCCCCTGGAATTTACAACCTGATACAGCGAGTATTGGACACTTAAGGTACGTAAGAGCATTAGGGCAAGGACAGCACAAAAGATCCCATCGGGTCGAAGTGCCTCCTCGGTCCGGTAAGCCAACATTAAGATAAGATATAAATAACTATTAAAGAGCAATTAATAAGATTTCACGACCGTACCTATAATATCTTACCATGTCGCAAAGAGTGTTGAATTAAGCTATATTTAATTAATAACAGTAATGTATCGAGATATTTAACAATCATTTAAGGTAATGTATGATTGGTTCAATCCATTATAAGCAAATAACTAGAGAAATATTGCTGTTTGACACTTTAAAATTATATTTGATATGTCTTATATTGTTTTAACGAGTTTTTGATTATTTAAATTTAGTAATAAATATTGTATTATTTAATAATTATGAAAGGATGTCTGATTGATAGATTCCAAAACGAGCTAATAACTAGACTTATATCTATATTTACCATTCCGAAATATGTAAAAGACATTGATATATGGTTTGAAGATACTCATTTTAATTTAAATATTACTCTGTATCTACCCCATTGCTTTAATATATTTGTTATAATTTTGCTGTGTCTCTTTGAGTCTAAAGACTGTTTTATAATATGTCTGTATAATAATATTGACATTTACAGACATGGTCAAGGTAAAATTAAAGGTGTAAATTGTATTTCTGTGTTTTATTGTAGCTTTGCTAAATCTGACACATTCTACACAATAGAGTTTGCGCTCAATAGCATTGTTCAATACAATCACACTTAAAACGCTATATCCCACTTAATAGTGCTAATAATTGTAAAAATGTATGTGCGATTGGTTCCGAAAGTATTGAAACTCAAAAGCCTTTTTCACCTCGATCCAGAGCGATTTCCCTTAGGAATTTACACCGGCATCGGTACTTAAAGACACAGCTTAACAATGGACAGTTCACTCCGTACTTATAGTAACGCTGCAATCGTGTATTGAATCTTTTAAATGGATACAATCCTAATAATGTTATAAATGTGTAGGTTTGGATGTTTGTTACTTAATAACGCAAAAACGGCTAAACCGATATGGATGACATTTGGAACACAGATAGCTTATTACCTGGAATAATACATAGGATACTTTTAATCCCGAAACAAATGTTAAGTTCCTGTCTAAAGTTCATGCGAACGAAGTCGCCGGGAGGAACTAGTGAGACATAAAATGAATGTAAGGCCCAAATGGAACTCTGTCAAATTACCCTTAGGCAGTTTAGAAGACAAGTATTAAGTTTTTTCGGAAACTAAACAAACGTTTTTGCGCATTTATACCTCTGATATGCCTCCGATTTATTCTTATAATATCATCTCCTCGAAGGTGCCTGGTAGAGATCACTGTTAGTGATAAGGCCGCCTATTATTACTATACCTTTCAATTTGTAATCCAGTTTCTTTTTATTTATCATCTATGTTGGAACAATAAAATGTTACCTACCTACCTACCTCCTCTTGGGAAATCTACAAATTAAAGTTGTATTTCAAATAAATGCTACAAATGCCGTTGTAGACCTTCATTTCCTCATAATTTTTGAATTTGTTTTGATTTCTTTATAAATTGGAGATATCTGAAAGGTATGAGGGGTGTATGAGACGAACTATGAGTGTAGAGAAATATCTGTTAAGGGATAAACTGTTTAATTCTGTACTCTCTGCCTACCTTAAGATCTGGCGTGATACCGATAAATTTGAGATATATTTTTTAAGGGCAGTTACAAATCGCCGTTACGGCCATGGAGTAATCCAGCTGTATACTGTAAGCTGTTATAAATACCAGAGGTCATTAGAGAACTACCCTACCACCCTCTATTATTTCCCGTGTCGCGAACGAACGCGTGCCTTGAATAGTGAAGCAGTGCTTATAGTGATACAACCTTAATGTTGCTTATTCTGTGGTATATATTACCATGTGGTAAGGTTCAATATTGCGTGGCGTAGTGCCAAATGGAGTCGTGAACTGCAGCAATCACAGATCTTTAGGGACTGTTATAAACAAGTGTTTGTGGGTGTGTGTGTGTGTAGTTAGTAGTCTGTGTTTATTGAGTAGTGAGGCTTTTTTAAAGATAAGTTAAGAGGTAAGTGGTAACTGTTGTCCAGGCCACCATCTCAAACTTAAACCTAAATCATTTATTTTGCATAAACGCTGCGGGGGTGTTTACAAAGTGTCATATTTAAATATTTTTTTAACTTACTAATCTACCACCGGTTCGAAACGCGGTCTCGACTGAGAAGATCCGGTGAGAGACGCAGCGGGCTTGTCTTTTTTGTTTAATTCTCCCTTCATTATCATCCGGTTTTGTGGAAAATTCATATCCAATGCATTGAGTTGACAGGGGGCCAAAGTTTTTTCAATTTCTATTACGATCTAGCAATAAAAATATGTCACGGGCACTTATTAATACTATATACATGTAATATCATCTAATTTTGTTACAGACACATACTATTTATGGAATTTAGCTAGTTTTTACAATTAAAGTCAGCAAGAGACTTTTTCACAGCGACTAGCGCCTAGTATGGCCAGCGCGAAAAAAAAAAGTTTATCATGTTTATATTCCCCAAGCGGGGGTGGTTGTACTATGGCGAATACATTTCGCCATCGATAATAGAACCTAATGTAGTAAGAGGCTATCCTATTGCCATTATAAGGGGCACGATTCTAGACTTTAGTCTGCTAAGAGTTTGTCCTCTTAAACACATATCCGACCTAGGATAATGGCCAACCACATCATGGGCGACTAGACCAAGGAGACAATCCATCTGAAAGTGACAGGACATCTGCTTTACCTAACTCATGGTGAGCAAATGCGGTATAAAATAATAATAATATCAGCTTATATTTACTCACTGCTGGGCAAAGGACTTCTCTCACAAATCGAGGTGAGGGAGATTAGGTCATATTCCATCACGCGGGCCCAGTGCGGATTGGTGGAGGTAGGTGTGTGGCCACCTGCTGTTTGAACTTATCAAGCCGCCTATAAGGCTTCCAACTCGGCTTAATGACTACCCTACCTTATGTGGTAACCGGGACCAACGGCTTAGTATGCAAAACACGTAGACGCTCGAATATGAAAACGCCTTAAACGGTCCCAACCCTCAGACCGACTGAGTGACCCTGCTTAACTTTGGTGGTAGGTAAGAACACTGCGGTCGCACAGCGCTACAAGCGTCTCAGCAAAAGCCGGCCTTTAAAAGTCTTTCTCGTTATACCCCATATTTTATAAGAATATTTATCATAATCAGACTATTTTTTTATTCATGTAAATGATTATAGTACTTATAAATCGTCAGAACGGTAACAAAGACTCTACCACTACTTCGGAATGTTATTCCTGTGGAGAAGAAAGGTTAAATACACCGTCACGCCTATATTCCCCAAGCGGGGGTGGCAGAGGTATACTGAGTACACCTACGTTTCGCTGACGATGTTAGGTCCCATGTAATAGGGGGCGAGCTTATTGCCATATACTGGGCACATTCCAGACTCTGGACTTGTATTGGGAAGTTTTCGTTAGAAAAACTACACTTGCCCAACCTAGGATTTGAACCCAGGACCTCGTGATCACAAAGCGATACGCTTTGCCACTAGATCAACGAGGCAGTCTACTTCACGGTTACTCTTTTAAAATAGTATTTTTACAATTTTTAATCTATTAATGTAACTTCCTCTGTTCGCATGTCTGTCTGCCTTGTCGGTTTAAATTTTGTGTTAAATATTTCCTCGGATTAGTTTGACCAACAATTCGTTTGGTATACTAATGTAATTTTGACTAGGATGCAATAATATATCTTAGAAATGGCCTCATGATGGAGCCAGAAGGTGTATCTATATACGTGTCAACTACTCAACATAACCCTATAGTATGTAGGTTCGATGAATTAGTGTTGACAACTACTATATACATAGGTAATGGCAGGTTCTGATGATAGAGCCGGAAGGTGGCCTGGAGGATTTTGCTTTACTATAAAATCTTGTTTCTTTTTTATGTGTAATATTCTCGTAAATATAATAAGTCAATACTGATATTAAACTAAAAATATCCAAAGCTATTGTCACAATGAAACAATAACCTAAACACGATTAATTTAAGAGACAAATTAAATACACACTAACGAAATACCTATTAAGCCATAGAAGGAACATAACGAGGTCTCTATAGTACTGGGACGCCTCCAGGGCTCTTATCCGTTATGACTATAAACACTTAACGCGGTGCGTTACGTTAACTTTGTGGAATGATAGTTTTTTGTAAGTTGAACTGGTGTAAACAGAAGACTCTCACTCGCACTCTGAGGTGCCTTGGCATTATGCTGAGTGTTTACCATTCAAGCGCCACAATCCTACTTCTCACTAATATTATAAATGTGAAAGTTTGTTGTTTATATATTTGGATGTTTGAAACTCAGTCACGTAAAAACGGTTTAACGGAATTGGATTGGTTATTACCTTTTTTTTTACGAGGTGAAATGCCTAACGCATACCCCTGGGCCGAGGGCACGGCCCGGGTGGGTAATTGGGGCTTGCACCCACTAAAACCCCTCGGCGTCCTACTGCCTTTATGCCAGGCCACAGCAATCGTCACCAGCATGACCTCTGTGGCACCGGCGGGCTCGGTTCATGTGCGGACCTCGACAAGTGTTAGGGGAGATCGGTCTCCCCCCTACCGCCTTTCGGAGGCTGCGCGGACGCAGCGCTTTTACGGTGCGGGCCTGCGTGTGCTGGGGTGCCGGGGCGCCCTCCCCGACGCCTGCGGGCCGAGATTACGGTGGGCGAAGGTCGTTGCGGGCGCAGTCCCTGCGCCTTCGCCCAACGCGCCGTCTACGAGCGGAATTGGAGGACGTCTCCTCCCTCACCCGATCTGCCTCCATCTTAGCGGACATGGCCGTCATTGCCACCCAGGCGCTCTCGCTCCCAACTATCGATGATATCACGGTCGGAAGCGACAGCGCTTGTCCCCCTGCACCGAGCGCTCCAGCGAGCCGACGCCGCTCATCATCCCATGCCGGGCACACCAGCAACGTGTGCGCCGCCGTGGGATAGTTTATTACCTGGATTAACACATGGTGCCTTTTATCCCGGAAAAATGTAAGATTCCTGTCTAAAGTCAACGTGAACGAAGTCGCGGGCAGAAACTAGTAAACAAATATTTTTCTTATTTTATTTATACTAGTTTCTGTCCGCGACTTCGCGATCTGCGTGCGACCTAAAAGTATCCTTTATTAACTATATGTGTGCCAAATTTCCCCGACCCCTGCCGCCACCGCCGGCCGCGACATGTTCTCTCCGATCCCCCCGATGCTTTGTCATCCATTCTTTCCGCTCAGAATACGGGCGACGACGACGTAGTCGGAGATCCCCTCCCATAGCTGGCGGTTGACCGGTGCACTTAGTAGTGCACCCCGTCCCCCCACAGCGACTGTCCCAACCGAGGGCGCCTCTTCATGGCGCCCTCGAGTATGTCGCCCCTTGCCCTTCTGGCTCGAGCGTAGTGGTTGCACGCTCGCCTTTAAGTCCGGTGAAGCTGTAAAGGCCTCGAGGCCAACAGCGTACATCACTCACACACACACACGCCAAATTTCATCCAAATCCAATGAGCCGTTTTGTCGTGATTGAGTAACAAACATCCAAACATACAAACTTTCACATTTATAGTATTAGTAGGATTATTTTACTGTGTACCTACTTTGTGTTGCTGAATAAAAGTAATGCTTTCCTTCTTTCTCTCTCAAGGGGCAAAATGAATACTATTTTATGATAATTTCACGAAGATGTCATAACGCGCGTTTGGTTATACCGAATAAGGGCTCAGGTGCGATTATTTGCCGGGATAACGATAAATAATTGAGGTTAACAACATTTCGGGGACCTATTACGTGGGGTGTTATAGAGGACGACTTCTTTATCTTACGTATTGTGGGATGTAGCAAAATCTTTGTAGAGAAAGGATGGAAACAATATTAGACGCAGCACAAAAACTTTCTATTTTTTTTTGGGAAATAAACGTTATATTAGTATAGGAGTTACCTAATTTATTTTACAATACCATTTTATTAGCCTATTAAATATAATTTTTAATGAAACACCATTAGATAAATTATATTACAGCAGTGATAGCCTAGTGGTTAGAGCGTTGGACGGCAAAGTCAGAGGTCTCGGGTTCAAACCCAGGCACGCACCTCTGTCTTTTCGAAAGCATTTGTTTATTCAATATTAATAATCACGTGCTTTAACGGTGCCTTCACCTTTCCTTGAGCGGGAATGGAACCTCGCGGGTTCTACCTACTCTTCCAGTGAGCGGCCCCTTTGTTTCAGCATCACCTTAAGATAGACTGGTAGAAAATACCTATGGTTAACGCCACCGCCTTTCTACCAACAGTGCATAAAGTATGAAATGAATAAAAATATATTTCCTTAACAATGTTTTTTAGAGGAGAGGCATCAAACTCAAATGATTTATTATCTAATTATCTATCTATTTATATCATCACGCCAGTTCCCTTGCGGGGTAGGAAGTGAGTACAGAGTTCCAACAGATTTCTTCCTTACATACCTTTCTGGCTCCCTCCACTCTCATAGTTCGTCTCATACACGCTCGCCGGTTACGGAGACTCTTGACTTGTCATTCAGATAATACTCGGCCATTTTGGTCATGGTCAGATAGTCTTTTTATTATTTTATTATAAACTAGCAGTTTCCCGCGACTTCGTACCCCGTTGACAACAGCGCCACCTATCGGGTCTATATTACATAGCATATGTTACTTCTGGATAAGGTAGGTTTCTAATGGTGAAAGAATTTTTGAAATTGGTGCAGTAGTTTCTGATAGTATTACTTTCTAGTATTCGTTACAAACATACAAAAATACAAACCTTGCCTCTTATAATAGTAGCATATATTGACGAAGTGTGTTACGACCGTCTGACGGCGGGTACAAATTAAAACACAACTACAAACGTTACAATTGTTTATTAAAAAAAAAAAATATCAAAAAATAAGAAAAAGAAATAAAATAAATAATTTACAACACCCGGGGTGTGGATTCAACCGAAGCAAGTCACGCCCTAAACTATTGTCTATATTCTGAAAAAATCTTGTAGGACTGAGATAGCAATAATCGAATCGAGCGAGATAGAAACATTCCCAGCTAGTGGACCCGTTGTTCGCTATTGTATTTTTTTTATATTTCTAGATATTTCTATGTTGTGGGCGTTTGTTATCAGATATTTTAGAAAGAATTTGATTTCCGGTACCAACGGATACCTTATATGGTCATTATGATGCTATCACTAGTTAAAGCGCGCGGTTTCCATTCGATTACAACAATTAGTTATTTTGTTTGTTTTTACATTACACACAATGATTTTTTGTATTTATTTTATATTTTTAGAACTTTGTTACGACGTAACAATATCCCCTCTCCCAGAGAAAGGATTTTACGTAGTAAAATCCGCTGCGGTAAGCGCCTAAGAAGGATAGAACTGCCCAGTAACTGTCTCACTTTCATACCTCCACTAACAAATACCTACCATGCGACCTAGCATACGACCTGTCATAGTTGTCTGAGGAAATTTATAATCAACAGACTACCATACAACTAGAGTACATTAAAAGATTGGACTCGAGAACAGTACTGCATGACAAAGAGCATCTAAGAGTAAGAATACTGTAACGTGAAACATTCAGACGAATCGGCACTGTAAAATACATTTTGTCTTTGATGAATTGGTTACAGTCACGATCCGCTGTAACGAGATAATTAGTGTAGGCTTACTTAAAGAGTCACTACCCGCTCTATACGCACAGAACGCAAAACCACAAGACAAATCAGACCCATACAAGAGGTCGCAACCCGCCATAAATGCGCAAAACGCAAAACAATAAACGAATTAGGCCCATACAAGGCTCATAACCCGCTATAAAGCGCAAAACGCAAAACAAAAACAATCTCCCAACTAAACGTCAACCTCCGTTTAGGCTTATTTTAATTCATCAAAGACAACGTAGACAGAGACCGAAGCGCAACAACTTTTTAATTTAAAATTATTGTAGACAAAAGAAAGAAAAAAAAAATAAACCAATATTCTGAAACACTACGTATCAAGGAAAACAAGAATCGACCCGTTATCGGTGACGACTATGATAAATATACGAACAATTGACTAAAACAAAATTAAATAAACTAAGCGGCATTGCGAGTATGTCTTTACCGAATTTGTTACAGTCACGACCCGCTGTAACGAAAAGAAAGCAGCAGACGAGTAGACCTATACCAAGAAACTGTCATACTCCGCTAAAAATTTGCAAAACGCAATTAGAACAAGATGTGTGTAGACCTATAAAGAAGTCATACAACACTAAAACAAAACTCCCAATCAAAACATCAAAATTCGTGTAGGCTTGTTTTAATCCGCTAAAGACAAACATAATCAATTACTGAACGAAATAATGTTGAATTTAATATTTGCCGAAAAAAATAAAAAGAATGCTAATATATCATAATATTGATTAACAACCCTAAAAAAAAAGAAAGAAAATTATGAGTCGACCCCACAAAACAGAACAAAAATAATAAGGTAAATCCAACGTTATACACGTTGGATTTACGTTATTTTTTTTGTGACCCACGTGAATATAACAACATAATAAGTAACTTGATATGAGGATCAGAGACACTATGAAAGTGTGACAACATACTACCAAAAAAAAAATATTACGAAGGTGAGGAGTGTAGCTTAAAATCCTTGAAGTTTCCTAAATTATTTCTAGACATGTCTTCGATATTCCGTAACAATTTTATTTATTTTCACTCTAAGACCCTCAACCCTTTCCTTAGGTTCTTAACCGCGTATGGCTACTTCATACGTGAGTTCCAGTTTAGTTAAATGTAACTATTTAATGGTACGGTCCATTTTTAAGCAGAAATATTTTCCAAGAAAGTGACTAAGTTCAAGTAATTTAAATAAATATTTTTATTAAACACCTAAATTGAAGTTAAAATGGCTTGATATATTGTGGGACAGCTATATTAAAGTTAAATTAATTAATATTTTGTGAGACAATTAATTGAAATTAAAATAGTGAACTGATATATTTTTAAACAATACGCGACGGAATGTGACACAATTGTGGGCAATGTTAAAAAAAATATTAAGAACGATGTAAAATAATGTACGTAACCGCTATTATCTTTTCAGAGCATAAAAAAATAAAATTACAAAACAATAAATGATTTACAACAATAAAAAAATGAATGCATAAATGCACTAATAAAAAATAAAATCTCTGAAAGGAAATGTCAATTACGCACAAACACAAATGCAAAATACAAATGCTAAAAAAAACATAAAATGTAAATGCACAAAAATCACAATGCAATGTTATAAAAAAAATTCGACACAAAAATGTTGTACTAAAAAATTTTGCTGTTTTTGCCCACTGTGCAGTTCACGCGTATGTGGGTAATCGGAGATGGTATTTGATTACCCGGCGGAGCCGGATGACAATAATCGGCTACCCGTTCCTCTTTAAGGAGAAACGGGTCGGTGCTACCACCCCGTTTAGCCTCGTCCGCTAAGGCTTACCACCTGGAACTGAAAAATACCGACACCACAAGAGTACAAAAAAACTTCCCTGTGCTTTGCCCTTTAAAACGTGGGCGCCACTTGTTACGACCGCCTGACGGCGGATACTAATAAAAACACAACTACAAACGTTACAATTGTTTATTAAAAAAAAATAAAAAAATCTCAAAAAAAAAGAAAAAGAATTAAATTAAATAATTTACAACACCCGGGGTGTGGATTCGCGGCACAGGGAAGCCTTCTGGTACAAAAAAATACCTATATGCGCTGGGGACTTATCTATGGGTTATTCGATCCCGTGGCGCGTAGGGGTCTTCGGTGAGGAAGCTTCCACTGACTAGGTGGGGAACTCGGAGGTGGTGAGATGGAAAGCCCTCAGCCGCAGAGGTCAGCTGGAGTCGACGAGCAGAAGTGTGGCCTGTTGGCTCCCAATCCGTACTTCACAATCCGTACGGTGGACGTACAGCCCGCGGTTCGCGTTCCGTACGCAGTGGACCCCCAGTTTCCAAGGGGGTTGAAAAATGAAGCTAACCGCTTTTAATTTTCTTTTTTATTTTAGTATAGCACTAGTTTTACAACTTTTCAAAATAAGAACAAATAATCATTTATAGTTGTCGTGCGAACTCTGACGTCGAAATTCCTCTCTTCCTGCGCGAATTCGTTTTTATATACTTATATCGGGACGGCCTACTTCCTCCCTGAGGTAACAGTGTGCACTGCCCAGATTTCTAGATCCTTCGTATGAGACGAGACAGAGATATGGAAAGAAACGGCTCAACCGAAGCAAGACACGCCCTCAACTATTGTCTATATTCTAGAAAATTCTTGTGGGACTGAGATAGCAATAATCGAATCGAGCGAGATGGAAACATTCCCAGCTAGTGGACCCGTTGTTCGCTATTGTATTTTTTTTATATTTCTATGTTGTGGGCGTTTGTTATCAGATGTTCTAGAAAGAATTTGATTTCCGGCACCAATTAATACCTTATATGGTCATTATGATGCTATCACTAGTTAAAGCGCGCGGTTTCCATTCGATTGTAACCAAAGAGTATATAATCACTACGTTTATTGTAACGTAGTGATTATATAATGGCTCACATTTGAATGTGAAGAAAACCAAAATTATGGTTTTTGAACGGGAAGAAACCAGAACGAATGCAAGGATTGTGGTTGGTAACGATGTGCTGGAGCAAGTGAATGAGCTTGGATGCGCCTTCAGTAAGGATGGGAAATACACCGCTGATATAGAGAGAAGAGTGAATGCAGGTAATAGAGTGAATGGTGCGATGGGAAGGCTACTTGGGAGCCGACACTTAAGCCAAAAGGCGCAGCTGGCCATGCATAACGGAGTGCTTGTCCCAACGCTGTTATATGGCAGTGAGAGTTGGGTATGTAAGAAGGAGAACGAAAGCAGGATAAATGCGGTCGAAATGCGATCTCTGCGGAAGATGTGCGGAGTCACGCTGACTGACCGTATTCGCAACAGCGTAGTAAGAAAGCGAGTAGGTATTAAAGATAGTATCGGTGTAAAGATGAGAAAGGGTATGCTCCGTTGGTTCGGGCATATAGAAAGGATACCAGAAGAAAGAATGACAAAACAGATATACAATGCGAAAGTGGAAGGATGTAGGTGCCGGGGAAGACGTAGACTATCTAACCATGAACAAATAGACCGTGTATTATCTGAAGGGCAAGTCAAGAGTCTCCGTAGCCGGCGAGTGTGTATGAGACGAACTATGAGAGTGGAGGAAGCCAGAGAGGTATGTAAGGAAAGAACCTGTTGGAACTCTGTACTCTCTGCCTACCCCGCGAGGGAGCTGGCGTGATGATATAGATAGATAGATAGATAGGTTTATTGTAACAATTAGTTATTTTGTTTGTTTGTGTGTAATGATTTTTTGTATTTATTTTATATTTTTAGAACTTTGTTACGACGTAACAAGTGATGGCTATGCAAACATTCGATGTTTGAAAAGGAAAATAATATAAGCGACACGACGGTTGATAGGCTTATAGGCGTAAAAACATTCGATTGCATAGTCTCTTACTCCTTTTAACCTTTCAACCGCCGCGTCCTATCTCTTATCTCTTTTTGCCTTTCATCGTCTGATGTTTTCAAAGTTTAAAATATGTTAAGGTAGTCTGTATTCAAAGCTGATGTAAAAGACTGCCGAAATTATAACGTTGTTTCTATTTACAAAGCTATCATTTTCTGTAAGCTTTAAGAAACTTTAGCAAACTCTCTTCATTATTACACCCTCCGTCACCCACAATATCGCCGAAATTATCTCTGAAATATTGTCTTTAAAAAACACAAACGTCTAGACTATACTGAGCGAGATTCAAAGGCCAGACAATTTATTCAAACGCTCGTCAACTGTCTACCACTTGTCACGTTAGTAGGCATCAAGATAGAGCAAAATATATGATCTCAGAACACGTCTCGAGCGATGACTAATCAGCGAAAAGTTTAACTGTAGAGAAAGTCTAATACTAATAGCCCTTAAGTTAGTAAGTAAGATAGTGGCAAGCGTTAGTGAGTAATGATACCACGGACTAAAATTCTCTACTCTAGAGAGTTTGCTAGGTGTGTATTTATCGGTCAAGTGAAAACCGAAATGGCCTGTAGGATTCCTGGTTGTGGCTTGCCTCAATTCACTATCCAGAAAGGAGTAGTTAGAGCTATATGCGCCAGAGGTGAAAGTGTTAGCTCCATAATTAAGTTCAGAGGAAGCAAAACACATTTCTCGACACCCTCGAGATGTTCCCACTGGGGTTGTTCTCAGTGCTGTCAACTTTTTTCGAGGCTATCTTTAATATCAATTATCTATTCAATATTAATCTTAGCAGCCTATCATGACAATCGGCCTCAATTCTACCTTAATTGTTCACTACCATTTTGGTACTTCCAGTGAAATACATTTAAGTATTCCAAAAAGCTTAGAGCAGTCTAAAAAAATTGTTCCCCCTTTTTTCACCATCGCATCAGCTTGTAGCCAAATAATATTATAGCCTGTTCGGCTACGGTACCTCAGAGCCTAGTTAAATAACAAACGCTTAGTTTCTATTCACTTATTGCAATCGATAGCGTTATCTAACCTTGTGACTTTTTGTTGTAAAATGTCATTTTATTTCATTCGTTTTCTATTAGCATTAAACACTGTACAAAGTCATCTAGGCTGCAACACTTGAGGGTCTACCTAAAGGTTTCGTCACATAGCCGACGCAGCGCGATGGGAGCGCGACGGTGGCGCGGGGAGCTGTATTGTACCAAAATGTACGGGAGACGTCACACAGCGCAGCCCCGCTCGGCACGACGGCCAACGTAACAACCGAACTAGCCGAGCGCTTTCGTCGCTCTTCCGTCGCGCTCCGTCGGCTATTTGACCAAATCTTAAGTGGCAAGCGTTTTATATCTTTCTCTTTATTCAATAGATAGGACTTTATTTTGACCACATGACTTTTCGCTGTAAAATGTCATTCTTGTATTTCTTTTCAGTCTGTTAGCTTTAATGTCTGTAAAAGGTTTGGCTACGGGAACAGCGTTATTTAATCAGTCAACAGTGCAATACCTAACAAAATAAGCTCTTATTTTTCTAAAGTAAACTCTGTAGTTAGTGCTAAAAGGTTTTTTTTTACTCTATCCCATTTTTGCTCAACGCGTAATTGAATGTTTCGCAGGCTGTTTGCGGTGTCTGTGTTGTGACAACTTTGTTTAAAACAAACTCGACTGAGCAATCGATGTGTTCATTAATTGTAGATTGTTTAGAATATTTTCTAACTTGAAGAGAAAAGTTATCAAATGTTTTTAAGGAGAAGTTCTGGGGAGTATCGGACAATGTTTAAATGAATTTTAATCGCTTGTGTTTAGGATTTTCAATGAGCTATGCAGGTATTGGCTATTGTATTAGAAAGGTTCTCAAGTAGAACAGGAAGAAGCGGTATGGTCAGGCCTCCTACAATTTAGACCGATTTCTTGGTGATGGTCGGGATAAAACCTGGATGCGAACAGCAAATAGCTGGTCCGTGTCTTTGTCCTGAAGTCCTATTCTCATATTTAATTTACACTCAGACTGAATGTTGACTGAATTGAGATAAAAATTACGAATTGACTCATTTGGTATTCTGCTCCACTTAAATATTAACCTGATTTCAGTATCATCTCAGTATAACCTCGATATTACTTAAGAACGTCGTGGTTACCTATAAATGTAGCAGCATTTAAATATAGTATGTTAACAAGAGTATATACTAATATAATATTACAAAATGTTTGTCACATTGGAGATCCTAAACTAAAAATGTCAAGTTTTTCAATTTAAAAAAATATTTTTGATCGCACGTGAATCTTAGCTACCAGTCTAAATAAGAAAGAACTAACTTAAATCTTCAATTCGACTTCGTATTTCGTATTTTGTATTCCTTGCTAATGTCATTTCAAAACTTTTAACGGAATTACGTTTACATTTTATTCAACTTTCGGTCCAATCTCGATTAGGTCGATGTCACAAAGGATTTATATTTTATGAGAATACCGTTTGTCATATTTATGATATTGAAATAAGATCAAAGCTGTGTTTTTAAACACTTTTAATTACGAGAATCGGCCTTATGTAGTTGACATGTTTTTGCTGATGATGATGCTGGTACCTTATGTTTGCACTTAATTTATATAGTAGATTATAGCATTAATTAAATTTACAAGCAACTGTAATCAGGGTCTATCTAAATATTTGCATGCTCTATGACGAAATATGGAGAATATATACTAAAAACTATGACGTCAGATATACAATGCGAAAGTGGAAGGATGTAGATACCGGGGAAGACCTAGACTACTTGACACGACCAAATAGACCAAGTCTTATCTGTAAGCAAGTCAAGAGTCTCCGTAAACGGCAAACATGTATGAGACGAACTATGAGAGTGGACGAAGCCAGAGAGGTATGTAAGGAAAGATCCTGTTGGAACTCTGTACTCTCTGCCTACCCCGCAAGGGATCTGGCGTGATGATATAGAACGATGTCATCACTGTAAAGCTCATATTTACAGATGAATAAATTATTATTAGCCGCGTGGTTCCCGGCTTAGAATAGGACCAACCCATCTCATCCCATCGGGTGTCGTACAAGGCGACTAAGGGAAAACTAGGGAATGGGCAGCAGCGTTCTCTTAACACTTCTGCGATCAAAAACTGCGCTCGCCAACCCGCCTGCCAAGCGTGGCGAGTATGGCAAATCCCCCCTTTGGGGAGGCCTATGTTCAACAGTGGACAAGTATGGGCTGAGATGATGATGATGATGATGAAATTATTATGATCATCAAACCTGCAGTATGGCTGGATACTAGCGATACTGGACCGATCAAGGATACAAATGTACATGTTGTTGCTGATGCTTTTCTATCATTAAAATACTTTGTGTCTAAAATATTGTTCAGTCTTTAATATTCTACTGCAGGGCAAAGCCTGCACCGCTTTTATTCGCCTCTTTTATCGGGGTTAGAGGGCCAGTAATTTAACAATTAAACTTGTTGCGATGTCGTTTAAAAGTGGTTTCAACCCAATTTGTGCACATATGTCCATTGTAAAGCAATTTGACTATTAATAACCATAAAGTATTCAAAACTTACACCAATCGAAACGCCACTTGGAAGTTTCCATAACCATACCTTTCTAAACACAGGAACAGTTACATTTGTACTCAAAACTCGAAGTTCGAACAAAGAAGCCTTCACATAACCACGTTTAATATTGAATTCACGTTTAACAGAAACCGCACTTGTGCTATCGTAAGGTTACGTAACACAAAAGAGCTTCGGTAGAGACAATGTAACAATCCCTCGGGTTGCGTGCGAGGAACCTTTGGGAAATCACTAATAAACGCCGCGAATATTGTGCGTACTACGATTTTAGGGCACCCCATCATGAACGGTTCTATCGATACGATTCTGCCCTTTAATCATCACCTCTTATCAGCAAAAAGACTTCATTGCATATGATGATGATAAAGGAATTCCTTAAAGATCATAAAGACGATTGACAATGTACTGAAGGTATCCAGCTTTTACCTGCGACCTTAATCAGGTCATTGGTGCACCTTCTTATTGGTATGTGGTCGCCTTCCTATAATCATGTTAAAGTTCTTGGTGCTGCTTATCGAAATTTCGTCTTTATCAGTGTTAAAGGTTAAGAAAAACTATTTATATTTTTATATCAAATGGGATCGTATTCTCTAAAATAATTATAAGATGCTCTTATAATTATTTTAGATACTGCACGTCCCCACATATTCATTCATTGAAAGTAATAAAATTCCAAAAAGCAAATAGAAGCAATAATCAAAGCGTTAAAAATATTTGCAGCGATCGAACCGCTCAGTATACATAGGCCCTACAAATATTTATAAAAGACGTGTGTACCACCATTGCCTCAAATAATACTGAATATTGTATTTGCTTGTTACCTACGCCGAGGTAAGGTGTCCGCCTGTTAGGCAACAGCTCGTATTGCGTGTAAACTCGCTTGGGGGTTCGTGAAATTCTAATCTTACAATAGGAATATTCGGAATAAAACGTTATGATATTTAGTTTGCAGAGCCAAGTCATTTGCCGTCACTTTAAATGGTTTTAAGGGCATTGTTAAATATAACGTTTTGTATTATTTAAATTTCAAATGTTGTATTGTTGATATTCATTTATTAGGTCAATAAAAATTAATTGAATATTTTAATTCCAGTGTTATAATTAATTTCTGATTAGTGAATTTCAAAGCATCGCGTAAACCTATTCACTAATGTCTGGTTTCAATGGTCGTCAATGACGTCACTTCGCCTAAAGTCGCGAGACATCAAGATTCGTGGCTTTCGTGCATGCACACCGCACATTTGTCTTTGTCATTTGTCCCTTAACGATTATCCGTACTAAGGACCATGTAATTTATATTGAATTATTTGACATAATGATATAAATTCTATTTTAATATACTACATCCACCGAGAGACATTCACTGCGGGACAAATACTTTCGCAAACATCGCCACAATTACCGGTTTTTTGCTTACCGTATTCAGCTATTTTTCGCGACTTTTATGAGATTATTCTACGTATTATTATGAAATAATAGTGAAAAAACAAAAACAAATGTAAAAATATGCAAAAAAGTTCTCTTCTTTAATAAAATTCAAATTAAAATTGATTTATTTGCGCATACAGGTGTACAAAGATTTCATGTTAGGAGAGTGTTCTAGCCGTATTCCACCTTTTGGCATGCTAATTAAAGATGTATTTTCTTTCTTACATTTTATATATTGCTTTATAAAATATCATAACATTTATTTAATTATTCATTTGAATATAGATATAATAAATCGTAAGTCTTAAGAATAAATACTAATATTGGTTAATCCTATCCTATATCATCACGCCAGCTCCCTCGCGGGGTAGGCAGAGAGTACAGAGTTCCAACAGGTTCTTTCCTTACATACCTCTCTGGCTTCCTTCACTCTCATAGTTCGTCTCATACACACTCGCCGGTTACTATATTGGTTAATATTAGTATTTATTCTTAAGATCATTAATTATAATGGCTATTATACAGTTGACGATTAAGTAAAAATGTCAAATATTACACATTATTATTGAATTATGAAATGTCAATTTAAATCAAGTATCATTTTAGTTCAGTGTCATTAAAATAATGATCTAGTGTATAATATGCCTTAGCGGTCAGTAGGTTCTTAACTTTCCTTCTAAAGATATTTGTATCCTGTGTGTCTATAACATACCTGAGTAGTTTGTTAAAAATTCTCGGGGCCATTCAAAATATACTTTTGTTGTACATCGCAAGTCGAATCAAATTCGACTCCACGTAAATTGCCTTCATAAATACCACTGCACCGTGGTTTAAACCCAAAAAATATATTCACCATTTGTTTTCTTATCTTAAAACAATTCAGTTCACGCAATGAATTAATGTCTAGGACTGGGTTAGGAAAATTGTCACCTCTCGGCCGTGAGATCGGAAAATTAATATCAAATAGATCTACGTGACTCTAAATAGATTACATGGTCTTTATTGATGGTGAGGAAAAGGTGTTCTATAAGATTTATGAACCTAATCACCTTGAGTAGTGGCTAAGTAAGGTGTGAAACAGGAAGTTGTTATCTTCGAAACTGTTTTTTGCTGTATTGGGAGACATTTTCAACCTTCTAAACTTGAGAAAACACGACACGAATATTCATTTATTAGATTCTTGCTTGAAAGGGAAGGTTATAGTTGACTCCAGTACAGAGAGTAAGCTAAACAATATTTTATCCTCCTGAATATGATAGATTCTCAATACAAAAGTCTTAGACCAGAATGTTGCCAGTTATAGCTTGCGGTACTGATACACGGTTACTCACACTAGGCCTCATAAGAAGGCTCAAGGATACCCAAAGATTATCCAAGTGTATCCCGTAGAGAGAGTAATACTACTTTTCTGCGAGATCAAATCAGTAACGAAGAGATCCACAGCAGTACTTGAGAAAAAGTAGAGGAAGCATTTTGCTCGTAGAAATGTCAGTCTTTGGGGAAGAAATCTCACTTACAAGATGAACCAATGACCTGGTAAAGATTGCAGGTAAAATTTGAATGGTCTTTAGGCAAGGCCTGTGTCCTGTAGCAGGTAGAAAGATACACAAACAAAAAAGTAGACGTCTTTTGGTTGATATGTTTGATGGCTGGAAAGCGTTTAATTCAAGAGTTTTGAATGAATAGTCTGTACAACGTAATTACACCAAAAGTTAAGTAAATATTTAACCAAATAATACCTTCATGATTTCAACACAACGTTTGTATAAATCGAGAACTGTCAGTTATCAGATGGCATGACAAACGATGCGGTTATAACATTTGCAGGTCGACGTGTTTGGAAGCTAGCTATTTCTCTTTGTCTAGTTTGAGACAAGTGGAAATACAGTTTGAGTTAAAGGAAACTAGCTTCTACCTACAATCATGAAATATGGAATATTTTCTAGGAATATTATCACTGTCAAAGCAAGATATTTACCTAAAATTAATATAGTGACTACGATTTAAAGGGTATATGGCCGGTTCCTATATTCAACTCATTGATAAATTTGCCTACTACGGATAGAATTGTGACATATTTTGTACGGAAAATCTGTCAAAATTCTACTGACGGTAAGAAAATCTATCCTTGAGTTGAATATAGGAACCGGCCGTTAATGGAGTAATCATTATCAGGCCTGTAACTTGGCTAAACAATCTAGGAATATATAAAATGTTCCACAAATTATAGTAGTTTAGATTAATTACTTGTCTCTTAACTAAGGTTGATAGATACGGAGATCTTCATTGATCTTTAATGAGTCTAGAAAACCGATTTTTGGAAAATCAAAACAAAACCGCGATAAAATTTAAAAAATAGTTTTATTTCACGTGTAATTTTCGCGTTAATCTTAAAAAACAAAATATGTAAACCGATCCAACCCAGCCCAGCATGCCAATGGTCTGGGAAAAGTTTCCCACGGCTTTGCATCCAGTCCACAACGGCGCCACCTACCTGGTAAAACTAAAGCTATAATCCTTCCAGGCGACCTTATAACTCTTGCATGACTCTTCTGTATACGATCTTTGGTCTGTGCCTAGGCAATACAGTTAGAAATATTCACGTTAAATATAAAAGAGCGAAACAACAGTTAATTGTAACAGGCGCATGTAAATGCGACAACGGTAGCTGCACAATGCGGGCGTCGCGAGTGTCTGTCAGAGATATCTAGCTAACTCGCCTGACTTGCTGTCCTGTAGAGCTCGGAAACACGCGAGAATGGATAAAGATAATATGTGTTTCGCCACATAGCCGATACAGCAAGACGGGGGCGCGACGCGATGGCGCGACCTGGGGAGTTGTAATGTATTGAAATGTATGCGTTACAGCGCCGCCACGCTCGGCGCGATGGCAAACGTCACGTCCTGCTGCCGTCGCGCCCTACGCGATTACAAACGCAGCACAGCAGGAGCGGGACGCTAATGTTAGCCGGCAAATTGTGGAATAGACTAGCACAGGACCGGAACGAATGGTGTTACAGAGGAACGGCATATACCTAACAGTAGGTAGATACCGACTAATAGATGATGATGACACCGTAATAGCACCGATAAATCAATAATTAAATAAATGTTTGTCATATTTTTTTTAAACCTAAAGCTAATTTAGGTATTATTTATGTTTCGTGGGTGCGTTTACGAACGGCGGCAGACATTAAATTTAACATTTGTGAGTTACACAAGTATTTGTTAGTTGTCACTATTGTGTTGTTGTACTTGACCATGCCGTCGTCGAATAAGTAAATATATACATATATATTTACCGTCAAATATATATAAATATGTTTGACGGACGATTTAGTGCGGTGGTTAAGAGCTTGAGCCGCTCCGCCCACTGTGTCTCATAGCCGTGGGTTCGATTCCCGCACGGGACAAATCTTTGTGTTACCCACAATTATTTGTTTCGGTCTGGGTATTAGTGTATGTGAATTGTCATGTTTGTAAACGCACCCACGACACAAGAATAAATCCTAGTGTGGGGCTACCATTTTTAAAATAGAAAAATATAATATCTATATATTAATACGTGCAGCAATAACTTTGTACACATTTTTACGAAAATTGCGCGGACGGAGGAGTATGAAATTTCCCACACTTATAGTTTATATAGAGACGGAGTGCAGAATGCTAATATTTTTTTTAAATTATGCATAAAACATACATTAAATCAATGAAAAAAACATTACACACACTACCATGTATTTGACACAATACACGTCAAATTGATGTTTGTCTTTAATATTATTTGTCTATAGTCTTACTGAATGTCAAACATAACCAGCAAACGATGAAAGGGTAGGTCAAATAACGACCTATGGGCAACCACTAGTAAGAACAAATACTCTTATAGCCTATGTTTATATGAATTTGTTTTATGAGAGTTGCTTTCATGTTGCAATTACCTAACCAATGTGGTCTCGTCTGTACAAATATCACAGTAGCGGATTGCGTTAATGTCGATTATTATAATATAGTTCTCAATAACAATCGGGACTCTGAAATAATTGTGGCCAAAATAATGACAATACAGTTTGCCCCTATTGTATTGGAAATAGTCAACCTCTGCCACCCTTTCTTAGGGAATGTAGGCTTGACATGTTTTTTTTAGTCTAGTTCGATTAAAAAACGTATTAAACTATAGGTACACTGCTATTTTTATGGCCACAACACACCTGCGAGCAGAACAACCGGGCATCATTCCATTCATCACGTCCGGCTCTCTGCAGCTAGTGAATTTTATTAAGAGTCAGTACAGACCGGCTGATTGGTAACGAAGAGATTAATCCGATAACATTTGAAAGTCTTCTCACTTTGACCATATGGCGTATCGACTGCGCTACGCGCTGCTTCAAATAATGCTCTAAAGATATAAAATTCATATTCAGGGGCCTTAGTACTAACCGATTGACATCAGCGCTATCGAGTCAATATGCCATCCTTTTCAAACTACAAATTTATTAAATAAACATAAACGGGACAGCATGTTTTCTCAACAGGATACGCTAACGTCAATCTGTTCGTGCTAAGTCATCTGTTGTCACAGAAAAGACTAATGTCTTTTCACCGCTACTACGTTGGTCGGTGCTTAACCTTAGAGTAGACAGAATAAGTTTTACCCGCGTTTTCTAAAGCCTTTTTGTGGCCATTGTAAGTTATTCACAACACGCCTTCGACCCTTCAGGATTCAAGATGGTCATACGGCATCCTGGATGACTAATTCGAGGATGGCCTGATGACTTAAACGCTTTTGCGTCTGTCAAAATACAACTCTATCCTTGAAAGCCAGGAAATGTTTTATTTAAGAAACACGTTAATCGTATCACGTAGATCTGCTGAAAACGTCAGGCACGGAACAGAAAAATAAAGCTAGTGTTTGCGATGCGATGACAGCGTATTCAGCGGCCAGTGAGTAATGTCGGATGCGATGTGGACCGCCATGTTGTTGACTGGATAAATAACTAGATGTTGGGAATGTGGCACATACAATCACAACACTGATTTCGAACCCTTGTGGTCTGACTGCTTAGTCCGACTGATCGGACCCGAATGTAGATCAAAAAATAAATGCCGTCACGCCTTTATCCTCCAAGAGGGAGTATAGCGCAGGTATGTAGGTAGGTGTCTGATCTATTGCTACCGGCTATTGATACCAGGCACAATCCCAGGCTTCGTACTGAAACGCGGAAAGTTCCTATCGAAAAATAATACTTAATCTAACCTAGGATTTGAACTCAGGACCTAGTGATCGTTACGGACAGTATTCGCCACTAGACCAACGAAGTAGTCTTTACTATAACAGCACAATGTTATTATTATTTTTCCTTTTTATTGAAACGTAGCCCCCAACTAGAATTTATACCTGTATCGTAGGTGCGTTTACAAACATAACGAAACAAATAATTGTGGATCACACAAAGATTTGTCCCATGCGGGAATCAAACCCGCGACTATTAGACACAGTGGACGGTTCGGCTTGAGTTCTTAACCAATGCGCTAAATCGTCCGCCATGTTGTATTATCAATGTTACGTAAATTGAACAGAATAATAAAGTTAGTGTTTGCGACGCGATGACATCGTGTTAAACGGCCAGTGAGTAATGTCGGACGCGATGCGGACCGCCTTGTTGTTATGGACGAATAACTGGATGCACGGAATGTGGTACATACCATTACGACACGGATTTCAAAACCGAAAGCGTGTGGTCTGATTACTTAACCCGACTAATCGCACACGAATTTGAAACACAAAGTACTTTGTTCAGAACTTTTAACGACGGCTTGGTGTGAAGGCTAAGCGTAGGCCGCCCAGCATAAAAACTTCGTAAGGACATTAACACCATCACGCCCTCAGCCCGCCCCTTTATTCCCAAGCGGGGGTGACAAAGGTGTATTAAATGCACTCACTTTTGTATGTAATGGAGGGCGCGTCTATTGCCATTATACCGGACATAACGGCTGGACTGATACTGAAAAATAGAAATATCTCTAATATAGAAAAATTCAGATATTTGATTGTGAAGACAGGAAATTGGAACATGCTGGTTAAACACGGAGTTCGAACCGTGACCGCGTGGTCCGACTGCTTAGCCCGACTAATCGGACACGAATTTGAAACACTAAGAACTTATTCTGAAAACAACAACAACTTGACGGACGATTTAGCACAGTGGTTAGTTAAGAACTTAAGCCGCTCCGCCCTCTGCGTATAATAGTCGCGGGTTCGATTCCCGCACGGGACAAATATTTGTCTGATCCACAATTTTTTGTTTCGGCTGGGTATTTGTGTATGTGAATTTTCATGTTTTGTCAACGCACCCACGATACAGGAATAAATCCTAGTGTCCCCCACACACTACTTTCTTTTTAAAATAAAATAAAATATCGACGATTTGGTGTAATGTTTAGAGCGTAATCTTCTACACACTGGATGGAGTTGTAGGGTACTTGCTAGAAAAAATCTTCATGTGGCCCACTGATGCTTATTTCGGTGCGGTTTGTTTGTGTTTGTGCATTTTATGTTTGGAAACGCACCCAAATCAAGGATTTAATTCTTAGTATGCCTACGGTGCAGTGATAGGTTGGTGGTTAGACCGTTGGACTGCAAAGTCAGATGTCTCGTGTTCAAACCCAGGCACGCACCTCTGTCTTTTCGAAGGCATGTGCGTATTAAAAGTTAACTATCACTTGCTTTAACGGTGACGGTTTGCTTTAACCCGCATGCCTAAGAGTTTCACAAAAGTGTATGAAGTATTAGAATTTATCTAAGTGCGCAGTGAAACATCAGCAAATCAGTTATAACTTTATTATATAGAGCGCAACCAAAACCGGCCCTACGCCATCTTAACAGGAAGAGAAGTGAACATCGAAGACATAGACACTACATACATTTACGTACCATAGATACAATAATCTAACACCCCCTCGCAATTTGTAGTTATTTTTATATAAACCAAAAATCTAAAATAAACTGGAAATTGATAAAAAACATTACAAACAATTCGCACCTACTTACAAAACGAAACTACAACCTTTTTTTTAAATAACGCACGTTGCTATGACATATGATAGATGTCGAAACTTTTCTCAACCTAAAATTACAATAACATCACATTTGCAAACAATATTACTGTAACAATTGATTACAAAAATAATTAAACTTTACAGTGTTTAACGGCTTAGTCATTACATCTGCTATATTCTCATCGGTTTTTATATAATGCAATGCAATCAATTTTTTGTTTACTATATCTTTCACGAAGTTATATTTAATGTCTATGTGTTTACTTCTTCTTGTATTTTCACTATTGTTTATCATTTTAATAGCACTTTGATTGTCTATAAATACGCTCACATTATCAATAGCTTTAAATTCACTGGCCAATCCCTTTACAAATAAAACTTCACTGATACACATTGCTGCAGATATGTACTCAGCTTCAGATGAAGACAGTGCAACAGATTGCTGCTTCTTCGACGCCCAACACACAAGGTTATTGTTGTGGTAAACAATCATTCCACTTACACTCTTTCTGTCATATTGATCTCCACCCCAGTCTGCATCAGTATATGCTGTAATTTTATTACAGTCTGACTTTGAATAGGTAAGTATTTTATCAACAGTTCCTTTTAAATATCTCAAAATCCTCTTGGCTGCTTCCCACGTAGTGTTTGTTGGTTTATCCATGTATCGACTCAAATATGATGTTGCAAAGGTAATATCTGGTCTACTTATCGTCAGGTAAGTTAAACAACCAATTAGTTCTTTGTATGGCACATTACTAATTATTTCTTCTTTTTCAGATGCAGTAAAGTTATTCTCCATGGGTGTCTTCATCGGTTTGCAGTCTTTCATTCCAAACTTCATCAAAATTTTTAAAATAAATTGTTTTTGAGAAATGGTCATTGTGTTTTCATTTTGTGTTATTTCCAAACCTAAATACTTCTCAAACTTTTCTAAATGTTTAACTCTAAATTCTTTATATAATGGTTCTTTAACCTCTTGTATATCTTTCATTTTTCCAAACAATAAAATATCATCAACATATAATAACAACCACATGTTATTCTTTTTATATAGACAACTATCATATTCTGATCTTTTAAAACCTATTTTCTGGCAAAACTCATCAAATGTTCTGTACCAGCATTTGGGAGATTCTTTCAACCCATACAATGCTCTTTGTAATTTTAATACAGTTCCTTTCCTTTGTTCCTTTAATATTAATCCTTTAGGTACTTTAATATACACATCTGTCTCTAAATAACCATTTAAAAAGGCAGTAGGCACATCGAATTGCATAACTTCTAGACTGTTACATATAGCTTGTGATAAACACATCTTTAAGGTTGTCATTTTGGCTACAGGCGAGTAAAGAAACATACCTTCTGCAATACTATCTTGTTGGAAACCTCTTGCAACAAGTCGAGCTTTCTTTATTCCATTATCTTTTGTCCTAAAGACCCATTTAGTATCTATAGCTTTGGCACCTTTTGGTAATGTTGTAATGGTCCAGGTATTCATTTTCACAAGAGAATCTAATTCATTCTCAACTGCATTCCTCCATTCTTCTTTCTTTATTGCTTCTTCATATATTTGTGGATCTTCATCAGCTGAAATCAAACAATATACTGAGTACGACTCATAATCATTGCCATAAAGTTGTGGTTTCCTTACTGTTCTTCCACTTCTTGTTACATATTGATTCTTCTCTTCTTCTTCCTGACTTTTATTTACTTCAGCCCTACTCCCAGTTTCCTTTAACATACTTGTATCATCTTCAAGGTAGGTATTTCTGTCTATTTCAGTATATATTTTATTTTCATCTTTTGGTATATATTTAGTGTCTCCTTCATTAAACCTCACATCTCTTGAGGTAACTATAGTATCGTTTTGTATATCCCATAGTTTATATCCATTTTGTACATAACCTATCATTCTTACTTCTTTTGATCTAGGTTCCATTTTGCTTTCTCTCGGTAACTTTAACATCCATGCTTTACAACCAAATACTCTTAGTTTATGTAGATCCATTGACTTTCCAAATAGTTTTGCAGGTATATTGAAGTTAATAGCAGCTGAAGGTGACCTGTTCAAAAGGTATGCTGCACATAGAATTGCTTCTCCCCACAAATATTCTGGTAATCCAGATTCATTAATCATTGTTCTTGCTTTGTCATTAAGAGTTCTGTTCATCCTTTCTGCTGTACCATTCTGTTGTGGACTATATGGTTGTGTATACTGTATATTTATTCCTTTATTTTGACAATAATCTTTAAACCATTTTACTGTGTATTCTCCTCCATTATCACAATGAATAGCCTTGACTCTTACTCCTTTCTGATTTTCTAAGCAATTTATATAGTCTAAAATTGTCTTAGCAGCTTCATTTTTATTTCTCAGCAAATACACACAGGTGAAATGTGAATAGTCATCTATTATGGTTTGCATATACCTATATCCTTCTTTAGTTGATGTTTTTGCTGGTCCTGCTAAATCACTATGTATTAAATCTCCTATTTTGTGTGACTTTCGTTTCATAACTGTCCTAAAAGGCAACCTTGTTGATTTTCCTTTTATGCAACTTTCACAAATGTTGTTACTTACTGGAAGTGACATTAGTTTTAAGCCTTTTCTATTGAGATGTCCTAATCTCTTGTGCCATAAATCATTATTTTCATTGGCATAATTACAATTTTCTACAACATTAATATTCATATTCAGTACATACAACTTTCCTTTTGGTTCTCCATACATTGTATTTCCAAATCCATATATTTTTAAAGTTCCTTGTTTAAATACTATTGTAAATCCTTTACTCATTATTTGTTGTACAGACAGTAGATTGTGACACAAGTCTGGTACAATTAGAGCTGTTATATCCACTTCATGCTTATTGTAATATGCTGTCAACACTCCCTTTTTAGTACATGTTAAATACTCCCCATTTGCAACTTTAATCTTTATTTGCGGTATTATTTGTATATTTTTCATAAAACCTGTATACTTTTCTTGTATTAAATTCTCTGTCGCTCCTGAATCTATTACAAACTGTATTTTATTTTCCTCACTCAACAAAAACGATTCTTCTTCTATATATGCTGAAAAGTTCATTTTATTTTCTGAATTAGTCATGTTTGCTGATCTATAATTATTATATTTCGTGTAACTGCCTCTTCCTCTTTTATAATTAGGTTGATGCCGTCCCCTATTATTTTTATTTTCTGGGCATTGGAAACTTTTGTGTCCTTTCTTGTTACACTTGTAGCACACATAAAATACACTTTCTGGTCTATTTTCATATTCATCTTGTTTTTGTCTCATCTTTAGCTCAGCATCAAATAATTTACTTTTTACATATTCTGTAGTCAATTCTGCGTTCGTCGTTTCTTAGGCGGCTATTGTGGTCTCATAGGTATCTGGCATTGTCAATAACAAATGGCAAACCTTGTCAGGCTCACTTATTTTACTACCAGTTTCTTCTAATTGTCTTATAAGTATATCGAATTTATTAAAATGCTCACTCAATTCACCGCTGATGTATTTTAATGTTAATATTTTTTTACGTATGTACAGAGTGGATAGAGTACTTTTCCTTTCGAATATTTTTCTGAGGTTTCTAACCATATCTCTTGCAGTTGAAGACTCTCTTACATACTCCAGATGTTTGTCTGATAAACTGGTGACTATTATGCTCTTTGCCTTAGCATCCTTTTTGGAAAAATCGGGTATATTTTCGAATTTTATGTCGTCTCTAATGACATCTTTGCAATCCTTTTCTTCTAGGATACATGAAATTCTGAACAACCATGAGCTAAAATTGTCGCCGGTAAACTGCGGCAGAAAATTTTTCTCGGACGCCATTTTTTTATACTGCGTATTTCCTATTTATTTTAATTTAATACTTCCTATGTTATCCTTTGCCAATCTGGCTGAACACGGGCTTCTGGGCCCATAACCTATTAGAATTTATCTAAGTGCGCAGTGAAACATCAGCAAATCAGTTATAACTTTATTATATAGAGCGCAACCAAAACCGGCCCTACGCCATCTTAACAGGAAGAGAAGTGAACATCGAAGACATAGACACTACATACATTTACGTACCATAGATACAATAATCTAACATGAAGTGCGCCAACCCGCACTGGGCCAGCGTGGGGGACTATGGCCTAAACCCTCTCAGTTTGAGAGGAGGCCCGTGCCCAACGGTGGGACAGTTTCTTAACAGGGCTAATATATTTATTATTATTATGCCCACGGTAGTTTGTTTCTATGATTTGGATACGATTTTTGTTTGAACAGCTCAAACCACCAAGATGTTCTAATAACCTAAGTGGTCGGGTAATTAGTGCTTTGCAAATAACTGCAGCAAATCCTTAACAGAACCGGTAAGAAAAATTCATAGCCTTAGAAACACAGAAGCAAATTGAATCACACATTCAAAGACGTTGAACTGAGCTCGACGGGGTAAACACACAAAGCTGGTAGGTAAATATAGTTTTAAAATCAGAATCCAGGTGGTTTGAATAATTCAAAAGACGCTGCGCATCGTTCCGCCTTCAATATTCAATCTTTGACATCGATGCGCTGAAAACTATGCGTTTATTTTGAGAGGCGAAATTAAACCAATAACGTAACAGTACTTTCAGTTGCCATATAAAAACTCTAATCATGTAAGAGTTTCAAACCGTCACGCCTATATTTCCCAAGCGGGGGTGGCAGAGGTGTACTGAGTACACACACGTTTTGACGACGATGTTAGGTCCCATATGATAGGGGGCGAGCCTATTGCCATATACCCGGCACAATTCTAGACTGTGGACTCGTACTGGGAAGTTTTCGTTAGAACAACTACACTTGTCCGACCTAGGATTTGAACCCAGGACGCCGTGATCTCAAAGCGTTGCGCTTTGCCACTAAACCAACGAGGCAGTCAAATCAGTTGATGTTTGCAAAAATGGGTTACACTGGATATTAAAATTACATCGGTCGTACGCTATATTCTGCCTTTAGGCATGCAAATATCATTAGGAATAATCTAAGAACTTCAAGTGCCTAACAATTAGTTTTTTAATTGTACTTACTTGCTACTTGGTACTTTAAGTTGCTAGATTATTCCTAATGATAATTCTATCCATCTATATCATCACGCCAGCTCCCTCGCGGGGTAGGCAGAGAGTACAGAGTTCCAACAGGTTCTTTCCTTACATCCAGGTGCCTATTCGGCACTCTGCACCCCACGACTCGCCAGTTCGGGCCCGGCGTGATGGGTGGCGGCCCCCATCGCCACTTCTGCCTATGTTCGTACCAACGGGGGCGGGCCGGTAATGATAATTGTATCGGACGTTTATTGATTATTTAATTAAAAGTTAAATATATACTAAAATATGTAAAATTAAATTAATTCCAAGTGTCTGTTTTAATGATTACAATTATACTAATATTAATTGTAGTAATTATAATAGTGACAATTAAAATAATATCAGTTTATTATTTACAAAATTATGATAGTAAATATAAAGGGCAACTTACAGTTGATGCTATAGAAATGGAGGCCAAGTAATCTTCCATGCCGAGATCTAATCATTAAGCTATTATAGCAGGAAGCTGAAGTGATACATTTTTCTTTGTAATGTGACGTGATATGTGTCAAATAAATTTATATTAATCAGCATTTAATATACTGTTACTGGGCAAAGTTCTTCCCTCACAAATCAAAGTAAGATAGAAATAGGTCAAACTCTAATACAGATTCAAGTGCGGATGTGTGGTGGCAGGCTTGTAGCTACTTGCTGTCGTAATTTATGAAGCCAGCTACAAAGCTCGCTTCGCTTCAAAGACTTAACATGTCTTTTAAAGCATATGTTTGTGCTTCGCTCGAAAATAAAAATGTCAAAATGGGCATCTATCTGTCTGACCAATCCAAAGTTGCTTAACATAGATCATCACTAAGAGTGACGTTTTCTTTTAGGACTACAAGCACCTTTTTACTTAATCTAACTAAAAAACTGAACGCTAGAAAGAAATTGACAGCTGAAGCAGAAAAAAACATCAAAACAAGTCCTTGATTTATGAATAAGTACTTACTGTAAATAAAGATATGATTCATAATCGTAACTCAGGATATTCCCCCAACAATAGCTACGTCTCAAGTCGGCTGAGCTGCGATATCAAGCTGAGACCAGCGCATTCAAACGCTCATTTATTTACTTGAGTTTATATTGTTCTCTTAAAGCTCTATTGTATCCGAGATATGATAGGTCACAGTGTTGTGGTGGCAAATCATACTTGTATTACTTCTTATTGATAGAGTTGACTAATGCAGCCTGAGAGTAATTTTTAAACTTTTTCATTAGCTAGCAATACTGAGAATAATGTCACTTATTGTTATAGTTAACTATAGACATAGACAAATTGGTTTTGATATACGCTAGAATTATTGAATTTTAAGTTATTATTCTATATAATTGTACATGATTTAAATTTAACACCCTCTGAATGTAAAATCTTTTTACATTTCGTGGCATTGATTTAATGGATTACATTAATTGTACTTTGAGTCTTCAGTCAATCCATATTTTAAAAAAAAATAATAAAGACCTGCAAGAAATTGGTTTAAAATCGGAAAGCCAATAAGTATCAGTTCCTATAGCAGATAACCAAGGACTCATAAAGCATACACGAAAACATATTAAATTTTAGAATGCCATAATATCTATGTGACCCCTACTTCTTCTTCTTCCTTGTTCCTCCTCTCCTGTTTGTATACGGGTTCCTTAAACGTATTTTTACTTTTTGTTTAGTCATACAGGTGTTCATGTATCAAATGCATTTATTCCCAGTTCATTCGGGTCTGTACAACCAAAATTATTTAAATTTACCTCGATTTATGCTTTCAGCTTTAATTAGACAGACTCTATTTCAAAAACTGTATCCACATTGAACATTCTCTCCACATCCGAAAGACGACCACGGCTTAACAGACCTCCCCCAAAAAGCAAGACAACGACCGGTTTTCTGCAGTACCAACCTTCACCAGGTCAGTCCATCGCGTAGGGGGCCTGCCCATTCTACGTCTTCTAGCAAGTGGTCGCCACTCGAGAACCTTTCTACCCTAATGGTCGTCAGTTTTACAAGTGATATTCCTCGCCCGTTACTACTTAATGCTGACAATGTTGAGTGTTATTGTCGGTGAGTTTGATGGGGTTATCCTGATTTAATTTGAGTTAAATTTTTGTTTATGTAGCTTAAACCACCGATTTGTCATTATAAGCTGAAGTAAGCCTAATTTGGGTAATTAGTGCCTCGCAAATAATTTCAGCAAAAAATAGTAGACGCGGTAAGATAAATCCATATGACCATCCATATCGACTTTTAGAGACACAGAAGTAAATTGAATCATATTTATAACTAGCCGTATTGTAATTTATTTTGTAATATTTTTATGAATAATATCCTATGTGTATAAGCTATATTACTGTAAAGTTTCGTCAAAATCCGTTGAGTAGTTTGTACGTAAAGGTTCAACAAACATCCAAACATGCATCCTCACAATCTTGCACGTTTATAATATTAGTAGAATTGCATCATGTATTGGACTTGAGTCTTTATTTAACATGTTGGTTGTGGAAACATGGAGCATCGACTCAAATTGGACGAAATAAATCTTTATGTTTTTCACAATTATTTGTTTTGACCACGTGAATGTTTCCTTTTGGTCCGTTAAAGAATCAAAGTGAAGGCTATCGTTATTTTAGACCGGTGTTTTGCTCTGAGTCCTATTACAAAAGTGACGTCCTATTACATCAGTTTGCAACAAATCATCAGATCAATAGGACGACAACTTCTTGTTTCATGAATAAACTTGAAATAACGATTTAAGGTATTGGAAGGGATTTTATTTTCAGATCTTATTACTTCTTATAATTTCTGAGTCTGATTTTAGGATCTCGCATTTACTCGTGGGCCGATGAGTTGCACCATATATACTCGTATTTCCCTGTAGGCCGATTAGTCGGACTATGAGAATTCGTGAATCCTCTCGGTCCGATGAACGCGATCAATAGGAAAAAAAAATCTAGTGGTTCGATCGATCGGACAAGCGTGGTTCTACCACGCGTTCACGGGGAAAATAAGTCTATTTGAAACGTTATTACTGTATTGTTATATTGCAGGATTATAAATGAACTATAAACAATACCCCAACCTGGCACATACTGCTTGTTCCAGAGTTACCATTATTTTCAAACTAAACAACATGTTTCAAAGGCTTTTCAAACAATAATTATGTGGAGCAGTACCGTTAACAATACGAAGTTAACGAATAGTTTGAACTATGAGTTAGCGTAGACGACCGACAATGGATATTGTAGTACAATATTATAATATTAATACGGCAATACATTGGATTTATTGTTGTTGTTTTGTATTTCTCAGTTTTTCACTGGTTTACTGATATGCACGGGCCTAAGTCAAGTGCGTATCAGGTTATTAATCAGTTAGGTTGGATGTGGTTGACTGGAAAGCTTGTGTCTCTTGGGGGACGAGAGATGGTGATGGTGATGGGCAAGTGAGAAGTGCAGGAGTTGGTGTGTGAGTAAGAATGTGTGTATATTATTGCTAGAGTGGGTGTTGTTCTGTTCGGTCTGCAAAACTTTTCTGACTAAACGGCAACTGTTCAAAATTGCGGCTTTCTGTATAAGGCAGTATATGTTAGGAGGCAAATTTAAAGTTTAAAGTGATTGATGTAATTGTTGGGGTATTATTCCGGTCGAAGAGAGTACTATTGGGACTACTATAACTTTCTGAAGATGCCAAAGTCGGGTTATTTCTTCTGTAAGTTCAATATAGTTGGAGAGTTTTTCTGCTACAGTGTTTTGCTAATTGTGCGTATTAGGGATTGCGATATCAATGAGGTAGCCAATTTCATCTATTTTGTGAACCATTGTGATGTGTGGTCTATTGTAGTGAACTGTACGATCAGTAAGGATGGCACGGTTGAAATATAGTTTTGTGGTGGGCGTAAAAGATGTAGCAGTTTAGAATATTCAACGTCTTCCGTGAGTTTATGGTACCCTCAGGTTTTTAACGAAATCCCTGATATCCTCATTTCCCTGTCACACGTACATCAAGCAGTACTCTATAAAGAACTAATAAATATTCTCAGAAATAGTTAATTAATAAAGTCGTCCGTCTACCTTAGTCATATATATTTTGCCATGTGCAAAAGATTGGCAAATATGTACCAATACATACATTGTTACACGCGGAATAATGAACTAACATTTTAAGAATCAATATTAAATTGACTATGAACTACAGAGTATTATTAAATTTTGACGAAGGGCTTGGTCTAATCGTTAAGACGCTCCGCCCAAGATCCATTTATTCCAGGGTTTGATGCCCGCACATCCCAAAAATATTTGTTTCGGCCTGGGTGTTTGTGTTTGTGAATGCAAACTCATCCACGCCTTAAAACATTATTTCTAGTGTGTTTCTATGTTTCATTATTAAAGAATTTAATGAGGTCATAGGAATAATATCTAGGTATGGCTACGTTTTATTTTATAAGGATAAAAAACGCTATATAAAATGGTACACTTTAGTAAAAATTCGAAAGTGCTTAACAAATAAACTTGAAAAAAAAAATGGTAAACTGTACAGAGTTCGAAAACAATGATCTTAAAATTTATATTTACTTATTAGAGGTTTTACAACTTTTTAATAGAGTGCAAGAGGAATTACCTTGCATTTTTTTTAACGCAAAGGTTAAAAAGGAGAAAAGTAGTTTTGAAAAATTATTCGAAATAGTTATTATTGCTACATGATTGTATTTAACTAGAACTGCAAAACAAATATTTAAAAAAAAAAAACACCGTCACGCCTATATTCCCCAGAGGGGGTGGCAGAGGTGTACTGAGTACACCCACCCACCCACACAAATATTTACTGGCTAACAATGAGAATACATTAGTCACTTTAATGGAATTAGATGTAAAAGGGCCACAAACGTACGGTATCGTGTATTCTGTCTAATAAATTGCTTTTATCACCTTTAAATAAACATTTTTTTTATAACGACGTTCCATTACTTAGAAACTTGTTAGTTAAGCTGTAAAATTGAATTTGATATTAGATGTTTTTATAGTATTTGTTATTTGCAGTTCTTGTTCCAGAGGATATGTTGTACCTATCTTTATATTTATAAGCTTTTATTTAACTCGCAATGTCCGTATGTCTGTCTGTCTGTCTTTCCGGTTTAAATCTTGTGATCCTTTTTTTAAGCACTTGCGGGTATTTTATAGGTCTAAACTTTGGCATACGTATGTAAAGTCGGTGACAATGCAATAATATGGTACCATAGAGCTGGTTGGATGATGGAACCGGAATGTGGCCATAGGAACATGTGAATCATACAACGTAACCCCCTTGTGTTTAGGCTTGTTGGATTCGTAATGATAACTACTATTCAACCAGATGGTATTCACGGTCCAATGATGAAGCCAAGAGGTGGCCAGTGGAACCACCGAACAACTCAATATAACCCCGCCGTCTTTATTGCTTTGTTATAAAAGATTGTTTTTAAAAAGGTATTTTTAAATTGAAATTATTTCGTAATAGTGTAAAACACGAGAAAACCTAACAATATTCTTTTAATCAATCTTGCAGTATTTACGGTGTATATTTGCTCCGTGCCAATAAATGAGAAAAAAAACGAAATACAATCACCTGGGTTATATTTCGCTGGGTAATCACTGGACACTGATTAGTCGCCTTCGATAACCCATGTAATTAAAATGTAATAAGCTGTGTATGATGACCCGCGCTCTCATCATACCCCGTGGAGTATTCATTTGTTACTACGACTAAGGGTTATTCTGACTTACTAGCTTCTTAATAGATTCTAAGGAGTAGGTTGTATCTATCAAACGTAGGCGTACCAACACATTATGTCTATACTCTTAAAACTTCCGAAAATTGCCTACAAAATTCGACAAAACCTCAACTTTTAGGTAATATTCATAAATTCTAAATCGTCTAACCCCTGTTACCCGTATCTAATTTAGGAAGCAGTTTATATCGTGGTTTTGCTACGCCTGTAAACGTCTTTTAAAACTTTAAGAGCAGGAATATTGACGCAAAATGGCGGATTCATCAAGGTACTGAAGGCACGTATTGTGGGAAACTTTCTCATATTTTATTACTTGGCTGGATTTTAGTGAAATATTTTAGTGTGCGGTGTGATAGGCAAATAGGAAAGCGTTTAAAAGGTCAGGGGAGCGTAGTCCCAGCAATTTTTTAAACGATGAAAAGTTTCGTGGAGGCCTTTACGTCAGATTTTCGTCCAAATAACTGCGGATTTTTAACTAAGAGTTTGTGATAACACTAGGGAAACAAAAATGCGAAGTTTGTAATAGAATAGAAGTATTTGATCGACAGACTATTTCGCTTTTAAATTCTTTAGTTCTTAAACAACACCGTAAACCTGAAATTTCTAAGCGACCAAAGCCAATCAGTCTTTGTATATCCAGTTTTCGTCGACGATATGAGGTCCCATGTAATAGGCCGCGAACTTAGTGCCATTAAACGGGCACAATACTACACCCCGAAATGGTGCTGTAAATTTTTTATTAAAAAAATTACCCTTTGTAGAATAGGACTCCTTGATCTTTACGCGATTCGCCTCTAGGCCAGGTTCATCTTTTTAATTATGGTCTTACATTTTAAAGCATTTTCTGTATAAACGCTACTGGTGCGATGTGACTGGCGCTCTAACGATAGAAATTTCGTACACCAGAATGATTGGCACATGCGGCGCAACAAGACATAAATATTATGTCACGGATTTTGTCGCCCTAGGCGTGAGATAGTAGTTTTGTCTTACATGCTAGTACGGCGTGCCGTAATAAAAGTTTGATGCGAGGAAAGTGTATAAAATTTGTATTGCGTTGACGTATAGAAAAGATTATTTTGACTTAAACTCAAATAACGGGCGACTAAATTATGCCCCGCGAGAAAAATCTTTCTCCTATGCTAGCCCTGCAGTGGTGTTTTAAAGAATATTTAATAAACATCGTGTGATACTATGTTGGCTCTCTCAGATCCAATGAATATCGGATAAGGAAGAGAGATACCAATCGAGCGACGCTTTGCTGTGGACATCGTTATCTATGTATGTGTTTTGAAAATCAAATATACTAAAAAAAATATTTCAGCAATACTAGTAGAAGCCGTGACAGGGTGGTGGCCCAGAAACAGACGAATGCCTACAGGCAGACCATAAGCTCAATGGAGCGATGACACCGTAAAGGTGGTCAAATTGTGTAATAGGCTAATGCAGGACCGGGATGAACGACGTGATAGAAGAGATACCTATACTTAGCCGTGCGTAGATACGGGCTGATACATGATAATGATGACATATACTAACTAAAATAGTTATAATGCCCATTAAGAATCCCACGTTGGTCGACATCGACACTTCAGATTAGCTCCGGAATTTTCACGAGTAACGCACCAATGACTCCTCGTGCTGTACTCAGAGGAATCAGCTTTTTGGTGAGAAATGGGTGGTAGAGCTGAGTATAACTCTGTTTCCTCCTTTCCCACTGCCCCATAAAAACCTGGGCCAATTGGGCGGTTCCCACCTCGGGGTCTAATTCCAACGACATTTATGGTCCTCACACAATGAGAATAGCTTTTATTCATGTAAATCATTATAGTATTTATAAATCGTCAGAAAAGTAAGAAAGACTCTACCACTACTGTGGAGAAGAAGGCGAAGAAACTCCATGGATACACTTTTAAAATAGTTTTTTCACATTTTTTTCCATCTACATTTACGCCTCGCAGACTTAAAACATTCCTACGATGTCACGTTCGTTGCGATTTTAGCTTATAATATATCCCACTGCAAAATCCATTAAGCCGTTTAAATAAAATACCTAAAGTAAATTATTCAATTATCTTAAGAATACAATCTGCTATTAACTTGTGGGGTCTGTAGATATATTTTTTCTATCCTATACTTGCTTATTAAACTTAGAAATAGCGTATGACACGGAGTTTACAAATTGCTTTATTGGTATTTCTCTTAGAAATATTGTGTGGTAGCCTAGTGGTTCTCGGATTCAAACCCAGGCACGCACCTCTGTCTTTACGAAAGAATATGCGTATTAAAAATTAACTATTACTTGCTTTAACGGAGAACGGAAACAACAACTATGGCCTAAGCTCTCAGTTTGAGAAGAGGCTCGTGTCCAACGTAGGGACAGTTTCTTAACAGGGATAATATTTATTCACAGTAGTAGTCTGGAGTTTGGAATGGTGCGCAATAAAATGGTAACAGGGTCACCCTTGCAACTTTGAGACCTGAAATGGCCAGCATGTAGATATAAGTAACTCAGCAGCTATCTCGATATTTTTTCTTCTTTATCAGCCGAAAGGCGCCTCTTACAAGATAAAAGCTTCCCAAAAATGTCAAGCTTCCTGAAACTGACTTTATGTCGTCTGCATGCTGCTTTATTTTTCCTACGAACAAAAAATAATCAATATCTAGGAATGACTAAAGCACGTCACGTTGGCAGATATCGCAATTTAACTCAGTGCTTTAAAACTTTATTTCTGACACGTATAATAGCTGGTTCTTTATTCTGCTTTCGTTCTAATAGATCGCTTAATAGTTCGATAACCATAGGCCCCATGTAATAGGTGTCGAGCCTATTGCGATATAGCGGGCACAATCTCAGACTACGGACTCAAACGGGGAATTTTTCGTTCGACCTAGGAGCCAGGGCCTCGTGATGCCACTGGAACAACGAGGCAGTTAATACTAGTTTTAGTTTCAGTACTAAATTTATTGTACATTTTTAAATCACGCTTCTCAACTACTAAGTAACCAAAATCATAGTATATTATTTAAATTATGCTTATTTTCTAATAATATTCGTCTATCTATCTTCATTCGAAACAAGTATTTGCTGTACAGAAGCTTGTAGAAAGCTGTGCGGAAGTGGATGCGTAAAAACCCGGTCGTTGTGATGGTCTTTGGGAGATCTACAATTTCTCCATGGAATTACGCTAGATCCCTCGCGAGGTAGGCAGAGAGTGCGGAGTTCCAACAGGTTGTCTCTGGCTTCCTCCACTATTTCTTTCCTACATTGATATACGTAAGTAATAGAAATTATTCTATCCCGCTTCTCCCGTGGCCCATCAACAAAATCTCTATTATAGTACTTATCGTTGGGCACAGTTCGGTGCGATGTGCCCGTTACCGTTACAATTTCACTTCTGGCATAATGAAGCAATCATATCTGCGGCCGTTAAGGAGTAACGATCAAAAATATAAATGTTGGCTCGTTTGCATGACTTAGCAACGATGTTGATTGACTTCTGAGGTAATTGTGAAAAATAAAATTATAGTTCATCTTGTGGGAGCCCGCCTACGTCTAGGTCTTCCAGAGTAGCTTCCTGATTGAAGTGGGTAAACATAGTCATTCCTTCATCGTACATACAATTCATCGACGATGTTGTGACTTAATGTCGGTAACATTTATTTATATAGGCCAAAAAGCATGTACAAACTTCAATATTGTTACATTTTTTGTCTACCATCGGATTGGAACGCGGCCTCCACTGAGAAGATCCGGCGAGAAACACAGCTTCTTTTATTTGACTGGCCTTTCTAACTATTAAGTTTCTTTTTCCAAAATGTTGTTGTACGACATTGTGCTTAATAATTGCTGATTGGGGAGTCAATTAAAACCCGATCTGTTTTATACTCAAGATAATCCTAAATGTTGTAATACCCTTTTTTACAGTCTAGTTTTATTGCCTTTTTTTAATTTATTGATATGCATTTTTTAACTCAAGTCTTTTATTTTGCATAAACCCTGAAGGGGTGTTTACAAATTGGCATATTTAAATTTTTTTTAACTTACTAGTTAATCTACCAGCGGATCGGAACGCGACCTCCACTAAAAAGATCCGACGAGAAACTCCGAGGGGTTGCCTTTTTGTCTAACTCTCCATTTATTTTTTTATTATTTTTCGTATAAATACAAACATTTTTATTTTATACACAATCATTTATGCGATCCAGCTCCAGTGTGATGCTTTAAGACTGAGATATAAGACTAATAATATAATATTTTGAAATATATGTTATAATGAAAAGCTAAAGGGTTCTGAGTGAACTACTTGAGCAGCATGTTTCGGATGTCTGTCTGTAAAATAGAGGTCTATAACAATAGGGTTCATAACATAACCATTATTTCTACATACCTGATGCTACTAACTACGAATACTATGCCTGACTGTAATCTGATCTCAAATTTACTGTATTCTTTGTAATTTCTTACACTCTTTTTCTAAAGATTTGATTTATTATCTGTAGTCGTGCCTATGAATCTGTATTAATATTATAAAGGGAATAATTTGTTTGTTTGTGATTAAAAAACTTTTAAACACTGTACCGATTTTAATCATTCTTTTACCATTAGAAAGCTACATTATCCAGAAGTAATATTGGCTATATTGTATATCAGTAATATTAAGATGAAAAAGATTACAATAAAAGCGCGACCGCAGCCGCGCATGACAGCTAGTAAATAAATAAACTTTGAGGCCCTCTGTTACTATAAAACATACATCGTCGACGTAATATAGGTACACATACGTTGAATTGTTCCTAACTATGTTTTGTTGCTGCTGAGAATCTATTTCAGATAAGAAAACCACATACTAAAACTTACGATACGATTCAACTATTCACAAAGACAATATCGGTACCCATCTCCAAGAACATATTTCTCGCACTTTCCAGATAATCGGCCGCACTAGCGGGCTCAGTGAGACTATACCATCGTGCTTTGCACGGAAGCCGTTTAAATTCCTCTTAATTTATGTCCTCTTGGACACTCTTGCCTGTTCCGATCTCTTAACAAGAACATTATGGTATCAATTCCAAATCGTACATCATGTACAACTGCAAATGTATCCAAATAAATTTATTATCTGTGTGTACCCACGTCGTGGAGCCGCGATACTCATAGAAGATTTATACAATTCATTCCAGGAAAGCGATCTGGAGCCACAACAAAATCCAGAACCACCTCAACATCCGGTCAGAGTGGAGCTGATACCAGAGGCTAACCAATGGATTCTTCACTCTGACACAAAATTTTGATCGCATGTCGCATTATTGAAAGTACATCGCCAAACGATGATGATAATAAATACAATTGATATCAAACAGAGGGGAATGATTTCAGCAAAAATATTTAATTCAAAACTGCAATAGTTTGCTAAGATTGACTAATATTTTACAACCTATTGCAGCTTTACATGGACTTATCGGACTTTGAACTCGGCCCTAATTATTCAGATATCAGTAACTAACTATTAAATAGTTTAGGCCACTAGCAAATAAACAAACTAACCAATAACTATTTAAATCAGTTTGTAATCAAGAACTATTAAACTCGTGACGGAAATATTTTTGGATATAAATTTATCCTACACAAAGTTTTATTATGCAAGGGCGTTTTTTCACTGAATGACACGAGTTGCTGATGTCATCAGACGTAGTCGAGAGATGTTGAGCGACGTCGCTCGATAAGTCTGGCGACAACACGCAACCTTTATAGTGCGACAAGGATATTTTGGCCCGTGGATGACAATGACAGGGTGGGGTTGTTGTGAAGTAATTTCACATTTTTCCATTTAGTAAAATTTTCCTGCATCCAGAGAAATATTTCATTAGGTGGTACGGATACTAATTAAAAAAAGACCTTGGATAAATTTCATAGCAAACGTCCACTCTGCGATTGTCATGAAGGGATATTTCACTTGATAACAGCGTTAGTTCTGATATTGGCCGCGGACCAAAGATTCTTGTATGACTGTACCTTGTCATCACGTCGCTTTTGTTAAAGTCAAAAGTCATAGGGCGTAGAAGTGTGATGCGCAACAATATAGACCAGAGGTTCGCGGTCTTTTTTTCTCATAGATCACTTTCAAAATTTAGCTGGTTCCGGTGGACCCCCTGCAGCTTCATTTCTACCATATTCCCAAAACTCGACAAAAATGTAAAGATTAGATCAAACTATGGAAATTTGCGTAGCGGTTGAGTTCCAACCATAAATTAATAGTTTTCGAAAAAAAAGTGAGATATTATTGGTTAATTAATTGATTGATTGTGCTGTGAGTGAATGTCACAAAAGTAAAATTGGCCAATCAAAAACATGATTCCATCGAACTTTACTTTTTTGACTCACAGCACAAGGAACCAATCAATTCTCACTTATTTCATTTGGAAACTCCTCATTCGGGGTGGTAAAAATAAAAAGAACCATAGTATATTTTTTTTGTGTTGTATTTATTCAAATATGTAATTATTACACTATTAATTATTATAACAGTCGTAATATAATTAATATTAAACATTAATAACGTAACGTAACTTCTACAATGACAATCACAAAATATTCATAATTTTAATGGGAGGGATGTACTTGATGGATTGACATTGTTTTGTTAGGAATAACCGCAAATAAATTCCATGATATGCAATCTGTTCCTATTTTTTGTTAAAAGGTTTGTAACGACACTAAAACTTTTTTCGACAAGATATGACGAAGGAAACGTTATCAAAAGCTTTCCCGCAATTCCCTACAGTCCAGGATATTTTTCGGGTATTTCTGCCTGCGGCCAAGATGTTTGATACCCTCTTTTAAATTTCACCTTCAGCTCCTCATTAGTGCTAAGCTCGAGTAGCTCCTCTTGAAATATCATATTCTCCACTTCCGTTTCGTCAAAAGGATTTATGATCCATGGTGGTATTTCCACCGTCAGAATATCTTCTCATTTCATCAATGCGTCGTTGTACAGTGTTGTTACTCAAAGTAATTCTTTTGAGTATGTCAAATGGAGATTTGTGCAGAATAGGTTTTAAAACCTCTTCAACAGCGGGTAAAATTAACCGCTCTCCAATGGTGTGTAGTTTTCTAGATTTCGCTATAAGTAATGAGATTTTGTAAGATGCCCGCAAGCCATCATCGTTACTTTCAGATGTTAAAACGAACATACTGTGCACGGTAGGTCTCTTTTCATATTTTTCCTTCAATGCTTGAAAATATTTCAAATCTTTACCTATTTTATCAGGATGACACCTTCTTAGATGATCTTCGAGCTTCGATGGTTTCATACAGTCATTGCTCAAAACTTTGTTGCATAAAACGCATATGGGCAATCGCTTGTCTGCCTTTGATGGAAGAAAACCAAATTTTAAATAATCAACTACTATACTGTCAACATTTCTTCTTAGTTTCAGCCATGTTTCGTATCAGTAAATAAAAAAAACTTTGTTTTAGTAATCATAAGGCGGTTTTACTCAACAAGATATGGCTATTTTAACAGAATAGGATTAACTAATTAATTATTGCAATAAAATAAACAAAGTACTGACAGCAAACTGATTCTAATTATTAAAAGCAATAAATCCTTCATAAAACTCTATTATGGATCTTAATCCATAATAGAGTTTTATGAATACGGCTGAACCGATTTTAGTGTAATGTAAAACATTTTTTCATAAATATATTTTGATATATTTCTGTAAACTCGATATAAAACACTTTTAAATAATATTTTGATATCAAAACTCTGCGAAATAAAACTATTTTTTAAATCAAATCAAAAATAAACCGCGATAAAATC
This sequence comes from Phalera bucephala, assembly GCA_905147815.2. Lineage (NCBI taxonomy): Eukaryota > Metazoa > Arthropoda > Insecta > Lepidoptera > Notodontidae > Phalera > Phalera bucephala. The sequence goes on from LR990616.1 coordinate 2,800,372, forward strand.
CGAAAAATAGTTTTATTTTATGTGTAATATTCGCGTAAATCTAAGAACTCAGTGAAACTCCGCGATTTTAATTATTTATTTATTACTTTGATGCACGTTACGGGTACGTAAAGACGCATACAATTTATGAAAATATATTTAATTAAGACATTTAGCATTAGTAACCCGAAATATTTACAATCATGCAGGTCAATCATAATATATCTCACCTTTAGTGTACCATCACATAGTCGGGTAAAAAAAAAATTACTAATGAAGTATGGACAATCAGCTTAAACTTTCTCGGCTTTCTGTTCTTTTATGGAAGTATCTAATAATGACTCTGTTCAGTATTGAATTTTTAATTCATACTTAACACACGCAAACATTACAAAACAAAACATTAAATTAAAGTATTTATAACAAATAGGCAGGTAAATACTTACTTTACTTTTCTTTTCGAAATTCCGGAAACAAATGAGTAACGTTTATCCTTAGCAATCGTATTTATATTGATGAAGAATTTAACAAGTTCATACAAGATTTCAAGCACACACACCACAAGTCGTATTTCGTCCCTTAGCGTTGCGGATGGCGGCGGCGTTTTGCTAGTCTCGACACGTTGTTCTGAATATGGAATATGCAAGCTTTTACAAGTAACAGTCGCTGAGCTTCTAAAAATATTATCTGCCTACATTGATAGGTGAAGTCAAGCCAACATTTTAGTTCTTCACTATCGAAATACATTTTCGTGGACCCCCGCTTACGAATTGTGAACTCCCGTTTTTTTATCACGTCAACGTAGACCCCCGTCGAGTCTCCCGTGGACCCCTGGGGGTCCACCTGGACCACTTTAAAATGATATATCAAACTCTGGGCGACTGCAATCGATTAATCAAATGTAGACGATATGGGTCGTGGGATAAGATTTTGAGCGACGTCGGGCGACATCACAAGAGACACTTGTCAAGTGACATTTGTCCCTAATGAAAACGAAGCTTTATTTTCTAGACTTGTTGTTATAAACACATAACATTTATAAGTGTTAGTTAACAAAAATAATCATTGGAATCATGCCAGATTTGAAGTATTCTTTATGGTACCAACTCATTTGTCTTAGCCCTAACTGTGTTATTTCTCAATTCATATATCCTATTCACATATCCCTGAGCAGATTTACTTGAAATGTTAGCATCTAAACTTAGAACCGTAATTAACTTGATTTCAAAGATAAGCATTATTTTTGAGATACTTGTATATTTTCTTTGTTCATTAGATTCTTTTAAGACTGTTAGTTCCATTAAAGTGTAAATTGGCTTACATATTTTCACTATGTATTGTTTGAGATAGTCTATTGGTAAGCTATAACAAAATTATGTCTAACAGATAACATATTAGAAGGAAAAACGTGTTGCAATGACAGTTTATCGAAGTTAAATGGTTTCTACTGGTGGTAACAACAAATTAAAATAGGAAGCGCCAATGAAGTTGCTGTAGATACCTGTTTGTTGTCGCCATTTGGTTTATCGTCGGTAAATGGACGAACTTCACGGAATAAAAGCATGGCTATCGTTTTTTTCGTCTGTTTGCACATTTAGAGCAAATTGCCGTCTTTGGAAACTTTTTTTTTAAATTGTCTTTTGCAGCATGACTGTGTTTTACTAATGGACTGAGGAACTACTATACCCTTATCAGTTATATCGTCGACTTCATGCGAAATTTTGTAATGCCTTTCTTCATTTTATTGTAGGTACTTTCTAGCTTTCATAGTCTATTGAATTTATTCATTCATTTTAAATATGTATGGGTGATTTGAAGTAGAAGCGTAGTACCATACAAAAGAATTGCTAATTCTACGGAGACGATATAGGTAAAATCATACATATGCATTGGTACAATAGTACATGACACAAAGATGATCTTATAATAATAATCTTTATTAAATCGAAACGGATCATGGACCCCCATATTCAAACTGAGCCTTTGGTGTGTATGTGGTGGTCCATGGTTAATTGTTTTTCTGTGTGTTACGTTTCTATTATTATATAGCTTTATTATTCTCGAGGGTTTCTCGAAGGTATGTGTAGTTCGCCAACCCGCACTGGGAAAGCATGGTGGACTATGGCCTTTACCCTCTCAGTTTAAGAGAAGGCCCGTGCGCAACGGTGGGACAGTTTCTTAACAGGGTTAATATCATTATATTAATACGTGAAGCAAAAACTTTGTACCCCTTTTTACGAAAATTCCGCGGACGGAGGAGTATGAAATTTCCCACACTTATAGTTTATATAGAGAAGGAGTGCAGAATGCTAATATTTTTTAAAAAATATGCATAAAAAACACATTAAATCAATAAAAACACATTACACACACTACCATGTATTTGACACAATACATTTTTCACACTTCAAATTGAGAATAGATTAATATTGTTTTTCTTTAATATTATTTGTCTATAGTCTTACTGAATGTATTATGTATGTTATGTAATGACATTCTTTATATTCATCATTCATTGTTTTTTTTATTTCAATTGCATATAATTTGTTAAAAAAAAAATAGGCAAATTAACAGTGTAGCCTTGGCTAAATATGTGATTATAGAAGTATAGTCTTCGAAAAAATGACCTTTATAATGTTCAAACTTATAATTTAAAATAATTATGTTCGAATTCTAACGAGTTCAAACTTATAATTAAAAAGCTTGTATACATGGCTCACTTCTGAGCCATGTATACAAGCTGTTCTCGAGAGTAGTCACAAACCGGCAGAGCAAGCCGGGTTTCGAAAAGGCTTAAAGGCACCGTAGACCATATCCATACTGTTCGGCAGATTGTACAGAAAACTGAAGAGTACAATCAGCCGCTGTGTATGGCTTTCGTGGACTACGAAAAAGCCTTCGACTCCATCGAAACCTGGGCAGTTCTGGATGCTCTGCAACGATGTCGTATTGACTGGCGTTATATCGAAGTGCTGAGATGTTTGTATGATACCACCACTATGACCGTACAGCTCCAGGAACCAAAGACCAACCCCATTAAGCTGCGCAGAGGGGTGAGACAAGGGGATGTAATATCCCCTAAGCTTTTCATCAACGCGCTTGAAGACGTTTTTCAGACGCTGAACTGGGCGGGATGGGGCGTGAATATAGACGGTGACTGCATCTCGCATCTTCGGTTGGCCGACGACATCATAAGCGAGATGCTGCACAGCCTAAATGTAGCCTCTCGACGTGTTGGTCTCGGAAAGAATTTGGATAAAACCAAGATCATGTTCAATGAACATGTCACGCCGGGACCAGTCTACGTCGAAGAATCGATGCTCAAAGTTGTTCGAGAATACACCTACCTTGGGCAGGTTATCCAGCTTGGTAGGAACAACTTCAAGGAAGAAGTCGACAGAAGGATCCAGTTGGGCTGGGCAGCATTTAGCAAACTACGTCGGGTTCTCTCTTCGCCTTTACCGCAATGCCTGAAGACGAAAGTCTACAACCAGTGTGTTCTACCAGTCATGACATACGGTGCCGAGAGGTGGACACTTACAGTAGGGCTAGTCCATAGGCTCAAAGTCGCGCAGCGAGCTATGGAGCGGGCTATGCTCGGAGTCTCTTTGTAGGATAAACTCCGAAATGAAGTTATCCGTCAAAGAACCAAAGTAGTTGACATAGCTCGCAGAGTGAGCTCGCTAAAGTGGCAGTGGGCTGGCCATGTCTGTCGAAGAATCGATGGCCGATGGAGCAGACGAGTTTTAGAGTAGAGACCGTGACTCGGCAAACGTAAGGTAGGGCGCCCCCCAGCTAGCAGGACCGACGACCTGAAGAAGGTCGCAGGGTGGGACTGGATGCGGAAGGCGGAGGACCGTGTATTGTGGCGCAAATTGTGAGAGGCCTATGTCCAGCAGTGGACTGCAATAGGCTGATTTGATGTTCGAATTTCGACCACTAGTTATTATAATTTATTATTAATATATAAGATCACCTTTATTGTGCCATTAACACGATGATTATAGCAATATTTTTTAAAGTTACTGATATTCTACAGTGCATGAAAGTAGAGAATAAATGACGCTAATAAGCAATACCATTTAATCACATTCAACGTAGCATTCGGCTTAGAATATCAACTGCGTAGAAATAAAATTCAATTTTCATTAACATATTTTATTGCTTGATACATTATTGCAAATCTGTACCCATATAACCTTTGTGGTGATGAAGGACAAAAATAACAAATCCGAAACATTGTTCCCACTCGATACGTAACAAGGGTACTCGCTACAGAGGGTGACTTAATTCGATTATCGAGCACCAAATAGGATTCTTTGAAGGCGGAACCGATTAAACCTATTGTTTTGACGATAGTAATCGTTATCTTTATCGATTAGGAACTTGATTAACATTGTATTGATTAATATCTTGATGGAAATGTTATGTCTGTATCAGCTTTTAAGGATTCAGTTCCATTTAAAATCTGAATCCATTTAAGATCTGAAAAATCGGAACTCACGCTGTCATCCAGTGAAATATCACTTCATGACAGTCGCAGAGTTGCCGTTTGCTATAAAAATAATCAAAGTTCTTTTTTTAATTAGTAACCGTGCCGACCCATATGTTCAAATATCTCCTTGGCAGTAGGAAATATCACTAAATGTTTTACCGTAACCGTAATTTCACACCAACGCCCTCCTGTCAATGTCATCCATGGGTCATAAGATCCTTGTCGCACTATAGTTATTCCAATGTATATATTTTTCATGTTTTATTAGCCACTTAAAAAGTCCTTTCTTTTTTCTTGAGTCGGTTACAAGATCTTCTTTACTTTTCTTCAAAGCACAAAATTTCTTTAAAAAATTTCAGTATTACTAGGATAAGAATTAGTTTCAAAATATCCTATCATCCTAGAGAACATTAAGACACTAACGTGGTTATTAATTATATTACACTAGGCTGAAACGCATCAGTTAAATATGACTTTTAATAACTTTTGATAAAAAATAGATAAAAAAAAGAACTGTGGTAATCTTTTATAACAACAGAAAAGCTCTGGGGTGTCCAAAACTATCCCATCTGTGCACACAAAAATAATCTTGTATGGATCTTTACCAAACATCGCAAAGCAGACGGTCTACTTAATAATTCTTCCCATTATTTTTAACAGGCGTTGTAATTAGAAAATATTTCATAATGTCCTCAACAACTCAACAGATGAAGGGAGTTTGGTCACGTCTTTTTCTCCCTTATTTGTGCACCGGGATACGTGAGAAGAATACAGGAAGCTTAGAGATTAATTTTTGGAGTCAGCGACACACCGCAACGGTGCGTGATATAATTCTTGTTTATATGCTTTTATTTTTAACTTAGAATGTTTGTTAGTTAGGGTAAAATTTTGTAAGCTGTATTAGAAACGCTTCCTCTTCATCATCATCATCAGTTGAAAGACGTCCACTGCAGGACAAAGGCCTTCCCCAAAGATCGCCAAAACGACCGGCTTTGTGCATCCAGCTCTTACCCCCGACCTTCACCAGGTCATCGGTCCACCTTATGGGGGGTCTGCCCACTCCACATCTTCCGGTACAAGGTCACCACTCGAGAACCTTTCTACCCCAACGGCCATCAGTTCTACGAGGGATGTGCCCCTCCCACTGCCTCTTAAGTTAGGCAATTCTGAGACCTATATGGATTACTTTGGTTCTGCAGATCTCCTCATTTTAGATTCACTCTCGCAGAGAAAGTCATCAAGTCAAGTCATCACTGCTAACACACACTGGTCAAAGTGTGTGTTGCCAGTGATGACTTCCTCTTGTCGTACGGAGTTGAAATGGTTATGATATGTGAACTAGCTTGCCAATGCCAATACTACTCTCGTCCACCGGCTTACGCTTACATACGCACACGAGACAGTGTTGCCATCACTAATGACATACACAACAGTAAGCATAACCTGATTCTACACTCGGGATTGGCTCCAGATAAAGGAAATCCTCAACGGCCAACAGTAAAAAAAAAATTGTTTAGACATTTGCTCTTTGCGTGGCCACTTTATAACACACAAAGCTTGTTTGAATTATTTTTTTTTACTTGATGGAAAGTGACAATGGGCCGATAAATGAGGATCGCTGAAATAGTAATAGTCTATTCACTCCGAAGCAGTGATAGCCTAGTGGTTAGACCGTTGGACTGCAAAGTCAGAGGTCTCGGGTTCAAACCCAGGCACGCGCCTCTGTCTTTTCGAAAGCATGTGCGTATTTAAAATTAATTATCACTTGCTTTAACGGTGAAGGAAAACCTCGTGAGGAAACCTGCATTCCTAAGAGTTTCTCGAAGGTGTGTGAAGTTCGCCAACCCGCACTGGGCCAGCGTGGTGGACTATGGCCTAAACCCTCTCAGTTGGAGAGGAGGCCCGTGCCCTGCAGTGGGACAGTTTCTTAACAGGGCTATTATTATTTTATTCGCTCCGAAATAGACCAAGAAGACGGGAGTTTTATCTAGTTCCGAATGGGTATGATCCGGTTAGACCTGCCTCCTCGTAAGGCAACTCCACAAAGCAAATATGAAGTGGAGGTCGTAATAAGATGTTCCTTTACAATTGAAGCGTGGCACTGCGCGGGGCGGCACAGAGCAAGAGGGATGTTACGGCCTACCCACATTTGTATTTGCCCTCTGATGGGGACTGGTAAAAACTAAACGGTTCTTCCACATCAATGTTACTTGTAAGTTCAATTATATTAAGGTAGAAGACATTTTAAATATAAAAGAAGTATTCTAATAAATTACGAAAAAAGTACAAGCTAAAGGTGATATTATTTGTGTGACCAGAATGTCGATCCAAGTAAGTTTTGTATGTTAAGAAACATCGCTTCATTTTAACGGTTATATTATTAGTAAAAATAGATAATATTTAATAGCTACGCGAACTCGAGCGCACTTGTGAATGGAGCGAGCAGCAATGACAAACTAAGCATAGAGTAAAGTAATATAACTAAGGTAAGCCACCACGATGACGTCAAGGCTTTTAGGGATTCAAAAGACCCGCTAGTTTAGACCATCTCTCATTCGTATTTGCTTCGTTGGCAACATTCGGGAATACGACTGGGTCTCTCGGCGGCATGACTTTGCTTGGAGGTCGGTGACTAATGAGACGTATAAGTAAGTGTACGATTGAATAGGACGTAATGGACCGGAGTGTTATTAAATACATCTATAATGCTTGGATTTGTATTACGCCAAGCTTGACATTTAAATAGTATATTTGCGATGAAAGCCCTTTATTAGTAGTACAATGCTTTTATTAGGATTAAATTGGAGAATAGTGCTATTATTTGGAATCCACACGAAACTAGTATATATTGATGGTTGATGAAGTACAACAAAAAATTAAGATGGATTTATTTAGAACATTATAGGTATTTTGTGGGATTTTCGTACATATACCCCAGTGAGTGATTGACTGATGACAATACATTAAAATGACATAACAATATTAGTAATTAATTATTTTCGAGACATTAAATATATTACTATTGTTTTAATATGACTAAAATGGCTAATTCTATAATAAAATAGGATATTATCATATCTTTTATGGAAACAATTTAGGTACGACAAATTTTGAAACGGAAAAGTGACATTTATGTAACCTTATTTTTGATTCGTTTACCTTTAGTAAAATGCTAAACTAGTTGAGAGTAAATTACTGCTTATTCTGCCTACCTGGCAAGAGATCTGGCGTGTTTCTTTAAAACTACGTACAGAAATTTACTAAGAACGAGGGAAGCAAAATAAACCATCTTGAGCAAATAGCCGTCAAGTTTTTAGTGTTGGATAAAAATAGATAAAACTGAGTACTACTACAAGTTCATTACTTAGAAGCAACATAGTAAGTTAGTAATTCTCTTTAAAGTTTTAACTACGTTCAAAGGAACTAAATAGCGAGTGAACGAAAAAACTGTGTAAGGTATTACCTTACACAGCTGTGGAGACTCAGTGCACACTATCCAGCACATCGTGGAGGATTTCCTCATTAGGAAATTCAGCGGAGGATTCGAGGGGCTGCACCAGCTGACACAAGAGGCTAAACAATAGATCCTTCACTCTGACATAAAATTTGGATCGTATGTCGCACTGTTGAAAGTGCATCGCCATACGATGATGATGATGATGACCTTACACAGTTAGGATTTCATGGTAACTTTGTTCATAGATTGAGCCATTGACGGTGCCTTGGTGACGAGGTCGAAGAATCCGCCCGCCGCCGGCCGGAGCAGAGCACCACGGCGACACACCTAGTATACTTTTTCCACTATAGCTACTGCCCAAGCCGAGGCCGTTACTTCTTGAGGCGCCCTTGAGCTAGTTGCCCCCTTGCCCTTTTGGCTCGAACGTAGTGGTTGCACGTTCGCCTTCTTATCCGTTGAAGCTGTAAAGGCGGCCAACAGCGTTGATCATTCATACACACACAAAGGTGCCTTGGTCTAGTGGTTATGAGGTAGCCGCTCCGCCTACTGTATCGACTAGTCGCGGGTTTGGACCCCACACGGGACAAAACATTGTTGCGCAACCCACAAATATTTGTTGCGGTCTGGGTGTTTGTGTATGTAAATTTCATGTTTGAAAACACACCCATCATACAGAAATAATTGACAGTGTGAGCTGCTTTTTAATGTATGTTCACCGATATTTTCATGAATTCTAGACCGATTTTGATGATTATTTTTGCATTGTGTTCAGTATAGCTCCATAATAGTCTTATTTTAATTTCATTGGTATTGGTCCTTGGACTTTGAAGAATCTGTAGATTGAGTTATTATAAGTATTCTGTTAATCCTATAGGTACCCTACCATAGAACTAATCAGAATATTAAACGACTTCAAAAAGGAGGAGGTTCACAATTTGTCTGTGTTTTTTTATAACGTCTATTTATGAACTGGTTTTGATTATTTTTTCTGTGTTGTGTTTAGTGTAGAGTCGAGGTGGTCCCATTTTAATGAAATCGGTATTGAATCTTGGACTTTGAAGATACACCAGGCGACTCCTTAACACAAATGTATAGAATTCGTTATTATGGGGATTATATCAATCCTGCAGGTACCTTTCCTTAGTTCTACAAACTAAGCAAAATAATATCATTTAGTGATGAGTGAATTAATGATTATTATTTATATACATAAATCACTTAAATTGTAAAATAAATAAATTTAAAAACAAGGGAAACTGAATTCATTAAGCAAAAAATAAATTTGAAGTCGGTGCTAAGTAACCGACTGCACTAACCGGCGTCGACTTCAGATTATTATATTTATTTTTTGATTACTGAAGTCGGTTTTCCTTTTTTAAAATGTTATTTATTCATCAATCAATCAATGAAGTCTATGATTTTTGCTTGTTTAGCCGCCTTTTCCACAGAACGTAGAGGTGTTGTTATGATATAACTATCAAGCAACTTTACCCTTATATTCCCCCAGACCCCGAAAGAGACAAAGGTGCACTATGTATACCCTAATTTCGACAATTGAGGTTATAGTGTCTCTATCTATCTTCCCATCCAAAATACCTCAGTGCCTCAACACTAAAGTTTTTAGTCAATGTGTGTTGCCAGTGATGACATACGGATCAGAGATGTAGTATCTTACAATAGGTATCATAAAAAAGCTCAGAGTTGCTCAGCGTGCTATAAAAAATATATGTTCAGCGATTCTCTACGTGATCGATTCAGGAATGAGGAGATTCGTAGAAGAACCAGGGACACCGACATAGCCCTTGGGATTAGCAAGCTGAAGTGGCAATGGGCGGGCCACCTAGCGCGAAGATCGGACAGGCATTGGGGCAGAAACATTGTTAACCACGTATTGGCAAGCGCAGCGTAGGACGACCGCCTGAGAGATGGATCGACGATCTTGTGAAAATGGCAGGAAGTCCTTGGATGCAGGTGGCATCGGATCGGTTACCCTGGAAAGCGATTGGGGAGGCCGATGATCAGCAGTGGACGGATGTAGGCTGAGATGATGAGTTTATTGTGTAACAGGAAATGAGCACATTGCCATTTTGCCGAGCACATTTCCAGTCCCCAGACTTTTATTGAGTAAGTTTTACAGCATTTTATGCTAACTCTCCACAACACGTATTACGACCAAGTATTTGAACCCAGGATCTCGTGATCGCCAACCACACTAAAAGCCACTAATCAACGATTCATTCTATGATAAGTCATAAAATTCATACATTTTTATGAGAAGATATTTTTTTGTTAAAAAACGTATTCCCACACTAGGTGTATCGTGAGTGAGATTACAATCAAGAAAATTTACATTCAAAAATACCCTGACCGGAACAAATAATTGTTGATCACACAAAGATTTGTCCCGTGCGGGAATCGAACAATGGGCGGAGCGGCTTAAGCTCTTAACCACTGCGCCAAATCGTTCGTCAATAATGCAAAATATTTCTGCCATGGTGTCTATAGGCCTACATCCTTAGATTTATTACTCGTGTAGATGGATCATAACGCGCACGGGAAAAGGATAAAATTTTTGTATCCATGGGGTAGATATATTTGTTTGGGTAGGGTAGATAAATTGTAGTACGCACGTTTTGAACAAATAAAACACTGGCATTATTATTTTGAATCGAGCGTAGTTAAGCAAATAACTTTCAATAATAAATTTACCTTTTAAATAAATCGGGCTTAAATCACTTTAAGACAGAGTCTAATATTAATAAAACATCAAATATATTGTTAAAAGATTAATGCAAGTCACATTTCTCCTCAATCGAGCGAAGTTAGACAAAAACCTTTCAATGATATTCAAGATGTAACATAATAAACGTAAGATCTGAAAGTAGTTTGTTCTAAATCGGTAACCGAATTGATTCCATCAATTTTTAATGTATTTTAATTATTTTTTTTAAATTTGCAAAAAAATTATTTTACTCCTTCAGTGCGCTATAAAAATGTAAATTTATTCTTGATTCATAGCAATAAGGAGATTTCAAATGCATTTCTAAAACATATTTCTCAATACGCATACATAAACAAGTTTTATTGTTAATTGGGGTATAAAAGTGCTTAAAAAAAGGTTAAAAAAATTAAATTTGGAAATTTGGTTTTTGTTTCGAATTTGTGAAGCAGTTATCTAATCGGGGTGTCTGAGGTCCTGCGTTATTTACGATACACCTTGTATTTAGTTTATAAGGAAACAAACTTAAAATACTTAAACATAAGAGATATTTTTTCTAAAGCACTAATACGTTATTAAATGATTATTGTAAGTCACACTTCTCCTCAACCGAGCATAGGTATGCAAAATCCTATCAATAATATATTTAATTTCTAGAGAAATCGGGCTTAACTTACTTCACGGTAGAGTCCAATTTTCTAAGGCACAAATGCAATGTTAAAAGTTTATTGCATAACTTATTCCCCACTGAAGAGAGAACAGGTCGTGTTTGACCTAAAACAGTCAATAATGTATTTAGTTTTTAAGGAAATTGGGCTTGAACTATTTGAAAATAGAGTCCAATTTTCCTAAAACACCAAATTTATTGTTAATAGCCTCTTGCATAACTTCTTCCCCCGACTGTAGAGAGGTCGTGTTTGAAACCGACTCGGTGCTAGCCAAAGGGTGTGACAACATAATTAAAATTATTTATTACCTCTCCCTTTTATCATAAACGGCGGAAGCCAGCGATTAAACTTACAAAATTGTGTGTTTAAAGGGCCCCAAACCATTTGTTATCATTTCAGGAGCCTTGATTTTTCAGGACCCGTATTCGCTGTGACCAAATGCGGCTAGTTACGCTCATTTCGTGAAATTATCGTTTACTGGTATGGGGCCAAAGATGCTTGGGTCCCTAGGATTTACTTTCCTACACTTTTTCAAACGTGGTCCTTGAAAAGTGGTAAACATCCTCACCATTGGTAGGCTACAGGTGGCTGGTCACCACCCTCCTAGCTAAGTTATAGCGCCAAACGACCTATTCGTATTCCGGCATGTTGCCCGGAGTCGCTTTACGAGGAGGCGGATCACTAGATCCGCCCTATTTGGAAATGGGTCTAACTTCCGTCTCCTCAGCCTATTTTAGATGGATAAGGCTATTACTGAGTCAAGAAGTTACTTAGTCTATCGTCACCTTTATCTGGTGAGATAGGGGTCAATCACTGACAATTCTATAAAAACAAATAAAATTGAAGTGTCTGTTTGTAATTTCAAAATAACAGCTTTTATTAAACGCATATGAAAGTATATACGATACATATAACAAACACACAATTTTTTTCGGCCAGTTTATTTCGGCTTATCTCCGAAACGGCTGGACCGATATTGACGGGACTCTCCGCTTCATATAGCTCAGTAGCGTAGGCTACTTTGGTTTAAGAATTGTTTTTTTCGTTAAACTACTCGCGGGCGAAGTATCAGGGAACAGCTAGTCCTCAATCAAAAAGTATATGTCATTGGAGCACCACTGAACGCATATTTCACGAAGTTATCGTAATACGCCGCGTTACGTGTTTTATTGGTCATAGAGAATAAGAATCTCGGCCGTAATTAAAACTTGCTTTTATCTCCAATCTTATTTGTTTTCTTAATTTTATATTAATACATTTAAAACTATTACTCTTGTTCTACCGACTTTGTTTCTTTTTAATTAAAACCTTAAGGGTTTTGTTTATCTGTAAATTGTTTTTTTATCTATTTGATTAAGTACACGTCTTTTAGGCGTTGAGATTTTTAGGCGATAAAGTGGAATAAATTTTAAGCCTTTTGGCCTTTTAAATTTTTATTCTCTTATTTAAAAGGAAGTAGCACTTATCTAGGAATTATCGCTAAGTCAAAACAAATTTTGGAAACGCAACACATATACAAGGTGTAACATAATAAACGCAAGACCTCAGACACCCCGATTAGTGAATTGCTTCATAAATTTAAAACGAAAACCAAATTTCCCTTTTTTAAGCACTTTTATACCCCAATTAACAATGAAACTTGTATGTGTATGTGTGCATTTTGAGAAATACGGGTTAGGAATGCATTTGTAATCTCCTTATTGCTATGAATCAAGAATAAATTTAATTTTTTATAGCGCACTGAAGGAGTAAAAGCATTTTTTGCAAATTAAAAAAAAATGTAACGTTCATTAAAAATAGTTGGAATCAATTCAGTTATCGATTTAGAACAAACTACTTTCAGGTCTTGCGTTTATTATGTTACAGCTTGTATTTAGACTATACCATCACTACATATTATAAAACAAAGTCCCCCCACCTTGCCTGTCTGTCTGAACGCGATAAACTCAATAACTACAGCGCGGATTTTCATACGGTTTTCATCAATAGATGGAGTGATTTAAGAGGAAGGTTTATGTGTATAATTCACCCGGGCGGAGCCAGGGCGGGTCGCTAGTTAATATTATGATCGCGAAGGTTTGTGAGGATAGACGTATGGATGTAACTCTTTCACGCAAACAACTACTGAATGAACTTTTACATTACAGTAACATAGCTTATACATAAGGGTATCACATAGGCTATAACTTATAAATATATTATAAAATAAACGCGTGCGCAGCCGCGGGTAACAACTAGTAATAAATCCGTCCCAATCTCCTGATCTCCATGTATCCTAAAGGAGTCATGTAGCTTTTAGGATACAGAAACCGCACACAGGATTAGAAACCGGCCTCGTCAGCAAGGGCGAAGAATGACTATGCCCGCTGAATGACGCAGAGCCCTACGGCAAAACACGTAGTATATGTCTTCCTCGTTTTTCCTTGAGGCGCACTTGAGCTAGTTGCCCCCTTGCCCTTTCGCCTGGTACGCAGTTGATGTAGGTTCGCCTTTGCCTGGCGAAGTTGTGAAGGCCTCTAGGCCAAAAGTGTAGACAATTTAAACACAAGAAAATCTAGTGATGAATGCATATTTGTAGGCTACATAATGATTTGCCTAGTGCACAGGCTGAATCTACCCAATTGAACCGAGTTGATTAGTCCTCACACACTACTCGACCAAGCTGTATCATTAACTAATTCGTCCTTCTATCGTTTAGTCACGTAACTGTGTCGCGTGACGTCATGAATACCTCACACATAGTGACCACTTCATTATGGCTGACAACGCGTGCTTATGCGCGCACGCGTTGTCAGCCATAATGAAGTGGTCACTATGGCTCCAGTGAAAAATGCATGCCACCAAATACAAGCAAAAAAGCTTTTATTTATCAGAAAAGAGTTCTTTTTTGTGTGAAATTTTCAGTTTGAAGATTGTTTAGTTAAATAAGAGATCTTTAATATTTTGTGCATATTAGTGTGCACGCATTGAACAACTTCCCTCAATTAAAATAAAACTAATCGATACCTTTATTTGCAATTTGGCTGTCTCCTTGAATAAACCTTACTGTCACAGTTCGGTGCTGAACTAACTGATCCTTCTTTCATTTGGCCACGTTTCTGTGTCGCGTGACGTCATAAATACACTCACTCACAACGGCCACTTCATTACGGCTGACAACGTGTGCGCGAATAATGGCTCTAGTCGAAAATACAAGCAAACAAACACGCGAAATAAGGTTTTTAAATGAATAGGGTTCTTTTTGCGTAGCATTTTTAGTTGATTTCTGTATTTTAGCATTTATAAATTATATAATATTTTGGATTGCTGGATAAAGGTTCCTCAAAAATCAAGGTAACAGAGAATGGGTCATACTTCACCACGCGGTACCAGTGCAATTCGTTACATTAACAACTTTATTATTACTGTATTTTGCCACTGTTAAGGTCCATTTTAAATTCAAAAGTATAATATACTAAAACTACGCACGAACCTTTAACTTTATTCTCTTGAAAGAAACTTAAGCGTAGTAGCTCGGCTCTGAACTAATTCGTCCTTCTATCGTTTGGTTACGTAACAGTGTCGCGTGACGACATGAATACACTCACACACATTGCCCACTTCACTGGTGAAAGCATCACCTTGCATCGCTTTTGTTTGGCGTAGTTAAGACCGAAACGCCCATATACCTTTATGAGAAACTAACATGGGCACAATTACAGTCTAAGCAGCCGAGAAGGACCTGCACTTTCATACTTTCTACCCCAAAACACAGGTCTATGGCGTTTCGTGGCTCATTCAGATTTGCTGCCTCCCGGTGCTGGAACGACTTGCCTCCTCCTGTGCGTGCCCTTAAAACAATTGGTACATTTAAAACGACGCTTAAAAAGCTACTCCTGGATACGCAAAAACAATGTTAGCGCACTCACCTTACGTTTTTGCTCACCTGTATGGAGGCACACCTGTTTTATGTACCAGCACTGCAATCTTAAAGTAATTTCTCGCTTTATTATACACACTGATGGTCACCAATTGTAGATTTATGTCTGTCCTCTTCCTTAAGGTTGATAATTGAAGTTTTCTTTTTTATTATGTACCCTACAAATTTTTTAATTTTATTTTCCTATATCTGTTGCTCGTTTATTAAACTTACTATAATTATTATATAATATTCATTCAACAATTTTCTTATTCATTCACATCTGAATGTGTGGAATCGTCGATATGACATCTGTGACGTCACCTTTTTCATAGGTGCTGCCAGAATACCAGCGCTGCACCATAAGTGTTTATGGTGCAGCAATATGCTGAGGTAGTAGCCTGTTTAGCCCCACACAATCGCTGGCATATGCTGTATTTTGTATGTTTTTTTCATGCTGTATTATGTATATTTACCTTTTGTTTATAGTTTGTTGTGTGTGGTTAAATAAATGTATTTTCTTTCTTTCTTTCTTTCTTCACTTCATTACAGCTGACAACGTGTACGCGCATAATGGCTCCAGTGGAAAATGCATGCAACCAAAAACGAGCATAAAGCTTTTATTTAGGAGAATAGAGTTCTGTTTATCATGGTATATTTATAACTCATCCTATAGTGTACCATTGCTAAATAAAGGCTTCTCATAAATCGAGGTCAGAGAGAATAGGTCTTACTCCACTACGCAAACCCAGTGCTATTTATTACATTTGAGACATGATAATTATAAGGTTTTACCGCTATTGAGGCCAGCTTTAAGTCAAATAATTCTAAATACAAATCTTAATTATTTACAGTTTAGTAGTCTCCTTAAAAAAAGAAACTTGATTGCCGTGGTTCGGCCCTGAACTAATTCGTCCTTCTATCGTTTGGTTACGTAACTGTGTCGCGTGACGTCATAAATACACTCGCCCGCAGCGGCCACTTCATTACGGTTGACAACGTGTGCGCGCATAATGGCTCTAGTGGAAAGAGTATGCAACCAAACATGAGCAAAAAGCTTTTACTAAGAACGATTGGGTCCTTTTTTGCGTGGAAATCTTACCTTGCAGATTTGTTCTCTTTTAATTTTAGGTATTTATAAACTGTTTCTACCAATCTATAAAGTCTCGATAGCTCTTAGTAAGAATACTACCTCAGCCAAATTTTGAGTCTAGAGAATGCTTGTAATCTTCTTCCCCCAACCTTACGGAAATCGAATATTAAAATATTAGCCTAGAAACTTTATATACTCTAGCCCGCCGTTAGGTCACGTAACTCGCGTGTGATGCATACACTCACTCAAGTCGACCACTCCATGTGCGCGCATAATGGCTTCCAGTGGAAAATGTACGACAAACTGTTGTTACGCCGTCACTGGAAAGCTTTTATTTAGTGAGAGAATGATGGCTTTGTGCTACCGGAATACCCTTTTAATTTCGTTGGTACGTGTATGTTGGGATTTTTTTCTCTCTATTGGGTATGTTGATATGAAACTGTAGGTTGAAATTACAATGGTGACTGGTTGAAGGTGTAAAGACAATAAAAGACTTAAGACAACCCAGTTAAATTGCTTCGCAAATCAATACAAATAGTCATTAGTCTTATATCTCAGTCGTAACACATCACACTGGAGCTGGATTGCAAACTTAATTTTGTATAATATAACGCTGAAACTATTAATTCAGAATTTTTTAAAGAAGAATAATAGAGATATTTAGACTTTCTTTCTCGTCGGATCTTCTCAGTGGAGGCCGCATTTCGATGCGGGTTTTAGAATAGTAAGTTAAAAAGTAATGTAAAATTGGCTATTTGTACGTGTCGCCGAAGGGTTTATGCAAAATAAATGATTTGATTTTGAGTATGGAAACTAAACTTACAGTTTTAAATGATTACTAATTTTTAGGAAGCCTGATAATTTTAAAATAAATTAACCTGTACGTATGTTTGCGTAGAAAGAAATCTATTAAGTTCTTAGATTTACGCGAATATTACACATGAAATAAAACTATTTTATGGATTTTATCGCTGTTTATTTTTGATTTTTAGTTCCCGACGTTTCGAGTGCTTTACAGCACCCATGGTCACGGGAGGGACTGAGGTGTTATACGTCCAAAAGGCAAAGTTGTACCGAGGTATCCTCAAAGTTCTTAATTATTTTTGCTATAGAAAGGATATTACTGTTCTTCGCGCGGATAAAGGAAATGCTACGGTCATTATGGATACGTCAGATTACAATGTCAAAATACAAGAACTTTTATCGGATGAAAATACATACAAAAAGGTCAAGACAGACCCAACCACCAATATATTAAAACAAACGAGTGATTTAATAAAGAAGTACTCCGAAACATTGAATCTGGACGTCAAATCACTAATACCTTCGTGCGCAAAACCGCCACAGTTGTAGGGGCTCCCAAAAATACATAAACTGAATGCTCACCTACGTCCAATCGTTAGCCAAATCGACACACAACCTACAGATTGGCTCACCACGTAGCGAAAGTGCTCTCGCCACTCAAAGGATACACAAGAGCACATGTTAAGGATTCATACCATTTTGTTAGTGAGATCAAAAATCTACATCTCACTGACAATGAAACTATGATCAGTTTCGATGTCCAGTCACTATTCATCTGTACAAGACTGTATCGAAATTGTAGAAAGGAAACTAGCGGAGAACAACATGCCAGCGGAATACTTAGAACTATTTAGACACTGCCTTACATCTGGCTACTTATTGTGGAAGGAGCAGTTCTACAAGCAAGTAGATGGCGTGGCGATGGGCTCCCCTGTATCTCCCATTGTTGCCAATATATTCATGGAAGACTTTGAGGAGACAGCCCTTCGTACCTCACCTGTAGAGCCAAGTTTCTACAAGCGGTACGTAGATGATACTTTCACAATATTACCATCTGACAAAATTGATGTATTCCTAAATCACCTTAACTCCATTAACCCAAAAATTCAGTTTACAATGGAGTTGGAGGCAAATAATTCCCTAGCTTTCCTGGATGTCTTAGTAATCCGTAACCCCAACAACACCTTAAGCCATACGGTTTATAGAAAAAAGACCCATACTGATAGGTACTTAAACGGTGAATATCACCACCATCCAACACAGTTAGCTACCGTAGGTAAATCTTTGTTTCAGAGAGCATAAGGGATCTGTGACAAGATACATCTGGCTGCCGAGCTTCAACATGTCAAGCAAGTCCTGCACGACAATAAGCTTCGAGTCCCACGCCAACGTTACAGTGACCGAGTGAAACCAGCCACAGTTGAGCGTCTCCCTGCAGTACTACCTTACATGAGAGGAGTCACGGACAAGATTGGCTACATCTTGAAGCGTGCTCGATTAAAACATATTATAAGCCGCCGAAGAAGATCAGTCAATTTTTACCATGTGTCAAGTGTCAGATCCCTCTACAAGATGCCGGAGTATATAAGCTTGATTGTTAATGTGGTCTCTCGTATATAGGACAAACAAAAAGACCGGTAAAACTCGGGTTAAAGAACACATAGCTGACCTAAAACACCGTCACTCAAAGAAGTCTGCAGTCTGTGAACATGTCCTTGACCGTACCCGCCATAACATCAGATTTGATAGACCACAAATTCTCGTGAAAGAACACCGATTCCTACCAAGGATGGTTCGCGAGGCTATTGAAATTAAAAATATCCTAATTTCAATAGAGAAGATGGCTGGGTACTTCCATCGTCTTGGGATCCGGTAATTAATATAATCAAATCCAAAACCAAGCATAACACTGCAAGGCCTCAATACACCGTGAGCCCATTCTGCGTAGATCGGACCAACAACAACAAAAATAATTAAGAACTTTGAGGGTACCCCGGAACAACTATGCCTTTTGGACGTCTAACACCTCAGTCCCTCCCGTGACCATGGGTGCTGTAAAGCACTCGAAACGTCGGGAACTAAAAATCAAAAATAAACCGCGATAAAATCCGTAAAATAGTTTTATTTCAGGAATCTATTAAGTTAGAGTTGCCATTGAAATTGCCGTATTGCTTTGAACTTTGGTTGATATTTTTCAATATAGCGGCTACAGAACTATTGAAACAAGTGATTGCAATTGAAGTTAGTAAAATACATACCTAGCGTGTACTATAACAATAAATCGTTAAAACCGATTTAGTTGCTAATTAGGAAAAAACTACTTTCAGGTCGCGCGCCAAGTATGTTACATCTTGTGTAGAAAACGAATCAAAACTCGAGATGATGTTAAGAAGGCACCTCAGAGGTCTACGCATGAACAATTTAATGTTATAGTTTGTTTTTTTTTTAAAACGCTACCTATGATTTGTTCCTGTGTCGTAGGTGCGTTTACAAATATGAAAGTTCACATACACAAATACCTAGACCGTAACAAATAATTGTGGAGCACACAAAATTCCTCCCGTGCGGGTATCGAACCCGCGACTATTAGACACAGTGGGCGGAGCGGTTTAAACTCTTAACCACTGTGTTAAATCGTCCGTCGAATAGTAACTCTTTATTTAGTACATTTAGAGTGTATAAATATGGCATATCAACTGAAATAGCGATATGCTAACGTCAATCTTTTGGTACTAATCTCTCAGGATAGAATTCTACTTTTCACTACTAGAAAGATGTTGAAGTTAACTTATTATCTGAGTAATACTAATATATAGTGTCTGGCAAAAACCTGAAAGTTACTTAACTTTTTTACGCAGGTGACTGCAGACAAGTAGTAGAGCTTGTTATTTATAATAGCATTTTTTCATCCTTGGAGACATGCTCCGGAGCTTAGATCCGAGGGAAGAGATTATAGTAAATTGTGTAAAAGATGTTGCTAGTTCTGAATTAAAATTGATTAAGTTGATTTTTCTCTTTCTCAGAGATATAATCCGGAGTTTAAATCTAAGAAAATATAAAAGGAAGTGAAGAGTTTGTATTCAATCAAAATTGATTGGGTAGTTTTTTTTCTGTTTCTTGGAGATAGTCTTTGGCTTGGATCTGTAAGAGTGGATTACAATAGATAGTGAAAAAGATGTGCCTGGTTCTGAATTACAGTAGGTTGTGTTTTTCTTCTTTGGAGATATTCTCCGGAGCTTAGATCCGAGAGCAGAGATTATAATATATACAGGGTGGATTTTTGAGATGGGACAGTAAGAGCAGCTATCTCAAGCTTTGTATATACAAGAAAACTGGCTTAGGAGACTATCCTTTATTTTTTGCGATATTTAAATGAATAATAAATTCGGAGCTTATCTAATATATTATTTAAAAATATTACAATTGGTTGTCTCTAGACTGTCTGTTGGTCAAAAGACTAGTTTGGCCATCCACTTCATCGATAACTCCATATGAACAAGATTTCTATAATCACTTTATTAACCGACTTCAAAAAAGAGGAGGTTCTTTGTTCGTATATATGCTTCTATTTATGTATGTTCACCGATATTTCCGTCAATTGTGGACCGATGTTGATGGTTTTCTTTTACTTGTAGTGTTTAGTGGTCAGTAATGCGCGTTGCAATCACGAAGTTTTGGGTTTGAATCCGAGGTCGGACAAATGATTTTTTTGTATCAAAAGTCCCAGTAACTCGCCCGGAGTCTGGCATTGTGTCCGATATAACCTACATCGTTGGCAAAGCGTGGGTGTATGCAAAACAGTGCTGCCGCTCCGGTTTGGGGAACATAGGCATGACGGTGTTTATTTTTTATTCACTTTCTATCTATCTATCTATATCATCACGCCAGATCCCTTGCGGGGTAGGCAGAGAGTACAGGGTTCAAACAGGTTCTTTCCTTACATACCTCTCTGGCTTCCTCCGCTCTCATAGTTCGTCTCATACACGCTCGCCGGTTACGGAGACTCTTGACTTTTCCTTCAGATAAGACTCGGTTTATTTGGTCGTGGTAAGATAGTCTAGATCTTCCCCGGTACCTGCATCCTTCCACTTTCACATTGTATATCTGTTTTGTCATTCTTTCATCTTGCATTCTTTCTATATGCCCGAACCAACGGAGCATGCCCTTTCTCATCTTTACACCGATACTATCTTTCATACCTACTCGCTTTCTTACTACGCTGTTGCTAATGCGGTCGGTCAGCTTCACTCCGCACATCTTCCGCAGAGCTCGCATTTCTACAGCATTTATCCTACTTTCATTTTTCTTCTTACATACCCGGCTCTCGCTACCATATAACAGCGTTTGGACAAGAACTCCGTTATGTATGGGCAGCTGCGCCTTATGGCTTAAGTGCCGGCTTCCAAGTAGCCTTCCCATCGCACCATTCACCCTGTTCTCTGCACTCACTCTTTTCTTTATGTCAGCGGTGTATTTCCCATCCTTACCGAAGGCGCATCCAAGATATATAAACTCATTCACTTGCTCCAGCACATCGTTACCAACCACAATCCTTACACTCGTTCTGGTTTCTTCCCTTTCAAAAACCATAATCTTGGTTTTCTTTACATTTATTCACTTTATTATAATAAATAATATTAAAAGATAAATTTGAAGTTCAACATGTAGCTAGTCTCAAATAATAGAAAAAGATAAATAGATGTTATAACGGTACCTAGTACGATTAATATTCTCTCGACTTTCTAAAACAAATGCCTTGTTAGCGAAGTTATTCGTATCACGGTTCAAAGCTATCGCGACGTCACCATGGTGATGTTAATTAAGTAGGTGTATCAGTATTAATTAGTGGCACAACAAATCAACTTATGGTACACGCGCGAACGAGTCCCGAGTGTTATGATATGATTGTAATTAGATAGATAGATTGTGTACATGCAGAGATACAAATTCAACAGTATACAATTGTCACAGTTCTATATATCTATGTATATCATCACGCCCCTTGCGGGGTAGGCAGAGAGTACGGAGTTCCAACAAGTTCTTTCCTTACAGACCTCTTTGGCTTGTTTCACAATTAACATACATAAACAGTTGAGCATCGTAGTACTAGCGGTCCGAATAAAAATCACGCACACAGACGACCGCTCGACGTTTTCTTATTGAATCTCCAAGATCTATGAGAAAACAAATAAGTTTACTTTATTACTATATTAAGATTCTAAGTATTATATCAGGATATTAACAATACATATAATAAGACATTTTTATCACAAACTTATTATACGTAAGACATAAGACATATTCAATAATCTACCAACTTCTAATCTAAGTCCAGCTTGTATTATAGGAGTTGCTGTCTCTTACACCCGTATCTATAAACATGTCTAAGTAATTACTTAAGAACAATGAGCATTACTTGTAACGGTGCATAACTTTGTAGTCAGGTGACTAGGTGAATCTTTTTTACTTTTTCATTAATAAACAAAATGTAAGACGTAATATTGCTAGTTCCAAAACATTCTGAAGTACCGAGTCATACTTTCTGTTGCTCAAGTAAGTACAGGCCATTACTTGATTATATAATAGGATTTCTACTGATTGAACTCCAAACACATGAAATTACTCGGGTAAGTAAATTCTTAAGACTAAGTACTTACTAGTCTAGATAGGGTGTTAAACTCAACGCGTACGTAAACGCGTCTTTGCGGCGGATCTCATAGGATACTACCTGCTGAACACTTGCGAGAAGCCGCGTAGAGGGTGCATCAGCGTGCGTGATTTTGTGCGGGCCACTGGTAATAACATGCTCAACTGTTTACATGTATTTACTGTGCGATTGTCATGTCACCGCATATCTTACATCTTTTTACGTGAGGGCAATCCTGCATACGACTTACACGAGCCACGGCGTAAGCTCGTGATGCATGTCGGGTTTCTACTGACTAAAACCCCAGAGTGGCCGACATCGCCAGTTCAGAGGGGCTCGAACACCACATACGTGAGAAAATTATTACAAAATTCCTCAGGACTACGTGTACTATTGTATGTGAAATAGCGGCTCAAGTTCGTATAAAAGTCTTCTAAAACTTGTACTTGTTACTAATTTGTAACCGAGCCGAGTCTGTACATTAAATATTTTTGAAAATTTTGATTATACACTTATATTATACACTTTCTTGTCGATATAAAGGCCGGAACAATTTGTTTTTGGAATTATTGTCTGTCTTTTTGTGTTTCAGTCACGAAAAAACTACCTAACGGATTTCAATGAAATATGGTATGGTAATAACTTACACCTAAATTAAAATAATAAATAGAGTGTATTCCGGAAAAAAAGAAACAATTCGGAATAATCGCGGGATAACCCATAAAACTAATTTTTTAGTATCGTAAGTCTCGAGATGCAATGTTACGTAAAAATATATGATTTTGACATGTGAATGCCTCCATGAACTGATATCGGACTCTAGTTCGTCTCCTCGCGAGAAACTCTTCGGTGGTTAAAAGCACTCACCTGAAATTGTTCATACACGATTGATTGATTGATTTAAACACTAAAATATGATTTAACAAACTCTTTAACGATGAATGGCTACTTGGAAACTTTGTATATTCATTTCTTTAAGATATATAAACATGATTTTGATCATGATTATGAACTATATATTTTTAGAAAAAAACTAACACAAAATGTACCCACAAAACTTTGTTATATACTTAGCTATCATACAAATAACCATGAACCCATGCGAGATACTGACTCTAACTGAAAACTTTTTTAAATATTATTACGCCAGATCTTTTGCAGGGTAGACAGAAAAACTTTCAATCAGAGCGACTTTATCAATAATTATGATAAATTATAATAAACAATAAATAAACTGGTAGGTAATTCTTTTCCCGCAAGGGATCTGGCGTGATGATATAGGTAGATAGATAGGTAATCCTTTTCAAAAAGGAAGTACTTAGGCATTGTGTATAAGGTATGTGTTTCCTATGAGATAGAAATAAATTTAATATGTTTTAAGATCTTGGATACAGGATCTGTGCTGTTCCGAAAAGACCGACCTACCTATGTACCTACCTACGTCAAATTACAAAATAAACGCGTGCGTAGCCGCGGGTAACAGCTAAGAAAGTAATATTTTTTACAGTAATAATAGAGTGTAAGTGGCAACGCAGTTATAGTGGTTTCGAACAAAATTTAGTTGTATCTTTTAAAGAACATTTATCTATAGTAAAAAAACATTTTTTTAAAAAATCTGTTTATTCTGAATCATTTCAAAACCAAATTGTTTCATATTTTTGGAGCTCCTTTAAATTCAATAATGTGATTGAGTCCAATTTTCATGCTCCGCGTCTTCACAAAGCAAACTTTTGGGGTGTTTCTCGCAAATAAAGGTCATGTAGAAATAGCACGGGGCATCGTTGAGCAAGCCCGTGTGGAACACCGATCCACAATGCTCTCCTCCAGACTCTTGGTTGTTGGGTTCGTTAGGTCCAAATTTGTCGAAGCCAGCTTCTGTAATGGTTTCACCTGAAAGGATAAGATGAGATGAGCATATTGAGCCGATACAACTCACTTCAACATTGCAACGTCACATCCTTTCCTTTTAATATAGTCGAGGGAGGTAATGGCTGCTCAAGTAGTCCCCAGAGAGCCCAGAATCCTCTAGCTTTTCATTATAGCATAGATTTAAAAATATTATTACTAGTCTTATATCTCATTCGTAAGCCATTACACTTGAGCTGGATCGCATAAATTATTTTGTTTTATATAAAAATGTATGTATACTATATACACAAAATAATGACAAAAATGAATGGAGAATTAGACAAAAAGTCAAGCCCGCTGCGTTTCTCGCC
The DNA here is from genome assembly GCA_905147815.2 of Phalera bucephala. NCBI lineage: Eukaryota > Metazoa > Arthropoda > Insecta > Lepidoptera > Notodontidae > Phalera > Phalera bucephala. The sequence continues at coordinate 2,825,351 of LR990616.1, forward strand.
GGATCTTCTCAGTGGAGGCCGCGTTCCGATCCGGTGGTAGATTAGTAAGTTAAAAAAATGTAAATATGACCATTGGCAAATATCCCCGCAGAGTTTACATAAAATTAATATTAAAAAACAACATATCAAAAAAAGTTAAAAAAGCCTGTGGTGTTTCTGGCCGGATCTTCTCAGTAGAGGCTGCTTTAAAAATCGATCTCCATTCGAAGTTTTTCAGTACCCCCGAAGAGTTTACATATAATTTTTTTTTTGCAAACAGCATGAAATCAGTCAACATGGCGGTGTTTGGGTAGGCATTTGTCTTGAAGTAGACCTCTTTTCTTTTTTGAAGATAGAAATGATTTAAGTTTGAGTTTAACTTTATTTGTTTCATCGTCAACAACCCACAGCAGGTCACTGCTAGACATACATACTTTAGCCTATGCTACCCACTGCTGGGCAAAGGCTTTCTCTCATAAATCATTTTATTAGGTTTAGGTCATACTCAACCACGCGGATCCAGTGCGGATTGGTGGAGGCAGGTTTGTGGCCACCTGCTATTGGAACTTATCAAGCTGCCTATAAGGCTTCGGACTCGGCTTTTTCGAAATTGCACTTTATTAAGTATCATCCTCGGCTACTTGTTTATTTACCATAAATTGTCCTCCAGTCGTGATGCTCAGTCCAATCATAGAAACCAATAAATGCGGAGACTTTCCAGATGTTGGCAACAATGGTTTCCTTCGGGTTCTTAGCCCAAAGATATTTCATTACTCTCGATTCTTCCTGGCTGTTGATGATGGCCAGGTGACCGCCTTCTGCGACGCAGGCCATATGGGCACGGTACCATGTGCGTGGTACTCTGTGGAACTTATAGCAACTACCTGTGACATTGCTGTATTCGTAATCTGAAATAAAAAAATAAGCACGTTTAGTTATAAGTTAGATTCTAGGAGGACTTAAAGCTAAAACAGGCTTGTTACTTTTAGCATCGACGGCTATAGATGGTTGCGTTTTGAAAACTCGATGCCGCGTCTGAACGCTTTCATCAGCACACATAGAAATTCCAGTCGTGGCATTCATGTCGCTTTTTGCACCTTCGATGTAGCGACTGAAGTCTACGCTACCCTGGTTTTGATACTGCGATCAAACAGTCGCAAAATTATCTAACGCCGATGCTAAAACTATCGTGTGTGCTATGATTCTAAAAGAATGTATTTCGGTCTAAATTTAACTTCTTAATACATGCTGTTGTGGTTATTGTAAAATAAAAATGTTTCGCAATTTTAAGAGGCTACGGATAATTTTATGGTTATCACCCACAAGCTTGCACTGGAGGAAAGCTTCTTCAATAGCACCGTGGAAAGACGAGCAAGTTAATACTACCACATTACAAATACTTTCAACACTATAACTAACCGGGATCAGTGGTGCCACAAGGACTCAAATTAATATCCTCTTCCACTTCCTTTCCCTGTCTGTAGCAGAAGTAGGGATAAGTATCATTACATTTCTTGTCGGCCAATAAACCGCCCGATGTGAATATCAGACACTCTTCTTCGTTATTGTAATTGTTGGGTTCATTTTCCATCCACTTTATTGGAATCTTGCTTAGAGGAGTTCCTGAAATGTTAAATAACTTCGTCCAGAAAAGAAAGCATTGTATATGATCAGAAGTTATTCATCTGATAGGATTGAAGTTGTGATAAGTGCATTCAAAGAGCTGTTACTAGACACTTCAATTGTTTTGTAATTTTCTAGTCTACAGGATAATTTATTCTGTAGTCGAGTCGGATAGTTTGTCCTGTGCCATTTGAAAAACTTATCTTTAACTATCAACACATTTTACAAATTCTATTCATAATCATCTTTCCAAATAATTTGGCTAGCTATGTGAAATACAGACACACTCTCAGAAAATGTGTGGATGATGGGTCCAAAAATATAGGAGCAGGCAAAAGCTTTTGATTTATACAAGTCAGATCCAAATTACCTAAGAAATTGTATATTGCACGAGATACAAATATTTTCGAACCATAGCAATTTTTTACTAACTCTGGAAAGACATAAACTTTAGAGAGTCGGGTTTTAACCTTACAAAATTTTCAGCTTTACCATCTACTGTATAGTAGTCGCCTTTGGAGAACGTAGCATGAATTCCTGTGAAGATAGGTCTTGAAGAGTTTCGGTAACTCATAAGGTCAAGAAGACTATCGTGGACTCTAAGAGGATAAGGCGATGCTAGTACAGCACCTATAACAGAAAAGTCACCGTGATTCACCAAGTTTAATGTGAAGTAAATGAAAAAAGAATGATTCCTGGTATTGTTTTCCACACTACTACGGTTTTTTAGAAAAATGTAGTAGTATAATATTACCTGCTATATTTTTATTTTAGTAATTTTACTAGTGTGATAATTAACGTTTGCGCGGGTCACTCCTTTCCCTCCAATATGGTCGAGGAAAGTGATGGCTGTTCCAGCAGTCATACTCGTGAACGGGTGCTGCTTGTGGGGGCGTCCATCTGGAATCCTTTGGACACACTTTACAGATACATCATTCAAGCGAGAACGTAAACGATTTAATTGTAACCTTAACATTGTATGTGCACAATATGATTAAAAACAAGAAAAGTTAAAAGAGAAAGAGAAGTAAATAAAAAAGACAAGCAAGAGTTTCTCGCCGGAACTTCTCAGTGGAGTGGTGGTAGATTAGTAGTTAAATTAGATTTAAAAATAAATGTAAATTGACTATTTGTAAAAAGGGGATGCAGGGCTTATACAAAATTAACTACTTGAGTTTGATTTTGTATAAAAAAAAACGTATTTCTCTTTGCACAGTGTTTTCTTATCGCTCGTCACATATTTTTAGAAGTTTTTAAGTAAAAGTCTCGTAGTAGTAGTAGTTGTAAATAATTGTTCTTAAGTTTTCTTTTTTGTTGTGTATGTGACTATTACCATATGCTTGGTCTAAAAAGATCCTGATGATGGTTAAAGACTAGATTTCCCCAACATCCAGAGTAATATAAAATATGTATTTGCGAGTAAAAGTTGAATGCGATCAACACAAAGCCAGTCGTCATAGCGTTCATTCGGGGAGGTCTTTTCCTTGCAGCGGACGACTTTTAGTTGGCGATGATGATGATTCGTGTGCTTACCTTCATCCTGACAACGTAGTCGAGCGTCATGCCAAGTTGCAGGGATGTAATGGTACTTGAAATAGCCACCGGCTTTATCGTTATAAGTATAGTCGCATCTCCAGGTGCTTGATTCTGAAACTAACATAATTATGGCTTATTATATATCAAACGATCGCTTTTTATGAACTATAGTTATGAGACCTGCCGAGAAGCAACGTAGGAAGAGCGTCTGATTCCATGATTCTTATTCCGACCTAGTGCTAAGATGCTTTTCTGTTTACGTGTCTACTGTGAAAAAATAGTGCGGGAGGTAATTTTTTCGTTTAAAGAAATAAACATTTCAACGGCCCCATAGAACAAAGTTACATATGCCCCACAAAATAAATGGAATTTGCAACAAAGATTATATTTGACATAAATACTGGATTATAGGATTTTGTTAGTTTGCCACGTCGATTTATTTGCACATGGTGCGGCTGGCAAACACGAGTTTCTGGGTTCAACTCCTTGGTCTTATTAAGTGTTGTTGGATATTTCCAGCTAAACATTCTTGTTGTCGTCCGGAGTCTGGAATTGTGGTTGACATAATGGCAATGGGGTATCATCAGCAGCGAAGTGTGGGAGTACACATTACACTTCTGCTACCTTCACTTGGGGAATATAGAAGTGACAGTACTCATTTTTTAGTTATTTACTAGCAGTTCGGTCAAAAACAAAGCCATTTGACGGTTTCAATTATAGCTAAAAACCATCCAGGTGATCCCATTCAAAATTTATCAAAATTAATTATGCCACCGGAATGTTATACGGGAGACTAATATGTCTTTTAAGAGTTGTTTATCATTAGTTTCAGAATTACAAACAAATTGCTTTACTTACATGAGAATCCCACAAGGAACTGTATCAAAAAGAATGTCGCTTTGAAAAACATTTTATTCAATAAAATTAATTTATTTCGCTTATACGAGACTGGAACACGTCTCAGATTAATTATTTTATATACGATTACACTCCTATATATACTCGTATGAGTTATTATACCTCTTGTTGTTTATGAAACACGGGGTAATCAAGTCAAATGTCTGTTGACAAAAGTCAAATGTTTATTAAATTTTATTTATTCAGAAATTCCCACTACGTTATAATTATAAATATCTGCTTTGACTTTTGACTCTAGGTTGTTGATTAGCAATGTAAATTATAGGTAGCTTCACAAATCGGCAAATTTATACAAGTTTTTATACTACTAACATAAAAATCTGAAAATTTGTATGTGTGGATGTTTATTACTCAATCACACACAAACGGCTAAACGGATTTGAATGAAATTTGGCACACAGATAAGATATTATCTGAAATAATACATAAGATACTTTTTATGCTGGTAAAATGTTAGGCTCCTGTCTTATTTCATCCGTATTGTTGTCCGCGAGCAGAAACTAGTTTTCAATATTTCTCACTATGATAAGTCAATGTAATGTATTGTTAACGTTGTTGGGACATTTTATCTCTATTATATGTATTAACTGAGTACAGCACGTAGCTGAATGAACCAGAAATAATTAGCAATTGATGAAGTAAGTTGGTATAAAATTTGGTTAGTTCATACGTGGCATTTTCATCTGGGATACGCAAAAATTAACAGTAAAAAAAGGATGTGATCCGCCAAGGGGTTTTCTTAATTTATTTTTAGAGTGGCTTACAGACTAATTACCATCTTTGGTTATGGAGCATGTTAGACAAGTTAATTTGGTTATTTATTTTATTTGGTACATAAACAGGTTATACCCAATGTATGATTACATTTGGTTTAACATAAACATTTCCAAGTTGGGGAATAACCCGAAGGTAATGAACATATAAGTTTGAAAATTAAAAAAAAAAACAAAATATCAACAGTAATACAGCTAAGGTTTTAGTGTAACAGTGGTATTAAACGTATTGAAAAAGATAGTAAATCCGTAAAAGATAGCAAAATTAAGTCAACTGACTACTAAATAAAATTTCAAGTTGCTAATTACAAGCCTTTGCATAAGAAAATTTCATATAAGTATTCTATCGATTTACAAAACAATGCAAGCAATTTTGGTTACAACTTGACTATTTTGTTTGGGAGCCCAAGCTCGCGTCCGTAGTATTTGCTCTCGAGTCCATGGGAGACCCAGTCGTATTCTTGCATGGTACCCGAAGTTGCCATATGGCGGGTGTAGCCCAATTATATCGGAACTCCATCAAACTTCCGTCTCCTCAGCCACTCAAAAATTTATAAATTTCAGAATGAGTTGGCTGTTACTGAATCAGCGAGCAACATCTTCGGCTCCATTGTTACTTTTCATCACGTGAGATAGAAGTCAATCGATGACCAGTCCTCACTAAAAAAAATAAACTTGCGCACACGGCGTTAAGCTAACGGCGATCTACTATTTATCGACCGGGACAGTGACAGTGATGCAATTACTTTACAAAAGAATAGTAAGGGACGGATATATTGAGCGTGCGCTCGGCAATAAACGACGTATGAGCAACAATAAATTATATCTATCTATCTATCTATAACCTCACGCCAGATCCCTTGCGGGGTAGGCAGAGAGTACAGAGTTCCAACAGGTTCTTTCCTTACATACCTCTCTGGCTTCCTCGACTCTCATAGTTCGTCTCATACACGCTCGCCGGTTACGGAGACTCTTGACTTTTCCATCAGATAAGACTCGGTTTATTTGGTCGTGGTTAGATAGTCTAGGTCTTCCCCGGTACCTGCATCCTTCCACTTTCACATTGTATATCTGTTTTGTAATTCTTTCCTCTGGCATTCTTTCTATATGCCCGAACCAACGGAGCATGCCCTTTCTCATCTTTACACCGATACTATCTTTCATACCTACTCGCTGTCTTACTATGCTGTTGCTAATGCGGTCGGTCAGCTTCACTCCGCACATCTTCCGCAGAGCTCGCATTTCTACCGCATTTATCCTACTTTCATTCTCCTTCTTACATACCCAGCTCTCGCTACCATATAACAGCGTTGGGACAAGAACTCCGTTATGTATGGCCAGCTGCGCCTTATGGCTTAAGTGCCGGCTCCCGAGTAGCTTTCCCATCGCACCATTCACTCTGTTCCCTGCACTCACTCTTCTCTCTATGTCAGCGGTGTATTTCCCATCCTTACTGAAGGCGCATCCAAGATATACAAATTCATTCACTTGCTCCAGCACATCGTTACCAACCACAATCCTTATAAATAATAAATGATATCATTTTCTAAAAACAAGCAAAGCATTACGAGAACTTTGTTACAATTATCGAAAACGTAAATCAATAGAGATGGCTTTAGATTTATTTTCTATCAAGAAAATTTTGTTTCATCGTGTATTCCTTTTACCAAATTCTAAAATATTCATTCAAAAATTATTTCGAAATATTAAGTCTCTGATCCCTATATCTTGAAGTGCATGGAGTACAAAAACACGTTTTTTTCCCGGTAGCCCTTTAAATGTTTATTTAAGTACTTATGTTTACACAAATTTCGATTTGCAATATCTTTACCTTCATTTAATGGGTCTGTATAAGTTAAAAATAAGTCATCCATTTTTAAAATGCACACAAATTCAAACTTAATTTAATAAAAACGTGTGGTTTATGTATGTGGATAATATATGTCTATTTCATCCCTAGCTACCTTAATCTGCCATTTTGTTTGTTTTGACAGTAGAAACTGTCGATTTATGAACACTAGTATAGTCAGTCAATACCGTCTGATATCTGTGAACACGGTCAGATGTTGCAAATATCTGGAACAAACAATGATTGGTGTAAGTCCTTTGTAAAATATTTCCTTGGTATTCCCGTATGGAATCCGTGAACGGTAAATTAGAATTAAAAAAATATAGTGTTTAGTTTGTTCGCTTCTTTTTAGTTTGATAACATAGTTTACAGTTTTACTTGGACTGTGGGATAAAAGAATTGCTCAATGGAATTACTAACGTCAATGACCTTGAGAGCTGTTGTTTGTAATTTGCCCTTGTCTGATGACCTTGACAACAGTGAAAAGTGTGCCCGGGGACACAAAATGCAGTTGCTTTTTGCAAATTTTTAAATAAAAAAGTTATTCATACAAGTCATAGAGCTTACCCAAACCTTTTTTATGTATATGTTATACATATCCAATCTATATTCAAAAACATTTGCAATATAGATTCATCATCATCATCTCAGCCTATACTTGTCCACTGCTGAACATAGGCCTCCCCAATCGCTTTCCAGCGTAACCGGTCCGATGCCACCTGCATCCAACGACTTCCTGCGATTTTCACAAGATCGTCGGTCCATCTGGCAGGCGGTCGTCCCACGCTGCGCTTGCCAATACGTGGTCTCCACTCTAGAATCTTTCTGCCCCAACGCCCGTCCGATCTACGCGCTATGTGGCCCGCCCATTGCCACTTCAGCTTGCTAATCTTAACGGCTATGTCGGTGACCTTGGTTCTTCTACGAATCTCCTCATTCCTGATTCGATCGCGTAGAGAAACGCCGAGCATAGCTCTCTCCATAGCTCGCTGAGCAACTCTGAGCTTTTTTATGAGACCTATTGTAAGAGACCACGTCTCTGATCCATATATCATCACTGGTAACACACATTGACTAAAAACTTTAGTCTTTAGGCACTGAGGTATTTTGGATGAGAAGATGTTGCGCAGTTTCCCGAACGCTGCCCAGCCGAGTTGGATTCGTCGATTGACCTCTCTCTCAAAGTTGGACCTACCTAACCGGACTACCTGTCCCAGGTAAATGTATTCGTCGACAACTTCAAGAGTAGAGTTCCCAACGGTGAGTGCGGTGGGTACGACATGGACGTTAGACATTATTTTCGTTTTGTCCATGTTCATTTTAAGACCCACTTGTTGAGATACTTTGTTGAGGTCACCGAGCATTCGTCCTAGATCTTTCAGCGACTCCGCCACGACCACAATGTCGTCGGCAAATCGAAGGTGAGTGATGTATTCGCCATTGATGTTGATGCCAAGTCCTTGCCATTCCAAGAGCTTGAAGGCGTCCTCTAAGGTGGCCGTAAACAGTTTCGGAGAAATGACGTCTCCCTGCCTTACTCCTCTTTTTATGGGGATCGCCTTCGTGCACTGCCCCTGTACTCGGACTGACATGGTGGCGTTATTATACAAGCACTTCAACACTTCAATGTACCGATAGTCAATGCGGCATCGCTGGAGAGATCTAAGAACCGCCCAAGTCTCGATCGAATCGAAGGCTTTCTCATAGTCCACAAACGCCAAGCATAGTGGCCGATTATACTCCTCGGTCTTCTGTATAATCTGCCGCAGCGTATGTATGTGGTCTATGGTACTAAAGCCTTTCCGGAAACCGGCTTGTTCGGGAGGCTGGAAGTCATCAAGCCTGCGTTCGAGACGATTCGTGATGACTCTCGAAAACAACTTATAAACATGGCTCAGCAGTGTGATGGGCCTATAATTCTTCAGTAAAGTGTTATCACCTTTCTTGAAAAACAGTACCACCACACCCCTGTTCCATGCTTCCGGCGTTTTCTCTTCGAGCAAGACGGAATTAAACAGCCTCTGAAGGACTTTAAGTACCGGCGTTCCGCCCGCTTTCACAAGCTCTGCGGTAATTCCGTCTTCGCCTGGCGCTTTGTTATTTCTGAGTTGTTTGAGAGCCATCCTAATCTCGTACAGGGTGATGTCCGGGATATCTTCAGTGTAGTGTCGGGTTAGCTTGGCTCTTGGGTCTTTTACCAAGTCAACAACAGGTTCAGCTACTGAGGTGTACAACTGCCCATAGAACCTCTCTATCTCCCTGAGCACCTCTGACCTATTCGACGTTACGTTTCCGTCCTCCGTCTTCAGCTTCGTCAACTGACTTTGCCCAATAGACGCGTCTCTTGCGAACACTTTGGAGCCCTTGTTCTGTGCTATGGTCTCCTCAATACGCCTTGTATTGAAGGACCGTAAATCGTGTCGCAAGGACCTCAGTATCTGTCCATTGAGCTGCCTATAGGACTTAGCATCATCGGAGGTTTGGAGCGTCATGGAACGTCGCTCAGCCATGAGGTTTCGGGTGCAGTTGGATAGTTTTTGAGGTCTATTTTTACGGTGGGGCTTAAAATGCTTGGACCCGACCGTATGGACAGTCTCTACCAGCCTGTTGTTGATTTCGTCCACTGATGCGCTGCTGTCTAGCAATTCGAAGCGGTTTGCCAATTCGAGTTGAAAGTTCTCGGGGTTTTGGATATGTGCATAAGAAGGTCGGAGCGTAGACTTCATCAGACGCGATCTTTCCATTTTGACATTAATATTTAATGTGCCTCTGACCATTCGGTGATCACTGCCGGTTTTTACCCTGTGAATCACGGAGACATCATTAAATATTTGTCGCTTGGTGCTCATGATGAAGTCTATCTCATTTTTTGTGGAACCATCAGGGCTCATCCAGGTCCATTTCCTATGAGGCGGCTTCCGGAAGAAAGAGTTCATCATAAAGAGTCCCTCCTTCTCCAGATATTCGGCCAGCCTCTGACTCCTGGGGTTGCGCTGCCCGTATCCAAATTGCCCCACTCTCAATTCATCATCGCCCCGTTTGCCCAGCCGCGCATTGAAGTCACCCATAACCACTGTAAAGTGTGCTTTGGAAGTATGTATGGCTCTACTAATGTCCTCATACATTACTTCGACGTCATCATCTGAGTATGCCGAGGTCGGTGCGTAGACCTGTATGACCTTCAGCGAATATCTTTTGGATATTCTGAGTATCAGGTACGCTACCCTGCTCGACACACTAGTGATGGACACAACGTTGTCTATGAGTGACTTGTGGATGATAAATCCGACACCACCTTGGGACTGCTGTTCGCCCTCCCGGTAGTAAAACAAGTTGCCGGATTTTAAGGTTATCGTGTCCTCGCCCTCTCTTCGGACCTCCGATAAACCAACAATACTCCACCGCAACTTGTTTAACTCTTCTTCCAGCTCAACTAGCTTCTCACCTGTCCTCAATGTGCGTGCGTTGTATGTCACCAGGGCCAATTTTCGGTTTTGGTGGTAGCCGAATCTCTGCCGGAGATTCTTAGCACCCCTTGTCCTGTCGTTACCATGGCTGCTACCGTGGCCAGGACGAACAGGACCGCCGGGGACTAGGGGCCTGGTTTTATCTTTTTCTTCCATTTTAATAAATTGGGGGGGTTTGCCATACTCGCCACGCTTGGCAGGCGGGTTGGCGAGCGCAGTTTTTGATGGTAGAAGTGTTAAGGGAACGCTGCTGCCCATTCCCCTAGTTTTCCCTTAGTCGCCTTGTACGACACCCGATGGGATGAGATGGGTTGGTCCTATTCTAAGCCGGGAACCACGCGGCATATAGATTCAAGATGCAGTTTTTTAAAATTAATATTTTGGAAGCCAGGGAGGTATGTAAGGAAATATCCGGTGGTACTCTTTGCCTACCCCGCAAGGAATCTAGCGTGATGATATAGATAGATCGATACATTATTTTGGAACATTAAATATGTTAAATTAAATTTTACTACTTAAATTATATTTGCGACCTTTTAATCTTCATTCATATTTCTTATAATATTCTTTATTTCTCTTTTTCTCTTTACTACAATAAAAAATACAATATACAATTATAACAGAACACTCTAAAAATACAGAGGTTTTTTTCTGAGTGCCATATTAATTTATTTCACCTTGAGGCGCTCGTAGCGCTGTGCGACCGCGGTGTACTTACTGATCACCAAGGTTAAGCAGCGTTTGACTCGGTCGGCCCGAGATGGGTGACCGTTTGTGACGTTTTCATATTCGAGCGTCTCCGTGCTTCTGAAAACACGCTAAGCCGTTGGTCCCAGTTGCCACTTAATGTAGTATTCGTTAAGCCGAGTTGGAAGCCTTATAGGAGGCTTGATAAGTCCCAACAGCAGTTGGCCACAAACTTGCTCCATCCGCTTCGCACTGGGTCCGCGTGGTGGAGTATGACCTAATCACTCTCACCTCGATTTGTGAGAGAAGGCCTTTGCCCAGTGCGACATTATAGGCTGATATTATTATTATTTCACCTTGAAAATTACGAAATAACATGCTATTGACGGGATGAGGTTAACCTTTATAAATATCTACAGGAAAAATATGTGAAACTAGTCTTCTTAAAATACGATTAAAAAACATTGATTTATTTATTTTATTCTTAACAATACACTATTCTTACAGGTAATAACCTAATGCAATAGCGTAGCACAGTCACTAAATTCTAATACAATATCTACGTACAACCTAATACAATCTTCTAAGATAATACCAAATATGAGGCTTTCGTGAATTCGCTCAACCAGCACGTAAACAGATCACTTAATCCCGCAACTACGTTAAGCGTGCGCAGCGCCCGCACAAGCGGCGTACGCTGCAGCAGGTTGGTGCGCGCGCGCGGCACCAGCAGCAGTGGCGGTCGCCGCCGCCGACCCATGTACGCATCAGGAACACAAAGCCTAAACTCCTGTAAAACTGCTGGGTTTTGTACTCTGCCACGAAGGACTTTAAATAAGTAGATAGCTAGGGCTACTTCCCGTCTAGCTTCCAGTTTCATATAGCCTACCATACCCAGAACAAATAAAGTTGGATACAACAGTGGATATCCGGGATAAACCCCAATACTGTTTTAAATATAGGAACCTTATAAATTTATTCTGAATACGCTCCAACATCAGTTTGTATTTGGCCTCATATGAAGACCAAATTACCGGATTACATTCTAAGTGACTTTTTACGAAAGCCTCATACAATGCGTTTAAAGCTCCGATGTTGAAAAATTGACTTGCTTGTCTCCCCAGATTTCGATAAGCTTTCTTACATACGCCTATAATATGTTTCCGGAAATTTAAATCTACAGTAAATCTGACTCTCAAGTCTTTCACCTCAGTGACACGTTGCAGCGGCGCCCCTTCCATGTGGTACGGGTGGAAACGCGGAGCGCGCGCGCGACTAAACGATAGCACGGAACATTTAGCCACGTTAAAGTATAATTTGTTTTCCAAGCTCCAACTTACAACCCTATTTATATCCTACTGATCCTCGGTCTGATCCACTCTACGTAACAACTTCGGGTCGTCAGTAAAATAACAAGGGGGTAGACCCAGTGACGACTTCAGGTAAGTCATTTATCATTAAAATAAAGAGCAATGGGCCTAATGTGCTGCCTCGACTCACCCCAGATCTCGTAAAGTAAGGTTCAGAATAGTATCCACCACAATCGACGTACTGACATCTATCACGCAGATAGCTCGCGAAAAATGTCAGCGTATGCGGCGTGCAGCCTACTCTGGCCAACTTTGACAGCAGGACATCATTATCTACTGTTTCAAACGCCTTCCTGAAATTAAAGTAGGCCACGTCTACTTGCACACCAGCATCTACCGCCGGTACTAGATGTGTCATAAAATGCATCAAGTTTCCCGTTGTTCCCCGTCCCGCTCGAAATCCGTACTGCGCGTCAGACAACTGGCTACTTATCTGTACATAAAGGAGTTTGTACGAAAACTTTAGCCTGAGTGCATAGGACAGCTACAGGTCGGTAATCACTGGGCTCCGAACCACCACCTCCTTTAGGTATGGGCACGACTCGGGTGAGTTTTCAGCTATCGGGAAATGTTGCGGTCTTTACACAAAGGTTGAATAAATGTAGCAAAGGATCGACCAATACCTCGCAACAATCCCGGAAGACGTACGCCGGTATACCGTCGAGCACCACTGAGCACCACACACGGCAGGCGGGCAAGCGCACGCCGCACGTCAGCGCGGCGCAGCGGCGCGAGGTCTCCCGCGCGCCCGGCCACGGCGCCGCCACCGCGCTCGCCACCGCTACGCTCAGCGCAGCCGGCTCCAGGTTATCATCATCATCATTTCAGCCTATACTTGTCCACTGCTGAACATAGGCCTCCCCAATCGCTTTCCAGCGTAACCGGTCCGATGCCACCTGCATCCAACGATTTCCTGCGATTTTCACAAGATCGTCGGTCCATCTGGCAGGCGGTCGTCCTACGCTGCGCTTGCCAATACGTGGTCTCCACTCTAGAATCTTTCTGCCCCAACGCCCGTCCGATCTTCGCGCTATGTGGCCAGCCCATTGCCACTTCAGCATGCTAATCCTGAGGGCTATGTCGGTGACCTTGGTTCTTCTACGAATCTCCTCATTCCTGATTCGATCACGTAGAGAAACGCCGAGCATAGCTCTTTCCATAGCTCGCTGAGCAACTTTGAGCTTTTTTATGAGACCTATTGTAAGAGACCACGTCTCTGATCCATATGTCATCACTGGTAACACACATTGACTAAAAACTTTAGTCTTTAGGCACTGAGGTATTTTGGATGAGAAGATGTTGCGCAGTTTCCCGAACGCTGCCCAGCCGAGTTGGATTCGTCGATTGACCTCTCTCTCAAAGTTGGACCTACCTAACCGGACTACCTGTCCTAGGTAAATGTATTCGTCGACAACTGCAAGAGTAGTGTTCCCAACGGTGAGTGCGGTGGGTACGACATGGACATTAAACATTATTTTTGTTTTGTCCATATTCATTTTAAGACCCACTTGTTGGGATACTCTATTGAGGTCACCGAGCATTCGTCCTAGATCTTCCAGCGACTCCGCCATGACCACAATGTCGTCGGCAAATCGAAGGTGAGTGATGTATTCGCCATTGATGTTGATGCCAAGTCCTTGCCATTCCAAGAGCTTGAAGGCGTCCTCTAAGGTGGCCGTAAACAGTTTCGGAGAAATGACGTCTCCCTGCCTTACTCCTCTTTTTATGGGGATCACCTTCGTGCACTGCCCCTGTACTCGGACTTACATGGTGGCGTTATTATACAAGCACTTCAACACTTCGATGTACCTATAGTCAATGCGGCATCGCTGGAGAGATCTAAGAACCGCCCAAGTCTCGATCGAATCAAAGGCTTTCTCATAGTCTACAAACGCCAAGCATAGTGGCCGATTATACTCCTCAGTCTTCTGTATAACCTGCCGCAGCGTATGTATGTGGTCTATGGTACTAAAACCTTTCCGGAAACCGGCTTGTTCGGGAGGCTGGAAGTCATCAAGCCTTCGTTCGAGACGATTCGTGATGACTCTCGAAAACAACTTATAAACATGGCTCAGCAGTGTGATGGGCCTATAGTTCTTCAATAAAGAAAAACAGCACCTTTCTTGAAAAACAGCACCACCACACCCCTGTTCTATGCTTCCGGCGTTTTCCCTTCAAGCAAGACGGAATTAAATAGCCTCTGAAGGACTTTAAGTACCGGCGATCCGCCCGCCTTCAGAAGTTCTGCAGTAATTCCGTCTTCACCCGGCGCTTTGTTGTTTTTAAGTTGTTTGAGAGCCATCCTAATTTCGCACAGGCTGATGTCCGGGATATCTTCAGTGCAGTGTCGGGTTAGCTTGGCTCTTGGGTCTTTTACCAAGTCAACAACAGGTTTAGCTACTGAGGTATATAACTGTCCATAGAACCTCTCTATCTCCCTGAGCACCTCTGACCTATTTGACGTTACGTTTCCGTCCTCGGTCTTCAGCTTCGTCAACTGGCTCTGCCCAATAGACGCGTCTCTTGCGAACACTTTAGAGCCCTTGTTCTGCTCTATGGTCTCCTCAATACGCCTTGCATTGAAGGACCGTAAGTCGTGTCGCAAGGACTTCAATATCTGTCCATTAAGCTGCCTATAGGACTTAGCATCATCGGAGGTTTGGAGCGTCATGGAACGTCGCTCAGCCATGAGGTTTCGGGTGTAGTCAGATAGTTTTTGAGGCCTATTTTTACGGTGGGTCTTAAAATACTTGGACCCGACCGTATGAACAGTCTCTACCAGCCTGTTGTTGATTTCGTCCACTGATGCACTGCTGTCTAGCAATTCGAAGCGGTTTGACAATTCGAGTTGAAAGTTCTCGGGGTTTTGGATATATGCATGAGTAGGTCGGAGCATAGACTTCATCAGACGCGATCTTTCCATTTTGACATTAATATTTAATGTGCCTCTGACCATTCGGTGATCACTGCCGGTTTTTACCCTATGAATCACGGAGACATCATTAAATATTTGTCGCTTGGTGCTCATGATGAAGTCTATCTCATTTTTTGTGGAACCATCAGGGCTCATCCAGGTCCATTTCCTATGAGGCGGCTTCTGGAAGAAAGAGTTCATCATAAAGAGTCCCTCTTTCTCCAGAAATTCGGCCAGCCTCTGACCCCTGGGGTTGCGCTGCCCATATCCAAATTGCCCCACTCTCAACTCATCATCGCCCCGTTTGCCCAGCCGCGCATTGAAGTCACCCATAACCACTGTAAAGTGTGTTTTGGAAGTATGTATGGCTCTACTAATGTCCTCATACATAACTTCGACGTCATCATCTGAGTATGCCGAGGTCGGTGCGTAGACCTGTATGACCTTCAGCGAATATCTTTTGGATATTCTGAGTATCAGGTACGCTACCCTGCTCGACACACTAGTGATGGACACAACGTTGTTTATGAGTGACTTGTGGACGATAAATCCGACACCACCTTGGGACTGCTGTTCGCCCTCCCGGTAGTAAAACAAGTTGCCGGATTTTAAGGTTATCGTGTCGTCGCCCTCTCTTCGGACCTCCGATAAACCAACAATACTCCACCGCAACTTGTTTAACTCTTCTTCCAGCTCAACTAGCTTCTCATCTGTCCTCAATGTGCGTGCGTTGTATGTCACCAGGGCCAATTTTCGGTTTTGGTGGTAGCCGAATCTCTACCGGAGATTCTTAGCACCCCTTGTCCTGTCGTTACCATGGCTGCTACCGTGGCCAGGACGAACAGGACCGCCGGGGACTAGGGGCCTGGTTTTCCTACTTTCTTCCATAATTGGGGGTGTTTGCCATACTCGCCACGCTTGGCAGGCGGGTTGGCGAGCGCAGTTATTGGTCGTCGAAGTGTTAAGGGAACGCTGCTGCCCATTCCCTAGTTTTCCCTTAGTCACCTTGTACGACACCCGATGGGATGAGATGGGTTGGTCCTATTCTAAGCCGGGAACCACGCGGACGGCTCCAGGTTATAAACAGAGTGAAAGAACTGCGCGAACTCACTTGCGCATTACGGTTCCGACAAAACTCGACCATTTTTTATTAACTTCCTTTTGCTCGAGTAACCTTTCCTAGATCTCACGTAGTCCATAACATAATTTAACGACCTAATATGTTTATAAATTTTCAGCTGAACTATTAAGAAAATTATTGTAGTAGAAAGATTTCAATCCCCACGACACAGAAATAATTGAAAAACAAAATTCACGTTCACAAACACCCAGACCGGAACAATTTTTTTTGAATTTGTTCTGGTCACACAAGAAATTGTCTTGTGTGGGGATCGAACCCACTACCTACCCGATCTACTACCCGACTGCCCGATCAGTGGGCGGAGCGGTTAAAGCTCCTAACCATTGGCGTGGTCCAGTCCAGGTCCATCCGTCGAATTTACGACATACGTAAATTCGACGTCCACATTCCACATTTCACAAACAAATCTACATAGATTTGTTTGTGAAATGTGGACGAATGTTTGTTTTTGGTTTGAGAATTTCAGAAAGTGAATTCCAGAATTTCAGAAGTGGCCTTACACTTAATCATTAACAATTAATGATTAAGCATGCGTAAAAATAATAAAACACGAAGCGGAACGGATATGAACTATTGACACGAAACAAAGATAATAAAAATATTTTGTTCATTATATGCAAAAGCTGATAATTCGCGCTACCCAATTTATAATTGAACGGCGGTTATCTTGAGATTATAATCAGCAACTGAACATAAACTCATGTGCCAAAGGTAATTACTATTCCGGTAATTATTTTCATAGTCATTACATCCCACGAAGATCTTTTGGCCCGCGACCAAAAGTTCTTTCTTTAATTAGTAATTCAAAAAGAAGGAAAATTTAAATAAATGGTAACCCTAATTTCACACCGACGCCCCCTGTCAATGTCATCAACGAGCCAAAATATCCTTGTCGCACTGTACTAACATAAATGTTGATAATTCATAGAGTAGTAGCAATGCAAGTTGCTAGTACAAATGGGGAACAATTCACCCTGTGCCCACCTGCAATTAGCTCGACGAGCCGCGTTGATTGCGGGCTGACAGTGGTCTGACGCTGACTAGGATGAATAAGGGCTTCCTAGTTACTAACTAGAACCTACTAAGGTATTACGTACAGATAGGCCTTTCGAAACTAGACGACCGGTTTTGTGTTGTACGCAACCAGATATGTTTCTATGGGGGAACAACATGATCTCGATTTCATTAAACTCTACGCAAGGGTCATCAGTAATTTTTAGAGCTTATTACTGAGTTCTCATATGCTACGATATTCACAAAGTTCCTCAGCTCTTCAAAATTGAATTTCTACACACTTATAATCTCGCCAGTGCTAATTCCGTGACAATTGGAGCTCGCATCTGGAACTATCTTAATTGTCCATTGTTCCGCAATTTGTTCGTGTCTCGGTGGTTCCCTCTCTGGGAGCCGCTGGTCATTATATTTAACAAACGTATTTCAATAGTTAGAACATATAATATTCAACCCTAACGATATTGCTATAGAGATTCAAGTTACTGTATCCAGATGAATAATAACACATACTTATTTTTTCTGTAAAATATAGCAAAATTGAACTCTTCGCTATAAGTATTAGGGTGGAAATAACGGTGTCTATGTTGTGGTATTGAAGAAAGGATTAACGACAGACAAAGCTTAAGGATGTGACAACGAAGAAGCCTTTGTCTCATTAAATTATTGCTCTTTTTAATATAATATGTTGTAAAAAGGAAATATTGGTAGCACGATCTTAAGTCAAGTGTCTCTGTAATCGGCTAGCTTGTATGAGACGAACTATAAGGGTGCAGGAAGCCAGAGAGAGATCTGTAAGGAAAGAATCTGTTGGAACTCTGTACTCTCTGCCTACCCCGCAAGGGATCTGGCGTGATGATATAGATAGATGATGATATCTTATACTCGTTGGTCTAGTGACAAAGCGCATCGCTTCGTAATCACGAGGTCCTTGGTTCAAATCCTAAGGCAACAAATGTAGGTTTTCTAACGAAAACTTCCCAGTATGAGTCTGGAGACTGCAATAGGCTCGCTCCCTATTATATGAAACCGAACATGGTCGGCTAAAAGTGTGTTTACTCAGTACACTTCTGCCACCCCCGATTGGGGAATATGGGCGTCACGGTGTTTAATTTATTTCTATTTAAATGCCCGTGGCGCGGTGTTCTTAGTGATCAATAAGATTAGGTAGCGTCAGCTCAGTCAGTGTAAGATGAGTTACCGTTTGTGAGATATTCATATTCGAGTGTCCCCGTGCTTCGTATTGAAGCTTCGTTGGTCCCAGTTACCACTTATTGGGATCTATCTATCTATCTATAACCTCACGCCAGATCCCTTGCCGGGTAGGCAGAGAGTACAGAGTTCCAACAGGTTCTTTCCTTACATACCTCTCTGGCTTCCTCGACTCTCATAGTTCGTCTCATACACGCTCGCCGGTTACGGAGACTCTTGACTTTTCCATCAGATAAGACTCGGTTTATTTGGTCGTGGTAAGATAGTCTAGGTCTTCCCCGGTACCTGCATCCTTCCACTTTCACATTGTATATCTGTTTTGTCATTCTTTCCCCTGGCATTCTTTCTATATGCCCGAACCAACGGAGCATGCCCTTTCTCATCTTTACACCGATACTATCTTTGATACCTACCTTATTGGGATACTTGTTAATAATAAATATGTTATGGGGGAAGAGAAGAGGAAAGAAAAGTTTCCTATAGCACGACTGATTTTGCCAAGCAGTTGTGTCCCGGAGGAGATAGTGTGACAAGGATACTTTGGCCCGTGGGTGATATTGATAGGGCGTTGGTGTGAAAGAAGGGTTATCATTAGTAAATTTTTCCTGCTTCCAGGGAAATACATATTTCAACGGGTGGGCCCGCACGGTTACTAATTAAACAAAGAACTTGGGTAAATTTCATAGCAAACGGCAGCTCTGTGACTGTCATAAAGTGATATTTTACTTGATGACAGCGTTTTCCGATTTTGGCCGCGGGCCCCAATGTCCTCGTATGACTGTAAACTGTATTGCTATTGCTTCTTCTTCTTCTTCAGCCGAAAGACGTCCACTGCAGGACAATGGCCTCCCTTAAAGACCGCCACAACGACCGGCTTTGTGCTGTACGCGTCCAACTTCTACCCGCGACCTTCACCAGGTCATCGGTCTATCTTGTAGGGGGCCTACCCACTCCACGTCTTCCGGTACGTGGTCGCCATTCGAGAACCTTGCTATTGCTATTAAAATATTTTAAAATACCTTGCACAATAAAAGCATACCACTTTTTGAATTGAAAATATTGTAATATACGGACGACTTAGCCCAGTGATTAGGAACCTAAGATGCTCCGCCCACTAGACCGTGTGGTCGTGGGTACGAACGGCACGGGAAAAATCTTGACCCAAAAATGTTTGATTCGGTCTGGGTGTTTGTGTATGTGAATTTATGTTTGTAAACGTACCCACGACACAGAAATAATTCTAAGTGTGGGACTATGATCAATTTCACAACAAACTAACAAATACAACACAAAACAACACAATACAATAAAAAAGGCTCTGATCACGTCAGAGGTAGTATGGCAACGTCAGAGACGTATTATTTAAAAAAAAAAAAAAAAATGTGGGACTAGGTTTAAAATAAAAGAAAAGATTTCTGTTCTTATATGTATTTCTCCAAAACACCAAGTAAACTAGCAAACATCTTCCGATACAAGGTTGCCATTAGCCAACGGACAGTACTGAAGTATATTACTTCTTTGTATTTCCCCTGTTCCTTTATTTCAAAAGTCTCATGGGTCGTGATGATATTTCCGTGTATGTGCAATCTTTTGTTTGTAAGATACCCCTTCTATTGTTTATTTCGGCCTCGTATTATGGGTCGATCGATGGCTTGATGCGGTTGAGATCAGTTTTGTATTAAGATGTTTTCTGTTTCGTTTCGGACCGCAAGGCTGCGGGAGAACAATTCTGCTTATCCTACGATGTGCTCAATAGAGCGAAGCACAAGACGGGACACCCGTGAATTCTGCTTGCAGATCTTGAAGCACCTCACTGTCCACCTCCTTATAGGCTGATGCACGCCACCAATCGAGTTCCGTATGTTGTAAAAGTCTTAACCTCAGCCTTACCCTTGATTACTAAGAATCTTTCGAAGATGTTCCACCTCGAGTTAATAGGTGCTAAGGCATAAGAAATAGCGAAATTTGGGTGTTTCATTTACGAGATACCTTTAATTTCTGCCGCCAATCTATGGACGGACAATTGTCTTAGACGAAAGGGTTGATGTGATGTGATCGAGGTGTTTTTGTTTGTGAAAAACATATTTGTTAACGCACCCACGATACATGACTTGTTTCCAGTGTGGGTCTACGTTTAAAACAAACAAATCTTGCTTTCAGTACCTATGTATTAGGTCCATGTTGGGTCTTACCGCATTACATTTCTCTAGCAGAACGCAAACCTGTCAATTTCGAGCCATAGTCCTAATGACCAACCCACATTCTTTACGCGCTCCCAGTTAAGACTCCCAGTTCGTGGAAACGCAAACACGAGGCCTGAACAAATACGAACCGGATAATTAGTTGCGTAAGACATCAGACTCGCCTAATATTTGTTTCGACCTGCAAACTGTGACCTTTCTTGTGTAAACAGAGTTGATTGTCGCTAATAAACAACTTGTTTATTGCTTATTTGGGTAGTCTTGGTTTTCGTTGTTGGTCTGAAGGTGGGATCACGATTTCCTGGGTTAGTCCACCGAGGATTTTAAATGAGGTAAAAGTCCCACACACCTTAGTTATCCGTACAAAGGACTGAGAATCTTCTGAAGATTTTTACCCTGCCCAATAGGGAAGTACAGGATAAGGACGAATTCCGAAAATTGATAGCCATTCTTCACCTCACTAGTTGCAGAGGCAGCAGGAGGTTAAAAATAGGGAAGCGAAGAGGAAAATACTCGTAACATTCGAAATTTATGTTGGACAAAGCTAGGCTTTTGGATTCTGGAATTGTGTCCGATACCTACAATGACAATAGGTTCGGTCTCTATTACATTGAGACCTAAAATCGCCGGTTAAATATCGCCCTTTTAAAATATAGATACCTAAATTCGAATTAGGCTTACTCGAATTATTCATATATTTTTATTCGTGTTATTACGTTGTCGCTTCAATTTGTTCCACATTTAAGATTACAGTAATAATACAAAATAACTGTCACATCTATACTCTCTAAGCGGACGGAGGTGGCAAATAGCGCTGTACACCCACATATTTCCTAAATATAAGACGATGAAAAGTCCACGTTAAATTTAGTCAAAGCCACAAGACTAAATAATGTGTACTGTCCTACAGTATAATTACGTATTAAAATTTCTGATCTCGGCAGAAAATATATGAAGCATTTTAAAAATCTCATGTCTACCAAGCACTCAATATAAAAAGTTATTTACGTGTCGCGTTTAATAAAAAAAAACCTTAATTTTCTCCATTTCAACCGCGAACAAATTCCTTGGTAAATCCCCGAACAATCCAGGGCAATATTTGGTGTGATGCTTCAGTGAGAGCGATTCTATAATGCTATTACGTTTTCGCGGTAATCGCATTTAAATGCCGAATGACTTGGGAAGTACTTCATTAGGGGCTGTTCGTCGAATGCAAGTACACAAAAGTACTAAACACATACTAGTACTACTCTTCCTAGTACCCATTTACTGTTTTTCAAGTGGCTGAGTCACTCGTTGAATCCATATATCGTTGCTAAGGTCGCCTATGTATTCCACTTAGATCGCTTGCTCTCGATTTGATCGCTTTCGCTTCCCAAAGAGACTGTGTCTGTCCTTGCGCTGAGTGTTCATTTTATATTCGTATGAAAGTTCTAGAATGGACGTGAACCCTCTACGTACATCGATAGAAACGTGCATCGAAAAATAGCCGGCGCGTCCCGCAAAGCGGTACTATTATTACGTACCTATTTGTAATTACCAAATAGGTACTTTGTATCGTGACCGCGCGCCGGCGGTAGGAACGCGGAGGAACATTCTAGACGTTTTGGCACTCAATCACGGTTTCTATATCTTTCTTCATAGATCGATAGGAGACCTAAGGGCATGTAATGCGTTTTAAAATAAACATCCACCGATACAAGGTTTTCGATACATCGGGGTATGACCGGGTCTCAACACTACATAAAATAAAATCTACACAATTATACGAGTATCCGAGTGGTGATAATCACAAGTGTGCGAGACATGCAAATAAGCGTATCTCCTTTTACATTCAGCCGAAGTAAGTTTTTATAAAGTATTAGAGCTATGTCTAACATTATACGTAGTAGCGTTACACTCCCACAGTCAAACTTCCATTATTCAAATAGGTTGTACCCACAGTTCCGTTAAAAGAAAGCATGTCACATTGGGCCCTAATCCAGACTCCGGATTGCTATTCAGAAATTTTCGATAGAAAATATTACAAAGAGACCTACCACAAAATTCGAGTCCTCATGATTGCCAGCCACACCATTCTCACCAATCTTAACTCTTTGTCAAGTTTTAACTAAATTTGTATAGTAGTTTGGATATAATGGATAACCAAACATCTAAACAGCATTTTTTTGCATTCAATTATTTTTCTATAGAAATATTTCTTGTCCCAGTCCGGAGTTGGAATTGTGCCCGGTATAATGACAATAGGGTCGCCCCGTATTACATGGACTTTAACGCCGTCGGCTAAAAGTAGGTGCACACAGTACACCTCTGCCACCCCCGCTTGGGGAGTATAGGCGTGACTATATTATTTATTTTTTAATTTATTAGTGGACAAGTGTTGTTCACACGCTTACGATGAGACCTCGGTTTTAGGCTTAAGAGAGACTTTATTTCGCTGAAATACAATCCAGTGGGGTCTCTAACTTTGGTTGCGAGATCGCGATTGTATCTCGTAAAAACAGAACAATAGATAAATTCCATAACAACTAGTGTAAGCCTTTGTACAAAGCTTAGCTTGATTATAGAATCACGTTGAGTATCGTTAAGTCGAATACATTAGTGAGTTTAGTACTTAATGACTGTCATACCTATATACCCCAAGCGAAGGCGTCAGAGGTGTACTCTATACACCCACTTTTCGCCGACGATGTCGGTTCCCATGTAAGTGGGGGTGAACCTATTGACATATTGGGCACAATTCCAGACTCCGGACTGATAGAGTATTTTTCGACAAATAACTACATTTGTTCGACCTAGGATTTGAACCCAGGACCTCGTGATCGCAAAGCACATTATTCGCCACTAAACCAAAAAGGCAGTCATTTTAATACTTAAGTTAGGTTAAGGGAATAATTATGTAGTATGTTTAGGTGCTCCTAGCGCTGTGCGACGACGGATTTGTAGCCAGCACCACGGTTAAACAGCGTTCACATAGGTTAATCTAAGATCCGGGTCACGGACGCAAGGAGCGGGGGCCCTGATCGTCCGTTACAAGCGACCCTAAAGAGGAAGGCGGCGTGGTGTGGCCCACGTCGCCGTGAGCACCGAGTCGGTGTGGGGGGAGCGTGTTAACAAGTCTCTTCAGAGCGAGGCATAAGAGGGGCACCGGTGCGTTCCATACTGAGATCCTGGAGCCCCTAGGAATCCGACTCGCCCCCCGAGCTTTCCCGAGCCTCGCGGAAGTCCTATGCAGGATTTTCCCCAGGTAATAAAAAGGTCCATCTGAGATGGGTGACCGTTTGTGGTGCACTGTATATAATGTCATTAAGCTTGCCCTCTATTATTAATTTTTCACATTTCTTATATTCGTTTGAATTATTTTCACATTTATAATATTAGTATGCATACACATAACCCAACACTAGAAAAGGCAATGAAATTCAAATACGTCATTTTTGCACGTTCCCGTGGCTTCAGTACTCCTCGGGTAATGGTTATTTGATGGCGTCGTCGTTGTATTCTTGATACAAGATTGATGTCCCGAAATATTTGAAGATGTTAACGGAATGGTATAGTTGGATGCGGGTTCCGTGATTCTTGTTTTGGATCTTTAAAATGTATTGAGTTTTTGGTTCGCAAATACTCCATTTGAAATAAATAATTTGTGATTTTTTTTATCGTTTAAAGACCCAACATTGCGAGTGATTTAATGCATTATTAAAATAATATATCCTAATACGGAATAAAACACGAATCAAAAATATATTAGGTTTATCATGTTTTTCAAAACTCGTTATTTTTCTCTGCTTGTCTGTTTGGTACAAATTTTTCAGTCGATAACTAACTTCCTGTTGAGCTAGAGACTTACAACTCAAAACAATCATATATAATAAATAAAAACACACACACATACATACGAAATCTAAAAAAAAACTAGTGCGACTGAGACATTTATGCGAGTAAATAAATGCATGATCCCAATATTCTGGATAGAAAAAAAAAACCGAAAGTCATCTCTATTGCTTTACATTGTCTGATAACAACGCGAAATGCTTAAGAACTAATCAATGGAATTAACTTAAAAACATTGCAAATAATTGTAGCAAAGTTCTTGTAAAACAGTTTTTTATTTCAATGTGTTGTTTTTTTAGAAATGATAGAATTTGTTTGTGCACGTATGTACGTCGATTATTTCCGACCGCGTGGTCTATATATCCGTCCCTTATTATTCTTTTGTAAAATAATTGCATCACTGTCTATCTTCCGGTCGATATTTCCCTCCTATCAGTCGCTACCGCCGTCCGAGGCATATTCTCACCGACCCTCCCGATGCCCATACATCCTTTCTTTCGGATATAGATACAGCACACAGGATCAGACACCGACCTCGCCGGCAAGGTCGAAAAATCCTTGCACGCCGACCGGTGCAGAGCACCACGGCGATACACCTAGTATATACCCGCTCCCATAGCGACTACCCAAGCCGAGGCCGTTCCTCCCTGAGGCGCCCTTGAGCTAGTTGCCCCTTGCCCTTCTGGCTCGAGCGTAGTGGTTGTACGCTCGCCCTCTTGTCAGGTGAATCTATAAAGGCTCTGCGGCCAACAACATAGATCATTCTCACACACATACACTTACATACACACACACACACACACACAAATCCATAAATGGTCGATAAATGGTCGATTAGTACATGGTACATAATAATTCAATGGTTAAACTTTGTAAAACTCGAAATGACCCCAATTTCTGTAAGATAATTAGAAAATCCTAGGACATCTCGCGGATCTATTAACTAAATGTTACTTTACGTCGGTTTACGTCAATTCGGTAAGTTTTAGAACACTTTTAGGGGATTCGTATAATTCTAGCGAAAATTTTCGCCATCTTCAATTTATATTAAGTGTTGAGTTCTTAGATTTACGCGAATATAACACATGAAATAAAACTATTTTACGGATTTTATCGCGGTTTATTTTTTTTATTTCCCGTGACCATGGGTGCTGCAAAGCACTCGAAACGTCGGGCACTAAAAATAAAAAAATAAACCGCGATAAAATCCGTAAAATAGTTTTATTCATTCATTATATTAAGTGGTTAGACAACTTTATTATCTCGATTTAGGCTCGCCGTTAAATTTTATATGTCTAGAAATAAATGTCGTTAGTGAAATAGATTTTGTATCTTCGGATTGAGTAAATCCTCCTCCTTTAAAAAAATACCGTTTCCTATATTCTCCAAACTGGGGTGGCTTCCACTTTTCGCTAATGTTGTTAGGCCCCATGTAATAGACAGCGAGCTTATTGTCATATACCGGGCACTATTCCAGAACCCTGACAGATACTGGGGCTTTTCCGATAGACGAAGATATAAAAACAACATTCGTTTGATCTAGGAATCATCTCTTTCTCCATTCAAAGTTACATTATAATAATACTGCTAAATAAATTGTAGGATCTGTGCTGGTGGAGGTCACGTGTAAGAACAGGATGCCTAGTGCTTGTCAACAATTCGCGTCAACAATGTGTTATCCGCACAATATTTGACGCTTGTGTGCCTAAAAAACGGCGCCATCGTTTTAGGGTTAGACGCTATCCAGTCTGGCTTACTCAAGATTTAATTACAAACACGCAAATGAACCAGCGTTAAATTCCGTGTAGCATCCGCTTAAAGCGCGCACATGAGGTTTATTGAGAACAATATAAAACGTGGGGATCTAACATCGTCGGTGAAACGTGGGTGTACTCAGTACACCTCTGCCACCCCCTCTGGGGAATATAGGCGTGACGGTGTGTAAATAATTAATTTTATTGTGAAAAAGCGTGGGGTGCTTGACATTAAATGTTATAAATATTTATTTTTAAAAATTATATGCTATTTATAAAAGTAGAGTTATTATAAATATATAGTAAACCCCACGCTTTTTCAAAATAGAATTGATTATTTCATTATAATTTTCCCGCTGTTCAGTTCGCCTAATTTTTTTTTAAAAGTAGTCAGTACGCAACATCATAGATGGTATATACTAGTATTGCGGCACCATCGACATTTTGACTATCGATAGCAGACCTCAGAAATCGGTCATAATATTGATTATATTTACACGCGGCAATTAAATCGATACTATCGATTGCACCAATTGAGCAGTACTATTGATGAAGGCGATATTATCGATATTATTTTGTGACACATTTATGAACCGTTTGAATAAAAATAAAACTGTTGGAAATCGTTGACTGACTACTGAAATTTGTTGACCATGCGCGTGCTACTATTTGACCACGCGGCGTTCATCTGTAGATCGCGAGGCGTCCACTCGCTGCCCATGTACTATTACTGCGGAGAACATTTGCTGACAAGGAGCGGACACCGGACAGCAATAAGGCAATGGTGGTCAGGTATTAGTAAAAGCTACAGTACTACTTGTAGTTATATTTAAACTATGGCATGGACGGAAAAATGGTAATCACGGTTATAGTGCCCTTACACCTAGTGCCTTATCACGACTTATTCAATACAGACCAAGTCAAGTTAATGATGCATTTTTTATTTAGAAAAATCGTTTTAGTAAAATATATTTTTTGAGATTGACACCCTAAGACAATATATAGCGATGGCATAAAGTCCTAATCGAGCGCTATTCACGAATTTCCATCTCGTGACTTAGTTTAGCTTTTGTGTATTTGTGTGTGTCTGTGTGAATGATCTACACTGTGGCCAGGGGGTCTTTACAGCTTTTCTGGGCAAGAGGGCGAGCGTGCAACAAATACACTCCAGCCAAAAGGGAAAAGTTAACTCAAGGGCGTCTCAAGGACAAACGGCTTTGGCTAAAGTTGTTGCTGTGGGCATATACTAAGTATCTCGCTGTAAAGCGCTGCATCGGCCGGCGGGAAAGGGAATCATCGACCGCGAAATCGGTGACTGATCCTGCGTGCAACATCTGTATCTGAAAGACTGAAGTTTCATTGGGGCGAATCGAGCCAATTGAGGAAAGGCATCGGGAGGGGCGGTATTTTAATAATAACGTACCCTCTCTATAAAACTAGAAAAAATATCTTGCATAATTTTGTAACTCATAAAGGCAGAATTTGAAAGATAAACTAAATTGCTTTAAATTAAGGAGCAATAATATCGAAGAATTACCGAATATCGATAGTATGATAGTATGTAATGTCATCAATACTGTCGATAGTATTGCATCAATAATGTTGTATGGTACATGTATTTGTAATACTATCGATAATATCGATAGTATTGTACATAATACTTTCGATAATATCGATTTAATTGTCACGTGTTAATATAATCGGTAGTGCTATCGATAGTGCGAATAGTTTTCGAGGACACGATACTATTACTATACTATCTCTATCGCCGCAACACTAGTATATATTTGACCTGTAAAATTGTTCATTTTATTACCCTAGTGAAATGATTGTATTGTCATCGGTCCTTAATACGCGTACCAATTTTTAAGTTAATCGGACGTCTTGAAGTTGGTGAAAATTACGTTGAAAGGTTTCGTTACGTAGATAATTACAGGTCAAGCCGTGCGCTTCGTTTCAAAGCCATAGATATTATGTAAGCAATAGAACATCTTAGCACCAGCGATTCAAATAAGAATTATGCATTCGCAGATTTCAGCGAGTAAAGTCCGTTTCACGTTACACTCCCCCTGGTAGCATAGGTTGGTACGATTTAATTTGGTGCTCCCTATGAACATAAAAGCATATACCCCGAATAAAGGGGAAATACGTTAAAAATAAGAAAAAAACAATGAATGGGCTATAGTCGGGAATTAATGGGGAATAGGCTATAGTCAGCTGCGTTGGAAAGCGCGTCTGCGTGATTCTTATTGGGCCAGTTATTACTAAAGAGGTTATTTTACTGTGTTACGGACGAATGCATGCTACAAAAACGCTGTTGTAAAGAAAAGTACCCATTACTTACCCACCCATTAGCATCAAAGACTGAACAAAAGAAGCATTCAGACAACATCAAAGAAGTCAAAATGGCTGCAAAAAAATGGCGGCGCTTATCTTGCGGAACTCCACGGGGAAATAATAAAAAAAAGCCATTACTCATCTTTGTCATGGAGGGTTGCGTATAAAACAGCAGGTATCTGATTGTGGCGGTCACCTATTAATCTTTTGGTGCTCAAGGAATGCTGTATTCCGTTAGGAAGTAACATTTTTGAGTAGCTATTGTAGTTCCTCATTACTATATTGGGACATGGCGCAGTTGAGTATTGGAAGCAAGCTGGAAGTCTATAAGAAGACTGAACGTCACCGAAAGGGCAATCGGGGGGGCGTTCTAGGTCTATAAGAAGGCTCAAGGTCACTGAAATGGCAATCGAGAGGTCTATTCTAGGTCACAAATACGGCAGTGCCTTAAGATAAAAATCTTTGATTAGTGTGTGTTGCCAGTATTCATTTCCAACACTGAGACATGGACACTCCCAATGAACGTCATAAGAAGCTTTAAGATCACTCAATGGGAAATTTAAAGAGTCATACTTGGAGTCTCCCTTCAAGATCAAATAAGTAACAAGATCCGAGGAAAATCAAAGAGAACGAGATAGCGCTTAGAATTGCTTAGGTGGCAATGGGCAGGGCATAATGTTCGCCATACTGACGGCCGTTAGGGCAGAAAGGTTCTCGACTGGCGACCATGTACGTGTGAGTGTGAAGCCTTCCCACACGATGGATCATTGAGCTTGTAAAGTTCGCGAATAAAAGGCAATTCTATGCAAAGACTGCTATTCTATTCAATTAACTGAATAAACTATATAATATGACATACCATGCACTTAAGAAATGTACTACAAACCGGATAAAAACTTTAAATTAAGATGATAGGGAGGCACTGCTTAACCTTCGTCATACAACTTAAGTCTAATGATATAAAATTATGAGCAAATTAGGCAGGCACGCACACGCACACGCATACACACACGCACACGCATACACACACGCACACACACACACGATTATGAATTTCTAATTAAATAATTTTCTATGATTGTTAGAGGTACAGAAGAGCGGTGACTGACACAAGTTTTTTTATAAAAATTACTGAAAGTGATGACCTTCGTAGGGCGGCTGGCAGTAACTGGATGCGAGTAGTCGAAGATCGTACCCAGTGGCATGCACTTGGAGAGGCCTATGTCTAGCAGTGGACTACTCTAGATATATGATGATGATGACTAGAAACACCTTTATAGTATTAACGTTTGTAACACATTTCTAGAAATAAACAATTTTGAATTTAAACAAATTAAAAAACATGAATATACACAATGCGCAGCCGGTTATCCTGATGTGGTAACTATGCGATTTTTTTTCGGCTGACGAGACAGTATGAATTGTGCCTGGTATAACTGGTAGCAATGTATGCCCACAATTCTATTGGCACCTAAAATTGTTAGCAAAATATAGGTGTATTCATTGCCACTGCCTATTATTATCGTTAATATTATGGCATGTGGCGTACACCCACGCCGTCTCTGCTATAGAAATGTAGGCGTGACGGTGTTTTTTGGAACGAAGTTCCTTAACGCTGTAGGAGCAGACAGGTCTCCCCCGATGGCGGGCTCTTCGGGGTGCGGTACAAGAGGGGCACCGGTGCGTTCCATGCGCAGATCCCGGAGCCCCTCCAAAGTGCTGATGTCGGCCACCCTGAGGTTTTTAGTCGGTAGGAATCCGATACGCCCCGCGAGCTTCCCCCGAGGTTCACGGAAGTCCTATGCAAGATTTTCCCCAGGAAAAAAAGGAGTAGACAGGTAGAAATCGTAGCATAACGAAAAAGGTTCCATACGGCGTAGTTCGGATGTTATCGTAAGTGCTGGCCGCCATTCTTGTTTACATCACGTGTCAATTAAATGTGCTCGATAGCCTTAGATATATTCCCGTTAAATGAAATTGTTTTCAACACGAATCGATCGATTTAGCGCAGTGGTTAAGAGCTTAAGCCGCTCCGCCTACTGTGTCTAATAGTCGCGGCTTTGATTCCCACACGGGACAAATCTTTGTGTGATCCACAAATATTTGTTCCGGTCTGGGTATTTGTGTATGTGAATTTTCATGTTTGTAAACGCACCCACGACACAGGAATAAATCCTAGTGCGGGACTACGTTTTATAAAAAAAGAACAAAATAAAAACAAACAAATTAACAATTTCATTAACAGTGAGTTACATTGTCTGATTATAACTTTGTGCCTGACGGGGGTGCCCGACCCCCATTTTTTTATTAAGTATGTTTCGCACGTTCGGATAAAAGATGAGATTATTTTAATATGATAATATTATATTAAAAAAGCAACCGTGTGTAAAAATAATTTACATAGCAAAAGGAAGTTTGATATGAGATACGTATCATTATAATAATACATATATATGTATCATTACTGGATTTTAAAGCACGCTGCTCGTGGGCGACATTATCGATTGATTTTTTAATAATAATATCAGCCTATACTGCCCACTGCTGGACACTTCTCTCACAAATCGGGGTGAGAGAGATTAGGTCATACTCCACCACGCAGACCCAGTGCGGATTGATGGAGGCAGGTTTGTGGCCACCTGCTGTTGGAACTTATCAAGCCGGCCTTTAAGGCTTCCAATTCGGCTTAACGACTACCACATTAAGTGGTAGCCGGGACCAACGGCTTAACGTGCCTTCAGAAGCACGGAGACGCTCGAATATGAAAATGCAACAAACGGTCACCCATCTCAGGCCGACCGAGACGAACGCTGCTTAACCTTGGTAATCGGTAAGAACACCGCGGTCGCACAGCGCTACGAGCGCCTCGCGCGATTGATTTTTTAGGCCTTTTAAATAATATGACTGGCTCGTTGGTCTAGTGGCAAAGCGCATCGTTTTATGATCACGGTGAACGGATCACGGGTTCAAATCATAGGTTAGATAAATGTGTTTTTCTATCGAAAAAGTCCCAGTGTCAGTCCGGAGTCTGGAATTGTGTACGGTATATGGCAATAGGCTCGCGCCCTATTACATGGGACTTAACATCGTCGGCGAAAAGTGTGTGACACCCTTGCTTGGAAAATATAGGCAAGACGGTGTTTTTTATTTTAATATGTCCCTCTGATTATTCCATTTCCACATTTCTTTCATCTCCTATGTAAACTTATAGTATATAGTGCTGTATTTTCTAAACATTACAGGAGTGTTTATAGTTGCTTACCGTGCAGGACCGAAGTGCTCACGTGTTCGACTACTACACTGGACGACGACACCTGACAATTTATATAACCCATAAGTACATTTGCAATAGACGACAACTGGATTTAGTATTGTGTTCGTTTAGCTTATGCGATAACATGCAGGTATGTGAGGCAGACGCGACCCTGGTGCCAGTGGACGTATATCATCCGCCGCTTGCGATCAGCTGGCGACCTGCCCCTACTCCGACACTGTCCATGAATCAGGACAGTGAGGCATCCTCAAGTAAAATAAACCAACTATGGATTTTTTATAAGGCTGACTATAATTTATTATATTCTTTATTAGCGTCTATAGAGTGGAGTCCGATATATAAATGGTCTAATGGTCTAATTTTCAATGGTCTAATTATTCTTTCCTCACATTAAATATTTATTTTCAATCAGTACATACCAACTAAACTTTGTTTACTTTAAAATGACATTAACTGTGTTCGTTCGGAAATGTTGTGCCTACTGTTGTTTTGTGATCGGATAGTTTAAACTTACGATATCTAGATAGAAGTCCTTTAATCATTTTGTAGAAAACTGGCGAGTGTATAGAGGAGTCATAGTCACTCGTTTATTCATAGTTTAGTATATTTATACTCTTTTATTCATATTTATCTGAATATTATATATTTTATGGGTGATTTGTCGGATGATAGTTTTATATCTTGCTCTTCCTCCTTGGCATCGGATGACAGCTACGCATCTGCATTTAATGATGATTCCGTTCACCTGCGCGATCAGCTTCTTTCCACTTTTTTCTCATGTAAAAACGTGTTCACTGTAGTTCACATAAATGCTCAAAGCATTCCTGCCCATCATCTCGATTTATTATCTTCTTTTGACCCTGAACTTATACACGCTGTCCTTGTTTCTGAAACTTTTCTCAAACCCGCTGTTCCTTCCATACAATATTCTCTTCCTGGGTACAAACTTGTGCGCAATGACAGAACGGGCAAGGGAGGTGGGGGGGTTGCGATTTATCTTCATGGAGATATTGCCTACAAGGTGGTTGATCAGTCTCCAAGTATGTACTCAAATTTTGCAGAACACCTTTTTATAGAAATTATGTTTAACCACACTAAGACTCTTTTAGGTGTCTACTATAGTCCATCTTGTCATATTGATTATTTTCTTTCTTTTGAAACCAAACTCGAATATTTTTCATCAATATATGACAACACTATTATCCTCGGAGACTTCAACACTTGTCTGCTTAAGGGTGATATCCGCAGCCGTAAACTCCAATCTCTTGTCTCTTCTGTAAACATGCATATTCTTCCTCTTCATGCTACTCACCATGCACCCCACTGTTCTCCTTCACTTCTAGATTTAATCCTAGTATCCGACCCAAGTAAAGTAGCTCTACACGGGCAACTTCCAGCTTCCTTTTCTTATCACGATCTAGTTTTCCTCTCGTATAAAATTCGAACACCTAAACGCAAATCTAAGATCCTTTTTCTTCGTAGTTTTAAAACTATTGATCTGGATCGTTTGAGAGAGGACGCGGGTAATATTGACTGGTCTCCTGTTTACAATAGCGAGGACTTGGACACTAAGGTGGTCGCCTTTAATAAACTACTGTTAGACCTTTTTGATGTGCACGCTCCTATAAAAAAGGTGAAAGTTAAACATTCTCCTGCACCATGGCTGTCCGACACTATCAAAATACAAATGTCTAAACGGGACAAAGCTAAAAGGTGGTACATTAAGTTCCCTACGGAAGAGAACTGGTCTCTATATAAAAAGCTACGAAATCGCTGCAGTCGTATGTGTAGGGATGCGAAAAGACGCCACATACACAATTCACTTCAAAATTTCAGCACGGCTCAGGCATGGCAATTCCTTAAGTCTCTGGGTATCGGGAATTCTACCAACGATACCAACCTAGATATCGACCTTAACGCTATCAATGTGTACTTTTCAAAATCTCCTGTCACTTTAGAAAATGACATAAAAAGTTCTACTCTTCACAACCTTTCTTGCCAACCTTTGCCTGCATGTCCTGAATTTTCTTTTCGGCAAGTCACAGAGGAAGAAATAAAAAAATCTATCCTATCGATTACTACAAAGGCTGTCGGTGATGACGGCCTTCAAATTCAAATGTTGCGCCCCCTCGTGGATGAACTTATTTATGTTATTACCCACATTATTAATTACTCACTTGGTTCTAGCTTCTTTCCCTCAGCCTGGAAGAAGGCTTATGTTCTACCGTTTCCTAAGGTTTCAAACCCCTCATCTGTCTCACAATTCCGTCCAATATCCATACTTCCTATCCTGTCTAAAGTTCTTGAAGGTGTTGTCCAGAAACAACTGTCTTTCTTTCTTTCCTCTAATAGCCTGCTTAGTCCTTACCAGTCTGGTTTTCGTACTGGCCATAGTACAGTAACTGCACTAGTCAAGATTACTGACGATCTACGATTGGCCATGGAAAACAAACAACTTACAGTTCTGGTTCTACTGGACTTTAGCAGAGCCTTCAATACTGTCGATTTCGACCTTCTTCTGGGAATCCTTTCCTCACTTAACGTATCTTCCTCTGTAACTGCCTGGTTTAATTCATATCTTCGCGGTCGCTTGCAGTCGGTCCGCTCTAATGAGGCCTCTTCAGTATGGTGTGACCTTTCTGCGGGTGTACCGCAGGGTGGCGTACTCTCTCCTCTTCTCTTCTCGGTATTTATCGACGCGATCACTAAAGTTATAGCATCACAGTATCATCTCTACGCAGATGACTTGCAGCTTTATCGTCATTTTAAGGTCGAAGAACTGTCAGTAGCAATTGGGGCCATCAATAATGATCTTGAAAATATCAATCAGTGGGATAGAAGTTTTGGACTTTTAGTCAATCCTATTAAATCGCAAGCGCTCATTATTGGTGGCAGGCATTTCTACAATCTCCTGGACCATCAGTCTCTCCCCCCAATTGTCTATGACTCTGTGCCTATACCTTATACCACCAGTGCGAAGAATTTAGGCGTGTATTTAGACTGCAATCTATCCTGGAGCACTCACATTGCGGAAGTCAGCAGGAGAGTACATTTCTCGTTTCAATCTCTCAAACGTCTCCAAAAGTTCCTACCCTTTCAAACTAGAACAATTCTTGCTCAGTCCTTCCTTCTATCACTTTTGGATTATGCCGATGTTTGTTTTCTTGACGCTACAGAGGAACTTGTCAATAAACTCGAACGCCTGCAGAATTTGTGTACCCGCTTCATTTTTGGCCTTCGCAAATTTGATCATGTTTCCGAGTACCGAATGAAACTGAAGTGGCTACCTATTCGGCGACATCGGGATTTACACATTCTCACTCTTCTTTACTCTGTTCTTCATAACCCTCACTCACCTGAATATATCGTGAACGTTTCGAATTCCTTATTCCCAGGGGCAAAGTTTGTCGTAAGGCTACCTCTCTCCTTCTACGTACTCCTCTTCATATTTCCAGCCTTTATGATGGCTCTTTTACTGTACGTGCGGTGAAACTATGGAACTCCCTTCCACATTCTATACGCGAGAGCTGTTCTCTAGATGTCTTTAGAGGAAGAGTTAAAGAGCATTTCCTTTCAAGTTGATACAAATTCTATTATATTCTTGTATAGGTATATATCTATGTATATGTATATATATATATATATATATATATATATATATATATATATATTGATTTGTGTTTTCATACTCATCTCTACTTTTTTCCTTTTGGAATTATCGAATAGTTGTACAATTGCCTTCACTTACAAGAAATATTCTCCATGCACTCCAAGGTTAACTGGAAGACAACTCAAATTGAGTTAAGTTCGCCTATGTACATCATATGTGTAAATGTACTTACAATTTTTGTTTTTATGTACAATAAAGACTAAAATAAATAATAAATAAAATAAATTGCAATTACCGGAAGACGCGGTAGAATATTTCTATAGGATTGTTAATAATATAGTTGAAAGTAGTGTACCAAAAAACAGCAAAAGACAGTGAACCAGGACGGTGTATTGTTATCCAGAGTGGTATACGAGGGAGATAATTAGAGATATTCAATTAAAGGCGAAACTTCATAAGCGATATAAATCGAGTGGATCACGTAGGAACTCCGATATTTTTTCTAAGTGCAGGGCACGAATTAAAGAAAATATTGACCGGGAGTACAAAAAGTATCAAGAGCGGGTGGAGAATAATTTAGCTAGGGATCCAAAATCTTTTTGGAACTATATTAGGACAAAGAAAGGATCTAATAACAATAGAGGAATTATAAAGGATGGGGTAGTATTATCAGGCTCAGAGAGTGCGACGGAGTTAGCGAAATATTTCTATTCGGTATATAATAATCAGCCGGCGTCATTGGACTTGGCTGAGGCGACAGCAGTGAGCGGCGGCACTAGTGGCGCGCGCGTGCACGTCTCACGGCTTACGCTCGAGCAGGTGCGGTCAGCACTGGTCCGGCTCAAGCCGAAACGCTCAGCAGGCCCTGACGGTATTCCGGCATTTGTTATTCGAGATTGTCGCTA
This sequence comes from Phalera bucephala, assembly GCA_905147815.2. Lineage (NCBI taxonomy): Eukaryota > Metazoa > Arthropoda > Insecta > Lepidoptera > Notodontidae > Phalera > Phalera bucephala. The sequence continues at coordinate 2,861,746 of LR990616.1, forward strand.
TGTAATAGCAGAACCACTCGAACACATATTTAACTTGTGCCTGGATACTTCGCATTTTCCAGAGCGTTGGAAAGTAACTCGCGTAATTCCAATACCGAAAGGGGGGGCATCAGAAGTAAATTATTTTAGACCAGTGGCGATGCTGTCATCTACCGTAAAGGTATTTGAGTCTGCCATACAACGAAGTGTCCAAGAGCAGGTAGCGCCGCAATTGTCGGACGCCCAACACGGCTTTAGACCGGGATATAGCACTACCAGCAATCTGCTAAATGCCATAGCGTACTTGGTCCCTCATATTGACGCAGGGTTCCAGGTTGATGCCGCCTACTTTAATTTCAGGAAAGCGTTTGACCTCGTAGATAACGATATTCTGTTATCAAAGTTGGCGAGAGTTGGTTGCACAAATAAGCTGCTTAGGTTCTTTGCGAGTTACATGAGGGACAGGTATGTGGACTAATGCGGATATCATACTGAGCCTTACTACACAAGGTCAGGAGTAAGCCAAGGAAGCAATTTGGGGCCGTTAGAATTTATAATAATGATCAATGACGTGCCCGAAGTAGTGAAGGAGACCAAGTGTTTATTGTTTGCAGATGACCTCAAGTTGCTCCTGGCTATTGAAACTGAGGATGACTGTCGGCGTCTTCAGCAGGATATCGACAGAGTAGTTGATTGGAGTAGCAGTAACAACCTACAGTTTAATGTTGCCAAGTGCTCAGTAGTGGCGTATAGTCGAGCGAGGCACCACTCCACTATAATTATAAGGTGAATGATACATTTATGAAAAGGGTGGAATCAGTGCGAGACCTTGGCGTTCGAATGGATGCTCAGTTGACATTCCGCGAACACATACTGAATGTTTGTAAAAAGGCATACAAAAGTCTTGGATTTGTACTTCGCAGAGCAGGAATATTCCAAAATGTTAAAGCAATATCTATATTGTATAATGCTCTAATAAGAAGTCAGCTAGAGTGTAATGCGGCTGTATGGGCTCTACATGAAACTAAATATAGTCTCATGTTGGAGCGCATACAAAATAAATTTACAAGTTACCTATACTTTAGATTGTACGGGATATATCCTTCCTATCCGTTGTTGTATCCAACCTTGTTTGTGCTGGGCATGGTTGGATACAACAAGCTGGAACCTAAGAGAGATCTGTCTCTGGCATCTTACATGATTAAGGTATTCCGAGGTGATATATACAATCCAGGGGTACTGCAATGGTTGCGCTTGTGTGTGCCTGATAACTATGTGCGGCGGCGCCGACTTCCGCATTTGTTCGCAGTGCGTCGCGGCAGAACTAAGCTGTTGGATACTACGCCTCTGACACGAATAATCTATACAATAAATCTGGTTGCCACTAAACTGAACGTTTTTTCATGTTCAATGAGCTAATTTGCAAAGGTAACGTTACATGTTTTATGCTATCCCATAAATTATTGACAATTGTTCGAAATTGTTATATTTAATGGAAATCTATTTTATTATTCAATTTGTTATGTTTTCTTTTTAAATATTATTATTGTTTTGTTTCTTCTTTTTTTGTTTTATTTTTAATGTCTAATGAATTTAATTTGTAATTATTATAAAAATAATCAATGTTTATTACGCTACTAAATTGGGAATTCCTGTAATGGTAGCTGTAAAAATGTGTGAGAAATAAATAATAAATTATACATGTGTGAGAAATAATTTATTTTAATTAATTTGTATTTTAATGTATATTTCGTATAAAAGTAACGTGTGCAAATTGAGGAACTAAACGAGTAAATTGCATCGTAAAAACAAGTGCGTAAATAAGTATGCGAGTCTAGTGCTTACGCATGTAACGCAAAGTTACCCTCCCGATGCCCCTACATCCCTTCTTCTGGATACAGATACCGCACACAGGATCAGACAGCGACCTTGCCGGCGAGGGCGAAGAATCTCTTGCCCGTCGTCCGTAGCAGAGCACCACGGTGAGATACTTAGTATATGCTCATAGCGACTGCCCAAGCCGAGGCCGTTCCTCCTCGAGATGCCCCTGAGCTAGTTGCCCCCATGCCCTTCTGGTGAAGCTGCAACGGCCCCGCGGCCAACAGCGACACACACGCACACACACACAAAATTTCGCACCTTTAATGGCACCGCATACAAGCACCTTATCCCATTCGCTGCCGCGAACGCCTACCAGTATTAAGCATTATTTGACTTAAAACGCCCCACAGCTCACTAACATATGTGTCGAGCCGCATTCTAGGTGTTAAATGCATAAATGGCATAAAAACTTAAAGCTCAAAGAAACTCAATGTAATAACTATATAATCACGCCAGTTCCCTCGCGAGGTAGGCAGAGTACACATTTCCAACAGATTCTTTACTTACAAACCTCGCAGGCTTCCTCTACTCTTACGCTTTTTACGCTACCTCTCAATCCAATATCAATCCTAAATAAATTCCAAAATCTTATAATGAACAGCCGTCTTTACCCAAACATACAGCAATAAAACAGACTTTAATATTTTGGACCAATATCAACACATTAATGTGATAAACGAACGCTATTACGTATTGCACTGTCTATCTGTTGTATAATAACGGAAATATCAGTGCGAATTATTTGGTAAGTTAATTCTGTAAATTGCTTCCGTGATGAGGTATGATGTTGTTGATTATAGAATCAGATTATATTAAAGACAAAAAAAAAAGAAGAAGTATTGCTTTTAGGTAGAGGTAATCTATTTCCAAAATACAAAAGTTTTTAGACAAACTTTGTTTCGGCTGATGAAGTATCAGTGATTCAAATAACTTTAATTTCAAAATACCTTTTTTAATACTGAGTTCTTAGATTTACGCGAATATTACACATGAAATAAAACTATTTTTATCGGATTTTATCGCGGTTTTTTTTTGATTTTTAAGTTCCCGACGTTTCGAGTGCTTTGCACCACACATGGTCACGGGAGGGACTGAGGTGTTAGACGTCCAAAAGGCATAGTTGTTCCGGGGTACGCTCAAACTTCTTAATTATTTTTGGTTGTGCGATCTACGCCGAATGAGCTCACGGTGTCTGGAGGTCTTGCAGTGTTATACTTGGTTTTGGATTTGATTATATTAATTACCGGATTCCAAGTCCATGGAAGCACCCAGGCATCTTCTCTATTAAAATTAGGATTTTTTTAATTTCAATAGCCTCGCGAACCATCCTTGGTAGGAATTCGTGTTCTTTCACGAGGATTTGTGGTCTATCAAATCTGATGTTATGGCGGGTGCGGTCAAGGACATGTTCACAGACAGCAGACTTCTTTGAGCGACGGTGTTGTAGGTCATGTGGTTCTTTATCTATGTGTTCTTTAACCCGAGTTTTTATCGGTCTTTTTGTTTGTTCTATATAAGAGAGACTACATTCACAATCAAGCTTGTATACTCCTGCATCTTGTAGAGGGATGTGACACTTGACAGATGGTAAAAATTGACTGATCTTCTTCGGCGGCTTATAAAATGTTTTAAGTGAAACACGCTTCAAGATGTAGCCAATCTTGTCCGTGACTCCTCTCATGTAAGGTAGCACAGCAGAGAGATGCTCGACTGTGGCTGGTTTCACTCGGTCACTGTGACGTTGGCGTAGGACTCGAAGCTTATTGTCGTGCAGGACTTGCTTGACATGTTGAAGCTCGGCAGCCAGATGTTTCTTGTCACAGATCCCTTGTGCTCTCTAAAACAAAGATTTACCCACAGTAGCTAACTGTGTTGGATGGTGCTGAGATTCACCGTTTAAGTACCTATCAGCATGGGTCTTCTTTCTATAAACCGTATGGCTTAAGGTGTTGTTTGTTACGGATTACTTATATATCCAGGAAAGCTAGGGAATTGTTTGCCTCCAACTCTATAGTGAACTGAATTTTAGGGTTAATGGAGTTAAGATGATTTAGGAGTACATTTATTTTGTCAGATGGTAATATTGTGAAAGTATCATCTACGTACCGCTTGTAGAAACTTGGCTTTACAGGTGATGTACGAAGGGCTGTCTCCTCAAAGTCTTCCATGAATATATCGGCAACAATAGGAGATACAGGGGAGCCCATCGCCACCCCATCAACTTGCTTATAGAACTGCTCCTTCCACAGTAAGTAGCCAGATGTAAGGCAGTGTCTTAATAGTTCTGAGTATTCCGCTGGCATGTTATGCTCCGCTAGTTTCCTTTCTACAATTTCGACACAGTCTTGTACAGTTAGGCATGTGAATAGTGAGTGGACATCGAAACTGACCATATTTTCATTGTCAGTAAGATGTAGATTTTCGATTTCAGTAACAAAATGGAGTTGCGTGATCGAGTAACAAACATCTAAACATAAAAACTTTCACATTTATAATATTGCTAGTTTTCGCCGAGACGTCGAATTTGTCCACATTGACTTTAGACAGGAATCTAACATTTTACCGAAATAAAGAGTATCCTGAGTTAATTCAGGTTATAAACTATCTCTGTGCTAAATTCGTTTAGCCGTTTTGGCGTGACTGAGTAACAAACATCCAAACTTTTAAATTTATAATATTAGCAGGACTGGCGGTTTCGCACACGGTATAACAGCGCCATCTGTCGGGTCCAACTATAGCTTAGAACTATCTACACTACCGTAAGTAATCCTATAAGCAAAAAACAGAACATCAAAATCGCTCAAGTCTTTTAGGAAGAGAATACTTACGAACACACTGACACCAAAATTTTATATGGTAAGATTTCAGAACATGGTAAGATTTAAGAACATATGTTAAGATTTTAGACGATTGGACTGCAAAGTCAGAGGTATCGGATTCAAACCCAAGCCTCGCACCTCTTTTCGAAAGCATGTGCGTATTAAAAAAATAATTATCACTTGCTTTAACGGTGAAGGAAAACATCGTGAGGAAACCTGCATGCCTAAGAGGTTCTCGAAAGCGTATGAAGTTCACCAACCTGCACTGGGCCAGCGTGCAGGACTATGGCCAAAACCCTCTCAGTTTGAGAAGAGGCCTGTGCCTAACAGTGGGACTTTGGGGAAAAAAGATTTAAGAAATTATCAAGTGAGACCCTACAGGAGTACTCGTAGTAGTAGTATATTGACATAAGTAAACAATATTTGCAAACAAAATAAATTATAATAATTATAACACTAACTACAATGCAATAAGTTTCCAACTTTCGCAACAACGTACATCGTAGTGACAAATTATAACAGACTTAACAAACTCCAAGTTGCCATAACAAGTAATTAAATAAACTTGTTAAATTAAGATTAGTCGCAGTAACTGCCGACTTGGGACGAAATTACTGACTCCTTTCCTGCTAAGATACTTCCCTTTACTGGTGCTTAAATGGTCGTAAAAGTACTTACTAATTTGTGTTCTTTAGCATTTCGTCTGCCTCGTTGATTTAGAGGCAAATAATGAGCTTTGCGATTGCGAGGTTCTATCGAAAAAGTCCCTATATCAGTCCAGAGTCTGGAATTGTGCACAGTAATGGCAATAAGCTTGCCCCCTATTACATGGGATCTAAATCATTGGCGAAAAGCAGAAAACACAGTACACCTCTGCCACCCCCGCTTGGTGAATATAGGCGTGACGGTGTTTATATTCTTTTTGAATGAGAGAATAGTAACATATTCTAGGCATTCCAGGTACCCTGTTGATTAGATATGATACATATAAGGTCATTCAGGCCTTCTGAGGCATTTTGCTTTTTCAACAACTCATTCGTAACCGTTTTACTTGTGATACCGGAAAGAGATTAGCTCTATACCTAATGTTTGAAGTTAAGGCGCTAATAGCGCTATACGACCGCGGTGTTCTTACCGATCTCCAAGGTTAAGCAGCGTTTGACTCGGTTGGTCCGAGTTGAGAGATTGTTTGTGGCATTTTCATATTCGAGGGTCTCCGTGCTTCGGAAGTTACGTTAAGCCGTTGGTCCCAGTTACCACTTAATGTGGTAGTTAAACCAAGTTTGAAGCCGCATTATACGCGGCTTGATAGCACAAACTTGCCTTCACCAATCCGCACCGGGTCCGCGTAGTAGAATATGACCTAATATCTTTCACCTTGACTTGTAAGAGAAACCCTTTGTCTTGCAGCGGGAAAGTATAGGCTGATATTATTAAATGTCATAAAATGGGACTAAAAGCGAAAAAAAATGTCTCTTCTACTTTTTATGGGCGTGTGATGTGGACTTAAAAGGAAAAACCGTTTAATATCGATGATTACAGTCCAGTATGAAGATCCTAGATCCTATTTGCTGTTGCAGAAACTTCTCAAAGAAGAATACTTCTTTGAGGTTTTCAAGGAATAGTTTGTTAAATTCCTGTGTCTTGATCCCCTTCACAGTGGGCAAGGTAACTTTTAGCAAGTCCTTCTTACCCGCGGGGGATTTGGGGGAATCCCTTGGTAGAATGTAGAGATGGGAAATCATATCCCCTTGGAAGGTAGTGGGGAAGACCTTTGCTCTGTGGCGGGATAATGTATAAGATCAAAACAATGTACGGTACTGTCTCCAAATAAGACATCCTACAAATACCTTTTTCTTCGTTCCTAACAATACTCGTACAACCACAATCAAAACTCATGGCATAGAAAACTCGTGGAGTTTTCGCTAACAAGGCAAATTGCAGTTGAGCTTTTCAACTCTGGTCTATTCTTAAGAATTGTACTGTAAAACTGGTATGTTCTAATCTTGTTTAGTTTTATCATTAAATGTGTTAGATCTCCACTTGAAACAAAATAAAAGACCTATATAGTCTATTGGAATAGACTATATAGGAAGGATTTTTTTAAAATTCAGTTAAATTTCTCAGTCTAGGGCGGTTGGCACACATTTTTCCATAGCTACCTATTTTAATCTGACTTTGCCTTGAAAATAAATGACAGAGCTAACATCTGCGTATATCAATATCTGTTTTTTTATAGAAAAGTTAGATTATAATAGCCTAGTTAAAGAGAATCTGGTAAGCCTTCTTTTCGTTGTGCAACGAAGGCCTTTGCCCATTCTCTGAATGTGGACGTAATTATAAATCATTGTGTCGAAATATTATTTAAAAATATCGCCAATAATAAAACCAACATCACAAATTATCATACGAATCGGTTAAATGTTTTAACTACTTTGTAGTACGTTCGTACGGTCAGCAATAAATTAAATTTTATTTTGAAGCAGGACGACTGAATAAAATACACCATCTACGGGAAACTTAATGTATCTTTTATAAAATAGCCTTAAAGTACAAAACAAATTCGTCGAACACCGATTCCTACCAAGAATGGTCGCGAGGCTATTGAAATTAAAAAACATCGTAATTTCATTAGAGAAGATGGCTGCGTGCTTCCATCGACTTGGGATCCAGTAATTAATATAATCAAATCCAAAATCAAGCATAACACTGCAAGACCTCAAGACACCGTGAGCTCATTTTGCGTAGATCGGACCAACAAAAAGAAAAATAATTAAGAAGTTTGAGGGTACCCCGGAACAACTATGCCTTTTGGACGTCTTACACCTCAGTCCTTCCCGTGACCATGGGTGCTGCAAAGCACTCGAAACGTCGGGAACTTAAAAATCAAAATAAACCGCGATAAAATCCAAATCCGTTTACAATCGAGCTCTCTTGCTAATAAAAATATTGACGCTAGCTGACTAAATTTGCCAGCGGTTTTCTGAAATTATACATGGACTGAATAATGGTGAAAAGAGCCCTTAGATTTTTATTTTTCTGCTATTATATTTTTACTTGTATCAATTGTTCGCTAAGTTAAAAATCATGTATTTCCATTAAATATCAGTATTGCAAATGCATTGCGTGACCATTTACCCCGTTATCACGTTTACCCCTTACATTTTGCGTTACCATTAGCAACATATAAATGTTCCTCGTTGAATAGTTGACATGTAATCGGCTAATCTGTCTGGGAGTTCGGTCTCCCCCTACCGCCGGTTGGAGGCTGCGCGGACGCAGCGCTTTTCCGACGACACGAGCCTGCTAAGTGCTAGGGCGCCGGGGTACCCCCCCCGACGCCTGCAGGCCGAGATTACGGTGGGCGAAGGTCGTTCCGGGCGTAGTCCCTGCGCCTTCGCCCAACGCGCCGTCTGCGAGCGGGATTGGACAATGTCTCCTCCCGCACTCGCTCTGCCTCCTCCTTCGCGGACATGACAGCCTCGCAGAAGGCCGCCATTGCCGCCCAGGCGCTCTCGCTCTCAACCATGGATGATATCACGGTCGGGAGCGATAGCCCCTGTCCCCCTGCACCGAGCGCTCCGGCTAGCCGGCGCCGCTCGGCATCCCATGCCGGGCACACCAGCATCGTGTGCGCCGCCGTGTCTTCCGGGGCCGCACAATGGTGGCAGCGCTCCGCCTTCTCACGACCGATCCGCCACAAATACCGCCCGAAGCAACCATGCCCGGACAGTACCTGCGTCAGACGGTACGTGAGGACGCCGTGTCGTCGCCCCAGCCACTCCCAGAAGACTGGCAGCAGCGCAGCGATGACGGCGTGACCGGCAGTGGGATGGGCGAGCTTGCACCGCCAGCTCTCCAGCGCAGCTCGGTGCAACTCTGTCCGCCTCGCTCTCGGGGCGCCGGGATCCAGGATGTTGTTAGGATCGCGACGCCAGGCATAAAACTCAGAGAGCGCCTGTGCCTCCAGCTCCCATGGAGGTGTTCCAGCGAGGAGTGTCGCCGCCTCGAAGCCGATGGTGCGGTACCCTCGGACGACCCTGACGGCCATGACTCGCTGCGCGCGGTGCAGCGGCACCACGTTTCGGGCCGTCATGGCGCCCGCCCAGATTGGGGACCCGTATAGGGCCTGGGACCGCACCACCCCCGTGTACAGCCTCCTCGCCGAGGCCTCTGGCCCACCCAAATTCGGTAACAACCTCGAGAGGGCCCCTGCAGTCGCCATAAGTTTCGGCGCTAGGGCGGCGAAGTGGGCCCTAAACGTCCAGCGCCCGTCCAATATCAGACCCAGTTAGCGCATCTGGGCCGAGATCTCGATGCGCTGTCCCCCAACAACGATGTTAGTATCGGGGGGAGGCCGGTTCCTGGGACCGAATCTGTCTACCCTGCCTTAACCTTTCGTCTGACTCATTGTGGTGACTCACCAGTTGTAGCTCTACCATTCACTGTCATTAGTGTGTTCAAATTTTTTGTAATGTTTTTTTTGTTTGACTGCCTCGTTGGTCTCGTGACAAAGCGCATCGCTTTGTGATCACGAGGTCCTGGGTTCAAATCCTAGGTTGGACAAATGTAGTTTTTCTAACGGAAACTTTACAGTATGAGTCCGGAGTCTGGAATTGTGCCCAGTATATGGCAATAGGCTCGCCTCCTATTACATGGGATCTAACATCGTCGGCGAAACGTGGGTGTAAACAGTACACCTCTGCCACCCTCGCTTAGGGAATATAGGCGTGACGGTGACGGTGTGTTTTTTTTAAGCGAATTGCCACACTAGATTTTTTTCGTTAAATTCACGTTTAAGATGACGTTATGGAGGAATTGTTTTGTGACTAACAAATATTTGGTTAGGTCTAGTTGTTAATGTATGTAAATTTCATGTTAATGTAATGCAACCACAATTTTCGCAACGAATCACAAAAGATTATTTTTCGTTATTTCGTAACTGGTTTGCGAGGTCAGAAAATGAGACTGCAGATGTTCTTCAAAGCACTTTTATTTGCACCTTTTTAATCACTAACCTTAACACTTTAAACGTTCTTCACTCGTTGAGTACCGGGACACGAATGGCCCTGTTAGCGTGTCGCATCGTATGATGTGAACAAATGAATGACCGAACAAGATTGTGAGATTGAACGGACTATTAGTCAAAACAGCAAATGTGACATGCCAACGTTCACATTTAAGTACTGGTTTATTATTATGAGTTTATAATTTGTTTTTATAAATATTTTATTACGTTTATAAATTAGATAAAAATAAATAAAAGCTAACACTGGTTACCAATCCAGTATATTTTTTCTGGACTCTTATATAACTGGTTACGAAACAGGAATATTTCTGTTGTCGTAGTTAGTCATTAAATATTAAAATTTAATTTATTCACATAACTCTGTTGTGGTTACTGGATTTTAAGAAGTAGGTAGAAAGTTAGTTACGAATAGAGAGAGAGAGAGAGAGAGAGAGAGAGAGAGAGATAGTTACGAATCCAGTTACGAATGTGGACAAAAGGAAGTTCTGTTGTAGTTGCATTACATAAACATAAAATTCACACACATCAACTAGACTAAACAAATATTTGTTTGTCACGCAAAGATGAGCCACGCCGCGGGATGGAGCAGTCCCGCGGCTTCTCGATCCAGTGGGGGGAACGGCTTAAGCTTTTAACCATTGGAACAAGCCTTCTGTCATGTCTGTAACTTAAACAATGATCCTGACGGAAATGCAAAAAAGGCCTTAAATATATAAAGCATATGGCGGTTATGGTGCCTCAACATTTAAGGTATGGCTTATTGTTTTGGGGGAACTCCACACATATTGAACTTGCTTTTATAGTCCAGAAGCGATGTATTTGATCATTGTCAATATTTAGTCAACAGACTCCTGCAAACCACATTTTAAGCAACTGAACATACTACCCCTACCCTGCATGTTTGTCTATGAATGTGCTATTTTTGCTAAAACAAACATTAGCTTGTTTAAATTTAGAAACCAAGCAAGGCTTAAAGAAAAAATTACATACGAACCACATAAAATTATTTATTTGAGAAAAGTGTATTTTATTTGATTCCTGACATATATAATAAATTACCAACGCAAATCAAAGAATGAAAAAGTTCAAATCAGTTTTGTATACATTTTTAAATGAAAAATGTTATTATTCCTTACCAGATTATCTGACCGACGTTAATAATAAATATAAATTCAATGAAATGTATATTTTAGACATAATTAATAGTATAGTATAAAATTTGATAGTTTATATAATTTAATTAATTTTTTTGGCATACAATAATTTAATAAATTATTGTATGCCAAAAAGGCTGGTCATGGCTGTACCATCATAAACAAAATATTTTGTATTGTAACAGCATACTTCTACCTATGTGCCACAATAAACTCTATTTGAATTTGAATATGACATTAAATGTAATCTACAACCCACAAGGATATTTTAGCCCGCGGCCACAATCGGAACTAACGCCGCCATGTAGTGAAATGCTGCTTCGTGATAGTCGCAGAAATGCCATTTGCTATGAAATTTACCGACCTACCCGAAAATAATTCATTGGAAATACAAAAATTTTACTTAACTATAACCCTAATTTCGTACCAATGCCCTGTCAATGTGATTCACGGGCCAAAATATACTTGTCGCACTGTATATCATCCGGAGACCATGTTACTGCCATTTTGAATGAAGTTTATTACATAATAAAACCATTATATTAATGTTGAAACGTATTTTACGATCGACATTCCCATTTGTTTATGAGTATATCTTATCCAACGGGTATTTAATTTGAGTGCGAATAAAAATACCATAAATGAAAGAACATCCCAGAAAAGAATATAATATGGCTTTTAGCATTTTATTTAATAAAAATTTATTCTAAAGTCAAAATTATAAAAAAATTAGATACAACATAGTCCTTCGATTCGCTTTTAAAAAAACAAAACTTTTTAATTATTCCTATCACTTTTTAAAAGTTGCCTGTCCAAGTTGTGTCTATATTACTATGTCATTGGCATTTACAAGCATAAAATTCACATACAAAAACACGTAGATGGACTATTTGTGAGTTTCATAAAGATTGGCCCCGTGCGGCGATTGAACCCGCAACTACTTTTTTTGCGAGCGGAAATGCCTAGCGCATACTGCCACATCGAGGGCAGTTTTTTTGAGGCTCGCACCTACTAAAACCCCCCGGGGTGCGTCTCTTGCCCCAGTGCCCTGCCGCAAGAATCGCCAGTGGCATAACATCTGCAACGCGGGCACGCTTGGTTTGTTTTGCACAGACCTCGTCTTCAATCCCGTGCTCTCGTTTGTCAGGGCGCGCAGGACGCAGCGCGCTTCTTTCAAGAGCTTGTAACTGTTCAGGCGATAGGTTGCCCTTCCCCGGCACCCGCAGGCCTCTCAGGCATGATTATAGAGGGCAGAGGTCATTTGCATTTGCGTATGCACATCGTCTTCGCCCGATGCGTCTTCTGCGAGCAGTATTAGAGGAGGTCTTCTCCCGCTCTCGCTTAGCCTTCGCTTTTCCTGTCATAACGGCCTCGCAAAAGGCAACGGTTGCCGCTCAGGCGCTCTCCCTCTTGACCATCGTTGACTACACAGCCGGCAACGAGAGCCGGCAGCCATTATCTGCCGCTCTGCATCCCATGCTGGACACACCAATAGGGTGTGCAGTGCCTAGGCACTCCTCCGTACGTTCATGGCCAAACCGGCGCAGGTACCACCCCAAACATCCATGCCTGGACAGCACCTGCGTCAGCCGGTAGGTGGGCGCAACGGGTCGCCTCTCAAGACCTGCAACTACTACATTAAGTGCGCGGAGTGGCCTCTATTCTTTTATTTTATCAAAACCTGTTCTTAAGATCCTGTGTAACAGAATGTTTTTTTCGGACACAAAAATGCTATAAACTTTCTAGAGATACAATAAAATATTTCATACTTATTACATACTCAAAAAAAAGGAATTTCTTTTCTACCCTGAAATTAAAAAAATAGCTATCTATATCATCACGCCAGATCCCTTGCAGTTAGGCAGAGAGTATAGTTCCAACAAGTTCTTTCTTTGCAGACTTTCTGGATTATTCCACTCCCATAGTTCGCTTCATACACGCTCACTGATTACGGAGACTCTTGACCTGCCCTTAAGATAAGATAAGACACTATCAAAATGCCTTCTTATCGTCTCTGTAATAGTTAAATACCAAAACCGACAGAGTATATATCTAATACAAAATGATTATTTGTTTTGTGAGTAACCGTCAAGCCATATTGTATTATACAAGTTAATCCAAGTGGTCATCGTCACTTCAAACAGATAAGCTACGGCCCACTCTTCCCTATAATTCCACAACACATTATGCAAACAACATAAGGAGTGGGTACTCTTGAAATTATCATAATAATTTAGTAGCGCTGCAATTTTAACAGAACCAAAGGGATTATAAGGGTTGTTATAACAGGTAACATTCTTAGTTTAGTCAGTTTTTGAAGGGATTCGGTATGAAATAAAGGTTAAAATTTGGATTATCTCGTTAGTGTAGTTCGAATCCTAGGTCGGACAAAGTGTAGTTGTCCGCAGTCTAAATCATATTATTATTATTTTACAGTTTGATGCTGGCTATACTGATTATGCGAGCGATTTAGACCTTGTTGATCACAAGATACTTACTAGTAAACTTAAAAACCAATATGATATATGCAATATGCTACTCAAATGGTTTGTGTCATCTCAGATGATCGGAAACAAGTGGTAATGGTCACGAATCGGATAAATATGTTTCATCTTCTGGAGTACCTCAGGGTTCCCATTTGGGTCCTATCTTATTTCTTCTCTTCATTAACGATATAGTCCTGAAGGTGATCACTGTCAGTGTTCCTTATTTGCTAACGATATGAAAATATATCGTAATATTGAATTCCTCGCAGATATAGAACTGATTTAGTCTGACTTAGATCGTATTTATGAATGGTGTTGCGCAAACAACATGAAACTCAACGCTACAATATGTCAGCATATTCAATTCACGCGCAAAGGAAAAGTTATAGCAAATATGTGTTCCTAAACTAAATTCTCGTAGAGCTAACCAAACACTTCAAAATACCGTATAGAATCAAATTGGGTTCATATTCTCCAATAGTCAGAATGATGTCAATTTAAAACAGTTGGTGGAAACTGCGCGACTTAGATATATTTAATGACCACTTTGCGCGCGAGTGTCATCCTTGTGGAGAAGAAAGGGAAGAAACTATAGTAAATGACCAGGGACTCCATTCTGTCCCATATTAATAGCCTTTTTTTTGGGTGTGTGAGCCCTCCACTACTCTAAGGGTATATAATCATGACAAAGCTTATATGTTTTATATATATTGCCAAATACGTATGAGATGATTATAATAATGGACATACACTCAGAATTAAGATAAAAAATGTGTATAAAGTGTAAACATGAGTTATGATGATGTGAGCCCTGTCTTATAAATTACCCTTCACCCCCAATTTGTTGCATGTTATAAGATGTATTTACGATACACGCATACGGGAAGTTGACGATCTTATTAATGATATTGTAATACCACAGTACATTTACGTAAACAGTAGAACATCTTCGTACTAGCGGTCCGAAAGAGAATCACGCACATTGACGCGCGCTCTACGCGGCTTTTCGACAAGTTACATAATTCCGTATGTAATGAGTGTATGTCCATTATTATAATTACCTCATACGTATTTGGCAATATATATAAAAATATGAGCTCTTTCGTGCCTATATACCCTAAGTGTTATAAACAATATTAATGTTAAAAAAATATTATATTCATATTCGAGCGTCTTCGTGCTTCGGAAGGCAGGTTAAGCCGTTAGTCCCGGCTACCACTTAATGTGGTAATCGTTAAGGAGCCTTAAAGGCGGCTTGATAAGTTCCAACAGCAGGTGGCCACAAACTTGCCTACACTAATCAGCACTGGGTCCGCGTCGTGGAGCATTCCCTAACCTCTCTCACCTCGATTTGTAATAAATGGCCTTTGCCCAGTTGTGGGCAGTATAGACTGATATTATTATTAAAAAAACTTGACATATTAAAATAGTTAGAGTCAGTTATAGATTAGGAATACTACTTTAAGCTCTTACGTTAATCATGTAGCATTATAAAGTATATTACATTAAATCACTTTTTGCAATATCATCATCATCATCTCAGGATATACTTCTCCACTGCTAAATATAAGCATCCTCAATCGCTTTTCAGCATAACCAGACCGATGCCACCAGCGTCCAACGACTTCCTGCGATTTTCACAAGATCGTCGGCCCATCTGGCAGACGGTCGTCCCACGCTGCGCTTGCCAATACGTGGTCTCCACTCTAAAATCTTTCTGCCGCAACGCCCATCCGATCCTCGCGCTATGTGGCCCGCCCATTGCCACTTCAGGTTGCTAATCCTGAGGGCTATGTCAGTGACCTTGGTTATTCTACGATTCTTCTCATTTCTGATTCGATCACGTAGAGAAACACCGAGCATAGATCTTTCCATAGCTCGCTAAACAACTCTAGGCTTTTTACGAAAGCTAATGTAAGAGACCACGTCTCTGATACTACAATATTACGTACTGTTGTGTTACGTAATGTTACAATATTATGTACTGGGAAAAATAATGATATTTAACTTGGACCACAAATACAACCCAATACATTATAAAATCCTTCCTCGTCCAAGCTTCGCTCTTCATATTTATTTTCAACGAATTACAATCAAAAACAATAGTAAATTATAGACCCTTCAGCGAATATGTGACTACAAGCGAGGCTGTAATCAACTTTAATTACGGCGTCGCTGTAATAATGCTATCATTTATTACAAGCGGCTTTGATCGCGTCACGCTCGGGATGGGTTGTGGATATAAGATAAATGATTGCTTACAGTTTAATTAACGGCCTGATTAATGTGTGAGTTTGTGTTCACAGTGTCGCCTTTCGTAGGGTGTGAATATTGCGTGAAGATTTGTTTTCTTTGGTTTAGGCGATCGTGCAGCGCGACCGCGGTGTTGATCTAAGACGGGTAACTTTTTGGTACAATTCCATTTTAAAGCGCTTCCATGCTTCGGAAGATACGTAAAGCCGTTGGTCCCTCTAATTTTGGTAGTCGGTAAACTTAGTTGGATGCCTTATGGGTGGTTTAACAAGTTCCAACAGCAGGTAAGCACCTGCAAGCAAGCGCTTATAATATTATAATTTTAGCCCTGTTAAGAAACTGTCCCACCGTTGGGCACGGGCCTACTCATAATCTGAGAGGGCTTAGGCCATTGTCCACCACGCTGGCCCAGTGCGGGTTGGCGAACTTCACACACCTTGGACAAACTTTTAGGCTTGCAAGTTTCTTCATGATTTTTTTGTTCACCGTTAAAGCAAGCGATAATTATTTTTTAATACGCACATGCTTCCGAAAAGACAGAAGTGCATGCCTGGGCTTAAACCCGAGACCTCAGAATTTACAGTTCGACGGTCGAACCACTAGGCTATCACTGCGGTTGCTGGTGCTTGCTTGCTTTTTGATTTTTATTAAACGTAGCCCCGCACTAAGATTTATTCCTGTATCGTGGGTGCTTTTACAAACATGAAAATTCACATACACAAATACCCAGATTTGTCCCGTGTGGGAATCGAACCCGCAACTATTCGACTCAGTGGGCGTAGCGGCTTAAGCTCTTAACCACTGCGCCAAATCGTCCGTCAAGGTGATCATAACCCGCCAATACGGACTTATTCTCTCTCAACTTGGTTTGTGAGAGACGATCTTAGGCAGTAGTGGCAGAGTATAGGTTTATTTAATATTATTATTATGTGAGATATCCGAAATAATCAGATGGACGAAAGCAACACCACTTTGAGTGATTAGTACAGATTACAAATATATAGAACTGTTAATCTCGTAATCAATGTTACAATTTATGTATCGTTACCATCACGTCAGATCCTTTTCGGAGTAGGCAGAGAGTACAGTGTTCTAACAGGTTACCTATCATGAAAATATATATTCATTAAGGATTTGCGAGCTTTCTTTTTATTCTAAATAATAGAAAGATAGAAGAAAACATTTATTTGACCAAAAACCTACAGAATAGTGTAAATAGACAGTTAGGTAAAGTATGGCACAAGTTGTGTGGGGCCTAGCAGGACTCTGCCTCAGCATATTGCTGCACTATGGTTATAGTGCAGCGCTGGTATTCTGGCAGCACCTTTTTAATGGCGTCACGGGTAATAAAATAACCTGCGAAACCAGAAGAAAGTAACATAAATAAGACAGCACTCAGCTAAAAAGAAAGCAGAAACAATATTAATTAATGCAAGTAATACGATACGACGAAATTAATAAATAAATACAATTATATTCTCTTGACGACTCTAATTATGTCAACTACACGAAAAGCTGCATAACAATAAAGGGAGAGTTTTCCAACAAAATAAAATAATGCCACTTGAAAATACCAAGGGAGTAATGAAACCAAAACAAAATACTTGTAAGCACCCCGTGAACCCTTAGAGACTGTTTCTCCATTCACTTTGCGTTGCTATCTAACAAACATCCGAAAGTTATTAAGCTCTTTAAATACTTTATTATGGGGTGCTCCTACACTGGTGCGATTCGTTGCACGTCGCCCGCAGTGCTCAGATCTTTTACGGTTTTCATCCACTTTTGTTGGATGTTCGCCGACCATATGTGAGTTTAATTTAAATGCCGAGTTCGGAAGTGTGGGCTAGATACGTAGATTTTTCTTTAATATCTACCTAAGGCAACATTATTGTTTGAAATTAATAGTTGACTTATCGAAGATTTGAATTCAAGTAAAACGATTGTGTTGTATTTTTATGAAGATTTTTAGGAACTGGTTTTGTCACAATAAGTCTTTGAGAAAGTTCCAGCTAAGTTATAAAAAAAAAATATATATTACTATTACAAAAATGTGTCAGAATTTCTTTAGATTGTACCGTTTCATTAATCCGATAAGGTTAGAATCACAAGATAAATTATAAGATACTTACTAGTAGGCCAAGAAAACGTTGGCGTGACAATCTGGTTGCATTAAGGAAAAAATAGTAATGACCAATCATATATCCACCTGGAAGATTATGAGAGAGACTTTTGTCCATCAATGGGACGATAGGTTAACAAAAAATATACCCTTGAAATGTCAATGAAAATTAAATTTTCGCCGTTGTTCATATTAATGTGGAGATACCTTACACCGCAATTCTCTCTCTGTCTAACTCGGGATCACGTACTCGAAAACGATTCTATACACGTAGTTTTGGGTCTTAATAGGTCATATTCGGATTAATCTCGGCTAGAAGTTGCTGAAACAAATGTTCAGTAGTTTTTGGTTGTGGCTAGAATAACTTACGTAGAGGAAGAATGGGATTCATATGTCGGTAATAGATAGGAGCTATATACAGTGAGGATGAAATAAAAAAGATAATAGAAATCCCACAAAACTACTTGATATATAAATGTGTAGATCCGTACTTGGATGTATTTCATCATTGGCCAGGCTGTGCAAGCTATACAGCGCATGTGACCTATTAATGGATATGTTCGCAATGTAACTCAAAAAGTTTAAACCCTTATCATCGTCACAATCCTAAACAATTTGCCCGTCTTTAATATCTAGAATAGGTATCACCGCAGCAACAGTTAAATAGAATCTTTGATACTATTCCACCGAAATTTATGAGAAACTGATGATTTTTTTGTTTCATTTCCACGAAATATCGTGTTCGTAAAAGTTGGTGTATCGAGTAAGTACTTTTACCTGTTTCAGGATTTATACACCTGTCTCTTCCATACTGTTAGGTCGCCTTACAAATTATGCTATCTATCTATTTATGTATCTTTCTATATCATCACGCCAGTTCCCTTGCGGAGTAGGCAGAGAGTACAGAGTTCCAACAGGTTCTTTCCTTATATACATCTCTGGCTTCTTCCACTCTCATAGTTCGTTTCAGGCACGCTCGCCGGTTACACATTATTAAAAAAATAAACACCGTCACGCCGATATTTCCCAAGCGGGGTTGGCAGAGGTGTGCTGTATACACTCACTTTTCGCCCACGACGCTGTCCCAATGTAATAGAGAGCGAGGCTATTGCCTTTGTATTGGTCACCAGACTCCGGACTGATACTGGGAATTTTTAAGTAAAAGAACTGACTGCCTCGTTGTTCTAGTAGTGGCAAAGCGCATCGCTTTGTGATCACGAGGCCCTGGGTTCGATTCCTACATCGGACAAATGTAGTTTTTGTAACGAAAAACTTCCCAGTATGAGGCAATAGCCTAATGGGACCTAACATCTGCGAAAAGTGGGTGTACTCAGCACATCTCTGCCACCCCCATTTGGGGAATGTAGGCGTGACGGTGTGCTCTCCGACCTATTATTTGAACCAAGGGCCCACTAGATCAATGAGGCAATTGTTCTCATATTTTATTTCGAAGCCTTTCTGTATACGGTACGAACAAATTGGCCAGTCTAGACAATTACGTATATATTTCACATTTTTATGAGATATAAACCAGACTAGTCTGACATAAAAATAAAATCTAGTTTAGTCCATTTTCAAGATAATTTTACAGAGAACTTACATAATTGAGGGCTAAGTTCGAACAAATTGACGTTAACGTAAAGCTATCTAGTTGATGTGCCATAAATAAAGATGACCGCGACGGCACTCTTTGTCGAACACGTTCCTACAACGTCAAACGGGTTGTACTTTGGTGAATTTTATTTCTCATTATCGTCTATTACGGCAGAAGAGTTCAGATTATTAACATAACATTGTTTTTTAATTAATTTAAAATCCATCAAGGTTAGCTAGGTTAGTATCCAGCAGTAGCGTTGTGCGACCGCGGCATTCTTACCGATTACCAAGGTTAAGCAGCGTTCGACTCGGTCGGCCCGAGATGGGTGAACGTTTGTGGCATTTTCATATTCGAGCGTCTCCGTGCTTCGGAAGGCCCGTTAAGCCGTTGGTCCCGGCTACCTTTTAATGGGGTAATCGTTAAGCCGAGTTGGAAGCCTTAAAAGGCGGCTTGATAAGTTCCAACAGCAGGTGGCCACAAAATTGCCTCCGCCAATCCGCAGTGGGTCCGCGTGGTGGAGTATGACCTAATCTCTCTCACCTCGATTTGTGAGAGAAGGCCTTTGTCCAGCAGTGGGCAGTATAGCAGTCGGATTAGTTAGTCTGAGATGGGTAACCGTTTATGGCATTTCCATTTTTAAGAATGTCTGTGCATTAGTACAGTACGGTAGACTGTTAATCTGGCATACCATTTCATTTTAGTAGTCGTTGAGCCCATTTTGAAGATTTATGGGTGGCTTGATAAGTTCCAACAGCGGGTGGTCACAAACCTGCGTCCACCATTCTGCACTGGGTCTGCGTGGTTGAGTATGACCACATCTCTCTCTCTCTCTCTCTCTCTCTCTCTCTCTCTCTCTCTCTCACACCTTCATTTGTGAGTGAAGGTCTTTTCCTAGTAGTGACACATGATATACAAATAGGCTGATTTATTTCAAGTGCCTGAGTTTAAAAGTAACCGTAGAGTTTGTTGCCTTTCTTCTCTGACATTCCGATATAATGGTAGGATCTTTGTTAGTTTCCTGACGATTCATAAATACTATGATAACCATCATCAGTGTCTCATCTGAAGGGCAAGTCAAGAGAATTCGTAACCGGCGAGTGTGTATGGGACGAACTATGAGAGTGGAAGAAGCGAGAGGTCTGTAAGGAGTAGAAGCTGTTGGAACTCTGTACTCTGTATCTACCTCGCTAGGAATTTTGTGGGATGATATAGAAAGATAATGGTTTACATGAACAGTAAACATTCTGATTCTGCCAGTTTCCATAACTAGCATCCCAGATTTATTTGATCTTCTCTCATTTTATATAATTAATTATGTGTCAATCATAAACCAGCAACCGTTAATTATACTTTTCTATCAAACGGTTTTACTATGAAAATATTATCTTCAATAGTTCACAGAAACAAAACATCTTAAGAAAATTAAATAATTTTAATATTGAAGTTAATTAAGAAAACCTTTGAAGCCATAAACAAGAGCTAATGAGAGCGTAAGATACCTTTAATTGCTAATTAGTGTAATAATTGGGGCCAGAGCAACTAATTTTAAATAAGTCCATACATATTTAGATAGTCTGGAGTAGCTAATTGGAGTAGGCAAAATCGAAGGTACAACTTTATTACACACTGCAATTACACACAATATGATAACAGGTGATGAAACTGCCTTGTTGATGGAGTGGCGTATGATGAATTGGGGGACCACGCGGTCCTTGGTTCTGATTTTGGGTCGAACGAAGTGGTGTTTTGGTATTTTTATCAACAACAATGAAGTAAAACTAGAAAGTATGTAATATTTAAAAAAAAATGTTTTTATCTGTGTCCAGTGTCAAAATTGTAATTATCTTGTCGCTTTTAATGGGTAATGAATCATGTAACATTTGGTGAGCGTGCTATCCCACTTAATGTTATTTGCTATGTCTTTGTAGTAAACCAGACGGCGGCAAGAACGCAGCTCTACTTTTTTCACTCATTCTTATTTGCTTAAAGCAACGTAGTCCTACACTAGGAGTTATTCGTGTATCGTGAGTGATAAATATGATATTTATAATCGTTGCCATTACAATGGGTAAAGTGACGTTTACAGTTTTGTCAGAATATAACATCACAGTTGAGTCATGTTACTTTTTTGTCGACAATGGAAATGAAATAAAAAAAATATCTTACATAACTAAACTTATTTTCATGTATGTTTTAATGTTATGACAGGTGTAAAGAAGGCGTCAATATTTTATTCATAAATTGTAATATTCAAATAATCTTTAGTAAAATCGGTATTTATATTCAAAATTATTACATTTATTACACAATTTATTACTAAAAGTAAAATTTAACCTCAATTTAATAAATACAATAAATAATTATAAATGTGCACTTGCTTTAATGGTGAAGGAAAACATTGTGAGGAAACCTTGGCATGGCTTAGAGTTTATTGAAGGTGTGTGAAGTTCGCCAACCCTCACTGGCCTAGCGTGATCGACTATGGCCTAAACCTCTCAGTTTGAGAGGAGGCCAGCGCCCAACGGTGGGACAGTTTCTTAACAGGGCTAATACTATTAATTATAAATGTGTCCATAATTTATGTCGACTGATTTAGTTGTTAGTTCGACACTAGTCGTCTCAAACTGGCAAAACTTTTTAGTTTTGACATTAGCGTCTGTCAAATTGTACGTGGATATGTGAACACGATTATACATACACAAACACCTAGATCGAAAATAATCTTTAAAGTCTTGCAAAGAATAGTACTGGGCGATGATCGAAACTTTGGCTACACGATCCAGTTAGTGCATTGCCTACGTTCTAACTACTAGTCCGCGCTGTCATCAAATATGATCTAATTGCACGTTGCTTTTTAATACCCCTAAATTGTGATTTCTAAAGGTATTCTCATAAAAATGAAGGATGCGAGTTGTTGAGCTGTTGGTACTCTGTAATCTCTGCCTACTCGATCCTATATCGCCTATATCGATAGATAGATTCTCATCAAAATCTTAATAATAAGACACTTTGTACAAGTCGTACAGCCTGGAGAACTTGTCGCTACACATGTGCGGAAATTATCACAAAATGCTTCAGTTCTACGTAGACCAATGTATATGATGCAGTGGCTAAAGTAGCTGAAAATGTCTTCTTAAACTTGTAACTGTAGTTATAAGGTATTCAAATTTATCGGAAAATAATTTTTACAGCAATAATGTGAGTGCATGTGAATCTGTGTCTATTTTTTCAAACTGTGCATGTATGGTAAAGCGGCGACAAATGCTTCGAACGAAATCGTGCGCAATTTCACTTTTGTAGTCGTGTTACAAATCCAACGACAAATTGACACACACCGTCGCGTTTATATTCCTAAAGCGGAGGTGGCAGAGATCTACTGAGTACACTCACGTTTCGCCGACGATGTTATGTCCCATGTAATAGGGGGCGAGCCTATTGCACTCTCATTCAGTATTGGCCAGAAGTTGGTCGTGGTTCGGGAAAGTTACCACATTCGTTCTACTCATATTAATGAACTTAGAGAATGAAGTTGGCTGTTCCGACTATCGGTTGGTCAGTGGTTGAAGTGGACAAGAGCTTAAGTGAGGTTACTACGGGTATGGGTTTTGTTAAATTTTTTGTTTAAATCTTGACTTTAGAAGAGATTTTTATTGTTTTACAAATTTTTCAAGCAAGGGATTTGATGATATTAATAGCTATGTTTTCTAGCACTCGATATTAGAGTCATACAAATCGAACTTTACGTCAAAAGGTGATATATGAAATGTAGGAATCGAATCTCAAGTCAATAGCAGATACCTTTTGGTACATATTCCAATAACCTTCTTGTTAATGATATCGAAAATTGTGATTACATAGGTATACTCAGTCTTGTCTATCCCTAACGCAACTTTGGGTACTAAAGTTAAAAAGAACGAAACAGAAAAATAAAAATAATTCTAAAGAAATATAAACACCGTTACGCCTATAATCCACAACAGGGGGGTGACAGAGGCGCACGCACACCCACATGTCGCCGACGATTTTTGGCGGTAAATGAATAGTAGGTGAGCCTAATACCAGATGGTGATTATTTTTCGATAGAAAACTATACATTGTCTGATATAGGATTTAAACCTAGGACCTCATGTCAGAAAAAGGTACCCAATTCCTATATTAACATAATCATACTATTTTCATCATAATACTTCCATCACGAATACAGTCATACAAGGATCTTATGGCTCGCGGCCACAATCGGAACTAACGCTGTCATCAAGTAAAATGCCACTATATGACAACCGAGTCGCAGAGTTGCCGTTTGCTATGAAATAAACCCAAGTTCTTTTTTAATTAGTAACCGTGCCCCATATTGGAATATAACCCTGGAATTAAGAAAATTTTACTAAATGATAACCCTTATTTTACCACCCCCTATCAATGTCATCCACAAGCAAAAATATCTTTGTTGCACTATAAGTTCTATTTCGATATACACATTTAAAACACGTTTTCACGCTGACGTACAATATATCGTTCGCTACAGCAACTTATTATTGCACCGTGCTGCAAATTGCAGTTGCTACGTTGCTGAATCACTGATAATACAGTGAAAAAAGTGGAAGGTCGGTTGCAGCGGACGAATTGTCGCAGTGTAGGATGGTACAGTATGACAAGTTTGCAAAATTGAACAAAATCGAGTATTGCAATGGCAATTTTTTGGTATTTTATATTGAGCCATGTTCGGGTATTAGGTTGATTATTGTTGTGGATATCTGAAACTAAAAACAATTTAGCCATTTAGTGAATGTCACTGAACTCAGAATTGGTAAACTTAACGGCCGTTGGGGCAGAAAGGATCTCGAGTGGCGTATATGTCCCGGATGATGTGGAGTGAGCAGGCTCTGTACAAGATGGACCGATGACCTGGTAAAGGTTGTGGGTGAAAGTTGGATGCGTAAAACACTAAACCGGTTATAGAGGTCTTTATCCTTCAGTGGACGTTTTTCAGCTGAAGGTAGAAAGTACCTACTTAAAGCAAGTGTTTTCATTCATAGACCAAATTTGATCATCGCCTTTGGGGTTCTGGTTTGGTTATACTCACTTTAATGTCTCCCTTCTCACTCCCTTCCCTCCGATATGGTCGAGAGGAGTGATGGCTGTTCCAGTAGTCATACTCGTGAACGGATGCTGCTCGTGGGGACTGGTCCATGAATTCCTATAGACACTGTTTATAACTAACATCATTAGTATCATATCTCGGTCGAACGGCATCACACTGGAGCTAGATCGTAAACCATTTAATTGTAACCTAAACTTTGTATCCACCCAATATGATTAAAAAAAATTAGAAAGGAAAAAGAAAATTAAATGAAAAAAGCCAAATCCTCTGAGTTTCTTCGCCGGATCTTTTCAGTGGAGACCGCGTTCCCATCCAGTGGTATATTATTAGTTAAATGAGATTTTAAAAACTGTAATTTGACTATTTGTAAGCGCCCTGCAGGGCTTATACAACATAAATTATTTAAGTTTGAGTCACCCACTTTAATGGTAACCAGCTGCTTAACGTGCCTTCTAAAGCACTGATCCCGATATCTGGACCAAATGGTATTCGCCTATTTTTGGTGTTACTGGTTAGCTTATACTGTAACATGAGGTCGGTTACAGCGGTGGCGCCGAAACTTTTTCAGGGTGTGCCTGAGTCCGTAACGAGTTGTCGAAACTGGCGGTAATGGTCTGAGCGGGCCGAGTTTCAAACTCGCGCTCGATTTGTTCCTGCCCGCGTTTAACAGTGCGATACCACTAAAGAGTTCTTAACGTCTGCGATATTCCACTAGCATTGGTTAATGGGCAAAGTTTGATTTAACATCTTTTGAGCTGATTTTAAACTAGTATTTGAGGGATATTGAGGTGTTGTTTATAAGTTGTAGTGGGGCCGGAGCATTTTTGTGTATATTTCATTACTATTATTTAGCAAGTTAAAACTCCTTTAGAAAGTAGTAGTTAGATTGGATATGTGCGGCTGAGAGTAATGAGTAACTTAGTCTCGTCTATTCATAGCCGTATATCAATCGTGCTTTGATTTTAAAAATTGTGGAGTTTTTGTCATTAATTTAGGTATTATTTTTTAATTTAATTTTCTATCTATCTATCTATCTATAACCTCACGCCAGATCCGATTTAATTTTCTAGTTTTGTAACAATTATTTCATTAAAATGTTCTGTTTTATGTCAAGATTTTTGTACGGTTTAGCTTCACAACTCATATAGTACTATTTATGTAATTAATAAACAAAAAGCCAAGCCAGGTTACAAAACGTGTATTATTGGTAAAAAGTTTGAAGGTTCCCCGGATTAACAATGACATTTTAGACGTCAAACACCTTACTCCACGAGGAGTAGCGGCCGTGGTCACGAGACCACGGCCGCTGTAAACTCAAAACCTCGAGAACTTAAAATAAATAAACACCGTCACACCTATTTTTCCCAATTGGGAGTGGCAGAGGGGTAAATGTATACACTCGCCTTACGCCTGCAATGTTAGGTCCTATGTAATAGGACTGCCTATTGCTATTATACCGAACGCGTTGCCAGTCTCCGGCCTGGAAAGTTTCCTATCAAAACATTAAATTTTGGTGTAACCTAGGTTTGGACCCAGGACTTCATGATAGCCACGCATATTACTCGCCACTGGACTAACGAAACGGTAGCAGTAAAAAAAGGTGAGGTGAAATCCAAATAATAGTTGTAATTCAAGAGAAAAGCTTGTGATATTTTCTTTCCAACGTTGAAATTACTTATCGCTAAAAGTGCTTTAATTACTAATAAATACAAAAAAAAAACCATAGCTCCTTATAGACAATGAATATCCCAAAACGGGATTTGCGAAGCTAACTCCTGTAGCTTAAAATGCGAATTTTATCACTGGCCCGGATTAATTCTGAATCAATTACGGCGGGCCTCCATTACATAAACACAGAACTCATTTAACGTGAAGCGGCTGTGTTTACACCGTTCTGTGTAATTATTCAGGGAATTTCTGCGATTTTGAAGCCAATTTAACATTCGATTAATATTAAAACTTGGCTTTAGGAGTGTATTTACACATTCTTAGCTTTTAAAAGTTAGTAAGATGTTTAAAAGATAGTCTGTATCATAATAAAATGTAACGGAGTGGGAATGTAACAAAATGGAAATGTAACGAAAAGGAAAAATGAAAGCTGTTATTCCTACTGCCTTACAAAATGATTCCGTTATATATATTTGAAGATATGTATATAAGCTACAGAACAAATAATAAAAACGAAAATAAATATTTTATCTGAATAATAACACTAAGCCAATGCTCACTGTTATTATTCAGGTAAAATATTAATTTTCTTAGTATATTTTCTCTGCTTAACACAATCCTGCGAGCTAGAGGTCCTCAGAACAAAAGTCCGTTGCAATCAACGGACTTTTGTTTGGCAGACCGTACCTCTAGCTCGCAGGATTGTATTGAGCAGATAAATTATACCACAAATTTATCAAAAACAAGTCGTTTATTGAGTACTAGCTGTGCCCGCGACTTCGTCCGCGTAGAATAGTGTCTTTGGGTAGAATTTTTAATTATTTAGGCTAATTATTTTACAAATAAGACACATACGTACATAAATACTGATAATGAGCTATTTGCAGTGTAGCGCACTTAGGCATATTTCCGCACCTACACCGCGCCGTACCACGCCGCGAAAGCTTGAAGGTATGAAATATATTATCAGTGTAAAGATGTGAAAGGGTACGCTCCGTTGGTTCGGGCATATAAAAAGAATGTCTGACTGAAGAAAGAATGACAAAACAGATATATAATGCGAAAGTGGAGGTACCAGGGAAAACCTAGACTATCTTATCATGACCAAATAGATCGTGTCTTATCTGAAAAGCAAGTCAAGAGTCTCCGTAATCGGCAAGCGTGTATGAGCCGGACTGTGAGAGTGGAGAAAGCCAGAGAGGTATGTAAGAAAAGAACTTGTTGAAACTCTGTACTTTCTGCCTTCCCCGCAAGAGATCTGAAGTGATTAACCTGAAATTTTGTTCACATATTATATGAAAAAGTGATTTAAAATAAGGAACTCAAAGAGTATGATTTAAAACAGGTAAAAGAAGAACCATACATACATAAACTGCATTTACAAAAGTATAAGAGAAAGAAGAGGTAGAAGAAATATATAGTCCTAATATTTAACACAACTCTCCAGCTCCAAGCATTAGAAGATTCGAACACACGATTGAAGAGCAAGTTACACAACAGTGTAACAGTTACTCCAACTGACCTTAGCCCTGCGAGGTCAGAAAATAATTGCACCCGGCAATTTTATTTTATTCCGCCTCTGATTTCCACTATTCAATTTAACTGGACAGCCCAATGGCGGTATATCAGATAACCGAATCCAGGAGCCATCGTGGAAAGTACCGTTGGAATTAAATGCATCATTGATGGAGATTTACCTTTGAGCCAACGCGAATTTTAATTGGGATAAGTTTCAGTACACAACGCTTGTAGAGCTGACGGTCTTTGGGGCAGAAAGCTTCTCGAGTGAAGACCAAGTACTGGAAGATGTAGAGTGGACCCTGGACAAGATGGATCAATGACCTGAAGAAAGTCGGGTGTAAAAACTGGGAGCGTGGTATAAAGCCGGTTGTTATGGTGGTCTTTATAGATGCCTTTACTCTGTAGAATTTGTTCTACAGAAGAAGAAGAAATGAAGTTTCAGTAGAACAATATATAGGGTATACAAATCTACAACAAATTACCAATAGATATCCGAAACATGCCTATCAATAAGTTTAAAAAGGCAATCAAAACTAGACTCTGTAAGACAAGTAAGGGTATTACAAAATTTTGGATTATCTTGACGAAAAAACAGATTGAGATTGAGCAGCTCCTCAATTAGCAACATTAATCAATGATGTATAATATAATTTTGAAAAAGAAAACAGAAATAGTTATCAGAAAGGCCAAAAATACTAAATTAAAAGACTAGCCTACTCAGTTTCTCGCTGGATCTTCTCTTTGGAGGCTGCGTTCCGATCCGGTGGTGAAGGTAAAAAATTTAATAATTTTGAGATTTGTAAGATCTGTTGTATTTGTCTATACAAATAAATAATTTTTGACTCCGACCTTCTTTTGTAGCATACGGCTGTAGTCCTGCATAGTTTTGTGTGTGTGAATATGTGTGCATTAATGATTTACGCTGTTAGCCGCGGGGCCTTCACCGGATAATACCCGCATACTAAAACAAGACCAATCCTTCTTTGGGACATTGAAAGTGTTTAAGCAGTAACAAAGGTTCAATATTGACCAGTCTTTCCTAAGATACAGTCTGGAATGGGACCCGATATGATAACAATAGGCTATTATTGATTATATACATACCTTAAAAATACACTTCATATGACGGAACCCGTCAAACAAGATACCACAACACATCCCTTTTTATAAAAGGCAAACACATAGAGCGGTAAACAACTCTTCCCTCAGAAAAGGGATGATATGTTTATCGAAACATTAAAAAAAAAACGCCATCTTGGAAAATTTACTTAGATGGCGGCAATATACAATGAGCAGAAATATACGATCCTGGATGGTATACAGTTATATTAGTTATTACATTAAACTTTTATATATACGAAATATACACTAATAAATTACCCTACAGTGTCTTACTGCTGAGTGTTGGGTAAAGGTATTCTCTTCCAAATTGAAATGAAGAAGAATAGTACTTCATTATGTGAACCCATTGCAGATTAGTAGAGGACCTGTGTCAGTCTTTAAACTCAAACTCAAATCGTTTATTTTGTATAAACCCTGCGGGGGTGTTCACAAATTGTCATATTGTTATATTTTTTTTTTTAACTTACTTATTTACCACCGGATCGGAACGGGGCCTCCACTGAGAAGATCCGGTGAGAAACTCAGCGGGCTAGTCTTTTTTGTCTAATTCTCCATTCATTTTTTCATATATTTTTGTATAGATACATACATTTTTATATTATACAAAATCGTTTATGCGATCCAGCTCCAGTGTGATGCCTTACGACTGATATATAAGACTAATAATAATATTTTAGGTATATGTTATAATGAAAAGCTAAAGGATTTTGGGTGGACCAGTCCTCATAAGTAGCACCCGCTCACGAGTACGACGAACGGTAATAGGCTTTATGGGAAAACGCTCTCCTTGCAATGCCAAAATCCAGGGTGAAGAGATCAAACCACTGCAGTGTGCTTAAATCGGTCAGTCTTAGATGGGTGACTGCATGTAATATTTCCATATTCGAGCGACTCCGTGATTTGGAAGGCGCGCAAAACGGTTGGGTCTGGTTACCACTTAACATTTCAGTCGCTTTGAAGCCGACAAGCTAACTTTTCCTTTACTAGATATGGCAAAAGTGCCTCACTGTTCAGATTTGATCATTTGCATCTGAAACAGTGTAAAGATTCATATCTCAGTATGCCTCATTTGGAACATATGAATCAGCTATATTCGAGGCATAGTCGGCTCACAAAGCCCCGTGACCTGTGCCTCGTTCATTTTGTGAGACAGTAAGTGTAGTAAATATAAGATCGCGTTTCAGATTTAGATTTAAATTAAGCGGTTTTGTTCTAATATTAGGTTCTAGTTTCTGCCCTGGACTTCGTCCGCGTTGACTTTAGATGGGAAACTAACATTCTTCCGGGATAAAAAGTGCACTCTGTGTTAATAAACTATCCAGGTCGTAAACTATAATATCCAGGTAATAAACTATTTGTGTGCCAAATTTCATCAAGGTTTTTGTGTGATTGAGTAACATGCAAACATACACACTTTTATAATATTAGTAGTATACTACCTGGTGGATGTGGTTCAAATACAGATGAGGCATTTGTTTTGGTACAACTGTTTTGAATCTCGTAGTTCTCGTTCATGTTGCAATACACTCACAACAAAGTCTATGCTTGCAGTGGCTATTTGGGTCACTTCTTTATCTGTAATATGGTCGAGGGGAGCTACTCAAGTAGTCGTACACGTGAACGGGTGCTGCTTGTGGAGAATGGTCAACCCAGAAAACACTACCTTTTCATTATAACATATTTTTAAAAATATTATTATTAGTAAAGAAGAATGTCAGAAGAAAGAATGACAAAACAGATATACAATTCGAAAGTGGAAGGATGTAGGTGCCGGGGAAGACCTAGACTATCTTACTATGACCAAATAGACCGTGTCTTAGCTGAAGGGCAAGTCAAGAGTCTCCGTTACCGGCGAGTGTGTATGAGACGAACTATGGGAGTGGAGGAAGCCAGAGAGGTATGTAAGGAAAGAACCTGCTGGAACTCTGTACTCTCTGCCTACCCCGCGAGGGAGCTGGCGTGATGATATAGATAGATAGATTATTATTAGTATTATATCTCAGCCGTAAGTCATTACAGCCCGCTGAGTTTCTTGTCGGATCTTCTCAGTGGAGGCGGCGTTCCGATCCGGTGGTAGATTAGTTAATTAAAAATAATGTAAATATGACAATTTCTAAATACAATGCAAAATAAGCGGTTTGAGTTTAAATCGATACCATCCATGTAAACTTTTTTTTTTTTACCTGGGGAAAATCCTGCATAGGACTTCCGCGAGCCTCGGGGGAAGTTCGCGGGGCGTGTCGGATTCCTACCGACTAAAAACCCCAGGGTGGCCGACATCAGCACTTTGGAGGGGCTCCGGGATCTCCGTATGGAACGCACCGGTGCCCCTCTTGTGCCTCGCTCCGAGAGCCCGCCATCGGAGGGAGACTTGATGACATGCTCCCTCCCGCACCGACGCGGTGCTCCCGATGACGTGGGCCACACCACGCCACCGTCCTCCTCGGGGTTGCCCGTGAAGGATGCTCAGGGCCCCCGCCCCTTGCGTCCGCAACCCCGAAGGCCCCCCTGCTGATGTTGATGCAGGGGGGTCCCCCGCCAGATATTACGGCCGGGGACGCGAGTTAGCCCGTATTCTTAAGCCCCGGGCTATTGGGCTGGGGGGCCTGGGCGGGCTGTGCCTCTGCCCCGGCGCCGTGGCCTTCGTATCCATGTAAACTACGCAATGTCGAATAACACAACGGTGCAGGAGATATATTATAAAAGTAAATCAATGTACCTTTCTTGTTTTTGAACATATCGATTTTTAGTCCGTGTATATATGACATTGTCTTAAAGGACATTTGCCCCAGAACCAACTAAACATCACATTGACATTTGACCCATGCCATTATTATTTACCTATTTTATTAAAATTAAAGCAAATATCTGTATCTAACGGACAATTTGCAATCTAAAACGAATATTTCAAAGTATTGTAAGTACTTGTATTGGAGACCCCGACATCTTTACTGACTGACAACACACAAAATAACCTCATATGGATTAATGGCTACTGAATTATAACCTCAAAATCTAATACTTTTTGTGCAATATTGCGATTTTGTCCCGTTTGTCCATTTAATAATAAATGCCTTAATAGAATTTGTGGGAGAATTTGTGTACTGTGATTTGAAATCATACAAGTATTCTTTCATTGCTGTTGGTTCTGGGGCAATCATGTATGGGCGCAGGACAATGTCCTTTGAAATACATCAAGATTTGCTGCGAGTTAACTTAATATCCGTGACTTTTATTGATTGCAACTTCGCTGTAAAACACGCTAACTCTTACATGGCGTATTAAACAATGGAACGATTAAAAAAGAAAAGATTCATTAGTAATATGCTTGATACTTACAATAATACAAAGATAATAATATACATACCTCGTCCAGTATCATTATTCACATGTTTTATATGATTTTTAATTGTCGTATTTTGTCCATTATCAACTTTTCCGGAAATATTTATTAAATATTGAGCACTTTCTTGCTAAAATTATATAACTACTTACCAATAATTTAGTTAGTCTATAACCTCACGCCAGATCCCTTGCGGGGTAGGCAGAGAGTACAGAGTTCCAACAGGTTCTTTCCTTACATACCTCTCTGGCTTCCTCGACTCTCATAGTTCGTCTCATACACGCTCGCCGGTTACGGAGACTCTTGACTTTTCCATCAGATAGTTAGATTAAACTATTTGTTGTATCAAGGTGTGTCCCGCGTAAAAACTTCTATCCTGACGTTGGCGCAATGTAAACAAACAGTCGTCTTCCGTACCTCCCCGCACAAAAGGCTAACTATTGTTAGCGGGATCTACAACAATCGATTGCAATTTTAAGTTGGAGTTAGCGTATTTCTAGGTGTAAAGAATGCATTACATTACGATTACCAGTTACAAATTATTTATTTTGAATTTTAAGAGTATTATATCTGACTTTGAATTGTTATAGAAAATAAATAGTACTTCATTTGATTTGTTGATTTAATGTAAAGGCTGATTTTAAACGGTATCTGATTTGACTCAAGTACTAATATAATTTGATAAGACCGGCCATTTTTAAGTCAGTTCGATTCGAGCGCTCGAAAGGAGCAGACGTAGAAATCGGGTGACCAGGATTTGTTAAAAAGTATATAGTATATGTACCCACAAGGAATTAATGATCGAGATTAAAGGTATGATAATCATATATTGAAGGTGTTTTATTTGCGTCGTTACAATTATTTATTGAAATATTAATGTGAAAATTTGTGGGCATTTAGGGTCAATTTTTCAGATGTTTAGCATAAAAAATTAAGTTAGCGATGGTTACGTAGATGGTTTCGAAATAACACGTTACATATTAAAAGGTACTTCAAGTACCGATCTATATCAAACCTCTTACAATATTATTCCCAGTACTACTAGACTATCGTGTAACAGAATTATCGAAAAACACTTAAGATATACTTGAAAGTAACTTCCACTTTAGTGAGGGCCAATTAGTTTGAGAATAAAAATAGTATTTTCTAGAAATACCTCTTAGTGTTTCGAGGGTTGTTCTGCGAAACCCCTGTGTTCGTAGGTTCTTGGTTATCAGCAAAGTTAAGCAGCCTACAAGTGTAAGTCTGAGATGGGTGACCGTTTGCAGTATGTTATGCATGTTTAAGCGTCCGTATATTTTAAAATGCATATTAACCCGCTGATCTTGAACACGGTGAACATCCACTTATAGCCGAATGTTCTTATTATACCCGACACAATTTCTGCAACTGGGAATTTTCCTATAGGAAAACCAGGGACCAATACTGTCCGGCCGAAACAAAAAACAAAAACATGATAAACAGAAAGGCGAGCCGATTAAAACAATATAAGTTAAAAGAGTAGAGCGCTGAGGTTGTCACACGATTTTGTTTGAAGACGCGCACTGATCCGATGGTAGATGTAAAAAAATGTAAAGACTTTGATGTTTGTAAGTGCTTTTTAGCGGCCTATCTAAATGAATGATTTTTGAACCTTGACCTTGAACTTGAATTGGAATCCAGGGTCTCGTGATTATCAGCCGCATTAACTGACCACTGCTATTAGACCAAGGACCGATTATCTTGTGAAGATCGCAGGAAGTCGTTGGATGCAAGTGGCATTGAACCGGTTACGCTGGAGATCGATTGCGGAGGCCTATGTTCAGCAGGATGAATATAGGCTAAGATAATGATGATGATGGGACCAACAAGTCCCTTCAATACTTGTAATTTCTTGGTACTTGAGGCCTTCTCGACGGAATTTGAACTTTTGGTAATGTATGATGTTTTGAACGCCTGTAAACATTTCTTTAGTAAGACACGGTTTCTTGTAAAACCCTTTACCTCGCACATTACTGCCATTATAAAGAAACGTTTGTTCTGTGATTTTAGATTTTAGAGCAAAGAAGACAGCTATTCTATATATATTGTGGAGTGTCAATACAATTTTTCTATGAAACAGCTGATTTTTCTTGTTCAGAATCAGAAATGTATTTTTTTTTATTCCTGTAAAACATTACAGTATTTATATATCATCAGGAAATAAACAAAATCTCTACCACCACTTCAAAATGTCAATCCTGTGAAGAAGAGCAAGAAATTTCAGTTAATCTTTTAAAATTAAAATTTTACAATGTTGTTTATTTAAATTTTGTTGTGCGGCATAGACGAACAATGTAGGCTGATCATCAGTGGGTCTAAGGGTTCAAATTCTCAGATCAACGGTTGTCGTTTATGATGTTAGGAATATAGTGCTGTGAGGTTATCAGTATTTTACAAGTTAGCGTGTACAAGATAGTAAATATGAGGACCAACAATATACCATGTATCTCGAGGAACTTTTCTCCTTTCTCGCTTCCACTCAGTCTTGTGACCTTTGTTACTCTGATACACTTCGCTTTACAATTCCTTCCCACTCCTTTAACTTCTTTACAAATTTTTTCACTATTTATATCCCGCCTCTTTAACTCGTTACCTGAATCTATAAGACGCGCTAAGTCCTTAGAAATATTTAAGCGTGACATTAAAACACATTTTCTACAAACTTAATACTTATAGGTTCCTTTCAAATTTTTACACCACTCGTTTTTTATTAGTTTCTTCTTATCTCCTATACCTATTGGGTCATTTATATATACTAGTGGTCGCCCATTTGGTCGAAATTCGACCATAAATAATTTAAATTATAAGTTTGAACATTATTAAGGTTCTATTGTCAAAGACTATACTTCTATAATCACAGATTTCGCCAAGGGTACACTGTTTTTTCAAACAAACTATATGAAATTAAAATTAAAAAAAAAATGATATAAATAAGAAATACCTTTTTTTTTACTGTAACAAAGAACCATGCGATAAAGAAAATGCTGTCCATTGAACTTGACATACATATTTCGATTATTTAATTAATGATACTAAACTTCTTTGTAAGCGATGTTTTTGTAAAAACTCTTTCATCGTTTGCTGGTTATGTTTGACATTCAGTAAGACTATAGAAAAATAATAAGAAGTGTATTGTGTCAAATACATGGTAGTGTGTGTAATATTTTTTGTATTGATTTAATGTATGTTTTATGCATAATTTAAAAAATATATTTGCATTCTGCACTCCTTCTCTATTTAAACTATAAGTGTGGGAAATTTCATACTCCTCCGTCCGGGCAATTTTCGTAAAAAGGGGTACAACGATTTTGTTTCACGTATTAATATCATATCATATCGCTTTTTCATAATTATCCATTTAATTGTTTATTATTATTTTTTTATTTACTGAAATTCTCTTAAATTGTTGCACTTTGCCCATTTTTATCATAACCATCTCTGTCCTCTACCTAAAGGTTGCCTGGAAGAAATCGCTATAAGCGATAAGGCTGCCTTACTGTACCTGTAGCAATGTCAACACTTTTATTCTTTTTTTTGTGTATAATAAAGGATATTGTATTGAATAGACATATCGTCACGCTTATATTCCCCAAGCGGGGATGACAAATATGTACTGCGTATATCCATTTTTCACTGATGTTAGGTCCCATGTGATATAGGGTGAGCCTATTGCCATATACCGCGCACAATTCCAAACTCCGGGCAGACACTAGGAATTTTTCGATAGAAAAACTATATTTTTTCGACCTAGGATTAGAACCCAGGACCTCGTGAACGCAAAGCGCATTATTAATCACTAGACCAACGCGGCAAACTGATAGAACAGAGCAATCTATCTATAGTCTTAGTATTTCCATTTATTTCTAATGAAAAAAGAAACGTTTGTTTCAACAGTTACGCCGCTCAATTCATTAGCTACTCCTAAATCACCAATAAATCCGGAGGGTTCTCGTTACTGGTGATCTCTCGGTTATTTATTTCACGCTATTCGTCCCCGTGGGGTTGCTGTAATACATTATTATACAACATACGTTGCGGGTCTATTTTGAAATCGTTTTCATGGGTAATTTTGTGGAACAACATTTTTGATAGTTTCCCTATTCACAAAATTCCGCGAAAACTAAATTTTAACTTTAGTTCGTTAACGGCGTTTTGATTTTTAGTGCTGGTGGACCTATCCCGGCTGGTTGTGCAGTGTAGGTGAGTGTGTGTGAGTGGATGTGCAAGTATGTAAGTGTGTGTTTGAGTGTGAGTATTTTGTGCGCGTGTAGTGTACTTGGGTCATGCGCGCTCTCCCCCCAGTCTTACAAGTCCTCTCTGATATCTACCGGAGTACCTAGAGCCCCCCCAGAGTACACATCCCCGACATCTCCTCTGCGCCCCACCCTCTCCAAAAGCTGGAGAGTGTGAGGTGCAGCAAGGCGTCTTCCACCACACGCCAGACTATTCTCCGCCGTCAGCAGTCCCTCCGGGAAACGAGAGGGCTGCTAGCGACGCCCAGGGTCCACGGGGAGGTTGTCTGACCAAGTACCCCGCATTATTTGCCAATAGACCAACGAGGCAGTCAATAAGTTATTCTATTTCTTCTTATGTTAATTGTTCGCTAAGTTTAAAATAGTGTGTTTTAATTAAATATCAGTATTGCAAATACATCGCGTGACCATACACCCCGTTATCGCGTTGACCCCTTACATTTTGCATTAGCATTAGCAACAAAAATGTTCCTCATCGAATAGTTGACATGCAATCGGCTAGTCTGTCCGCCTTGCCTTAACCCTTCGTCTGAGTCATTATGGTGACTCACCAGCTGTAGCTTTCCTATTCACTGTCATTAGGGTGTTAAAAATATAATTTTTTTTGTTTTTTTTTTCTTTTTTTGTACGCAGTTCCAGTAGAAATTTGCTTGTTCCTTTCACGTTCGAAAAGACGTTATGGAACAAATGTTTAAGTGACGGTTGTCACGTATTTGTTTCGGTCTGGGTGTTTGTGTATGTAAATTTCATGTTTATGTAATGCAACCACGATAGAAATTATTCTTTTGGTCCACGTTCATGACTCAATTTCCACAAAGAATTACGAATGATTATTTTTCAAAATTGGTTACCAATCCGTTATATTTTTTCTGGATTCTTTCATAAATGGTTACGAAACAGGAATATTTCATGTTTCCGTAGCTAGTCATTGTATATAGCCATTAATTTATACACATAACTCTCTGTTGAGGTTACTGTATTTTAACAAATAGCTACGATTTTCATAGTTACGAATCCAGTCGCGAATGTGGACTAAAGAAATAATTTCTGTTGTGGTTGCATTAATAAACAAGAAATTCACGCACATTCACAAATATTTGCTTGTCACACAAATATTTGTTGCATCCCGCGGCTTATCGATTCGGTAGGTGGAACGGCTTAATCTTTTAACCATTGGAACAAGCCTGTAACATGTCTGTAACTTGAAGAATAATTCTGACGTAAATGCAAAAAATAGCTTAAATATGTAAAGCATATGACGCTAAATCTACGACCCAGAAGGATATTTTAGCCCGCGGCCACAACCAAAACTAACGCCGTCATTAAGTGAAATTTACTTTATGATAGTCGCAGAATTGCCATTTGGGTGCGTTTACAAACATGAAAATTCACATACACAAATACCCAGATCGGAACAAATTATTGTGAATCACACAAAGATTTGTCCCGTGCGGGAATCTAACCCGCGACTAGTAGATACAGTGGATGGAGCGGTTTAAGCTCTTAACGTCCTTTTCTGGAAGTACTAAAATGCTACTAAATGATAACCCTCATTGCACACCAACGCCCACTGTCAATGTCATCCATGGACCAAAATAAACTTGTCTTAATGTATATCATCCGAGACCACGTTACTGCCATTTTGAATAAAGTTTATGACATAAGAATACCATTATATTAACGTAGAAACGTATTTTATGATCGACATTACCATTTGTTTATGAGTATATCATAACCAACGGGTATTTAATTTGAGTGGGAATAAAAAGACTATAAATGAAAGAACATCCCAGAAAAGAATATAATATGGCTTTTTAGCATTTTCTGTAAAAAAATTAATTCTAAAAAAATTCGATGTAACATAGTCCTTCGAGTCGCTTTTAAAAAAACATCTATTTTCTAATTAATCTTATCACTTTTTAAAAGTTGCCTGTCCTAATGGTGTCTTTATTACTATGTCATTGGCATTTAGATGGACTATTTATGAGTTTCATGAAGATTTGCCCCGTGCGGCCATTGAACCCGCAACTACTTTTTACGAGCCGAAATGCTTGGCGCATGCTGCCACATCGTGGGCTTTGGTGATGTGGCAGTTTTTTTGGGGCTCGCACCCACTATAACCCCCGGCGTCCGTCTTTTGCCCAAGTGCCCTGCCGCAGGAATCGCCAGTGGCATAAGATCTGCGGCGTGGGCAGGCTTGGTCTGTTTAGCACAGAACTCGTCTCCAATCCCGTGCTTTCCTTAGTCAAGGCTCGCAGAACGCAGAGCGCTCCTTTTAAGGGCCTGTCACTTTTCAGGCAATGGGTTTCCTTTGCCCGGTGCCCGCTGGCCTATGTTTATGAAGGGCGGAGGTCATTCGTGGCGTGTGCCCTTTGCCTTCGCCCGACGCGTCTTCTGCGAGAAGGATTGGAGGAGGTCTTCTCCCGCTCTCGCTCAGCCTTCTCTTTTTCTGTCATAACAGCCTCGCAAAAGGCAAAAGTTGCCGCTCAGGCGCTCAGGCCTCTTGACCATGGCTGACTACACAGCCGGCAACGAGAGCGCCGCCCCTCCGATCTCGGCAGCCATTATCTGCCGCTCTGCATCACATGCCGGATACACCAATTGGTTGTGCAGCGCCACGGCACTGTACACGTGAGTGCCACCACTATGGGGGGCCAGAAGACACGTCTTTTGGCCCCCCATAGTGGTGGCACTCTTCTGTACGCTCATAGCCGGACTGGCACAGGTACCGCCCCAAACGGACGATTTAGCGCAGTTGTTAAGAGCTTGAGCTGCTCCGCCCACTGTGTCTAATAGTCGCGGGTTCGATTCCCGCACGGGACAAATCTTTGTGTGATCCACAATTATTTGTTCCGGTCTGGGTATTTGTGTTTGTGAATTTTCATGTTTGTAAACGCACCCACGACACAGGAATAAATCCTTGTGTGGGGCTACGTTTTTTAAAACAAAAAAAAAACAGCCATGCCTGGACAGCACCTGCGTCAGCCGGTAGGTGAGCGCACTGTGTCGCCTCTCAAGACCCGCAACTACTACATTAAGTGAGCGGAGTGGCCTCGATTTTTTTCCTTATTTTATTAAAACCTGTTCTTAAGATCCTGTATAATGTTTTTTTTTTCGGACATAAAAATGCTATTAACTTTCTGGAGATACAATAAAATATTTTATACTTACGAGTATCGTATACTCAAAAAAATAGGCAATTTCTGTTCTAACATGAAATTGAAAAAACAGCTATCTATATCATCACGCCAGACCCCTTGCGGTTAGGCAGAGAGTACAGTTCCAACAATATCTTTCCTTACAGTTCGCTTCATACACGCTCACTGATTACGGAGACTCTTGTCTTGCCCTTGAGATAAGATAAGACACGGTCTATAAAAAGGTATTTTTTATACAGGCCATGTCTTATCTGACGTACAAAAGTTTGCAAACATTTTTCAATTGATATGATAGTATCAATATGCCTTCCTATCGTCTCTGTAATTATCATTATATTAATATATAATTTACGAACATTAAATCAATAAAAAAACATTACACACACTACCATGTATTTGACACAAACACGCATATATACTCTTTTGTTTATTATTAAAAAGTCTGTGGTCAAATTGAGAATAGATTTATATTGTTTGTCTTTAATATTATTTGTTTATAGTCTTTCTGAATGTCAAACATAACCAGCAAACGATAAAAGGGTAGTTCGAATTTCGACCAATGGGCGACAGAGTATATATCTTATACAGAATGATTATTTTGTTTTGTGAGTAACCGTGAAGCCATATTGTATAATACAAGTTAATCCAAGTGGTCATCGTCACTTCAAACAAATAAACGCTACGGCCCACTCTTCCCTATAATTCCACAACAAATTATGCAAACAACATAAGGAGTGGGTACTCTTGAAATTATCATAATAATTTAGTAGCGCCGCAATTTTAACAGAAACAGAGGGTTGTTACAAGTATCATCTTTGGGTAAGTCAGTTTTTGAAGGGATTCGGTATTAGATAAAGGTTTTAATTTGGATTGTCTCGTTGGTCTAGTTCGAACCCTAGGTCAGATAACGTGTAGTAGTTAGTCTAAATCATATTATTATTATTCTACAGTTTGATGCTGTCTATACTGATTATGCGAGCGCTTTTAACCTTGTTGATTACAGGATACTTACTAGTAAACTTAAAAACCAATACGGTATATGCAACATAACTAAAATGGTTTGCTTATATTTAGATGATCGGAAACAAGTAGTACTCGTTAATGGTCACGAATCGGATAAATATATTTCATCTTCTGGAGTACCTCTCGGTTCCCATTTGGGTCCTATCTTATTTCTTCTCTTTATTAACGATATAGTCCTGAAGGTATATCAATGTCAGTGTTCCCTATTTGCTGACGATATGAAGATATATAGTAATATTGAATCCCTTGCAGATATAGAACTGATTCAGTCTGACTTAGATCGTATTTATGAATGGTGTTGTGCAAATAACATGAAACTCAACGCCACAAAATGTCAGTATATTCACTTATCGAGGAAAAGAAAAGTTATAGATGCGACTCTGCGCATCTATGTCTCTCCGCAAATATGTGTTGCTAAACTAAATTCTCGTAGAGCTAATCAAACATTTTTCAAGATACCGAGGTATAGAATTAATTTAGGTTCGTATTCTCCAATAGTCAGAATGATGTCAACTTA
Organism: Phalera bucephala; assembly: GCA_905147815.2. Classification (NCBI taxonomy): domain Eukaryota; kingdom Metazoa; phylum Arthropoda; class Insecta; order Lepidoptera; family Notodontidae; genus Phalera; species Phalera bucephala. The sequence goes on from LR990616.1 coordinate 2,902,790, forward strand.
TAACAGTTGGTGGAAACTGCGGGATTTACTCTGCTCACTTCAGGGATATGATTTTAAATGTTAATAGAAAAAATAAAGTATTGTGAGTGTTATTATTAGTAGTCTGTATTATATTAATAGATATAGTATTATGCACTACTTTTATTCTGATATTGGACTATTCGAGATTGTATTTTTTAAATTTATATAATAGTATAACATGTTGTGCATATCTGTAATTGATGTGATGTAAATGACAACAAAATAAATACAAGGTATAGTACCCGAGAGACTAGTAGTACAAACTCTATACTGGACCATGTGTGTACGAATGTAAACAATCATTTATTTAGTATGTCGATAATTGAATCGTCTCTGTCCGATCATAAACAGATTTTCCTTGAAATAGGACAATTAGCTCCAAAGATAAATAAAAAGAAACAGTACAAGGCATTAGATTATGGACAGCTGTACACTAACGCTTTAAAAGCGAGTTACATTAATGTCGACGATGACTACGCCTACCTTGAAAGGTTTATTTCTGAACACATAAATAATAGTAGAGTAGAAAAGATAAAAATTTTGAATCCACCCCAGGAAGATTGGATTAACAAAAGTATCATCGATTCAATTAACTTACGAAACATTTTATGGCTGCAAACAAAAACTAATCCAAAAGATGAATATTTAGTTACGAAATTTAAGGAAGAACAGGAAAAAGTGAGAAAGTCAGTGAAAAAGAATAAGGAAAATTATTATTGTAATTTGTTCCAAAGCAATTACGATGACCCGAAGAAAATGTGGGAAATTATTAATAGCTTAGTGTCAAATAATATTAAAGACAGCAGTACTCCCCTAAAATTAGTAATTAGGGCTTATTATGACAGAAGGTGAGGAAATATGTGACTTATTTAATTCTTTTTTCTCGTCAATTGGTGCAGATCTAGCGGACAAAATACCGAACGTATACCATGTAAATGACGGTAATATTTTAATGTACGAAGATAATTATACACATAAAACAAAATTATCAGAGTTTACTCCATGTAGCATAGAGGAAATATCAAAAATTATAGATAATTTAGACAGTAATACTAGTACGGGCCTGGATGGAATTAGTACTAAAGCGATAAAATGTTTAAAAGTTATAATCACTGAGAGATTGACGAGTTATATTAATATGTGTTTATTGCATGGGATTTTCCCCGACTCACTTAAGATTGCCAAGGTTAGTCCTATATATCAATCAGGAAGTAGAACTGATCCCAGCAACTACAGGCCAGTATCAGTTCTACCCGTTGTTTCTAAGATATTTGAGCGAGTTTTGTACAACAGTTTAAATAATTATCATCATCTCAGCCCATACTTGTCCACTGTTGAACATAGGCCTCCCCAAAGGGGGGATTTGCCATACTCGCCACGCTTGGCAGGCGGGTTGGCGAGCGCAGTTTTTGATCGCAGAAGTGTTAAGAGAACGCTGCTGCCCATTCCCTAGTTTTCCCTTAGTCGCCTTGTACGACACCCGATGGGATGAGATGGGTTGGTCCTATTCTAAGCCGGGAACCACGCGGCTAAATAATTAAATAATGCGTGTAAATAATTATCTAATTGAAAAAAAAAAAAAAATTGCGAACAATACGGCTTTCGCCCGAAATCGAGCACGCTTACAGCTGCAATGGACTTAATTACTAAAATAAAAACGCACATTGATAAAAAAGACCTTGCCTTGGGCATCATTGTTGACTTAAAAAAAGCCTTCGATACCGTAAGTCATAAAAAGCTATTGCAGAAATTGAAGAATATAGGTCTCTCAGGTACTGCTCTTAATATGTTCGAATCGTACTTGACAAATAGAAGGCAAGTTGTTAAAATAAACGAAAATAGTTCCAGTAGCTCTGCGCAGAATATAACATATGGAATTCCTCAAGGCTCGATACTCGTGCCGCTATTATTTTTAATCTACATTAACAATATCAATAAAATAGGACTAACTGGACACCTAACACTATATGCGGATGACACGTCTCTTTTATTTTGATAAATCTATACATAATATTGTAACAGACGCTCAGAAAGACCTAAATGTGCTTAAGGAGTGGTGAAAGTTTAATTTGCTAACAATCAATACCTTAAAAACATCATTCATAATCTTTGCAGCAAAAAACAAAAATATTCCAGATTTTACACCGCTTACTATAGATAATGTTATAATACAACGTTCACATCGCGAAAAATATCTTGGGCTATGGATAGACGATAAGCTGACCTGGAAACCTCATATCGAGCATGTTAACACAAAACTACAATCAACTTTAGGAGCGCTACGTAAAATAGTAAATTGTATTCCAAAGAAATTTCGACCTATCGTCTATAATTCTCTTGTAAAATCGCATCTCGAATATTTGATCGAAATTTGGGGGTCCGCAGCTGCAACGAACTTAGTCATTACAAAGAACCCAAAATAAAATTATTAAAGTACTTTTTCACTATGACTATTTCACTCCAACAAAACTTTTATACAAAAAAACAAAACTATTTAACTTAACTCAACTTTATTCATATAACACCTGCATCCTTATTAAAAATATTATCACAAATTCTATTCAATCCAATATTCAGCTACACAAAAAAGTATATTCACATAATCTCAGGAGCAAACATAACCTTCAGCTTAATAGCTTTTTTTGGGTGTGTGTGCCCTCTACTACTCTAAGGGTATATAAGCATGACAAAGCTGATATGTTTCATATATATTGCCAAATACGTATGAGATGATTATAATAATGGACATACACTCAGAATTATGATAAAAAATGTGTATAAAGAACATGAGTTATGATGATGTGAGCCCTGTCTTATAAATTACCCTTCACCCCCAATTTGTTGGATATTTAAATTTATTTACGATACATGCATACGGGAAGTTAACGATGTTATTAGTGATATTGTAATACTACAGAAAATATCTATAAACAGTCTTATCATCTTAATACTAATGGTACGAATGAGAATAACGCACACTAACGCGCGCTTTACGCGGCTTTTCAACAAGTTTCAGAGAATTTTCGTTTAAATGAATAAACTTACAGGTGTATACGAGACTCGTTGGTCTAGTTGAGAATAATGCACCTTGCAATCATAAGGTCCAGGGTTCAAATCGTAGGTCAGACAAATGTAGTTTATCTATCAAAAAATTTCTACTATCATTCCAGAGTCGGTGACCTTGGTTCTTCTACGAATCTCCTCATTCCTGATTATACAATAATGTGTGCCGGTCTGGGTATTTGTGTATGTGAATTTTCATGTTTGTAAACACACCCACGGTACAGGAATAAATCCTAATGTGGGGCTACGTTCAGTAATTAAAAATAAATAATTAACCGGTAGGTCTCACGGTTGCTAATTAAAACAATAACTTGGGCAAATTTCATAGCAAACGGTAGCTCTCCGACTATCATAAAGTAAAATTTCACTTAATGTCGGCGTTATTTATTTTAACACAAAACAGATTACAATCATGACATGATAGAACTTATGATTATTGGTGATGAATAAATATGTAATCCAACAACTTGTGTCACGGAAAGCATTATGAATATGCACGAGAAAAGTTACATGCCAAAAATATTGTTATTAAAACTATCATCTAAAACATTTAAGTAAGGAGTAACCAAATTACCTCAGTTTAAAAACTGGGCGACAGAAACGAATCTGATGCAAGTTACGCATCTTTGAGAATTTTGTGGATTTGTCTCTTGTAAGTATAAACATTATTAATTCTAAATAAATCTAAAGCAACGGAAGGATTATCAGTTTTAAATACATTATATTGACGCATGGACACATACGAACAATGGGGTTAAAATAAGATATATTATTTCGAAATACGTTGGGGGTAAAAACGTTTGGTTTGCGGCATCTGTAGTTGGTATTAATATTTAAGTGAGATAACAATGTAGGGGAGTCTATTAAAGAATGTATAATTTTATAAAGATATACGAAGTCAGTCAGGATACGCCTGGATTCTAACGAGAGGGCGTGAAAATGTTTTAACCGCTCCTTGTATGTTTTTAATTTCCGGTGCAGGTTATATCGAAAACATAATATTTTGAAGCAGTTCTTCTGAACACTCTCAATTCGGCTAGTGTGTATGTGATATAAAGGAGATCAGATAACTGAAGCATACTCCAAGACGGATCTAACTAATGTATTAAAAAAATGGACAAAACTGTAGGGATTTTTAAACTTTCTTGTTATACGGGCTATGAAACCAAGAATCTGCGAGCCCCTTTTAACAATATAATCGCAGTGGTTCCGGAAAGATACATTTTCATCAAAGAGAATACCAAGATCTTTCACTACAGATTTACGCTCAAGACTATGGTGATGTAAGGAATAATCAAATGTAATCTTGTTTATTTTTCTAGTAAATGTGATTATAAAGCATTCCCGAACATTTAAAAATCTACGGTTCCTATTGCACCACTCAAGAATGACAGATCCAGATCCTGCTGGGGATCAATAGCATCTCGTATACTAATAATTGCGTTGAACACCTTTAAATCGTCCGCACATAGCAAACATGGATACTTCAGGTCTTCAATAATTGATGAAGATGATGAAAAATAATGGTGGGATCCTTGTAGTACACCTGAAGTGATAAAGCCTGAAAAAGATACAACGCTTTTGAGTGCAACTAATTGAGTTCTCCTGGCAAGGTACGATTCGACCCATCGCAGCAAGGGACCATTAATACCAAAAGCGTTAAGTTTAAGACAGAGTATACGATGTTAACTTTGTCAAACGCTTTAGAAAAGTCGGTATATATAGAGTCCACTTTGCAAAAGCAGAGCATATAGTGCTAATTCAGATTGTGGCCCCGGGCTAAAATATCCTTCTGGGTTGTAGATTTAATCGTTAATTAGCGTCATATGCTTTAAATATTTAAGATCTTTTTTTGCATTTACGTCAGGATTATTGTTTAAGTTACAAAAAATGTTACAGGCGTGTTCCAATGGTTAAAAGATTATGGACAAATCGTTTTGTGGGAAGCAATTATTTGTTTCAGTCTTGGTGTGTGAATTTCATGTTTATATAATGCAACCACAACAGAAATTATTTCTTTGGTCCACGTTCGTAACTGGATTTGTAACTTTGAAAATCGTAGCTATTTCTTAAAATCCAGTCAACAGAGTTATGTGAATAAATGAAATATTCATATATAATCACTAACTACGAAAAAATGAAATATTCCTGTTTCGTAACCATTTATGAAAGAACTCAGAAAAAATATACTGGGTTGGTAACCAATTACGAAATTACGAGTAATAATCATTCATAATTCTTAGTGGAAATTCAGTCATGAACGTGGACCAAAAGAATAATTCCTATCGTGGTTGCATTACATAAATATGAAATTGACATACACTAATACCCAGACCGAAACAACAGTGACATAAAAATTTGCTCTATAACTTGGTCTCCAACGTTTAACGACCGAACAAATTTCTACTGGAACTGCGTACAAAAAAGGAAAAAAAAAACAAAAAAAATAATCATTTTAACACCCTAATGACAGTGAATAGTTAAGCCACAGCTGAGTCACAATAAGGACTGAGACGAAAGGTTAAGGTAGGGCAGACAGACTGTCACCTATAGACTTACTCAGATAATCACCGGTCACGGTTGCTTCGGTGATTATCTGAGGAAGATCGGACGCGAGGCGACGACGACCTGTCACCACTGCGGTGGGGACCAGGATTCCGCCCAGCACACGCTCGAAGAATGCCCAGCGTGGGCCTCCGAGCGGCGGATCCTTGTCGACCGGATCGGACCGCACCTCTCCCTGCTGGCAATAGTAGCGGCTATGCTGGCAGGGGAATCTGCGTGGGGGGCCGTATCCTCCTTCTGCGAGACTGTAATGTCCCAGAAGGAGGAGGCTGAGCGGGATCGGAAGAGAGTCGATCCTGCTCGACGAAGGCGACGGCGCCGGGGCGGAGGCACAGCCCGCCCAGGCCCCCCTGCCCAATAGCCCGGGGCTTAAGAATACGGGCTAACTCGCGTCTACCGCCGTAATATCTGGCGGGAGACCCCCCCCTGCACCAACATCAGCAGGGGGGCCTTCGGGGTCGCGGACGCAAGGGGCGGGGGCCTTGAGCGTTCTTCACGAGCGACCCCGAGGAGGACGGCGGCGTGGTGTGGCCCACGTTGCCGTGAGCACCACATTGGTGCGGGGGGGAGCATGTTATTAAGTCTCCCCCGAAGGCGGGCTCTTCAGAGCGTGGCACAAGAGGGGCACCGGTGCGTTCCATACGGAGATCCCGGAGCTCCTCCAAAGTGCTGATGTCGGCCACCCTGGGGTTTTTAGTCGGTAGGAATCCGACACGCCCCGCGAGCTTCCCCCGAGGCTCGCGGAAGTCTTTACGCAGGATTTTCCCCAGGTAAAAGAAAAGGGGCAGACAGTCTAGCTGATTGCATGTCAACTATTCGACGAGGAACATTTTTATGTTGCTAATGCTAATGCAAAATGTAAGGGGTCAACGCGATTACGAGATATATGGTCAAGCGATACATTTGCAACACTGATATTTAATTAAAACACACAAATTTAAACTTAGCGAACTATTAATTCAAGAAGAAATATAATTTTTTATTGACTGCCTTGTTGGTCTAGTGGCAAATAACGCTGGGTACTTGGTCAGACAACCTCCCCGTGGACCCTGGGCGTCGCTAGCAGCCCTCTCGCTTCCCGGTGCACTGCTGACGGTGGAAAATAGTCTGGCGTGTGGTGAAAGACCCTTGCTGCACCTCGCATTCCCCAGTTTTTGGAGAGGGTGGGATGCGGAGGAGATATTGGGGATGTGTACCCTGGGGAGGCTCTAGGTACCCCGATAGATATCAGAGAGTACTAGTAAAACCCTTCAGGTGACGAACTGGGGGGAGAGGGCGCATGACCCAAGTACACTGCACGCGCACGAAATACCCACACACAAACACACACTTACATACTTGCACATCAACTCACACTCACTCACCTACACTGCACAACCAGCCCGGATGAGAGATCCAGCGGCACTAAAAATTTAAACGCCGTTAACGGACCAAAGAACAATTTAGTTTTCGCGGAATTGTGTGAATAGGAATACTATCAAAAATGTTGTTCCACAAAATTACCCAGGGATTAAAGGATTTTAAAATAGAGCCGCAACATACGTTAAATAATAATGTATTACAACCACCCCACAGGGACTGCTAGCGTGAAAATAAATAACCGAGAGATCACCAGTAACGAGAACCCTCCGGATTTATTGGTGATTTAGGAGTAGCTAATGAATTAAGCCGCGTAACTGTTTAAACAAACGTTTCTTTTTTCATTAGAAATAAATAGAAATACTAAGATAGATTTCTGTCTGTACTATCAGTTTGCCTCGTTGGTCTAGTGACGAATAATGTGCTTTGCGATCACGAGGTCCTGGGTTTAAATCCTTGGTCGGAAAAATGTAATTTTTCTATCGAAAAATTCCCAGTGTCTGCCCGGAGTCTGGAATTGTACCCGGTATATGGCAATAGGCTCGCCCTATCCCTATCACATGGGACCTTACATCATCGGTGAAAAATGGATATACGCAGTACACCTCTGTCATCCCCGCTTGGGGAATATAAGCGTGACGATATGTCTGTCTATTCAATACAATATCCTTTAATATACACAAAAAAAATACAAAAAAGAAATAAAAGTGATGACATTGTTATAGGTACTTATAGCGATTTCTTCCAGGCAAACTTTAGGTAGAGGACAGAGATGGTTATGATAAAAATAGGCAGAGTGCAACAATTTAAGGAAATTTCCCTAAATATAAAAACTATAATAAACAATTCAATGGATAATCATGAAAAAGAAACAATTTTACCTATTATGCCATGCTATGAATAAATGACACAATAAGTATAGGAGTTAAGAAGAAACTAATGGAAAACGAGTTGTGTAACAATTAAAAAGGAACCTAGTAGTATTAGGTTTGTGTTTCTATAAATAATTAAATAAAAGTAGAAAATGTGCTTTAATGTCACGCTTAAATATTTCTAAGGACTTAGACTTAAATATTTCTAAGGACTGAGCGCGTCTTATAGATTCAGGTAACGAGAGAACAAAGGCGGATACTTTAAACAGTGAAAGAATTCATAAAGAAGTTATATGCAGTAGAAGGAATTGTAAGGCGAAGGTCACGAGACTGAGTGGAAGCGAGGAAGGAGAAATGTTCCTTGAAATACATGGTATATTCAGTGGTCCTAGTATTTACCATCTTGTACACGCTAATTTGTAAAATACTAATCACCTCACAACACTATATTCCTAACATCATAAACGACAACCATTGTTCTGAGAATTTGAACCCTTAGACTTCACTGATGATCAGCCTTCATTGCTCGCCTATAACCCACAACAAAATGTAAATAAAAAAAACATGTAAAATTTTAATTTTAAAAGTGTAGCTGGTGGTGGTTTCCTGCTCTTCTTCTCCACAAAATAGACATTTTGAAGTGGTGGTAGAGTTTTTGTTTATTTTCTGATGATATATAAATACTGTAATGTTTTACAGGAATAAAAAATATTCCATTTCTGATTCTAAACAAGAAAAATCAGCTGTTTCGTAGAAAAATTGTATTGACACTCCACAAAATGCATAGAATAGCTGTCTTCTTTTCTTTAAAATCTAAAATCACAGAACAAAAGTTTTTTATGATGTCAGTAATCTGCGAGGTAAAGGGTTTTACAAAAACCCGTGTCTTACTGAAGTATGTTTACAGGCCTTCAAAAAATCATACATTATCAAAAGTTCAAACCTCGTCAAATAGGCCTCAAGTACTGAAAAACTGATTATTGAACTGATCATATAGGTCTCCGCAATCACTCCCCACCGCAACCGGTTCGATGCCACTTGCATCCAAGGACTTCCTACGATCTTCACAAGATCTAGTGGGAGTCAGTCCTTGGTCTAGTGGGAGCGATCAGTTAATGCGGCCGGAGGTAAAGAGGCCCTGGGTTCCAATTTTAGGTCGAGGTCAATGTTCAAAAATGATTTATTTGGATAGATAGGTCAATAAAAAGCACTTACATACGTCCGTCTTTACATTTTTTTACATCTACCACCGGGTCAGAGCGCGTCTTCAAACTAAAGACAACCTCAGTGATCTAGTATTTTAACTTATATTGTTTTATTCGGCTGGCCTTTCTGTTTATCATGTTTTTGTTATATTTTTTTGGTTCGGACAGTATTGTCCTGGTTTTCCAATGGAAAAATTCTCAATCGCAGAATTGTGTCCGGTACAAAAAGAACATTCGGCTATATGTGGATGTTCAAAACCAGCGGGTTAATATCCATTTTAAAATATACAGACGCTTAAAAATGGAAATACTGCAAACGGCTGCCCATCTCAGACTAACACTTGAAGTCTGCTTAACCTTGCTGATAACTAAGAACCTAAGAGCACAGGGGTTTTGCAGAAATACCTCTCGAAACACTAATAGGTATTTCTAGAAAATACAATTTCTATTCTCAAACAAATTGGCGCTCAATAAAGCGGAGGTTACTTTAAAGTATATCTTAAGTATTTACGATAATTTCGTTACACGATAGTCTAGTAGTACTGGGAATAATATTGTAAGAGGTTTGATACAGATCGGTACTTAAGGTAGCTTTTAATATTCAACGTGCTATTTCGAAACCATCTACGTAACCATCGCTAACTCAATTTTTATGTTAAACATCTGAAAAATTGACCCTAGATGCCCAGAAATTTTCACATTCATATTTCAATAAGTAATTGTAAGGAAGCAAATATATGGATATATTTGCTTCCTTACAATTGATGTTAACGCGGGACAGGCACCTTGATACAAAAAAAGCCAACAACACCTTAAGCGATACGGTTTATAGAAAAAAGACCCATAATGATAGGTACTTAAACGGTGAATCTCCCCACCATCCAACACAGTTAGCTACCGTGGGTAAATCTTTGTTTCAGAGAGCACAAGGGATCTGTGACAAGAAACATCTGGCTGCCAAGTTTCAACATGCCAAGCAAGTCCTGCGCGACAATAAGCTTCAAGTCCCACGCCAACGTCACAGTGAACGAGTGAAACTAGCCACAGTCGAGCGTCTCCCTGCTGTACTACAATTCAAACATTTTATAAGTCGCCGAAGATCATTAAATTTTTACTTTCTGTCAAGTGTCACATCCCTCTACAAGATGCAGGGATATACACGCTTGATTCCTACCAAGATTGGTCCGCGAGGCTATTGAAATTAAAAAAACATAATAATTTTAATACAGAAGATGGCTGGGTGCTTCCATCGTTTTCGGATCATTGAACCAAGTATAACACTGTAAGACCTCAAGACACTGTGAGCTCATTCTGCGTAGATCGGACCAACAAAAAGAATTAAGAAGTTTGAGGGTATCCCGGAACAACTATGCCTTTTGGACGTCTAACGCCCCAGTCCCTCCTGTGACCATGGGTGCTGCAAAGTGCTCGAAACTTCGGGAACTTAAAAATCAAACCGCGATAAAATCCATCAAGCTTAATCTAACTAAATCATCGTTCAGTAGTGATCTTTAGTTTTTTGTGAAGTGTTTGTAATAATCTGGCGAGATAGTGCTTGATATCTAATAAATATTGGCAGAAAATTGATAATAGATAAATCCGACGATCGAAGATTATTTTGTTTTAAGAAAAATGTAGCTGCACACTAGATTTTATTCCTGTGTTGTGGGTGCGTTTACAAACATTAAAATCCACATACGCAAATACCTAGAGCGAAACAAATAATTGTGGATCACAGAAAATATCGAACCCGCGACTATCAGACAGCGGGCCGAGCGGCTTAAGCGCTAAATCGTGCGTCAAATAAAAAAAAATGACGAGGTATGTATATTGTTATTATTGTTTTCTATTATTATTGTAAGTATCAGGCATATTGAGCATATGACTAATGATTCTTCTATTTATTATAATTCGTTACGTTGTATGATGTTGGAGATAGCGTGTTTTTCACAGAAAATCTTAATGTTTTGCAATTTTAAGACCATTTCATATATACACAGTAAATTTAATTCGATATGTTAAAAACAACAAAGTTACATAGATTTACTCTTATAATGCTTCTCCTGCACAGTTGTGTTATTCGATATGGCGTAGTTTACATAGATGATATCGATTTGAATGGTAATAGACTTGTTGGTAAAACGCTCTTCTTGCAATGACAAGGTCCAGAGTGAAGAGTTCATTGCGCTGCGCTGCACTTAAATTGGTCAGTCTTAGATAGGTTATGGCTTGTGGCATTTCCATATTCGAGCAACTCCATGATTCGGATGGCGAGCAAAGCGGTTGAACCTGGTTACCACTTAACATGGTAGTCGCTTTGAAACTGAACTAGCTAACTTTGCTTCTACTAGATATGGCATAAGTGCCCTTATTGTTTGGATTTGATCATTTGTATCTGAAACAGTGCAACGATTCAAATATCGATATGTCTCATTTGAAATCAGCTATATTCGGGGCACAGCCGGCCTACCGACTGTAATCGTGTCGCATATTCTTTCATTCTGTGAGACAGTAAGTGTATTGAATATAAGATCAAGTTTTATATTTTAAAGGCACAGCAATTAAACCGGCCCCCAGTTCCCGGAACACCCGCTGTTCACGATCACGGTAGCAGTCGGGGCGACAGAAGAAGAGGGGGTGCTAAGAATCTCCGGGCTACGAGAGGCTATCATAAATAACTGACCCTCGCGACGTATAATGGATGCACACTACGGCTGGACCACCACCTCACCGAACTCGAGGTGGAACTGGGTCGCAGAAAAAGGCATATTTTGAGGACGACGCGATAATCCTTGAGTCAGGTAACTTGTTATACTTTCGAGAAGGTGATCAGCTCTCCCAGGGTGGTGTCGGTTTTCTGGTCAATAAGGACCTCGTTAGCAGCGTTGTAGATGTCGACACGGGTAGCGTACCTTATACTGAAGCTCACCGATAGGTACTCCCTAAAGGTGGTATATGTGCCGACTTCGACATACGCTGACGAAATAGCCGAAGCCGTGTACGAAGATATTGCGAAAGCACTACACAGCACCGCATAGGCTCACTACAACGTTGTTATGGGGGACTTCAACGTCAAAGTGGGAATACAAGAACGCGGCGAAACGAAACTCGGACCCTTCGCAGAAATAACAGGGGTCAAATGCTAGTAAACTTTCTCGAGTTGCAGGGGCTCTTCTTAATGAACTCTTTCTTTAAGAAGAAGCCCCATAAAAAGTGGACTTGACGAAGCCCCGACAACGTGACAAGGAACAAGATAGACTTTATCACGATGGATAGGAGATTTAGATTTAGGGACGTCTCGGTGATGAACAGGTTTGATACTGGCCACCATCACCGACTCGTCCGAGGCACCCTAAATATAGATTTCCAAGCCAAAAGGGCCCAAATGGTAAAGCCTACTCTCCGATCTATCGCGCTCTAAATAGCCTTGAGTTTCGTAAAGTTCCAATTATAACTTCAAAACCGTTTTGTCTTGCTCGAAACTATTGGCAATATTGACGAGAAAACCAACATAGTGGTCAGAACGCTACAGAACGTGTCTCGAAGGTTTTTGTACAAAAAAGCAAAAACAGGGACTCTAAACTTTCGGCCGGGACTCTCGAACTTATGAGAAGTAGACGAGAAAAGCCACCTTCGCAGACGTCTTTGTCAGATCGGAAGGCCTTACACCTTAGAATCCAAAAGCTGATACGGCGTGACCTCAGACGCTTCAACACCCGCATCTTCGAGGATGCGATCGAGCAGAACAAGGGCACTAAGGTCTTAGCCCAACAGCTCGGACGCCCCCGTCTGACGAATGTCAAAACTGCGGATAGCAGAACCGTGACCTCTAAGTTCGAGATTCTTGAGGAAATCAAGGGCTTCTATGGATAACTGTATGCATCACGGAACGGTGAGCCTACGAGAACCAGCAACGATGACCACAGAGACCCACTTACGCGCCATTACATGGAAGATATCCCAGATGTCGATCAAGGCGAGGTCAAAGCGGCCTTCGAGCAACTTAAGAACGATTAATCTCCTTGGGATGATGGAATTAATACCAAGTTTCTCAAAGCTGGTGAGACTTCCATTCTCAAAGAGCTAGTGAGCCTTTTCAATTCCATCATTCACCAAGGTCTTACACCTAAAGCGTGGAGCGTGAGTGCGGTATCTCTGTTCTTCAAAAAAGGCGATACAATCTTGCTGAAGACCTACAGACCCATCTCACTTCTGAGCCATGTATACAAGTTGTTCTCGAGAGTATCGACAAACCGCCTCGCCACAAAACTAAACGAGTTTCAGCCACCGGAGCAAGCCGGGTTTCGAAAAGGCTTCAGCAACGAAGACCACATCCAGACTGTTCGGCAGATTGTACAGAAACCTGAAGAGTACAATCAGCCGCTGTGTATGGCTTTCGTTGACTACGAAAAAGCCTTCGACTTTACCGAAACCGGGGCAGTTCTGGATGCTCTGCAACGATGTTGTATTGACTGGCGTTATATCGGAGTGCTGAGATGTATGTATGACACCGCCACTATGACCGTACAGCTGCAGGACCAAAGGAGGAATGAGAAAGGTGGATGTGATGGGGATCCTGGGGTTCCTAAGCTCTTCACCAACGCGCTCGAAGACGTCTTTAAGACGCTGGACTAGGCAGGACGGGGCGTGAACATAGATGATGGGTACATCTCGCATCTTCAGTTTGCCGACGATATCGTCATAATAGCGGAAACGCTGGAACAGTTAAGCGAAATGCTGCAGTCTAAATGTAGCCGCTCGACGTGTTGGTCTCGGCGTTAATTGGTATAAAATCAAGATCATGTTCAACGCTGGGACCAGTCTACGTCGAAAAATCGATGCTCGACGTTGTTCGAGAATACACCTGCCTTGGGCAGGTTATCCAGCTTGGTAGGAACAACTTCGAGAAAGAAATCGACAGAGGGATCCAGTTGGGCTGGGCAGCATTCTGCAAACTACGTCGTTTGTTTTCTTCGTCTTTACCGCAATGCCTGAAGACGAAAGTCTACAACCAGTGCGTTCTACCAGTCATGACATACGGTGCCGAGACGTGGACACTTACAATAGGGCTAGTCCAAAGTCTCAATGTCGAGCAGCGAGCCATGGAGCGGGATATGCAAGGAGTCTGTTTGAGGGCTAAACTCTGAAATGAGGTTATCCGTCAAAGAACCAAAGTAGTTGACAAAGCTCGCAAAGTAAGCTCGCTTAAGTGGCAGTGGGCTGGCCATGTATGTCGAAGAATCGATAGCCGATGAAGCAGACGAAATCTATAGTGGAGACCGCGACTCGGCAAACGCAAGGTAGGGCGCCCCACAGCTAGATGGACCGACGACTTTAAGAAGGTTGCAGGGTGGGACTGGATGCGGAAGGCGGAGGACCGTGTATTGTGGCGCGAATTGGGAGAGGCCTATGTCCAGCAGTGGACTGCAATAGGCTGATTTGGTTCTTAATTAATTCTTAATTCTTTATTGTCCACACACAGAAAATGTTACAAAATAAAAATAATAATAAAATAAAATGTACAAAGGCGAGCTTAACTCAAAATTGAGTTCTTTGACAGCAAACCTTTGAGTGACAGAGAGACATAACATTAAAATAAGGATAGAAATGAGTGTAAACACGGTGGGAATAGTTTTAGATAAAAAAAAAAGTTTTAGATGTATGATAGAATAGACGTAGATAGAATATATACCTATAAATATACTACACACTAGACGATAACATAAAATATACTACTTGACCATACTACATACATACATATAACTTACATAGGTAGGAAATGTTCTTTAATTCTTTTCCCGAAAATCTGTGGAGTGGAGCTATCGCGTAAGGAGCGTGGAAGAGAATTCCACAAGCGCACAGCACGTACAGTGAATGAGCTATGATAACGGCTCGATGTATGCAGAAGCAGAGATGCTAAGAAGCAGAGAAGATACAGAGCGACAGGGTTTTTCCCTGGGAACTAAATACTCAAAGCGTTCCCGAAGATATGCAGGGGAGTTAGGATTGTGAAGCACAGAGAAAAGTGAAGAAAGAATGTGCGTATCCCGACGCTGCCGAATCCCTATTCGGCAGCGTCGGGATACGGCTCCCTAGCCACTTCAATTTAGTCCGAAAATCTGACACATGATCATACTTTCGAAGGCCAAAAATGAAGCGAATGCACAAGTTCTGCAGACGCTCAAGTTTATTGAGAAGTTCTTGAGTTGCATCAAGAAAACTAACATCAGCATCGTCGAGTAGTGGTAAAAGAAGAGATTGGGCGAGGGTTACTTTAGGTTTAAATGGTAGGAACTTCTGGAGCCGTTTGAGAGACTGGAAAGTGTAATAGATTCTCCTGCTTACTTCCGCAATGTATACATTCCAGGACAGATGGCAGTCTATGTAGACACCCAAGTTTTTGGTGCTACTCGAAAACGGTATCGGAATGGAGTCATAGACAACTTGTGGAAGAGACTGGTGATCTAGAAAATTGTAAAAGTGTCTGCCACCAATAATGAGAGCTTGCGATTTTACTGGGTTGACCAGGAGACCAAAAGTTTTTGCCCAATTATTAATATTTTGAAGATCATTATTGATGGCAGCAATAGCAGCATAGTAGTCGTCAACTTCGAAATGACGATAAAATTGCAAGTCATCTGCATAGAGATGATAATGTGAAGAAATAACATTAGTGAGTGCGTTAATAAAAACCGAAAAAAGTAGAGGAGAGAGTACGCCACCTTGCGGGACACCTGCAGTCAGATTACACCACTCGGAGGAGAACTCATCGGAGCGAACCGACTGCGAGCGACCGCGAAGATATGAGTTGAACCAAGCAGTTACAGAAGGAGAGACATTTAGAGAGGAAAGAATTCCCAAGAGACTGTCAAAATCAACAGAATTAAAGGCACTGCTACAGTCTAACAGAACTAATACATCCATCCATGGCCAGACGTATGTCGTCAGTTATTTTGACTAACGCTGTTACCGTGCTATGCCCAGGACGAAATCCTGATTGGTAGAGACTTAGCAGGCCATTAGTGAGAAGAGAGTGAGATAGTTGATTTTGAACAACACTCTTGAGAACTTAGACAGAATTAAGATTATGGATATAGGGCGAAAGTGGGAAACTAAAGATGGATTCGAAACTTTGGGAAGCGGTAATACATGAGCCTTCTTCCAGGCTGAGGGAAAGGTGCAAGATTGCAGAGAAAAGTTAATATAATGTGGTGTACTACAGGAATAAGATCATCTAAGATGGGACGAAGCATTTGAATTTGAAGACCGTCATCACCCACCGCCTTTGTGGAAATAGATAATATTGATTTTTTTATCTCCCCTTCTGTTACCTGGTGAAAAGAGAATGAAGTACATCTTGGCAACGAAAGATTAGATAACCTGTTAAGAGTAGCAGATTTAATGTTGTCATCCAGAGTGACTGGTGACTTGGAGAAATATAAATAAATTGTGTTAAGGTCTATATCGGGTATACCATCACAAGATGCCTTCCCGATAACAAGAGACTTAAGAAATTGCCATAATTGTGTCGTACTTAAATTTTCGATTGAATCATGAATATGGCGTCTCTTAGCATCTCTACACAAACGGTTGCAACGATTCCGCAGCTTTTTATATAGAGACCAGTTTTCTTCTGTAGGATTTTTTTTGTAACGTCTCTTAACTTTGTCTCTTTTTGACATTTCTCTTTTAATATTATCAGATAATCAGGGTGCAGGGAGGTGCTTTATTTTTACTTTTTTTAAAGGAGCATGTTTATTATATGTATCAAGAACAATCGTGTTGAATGCACACAACTTTCTCGTCGAGGTTATTGTAGCTGTACACAGGAGACCAGTCAATTCGGGGCGCATCCTCCAAACGTTCCAAATTAATACTCTTAAAACTGCGAAGTGAGAGAAATTTGTATTTACGTTTAGGGGCACGAATTTTGTAGGATAAGAAAATGAAATCGTGATAAGAGAAGGCGGCAGCAAGTTGCCCATGCGTAGCTACCCTGCTAGGGTCAGAAATCAGAATTAAGTCTAGTAGAGACGAAGTGCAATGGGGGGCATGATGAGTATTAAGCTGAAGGACAATAATAATAATAATAGTACACTTTATTGTACACCAGGAAAAACAATAAATTACAAACAGATTTATACAAAATATAAGTGCAAATGGGGGCCTTATTGCTGATAGCAATTTCTTCCAGACAACCGTTGTAAAGAAAATAAATAACGATAGAAAGAAAGGGGCAGTTAGTGGCGTACACTATAAATGATTAATTTACATTACGAACCAATATGATATATACCTAATTATAAATACATACAAAACCATACATACTCACATACTAATACATATTATAGCTATAACACTGGTAAGGATTACGACAGCATCTTTCCTCATACAAGTGGCAAACAGTTATATTATGGACAAGTAGTGATTCTTGACCATTGTTTTTAATGAAACCAACGACTTTGCACGTCTAACTGACACAGGCAATGCATTCCACAGACGAACAGCTTGTATTGTAAAGGATTTGTCGTAGAAATTTGTGGAATGCACCGGCATTTTCAGCTTCAAATTCTCCGATGATCTCAGGAACCTTGAATGTGTCTCATGAAGAAACTCAAATCGATCTTTGAGGTAAGAGGGGGTTATCGGATTGAACAGAACACTGTATAGGAGCGACAATATATAAGAATTCCGGCGAAGGCGAATTGGTAGCCACTTGAGCTTAGTACGAAATTCAGAAACATGGTCA
The DNA here is from genome assembly GCA_905147815.2 of Phalera bucephala. Classification (NCBI taxonomy): domain Eukaryota; kingdom Metazoa; phylum Arthropoda; class Insecta; order Lepidoptera; family Notodontidae; genus Phalera; species Phalera bucephala. Next base: position 2,920,624 of record LR990616.1, read on the forward strand.
TATTTGCGCAAACCAGATATGAACCTTATACAAAAAATTTGAAGTCGCTCAAGTTTATTAAGTTGCTGCTCTGTGAGGTCTAGATACCTGACGTCTGCATAATCAATAATAGGGAGTAGCAGGGATTCTGCGAGTGCGATTTTAGTGGCAGTCGGGAGAAAATTTTGCAACCTTCTTAAAGAGCCTGCGGAAGCAAAAACCTTGCAACTAAGTCCCCGGCGGTCCTGTTCGTCCTGGCCACGGTAGCAGCTATGGTAACGACAGGACAAGGGGTGCTAAGAATCTCCGGCAGAGATTCGGCTACCACCAACATCGAAAATTGGCCCTGGTGACATACAATGCACGCACGTTAAGGACAGATGAGAAGCTTGTTGAGCTGGAAGAAGAGATAAACAAGTTGCGGTGGAATATTGTTGGTTTATCGGAGGTCCGAAGAAAGGGCGAGGACACGATAACCTTAAAATCCGGCAACTTGTTTTACTACCGGGAGGGTGAACAGCAGTCCCAAGGTGGTGTCGGATTTATCGTCCACAAGTCACTCATAGACAACATTGTGTCCATCACTAGTGTGTCGAGCAGGGTAGCGTACCTGATACTCAGAATATCCAAAAGATATTCGCTGAAGGTCATACAGGTCTACGCACCGACCTCGGCATACTCAGATGATGACGTCGAAGTAATGTATGAGGACATTAGTAGAGCCATACATACTTCCAAAGCACACTTTACAGTGGTTATGGGTGACTTCAATGCGCGGCTGGGCAAACGGGGCGATGATGAGTTGAGAGTGGGGCAATTTGGATATGGGCAGCGCAACCCCAGGGGTCAGAGGCTGGCCGAATATCTGGAGAAGGAGGGACTCTTTATGATGAACTCTTTCTTCCGGAAGCCGCCTCATAGAAAATGGACCTGGATGAGCCCTGATGGTTTCACAAAAAATGAGATAGACTTCATCATGAGCACCAAGCGACAAATATTTAATGATGTCTCCGTGATTCACAGGGTAAAAACCGGCAGTGATCACCGAATGGTCAGAGGCACATTAAATATTAATGTCAAAATGGAAAGATCGCGTCTGATGAAGTCTACGCTCCGACCTTCTTATGCACACATCCAAAACCCCGAGAACTTTCAACTCGAATTGGCAAACCGCTTCGAATTGCTAGACAGCAGCGCATCAGTGGACGAAATCAACAACAGGCTGGTAGAGACTGTCCATACGGTCGGGTCCAAGTATTATAAGCCCCACCGTAAAAATAGACCTCAAAAACTATCTAACTCCACCCGAAATCTCATGGCTGAGCGACGTTCCATGACGCTCCAAACCTCCGATGATGCTAAGTCCTATAGGCAGCTCAATGGACAGATACTGAAGTCCTTGCGTCACGATTTACGGTCCTTCAATACAAGGCGGAGGACAATTGAGGAGACCATAGCACAGAACAAGGGCTCCAAAGTGTTCGCAAGAGACGCGTCAATTGGACAAAGCCAGTTGACGAAGCTGAAGACGGAGGACGGAAACGTAACGTCGAATAGGTCAGAGGTGCTCAGGGAGATAGAGAGGTTCTATGGGCAGTTGTACACCTCAGTAGCTGAACCTGTTGTTGACTTGGTAAAAGACCCAAGAGCCAAGCTAACCCGACACTACACTGAAGATATCCCGGACATCAGCCTGTACGAGATTACGATGGCTCTCAAACAACTCAAAAATAACAAAGCACCAGGCGAAGACGGAAGTACCGCAGAGCTTCTGAAAGCGGGCGGAACGCCGGTACTTAAAGTCCTTCAGAGGCTGTTTAATTCCGTCTTGCTCGAAGAGAAAACGCCGGAAGCATGGAACAGGGGAGTGGTAGTACTGTTTTTCAAGAAAGGTGATAACACTTTACTGAAGAATTATAGGCCCATCACACTACTGAGCCATGTTTATAAGTTGTTTTCGAGAGTCATCACGAATCGTCTCGAACGCAGGCTTGATGACTTCCAGCCTCCCGAACAAGCCGGTTTCCGGAAAGGCTTTAGTACCATAGACCACATACATACGCTGCGGCAGATTGTACAGAAGACCGAGGAGTATAATCGGCCACTATGCTTGGCGTTTGTGGACTATGAGAAAGCCTTCGATTCGATCGAGACTTGGGCGGTTCTTAGATCTCTCCAGCGATGCCGCATTGACTATCGGTACATTGAAGTGTTGAAGTGCTTGTATAATAACGCCACCATGTCAGTCCGAGTACAGGGGCATTGCACGAAGGCGATCCCCATAAAAAGAGGAGTAAGGCAGGGAGACGTCATTTCTCCGAAACTGTTTACGGCCACCTTAGAGGACGCCTTCAAGCTCTTGGAATGGCAAGGACTTGGCATCAACATCAATGGCGAATACATCACTCACCTTCGATTTGCCGACGACATTGTGGTCGTGGCGGAGTCGCTGGAAGATCTAGGACGAATGCTCGGTGACCTCAACAGAGTATCTCAACAAGTGGGTCTTAAAATGAACATGGACAAAACGAAAATAATGTGTAACGTCCATGTCGTACCCACCGCACTCACCGTTGGGAACTCTACTCTTGAAGTTGTCGACGAATACATTTACCTGGGACAGGCAGTCCGGTTAGGTAGGTCCAACTTTGAGAGAGAGGTCAATCGAAGAATCCAACTCGGCTGGGCAGCGTTCGGGAAACTGCGCAACATCTTCTCATCCAAAATACCTCAGTGCCTTAAGACTAAAGTTTTTAGTCAGTGTGTGTTACCAGTGATGATATATGGATCAGAGACGTGGTCTCTTACTATAGGTCTCATAAAAAAGCTCAGAGTTGCTCAGCGAGCTATGGAGAGAGCTATGCTCGGCGTTTCTCTACGCGATCGAATCAGGAATGAGGAGATTCGTAGAAGAACCAAGGTCACCGACATAGCCGTTAAGATTAGCAAGCTGAAGTGGCAATGGGCGGGCCACATAGCGCGTAGATCGGACGGGCGTTGGGGCAGAAAGATTCTAGAGTGGAGACCACGTATTGGCAAGCGCAGTGTGGGATGACCGCCTGCCAGATGGACCGACGATCTTGTGAAAATCGCAGGAAGTCGTTGGATGCAGGTGGCATCGGACCGGTTACGCTGGAAAGCGATTGGGGAGGCCTATGTTCAGCAGTGGACAAGTATAGGCTGAGATGATGATGATGAAGCTCCTGCAACTGTAGGCCCCAAGTTAGATTGGTATCGATGTAGATCCCCAAATTTTTCACACTTGAAAGTGTGTATCGGTATAGTGACACTATTAAATATGATTTGGGAAAGTTGCGACCAATCGAGGAGTGCAGTAAGTCTGGGGAGCAGTGCTAGTAAAGTTGCTATTTTCCATTCCTATTCTTATATCGTCTGTGATATTCACCAAAGCAGTAACGGTACTATGACCAGGACGAAGGCCAGACTGGAAAGGATTAAGGAGAGAGTTCTTATTAAGGAATTTGCTGAATTGGTCATGGACAAGGCGCTCAAAGACTTTGGATAGGAAAGGCAATATTGATATTGGTCAATATTCGGAGACAGATGTAGGATTGGATTCTTTAGGCAAGGGCGTTATTTGGGCTTCTTTCCAAAAGGAAGGAAAATTGCCGCTGGATATGGAATAGTTAAAGATATGGCAAATGATGGGAAGAATTTTGTCAAGGATAGGAAGGATCATTTTGCGGCTGATACAATCACTGCCGACTGCATTGGATGTGATCGATTCTATGCTCCTTTTAACATCACAAGCGGAAAATTGACTTAAAACAAAAGTTAAATAATCGGGAGTCGGAACAGATGAAAGATAATTAAGCGTACTTAATTTTGTAGTCTTATCAAAATTAGACGAAGTCGAGAAATGCTTATTGAGAAGATTAATATTCAAACCCTTAGGAAACTTATCTTGACGAGATTTACCGACACCCATTGATTTAAGAAATTTCCAAACTTTTGTTGGATTACCGTTTTCCGAACTATGAATGTGTTGGCGTTGAGCATCCCTACACACCTTGTTGTAGTGATTCCGAATAGCAATGTAGTTGTACCTATTATAATCAGGAGCTCGTGCTTTATATTCGGATTTCATTGCTACTTTTTTACTCATCAACAACTTAATGTCTTCAGTCAACCAAGGTGTTAAAAGATGTTTAACTCTAACAGGGCAAATAAGTGCGTGCAAATCCCGAATTGCCGAATTTTGTAGGATAGATAAACTAAGTCATGATAGGAGAAGGCGTCAGCTGAACACTGGCCATGTTTGGCTGCATGTTCAGTTGAAACAAACATAAAATCTAAAAGTGAAGGAGTTGAATTAGGGTAATGATGAGTAGCATCAAGAGAAAGAATAGACAGGTTACAAGATTCGATAACGGATTTAAGGTTGGAAGAGCGCATATCATCTTTCTGCAGACATGTATTAAAATCTCCCATTATAATGCTATGACTGTAAGAAGAGACAGAATTTTCCAAGAGATTTTCAAAAGAAGAAAAGACATCAATGCGTGATGAGGGACAGTAGTATACACCGAGAAGTATTTTAGAATGACAAAGTTCTATGTCTATAAAAAGATGCTCACCGGCGAGTGATGGAGGCGGTTGGTGCGATAAATTAACTAGAGAAAAAGGAATATTTGAGCGGAGATATATCGCGACACCGCCACCGCCACCCACTGAACGGTCGTTTCTGATAAGATTGAAACCAGGAAGAGAGTATAGTGTAGACGGAAGACACGGTTTTAACCAAGATTCGGAAACAAGAATTGCGTGGATATCCTTACAGTCAAAGCTTGCCAGCATATCAGAAAAATGGGCCGGAATGCTTTGGGCATTAATATGGGCCACCTTAAAGTTTCTAGGAACATCGGAAAAAGTTGACGTGAGGGTATCAGACAGGGGCGGAACACTAATAAAACTGTCATCTTTGCTTTCTATAGATAAGAATGTGTCTCTATCACTTTCACTGTCATGTTCGGTCATGACTAATTTTATGTGTAGCTATATATGTATTACATAAAAAGTTAAATAAAAATAATAAAATATATATAACTGTAAATTATTTCCTAAAATAAAGATACTAATAAATAACTAACCCACCTGCCTAAAGTGCTATAGCAAACATAGCTATTTTATATTACTTATAACAAAGCTTATGACAAGAAAAAAAATACAATTAACTCAAAAATCAATGTCATCGGAACAAAACAAAACGTAATTTAGGAACGAAACGTAACGTAACAAATTTCAATTTTCGAACGAAACTTAACAATTAGCAATTTTAGAACACATTTGACATTGACATTTGAGTTTGACATACTAAAAAGCACTATAAAATTTACGATAACAAAACAGCAGGGGGTATATTAGAGATGGCAAAAATGCGCGAAACACACAAGAAGAAGACAAATAGGACACATTTTACACACATCATCATTCATCTTCGCTGCCGTCGGTTTGTCAGGACCCTGCACAATACTGTCCGCAAGAGACATCACATAATGTCGTGTTCCGTCCAGCCCAAAAACGTGCACCTGGCCATCTCTCGTCCAGCACTTAGTGACACCGAACCTAGCTCTCGCAGCCACAAACAAGTCGTGTCGGGTCTTTGTGAGGAATTCGAAGATCGTAACCCCCGTGCCCTTGAGCTTAGTCTTAACAAACCATACTTTGTTGCGGATCACCATTTCGTTAAAAGCCGCGTGGTTCCCGGCTTAGAATAGGACCAACCCATCTCATCCCATCGGGTGTCGTACAAGGCGACTAAGGGAAAACTAGGGAATGGGCAGCAGCGTTCCCTTAGCACTTCGACGACCAATAACTGCGCTCGCCAACCCGCCTGCCAAGCGTGGCGAGTATGGCAGACACCCCCAATTATGGACGAATGTAAGAAAACTAGGCCCCTAGTCCCCGGCGGTCCTGTTCGTCCTGGCCACGGTAGCAGCCATGGTAACGACAGGACAGGGGGTGCTAAGAATCTCCGGCAGAGATTCGGCTACCACCAACACCGAAATTTGACCCTGGTGACATACAACGCACGCACGTTAAGGACAGATGAGAAGCTTGTTGAGCTGGAAGAAGAGATAAACAAGTTGCGGTGGAATATTGTTGGTTTATCGGAGGTCCGAAGAAAGGGCGAGGACACGATAACCTTAAAATCCGGCAACTTGTTTTACTACCGGGAGGGCGAACAGCAGTCCCAAGGTGGTGTCGGATTTATCGTCCACAAGTCACTCATAGACAACGTTGTGTCCATCACTAGTGTGTCGAGCAGGGTAGCGTACCTGATACTCAGAATATCCAAAAGATATTCGCTGAAGGTCATACAGGTCTACGCACCGACCTCGGCATACTCAGATGATGACGTCGAAGTAATGTATGAGGACATTAGTAGAGCCATACATACTTCCAAAGCACACTTTACAGTGGTTATGGGTGACTTCAATGCGCGGCTGGGCAAACGGGGCGATGATGAATTGAGAGTGGGGCAATTTGGATATGGGCAACGCAACCCCAGGGGTCAGAGGCTGGCCGAATATCTGGAGAAGGAGGGACTCTTTATGATGAACTCTTTCTTCCGGAAGCCGCCTCATAGGAAATGGACCTGGATGAGCCCTGATGGTTCCACAAAAAATGAGATAGACTTCATCATGAGCACCAAGCGACAAATATTTAATGATGTCTCCGTGATTCACAGGGTAAAAACTGGCAGTGATCACCGAATGGTCAGAGGCACATTAAATATTATTGTCAAAATGGAAAGATCGCGTCTGATGAAGTCTACGCTCCGACCTTCTAATGCACATATCCAAAACCCCGAGAACTTTCAACTCGAATTGTCAAACCGCTTCGAATTGCTAGACAGCAGCGCATCAGTGGACGAAATCAACAATAGGTTGGTAGAGACTGCCCATACGGTCGGGTCCAAGCATTTTAAGCCCCACCGTAAAAATAGGCCTCAAAAGCTATCTGACTACACCCGAAACCTTATGGCTGAGCGACGTACCATGACACTCCAAACCTCCGATGATGCTAAGTCCTATAGGCAGCTCAATGGACAGATATTGAAGTCCTTGCGACACGATTTACGGTCCTTCAATACAAGACGTATTGAGGAGACCATAGAGCAGAACAGGGGCTCCAAAGTGTTTGCAAGAGACGCATCTATTGGGCAAAGCCAGTTGACGAAGCTGAAGACGGAGGACGGAAACGTAACGTCGAATAGGTCAGAGGTGCTCAGGGAGATAGAGAGGTTCTATGGGCAGTTGTATACCTCAGTAGCTGAACCTGTTGTTGACTTGGTAAAAGACCCAAGAGCCAAGCTAACCCGACACTACACTGAAGATATCCCGGACATCAGCCTGTACGAGATTGGGATGGCTCTCAAACATCTTAAAAACAACAAAGCGCCGGGTGAAGACGGAATTACCGCAGAGCTTCTGAAAGCGGGCGGATCGCCGGTACTTAAAGTCCTTCAGAGGCTGTTTAATTCCGTCTTGCTCGAAGGAAAAACGCCGGAAGCGTGGAACAGGGGTGTGGTGGTACTCTTTTTCAAGAAAGGTGATAACACTTTACTGAAGAATTATAGGCCCATCACACTGCTGAGCCATGTTTATAAGTTGTTTTCGAGAGTCCTCACGAATCGTCTCGAACGCAGGCTTGATGACTTCCAGCCTCCCGAACAAGCCGGTTTCCGGAAAGGCTTTAGTACCATAGACCACATACATACGCTGCGGCAGAATATACAGAAGACCGAGGAGTATAATCGGCCACTATGCTTGGCGTTTGTGGACTATGAGAAAGCCTTCGATTCGATAGAGACTTGGGCGGTTCTTAGATCTCTCCAGCGATGCCGCATTGACTATCGGTACATTGAAGTGTTGAAGTGCTTGTATAATAACGCCACCATGTCAGTCCGAGTACAGGGGCAGTGCACGAAGGCGATCCCCATAAAAAGAGGAGTAAGGCAGGGAGACGTCATTTCTCCGAAACTGTTTACGGCCACCTTAGAGGACGCCTTCAAGCTCTTGGAATGGCAAGGACTTGGCATCAACATCAATGGCGAATACATCACTCACCTTCGATTTGCCGACGACATTGTGGTCGTGGCGGAGTCGCTGAAAGATCTAGGACGAATGCTCGGTGACCTCAACAGAGTATCTCAACAAGTGGGTCTTAAAATGAACATGGACAAAACCAAAATAATGTCTAACGTCCATGTCGTACCCACCGCACTCACCGTTGGGAACTCTACTCTTGAAGTTGTCGACGAATACATTTACCTGGGACAGGTAGTCCGGTTAGGTAGGTCCAACTTTGAGAGAGAGGTCAATCGACGAATCCAACTCGGCTGGGCAGCGTTCGGGAAACTGCGCAACATCTTCTCATCCAAAATACCTCAGTGCCTTAAGACTAAAGTTTTTAGTCAATGTGTGTTACCAGTGATGATATATGGATCAGAGACGTGGTCTCTTACAAAGGGTCTCATAAAAAAGCTCAGAGTTGCTCAGCGAGCTATGGAGAGAGCTATGCTCGGCGTTTCTCTACGCGATCGAATCAGGAATGAGGAGATTCGTAGAAGAACCAAGGTCACCGACATAGCCGTTAAGATTAGCAAGCTGAAGTGGCAATGGGCGGGCCACATAGCGCGTAGATCGGACGGGCGTTGGGGCAGAAAGATTCTAGAGTGGAGACCACGTATTGGCAAGCGCAGCGTGGGACGACCGCCTGCCAGATGGACCGACGATCTTGTGAAAATCGCAGGAAGTCGTTGGATGCAGGTGGCATCGGACCGGTTACGCTGGAAAGCGATTGGGGAGGCCTATGTTCAGCAGTGGACAAGTATAGGCTGAGATGATGATGATGATTTCGTTAAACTTGACTAAGACTGGCCTAGCTGATCTCTGTGAAGCCCGTCCCATCCTGTGACACCGGCGTATGTCAAGTGTCTGAAAATCGCTCAAACCCAAACAATCCTTAGCAAGATTGGCGCCAACCTGAGCTGTGACCTCCTTGGTCTCTTCAGCGACACCATGAAACAACAAGATCTTTGTTCTGCTTCGCATCTCAATATTGTCGACTGTTCGAGCCAACATATCCACCTGCAGCTGGAAGGTATTGAGCGCTTGCATAATGAAGACTCGAAATGATGTGAACTCAGCAGCCAGGACAGCAGTAGTTGATGTAGGAGTGGCGGAGGACTTCTGTAGCTCATTTTCAAAGTCAGACATCTTCTTATGGAACATTTCTGTTAGTTGTGACATTGAGCTTTGCAGTGATTCCATACTGAGTGTGTGTGTGTGTGGTAGTGTTTCACAACAAATATAGGAAATAACACTTGTAAGGCAAGTTAATAAGGTTAGCTATCAATTGTTTTCTTTAATACTATTAAATATACGACTATATATCTTTAATTAATTACTTAAATATAGAGCCAAATAGAAAACGTTGTACATTTGTAACTACCCGAAAAACTACATGAAAGGATGTGCATATTGACAGAAGAGACAAGGGATCGAAGTTTGCCGTTACGCGCATTATCCTTGGGCAAGCAAGTATTGAAGTCTCCAAGGATAATAAAGTGGTCATACGAGGAGAGATCAAAAAGTAGTGAGAACGACATACTCCTTGGTAAAAAAAAAAATATTGACCGGCATAGCTCAGATACATATTTGTAATATTAATACAAAAAAAAATCTTCGATTCTCTTTTTCTTTCTGTATGTAGACATTTGTTTGCTTCGTGTCGGAACGTGTTCTTGAAAATGGAGAAAAACGAAATGCGAGCCGTTATTAAATACCTCTGTTTAAAAAGGGTAATGACGCAAGAGATTCATTGCGATTTGGAGGCAACATTAGGAGAGTCTGCTCCGCCGTATTCCACTGTCGCAAGGTGTGCTTCTCAATTTCGAGTAGGGAGAACGAGCACGGAAGACGAACATCGTTGCGGCCGTCCATCGACGTCAGTCACCCAAGAAAATGTTGCGAAAGTCGAGAAAATTGTATTGAGCGATCGAAGAGTTACCATCCGATACTTAATTCAAGAAACGGGCATTTCATATGGAAGTTTTCAATCCATATTGAAACAATCTTTGAATATGAGAAAAGTCTCCGCAGGATGGGTGCCGAGAATGTTAACCGACAGTCAGAAACAAAATCGACTTGACATTTTGAAGATATTGTTGGACCAGTTTCAAAAAGATTCTGAAAACTTTTTGTCTCGTTTCGTAACAATGGATGAAACATGGGTCCATCATTTTGATCCCGAGACAAAACAGCAATCTTCGCAATGGAAACAGCCATCATCACCGACCCCGAAGAAGTTTCGTGTCGTGACATCGGCTGGCAAGGTTATGGCCTCAATATTTTGGGACTCAGAAGGAATATTGTCTATTGATTACCTGGAGCGTGGAACCACTATCACAGGCCAATATTATGCAGCTTTAATTCCCAAGTTGAGGAATGCAATCAAAGAGAAAAGGAGAGGGAAACTTCGAAGGGGCGTGCTGTTTCATCACGACACCCGCGCATAGGTCGGCAGTTGCGATGGCTGCCATTCAGCAAGCTGGCTTCGAATTGGTTGACCTTATTTACCAGATCTGGCGGCTAGCGATTTTTATCTGTTACCCAAATTGAAAAAATACTTAAGGGAAACAGGTACGAAGACGATAACGAGGTGATGGATGCCGTGGAGAGCTTTCTGCATGACCAAGACAAAACTTTTTTTGTGAAAGGGATTGAAGCCTTGGAAAAGCGCTGGACTCGGTGTGTAGAGAGACTCTGAAACTATGTAGAAAAATAAATTATTTAGTTATCAATAGTCATTATATTCTATCTAATTCTCACTACTTTTTGATCCCTCCTTGTATATAGGACAAAAATATTCTAACTTTGATTCAAATGAAGAGCAGTAATCAATTTGATTAGAGGGACTATAATAAATACCTATAAGAAGTTGTATATGATTAAAAGTTTTAGATTTTGACTGAAATTAAGCCTTTTGTTTCAATACTGGGTACTAGTTTCTGCCTTCGGTTACGTCCGTGTTGACGTTAGGTTAGTTTATGTAGACATTTTTCCGGATAAAGGTGTGTATATGAAATCCAGGTAATAAACCATCTATGTGCTAAATTTCCAAATCCAAACCCGTTCAACCGTTTTTGCGTGATTCAAACATACGAACTTGTACCTTTATAATATTAGTAGGGTAGTAGGATACTGACTGGTGAATGTGGTATTGAGATTCTGATACAAATAAGGCATTTGTTTTAGTACAACTGTTTCGTATCTTGTAGTTCTCGTTCATGTTTCAGCAAAGATCGACACAGGTCTATCCTCTACCAATCTGCAATGGGGCCACATGATGGAGTACTATATTTTTACAATTAATTTTTACCCAACTCTGGTTGCAGGGGTGTATATTTACTATGTAGACCTATATTTTGTAGATAATATAAAATCCCCTTATAGTAAGAGGTAAACCTATTGCTATCATAATTGTGCCTGATATGATAAAGGAAAGACTGTTCAATTTTGTTACTTCTTAGACACTTCACACAACGTCCCAATGAAGGATTGGGTAAGATTGCCCTTATTCTACTATGCGGGTCTTGTCCGGTGAAGGCCCCGAGACCAACAGCGTAAATCATTAATGCACACACATTCAGACACCCAAAACTATGTGGGACTACAGCCATATGATACCAAAAGGCCAAAGTCAAAGTCAAAAATTATTTATTTGTATAGTCCTATACAAAAGATCTTACAAACGTCAAAATTATTAAATTTTTTACATCCACCACCGGATCGGAACGCGGCGTCCTCTGGGACGAACCGGCAAGAAACTTAGCGGGCTAGTCTTTTAACTTAACATGTTTGCCTATAAACATTTTTTTTCAAAATTGAATCACACAGAATTGTTTAATGTTGCTGATTGTTTAATGTAGCTGCTCAAACCCAATCTGTATTATCTTCAAGGTAATTCAACATTTTGTAATACCATTTCTTAGACGATCTAGTTTTCATTGTCTTTTTAAAGTTGTTTATCGGCATGTTTCGGATATCTATGGGGAATTTGTTGTAGACGCGTATATACTCGTATTGTTGTACTGAAACTGCATTTCTTTTTCTTCTGTAGAACAACTGCAACTTCAAACTTTCTGCCCCAACGACCGTCAGCTCTACGAGCGATGTGTACTTAAACTTATCCCAATTAAAATTCGCGTTGACCTAAAGGTAAATCTCAATCAATGTTTCATTTAATTCCATCGGTACTATCCACGATGGCTCCTGGATTCTGTTATCTGATAAACCGCCATTGGGCTGTCCAGTTAAATTGAATAGTGGAAATCAGAAGCGGAATAAAATAATATTGCCGGGTGCAATTATTTTCTGACCTCGCAGGGCTAAGTCCGGTTGGAGTACCTGTTACACTGTTGTGTAATTCTTGGAGCTGGAGGTTTGTGTAAACTATTAGGACTGTATTTTTCATTGTGTAATTTAAGATTTAGGTATACCCTTGTGAGTTCAGTTTATGTGCGGTATGCCGGTTATGGAGATTCTTGACTTACCTTTCAGAAAAGAGACGGTCTATTTGTTCATGGTAAGATAATCTAGGTTGTCTCTGGTACCTACCTCCCTCCACATTCGCATTGTATATCTGTTTTGTCAGTATTTCTTCAGAAATTCTTTCTATATACCCGAACCAACGGAGCATACGCTTTCACATCTTTCTATCTACCAGTGTGATAATATATTTCATACCTACACGCTTTTTTACTACACTGTTACGAATACGGCCAGTCAGTTTGACTCAGCACACCTTACGCAGAGGTCTCACTTCCCCCGTATTTATTCTGTTTTTATTCCACACGTCATCACAGTAAATAACATTAAAAAATCCAGAGGTGCAATACGTGACATGGACATTGAACCTCGTAAATTCAAGGCGAACGTTGCCTTGACTGCCTGTGGGTTATTCCTGCTTGCTGCTGACTGACTGTTCATATTTTAACTTAATCGCTTTTGATAATACAATCTTTAATCATGTTATTCCATTATTTCCTTTGCAATATTACAATTAAACACTAAATATTACCACAGTTCGTAATGTTTTGACGTAAACTAATCATAATATTTGAGTTGACAGTTCTGTTTTCACACTTGGTCACAGTCAACTAGTGTTTTTTTCTATTTAATGCATATTGCAACACGTTAGTGTCGTATTTTGCTAATCATTTTATATTTTAATAATCCTTAATAAATAAAAAGCGAAAAGTATCTATCTATCTATCTGTATCATCACGCCAGATCCCTTGCGGGGTAGGAAAGTAGCGAAAAGTAATTTCAACAATTTAAATACGTTAAAATAAATTCAGTAATACGTAAACGATCGTAGTAGTAAACGATCGCTGTAAACGAACGTCAGCCGAGTCGCGTTTAAATTCGTAGGGATATAACCTTGACCATAAAATCCCTATAGGCATGCTGTAGTATTCTTTTTGGTCTGCTAAGTTAATTGTAAACATGTGGTTATCGGGAGCAAGGTGCCGGGGGTGCTGCGTAGTTATCGCAAGTTATTACAAGACCCGTAAAAACGAGAGCTTCAACTGCTAATTCTCTTCCAATTTGCGGCAGTAGTAGTATTTTGTTTTTTCAAATTCTCATCGTCACTTACGCTTTTCGCGTATAACAAGTGTTTCACGCCAAGTGCCTTCCATTTGCATTTTACTTCCAACAACGCAACATTTGCATGGGGACATTACTCTAACCTCTACTTGTCACGTCTACTTGACAAGTGCTTACGACCCGGCTTCCCACTAAGGGCATCCGATTTAGCCTAGCTGTGCTGCTAGCCCGCTGGTACCGCCTCAATATCCATTCTGCACTCCTAAAGCCAAGTTTTAATGTTAGTCGAATGTTAAATTGGCTTTAAAATCGTAGAATTTACCCGAACAAAATTACACAGAACGGTGTAAACACAGCCGGTTCACGTTAAATGAGTTCTGTGTTTATGTAATGGAGGCCCGCCCGCCGTAATTGATTCAGAATTAATCCGGGCCAGTGATAAAATTCGCTTTTTAAGCTTCAGGAGTTCGCTTCGCAAAAGCTCGTTCTGGGATATTAATTGTCTGTAAGGAGCTATGGTTTTTTTTGTATTTATTAGTAATAAATTAAAGCACTTTTAGCGTTAAGTACTTTCAACGTTGGTATGAAAATTTCGCATGCTTTTTTCTTGAAATACAACTATTATTTGGATTTCATCTCAGCTTTTTTTATGCTGCTACTGTCTCGTTAGTCTAGTGGCGAATAATACGCGTAGCGATAAGGAAGTCCTGGGTTCAAAACCTAGGTTACACAAAATGTAATTTTTGATAGGAAACTTCCAAGTCCAGAGTCTAGCATCGTGTCCGGTATAATAGCATAAAACTTCATCCCTATTACACGGGACCCAACATCGCACGTGTAAAGCGAGTGTATACATTTACCCCTCTGCCACTCCCGATTGGGGAAAATAGGTGTGATGGCTTTTATTTATTTATTTCTTATAGTTTCCAAGTTCCCGAAGTTTCGAGTTTACAACGGCCATGGTCACGAGAAGGACTGAGGGTTTTGACGTCTAAAAAGTCATTGTATTTCCGGGGAACCTTCAAACTTTTTAATTATTTTTGTCTGTTGGTGATGATTTGATATACGAATGAAACAACGGTGTTTTTTGAGAGCTGTTTTTCTTTCTTTACGTGAATGTTAAGATTGATATGGTTTCATATTATAAAACATAAAACTGACTTAGCAAAATCTGCCATACCTATGTGGGTGTATATAATACACTTTTCGAAACCTGGCTTGGCTTTTTCTTTTTTTTTTATTAAATACATAAATAGTACAATATAAATTCTGAAGCTACACTGAAGATAAATCTATATATAAAACTGTACATTTTAATGATTACATTATTCTTGGTTTATATAAACAACCTTTCTCTTATCAGACCGCAATATGGGAAAATTGTTTCTTTTGCCGACGATACTGTTTTACTTTTTAATGGAGAAACGTGGGAGGAAGTATATTTGTATGTTCAGTAAGGTTTAAATTTGGTTTGTAACTGGCTTAATAATAACCTGCTTGTTTTAAACATTGATAAGACGAAATTTATGACTTACTCATTATCAAATCAATACAAACCCGATCTTGACTTAACTGCCCATGCATGTGATGTAACTATAAATAAAACTTGTACACACACACACACACCGTCACGCCTATATTACCCAAGCGGGGGTGGTAGAGGTGTACTGAGTACACCCACGTTTCGCCGACGACGTTAAGTCCCATGTAATAGGGGGCGAGCCTATTGCCATATACCGGGCACAATTCCAGACTCCGGGCTCGTACTGGGAAGTTTTCGTTAGAAAAACTACATTTGTCCGACCTAGGATTTGAAGCCAGGACCTTGTGATCACAAAGCGATGCGCTTTGCCACTAGACCAACGAGGCAGTAAAACTAGTACTTGCCACAAATTAACAAATACAATAAATATTAAATATCTTGGCGATAATATTGATGATCAACTTAATTTTCAAGAACAAATTACCCCATTAAGAAGTAGAATCCGTAAGCTTATTTTTAAAACACTTCGTCATGTAGCAGATACCACTATCTTCAAATCAGTTTACTTTGCACTATGTCGATCCCTTTTGATGTATTGCATCACCTCATGGGGTGGAGCTGCTAATTCGCATTTACTTAAATTAGAGCGTGCACAGAGGACCATTCTCAAAGTAAGTTACTTTCTTCCAATTTTACATCCTACTTATGAACTATATCAGCAATGCCATATTTTAACAGTTCGACAACTATTTATTCTACAAATAATTTAAGGAATCATTCAGATTTACCTTTTGACTCTCAAATTGTAAGATAGAAGGCGAAAAATATTTATTTTTGAATCAAAATGATTTAACACTAGTTTTTTTCACCGGTTCTACTGTTTCCTCGGAACGTATCTCTACAACTTCATAAAAAAAAATTATATCCATTACCATTCCATAAATGAAAATCAAGGGTCAGTTCATGGCTAAAGAATCTGGATTATTATGAAGCTGGAAACCTTTTGACACCATTATTCTGAATTGATTACAAGATATTTTAAATGTTATATTATGAAAAATAAAATTATGTTTGTACATATACACGCATTTATACACGTTTTCACACACCACATACACACACACACACACACGCACGCACGCCCGCACACACACACACACGCAAACACACGCACGCACGCAAACATGTGGTTATCGGGAGCAAGGTGCCGGGGGTGCTACGTAGTTATCGCAAGTTATTACAAGACCCGTAAAAACGAGAGCTTCAACTGCTAATTCTCTTCCAATTTGCGGCAGTAGTAGTATTTTGTTTTTTCAAATTCTCATCGTCACTTGCGCTTTTCGCGTATTACAAGTGTTTCACGCCAAGTGCCTTCCATTGGCATTTCACTTCCAACAACGCAACATTTGCATGGGGACATTACTCTAACCTCTACTTGTCTACTTGACAAGTGCTTACGACCCGGCTTCCCACTAAGGGCATCCGATTTAGCCTAGCTGTGCTGCTAGCCCGCTGGTACCGCCTCAATATCCATTCTGCACTCCTAAAGCCAAGTTTTAATGTTAGTCGAATGTTAAATTGGCTTTAAAATCGTAGAAATTACCCGAACAACATTACACAGAACGGTGTAAACACAGCCGGTTCACGTTAAATGAGTTCTGTGTTTATGTAATGGAGGCCCGCCCGCCGTAATTGATTCAGAATTAATCCGGGCCAGTGATAAAATTCGCTTTTTAAGCTTCAGGAGTTCGCTTCGCAAAAGCCCGTTCTGGGATATTCATTGTCTGTAAGGAGCTATGGTTTTTTTTTGTATTTATTAGTAATAAATTAAAGCACTTTTAGCGTTAAGTACTTTCAACGTTGGTATGAAAATTTCGCATGCTTTTTTCTTGATATACAACTATTATTTAGATTTCATCTCAGCTTTTTTTTTGCTGCTACTGTCTCGTTAGTCTAGTGGCGAATAATACGCGTAGCGATAAGGAAGTCCTGGGTTCAAAACCTAGGTTACACAAAATGTAATTTTTGATAGGAAACTTCCAAGTCCAGAGTCTAGCATCGTGTCCGGTATAATAGCATAAAACTTCATCCCTATTACACGGGACCCAACATCGCACGTGTAAAGCAAGTGTATACATTTACCCCTCTGCCACTCCCGATTGGGGAAAATAGGTGTGATGGCTTTTATTTATTTATTTCTTATAGTTTCCAAGTTCCCGAAGTTTCGAGTTTACAACGGCCATGGTCACGAGAAGGACTGAGGGTTTTGACGTCTAAAAAGTCATTGTATTTCCGGGGAACCTTCAAACTTTTTAATTATTTTTGTCTGTTGGTGATGATTTGATATACGAATGAAACAACGGTGTTTTTTGAGAGCTGTTTTTCTTTCTTTACGTGAATGTTAAGATTGATATGGTTTCATATTATAAAACATAAAACTGACTTAGCAAAATCTGCCATACCTATGTGGGTGTATATAATACACTTTTCGAAACCTGGCTTGGCTTTTTCTTTTTTTTTTATTAAATACATAAATAGTACAATATAAATTCTGAAGCTACACTGAAGATAAATCTATATATAAAACTGTACATTTTAATGATTACATTATTCTTGGTTTATATAAACAACCTTTCTCTTATCAGACCGCAATATGGGAAAATTGTTTCTTTTGCCGACGATACTGTTTTACTTTTTAATGGAGAAACGTGGGAGGAAG
This sequence comes from Phalera bucephala, assembly GCA_905147815.2. Lineage (NCBI taxonomy): Eukaryota > Metazoa > Arthropoda > Insecta > Lepidoptera > Notodontidae > Phalera > Phalera bucephala. The sequence goes on from LR990616.1 coordinate 2,938,445, forward strand.
TATATTTGTATGTTCAGTAAGGTTTAAATTTGGTTTGTAACTGGCTTAATAATAACCTGCTTGTTTTAAACATTGATAAGACGAAATTTATGACTTACTCATTATCAAATCAATACAAACCCGATCTTGACTTAACTGCCCATGCATGTGATGTAACTATAAATAAAACTTGTACACACACACACACACACCGTCACGCCTATATTACCCAAGCGGGGGTGGTAGAGGTGTACTGAGTACACCCACGTTTCGCCGACGACGTTAAGTCCCATGTAATAGGGGGCGAGCCTATTGCCATATACCGGGCACAATTCCAGACTCCGGGCTCGTACTGGGAAGTTTTCGTTAGAAAAACTACATTTGTCCGACCTAGGATTTGAAGCCAGGACCTTGTGATCACAAAGCGATGCGCTTTGCCACTAGACCAACGAGGCAGTAAAACTAGTACTTGCCACAAATTAACAAATACAATAAATATTAAATATCTTGGCGATAATATTGATGATCAACTTAATTTTCAAGAACAAATTACCCCATTAAGAAGTAGAATCCGTAAGCTTATTTTTAAAACACTTCGTCATGTAGCAGATACCACTATCTTCAAATCAGTTTACTTTGCACTATGTCGATCCCTTTTGATGTATTGCATCACCTCATGGGGTGGAGCTGCTAATTCGCATTTACTTAAATTAGAGCGTGCACAGAGGACCATTCTCAAAGTAAGTTACTTTCTTCCAATTTTACATCCTACTTATGAACTATATCAGCAATGCCATATTTTAACAGTTCGACAACTATTTATTCTACAAATAATTTAAGGAATCATTCAGATTTACCTTTTGACTCTCAAATTGTAAGATAGAAGGCGAAAAATATTTATTTTTGAATAAAAATGATTTAACACTAGTTTTTTTCACCGGTTCTACTGTTTCCTCGGAACGTATCTCTACAACTTCATAAAAAAAAATTATATCCATTACCATTCCATAAATGAAAATCAAGGGTCAGTTCATGGCTAAAGAATCTGGATTATTATGAAGCTGGAAACCTTTTGACACCATTATTCTGAATTGATTACAAGATATTTTAAATGTTATATTATGAAAAATAAAATTATGTTTGTACATATACACGCATTTATACACGTTTTCACACACCACATACACACACACACACACACACGCACGCACGCCCGCACACACACACACACGCAAACACACGCACGCACGCAAACATGTGGTTATCGGGAGCAAGGTGCCGGGGGTGCTACGTAGTTATCGCAAGTTATTACAAGACCCGTAAAAACGAGAGCTTCAACTGCTAATTCTCTTCCAATTTGCGGCAGTAGTAGTATTTTGTTTTTTCAAATTCTCATCGTCACTTGCGCTTTTCGCGTATTACAAGTGTTTCACGCCAAGTGCCTTCCATTTGCATTTCACTTCCAACAACGCAACATTTGCATGGGGACATTACTCTAACCTCTACTTGTCTACTTGACAAGTGCTTACGACCCGGCTTCCCACTAAGGGCATCCGATTTAGCCTAGCTGTGCTGCTAGCCCGCTGGTACCGCCTCAATATCCATTCTGCACTCCTAAAGCCAAGTTTTAATGTTAGTCGAATGTTAAATTGGCTTTAAAATCGTAGAAATTACCCGAACAAAATTACACAGAACGGTGTAAACACAGCCGGTTCACGTTAAATGAGTTCTGTGTTTATGTAATGGAGGCCCGCCCGCCGTAATTGATTCAGAATTAATCCGGGCCAGTGATAAAATTCGCTTTTTAAGCTTCAGGAGTTCGCTTCGCAAAAGCCCGTTCTGGGATATTCATTGTCTGTAAGGAGCTATGGTTTTTTTTTGTATTTATTAGTAATAAATTAAAGCACTTTTAGCGTTAAGTACTTTCAACGTTGGTATGAAAATTTCGCATGCTTTTTTCTTGATATACAACTATTATTTAGATTTCATCTCAGCTTTTTTTTTGCTGCTACTGTCTCGTTAGTCTAGTGGCGAATAATACGCGTAGCGATAAGGAAGTCCTGGGTTCAAAACCTAGGTTACACAAAATGTAATTTTTGATAGGAAACTTCCAAGTCCAGAGTCTAGCATCGTGTCCGGTATAATAGCATAAAACTTCATCCCTATTACACGGGACCCAACATCGCACGTGTAAAGCAAGTGTATACATTTACCCCTCTGCCACTCCCGATTGGGGAAAATAGGTGTGATGGCTTTTATTTATTTATTTCTTATAGTTTCCAAGTTCCCGAAGTTTCGAGTTTACAACGGCCATGGTCACGAGAAGGACTGAGGGTTTTGACGTCTAAAAAGTCATTGTATTTCCGGGGAACCTTCAAACTTTTTAATTATTTTTGTCTGTTGGTGATGATTTGATATACGAATGAAACAACGGTGTTTTTTGAGAGCTGTTTTTCTTTCTTTACGTGAATGTTAAGATTGATATGGTTTCATATTATAAAACATAAAACTGACTTAGCAAAATCTGCCATACCTATGTGGGTGTATATAATACACTTTTCGAAACCTGGCTTGGCTTTTTCTTTTTTTTTTATTAAATACATAAATAGTACAATATAAATTCTGAAGCTACACTGAAGATAAATCTATATATAAAACTGTACATTTTAATGATTACATTATTCTTGGTTTATATAAACAACCTTTCTCTTATCAGACCGCAATATGGGAAAATTGTTTCTTTTGCCGACGATACTGTTTTACTTTTTAATGGAGAAACGTGGGAGGAAGTATATTTGTATGTTCAGTAAGGTTTAAATTTGGTTTGTAACTGGCTTAATAATAACCTGCTTGTTTTAAACATTGATAAGACGAAATTTATGACTTACTCATTATCAAATCAATACAAACCCGATCTTGACTTAACTGCCCATGCATGTGATGTAACTATAAATAAAACTTGTACACACACACACACACCGTCACGCCTATATTACCCAAGCGGGGGTGGTAGAGGTGTACTGAGTACACCCACGTTTCGCCGACGACGTTAAGTCCCATGTAAAAGGGGGCGAGCCTATTGCCATATACCGGGCACAATTCCAGACTCCGGGCTCGTACTGGGAAGTTTTCGTTAGAAAAACTACATTTGTCCGACCTAGGATTTGAAGCCAGGACCTTGTGATCACAAAGCGATGCGCTTTGCCACTAGACCAACGAGGCAGTAAAACTAGTACTTGCCACAAATTAACAAATACAATAAATATTAAATATCTTGGCGATAATATTGATGATCAACTTAATTTTCAAGAACAAATTACCCCATTAAGAAGTAGAATCCGTAAGCTTATTTTTAAAACACTTCGTCATGTAGCAGATACCACTATCTTCAAATCAGTTTACTTTGCACTATGTCGATCCCTTTTGATGTATTGCATCACCTCATGGGGTGGAGCTGCTAATTCGCATTTACTTAAATTAGAGCGTGCACAGAGGACCATTCTCAAAGTAAGTTACTTTCTTCCAATTTTACATCCTACTTATGAACTATATCAGCAATGCCATATTTTAACAGTTCGACAACTATTTATTCTACAAATAATTTAAGGAATCATTCAGATTTACCTTTTGACTCTCAAATTGTAAGATAGAAGGCGAAAAATATTTATTTTTGAATCAAAATGATTTAACACTAGTTTTTTTCACCGGTTCTACTGTTTCCTCGGAACGTATCTCTACAACTTCATAAAAAAAAATTATATCCATTACCATTCCATAAATGAAAATCAAGGGTCAGTTCATGGCTAAAGAATCTGGATTATTATGAAGCTGGAAACCTTTTGACACCATTATTCTGAATTGATTACAAGATATTTTAAATGTTATATTATGAAAAATAAAATTATGTTTGTACATATACACGCATTTATACACGTTTTCACACACCACATACACACACACACACACACGCACGCACGCCCGCACACACACACACACGCAAACACACGCACGCACGCAAACATGTGGTTATCGGGAGCAAGGTGCCGGGGGTGCTACGTAGTTATCGCAAGTTATTACAAGACCCGTAAAAACGAGAGCTTCAACTGCTAATTCTCTTCCAATTTGCGGCAGTAGTAGTATTTTGTTTTTTCAAATTCTCATCGTCACTTGCGCTTTTCGCGTATTACAAGTGTTTCACGCCAAATGCCTTCCATTTGCATTTCACTTCCAACAACGCAACATTTGCATGGGGACATTACTCTAACCTCTACTTGTCTACTTGACAAGTGCTTACGACCCGGCTTCCCACTAAGGGCATCCGATTTAGCCTAGCTGTGCTGCTAGCCCGCTGGTACCGCCTCAATATCCATTCTGCACTCCTAAAGCCAAGTTTTAATGTTAGTCGAATGTTAAATTGGCTTTAAAATCGTAGAAATTACCCGAACAACATTACACAGAACGGTGTAAACACAGCCGGTTCACGTTAAATGAGTTCTGTGTTTATGTAATGGAGGCCCGCCCGCCGTAATTGATTCAGAATTAATCCGGGCCAGTGATAAAATTCGCTTTTTAAGCTTCAGGAGTTCGCTTCGCAAAAGCCCGTTCTGGGATATTCATTGTCTGTAAGGAGCTATGGTTTTTTTTTGTATTTATTAGTAATAAATTAAAGCACTTTTAGCGTTAAGTACTTTCAACGTTGGTATGAAAATTTCGCATGCTTTTTTCTTGATATACAACTATTATTTAGATTTCATCTCAGCTTTTTTTTTGCTGCTACTGTCTCGTTAGTCTAGTGGCGAATAATACGCGTAGCGATAAGGAAGTCCTGGGTTCAAAACCTAGGTTACACAAAATGTAATTTTTGATAGGAAACTTCCAAGTCCAGAGTCTAGCATCGTGTCCGGTATAATAGCATAAAACTTCATCCCTATTACACGGGACCCAACATCGCACGTGTAAAGCAAGTGTATACATTTACCCCTCTGCCACTCCCGATTGGGGAAAATAGGTGTGATGGCTTTTATTTATTTATTTCTTATAGTTTCCAAGTTCCCGAAGTTTCGAGTTTACAACGGCCATGGTCACGAGAAGGACTGAGGGTTTTGACGTCTAAAAAGTCATTGTATTTCCGGGGAACCTTCAAACTTTTTAATTATTTTTGTCTGTTGGTGATGATTTGATATACGAATGAAACAACGGTGTTTTTTGAGAGCTGTTTTTCTTTCTTTACGTGAATGTTAAGATTGATATGGTTTCATATTATAAAACATAAAACTGACTTAGCAAAATCTGCCATACCTATGTGGGTGTATATAATACACTTTTCGAAACCTGGCTTGGCTTTTTCTTTTTTTTTTATTAAATACATAAATAGTACAATATAAATTCTGAAGCTACACTGAAGATAAATCTATATATAAAACTGTACATTTTAATGATTACATTATTCTTGGTTTATATAAACAACCTTTCTCTTATCAGACCGCAATATGGGAAAATTGTTTCTTTTGCCGACGATACTGTTTTACTTTTTAATGGAGAAACGTGGGAGGAAGTATATTTGTATGTTCAGTAAGGTTTAAATTTGGTTTGTAACTGGCTTAATAATAACCTGCTTGTTTTAAACATTGATAAGACGAAATTTATGACTTACTCATTATCAAATCAATACAAACCCGATCTTGACTTAACTGCCCATGCATGTGATGTAACTATAAATAAAACTTGTACACACACACACACACCGTCACGCCTATATTACCCAAGCGGGGGTGGTAGAGGTGTACTGAGTACACCCACGTTTCGCCGACGACGTTAAGTCCCATGTAAAAGGGGGCGAGCCTATTGCCATATACCGGGCACAATTCCAGACTCCGGGCTCGTACTGGGAAGTTTTCGTTAGAAAAACTACATTTGTCCGACCTAGGATTTGAAGCCAGGACCTTGTGATCACAAAGCGATGCGCTTTGCCACTAGACCAACGAGGCAGTAAAACTAGTACTTGCCACAAATTAACAAATACAATAAATATTAAATATCTTGGCGATAATATTGATGATCAACTTAATTTTCAAGAACAAATTACCCCATTAAGAAGTAGAATCCGTAAGCTTATTTTTAAAACACTTCGTCATGTAGCAGATACCACTATCTTCAAATCAGTTTACTTTGCACTATGTCGATCCCTTTTGATGTATTGCATCACCTCATGGGGTGGAGCTGCTAATTCGCATTTACTTAAATTAGAGCGTGCACAGAGGACCATTCTCAAAGTAAGTTACTTTCTTCCAATTTTACATCCTACTTATGAACTATATCAGCAATGCCATATTTTAACAGTTCGACAACTATTTATTCTACAAATAATTTAAGGAATCATTCAGATTTACCTTTTGACTCTCAAATTGTAAGATAGAAGGCGAAAAATATTTATTTTTGAATAAAAATGATTTAACACTAGTTTTTTTCACCGGTTCTACTGTTTCCTCGGAACGTATCTCTACAACTTCATAAAAAAAAATTATATCCATTACCATTCCATAAATGAAAATCAAGGGTCAGTTCATGGCTAAAGAATCTGGATTATTATGAAGCTGGAAACCTTTTGACACCATTATTCTGAATTGATTACAAGATATTTTAAATGTTATATTATGAAAAATAAAATTATGTTTGTACATATACACGCATTTATACACGTTTTCACACACCACATACACACACACACACACACACGCACGCACGCCCGCACACACACACACACGCAAACACACGCACGCACGCAAACATGTGGTTATCGGGAGCAAGGTGCCGGGGGTGCTACGTAGTTATCGCAAGTTATTACAAGACCCGTAAAAACGAGAGCTTCAACTGCTAATTCTCTTCCAATTTGCGGCAGTAGTAGTATTTTGTTTTTTCAAATTCTCATCGTCACTTGCGCTTTTCGCGTATTACAAGTGTTTCACGCCAAGTGCCTTCCATTTGCATTTCACTTCCAACAACGCAACATTTGCATGGGGACATTACTCTAACCTCTACTTGTCTACTTGACAAGTGCTTACGACCCGGCTTCCCACTAAGGGCATCCGATTTAGCCTAGCTGTGCTGCTAGCCCGCTGGTACCGCCTCAATATCCATTCTGCACTCCTAAAGCCAAGTTTTAATGTTAGTCGAATGTTAAATTGGCTTTAAAATCGTAGAAATTACCCGAACAAAATTACACAGAACGGTGTAAACACAGCCGGTTCACGTTAAATGAGTTCTGTGTTTATGTAATGGAGGCCCGCCCGCCGTAATTGATTCAGAATTAATCCGGGCCAGTGATAAAATTCGCTTTTTAAGCTTCAGGAGTTCGCTTCGCAAAAGCCCGTTCTGGGATATTCATTGTCTGTAAGGAGCTATGGTTTTTTTTTGTATTTATTAGTAATAAATTAAAGCACTTTTAGCGTTAAGTACTTTCAACGTTGGTATGAAAATTTCGCATGCTTTTTTCTTGATATACAACTATTATTTAGATTTCATCTCAGCTTTTTTTTTGCTGCTACTGTCTCGTTAGTCTAGTGGCGAATAATACGCGTAGCGATAAGGAAGTCCTGGGTTCAAAACCTAGGTTACACAAAATGTAATTTTTGATAGGAAACTTCCAAGTCCAGAGTCTAGCATCGTGTCCGGTATAATAGCATAAAACTTCATCCCTATTACACGGGACCCAACATCGCACGTGTAAAGCAAGTGTATACATTTACCCCTCTGCCACTCCCGATTGGGGAAAATAGGTGTGATGGCTTTTATTTATTTATTTCTTATAGTTTCCAAGTTCCCGAAGTTTCGAGTTTACAACGGCCATGGTCACGAGAAGGACTGAGGGTTTTGACGTCTAAAAAGTCATTGTATTTCCGGGGAACCTTCAAACTTTTTAATTATTTTTGTCTGTTGGTGATGATTTGATATACGAATGAAACAACGGTGTTTTTTGAGAGCTGTTTTTCTTTCTTTACGTGAATGTTAAGATTGATATGGTTTCATATTATAAAACATAAAACTGACTTAGCAAAATCTGCCATACCTATGTGGGTGTATATAATACACTTTTCGAAACCTGGCTTGGCTTTTTCTTTTTTTTTTATTAAATACATAAATAGTACAATATAAATTCTGAAGCTACACTGAAGATAAATCTATATATAAAACTGTACATTTTAATGATTACATTATTCTTGGTTTATATAAACAACCTTTCTCTTATCAGACCGCAATATGGGAAAATTGTTTCTTTTGCCGACGATACTGTTTTAATTTTTAATGGAGAAACGTGGGAGGAAGTATATTTGTATGTTCAGTAAGGTTTAAATTTGGTTTGTAACTGGCTTAATAATAACCTGCTTGTTTTAAACATTGATAAGACGAAATTTATGACTTACTCATTATCAAATCAATACAAACCCGATCTTGACTTAACTGCCCATGCATGTGATGTAACTATAAATAAAACTTGTACACACACACACACACCGTCACGCCTATATTACCCAAGCGGGGGTGGTAGAGGTGTACTGAGTACACCCACGTTTCGCCGACGACGTTAAGTCCCATGTAAAAGGGGGCGAGCCTATTGCCATATACCGGGCACAATTCCAGACTCCGGGCTCGTACTGGGAAGTTTTCGTTAGAAAAACTACATTTGTCCGACCTAGGATTTGAAGCCAGGACCTTGTGATCACAAAGCGATGCGCTTTGCCACTAGACCAACGAGGCAGTAAAACTAGTACTTGCCACAAATTAACAAATACAATAAATATTAAATATCTTGGCGATAATATTGATGATCAACTTAATTTTCAAGAACAAATTACCCCATTAAGAAGTAGAATCCGTAAGCTTATTTTTAAAACACTTCGTCATGTAGCAGATACCACTATCTTCAAATCAGTTTACTTTGCACTATGTCGATCCCTTTTGATGTATTGCATCACCTCATGGGGTGGAGCTGCTAATTCGCATTTACTTAAATTAGAGCGTGCACAGAGGACCATTCTCAAAGTAAGTTACTTTCTTCCAATTTTACATCCTACTTATGAACTATATCAGCAATGCCATATTTTAACAGTTCGACAACTATTTATTCTACAAATAATTTAAGGAATCATTCAGATTTACCTTTTGACTCTCAAATTGTAAGATAGAAGGCGAAAAATATTTATTTTTGAATCAAAATGATTTAACACTAGTTTTTTTCACCGGTTCTACTGTTTCCTCGGAACGTATCTCTACAACTTCATAAAAAAAAATTATATCCATTACCATTCCATAAATGAAAATCAAGGGTCAGTTCATGGCTAAAGAATCTGGATTATTATGAAGCTGGAAACCTTTTGACACCATTATTCTGAATTGATTACAAGATATTTTAAATGTTATATTATGAAAAATAAAATTATGTTTGTACATATACACGCATTTATACACGTTTTCACACACCACATACACACACACACACACACACGCACGCACGCCCGCACACACACACACACGCAAACACACGCACGCACGCAAACATGTGGTTATCGGGAGCAAGGTGCCGGGGGTGCTACGTAGTTATCGCAAGTTATTACAAGACCCGTAAAAACGAGAGCTTCAACTGCTAATTCTCTTCCAATTTGCGGCAGTAGTAGTATTTTGTTTTTTCAAATTCTCATCGTCACTTGCGCTTTTCGCGTATTACAAGTGTTTCACGCCAAGTGCCTTCCATTTGCATTTCACTTCCAACAACGCAACATTTGCATGGGGACATTACTCTAACCTCTACTTGTCTACTTGACAAGTGCTTACGACCCGGCTTCCCACTAAGGGCATCCGATTTAGCCTAGCTGTGCTGCTAGCCCGCTGGTACCGCCTCAATATCCATTCTGCACTCCTAAAGCCAAGTTTTAATGTTAGTCGAATGTTAAATTGGCTTTAAAATCGTAGAAATTACCCGAACAACATTACACAGAACGGTGTAAACACAGCCGGTTCACGTTAAATGAGTTCTGTGTTTATGTAATGGAGGCCCGCCCGCCGTAATTGATTCAGAATTAATCCGGGCCAGTGATAAAATTCGCTTTTTAAGCTTCAGGAGTTCGCTTCGCAAAAGCCCGTTCTGGGATATTCATTGTCTGTAAGGAGCTATGGTTTTTTTTTGTATTTATTAGTAATAAATTAAAGCACTTTTAGCGTTAAGTACTTTCAACGTTGGTATGAAAATTTCGCATGCTTTTTTCTTGATATACAACTATTATTTAGATTTCATCTCAGCTTTTTTTTGCTGCTACTGTCTCGTTAGTCTAGTGGCGAATAATACGCGTAGCGATAAGGAAGTCCTGGGTTCAAAACCTAGGTTACACAAAATGTAATTTTTGATAGGAAACTTCCAAGTCCAGAGTCTAGCATCGTGTCCGGTATAATAGCATAAAACTTCATCCCTATTACACGGGACCCAACATCGCACGTGTAAAGCAAGTGTATACATTTACCCCTCTGCCACTCCCGATTGGGGAAAATAGGTGTGATGGCTTTTATTTATTTATTTCTTATAGTTTCCAAGTTCCCGAAGTTTCGAGTTTACAACGGCCATGGTCACGAGAAGGACTGAGGGTTTTGACGTCTAAAAAGTCATTGTATTTCCGGGGAACCTTCAAACTTTTTAATTATTTTTGTCTGTTGGTGATGATTTGATATACGAATGAAACAACGGTGTTTTTTGAGAGCTGTTTTTCTTTCTTTACGTGAATGTTAAGATTGATATGGTTTCATATTATAAAACATAAAACTGACTTAGCAAAATCTGCCATACCTATGTGGGTGTATATAATACACTTTTCGAAACCTGGCTTGGCTTTTTCTTTTTTTTTTATTAAATACATAAATAGTACAATATAAATTCTGAAGCTACACTGAAGATAAATCTATATATAAAACTGTACATTTTAATGATTACATTATTCTTGGTTTATATAAACAACCTTTCTCTTATCAGACCGCAATATGGGAAAATTGTTTCTTTTGCCGACGATACTGTTTTACTTTTTAATGGAGAAACGTGGGAGGAAGTATATTTGTATGTTCAGTAAGGTTTAAATTTGGTTTGTAACTGGCTTAATAATAACCTGCTTGTTTTAAACATTGATAAGACGAAATTTATGACTTACTCATTATCAAATCAATACAAACCCGATCTTGACTTAACTGCCCATGCATGTGATGTAACTATAAATAAAACTTGTACACACACACACACACCGTCACGCCTATATTACCCAAGCGGGGGTGGTAGAGGTGTACTGAGTACACCCACGTTTCGCCGACGACGTTAAGTCCCATGTAATAGGGGGCGAGCCTATTGCCATATACCGGGCACAATTCCAGACTCCGGGCTCGTACTGGGAAGTTTTCGTTAGAAAAACTACATTTGTCCGACCTAGGATTTGAAGCCAGGACCTTGTGATCACAAAGCGATGCGCTTTGCCACTAGACCAACGAGGCAGTAAAACTAGTACTTGCCACAAATTAACAAATACAATAAATATTAAATATCTTGGCGATAATATTGATGATCAACTTAATTTTCAAGAACAAATTACCCCATTAAGAAGTAGAATCCGTAAGCTTATTTTTAAAACACTTCGTCATGTAGCAGATACCACTATCTTCAAATCAGTTTACTTTGCACTATGTCGATCCCTTTTGATGTATTGCATCACCTCATGGGGTGGAGCTGCTAATTCGCATTTACTTAAATTAGAGCGTGCACAGAGGACCATTCTCAAAGTAAGTTACTTTCTTCCAATTTTACATCCTACTTATGAACTATATCAGCAATGCCATATTTTAACAGTTCGACAACTATTTATTCTACAAATAATTTAAGGAATCATTCAGATTTACCTTTTGACTCTCAAATTGTAAGATAGAAGGCGAAAAATATTTATTTTTGAATAAAAATGATTTAACACTAGTTTTTTTCACCGGTTCTACTGTTTCCTCGGAACGTATCTCTACAACTTCATAAAAAAAAATTATATCCATTACCATTCCATAAATGAAAATCAAGGGTCAGTTCATGGCTAAAGAATCTGGATTATTATGAAGCTGGAAACCTTTTGACACCATTATTCTGAATTGATTACAAGATATTTTAAATGTTATATTATGAAAAATAAAATTATGTTTGTACATATACACGCATTTATACACGTTTTCACACACCACATACACACACACACACGCACGCACGCCCGCACACACACACACACGCAAACACACGCACGCACGCAAACATGTGGTTATCGGGAGCAAGGTGCCGGGGGTGCTACGTAGTTATCGCAAGTTATTACAAGACCCGTAAAAACGAGAGCTTCAACTGCTAATTCTCTTCCAATTTGCGGCAGTAGTAGTATTTTGTTTTTTCAAATTCTCATCGTCACTTGCGCTTTTCGCGTATTACAAGTGTTTCACGCCAAGTGCCTTCCATTTGCATTTCACTTCCAACAACGCAACATTTGCATGGGGACATTACTCTAACCTCTACTTGTCACGTCTACTTGACAAGTGCTTACGACCCGGCTTCCCACTAAGGGCATCCGATTTAGCCTAGCTGTGCTGCTAGCCCGCTGGTACCGCCTCAATATCCATTCTGCACTCCTAAAGCCAAGTTTTAATGTTAGTCGAATGTTAAATTGGCTTTAAAATCGTAGAAATTACCCGAACAAAATTACACAGAACGGTGTAAACACAGCCGGTTCACGTTAAATGAGTTCTGTGTTTATGTAATGGAGGCCCGCCCGCCGTAATTGATTCAGAATTAATCCGGGCCAGTGATAAAATTCGCTTTTTAAGCTTCAGGAGTTCGCTTCGCAAAAGCCCGTTCTGGGATATTCATTGTCTGTAAGGAGCTATGGTTTTTTTTTGTATTTATTAGTAATAAATTAAAGCACTTTTAGCGTTAAGTACTTTCAACGTTGGTATGAAAATTTCGCATGCTTTTTTCTTGATATACAACTATTATTTAGATTTCATCTCAGCTTTTTTTTTGCTGCTACTGTCTCGTTAGTCTAGTGGCGAATAATACGCGTAGCGATAAGGAAGTCCTGGGTTCAAAACCTAGGTTACACAAAATGTAATTTTTGATAGGAAACTTCCAAGTCCAGAGTCTAGCATCGTGTCCGGTATAATAGCATAAAACTTCATCCCTATTACACGGGACCCAACATCGCACGTGTAAAGCAAGTGTATACATTTACCCCTCTGCCACTCCCGATTGGGGAAAATAGGTGTGATGGCTTTTATTTATTTATTTCTTATAGTTTCCAAGTTCCCGAAGTTTCGAGTTTACAACGGCCATGGTCACGAGAAGGACTGAGGGTTTTGACGTCTAAAAAGTCATTGTATTTCCGGGGAACCTTCAAACTTTTTAATTATTTTTGTCTGTTGGTGATGATTTGATATACGAATGAAACAACGGTGTTTTTTGAGAGCTGTTTTTCTTTCTTTACGTGAATGTTAAGATTGATATGGTTTCATATTATAAAACATAAAACTGACTTAGCAAAATCTGCCATACCTATGTGGGTGTATATAATACACTTTTCGAAACCTGGCTTGGCTTTTTCTTTTTTTTTTATTAAATACATAAATAGTACAATATAAATTCTGAAGCTACACTGAAGATAAATCTATATATAAAACTGTACATTTTAATGATTACATTATTCTTGGTTTATATAAACAACCTTTCTCTTATCAGACCGCAATATGGGAAAATTGTTTCTTTTGCCGACGATACTGTTTTACTTTTTAATGGAGAAACGTGGGAGGAAGTATATTTGTATGTTCAGTAAGGTTTAAATTTGGTTTGTAACTGGCTTAATAATAACCTGCTTGTTTTAAACATTGATAAGACGAAATTTATGACTTACTCATTATCAAATCAATACAAACCCGATCTTGACTTAACTGCCCATGCATGTGATGTAACTATAAATAAAACTTGTACACACACACACACACCGTCACGCCTATATTACCCAAGCGGGGGTGGTAGAGGTGTACTGAGTACACCCACGTTTCGCCGACGACGTTAAGTCCCATGTAATAGGGGGCGAGCCTATTGCCATATACCGGGCACAATTCCAGACTCCGGGCTCGTACTGGGAAGTTTTCGTTAGAAAAACTACATTTGTCCGACCTAGGATTTGAAGCCAGGACCTTGTGATCACAAAGCGATGCGCTTTGCCACTAGATCAACGAGGCAGTAAAACTAGTACTTGCCACAAATTAACAAATACAATAAATATTAAATATCTTGGCGATAATATTGATGATCAACTTAATTTTCAAGAACAAATTACCCCATTAAGAAGTAGAATCCGTAAGCTTATTTTTAAAACACTTCGTCATGTAGCAGATACCACTATCTTCAAATCAGTTTACTTTGCACTATGTCGATCCCTTTTGATGTATTGCATCACCTCATGGGGTGGAGCTGCTAATTCGCATTTACTTAAATTAGAGCGTGCACAGAGGACCATTCTCAAAGTAAGTTACTTTCTTCCAATTTTACATCCTACTTATGAACTATATCAGCAATGCCATATTTTAACAGTTCGACAACTATTTATTCTACAAATAATTTAAGGAATCATTCAGATTTACCTTTTGACTCTCAAATTGTAAGATAGAAGGCGAAAAATATTTATTTTTGAATCAAAATGATTTAACACTAGTTTTTTTCACCGGTTCTACTGTTTCCTCGGAACGTATCTCTACAACTTCATAAAAAAAAATTATATCCATTACCATTCCATAAATGAAAATCAAGGGTCAGTTCATGGCTAAAGAATCTGGATTATTATGAAGCTGGAAACCTTTTGACACCATTATTCTGAATTGATTACAAGATATTTTAAATGTTATATTATGAAAAATAAAATTATGTTTGTACATATACACGCATTTATACACGTTTTCACACACCACATACACACACACACACACACGCACGCACGCCCGCACACACACACACACGCAAACACACGCACGCACGCAAACATGTGGTTATCGGGAGCAAGGTGCCGGGGGTGCTACGTAGTTATCGCAAGTTATTACAAGACCCGTAAAAACGAGAGCTTCAACTGCTAATTCTCTTCCAATTTGCGGCAGTAGTAGTATTTTGTTTTTTCAAATTCTCATCGTCACTTGCGCTTTTCGCGTATTACAAGTGTTTCACGCCAAGTGCCTTCCATTTGCATTTCACTTCCAACAACGCAACATTTGCATGGGGACATTACTCTAACCTCTACTTGTCTACTTGACAAGTGCTTACGACCCGGCTTCCCACTAAGGGCATCCGATTTAGCCTAGCTGTGCTGCTAGCCCGCTGGTACCGCCTCAATATCCATTCTGCACTCCTAAAGCCAAGTTTTAATGTTAGTCGAATGTTAAATTGGCTTTAAAATCGTAGAAATTACCCGAACAAAATTACACAGAACGGTGTAAACACAGCCGGTTCACGTTAAATGAGTTCTGTGTTTATGTAATGGAGGCCCGCCCGCCGTAATTGATTCAGAATTAATCCGGGCCAGTGATAAAATTCGCTTTTTAAGCTTCAGGAGTTCGCTTCGCAAAAGCCCGTTCTGGGATATTCATTGTCTGTAAGGAGCTATGGTTTTTTTTTGTATTTATTAGTAATAAATTAAAGCACTTTTAGCGTTAAGTACTTTCAACGTTGGTATGAAAATTTCGCATGCTTTTTTCTTGATATACAACTATTATTTAGATTTCATCTCAGCTTTTTTTTTGCTGCTACTGTCTCGTTAGTCTAGTGGCGAATAATACGCGTAGCGATAAGGAAGTCCTGGGTTCAAAACCTAGGTTACACAAAATGTAATTTTTGATAGGAAACTTCCAAGTCCAGAGTCTAGCATCGTGTCCGGTATAATAGCATAAAACTTCATCCCTATTACACGGGACCCAACATCGCACGTGTAAAGCAAGTGTATACATTTACCCCTCTGCCACTCCCGATTGGGGAAAATAGGTGTGATGGCTTTTATTTATTTATTTCTTATAGTTTCCAAGTTCCCGAAGTTTCGAGTTTACAACGGCCATGGTCACGAGAAGGACTGAGGGTTTTGACGTCTAAAAAGTCATTGTATTTCCGGGGAACCTTCAAACTTTTTAATTATTTTTGTCTGTTGGTGATGATTTGATATACGAATGAAACAACGGTGTTTTTTGAGAGCTGTTTTTCTTTCTTTACGTGAATGTTAAGATTGATATGGTTTCATATTATAAAACATAAAACTGACTTAGCAAAATCTGCCATACCTATGTGGGTGTATATAATACACTTTTCGAAACCTGGCTTGGCTTTTTCTTTTTTTTTTATTAAATACATAAATAATACAATATAAATTCTGAAGCTACACTGAAGATAAATCTATATATAAAACTGTACATTTTAATGATTACATTATTCTTGGTTTATATAAACAACCTTTCTCTTATCAGACCGCAATATGGGAAAATTGTTTCTTTTGCCGACGATACTGTTTTACTTTTTAATGTTGAAACGTGGGAGGAAGTATATTTGTATGTTCAGTAAGGTTTAATTTTGTTTCGTAACTGGCTTAATAATAATCTGCTTGTTTTAAACATTGATAAGACGAAATTTATGACTTACTCATTATCAAATCAATACAAACCCGATCTTGACTTAACTGCCCATGCATGTGATGTAACTATAAATAAAACTTGTACACACACACACACACACACACCGTCACGCCTATATTACCCAAGCGGGGGTGGCAGAGGTGTACTAAGTACACCCACGTTTCACCGACGATGTTAAAACCCATGTAATAGGCGAATATGTAGGGCGAGCCTATTGCCATATACCGGGCACAATTCTAGACTCCGGACTCGTACTGGGAAGTTTTCGTTAGAAAAACTACATTTGTCCGACCTAGGATTTGAAGCCAGGACCTTGTGATCACAAAGCGATGCGCTTTGCCACTAGACCAACGAGGCAGTAAAACTTGTACTTGCCACAAATTAACAAAAACAATAAATATTAAATATCTTGGCGATAATATTGATGATCAACTTAAGTTTCAAGAACAAATTACCCCATTAAGAAGTAGAATCCGTAAGCTTGTTTTTAAAACACTTCGTCATGTAGCAGATACCACTATCATCAAATCAGTTTACTTTGCACAATGTCGATCCCTTTTGATGTATTGCATCACCTCATGGGGTGGAGCTGCTAATTCGCATTTACTTAAATTAGAGCGTGCACAGAGGACCATTCTCAAAGTAAGTTACTTTCTTCCAATTTTACATCCTACTTATGAACTATATCAGCAATGCCATATTTTAACAGTTCGACAACTATTTATTCTACAAATAATTTAAGGAAACATTCAGATTTACCTTTTGACTCTCAAATTGTAAGATAGAAGGCGAAAAATATTTATTTTTGAATCAAAAAGATTTAACACTAGTTTTTTCCACCGGTTCTACTGTTTCCTCGGAACGTATCTCTACAACTTCATAAAAAAAAATTATATCCATTACCATTCCATAAATGAAAATCAAGGGTCAGTTCATGGCTAAAGAATCTGGATTATTATGAAACTGGAAACCTTTTGACACCATTATTCTGAATTGATTACAAGATATTTTAAATGTTATATTATGAAAAATAAAATTATGTTTGTAAATATACACGCATTTATACACGTTTTCACACACCACATACACACACACACACGCACGCACGCCCGCACACACACGCAAACACACGCACGCACGCAAACACACGCACACATGCAAGCACGCGCGCGGGAACGCACGCCCATACACACGCACGCACGCACGCACACTTTTTATTAATACTACTTTCATATTTCATCTTTTTTTGTTTTATTTTTTGTTATGTTTTATTTAGAAGAGTGGAGGTGGAGATCCTGGTGATCTGTGAAACGCCTACTTCAGACACCAGTCTCTATTAATTATTGTAATTTTTTAACTTATACGCATACTGCAAAAGCTGAGAAAATAAAGATTTTATTATTATTAATTATGATTTTATTATTATATTAATACTTATTATTAATGAAATAATTATTACAAAACTACAAAATCAAATTAAAAAATACCATTTCTGAAAAATGACAAAAAGCCCACAATTTTTAAAATCAGAGCACGAATGATATAAGGTCATGACTAGACGAGACTGAGTACTCGTCATTCTAAGCCTCACTTATCCAATCTAACTACAACTGTATAAAGGAGTTTTAACTTGATAAATAAAAGTAATGAAATAGACACAAAAATGCTCCGGCCCCACTACAATTAAAACTCACTCAACAAACTTGTATACAAGATCTCAACATCCCCAAAAAACTATTTAAAATCAGCTCAAAAAAGGGTAAATCAAACTTTGCCCATAAACCAACTCTAGTGATAACGCAGACGTTAAGAACTCTTTAGTGGTATCGCGCTGTTAAACGCGGGCAGGAACCAATCGAGCGCGAGTTCGAAACTCGGCCCGCTCAGACCATTACCGCCAGTTTCGACAACTCGTTACGGACTCAGGCGCACGCTGAAAAAGTTTCGGCGGCACCGCTGTAACCGACCTCATGACACAGTATAAGGTAACCAGTAGCACCAAAAACTAGCTCGATACCATTGAGGCCAGATATCAGGATCATTGCTTTAGAAAGCACGTTAAGCAGCTGGTTACCACTTATTTTGGTAGTCAGTAACGAAAACACTTGCTTTAACTAGGTACTTTCATTCAACCTTCAGCTGAAAAACATCCACTCGATAAAGGCCTCCCAAAACTTATCACGATAACCGGCTTTGTGTTGTACGCTTCCAGCTTTTACCCACAACCTTCACCAGGTCATCGGTTCATCTTATAAAGAGCCTGCTCACTGCATATCATTCGAGACATATACGCCACTTGAGAACCTTTCTGCCCGAACGGCCGGACGGCCGTTAAGTTTACCAATTCTGAGTGCAGTGTCATTCACTAAATTGCTAAATTGTTAAATTGTTTTTAATTTCAGATGTCCAGAGCAATAATAAACCTAATATCCAAGTAACATGGCTCAATATAAAATACCAGAAAATTGTCTTACAGTACTCGATGTTGTTCAATTTACTTCAACTACAATTCTCACGCGTCATTTTTTTCAAACTTGTCATACTTTGCCATCCTACACTGCGACAACTCGTCCCCTGCAACCGACCTGGCACTTTTTTCACTGTATTATCGGTGATTCAGCAACGTAGCAACTGCAATTTGCAACACGGTGCAATAATAAGTTGCTGCAGCGAACGATATATTGTACGGCAGCGTGAAAACGTGTTTTAAATTTTCACAGTATCCCCTTGACATTGCCAGTTCTGTAAATGTGTGTATCGAAATAGAACGTAGAGTGCAACAAGGATATTTTGGCCTGTGGGTGACATTGACAGGGGACGTAAAATTTGGGTTATCATTTCGTGAAATTTCGTTAATTCCAGGGATATATTCCTACAGGGGGAGGGCGTACGGCTACAAATTGAAAAAAAAACTTGGGATAATTTCATAGCAAACGGCAACTCTGCGACTGTCATGAAGTGACATTTTACTTGATGACAGCGTTAGTTCCGATTGTGGCCGCGGGCCATAAGATCCTTGTATGAATGTTTTCGTGAAGGAGGTATATAAGGATTATAAATTACCTCTGGAGTCTCTCAAGACTTCATTTTGGGCCCCCTTCTGTACGCGTGTTACTTATATGACGTAAAAAAGTGTTTTCATCATGCTAGGTTCCTAATGTACGCTAATGACACCAAAATTTTTATGAAAATCAAGGATCACTCTGACTGTAGTAAACTTCAGGCCGGTCTTCATAGGCTTGGAAATTATTACATAGATAATCGTATTGGAATTAATGTCAGTAAATGTCATTATATCTCTTTCACGAGAAAGATGCAACCGATTAAATTTGAATATCAAATAAATCAATTTAATATAAATAAAGAAAAGCTAGTAAAAGATCTAGGAATCCTACTCGATGTTAAATTAATATTCTCTGACCATATCTATGCTATAACGCGCTCAGCCTAAAGAAGCCTTGGTTTTATCTTGCGTGTTAGTAAACCTTTCTCTGATATTAACTGCATAAAACTACTTTATTGCTCGTATGTCAGAAGTATTATCAAATATTGCTGTTCGATATGAAACCCTCATTACATAACGCATGCCAACGATTTGGAAAAAATTCAACATAAGTTTATAAAATACTTAAACGTTAAAAAGTTCAGAATTTCTAAAGACTACGAAGCATCATGTAGGTATCACAATCTCGCAACGCTGGAGAACCGCCGTACATTCCTGGATATGGTTTTCTTACATGGATTGTGTAATGGGCACATTGATTGTGCAGAGTTGATTGATAGAGTTCTTTGTTTCTGTGCTCCTAAAACTCGAACTAGGCACACAGGTTTGTTTGCTGTTGCTAGATCATCAACACATTATGCACAAAGTTCTGTAATTAACCGCTTACAAAAAGTCTATAATAAGAAATTTCACTTCACTGATATATTCCACAGTAATAAGAGTGCATTTAAAAGAGATATTATGCAGTTTTTAAAGCGGGAGGGCAAATAATAACGACACATATATACGCGACCAACACACACACACACACACACACACACGCGCACACGCTACACACACGCGCACACACACAGACACATATACAAACACACACAACATATGTAATTTTTTCTTATAGATATTTAATATTCGTTCACAAAGATATTTTCTTATTTAGTTTATAATGTTTTATATTACTCTACTGGCTGATCGATTATGACAAAAAATACAAGTTAAAAAAGTAAATTCTTTCTTGGCTGTAAGCTTAGAGCATAAGTTGTGATTGTAATATATTTAAGAGCTGTGGATTTTGTATCAATAAAAAATAAAAAAAACAAAATAGAAAATGAAAATAAGGATGAAAGTGGTATGATCATGTTACTATGAGATTTTTTTGAAACTAGCAGACCGTTTGAAAAATTACTGGAATTGGGCACATTTGTCTGATTCGTATTTCTAGTGGCGCGTAATTCGGCCGGCTATCACGAGGCTCTAGCTTCGAATCCTACGTGAGACAATGTATAGATTTTCTATCGAAAAATAATCACCAATTGGTAATAGGCTCCCCTACTATTACTTTAGGGTCAAAGATCGTCGGCGACATGTGGGTGTGCGTACGTCTCTGTCACCCCCTATTGTGGAATATAGGCGTGACCGTGACTATTTTTTCTTTAGCAATATTTTTATTTTTTTCTTTCGTTCTTTTTAACTTTAATTCTGAAAGTTGCCTTTGGGACAGACAAGACTGAGTATACCTATGTAATCACGGTTTTTGATATTATTAACAAGTACGTTATTGGAATATATACCAAAAGATATCTGCTATTGACTTGAGATTCGATTCCCACAAATTTCATATATCACCTTTTGACGTCAACTTCGATGCGCATGACTCTTATATCTAGTGCTAGAAAAGATAGCTATTTATATCATCACGCATCAAATCCCTTGTTGAAAAATGTTACTAACAAAAATCTCTACTAAAGTCGAGATTTACACAAAAATATTAACAAAACTCACACACGTAGTAACCTCTCTTAAGCTATTGTCCACTTCAACCACTGACCAACCAATAGTCGGAAAAACCAACTCCATTCTCTAAGTTCATTAATATGAGCAGAACTAATGTGGTAACTTTACCGAACCACGGCCAACTTCGGACCTATAACGTAATGAGAGTTCCTCGTATATTAGTGTACTAGGCGCCAGAATAAAAGAAAATAACCCACCAATCTACGTAGAACTTGACCGATGCAAATATTAAAACAAAAATAAACTTAAGAAGACAAGTGTGGAGATAATAACTAATTAAAAACAACTTATTGTTGTATAAGATTTATTTTGTTTCTATTAACAAAAAAATATTGTGTTACTTGACTATATAATAAGTTTATCAAATCCTGAAAACACTATAAACGTCAATTTGTCGTTGAATTTGTGAACACCACTATAAAAGGGAACTAACGCACGATTTCGTTCGAAACTTTTGTCGCCATTATACCATACATGCACAGTTTGAAAAAATAGACACAGACTCACATGCTCTCACATTATTGCTGTAAAAATTATTTTCCGATAAATTTTAATACCTCGTAAGTACAGTTACAAGTTTAAGACATTTATACCTACTTTAGTCACTGCATCAAATACATTAGTCCACGTAGAACTGAAGCATTTTTTCATAATTTCCGCACATGTGTAGGGACAAGTTCTTGGGACAATACGACTTGTACAAAGTGCTATTAAGATTTTTATGAGAATCTATCTATCTGTATATATTAGCACGCCATTTCCCTTGCGGGGTAGGCAGAGAGTACAGAGTTCCAACAGACTCTTTCCTTACATACCTCTCTGGCTTCCTCTATTCTCATAGTTCGTCTCATACACGCTCGCCGGTTACGGAGACTCCTGACTTGTCCTTCAGATAAGACCCGGTCTATTTGGTCATGGTAAGATAGTCTAGGTCTTCCCCGATACCTGCATCCTTCCACTTTCGCATTGTATATCAGTTTTGTCATTCTTTCTTCGGACATTATACTTCCTACTTTCATCCTCCTTCTTACATACCCAGCTCTCGCTGCCATATAACAGCATTGGGACAAGCACTCCATTATGTGTGGCCAGCTGCGCCTTTCGGCTTAAGTGCCGGCTCCCAAGTAGCTTTCCCATCGCGCCATTCACTCTGTTCCCTGCACTCACTCTTCTCTCTATGTCAGCGGTGTATTTTCCATCCTTACTGAATGCGCATCCAAGATATACAAACTCATTCACTTGCTCCAGCACATCGTTCCCGACCATAATCCTTGCATTCGTTCTGGTTTCTTCCCGTTCAAAAACCATAATTTTAGTTTTCTTCACATTCAAATGTAAGCCATTTTTCATGCAATCGTCTCTTATAACTGTGACTAGTGATTGCAGATCAGTGGCTGTTGGCGCTATCAAAACCGCGTCATCTGAATATAGTAGATGATTTACCACTAGATCACTCATTTGTACACCTTCATTCATCGCTTTCAGTCTTTGGAGACTTTTATCCAAATATATTGTAAACAGTCTAGCGGACAACACGCAACCCTGCTTGACGCCGATTTCAACGTCAAACCAGGGTGACAGGGTGACATGTGACCACTTTAGGGGTATTAAAAAGAAATCTGCGATTAGATCATATTTGATGACAGCTTGGACTAGTGGTTAGGACCTAGGCAACGGACGGACGATTTAGCGCAGTGGTTAAGAGCTTAAGGCGCTCCGCCCACTGTGTCTAATAGTCGCGGGTTCGATTCCCGCACGGGACAAATCTTTGTGTGATCCACAATTAATTGTTTCGGTCCCGTGCGGGAATCGGACCCGCGACTATTAGACACAGTGGGCGGAGCGGCTTAAGCTCTTAACCACTGCCCTAAATCGTCCGTCGATATATATAGACATTTTAAATTATTTATTGTATATATTAAATTAAAGTTGAATTTTACCTAGTATGTTGTAATATTTAATAATAAATTGTGTAGTAAATGAATTTATTTTGAATATAAATACCGTTTTTACTAAAGATTATTTAAATAATACAAATTGTGACTAAAATATTGACGTCTTCTTTACACCTGTCTTTACATTAAAACAAGTTTAGCGGTATAAGATAGTTTTTAATTTTATTTCCATTGTCGACAAAAAATGTTAAATTTTGACAACACTGTAAACGTCTGTTAATCACCACCAACTTACGTGATAATAATAAGTGCAGGCGCATTTATCCTTACCCTTTACTGTCGAAGACATTACTTGAAACAAGCGACAACATCACCAAGCAAGTCGAATGAAGAGGGCTAACTTGAACTGCAAGCTGTCTACGCAGTCCCCATGGCCAGAAGGGTTGACCCTAATCAACCCCCAGCTCAATTTATGACGAACGTCTTCAATAGTCACTGTTCTACGGGGGGAGGTGTTACGCCAGCCTAATCTATGAAAATCATGCACACTAGCCTAACTTATGAAAATCGTCGACGCTGCAGTGACCCAAAACAACATTGATGTACACGAGGCGCACAGTCAGCGAATCGTGTTGCAATTGACGTCAACGGAGGAAACCTGGCCGAATGCAACGGAAATCGCCGCATTCCTGTGTCTAACATCGACCGGGCATCGGATTAATTTAGTTATAGATAATAATTGTAACAATTTAATAAATATTTTATTAAATAAATTTGCTTTCTTTTTGCGATCTCCGACGGCAGTCTTCGTAATTCGTCACTTTGTCCGTGGTAATGGCAACAATTATAAATAGCATATTTATCACTCACGAAACACGAATAATTCCTAGTGTAGGACTACGTTGCTTTAAGCAAATAAGTATGTGTGAAAAAAGTAGAGCTGCGTTCTTGCCGCCGGTTTGCTGCAAAGGCATGGCAAATACCATTGAGTGAGATAGCACGCTCACCAGATGAAAAATGATTCATTAGACATTAAAATCGACAAAATAATCACAATTTTAAAACTGCACACAGATAAAAACATATTTTTTTATTTTTATTGATACACAAGATGCAGCTCTACTTAAATAAATTCTAGTCTCACTTTATTGTTGTTGATAAAAATACATGTTTGTTGACATAAATACCACTTCGTCCGACCCAAATTCAGAACCAAGGGCCGCGTGATCCCTAGATTCATCATACGCCACTCCATCAACAAGGCAGTTTCATCACCTGATATCATATTGTGTGCGATTGCAGTGTATAATAAAGTTGTACCTTCAATTTTGCCTACTCCAATTAGCTACTTCAGACTATCTAAATATGTATCGACTTATTTAAAATTAGGTGCTCTGGCCCCAATTATTACACTAATTAGCAATTAAAGGTATCTTACGCTCTCATTAGCTCTTGTTTATGGCATCAAAGGTTTTCTTAATTAACTTCAATATTAAAATTACTTAATTTTCTTAAGATGTTTCGTTTCTGTGAACTATTGAATGTAATATTTTCATAGTGAAACCGTTTGACAGAAAAATATAATTACGAGTAACAGCTTAAATATTAATTATTGAGATATAATTTATTTTATAAAATGAGAAAAGGTCAAATAAATTTGTGATGCTAGTTAGAAAACTGGCGATAGGATTTTTTTTATTCATGTTAACATGTATTATCTATCTATCTTTATCATCATGCCAGAGTTCTTGCGGGGTAGGCACAGAGTACAGATTCTAACAGCTTCTTTCCTCACAGAGTTCTCTAGCTTTTTCCACTCTCACAGTTCGTCTCATACACGCTCGCCGGTTAAGGAGACTCTTGACTTGCCCTTCAGATAAGACACTATAAACCGTCATAGTATTTATGAATCGTCAGAAAAGTAACAAAGTTTCTACCATTATATCGGAATGTCATTCCAGTGGAGAAGAAAGGCAAGAAATGCCACGGTTACTTTTAAACTCAGTGACTTCAAATAAATCAGCCCATTTGTATATCATGTGTCAAATGGCCTTCACCCACAAATGAAGATAAGAGAGAGAGAGAGAGACATAAGGTCATACTCAACCACGCAGGCCAAGTGCAGATTGGTGGAGGCAGGTTTGTGACCACCCGCTGTTGGAACTTATAAAGCCGCCCATAATAAATAAGGCTTTCTACTTGGCTCAACGACTACCAAAATGAAGTGGTATCCCGGATTAACAGTTTACCGTACCTAACAAAGCACGGACATTCTTAAAAATGGACGTGCCATAAACGGTCACCCATCTCAGACTGACCAATCCAATTACTGCTTAACCTTGATGGTTTTTAAGAAATTAAATACAATATCATGTCAACATGCTAAACCCTTCTGCTGTAATAGAGGACAATAAGAAATAAACATACAACAGACAGCAAAGCACAATCCATTTGACGTTATAGTAACGTTGTCGACAAAGGGTGCCGTCACGGTCATTTTTATTTAGTAAACTTGGAAGTGTAAAAAGGATGGCACATAAACTAGATAGTGTTACGTTAACGTCAATCTGTTCGTACTTAGCCCTCTGTTATGTTAGTTCTCTGTAACATTACCTTGAAAATGGACTAAACTCTTTTTAGATTTTATTTTTATGTCAGACTAGTCTGGTTTATATCACATAAAAATGTAAACTATACATATACGTAATTGGCTAGACTGGCCAATTTGTTCGTACCATATTGTAAAGGGTTTTCCAGACGAAATTCGCGAAGGTAACATTGAAATAAGTAATAAAAAAATATATTCGAGTATCATTACATTTTTATTACTAAAACATGATTCGCTCGTTCACTTAAGCCCATTTCAATTAAGTTTTCTCGATATAGAAAGGCTTAGAAATAAAATATGAGAACAATTGCGTCATTGGTCTGGTGGGTCCTGGGTTCAAATACTAGGTCTGAGAGCACACCGTCGCGCCTATATTCCAAATGCGGGGGCGGCAGAGATGTACTAAGTACACCCACTTTTTGCCGACGATGTTAGGTCCCATTTAATAGGGGGCGAGGCTATTGCCATATACCGGGCACAATTCCAGACTCCACTCCACTCACACTGGAAGTTTTCTTTAGAAAAACTACATTTGTCCCACTTAGGCTTTGAACCCAGGACCTCGTGATCACAAAGCGATACGCTTTGCCACCAGAGCCAACGAGGCAGCCAGTCTTTTACTTAAAAATTCCCAGTATCAGTCCAGAGCCTGGTGGCCAATATAAAGGCAATAGCCTCGCTCTCTATTACATTGGGACAGCGTCGTGGGTGAAAAGTAGGTGTATATAGCACACCTCTGCCATCCCCGCTTGGGGAATATCGTTCTGACGGTGTTTATTTTTTTAATAATTCGTAACCGGCGAGCATGTACGAGACGGAGGTAGCCAGAGAGGTCTGTAAGGAAAGAACCTGTTGGAACACTGTACACTCTGCCTACCCCGCAAGGGAACTATTGTGATGATATAGATAGATACATATACAAGGTGTAACATAATAAATGCAAGACCTCAGACACCCCAATAAGAGAATTGCTTCATAAATTCAAAACGAAAACCAAATTACCCCTTTTTTAAGCACTTTTATACTCCAATTAACAATGAAAATTGTACGTGTATGTGTGCATTTTGAGAAATACGGGTTAGGAATGCATTTGTAATCTCCTTATTGCTATGAATCAAGAATAAATTTAGTTTATTATAGCGCACTGAAGGAGTAAATGAATTTTTTGCAAATTTAAAAAAAATATGTAAGATACATTAAAAATAGTTGGAATCAATTCAGTTATCGATTTAGAACAAACTACTTTCAGGTCTTGCGTTTATTATGTTGCAGCTTGTATAGATAGATAGAATAATTTGTAAGCCGATCTAACAGTATGGAAGAGACAGGTGTATAAACCCTGAAACAGGTAAAAGTACTTACTCGATACACTAACTTTTACTTACGCGATATTTAGTGGAATGAAACAAAACAATCATCAGTTTCTCATAGATTTCGGTGGAATAGGTATCAAAGTTTCTATTTAACTGCTGCTGCGGTGATACCTATTCTAGATATTGAAGACGGGAAAATTGTTTAGAATTGTGACGATGATAAGAGTTTTAACTTTTTAAGTTACATTGCGAACATATCCATTAATTGGTCACATGCGTTGTATAGCTTGCACAGCCTGGCCAATTATGAAATACATTCAAACACGGATCTACACATTGGTCCATCAAGTCGTTTTGTAGGATTTCTATCATCTTTTTTATTTTATCCTCTCTGTATATAACTCCTATCTATTGCCGACATATGAATCCCATTCTTTCTCTATGTGAGTAATTCCAGCCACAGCCAAAAACTACTAAACATTTGTTTCAGCAACTTCTAGCCGAGATTAATCCGAATATGACCTATTAAGACCCAAAACTCCGTGCAAAGAATCGTATCGAGTGCGTGATCCCGAGTTAAAGGAAGAGAGTTGCGGTGTAAGGTATCTCCACACTGATATGAACAACGACGAAAATTTAATTTTCATTGTCATTTCAAGGGTACATTTTTTGTTAACCTTTATCATCCCATTGATGGACAAAGGTCTCTCTCATAACCTCCAGGTGGATATATGATTGGTCTTGACTGATTTTTTTTAAATGCAACCAGATTATCACGCCTACGTTTTCTAGGCCTACTAGTAAGTATTTAATTATTTATCTTGTGATTCTAAACCTTAGTATCGGATTAATGAAATGGTACAATCTAAAGAAGTTTTGACACATTTTTGCAATAGAATCTTAAATATTTTATACAACTTAGCCGGAACTTTCTTTAAGACTTATTGTGACAAAAACAGTTCCTAAAATTACAACATAATCGTTTTACTTGAATTCAAATCTTCGATAAGTCAATTATTAATTTCAAACAGCAATGGTACCTTAGGTAGATATTAAAGAAAAATCTACATAGTCCACACTTCCGAACTCGGCATTTAAATTAAACTCATATAAGGTCGGCGAACATCCAACAAAAGTGGATGCAAACCGTAAAATATCTTAACACCGCGAGCGTTGTGCGACGAATCGCACCAGTGTGGAAACGCCCCATAATAAAGTACTTAAAGAGCTTAATAACTTTCGGATTTTTGTTAGAATGCAACGCAAAGTGAATGGAGAAACAGCCTCTAAGGGTTTATGGAGTGCTTACAAGTATTTTGTTTTGGTTTCATTACTCCCTTGGTATTTTCAAGTGGAATTATTTTATTTTGTTGGAAAACTCTCCTTTTATTGTTATGCAGCTTTTCGTGTAGTTGACATAATTAGAGTCGTGAAGAGGACGGATATGAAATATAACGACGTGTTTTAATGTGGCAACACTGTATTTTATACTGTATATTATGTACTGTACTGTAGATAAATTTGTAATTCTTTACGATAAATATAATAGTATTTATTTATTAATTTATTTGTATCGTATTACTTGCATTATTTAATATTATATCTGCCTTCTTCTTAGCTGAGTGCTGTCTTATTTATGTTACTTTCTTCTGCATACATATTTATTTATTATCTTTATGTTATATATTTTATGTTTTATATATATATATATATATATATATATATATATATATATATATATATATATATATATATATATATATATATATATATGTATATGTACAGGTTATATTATTACCCGTGACGCCATTAAAAAGGTTCTGACAGAATACCAGCGCTGCACTATAACCATAGTGCAGCAATATGCTGAGGCAGAGTCCTGTTTGGCCCCACCTAACTTGTGCCGTACTTTACATAACTGTTTATTTACACTATTCTGTAGTGTGTTGGTCAAATAAATGGTTTTTTCTATATTTCTATTATTTAAAATAAAAAGAAAGCTCGCAAATCCTTAATGAATATATATATATATATATATATATATATATATATATATATATATATATATATATACATATATAATAATAAATAAATATCTATCTATCTATCTATAACCTCACGCCAGATCCCTTGCGGGGTAGGCAGAGAGTACAGAGTTCCAACAGGTTCTTTCCTTACATACCTCTCTGGCTTCCTCGACTCTCATAGTTCGTCTCATACACGCTCGCCGGTTACGGAGACTCTTG
Source organism: Phalera bucephala (assembly GCA_905147815.2). Taxonomy (NCBI): domain Eukaryota; kingdom Metazoa; phylum Arthropoda; class Insecta; order Lepidoptera; family Notodontidae; genus Phalera; species Phalera bucephala. The sequence continues at coordinate 2,968,210 of LR990616.1, forward strand.
ACTTTTCCATCAGATAAGACTCGGTTTATTTGGTCGTGGTAAGATAGTCTAGGTCTTCCCCGGTACCTGCATCCTTCCACTTTCACATTGTATATCTGTTTTGTCATTATTTCCTCTGGCATTCTTTCTATATGCCCGAACCAACGGAGCATGCCCTTTCTCATCTTTACACCGATACTATCTTTCATACCTACTCGCTGTCTTACTATGCTGTTGCTAATGCGGTCGGTCAGCTTCACTCCGCACATCTTCCGCAGAGCTCGCATTTCTACCGCATTTATCCTACTTTCATTCTCCTTCTTACATACCCAGCTCTCGCTACCATATAACAGCGTTGGAACAAGAACTCCGTTATGTATGGCCAGCTGCGCCTTATGGCTTAAGTTCCGGCTCCCGAGTAGCTTTCCCATCGCACCATTCACTCTGTTTCCTGCACTCACTCATCTCTCTATGTCAGCGGTGTATTTCCCATCCTTACTGAAGGCGCATCCAAGATATACAAACTCATTCACTTGCTCCAGCACATCGTTACCAACCACAATCCTTACATTCGTTCTGGTTTCTTCCCTTTCAAAAACCATAATCTTGGTTTTCTTCACATTCAAGTGTAAGCCATTGATCATGCAGTCGTCTTTCATAACTGTGACTAGTGTTTGCAGATCAGTGGCTGTTGGCGCTATTAAAACCGCGTCATCTGCATAAAGTAGATGGTTTACCACTAAGTCACCCATTTGTACACCTTCATTCATCGCTTTCAGTCTTTGAAGACTTTTGTCCAGATATATTATAAACAGTCGAGCGGACAACACGCAACCCTGCTTGACGCCGATTTTAACGTCAAACCAGGGTGACCTGTTACCACCCACCCGTACGCATGCCTTGCAGTCCACATAAGTGGACTGGACGGCTCGCAACAGAGTGCCATCTATACCATACTCTGGCAAAATGTCCCAAAGTCTCTTTCGCACAACTCTGTCAAATGCCTTCTCCAGATCTACAAAACCGCAGAAAACCTTCCGGCCCACTGCCAGATGCTTCTCTACGATGTTGCGGAGTGAGAAGACTTGATCCGAACATCCTCTTCCAGACCTGAAACTAATAAATAAATATTTTCATGATTGGTAACCTGTTAGAACACTGTACTGTCTGCCTTCCCCGAAAAGGATCTGACGTGATGGTAACGATACATAAATTGTAACATTGATCACGAGTTTAACAGTCCTATATATTTGTAATCTGTACCAATCACTCAAAGCAGTGTTGCTTTCGTCCATCTGATTATTCCGGATATTTTACATAATAATAATTGTAAATCCTATACTCTGCCACTACTGCCTAAGATCGTCTCTCACAAACCAAGGTAAGAGAGAATATGTGCGTATTGGCGGGTTATAATAACCTTGACGAACGATTTGGCGCAGTGGTTAAGAGCTAAAGCCGCTCCGCCCACTGGGTCGAATAGTTGCGGGTTCGATTCCCGCACGGGACAAATATTTATGTAGCCTACAATTATTTGTTTCGGTCTGGGTATTTGTGTATGTGAATTTACATGTTTGTAAAAGCACCCATGATACAGGAATAAATCTTAGTGCGGGGCTACGTTTTATAAAAAGCAAAAAGTAAGCAAGCACCAGCAACCGCAGTAATAGCCTAGTGGTTCGACCGTTGAACTGCAAAGTCTGAGGTCTCGGGTTTAAGCCCAGGCATGCACCTCTGTCTTTTCGAAAGCATCTGCGTATTAAAAAATAATTATCGCTTGCTTTAACGGTGAACAAAAACATCGTGAAGAAACCTACAAGGCTTAAGGTTTCTCCAAGGTGTGTGAAGTTCGCCAACCCGCACTGGGCCAGCGTGGTGGACAATGGCCTAAGCCCTCTCAGATTATGAGGAGGCCCCTGCCCAACGGTGGGACAGTTTCTTAACAGGGCTAAAATTATAATATTATAAGCAAGCACCTGCTGTTGGAACTTGTTCAACCACCCATAAGGCATCCAACTTAGTTTACCGACTACCAAAATTAGTGGGACCAACGTCTTAACGTATCTTCCGAAGCATGGAAGCGCTTTAAAATGGAATTGTACCAAAAAGTTACCCGTCTTACATCAACACCGCGGTCACACACGCGCTGCACGATCGCCTAAACCAAAGAAAACAAATCTTCACGCAATATTCACACCCTACGAAAGGCGACACTGTGAACACAAACTCACACATTAATCAGGCCGTTAATTAAACTGTAAGCAATCATTTATCTTATATCCACAACCCATCCCGAGCGTGACGCGATCAAAGCCGCTTGTAATAAATGATAGCATTATTACAGCGACGCTGTAATTAAAGTTAATTACAGCTTCGCTTGTAATCACATATTCGCTGAAGGGTCTATAATTTATTATTGTTTTGGATTGTAATTTGTTGAAAATGGATATGGAGAGCGAAGCTTGGACGTGGAAGGATTTTATAATGTAAGGGGTTTCATTTGTGGTCCAAGTTAAATATCATTATTTTTCCCAGTACATAATATTGTAATATTACGTAACACAACAGTACGTAATATTGTAGTATCAGAGACGTGGTCTCTTACAATAGCTTTCATAAAAAGCTCAGAGTTGCTCAGCGAGCTATGGAAAGATCTATGCTCGGTGTTTCTCTACGTGATCGAATCAGGAATGAGGAGATTCGTAGAATAACCAAGGTCACTGACATAGCCCTCAGGATTAGCAACCTGAAGTGGCAATGGGCGGGCCACGTAGCGCGATGATCGGATGGGCGTTGCGGCAGAAAGATTCTAGAGTGGAGACCACCTATTGGCAAGCGCAGCGTGGGGCGACAGTCTGCCAGATGGGCCGACGATCTTGTGAAAATCGCAGTGAGTCGTTGGATGCTGGTGGCATCGGTCTGGTTAAGCGATTGAGGACGCTTATATTCAGCAGTGGACAAGTATATGCTAAGATTTTTTTTTTTTTTAAAACGTAGCCCCACACTAGGATTTATTCCTGTGTCGTGGGTGCGTTTACAAACATGAAAATTCACAAACAAATACCCAGACCGGAAGAAATAATTGTGGATCACACAAAGATTTGTCCCGTGCGGGAATCGAACCCGCGACTATTCGACACAGTGGGCGGAGCAGCTCAAGCTCTTAACCACTGCGCTAAATCGTCCGTCAAGATGATGATGATGATATTGTAAAAAGTGATTTAATGTAATATACTTTATAATGCTACATGATTAACGTAAGAGCTTAAAGTAGTATTCCAAATCTATAACTGACTGCAACTATTTTAATATGTCAAGTTTTTTTAGTAAAATATGAGCCTATACTGCCCACTGCTGGGCAAAGGCCATTTATCCCAAATCGAGATAAGAGAGGTTAGATCATACTTCACCACGCGGACCCAGTGCGGATTAGAGGAGGCCAAGTTTGTGACCACCTGCTGTTGGAACTTATCAAGCTGCCTTTAAGGCTTTAATCTCTGCTTAACGATTATCATATTAAGTGGTAGCCGGGACCAACGGCTCATCGTGACTTCCGAAGCACAGAAAAGCTCGAATATGAAAATAACATTTTTTTAATATTAAATTTTTTTGTCACACTTAGGGTATATAGGCACGATAGAGCTCATATTTTTTTATAATATACTGCCAAATATGTATGAGGTAAATATAATAATGGACATGCACTCATTACATACGGAATTATGTAAAAAAATATGTATAAAGAACATGAGTTATGATGGTGTGAGTCCTGTCTTATAAATTACCCTTCACCCCCAATTTGTTGGATATTATAAGATGTATTTACGAGACACGCATACGGGAAGTGGACGATGTTATTAGTGAAATTGTAATACCACAGTATATTTACGTAAACAGTAGAACATCTTCGTACTAGCGGTCCGAATGAGAATCACGCACACTGACGCGCGCTCTACGCGGCTTTTCGACAAGATTCAGAGCATTTTCGTTTAAATAATTAAACTTGCAGGTATATAGGTGACTCGTGGATCTAGTCGTGAATAATGCGCCTTGCGATCGTAAGGTCCAGTGTTCAAATCCTATGTCAGACAAATGTAGTTTATCTATCAAAAAGATCCTAGTATCAGTCCAGAGTCTGGAATTGAGCTTGGCAATGGTCTCGCCCCTATTACATGGGACCTAACATCGTCGACGAAAATCGGGTGTACACAGTGCACCTCTGCCACCTCCGCTTGAAATATAGGCGTAACGGTGTTTATTTTGTATTTCATTTACGTAAAAAACTTTTTAACGTACCTACCTTGTATTAGTTGAGGGGAATTGTACACAGGATACCTGCCCACTAGGAGGGAAGCAAGAGTCACACCGAGATCACGCATTTTAAAACTCCCATCGTGCTCCGGCTCGTCACTGTGGCTGAGGCGGGTTCCTCCATGGACTTGAGGCTTTACAGGATGCATGAATAGGAGAACTCACAGACGACCGACATTTCATGTCAAATGACCGTTGTCGCCGATGTGCTGACGACTAGTAGCAGTTGATCGTGTCGCTCTTCTGAGAGGTTCATAAAGACACATGTTGAAAATCTGAACTTTATTTTAAACGGAATAAATTATCCTACAAAACCAAACAAACTTGAAAAGTGTAGTAAGCAGTAAGCACCACCCACAACCGACAGGTAACATTACTGTATATATAAAAGCAGAAAAGTATTTAAATGAGATACCGTAATTTTACGGAAAAGTTTTGGGTGCTTTGATACAAGAAAACGTTTTGCTTTCACCATCACGTGTATATTTCCCAATTGTGTTACAATTTCCGGTTATAAATTATTTATTTAAAATTTTAAGAGTATTTTATCTGACTTTGAATTGTTAAACGCTGATTTTAAACCATATCTGATTTGACTCAATAACAAATATAATTTGAGACCGGCCATTATTAAGTTAGTTCAATTCGAACGCTCAGACGTAGAAATTGAGTGACCAGGATTTGTTAAAAAGTGTATCGTGTACCCACACGGAATTATTGTTTGAGATTAAAGGTATTTTGATAACCATGCATTAAAGGATTTTTATTTGATTCTTTACAATAGGGGAAAGAAAAGTGCACTGGGTACATCCATATATTGCTGACAAGGTTAGGTCCCAATATAATAGGGAGCGTATTCCTAGTCTATCTTTCTTGTTCTGCACTATTCTCTCATAACCTCTGAAAATTTTTGAAAAGGTTAATTAACTAAATTTTTTAAAAAATTTAGTTAATTAACCTTTTCAAAAATTTTATACCGCTGTTGATAACACTGTTTTTAAAAAATTTCTAAACCACATTTTTCATTTTTATTTTAAAGAGTTACCGTGGAGTTTTCTAGCTCTAGCTCAGGGTCTTCTAAATAAAACAAAGTTCTAAAGCAGAGTTTGTTTATTCAATAGACACTATATAAAATAAGAGGTAGTCCGAACATAGTAGAACAATTCTTACGTCAAAACACAAGTGATAGGTAATAATTACAATGGCGGATAGGGAGTCTACGCTAGTACGGGACGCGACTGGTCTACGCTGAGGTTCAACGCCGATTCGTGGCGCCAGAGAGCGCCGGCGTTTCACGGAGTGCGCGGGAGCGCGGTACACGACCACGGCTTAACCCTCGCCTGCTACGTAATCGCGTAGTCGAGCTTTACCTAGATTTTAGTTGGCGAGTGGGCCATTAAGTCCCTTCGACCGGGAGAGTGACAGTGATGCAATTACTTTACAAAATGGACGGATATATTGAGCGTGTGCTCGGAAATAAACGACGTATGTGCAAAACCACCAAAAGCTACAGTATAAATTAAAGGCGCTCGTAGCGCTGTGCGACCGCGGTGTTCTTACCGATCACCAAGTTTAAGCAGCGTTCGACTCGGTTGGCCTGAGATGGGTGACCGTTTGTGGCATCTTCATATTCGATCGTCTCCGTGCTTCGGAAGGCACGTTAAGCCGTTGGTCCCGGTTACCACTTAATGTAGTAGTCGTTAAGCCGAGTTGGAAGCCTTAAAGGCGGCTTGATAAGTTCCAACAGCAGGTGGCCACAAACCTGCCTCCACCAATCCGCACTGGGTCCGCGTGGTGGAGTATGACCTAATCTCTCTCACCTCGATTTGTGGGAGAAGGCCAGCAGTGGGCAGTATAGGCTGATATCATAAATTAAAAAAAAATGATTACAAGAACTTTTAGTCATACACACAATAACACGTTTTTTTCGCGGTGGCTCCTTAATATGCTTGAGCGAATAGGTTGCACGCTCGCCCTCTTGTCCACTAAAGCTGTAAAGGCCCCGCGGTCAACAGAGTAGAGGGCTAACACACCCAAAAAAGGGGCTATTAATATGGGACAGAATGGAGGTACCCTGGTCATTAACTATAGTTTCTTGCCTTTTTTCTCCACTAGAATGACATTCGCAACGAGTGGCAGTCTTAAGTATTTATTATAAATATGTATATATCTTGACTATTCGTAAGTACTTTTATGTCTGCATAATATTCTGTTTTAATATGATTTAGACTGCGGACTATTTCACTTTATCCAACCTAGGATTCGAACTCAAGACTCCGTGATCGGTAGCTGCACAAACCTTCACTAGAACAACAAGACAATCCAAATTCCAACATTTATTTAATACCGAATCCCTTCAAAAACTGACTTAACCAAACATGTTACCTGTTATAATAACCCTTATAATACCTCTGGTACCGTTTAAATTGCGGCGCTACTAAATTATTATGATTATTTCAAGAGTACCCACTCCTTATGTTGTTTGCATAATTTGTTGAGGAATTATATGGAAGAGTGGGCCGTAGCTTATCTGTTTGAAGTGACGATGACCACTTGGATTAACTTGTATTATACAATATGGCTTGACGGTTACTCACAAAATGAAGAGAATCAATTTAGTATCAAATATAGAGACGATAGGAAGGCTTTTTGCTACTGTCATATCAATTCAATGTTTGCGTTCATTTGTACGTTACAAAACACACAGATTATAACAAAATACTTATTTTTTTAAATAGACCGTGTCTTATCTGAAAGTCAAGTCAAAATTCTCCGTAATCAATGTGTGTACGAAACGAACTATGAGAGTAGAAAAATTCAGAGAGCTCTGTAAGGAAAGAAGCTGTTGGAACTCTGTACTCTCTGCCTAACCCGCAAGGGATCTGGCGTGATGATTAGCGTTCAAGAAAACTTGAAGTATTCCCGTTTCTTTCATATCCATCTTTCTTCGTGTTTTATTCGAAAAAAACGAATGACAGCTTATGCGGAATAAAACATGATTTTTCCTAATAAAGCTGAAAAAAACATTTACATACAGACGCGTAAGCATGAGTGGCTAAAATTTGCCACACTGAGACAGACGCGAGGGGTCGAAAATTGTGGAGGTATTTTGTACCTATATTTCTCCGACAATAGGTGTACTTTGTGCGTCCACACTTCGCCCACGATGTATGTTCAGCCTAAAAAAATAAATTCCGGTTTTTTTTTCCCGAAAGAAACAATTGGTTTCATTCAGAATTTTCAACGATAGTGATGATATACTAGACAGATCCTTTTTTTTCCAGGAAAGACAAGAAATAATTTATATTTTTAAGTATGCTAAAATTATAAAATATTTCATTGTATCCCTAGAAATTTCATAGGTTTTTATGAGACCTAAAAATCTTTTTGTCACACAGGATTTTAAGAACAATTTTGATGAAACTTAATCGAGTAATTGCGGGGACTGCCCCGCAAGGGGCAAATCTTTATGTAACTCGCAAATAGTTTTGTCCATCTATATTTTTTTTGTATATAAACTTTATGTTTGTAAATGCCAATGACACAGTAATAAAGTCACGCCTTGGACTAGCATTTTTAAAAAAGTGATTTTAATAATTGCAAAAAGTTGTTCAATTAGGCTAAATGCCATGTTATATTTTTTTCTTGGATGTTCTTTCATTTATGGTATTTTTATTCCCAATCAAATTAAATACCCGTTGGTTATGAAATAACCATATAAACAAATGGGAATGTCGATCATAAAATACGTTTCAACGTTTATATAATGGTTTTATTACGATACCACACGCTGTGCTAAACCGGTGGAGTGAATATTTTGGAGAAATGTATGGAGATGACCCGGATGCTGATGACGCAGACGTGCCCAAAGGCGAGATTGCGGCACCAGAATCAACGGTGGACATCACTATGGAAGAAGTTGAATGGGCGATAGGAAGTATGAAAAACGGTAAAGCTGCGGGAGTAGACATGATATCTGCCGAGATGATCAAATATGGTGGAACTTGCGTCCGGGACGCTTTCCGGGCCATTGCAAACCTTTGCTGGAGGACCGGTAGAGTCCCTACAGATTGGCGCCGCGCAGTCATAAAGGAAAGAGACGAGATATTACAGAGCCATCAGTTTGATCAGCTTGGCAGCCAAGGTGTACGGTAACATTATTGAACGGAGAATGCGCGTGAAGTCCGATGGAATGTTGTGCGAGGCACAAGGGGGTTTCAGGTCTGGAAGAGGATGTTTGGATCAAGTCTTCTCACTCCGCAATATCGTAGAGAAGCATCTGGCAGTGGGGCGGAAGGTTTTCTGCGGTTTTGTAGATCTGGAGAAGGCATTTAACAGAGTTGTGCGAAAGAGACTTTGGGACATTTTGCCAGAGTATGGTATAGATGGCACTCTGTTGCGAGCCGTCCAGTCCACTTATGTGGACTGCAAGGCATGCGTACGGGTGGGTGGTAACAGGTCACCCTGGTTTGACGTTAAAATCGGCGTCAAGCAGGGTTGCGTGTTGTCCGCTCGACTGTTTATAATCTATCTGGACAAAAGTCTTCAAAGACTGAAAGCGATGAATGAAGGTGTGCAAATGGGTGACTTAGTGGTAAACCATCTACTTTATGCAGATGACGCGGTTTTAATAGCGCCAACAGCCACTGATCTGCAAACACTAGTCACAGTTATGATAGACGACTGCATGATCAATAGCTTACACTTGAATGTGAAGAAAACCAAGATTATGGTTTTTGAAAGGGAAGAAACCAGAACGAATGTAAGGATTGTGGTTGGTAACGATGTGCTGGAGCAAGTGAATGAGTTTGTATATCTTGGATGCGCCTTCAGTAAGGATAGGAAATACACCGCTGACATAGAGAGAAGAGTGAGTGCAGGGAACAGAGTGAATGGTGCGATGGGAAAGCTACTTGGGAGCCGGCACTTAAGCCATAAGGCGCAGCTGGCCATACATAACGGAGTTCTTGTCCCAACGCTGTTATATGGTAGCGAGAGCTGGGTATGTAAGAAGGAGACTGAAAGTAGGATAAATGCGGTAGAAATGCGAGCTCTGCGGAAGATGTGCGGAGTGAAGCTGACCGACCGCATTAGCAACAGCATAGTAAGACAGCGAGTAGGTATGAAAGATAGTATCGGTGTAAAGATGAGAAAGGGCATGCTCCGTTGGTTCGGGCATATAGAAAGAATGCCAGAAGAAAGAATGACAAAACAGATATACAATGTGAAAGTGGAAATATGCAGGTACCGGGGAAGACCTAGACTATCTTACCACGACCAAATCAACCGAGTCTTATCTGATGGAAAAGTCAAGAGTCTCCGTAACCGGCGAGCGTGTATGAGACGAACTATGAGAGTCGAGGAAGCCAGAGAGGTATGTAAGGAAAAAACCTGTTAGAACTCAGTACTCTCTGCCTACCCCGCAAGGTATCTGGCGTGAGGTTATAGATAGATAGATAGATATTACGAGTATGTCATAAACTTCATTCAAAATGGCAGTAACATGGTCTCCGGATGATATACATTGCGACAAGTTTATATTGGCTCGTGGATCAAATTGACAGGGGGGCATTGGTGTGCATTTAGGTTATAGGTAATATTTTGTTACTTACTTCCAGGGAAATATTTTAACGGGTAGGTCCGCCGGTTACTAATTTAAACAAGAACTAGGGTAAATTTCATATCAAACGGCAACTCTGCGACTGTCATGATGTAGCATTTCACTTGATGACGGCGTTGGTTCCGATTGTAGCCGCGGGCTAAAATATATTTGTAGGACTGTCATGAATATAATATAACAGATTGAGTACTGTTAAAATATTGCCAAAGAAAATTAAACTCTTACTCATAGACACAACATTGAATTTTCTATGATTTAAACAACTCAAGAAACCATGATGAGTGAGAGCAATAACGTTGAGCCCGCCGTTATGCTCGCACCTATTACTATGCAGTACGGTGACCATACGGTGAAACTAATAGAGACTATACCTATATATGATATGGTTTAAATACGCTGTCAACCATTTATCACCGAGTTCAAAACGAACAAGGTTCTCAATTCGTCTTTATATACAGAATGGATTGAGATGGGGCAGTAAGGGCAGCTATCTCAACCTTAGATACAGAAAAACGGCTCTAGGGGACTATCCTAAATTTTACCGTTATTTGAAGCTAAATTTACAAATTCTGAAAAAAATGTACAGTCAACAAGAAAATGGACAATTTAATCAAAAGCTTTGACTACTACTCATTGAGGATGTGGCATGTGCGTAAAAAGTAAGAATTACGGCAATAAAGAGTGTCCGAGAATTACACGTTAATTATATGTCAACAAGTCCATAATCGTACCAATGTTTGTTCACCCGACTTAGAAAGAGACGTAGTGCTCTCAGTGAGTATCCTTGTCATCCCGTTTTTTCACTGAGTGCTCATTCCATTGTATTATATCCATGGGAGCTGTAGACTACATTTAATGTCATATGCTTTACATATTTAAGGCTCTTTTTGTATTTACGTCAGGATCATTGTTTAAGTTACAGACATGACAGAAGGCTTGTTCCAATGGTTAAAAGCTTAAGCCGTTCCCTCCACTGTATCCTCCAACCGAGTAGCCGCGGGGTGGAACCCATCTTTGTGTGACTAACAAATATTTGTTCCAGCCTAGGTATTGGTGTGTGTGAATTTCATGTTTGTGTGTGAATTTCACATTTGCTGTTTTGACTAATAGTTCGTTCAATCTCACCATCTTTTCGGTCATTCCTTTGTTCACATAATTCGATGCGACATGCCAACAGGGGCATTCGTGTACGCTCGGTACTCAACGAGTGAAGTGAACGTTTAAAGTGTTGAAGCTCAATGATGGAGAAAAGGTGCAAATAAAATTGCTTTGAAGAACATCTGCAGTCTCTTTTTCGGACCTCTCAAACCAGTTACGAAATCACGAAAAATAATCTTTCGTAATGTGGTGTGGAAAATGTGGTTGCATTACATTAACATGAAATTCACATATACTCTCACCCAAATAGAACAAATATTTGTTAGTCACATAAAATTTGCTCCATAACGTCTTCTCGAACGTGAAATAAACGAAAAAATATGAGGAGTGGGCCTTCGTTTAAAAAAAAATCAAAACAAAAAATTTGAACACACTAATGAGACATTGAACACACACAGTGAATGGTAGAGCTACAACTGGTGAGTCACCATAATGAGTCAGACGAAGGGTTTGGTGGAGCAGACAGATTAGCCGATTGCATGTCAATTATTCGACGAGGATCATTTATGTGTTTATATTTATATGTCTATACTTGTCTATAGATACGAGAAAGTTTGAAAATGAATTATTAATTGACTTCCTCGTTGTTCCAGTGGTGAAGTTTGTTTGCATCCTATATCTTACAACAAATATAACGGCGATACGCCGGCGAGGTCGAAGAATTCCTTGCCCCCCGGCTGGTGCAGAGCACCACGGCAAGACACCTAGTATACGCCCTCCCCCATAGCGACTGCCCAAGCCGAGGCCGTTTCTCCTTGAGGCGCCGTTGAGTTAGTTGCCCCCTTGCCCTTCTGGCTCGAGCGTAGAGGTTGTACGCTCGCCCTCTTTTCCGATGAAGCTGTAAAGGCCCCGTGGCCAACAGCGTAGATCATTCACACACATACACACACACGCGCACACACGCGCAGACACAGACACAATCACGGACAGTTCATTAAATAATGTTCTGCAATATATATATTTTTTAATAATAAAAAACACTTACTTCTTATTTCAAACACTTTGTTATTATTTTTATACAATACTGAATTTTTAAATTTTAATATAATTAACTTTATTAAAATTACATTGTTTTCCTGTATTGAAATCTCTATCTATCTATCTATCTATAACCTCACGCCAGATCCCTTCGGGGTAGGCAGAGAGTACAGAGTTCCAACAGGTTCTTTCCTTACATACCTCTCTGGCTTCCTCGACTCTCATAGTTTGTCTCATACACGCTCGCCGGTTACGGAGACTCATGACTTTTCCATCAGATAAGACTCGGTTTATTTGGTCGTGGTAAGATAGTCTAGGTCTTCCCCGGTACCTGCATCCTTCCACTTTCACATTGTATATCTGTTTTGTCATTCTTTCCTCTGGCATTCTTTCTATATGCCCAAACCAACGGAGCATGCCCTTTCTCATCTTTACACCGATACTATCTTTCATACCTACTCGCTGTCTGACTATGCTGTTGCTAATGCGGTCGGTCAGCTTCACTCCGCACATCTTCCGCAGAGCTCGCATTTCTACCGCATTTATCCTACTTTCATTCTCCTTCTTACATACCCAGCTCTCGCTACCATATAACAGCGTTGGGACAAGAACTCCGTTATGTATGGCCAGCTGCGCCTTATGGCTTAAGTGCCGGCTCCCGAGTAGCTTTCCCATCGCACCATTCACTCTGTTCCCTGCACTCACTCTTCTCTCTATGTCAGCGGTGTATTTCCCATCCTTACTGAAGGCGCATCCAAGATATACAAACTCATTCACTTGCTCCAGCACATCGTTACCAACCACAATCCTTACATTCGTTCTGGTTTCTTCCCTTTGAAAAACCATAATCTTGGTTTTCTTCACATTCAAGTGTAAGCCATTGATCATGCAGTCGTCTTTCATAACTGTGACTAGTGTTTGCAGATCAGTGGCTGTTGGCGCTATTAAAACCGCGTCATCTGCATAAAGTAGATGGTTTACCACTAAGTCACCCATTTGTACACCTTCATTCATCGCTTTCAGTCTTTGGAGACTTTTGTCAAGATATATTATAAACAGTCTAGCGGACAACACGCAACCCTGCTTGACGCCGATTTTAACGTCAAACCAGGGTGACCTGTTACCACCCACCCGTACGCATGCCTTGCAGTCCACATAAGTGGACTGGACGGCTCGCAACAGAGTGCCATCTATACCATACTCTGGCAAAATGTCCCAAAGTCTCTTTGGCACAACTCTGTCAAATGCCTTCTCCAGATCTACAAAACCGCAGAAAACCTTCCGGCCCACTGCCAGATGCTTCTCTACGATGTTGCGGAGTGAGAAGACTTGATCCGAACATCTTCTTCCAGACCTGAAACCCCCTTGTGCCTCGCACAACATTCCATCGGACTTCACGCGCATTCTCTGTTCAATAATTTTACCGTACACCTTGGCTGCCAAGCTGATCAAACTGATGGCTCTGTAATTGGCGCAGTCATATTGTGAACCCTTGCCTTTATACAAGGGTACTATGACTGCGCGGCGCCAATCTGTAGGGACTTTACCGGTCCTCCAGCAAAGGTTTGCAAGGGCCCGGAAAGCGTCCCGGACGCAAGTTCCACCATATTTGATCATCTCGGCAGATATCATGTCTACTCCCGCAGCTTTACCGTTTTTCATACTTTCTATCGCCCATTCAACTCCTTCCATAGTGATGTCCTCCGTTGATTCTGGTGCCGCAATCTCGCCTTTAGACACGTCTGCGGCATCAGCATCCAGGTCATCTCCATACATTTCTCCAAAATATTCACTCCACCGGTTTAGCACAGCTTGTGTGTCTGCAAGAATGTCACCATCTTTAGATTTTATCCTTTCCATTCTGGAGCCTGACGAATCACCTCGAGCCTTTCTCACCTTGCTCCAAAAGAGTTTGGTGTTGTTCTCGATCGATGTATTCAAATCAATACGATAAAATAAAATAATTTACAAAAATAGATTAATATTTTCAAATAACTACGTAATTCAAACTCATTAAACAAATTACATAAGATTTTATATCGTGCCGTATTTGCCGTATGTTACAAGAAATGAATCAATAAAATGAACAAAGTCAAAAAAAAAAATGATAAATCTAGAAAATCAATGACATATTTGCTATCGGTTGCAACAATTTTAAATATATAAAAAAAAGAAAATACCTATAAAATAAAATAAGATGGTATGTATAAGACAACTCTCACAATTTTAAATAGGTACTTATGTCGTCAATCACATGGTCGCATATATATTTCTAATTGAAAACATTATTCTTTAGCTATTATAATTAAAAAAAAAAACAAGTATGATTGAAAAAGAAGAAGTCAGGATTAATATAAACTTCTCTTATATCTTCTGGATCTTAATCAAATAATAAAACATTTAAATGTTTACAACAATGACATTTAAAGTAACAACTGTTTAGAGTCCTAATTTTGTTTTCTTATTTAATTAAAACAGCTAAATATTTCCTTAAGGTTATGTTTTGTTTTGATTAAGTTGTCCCTTTTTTAACCAAATATTCTGTAGTCTCTTTAAAAATACATAATAATTAGATTGAATAAATAAAGCCCAGGTCCTCAATCACTGTTTATTGTAAAAACCAACACATTCACAATTGTTAGGTTAAAAAACATGAATATTTTTTTCTATATATCGCCTCATGGCGAATGACATTGACGTATAATTTTTTTTTTTTTTTTTTTATTTTGCCGTAGACATTCCGCCCACCAAGGACATAGTGATGTCCTTTCACAAAAAAATAACCGCCCACCTTGGACTGAAAAGACTTGCAACTGAATAACAAATGTATGACTAAGGGCTAGGTAATTCCTTATGATGATTACATATTAATTTTAATTTGAAATTGGCAAGACACATAATTTAGATGTAGGTCGCTTAAAAAGAGAGTTATTGCATTTTATAGTTACTACTCGTGTAATTCCGGCAGCACCTGGGTGTTTCATTACAATTCTACCAAGCATCCATTTGCCTGGAGGAAGATTGTCTTCCTTGACTAAAACGACGTCTCCTACATTTGGCTCTGGTTCTTTACGTGTCCACTTGTAACGCTGCAACATGCTTGATAAGTATTCCTGAGACCAACGTCTCCAGAAATTCTGAGTCATTTTTTGTAAAACTTGCCATCGTTTCAGAGTACCGACATTACTATGTTCATAACAACGTTCTGGTACTAGAACCATGGGCTCTCCTATTAGAAAGTGGCCCGGGGTAAGTGGGGTTGGATCATCCGGGTTCTGACTAATTTGCGTCATGGGTCTTGAATTGAGGCAAGCCTCAATTTGTGCGAGTAAAGTGGCCATCTCCTCGTAAGTTAACGTCGAATCCCCAATTATACGCTTCAGATGGAATTTGGTTGACTTGATTCCGGCCTCCCAGAGACCGCCGAAATTTGGAGCATGGGGAGGTATAAAATGCCACTTCACACTTTGATTGCTGAGCCAGGATCGTATTTCAATAGCAACCGATGATTTCTCAGCGGCGATTAAGTGTTGGAGTTCCTTGGATGCGCCAACAAAGTTTTTTCCATTGTCGCTCCAAAGATCACTACAATGGCCTCTTCGAGCAACAAATCGCTTAAACCCTGCGATAAAGGCTTGTGAAGTGAGATCACTTACGGCCTCCAAGTGCACAGCCCTCGTAACCATGCACACAAAAAGACAAATGTATCCCTTGTAGGATTTGTTTCCACGTCCCTTGGATACTCTCAGATTTATAGGACCACCGAAATCGACACCACTGTGGATGAACGGCCTCGCTGGTGTAACGCGACTGGTAGGTAATTGACCCATGAACTGGGATTTAAAGGTAGCTGAGTGCCGTTTGCATATCACACATTTGCGCACATATGCCTTAATAGTATTTTTGCAGATATTATCCAATATTTAGAACGCAAGTAATTTATCATTAAAGTTGGACCTCCATGAAGAGTTTTTTTGTGAGCTTCATCTATTAGCAGCATTGTGATGTGATTATGCTTCGGAATTATAATGGGATGTTTTATGCTTTCAGCCATCTGTGCATTTTCAATCCGTCCTCCGACTCGTAAAACGCCTCGATAATCTAATATGGGACACAGTGGTTTTAACTTACTTTTTTTGCTGACTCTTCCTTTGGTTTTTATGCTATCTATTTCCTGTTCAAATTCTTGTTGAGATTTCTTAATGCAAATTTCTAAGGCATCAGCCAACTCCGGACTGGTTAGGTAAGGTTTCCTTGGCCTGTTAACTCTCAAAAATCGTCTACAATATGCTATGATTCTGATTAACCCTTGCAGTGTAGAATATTTCGTCCATAGTGGATCATCTTCAGAACTTGCTATGTGAACCTTCACATATTTTTCAGATCTCTTCTCCAGTTCCGTATGTATAGATTTTGGTTTTCCATAATTGATTGAACCACATTGTAACCACATCGGACCATGCTTCCACAATAATGACTTTGACAGTTCTGAAGGTGTCATACCACGGGATGCTATATCCGCGGGATTGTGAGTAGATTTTACATGATTCCACTGTGTGTTGTCCAAGTGAGTGAGAATTTCGGATACTCTATTTCCTACAAATGTTGTCCACCGGCTTGGGTGATTGCTAAGCCAAGCGAGAACAATTGTTGAATCAGTCCAGCAATGTATGTGCACCTTTGATATGGTTAGTGCTTCAGCAATTTCGTTGATCAACCTTGCCAAGAGAACTGCTCCCATCAACTCGAGACGCGGAATGGAAAGCTGTTTAGTTGGAGCAACCTTGGTTTTCGCTGTAACTAAATTGACCTTGATGACACCATCAGCACCGGTTACTCTTAAATAGATGACCGCTGCATATGCCATACTCGAGGCATCGCAGAATCCATGGAGCTCCATTGCAACATCATCCCTTCGAGTGTTAAGCCATCTTGGAACAGTATACTCAAACATGCTTAAAAGATCTTGTTGGTAAGTGTTCCATTCCTTTAACAGTTCTACAGGTAAGTCATCGTCCCAATCAATGCCGGAAAGCCATAGCTTTTGAATCATTATTTTTGCTGTCACAACGCATGGCGCAGCCCAGCCTATGGGATCGAATAGCCGAGAAATATCTGATATTACTTGTCTTTTTGTGACAGAGCCAGGTCGCGAAGGGAAAGCTATTGAGTATCGGAAAGTGTCTGATTCTCGATCCCATGAAAGTCCGAGTATTTTGACTACTTCATCTAACTTAATATCCACGGATCCTTCTTGCGTGCCTTTTTTATCCATTATTTCACATGCAAGATCTCTGTTGCTTGTCATCCACTTCTGTAACTGAAATCCTCCCCTTGCAATTAAGTGATTCAATTCCTCAAATATTTTCTTCCCTTCCTCCACGGTCTCACATCCTGTCATTAAATCATCTACAAAAAAATCTTTTTTTATCCTTTCAGATGCCAGAGGAAATTTATCCCCTTCATCATATGCCAACTGCTGCAAGGACTTTACAGCTAGGTAAGGTGCGGACGCTGTTCCAAAGGTGACCCTTAGTAATTTATAATCCTTTATTTCAGATGCCGGATCGCTTCGCCATACTAGTCGCTGGAAATTTGTATCTTCATCAGCGACTAGGACCTGCCGATACATTTTTACGACATCTGCACTTAGAACAATTGGATGTAGACGCCATTTTATTATAAGATGCCGCAAGTCAGGTTGAATAGTAGGACCAACCATGAGTGTATCATTTAAAGATACGCCATTTTTGCCTTTCGAGGAGGCGTCGAACACGACTCGAACCTGTGTGGTAGGTTTATCTTCGCGAATCACTGCATGGTGCGGTAGATAAACTGCTTCAGATTTCCAGTGGTCAACCTCTACAGGGATCATCTTCATATGACCAAGGTTAAGATATTCTTCAATTACCTCCGTGTATCTCTCTTTCAACTCAGGATCTTTTTTGAATTTGTATTCAAGAAGATGAAATCTTTTAAGAGCAATATCTCTTGTGTGTCCGTACTTACATTGTGGATCTTCATCACGAAATGGAAGTTTTACAATGTAACGACCGGTGTCGTCTCGCCTTGTTGTTTGAGCGAAAAATTCTTCACACCGCTTTTCTTCTTCTGTTAATATCTTTTTGGTATACGAAGAACTGTCAGATTCAATTTCCCAAAACTTCTTGAGCAAATCATTGTCACTGATATGGGAATGCATGCTGACCACAATTTGATGACAGTGTGCTGGTCTTGTGCTGAAATCAGATTGCATATTTCCTGATAAAATCCATCCCAGGGTTGTGTTTTGAGCTATGAGTGGCCCTGGAGGATATTTCACTAAACCATCTTTAATAACTTGACCATAAACATCAGCACCAAGCAAAATATCAATTTTGCTTGGAGTGTGATACTCTGGATCAGCCAGAGTTAAATTTCCAAGTTCAGGCCAGTTTAGTGCAGAAATTGTATCTGTTGGAATTAGTGAGGTAATTGTACCTAAAACATATGCTTGTACTTGAATACTAAAAGTAGGATCGTGGCGAGATTTCACAGTGACGAGGACTGTATGCCTAGAGGCGAAAGCACCTCTGTCACCTCCTATCCCTGATATAATACTTTTTGTGGGGATTTTCTTAAGCCCGAGCAATTGTACTGCTGATTCGGTTATGAATGAAGCTTGGGATCCTTGATCCAATAACGCCCTCAGTAGTTGAATGGAGCCGTTTCTTGTCTTTGCTTCGACAATGGCGGTTGCTAACAAAATGTTGCCTGGTACAATTTTCTTGGAGAAATGTGTTGTTATAATTGTTGGTTCTGATTCACTAGAATTTGGTTGTAATGTGGGTACTGCTGAATTGACTGAAACTGTCTGATCTGCATTACTACCAGAATTTGTGGTGGAGGATGCCTGAGGGTGCAATAAAGAGTGATGTCGGCGGTTGCATATTTGACAAGTGGATTGAATACGACAATATTTTATTGTATGATTTTTCCCGAAACAGTTGAAACATAGACCATTGCTTTTGACGAACTCACTACGAGTATCATAACTTTGCTTGCTAAACTTTTTACAGTGACTTAATCTATGTTTTTCTCTACAGAATGGACATATAATTTTTGAATTCTTATCTGATGAGATTACATGAAGAACCTTTGGTTTACTTGCTGGGAAGTGCTGCCTGGATTTGTATTGAGTGTCTAAGAATTCTAATGCACGAAATCTAGCTTCTAAAAATGACTTAAAGTCATTGAAAGTTGGTAACTGATCAGTTGAACGACTGACAGTTCCCATTGTTTACGTGATTCTCTATCCAATTTAGCACTCATAATGTAAACAATGATTGCATCCCAAGTATCAACTTTGATACCTATGGTGTGCAAACCATGCAAGCAATCCACAGTTGTATCCAATAGCTCTTTAATGGTACTTGATGATTCTGTTACAATACTTGGTTGATTAATTAATCTTTGTAACATTGAATTGGATAAATACCGTTTATTATCATAACGTTTCTTTAAAGTTGCCCAACATTCCTCATAGTTACATGCTGTGACAGGTGTGTGCCGTAACAATTGCTCAGCCTCACCTGACAGATGTCCTTTCAAATAATGCAATTTTTGTACGTTATCAATTATATTGTTGTTGTGAATCAATGATATGAACAAATCACGAAAGGTTGTCCATTCTGTATATTTGCCAGAAAATATAGGTATGTTTACCTTGGGTAACTTAACATTGGTATGAACATTTGTTGTTACCGGCATATTCGAACTTCCTCCGTCATTTCTCATTAGTGAAATACGTTCTTTTAATTCAGATTTATACATAATATACATTTCTTCAACCTTGTCATATATCTCTGAAGTAAAATAAGTATGCTTTAAATCAGTTGAATGTTCTACAATACTTCTATGTGTTTGTACAAAACTATTCCACTGTAATTCTAAAGATTCTAGTCTTGTTTCAAGATAAGATGGTGTTATCCTCTCTTTAGGTGATTTTTTGAAGTTACTTCTAGCCTTTTCTATTATATTTTGATTGTCAGTTTGTACCTTTAGCAAAGATTCCATGTTATAGAAATGAAAACAAGTAATATTAATAACAAATTCGAATTGAGCTAGACAAGCTATCCAGGATAAACACAAATGTTCACAACAAACAATTTAAAGAGTTTTTAAATTGAAACAGATTCTAAGAGTTCCTATATTATATCACTTTGCACTTTGAATCTGCACTTAATGCTTCGTTTCACCGATTACAAGCTCAAGTTTACTTACAGTTTTCCGACTTCAACACCACATATATTCAAGATTACCACATCCACTTGTTTTTATTTGCCACTGGAGTCACGCCGCTTAAACACTTGTTACAGACGACTGGAACTGTCCAGCCTGATCACCGAACTCCTGATAATAAGTGTTGCCCCAGACGATCTCGCCGCTAACACTTTGTTACAGATGACTGGAAACTATCCAGCCTGATAATCACAGCTTCTGATAACACGCGTTGCCGCAGGCGACTTGTAACTATAATTATGTTCAGTGACAATTCAAACTGCGATTCACCATAAATCATCACTGTTTTTTCGCTGGTTTGATAATAGTACTTGTGCGCAATACTTTACGCAATATTCGACTCGTGGACCATGAATAAATAAAGCCCAGGTCCTCAATCACTGTTTATTGTAAAAACCAACACATTCACAATTGTTAGGTTAAAAAACATGAATATTTTTTTCTATATATCGCCTCATGGCGAATGACATTGACGTATAATTTTTTTTATTTTTTTTTTATTTTGCCGTAGACATAGATGAATAATATTTTAAGGCTCTCCCCCCGGATCGCCTTAAGGTGTGGTCGTGTGTCAAGTTTTTATACAATTTTATTTTAAAAATTTCACTAATAATTACACAAAAATAAATCCATTTAAAAAATAGGAGTGCATAAATCGGAGAACGTGCTACGCTGCAACCCCACCGAGTGTATTAGAGCCCCAAGTACATGTGAACTGCTGCTGCTCCTGGTACCACCGGTCCGGTGAGTAGTTTAATAACCAATTAGCACATGATCATAAAACGCCATATTTAAATCACTAATGACCACTGCTTAAACCACGCCCATCGTCCTTCGGATTCGTGCATATGAAGGACTTCTAACCACGCCTACAAAGCGACCTATTGTTCTAACTCAACGTCGCCGCCTTCGCCTACCACGCCATATTGGCGTTTGCGATTGTGAATCGAACTCTTCTATACTTCTAGTGTCCTAGTACGTGGGTAAAATATCTCAATGGATAAATCTAATTCGGATTCGCATTTGAATATGACTGACCATAACGTAACACCCCCTAGCTACGGTTACGTTTATCATCGTTCTAAGAGAACCAGGAAGGACCTTGATAGCCCGACTTTCTCGTCAATGCAGGATTTTAAGAAGGAGATGCGGGAGTTCATAAGCGACTTATTTGCTAAACACAAAAATGAGTTAAAAGAGGTGATGTCCACGTTGAAAGAAATTAAAAAATCAAATTCGATTATAGAAACTTCTATTGCTAATTTAACGGCACAAAACGATGAGTACAAAAAGAAGATTGATCAGTTAGAAAACCGGCAAAAGGAAGATAAAAAATACATGGAACACACAACTTTGGAAAATAGAATTGAAGAATTACAAATCAGTTCACGAAAAGCAAACTTTGAGATAAAAAATGTCCCGAAAACAAGCAATGAAACCAAAGACGATTTAATCGAAAGGGTTTTATCTTTATCACAGACGATTAACTGCGATATCTCTAAATCCGATATTAGGGATATTTACAGAGTACGCAGCAAGAAATCTGAACAAAATAATACGCCAATAGTTGTAGAAACAAGCTCTACTCTGGTTAAGACGGAAATGTTGAAGTTTGGCAAAGCTTTCAACCTAAAACGTAAAACCAAGCTCTGTGCTAAGCACCTGGGACTTAAAACACATGAGGATACACCTGTCTTCCTCAGTGAACACCTGACTGCTAAAGGTGCCCGTCTGCATTTCCTGGCTCGAGACTTAATTAAGAGTAAAGCCTACAAGTTTTGTTGGACTGCATACGGGAAAATCTATGTCAGAAAATACGAAAATTCACCGATAATAACAATAACAAACGAAGCCCAGATACATCACTTGCTTATGGAAGATTGACTATCCGCCTTACTTTCAAACCGTGTTTTTTTTGTATCGAAGTTCTGCCCAATCTTTATTAATAATTTATATTTGCACTTTCTAACATATTTAGTTATAGCATTCTTTTATTATAATTTTAAGCCTAATATTATATTAATTATTACTATACAGACTAAACATAATAATAGTATGAGATACTTGGAAACTCATAATATATGTAAACAAATTTCACTAATCATACACACAATACACAATTTTTTCACACTCACACACAGACAGACAGACTTAATCATTAATTTATACAAATACTTACGACAATATACAATATCATATCAATCGTCCCTTATTCCCAGAAATGATTCAGCCACACACAGAAATAAATTATATTTATTGACATTGGAAATAGTTACTCAGAAGTTAAAATCACAAATCGTATTTCGTCAAAATCTACTACTAGTACCTTATTATAAATGGACTACGGCGCATTTATTGTACTACATTTCTAAGTCATATCTATATAATGGGTGACTTACAAACAACTTTGCACGAAATAGACAATATTGAAATAGCCCGCTCCATTGAATGTAACACTTATGAGCTTACTAAATATCTACAAGTAAAGAAAAATGATCTGACTATTGTTTCGCAAAATATAAGAAGCATATATTGCAACTTTGACGACTTTTTAATTACTCTATCGAACTTTAAATTTGATGTAGATCTATTGATTCTAACTGAATGCAGACTTAACACTACCAAACCTATTCCTTTTCTCGAAAACTATCGCTCGTATTTCACCAAAAATCAGTTAAATCAAAATGACGGGGTAGTCGTTTATGTAAAAGATACAATTATAATTATGATGATGAATGATATTTATAATAATATTGTATTATGTATATATCGATCTCCTTCTAATACAAATATAGAACTATTTGGTAACTCTTTATGTACCCATTTAGAGTCTATGAACTCACAAAAAAACATTATTATTGCAGGAGACATTAATATTAATATTCGGCCGGGCCCTGCCGAACAATCATATGAGTATAATAATCGAATTAAATACCTGAGTATGCTTTCCTCGCATGGCATTTTACCTGGACATATGTTGCCCGCGAGAGGAAAAAATTGTTTAGACCATTTTATGCTAAAAATAAACAAAATCAAGTTCACTGCGCTGATCTTCGTACTGCAAACTACTACTACTGATCATTTTACTACCTTGTTATGCTTGTCTAAAGTTTAAAGAAATTATTCAGCCCCCAAAACAACAAAGAAAATCGATTTTGATAAAGCCTTTAAAGACTTACGACAAAAAAATCTATCAGAGCTGCTTTTTTGTAACGACCCTAATATAGTCACGGAAACTCTGACTCAAAAAATAATAGAATCTATAGAAGACAACACTGATATATTAACAATCCCTAAAAATAAACGTACAATAAAACCCTGGATTACACCCGGCGTTTTAAAGTGTATAAGAAATCGTAATAACCTACAAAGAATCCTAGGTAAAGACCCACTTAATCAAATAAAAAAAATCACTTACATTCGATATAGAAACTATTGTAACAAACTATTAAAAGAACTTAAGCGAAAGTATGAAAATGAACTACTTGCTAAATCTATGAAAAATAACAAACAACTATGGAAAAATATAAAAAACATAACTTATGCAAACCAACGTAAAGGACAAAATATAGAATTAATTAATCTCTTATCTACTCCTATGGATTCGGCAAATATTATAAATAACTATTTTGGGAATATAGGTAAAGACCTTGCTCTAAAAATTTCTTCTAACTTAGATACTAACCATGACATTACAATGACAACCCCACCATCTCAACCTCAATCTTTTGTCTTAGTTGATACGGATCCTGAAGAGGTAAGAACAATTCTTACTAATTTAAAATCTTCCAGTGCGGCGGGTTGGGACAACATTTCGACGGGTTACTTAAAACATATTAGTAGTGAAGTTGTTCCAGTTATAACCCATCTTGTGAATTTGTGTTTTAATAAGGGCACATTTCCAGTGTCACTAAAAAAATCTATTATAACCCCAATTCACAAAGACGGTGAGAGGGACGACATAAACAACTATAGGCCTATCTCTGTTCTGCCAGTCATATCAAAAATTATTGAAAAGTTAATAAACTGTAGATTAATAAAATATTTAGATAAATTTAATATTCTTTCATCATCACAATACGGCTTTAGACAGGGGATATCAACCGAAGACGCAGTGACAGATCTGACCTCAACTATTACAGATGCTCTTGATAATGATCAAAGATGTTTATCAGTTTTTATAGACCTGAAAAAGGCCTTCGACACTGTTTCCCTGCCCATTCTAGTAAACAAAATTGAAAAAGTTGGGATAAGAGGGACCCCTCTCACATTAATTAAAGATTATATATCGGATAGAAAGCAAATGGTTAGACTTGATAAATATACCAGTGATGAAACTGTTGTGTCTTTTGGCGTCCCGCAAGGGAGCGTATTAGGCCCTACTTTATTTCTACTATACATAAACGACCTTTGCAATATGAATATCAAAAACGCAAAAGTCATATCGTACGCCGATGATACAGCAATATTTTTTACTGGTTCATCTTGGGTATCTCTAAAAAACAATACTGAGGATGGAATGGCTCAAGTGACGAAGTGGTTGAGGAAAAACCTGCTTACTTTAAATACGGCTAAAACAAATTATATATGCTTTAGTAAATATAGCAACACCCAACCCAACAATGATTTTACGATAAAAATACATGCATGTAATACGAGGAACGACTGTAGCTGTCCTATTATAAATAAAGTCACAAAACCAAAATATCTAGGAATAATTCTAGATCAAAAATTAACATGGTACCCTCACCTCGAGCATGTTAGTAATAGGATTAGAAAGCTAATATGGATGTTCAAAACACTTAGACATATCGTAAAACAACCAAATAAGAATTTGGCACGAGATCTTTTGAATGAAATATATATTGCTTTAGTACAATCTGTAATAGTATACTGTATTCCTATATGGGGTGGGGCATTGAAGACCAAATTTATAGAAGTTGAGCGAGCTCAAAGAGCGTTGTTAAAAGTTATGTATTTAAAAAAAAGAACATTTCCTACTAATAGCCTATATGAAATAACTAACGTCTTAACTATTCGAAAATTATATATACTACATACGATCTTAAAAAAACACAAATCAATACCATACGATCCTAACGCATTGAATAAAAGAAGGAAACATAATGTAGCTCATGTACCATTCACCAAAACAAAATTTGCTAGCATACAATATAACAAACGTGCTGCCTATTTATATAACAAGCTGAATAAGGTATTAGAGATATATAGTAAGCAGTATTATGATTGCAAAATAGCCATAACTCAGTGGATAAAACCTCTAAGCTACGAGGAGACAGAATCATTTATTCAATCCCCAGAGTATTAATATAATATGATTCATCACACGCCCACACAGACACACTTCCACACACACACACACACACACACACACACACACACACACAAACACACAGATGTGCGCGTACACACGACTATACTATTTTATATTTTAAGTAGTTTTAAATGTAACTAAAGAAACTGTTATGGTAGAGCGAAGCCTCCTGACACAGGCGTTAAGCTTAAAAGGAGACTTCAATCACAGATAATTGTAATGTCTTTACTAGGAACAATAAAAACTTTATTATTATTATTATATTATTATTAAGTAATCATCTTGTATAATATAATTATATTTTTCACTATTGCATAATTACCATATCCTGTATTTACTTAGCTCTATGTGACACATAGTAACATACGCTCAAAAGAATGCGCAACGTATGCCGTCACGTTAGCGGTATCATATTCGATAAACACTTGTGCACGATTTAATCAACTGTTAATTTATATTTAAAAAAATTATGTATTATTTAGGACATCTGACCTTTCAAATAGATACACCGATTAAATTAAAATATTTACTGAAAACAAATAACGAAGGTCGTAATTTCATGCAACTTACGTCCCCAAATTACATTATCATATGGTTACAACATTATTGATATCGGGAGAATTATTTATTTATATCGAACAATCGCTTTCCAGTTTTTTTTCTCGTTAACTTTTAAAGGTGTTAAGTGAATATTTGTAGACAATTTTGAATTTATGAGATTTCGTCAAAATAAAATATTCATAAATTTAATAGTGTGGACTATTAAAATCTAGTATGCAGTATAAAAATACGAATCATTACAAAATTGCGCACAAAGAGATTATCTATTAACCAATTTTCTAAGTCATTACGATAAAAATCAAAAAATAAATTTTGACAGAATTATATTTTACTGTGACAATTGCAGTGATAGCCTAGTGGTTAGACCGTTGGACTGCAAAGTCAAAGGTCTCGGGTTCAAACCCAGGCGCGCACCTCTGTCTTTTCGAAAGCATGTGCGTATTAAAAATTAATTATCACTTGCTTTAACGGTGAAGGAAAACATCGTGAGGAAACCTGCATGCCTAAGAGTTTCTAGAAGGTGTGTGAAGTTCGCCAACCCGTACTAGGCCAGCGTGGTGGACTATGGCCTTAACCCTCTCAGTTTGAGAGGAGGCCCGTGCCTAACAGTGGGACAGTTTCTTAACAGGGCTAATATTATTATTTAAATACTGAAAGTATTTAAATAAGTAAAATATAATTCATAAAAGGAAAAAGTACTGTTGCTACACACAACAGGCAGCGATTCACTTTACTTCACATACCGTTTGTCTATTCTGCAACTCTGTTTCCGATCTATTATCTGGTTTTCCTCTGACACGAACATCTCCCGGCTCCGGCGGCATAAAATGTATAAAAGTATTTTATAAGGTTCCGAAGATTTTCCTTCTTGGACACAAATTTCTCCCGGCGGCATCCTTCCATTTTTTTTGTTATTATTCTATGTATATCGAGGTCAAAATTTGTCTTTTTTGGTCTTACTATTTATAATTTATGGTATAAAAAAATGAACATATATCGTCCCCCCAAACGGACACCACGATGTACACCACAGCTCAGCACTGCCCAGAGGCAGCACTGGCAGGGTCGCCATGCAATGTGGGCTGTTGGGGGTATCACAAATTAAACAGTTTGCTTCGCATTATGCACGTATATTCTCCTTACATTACACCGGTGTAACCCTTTTTATAGGCTACACCTGACACACATACAATAACGCTCGCTTTTAAGTAAATAAATAATTGAGCTAATGATTAAATAATATCATCATAATATTTTTTACCTATCATTTTTATTACAACGACTTAAACAATTGCGATCAATTTTACGTTGCATTGTGATTTTTAAATTATGTTGTCAGTTTTAATGATAAAATTTGGTCGGTTAGGTCCAATAAAACATATTAATTTATATTTCACATTAATTCTATCCGATTGCATTCAAATAAAACGTATCCGATAGCCTGTACGGTTACCAATAAAAGTTAAATATTATAAAAATAAAATTTACAAGATTAAATAGGCACTTGGAAAGCAAGATAGGTCATTGAGGAAAGATCCCATTATAACTCTGGCAACTTCGAAATGGTCTGACGCATTGATATAAAAAAAAACAAGATACACAGTTCTATACAAAAATTACGCTTATAAACTTCTCCAAATACACTCATTTAGTTATAGGTATGTTATAAACCTAAATGAGGGGAAATCTATCTTATTTGCGTCACTTAAACTTGTATTTATAAAGTAGCGTACCAAAAGCAACAACATTTTTCGGTCGGAGCTCGCTGGTAGGACATAGAGTGAGCGAATTCGAATATTTTTTATTTAAACTTTTTTTTGCTTAGCAAAAAAACTAGATGACTAAAATTTAAACATAAAAACAAACTCAAAACAAATCGTGGTTGGCTTACTACGGATAACCATTTCTGACATCAGATGGGGTCGTGAGGAAATCTGGAAAATAATATTTTATGTTATGAGAAGTATATATGAAATATAATACTTCTAATTATTTTCATAGCTACACGGGATAAAAATATTAAATAAATGAAAAGTGCACTATTCCAATAAATGAAAACTGAGGCACCGTATGAATTAATCCAATGAAAGCGATACATACTATTTGACTTCGGGAGTCATGAAGCTTCAATTGAATCTACTAATACTAATCTACTGGATAATACTTTTGCCGTTGAATGACTTTAAAAACAATCAAATCAGAAATCAATTATTTCGCTTATGTCATTTATTCAATATAAACAATATGTTTGTAAATTTTACTTACCGAAAATATGAAACTCCGTGTCTATTTACCGTTCGGGATGTCATATTTTTGTAAAATTTGTATTAGCACTTGGCCAAGTTTGACAACCAAGCGATCAAACCAACCACGTTTGACGACCAAGCGATGTTGAGTGCGTTCACAAGAAAAACAGCCATACGCGGAGGGTCTCTAATATTAATCGCCAACGACATCAAGTGTAAAGAGCGCAAGGACATTATGGGTCTTTCTATTGAACGCATTGTTGAGATATCTTGTGTCGAACTGGATAGTTATGTTGTAGCATGCGTTTACTGACCGCCCTCCGGTGATTTTAATACATTTGAAAACGTTATGGAAGAGGTGTTAAAAAAAATTTCTGGTATTAAAAAGCAAAGCATTATATGTGGTGACTTCAATGTCAATCTAATCGAAAAGTCATCCATTAGCTGTAGACTAATTAATCTTTTTAAATCTTTTAATCTAGTATGCTTGTTTAATAAACCGACTAGAATCACTGCTACGTCTGCTACCTGTTTAGATAATGTGTTTTGCGACTGTGAAGTGTTTGATAAATTAATTATAAACGCTTTGCCCTCAGATCATAGTGGTTTGTTGGTGTCAGTACCCAGCCACCTTATACCTAAGTTATGTAAAGTTACTTGTAGGCCGATATCAGATCGACGTATAAACTGTTTTAGGGATAAAGTTTACAATCGCATATCTAATATGGATTGGTTACATAATGATCCCAATTACCTATATCAAAACCTTTTTGATACCATGAAATCAGAATTCGATAATATATTTAAAATAAAATCATTTTCAACGGCCAAGAAAGCAAAGTTTAGTGATTGGGCTACTGTAGGAATTCATAAAAGTAGAGCTAAGATGTATGAACTGTATGATACTAAAACATATAATCAAAACCCAGCTTTCTTGGAATATGTTAAAAACTACTCGAAGACTTTTAGGAAGGTGTGTACTGCAGCAAAGTCTTTATATTATAGTAATATGATCAAAAGGTCATCAAATAAGATCAAAACCACATGGGGTATAATTGACAGTGTATCTGGGAGAACTCAACCACGCAATGATCTTATTGAACTTGTAATTAATGATAACATCTTAACAGATGATTTCGATATTGCGCAGGCTTTTAATAATTTTTTTAGTGAAATTCCAGTTCATACTACTGGCTCTTTGAACTACTCTTCCCGAAAAGCTGAACTAATATTAAAAATCAGTGTAAAAGAATGCAATGTCTTGTTTGAATTTAAATATGTGACCCCGACAGACATAATCTTAACCTTTAAGTCGTTAAACATTAAAAACACTGTCGACTTCTGGGGTATATCATTAAAAATACTAGATAGCATAGTAATGGCTATAGCACCTGCGCTGGCGACGATATTTAATAAATGTGTAGAGAAGGGTAGGTTCCCCGACTTAATGAAACTTAGTAAAGTTGTACCGATTTTTAAATCAGGGATAAAAAGCGAGCCTTCCAATTTTAGACCGATTTCCATCTTGCCGGCCTTGAGTAAAATTTATGAAAAGATCCTACTCAATCAATTGCTTAACCACTTTAATGAGAATAAGCTGTTACACGGTGATCAATATGGTTTTACTAAGGGACGTTCAACCACAGACGCGGGAGTAGGTCTGCTTCAGCAAATTTACGGTGCCTGGGAGGAATCGCAGAATGCAATTGGTGTATTCTGTGATCTCTCTAAGGCATTCGACTGTGTTGAGCATGCAACCGTTATTAAATAAAAATCTTTTATAAAAAAAGGTAAACCGACTTCAAAAAGCAAAAAAATAAATATTTGAAGTCGGTGCTGGTTGGTGCAGTCGGTTACTTGGCACCGACTTCAAATATTTATTTTTTTGCTTTTTGAAGTCGGTTTACCTTTTTTTATAAAAGATTTTTATTTTACAATTTTAAGTGACCAGTGAATTATTCTATAGTAGGGTACCTATAGGCTTGACGTAATACCCATAATATCTCAATTTACACATGCCTATTGTTTGTCGTTAAGGAGTTCCCTGGTGTATCTTCTAAGTCCAAGGTCCAATGTCAATAAAATTAATATGGGACCACCTTGGAGATATACTGAACCCAATGCAAAAAAAATTATCAAGATCGGTCCACAATTGACGGAAATATCGCTGAACATACATAAAAAAAAAAAAAAAAAAAAAAAAACATACATACAACCGAACATAGAACCTCCTCCTTTTTGAAGTCGGTTAAAAACTAAGGCATTACGGTATTAAAAACACTGCGCTTAATTTATTAGCTTCATACTTAGGTAAAAGATCTCAATGTGTTGAGATTAACGGGGTCAAGTCTCAGGAAGTTAATATTTTAATTGGTGTTCCACAGGGCTCCATCTTAGGACCCTTTCTTTTTTTAGTATATATTAATGACCTGCCGAACTTTCTCCGTGATGTCTGTGACATTGTACTATTCGCAGATGATACCTCCTTGATCTTCAAAGTTGACAGAGCTAAGCTTAATTTTGACGATGTGAATGGTGCTCTTTCACGGATATCAAATTGGTTCGAAATAAACAATCTATTGCTTAATTCACTCAAGACAAAGTGTATTAAATTTACTATGCCCAATGTAAAAGTTAATGCTACGAATATTCTTATTAATGGCACAAAGCTGGACCTCGTGAAATCCATTGTCTTTCTAGGCATTACCCTAGACTCCAAACTCCAATGGGGGGCCCCATATCTCATCACTTGCGGGTAAACTTAGCTCCGCTGCTTATGCAGTGTGGAAAGTACGGCAACTCACGGATGTGGATACAGCACGTCTAGTTTATTTTAGTTACTTCCATAACATTATGTCTTATGGTATCCTACTGTGGGGTAACGCTGCTGATGTGGAAAATGTATTCATACTGCAAAAAAGAGCTATCCGTGCCATTTATAATCTTAGACCTAGGGCTTCCCTCAGAGAACTTTTTAAAGAGATCAACATTCTCACGGTCGCTTCACAGTATATATACGACAACATAGTGTACATACGTAGGAATATCCATTTATTTAATAAAGTTCATAAATTAAACACTAGAAATAAACATAAACTGGTATTACCAATTGTTAGGCTTAAAAAAGTATTTACTTCCTTCGTAGGAGTCGGTATTCGCTGCTTCAATAAGATACCAAAGCCCATGTTAGATTTGCCACTTGACAGATTTAAAAAGTATATTAAATCTTCACTAATGAGTAAAGGATATTATACACTAAATGATTTTTAAATAATAAAAATGCCTTTACACAAATTAACTGAAATCTAGAAGAATATAATGTTAAGGGCAGCGTGTCCTGCCTAACGAGCGTTCATTGATTTTAAATATTATTCTCGAACGATGTCGACAGGGTCGTGGATTGGTCATGCTCACTAAAATGTCTTTGCTAGTGGCGGCTCTGTGGAGCGGGTCATTCTTTTCCCTCTAAAATGGTTGAGGAGAGTGATGGCTGCTTCTCAGGTCATACTCGTGAACGGGTGCTGCTGGTGGGGACTGGTCCGTCCCCTGCCCTTTGTCTGACTGAACGTGTACCATAATGCTGTTGAATTTTGTCTCGTTCGGCATTACACTGGAGCTATGACCAGTTGTTTTGTACGCGCTCTTTACATATTTTATAGTAACACTTTCTCTTACTATTATTATTATGCTTTTTATTATATACCTCTACAACATCTCTATTTTGTAAATGAGAGGACTATGATTAATCTATACTTAAGCACATCTATTTAGCTCGTTCTGCATTGTTCTCCCATACTCCATAAATGCAATGTATACAAAAAGAATTGTAAAACTAAGCTTTAAAAAAGAGTAACCGTGGAGTTTCTTGCCCTTCTTCTCCACAGGAATGACTTTCCGAACGGGTGGTAGAGTCTTAAGTAATTAATAATTTTCTCTTTTTGACTATTCATAAGTGCCTTTTGGTCTACATTAAAAAAAACTTTTGATTTTTTGATTTTGATCTGACGACTAATCGGAAATAAGCGCACAATTTGAATTTGTGCGTTCTTTTTTGAGAGCTATTTTTTTGTCGTTGATTGTGTATCTTGGGTTTTTTATATCAATGCTGTACCATAAAAATGTAACTTTCTAGAAACGCGAAAACTAATTTTAATGAAACACACTGAACAACATTTTAGATGATTTATTTGTGCCACCTTTAAAAAAAATATCACTAAACTTGCTTTATACATTTACTCTTTTTTAAAAAGGGCAGATAATTATTCCCCCTTAGATTAGTGGTGTAATTTTTTCAACCATCCTGTTTAAAAATAAAAGAGTAATTTTATTTTTGTTTCCGACCATACGGTCGTACTACAAAGTGATTAAAACATTTAACTGACTCGTATGATAATGCGTGATGTTGGTTTTATTATTGGCGATATTTTTAAATAATATATCGGCACAATGATTAGTAATTACCGCCACATTCAAAGAATGTGAGAAGACCGTAGTGCAAAGAAGGCCACATTCTTTACATTCTCTTTAACAAGGCTATTAAAATCTTAATTTTCTGTAAGAAAGAGATATCGATGCCCACGCTGGGCACTCTTCGAG
The DNA here is from genome assembly GCA_905147815.2 of Phalera bucephala. NCBI lineage: Eukaryota > Metazoa > Arthropoda > Insecta > Lepidoptera > Notodontidae > Phalera > Phalera bucephala. The sequence continues at coordinate 3,001,274 of LR990616.1, forward strand.
CATGTGCTGGGCGGAGTCCTGGTCCCAACCGCAGTGGTGATAGGTCGTCGTCGCTCACGTCCGATGTTCTTCAGATAACAACCGAAGCAACTGTGACCGGTGATTATCTGAGTAAGTCTATAGGACAACCTCTCCTCCGCTGGTGCCAGGATTTGAAGGACGGCAGGATGGCTTGAACAACGGGCTTGCGCGCGATGTGCTCTAGGCTGAGCCTCGCGCGCCACTTCTCTAGAGCTCTTCGTCGTTCCCGCCGTTTCACTTCTTAATAATTTTAACCCTTAATATTCCGTTGCAAGAAAAAGGCTTTCCCTTAAAAATGTGAAAAGTGGGAGATATTAGGTCATATTCTACTACGCGGACCCGGTGCGGATTGGTTGAGGCAAGTTTGTGTCATCAAGCCGCCTATAATGCTTCAAACTTTGCTTAATGGCTACCACATTAAGTGGCAACCGGGACCAACGGCTTAACGTAACGTCCAAAGCACGGAGGCCCTCGAATATAAAAAGGCTACAAACGGTCATTCAACTCAGACCGACCGAGTCAAACGCTGCTTAACCTTGGAGATCGGTAAAAACACCGCGGTCGCATAGCGCTATTAGCGCCTCAACTAAAGACATTAGGAAAAGAGCTAATCTCTTTCCGGCATCACACGTAAAACCGTTACAAATGAGTTGTTGAAAAAGAAAAATGCCTATGAAGGCCTGAATGACCTTATATGTAACATATCTAATCAACAGGGTACCTGGAATGAACCATAGCTAAAAGCAGAATGCCTAAAATACGTCACTATTCTCTCATTCAAAAAGAATACTCGTATATACACCGTCACACCTATATTTCCCAAGCGGAGGCGGCAGAGGTGTACTGCGTTTTCTGCTCTTCGCCAACGATTTAGATCCCATGTAATAGGGAGCAAGCTTATTGCCATTACTGTACACAATTCCCGACTCGGGACTGATACTGGGACTTTTTCAATGGAACCTCGTGATCGCAAAGCTCATTATTTTCCACTAAATCAACGAGGCAGAAAAAATGTTAAAGAAAAGAAATTATAAGTAAATTTACGACCATTAAAGCACCAGTAAAGGGAAGTATCTTAAGCAGTAAGGAGTCAGTAATTTCGTCCCAACTCGGGAGTTACTGCGACTAAACTTAATTTAAAAAGTTTATTCAATTACTTGTTATGGCAACTTGGAGTTTGTTAAGTCTGTTATAATTTGTCACTACGATGTACGTTGTTTCGAAAATTGGAAACTTTATTGCATTCTTGTTAGTGTTATAATTATTATTTATTTATTCCAGTCGCGCGTGCGCTTCCCCCCCCGTGCGGGCGTGTCTATCTATCTATCGAAGGAAATTAGGTTTTGTTTTTGAAAATGTCGAAAGTTGTGAAATGCAATTCGTGCAATATTATTATCGACGAAATGTTAGCCTACATTCAAAATAAGCTATCGGTGATCGATGAAGATACCCTAGTGCGAATTTGTACGTCTGCATTTTCTAGTGAAGAGATCGAGAAGTCAAAATCACTATTGTTCGATTCCATACCGCTGAAGTCCAAAATCAAGCGGAAAAATAAAGGCAAGGAACAACGAGATCTTGGAGATATTGTGAATATATTTAAATCAACGGAATCAGATCTTTTCCCGGTTTTTGTGGCAAGGGATCTTGAGCGGCTACCTCCAATCTTGTTTGATCATCTGGACTGTACAAAGCTTCTAAAAGACCTGCTCAGACTACAAAACGAGCTAAAAGACGTAAAAGAAACATACGCTACGCAGAAACAGCTGAGTGAACTTAAGGAGGAGATGTTAAAAAGTCAAAATGACCAATTAGTATCTTCTTGCAAAATAAATATGAAAAGAGGTGCTTGGGTGATGGATAGTGGCCCTATGGGATTATCCAACATAAATGATAATTCATCAATAGATGAAAATATTGAAGAAAACTTGGTACACGGGCACAACAATAATGCACATCGATTAAGAAAAATTATGACGGTAGAAGTAGAAAAAAACGCCAATGAAAAAAGCACTATATCGCAGCGAATGGGTGGCGGTGGATTCGTGCCTCGCGCTGCGGCTACAGACACCGCGCCGAGTCCAACCGTTTCGAGACAGCTGACCGTGACGTCACATGGCCAGGCCTCTGCGTCGCAACTATCAGCTGATTGCAATAATAACAAAAGACGGGCGGGCATTGAGGACATTGCGAACACTCGAGTTTTGTCGGTTCCTGAACGCGAGCTGGTACGAAAAGATGATAATGAAGGATGGCAAAGTGTTTCCTACCGTAAGAAACCAATGAGGTACCGTTATCTAGGTACTACCGGTATTTCTCGGGATAATGATGGAAGGTTCAAAGCAGTGCTGAAACAAGTGCCTATCTTCATTACCAAGGTGCATACAGATACGACTGAAAAAGACATAATGGATTACGTATATAAAAAAAACGAAAGAGAGAATTACGCTAGAAAACATACAGTCTAAATATGACAGAGACTACAAAGCCTACAAATTCTTTATCAAGGAAAACAAATTGTCATTATTCCTTGATAATAAATTATGGCCTGAGGGAATAATATTTAGGCGGTTTGTTCCGTTTAAGGCACGGAAACCGAACGCGAACGGTGTAAATAATGGCACTGTAAATGACCATTAATGAAACTTATTCAATGGATATAAAATCTATATACAATTTAGTAAGTTTCAACTGCAAAAGTGTGAAACGCTCGGTGGAGAGTGTCAGGCAATTATGTCGTAAATCAGACATTATTGCTTTACAAGAGACTTGGTTACTGCCAGACGATATTCACTTCTTAAGCGATATTGATGACGAGTACGGTTGCACCGGGACGTCAGCGGTTGATACCGCCGCCGGTATGCTGAGAGGGCGGCCGTACGGTGGAGTTGCATTGCTGTGGAGGAAAAGTGTTTTTAACAATGTATCGGTTGTACAATGTGATAATCCGCGAGTGTGTGCCATAAAAGTAACCATGGATCTAAAATCATTCCTTGTGTTTAGTGTTTACATGCCCACAGATAATAATGCAAATCTTACAGATATCGAGGATTGCCTTGGTTTGGTGAGTGCTATTATAAGAAATGAGAATACTGAATCTGTATATTTACTCGGGGACTTTAACGCGCATCCAAATGAACAATTTTATAATGAGTTGGTATGTTATTGTATGGAATTGGAATTATTGTGTGCTGACATCCAATTACTAGGTTTAAACTCTGACACTTACACATACATAAGTGAAGCGAATGGTGCGAGACGTTGGCTCGACCATTGCGTAGTGACCAAATCAGCTATGGAAACTATTGTAAACACTTATGTGATGTATGACGTTCTGTGGTCCGACCACTTTCCCCTCGTTATTCAATGTCAGTTAGATAATATTAAATCTAAATTTTACGGAACTAATAAAACCCGACGTAATAATAAAATTCGTTGGGGGGAAAGAAAACCGGAGCAAATTGACATTTATACAAAATTTTGTAACAGTAATTTAAAATTAATTGACTTTCCAATGGAATTAAGTGCATGTAGCGATTATGTTTGTAATAATTTGGACCACAGAAATATTATTGACAAAATGTATGATGACATTATTAATGTATTATGCCAGGCAGCTTGTGTGAGTTACAATCAGAGTGTTCATACGCGTAAGAAACCGGTTATAGGGTGGAACAGGTATGTGAGCGATGCGCACAGAGAGGCCCGGCAAAAGTTTGAGTTATGGGTTTGGAATGGTAGGCCGCGGGAGGGATGTATTTGGAATAACATGCAGACGAGTCGCAGGATTTTTAAATCGCGTTTGAAATGGTGTCAAAATAATAGAGACCAAATCAAAATGGATATCTTGGCTTCGCAACATTCCAGCCGCGATTTCAAAAACTTTTGGAAATCGACTAATAAATTAAATAGTAAGCCGGGTTTACCTGTGAGTATCAACGGGACTAGTGACTTGGTAGGCATAGCTGAGATGTTTAAAGAGCACTTTACTATAACATCGCCTCTGGGACCATCACAGCATGCATGTAGCGTTGGTTGTAGTGGCCAGGAGGTTAGTGCCCGATTTTCGGCAAAAGAAGTAAGAGAGGTCATTAAATCTATGTCGAAGGGTAAGTCTCCGGGCCATGACGACTTGAGCATTGAGCACCTTAAATATGCAGGTACTCATCTGCCCCGAGTGCTGGCGATGTTCTACTCCTTATGTGTGGGATACTCGTACTTACCTTCGCAGATGCTCAAGACTGTGGTTGTCCCGGTCGTGAAGAATAGGACTGGCGATATTAGTGACAGGAGCAATTATAGACCCATCTCCCTGGCCACTATTATCTCGAAAGTACTTGACGGTTTGCTTAACACTCAGCTTGAAAAACACATACATGTACACGACAATCAATTTGGTTTTAAGTCAGGTCTCTCCACAGAAATGGCGATATTGTGTTTAAAGCAAACTGTCAAATACTATACCGATAGGAATACGCCTATTTTTGCTTGCTTCCTCGACTTATCGAAGGCGTTTGACCTGGTTTGTTATGACATCTTGTGGCAAAAACTACAACAAACATCAATGCCAGCGGATTTAATACGTCTTTTTAAATATTGGTACATGAATCAGGTCAACGTTGTTCGGTGGGCGGGGGCCTATTCGACCTCATATAGGTTGGAGTGCGGAGTGAGGCAAGGGGGGCTAACCTCACCTAAACTTTTCAACCTCTATGTAAATGCGCTGATTGAGAGGCTGAGCAGTACGCATGTCGGTTGTCATATTGGAGGAGCATGCCTTAATAATATTAGTTATGCTGATGACATGGTGCTGCTGAGCGCCTCAGTGAGTGGATTATCGAAGCTGCTTGGCATTTGCGAAAAGTACGCTGACGATCACGGCTTGTTGTACAACGTGAGAAAAAGCGAGTGTATGGTCTTTCAGGCCCGAGGCAGATGTCTGGGTAATATACCGACCATCAAATTAAAAGGGTGTCCCCTAAATAGAGTCGACAAATTTAAATACCTAGGTCATGTGTTAACCTCGGACTTGAAAGACGATGTTGACATTGAAAAGGAACGTAGGGCGTTGTCTGTTCGTGCGAATATGATAGCCCGCAGATTCGCTCGCTGTTCGAGAGGAGTCAAAATAACCTTATTCAGGGCATTTTGCACTTCTTTCTACGCGAGCAGTCTGTGGGTCGCTTATTCGCGGGGACAGTACGGCGCCTTACGTGTCCAATATAACAATGCGTTCCGGGTGCTTTTGGGGCTGCCTCGCTTTTGTAGCGCTTCGGGAATGTTCGCCGAGGCGCACGTGGACTGCTTTTTTGCAACCATGCGCAAGCGGTGCGCGTCCTTGCTGCGCAGGGTGCGGGCCAGCCCCAACAGTATCCTTAACGCATTGGCGGAGAGGTTTGACTGTCAGTACTTGAACCACTGCAACATGGTTCATTTACTGACTAATGCATTGTATTAATAATAATGATAATAATAATATTATGTAATGGATCTTGACATCTGAAATAAATAAATAATAATAATAATAATAATTATAATTTATTTTGTTTGCAAATATTGTTTACTTATGTCAATATACTGCTACGAGTACTTCTGTTGGGTCTCACTTGATCATTCCTTTGACGGACGGATAATTAGTCTTATAGATCATTTTGTGGCTGGCAATCAAGAGGTCCATAGTACCAATCCTGGTTCGGACAAAGTGTGGATTTTCTATAGATAACAACATCCTGGATAGCAGTCCGGAATCTGGAATTCATCAGCATCATCATCATCATCAGCCTATAGCAGTCCACTGTTGGACATAGGCAGGCCTCTGCCGCTTGGAGAGCCAAGTGCACGCCACTGGGTACGATCCTCGGCTACTCGCATCCAGTTTCTGCCAGCTGGAATCGTGGCCGGCATAATATCGCCCCTTATTACATTGGGACCTAACATTGTCGTCGATACGACGGTGTACAAAATATACCTGGGTAATATAAGGTAATATTTGAAATAGGACGTGTTTCCTTATTCTTCTGCCTTTTTACAAGCTTCTATTTAACTTGCAATGTTCGTATGTCTGTCTGTCTGTTCGGTTCAAATTTTGTGATCCATTTTTCAGGCATTTGCGGGTATACGATTGAGTTGAAATTTGGCACAAATATGTAAGTTCGGTGACAATGCAATAATATGGTACCATGGAGCTCGTCTGATGATGCAGTTGGAAGGAGGCCATAAGAACATGTGAACTACACAACGTAACCCCCTCGTGTTTAGGTTTGCTTGACTGTTATTGATAATTACTATAGAACCAGATAGTGTTCAGGGTCCGATAATAAAGCCGAAAGGTGGTCAATGAAACCACCCAACTACCCAATATAAACCTGCCGAGTTTGGGCTCGTTGGATTTGTCTTGACGAGTACTTTAGACCCGAATGGTGTCCAAGGTCTGATAATGGAGCCGGAAGGAAGCCATAGGAACTCCTCAACTAACCAAGATATCTTCCTAGTAAAAGTACTATTAGTACCTCTATCTATCTATATCATCACGCCAGCTCCCTCGCGGGGTAGGCAGAGAGTACAGAGTTCCAAAAGGTTCTTTCCTTACATACCTCTCTGGCTTCCTCCACTCTCATAGTTCGTCTCATACACACTCGCCGGTTACGGAGACTCTTGACTTGCCCTTCAGCTAAGACACGGTCTATTTGGTCATGGTAAGATAGTCTAGATCTTCCCCGGCACCTAAATCCTTCCACTTTCGCATTGTATATCTGTTTTGTCATTCTTTCATCTGGCATCCTTTCTATATGCCCGAACCAACGGAGCATACCCTTTCTCATCTTTACACCGATACTATCTTTCATACCTACTCGCTTTCTTACTACGCTGTTGCGAATACGGTCGGTCAGGTACTATTAGTACTATTAGTACTATAAGCATAGATTTTATTTTTAGGTATAGGTAATCTATTGCCAAACGCAACGGTTTTAAGACAAATCAAAGTTTGTCTTAAAACCGTTGCGTTTGGCAATAGATTACCTATACCTAAAAATAAAATCTATGCTTCTTCTTTTCTTCTTCGTCCTAAATATAATCTCATTCTTTAATCAACGACATCAGACCTCATCACGGAAACAATTAACAGAATTAACTTACCAAATAATTTGTAGTGATATTTCCGTAACGCAACAGATAAACAGTTCAATACGTAATGGCGTTCGTTTATCGCATTAATGTGTTGATGTTGGTCCAAAATATAGATCTCTGTTTTATTACCGTATGACTGGGTAAAGACGGCTGTTCATTGCCTAAAATTGACAATGTAAATAAAGACGTATTGTGGGGTGAAAGAAGTGCGGAACAAGTCACTAAATATACAAGAGAATGTCATGACCGTTTAAAATTGATTGACTTTCCGTCTGATTTTGTAAACTGTGCTGATGGCTTTTGTAATGACCGCGGCCACATGTGTTTACTGGATAAGCTTTACGCCGACATTGTTACCGCCCTCCGTGATGCAGCAGTTAAAAGTCGGGGACAAGCGAGGCGGGTAGGTGGCCCTCGCGTGACAGGGTGGAACAAACACATCAGAGAGGCTCACAGGGTGGCTAGGTCCAGGTTTAGGGAATGGGTGATGTGCGGTAGGCCAAAGTCTGGTCTCGTATATCTAGAAATGTGTCAAAGTAGACAAGTCTTTAAGTCCAGGCTAAAATGGTGTCAAGACAATCAGGACCAAATCAAAATGGACTCTCTTGCGGAAGAACATTCAAAAGGTAACTTTCGCGGATTCTGGCAGAACACCAACAAAGTGAATGCACGACCTCGACGACTCCCTGTGAGCGTCGATGGTATGAGCAACCCTAGGGACATTGCGAATGCCTTTAAAGAGCATTTTACAGCGAGCTCGCCTTTAGGACCGGTGGCGCGGGTGCTTGATGCTGACATGATCAATAAGGGGATAAAGACTACATTTCTTGCGAAAGATGTCGCTAAAGCGATCAGGAATATATCAAAGGGTAAGTCCCCAGGACATGACGGACTCAGCATTGAGCACTTGCAACATGCAGGGCCTCATATCGCTAGAGTATTGGCAATGTTTTACTCGTTGTGCGTGGGCCACTCTTACTTACCAGCTGATATTATGAGAACAGTGGTAGTGCCTGTGGTGAAGAATAAGACTGGTGACCTTGCCGCTAAAAGTAACTACAGGCCTATTTCTCTTGCCACTATTACGGCCAAAGTATTTGACTGTCTACTTAATACACAGTTAAATAGATACGTGACATTAAACGATAACCAGTTTGGGTTTAGGCCTCAATTATCCACTGAAAGTGCAATACTGTGTCTTAAGCATACAGTCAAATACTACACGGACCGCAAGACACCTGTGTATGCTTGCTTCCTCGACTTGTCCAGAGCCTTTGATCTGGTCCGGTATGACCTACTGTGGGACAAGCTAAGGAACACAGGCTTACCTCAAGAACTGATTAACATGTTCAAATACTGGTACGCGCATCAATCTAACTGCGTCCGATGGGTGGGGGCAATGTCGGAACCGTATCAGCTCGAATGTGGAGTAAGACAAGGGGGATTAACATCTCCAACCCTGTTCAACCTATATATTAACGGGCTGATCGTGGCGCTCAGCAGTCAGCGTATTGGCTGTCATGTTGACGGTGTATGTGTTAACAATTTGAGTTATGCAGACGACATGGTGCTGCTGAGCGCGTCGGTCTGCAGACTGCGGAGGCTGTTACGGACGTGTGAAGAGTATGCAAGTGGTCACGGACTTATATACAATGGTAAAAAAGTCAATGCATGGTCTTTAGGGCGGGTACGAGGTTTCCCCAGAATATACCACCGGTGCCACTGAATGGTCTGCCATTGGAAATAGTTTCACAATTTAAGTACCTGGGACATATTGTTACCTCAGACCATAGGGACAATGCGGACATTGAGCGGGAGCGGAGTGCGTTGTCGATAAGAGCCAATATGATTGCTCGCAGGTTTGGGAGATGCTCACAGGTGGTCAAACTTACACTCTTCCAAGCCTACTGCACATCTTTTTATTCCGGCAGCCTGTGGGCGGACTATACTAAGGGATCTTACAGTGACCTTCGCATCCTGTACAATAATGCATTCAGGATGATCTTGGGGCTGCCCCGTTTCTGCAGCGCTTCGGCTATGTTTGCGGAGGCACGCACGGCCTGCTTTCAAGCGACCATGCGCAAACTAAGCACGTCTTTAGTGCGCAGAGTACGGGCCAGCTCCAATGTTATCCTGAAAATGATTGCCGACTGACTGGACTGTCCTTATCTCCGGCATTGCTGTGATAGACACAGAACAGTAGCCATGCCGGAGAGAAGGCATTGATAACCAGTACCTATTTAATTATTATTTTATTTCTTATTATATTTTATTATTATAATTAAAAAAAAAAAAAAAATTATAATTATTTCTAGTGTTGATTTATTGCTATTATTGTATATTATATTATTATTCTATTATTAATTTGACATTTATCGCATATGGATCTAATGTTATCCAAAATAAATGATTTTGAATTTGAATTTGAATTGTAAGATTTTAGAACTTATTGAGTAATGTTATTGGATTGAAAGATAGCGTAGTAGTAGAAAGCGTAAGAGTAGGGGAAGTCAGTGAGGCCTGTAAGGAAGAACCTGTTGGAACTGTGTACTCTGCCTACACTGATTATATAGTTATTAAATAGAGTTTCTTTGAGCGTTGAGTTTTATGCCGTTAATTCATTTAACTCCTGGAATGCGGCTGGGAACATATGTTAGAGAAGTGTGGGGCGTTTTAAATGCAAATAATGGTAGGCGTTCGCGTTACCTTCTGGCTACTAGCTCAAGGGCGCCTCGGGCAACGGGGCTACTAGCTCAAGGGCACCTCAAGGAGGAACGGCCTCGGCTTGGACAGTCGCTATGGGGGAGGGCATATACTAAGGATCTCGCCGTGGTGCTCTGCCCGGCGGGTAAGGGATTATTCGACCTGGCCGGCGAGGTCGCGGTCTGATCCTGTGTGCGGTATCTATCCGAAAGAAGGGATGTCAGGGCATCAGGAGGGTAACTTTGCGTTACATGCGTAAGCACTAGACTCGTGTACTTATTTACGCAATTGTCTTTACGATGCAATTTACTCGTCTAGTTCCTCAATTTGCATACTTTTCTTATATCATATACAAATACAATTACAAACAACAATTTTATACGAACAATACATTTAAACAAATTAACTGAAATAAATATACATATGGGTTATATGAATCGTCAGGTGTCATCGTCCAGTGCAGGAGCACTTCGGTCCTGCGCGATAAGCAACTATAAACACTCCTGTAATGTTTAGAAAATACAGCACATTATATTATTAGTTTACATAGGAGACGAAAAAAACTGTGGAAATGGAATAATCAGAGGGACATATTAATGAAAACAATAACACTGTCATGCCTACACTGCCCAAGCGGGGGTGGCAGAGGGGTGCTGAGTACACCCACTGTTCACCGACAACGTTCAGTCATGTATAGGCGAGCCTATTGCCATATACCGGGCACAATTCCAGACTCCGGACTGATACTGAGACTTTTTCGATAGAAAAATTACATTTGTCCGACCTAGGATTTGAACCCCGGACCTCGTGATAATAAAGCAATGCGCTTTTCCACTAGACCAACGAGGCAGCCATTTTATTTAAAAAGCCTAATAAAACGGTTACCTTGCCCACGAACAGCATGCTTGAAAACTCAGTAACCATGTAAAATATTTTTACACACGGTTGCTTATTTAATATAATATTACAATATTAAAATAATCTCATATTTTATCCGAACGTGCGAAACATACTTAATAAATAAATGTGCGGTCGGGGACCCCCGTCAGGCACAAAGTTCTAATCAGACAATGTAACTCACTGTTAATAAAATTGTTAGTTATTGAAAATGATTTTATTTAACGGGAATATACCTAAGACTCTGACCATCGAGCACATTTAACTGATACGTGATGTAACGGCGGCCAGCGCTTACGATAACATCCGAACTATGCCGGATGGAAACGAAAGTCTCGTAACGTTTTTTGTTATGATACGATTTCTACCTGTCAACTCCTTTTGTTCCTGGGGAAAATCCTGCATAGGACTTCTGCGAACCTCGGGGCAAGCTCGCGGGGCGTATCGGATTCCTACCGAATAAAATACCCGGGATGGCCGACATCAGCACTCTGGTGGGGCTCCGCATGGAACGCACTGGTGCCCCTTTGCCGCCCTGGCAGACCTGTCTATTCCTACCGCGTTAAGGAACTTCGTTCCAAAAAACATACATTTCTTTAGCAGAGACGGCGCGGGTGGTTAAACCATGATATTATCGATTATAATAGGCAGTGGCAATGAATACACTCATGTATTGCTTACAATGTTAGGTGCCAATGGAAGTATGGGTAAACATTGCTACCATTATGCCGAGAACAATTCATACTGTCAAGTCAGCCGAAAAAAACAGAATAATTACCACAACACGATGACCGGCTGCGCATTGTATATATTTAGGTTTTTTAATTTGTTTAAATTCAAAATTGTTTATTTCTAGAAATGTGTTACAAACGTTAATACTACAAGGGTTTTTCTAGTCATCATCATCATCATCAGCTTATAGCAGTCCACTGCTGGACATAGGCCTCTCTAAGTGCACGCCACTGGGTGCGATCTTCGGCTACTCGCATCCAGTTTCTGCCAGCCGCCCTACGATGGTCATCGCTTTTAGTATTTTTTATAAAAAAACTTGTGGTGAAAAACAAAAAAAATAAGAAGTGCCTCCGTATCATCTTAATTTAAAGTTTTTATCCGGTTTGTAATACATTTCTTAACCTAAGCAATTCTAAGCGCTATGTCGTTCGCTTTGATTTTCCTCGGATCTTGGTACTTATTTGATCTCGCAGGGAGACTCCAAGTATAACTCTTTAAATTCCCCATTGAGTGATCTTAACCCTTCTTATGAAGTTCATTGGGAGTGTCCATGTCTCAGTGTTGGAAATGAATACTGGCAACACACACTACTCAAAGATTTTTATCTTAAGGCACTGTGGTATTTAGGTCCTAGAATAGCTCTCTCGATTGCCATTTCAGTGACCTTGAGCCTTCTTATAGACCTAAAACGCCCCCTCCCCAGATTACCCTTTCGGTGACGTTGAGCCTTCTTATAGACTTCCAGCTTGCTTCCAATCCCCAACTGCGCCATGTCTCAATGTAGTAATGAGGAACTACAATAGCTACTCAAAAATTTTACTTCCTTACGTAATACAGCATTCCTTGAGCGCCAAAAGATTAATAGGTGAGTGCCACAATCAGATACCTGCCGTTTTATACGCAACCCTCCATGACAAAGATGAGTAATGATTTTTTTTTATTATTTCCCCGTGGAGTTCCCCAAGATAAGCGCGGCAATTTTTTTGCAGCCATTTTGACTTATTTGATGTTGTCTAAATGTTTCTTTTGTTTAGTCATTGATGCTAATAGGTGGGTAAGTAATGGGTACTTTTCTTTACAGCAAAGTTTTTGTAGCATGCATTCATCCGTAACACAGTAAAATAACCTTTTTAGTACTAACTGGCCCAATAAGAATCACGCACACAGACGCGCATTCCAACGCTGCTGACTATAGCCCATTCCACGTACCATTACCCTTCGGCGTGATGATATGGATAACTCTATTTCAGGAGTCATCTTGAATGGATTAATGTGATAGATATATTTTTTTTTTCACTTTTAACGTATTTCCCCTTTATTCGGGAAACGGACTTTACTCGCTGAAATCTGCGGATGAGAGCGCGTTATTTTATTGCATAATTCTTATTTGAATCGCTGGTGCTAAGATGTTCTATTGCTTATATAATATCTTTAATTAACATTCGGCTTTGAAAATCGGGCTATTGAACCAAACGCACTGTTTTTAACAAGGTTTCATTAGCTTGACCTGTAACTATCTAGCAGGAGGACGAAAGTCACTAACATGGCACTCATAATTGCTAAACTTAAGTGGCAGTGGGCGGGGCACATCGCTCGTAGAACTGACGGCCGTTGGGGCAGAAAGGTTCTCGAATGGCGACAACGTACCGGAAGACGTGGAGTGGGTAGGCCCCCTACAAGATGGACCGATGACCTGGTGAAGGTCGCGGGTAGAAGTTGGATGCGTACAGCACAAAGCCGGTCATTGTGGCGGTCTTTGGGGGAGGTCTTTGTCCTGCAGTGGACGTCTTTCGACTGAAGAAGAGGTAACTATCTATGTAACGAAACCTTTCAACGTAATTTTCACCAATTTCAAGGCGTCCCATTAACTTAAAAATTGGTACGCGTATCAAGAACCGATGACAATACAATTATTTCACTAGGGTAATAAAATGATCAATTAGGTACCTGGAACGCCACTGACATTGACAAATGATACTTTTGGCATTTTGACAGTTAAATAATTGTAAACAAGACAGTGACAGATAAAAACAAAAATATGTTTTAAATTATAAATATAATTAAAAAAAAGTGGGTGTATATATGTGGTCTGAGGCCGCGTGGTTCCCGGCTTAGAATAGGACCAACCCATCTCATCCCATCGGGTGTCGTACAAGGCGACTAAGGGAAAACTAGGGAATGGGCAGCAGCATTCCCTTAACACTTCGACGACCAATAACTGCGCTCGCCAACCCGCCTGCCAAGCGTGGCGAGTATGGCAAACACCCCCAATTATGGAAGAAAGTAGAAAAACCAGGCCCCTAGTCCCCGGCGGTCCTGTTCGTCCTGGCCACGGTAGCAGCCATGGTAACGACAGGACAAGGGGTGCTAAGAATCTCCGGCAGAGATTCGGCTACCACCAAAACCGAAAATTGGCCCTGGTGACATACAACGCACGCACATTGAGGACAGATGAGAAGCTAGTTGAGCTGGAAGAAGAGTTAAACAAGTTGCGGTGGAGTATTGTTGGTTTATCGGAGGTCCGAAGAGAGGGCGAGGACACGATAACCTTAAAATCCGGCAACTTGTTTTACTACCGGGAGGGCGAACAGCAGTCCCAAGGTGGTGTCGGATTTATCGTCCACAAGTCACTCATAAACAACGTTGTGTCCATCACTAGTGTGTCGAGCAGGGTAGCGTACCTGATACTCAGAATATCCAAAAGATATTCGCTGAAGGTCATACAGGTCTACGCACCGACCTCGGCATACTCAGATGATGAGGTCGAAGTTATGTATGAGGACATTAGTAGAGCCATACATACTTCCAAAGCACATTTTACAGTAGTTATGGGTGACTTCAATGCGCGGCTGGGCCAACGGGGCGATGATGAGCTGAGAGTGGGGCAATTTGGATATGGGCAGCGCAACCCCAGGGGTCAGAGGCTGGCCGAATTTCTGGAGAAAGAGGGACTCTTTATGATGAACTCTTTCTTCCAGAAGCCGCCTCATAGGAAATGGACCTGGATGAGCCCTGATGGTTCCACAAAAAATGAGATAGACTTCATCATGAGCACCAAGCGACAAATATTTAATGATGTCTCCGTGATTCATAGGGTAAAAACCGGCAGTGATCACCGAATGGTCAGAGGCACATTAAATATTAATGTCAAAAGTCTACGCTCCGACCTACTCATGCATATATCCAAAACCCCGAGAACTTTCAACTCGAATTGTCAAACCGCTTCGAATTGCTAGACAGCAGCGCATCAGTGGACGAAATCAACAACAGGCTGGTAGAGACTGTTCATACGGTCGGGTCCAAGTATTTTAAGACCCACCGTAAAAATAGGCCTCAAAAACTATCTGACTACACCCGAAACCTCATGGCTGAACGACGTTCCATGACGCTCCAAACCTCCGATGATGCTAAGTCCTATAGGCAGCTTAATGGACAGATATTGAAGTCCTTGCGACACGACCTACGGTCCTTCAATGCAAGGCCTATTGAGGAGACCATAGAGCAGAACAAGGGCTCTAAAGTGTTCGCAAGAGACGCGTCTATTGGGCAGAGCCAATTGACGAAGCTGAAGACGGAGGACGGAAACGTAACGTCAAATAGGTCAGAGGTGCTCAGGGAGATAGAGAGATTCTATGGACAGTTATATACCTCAGTAGCTAAACCTGTTGTTGACTTGTTAAAAGGCCCAAGAGCCAAGCTAACCCGACACTGCACTGAAGATATCCCGGACATCAGCCTGTGCGAAATTAGGATGGCTCTCAAACAACTAAAAAACAACAAAGCGCCGGGTGAAGACGGAATTACTGCAGAACTTCTGAAGGCGGGCGGATCGCGGGTACTTAAAGTCCTTCAGAGGCTATTTAATTCCGTCTTGCTTGAAGGGAAAACACCGGAAGCATGGAACAGGGGTGTGGTGGTGCTGTTTTTCAAGAAAGGTGATAACACCTTATTGAAGAACTATAGGCCCATCACACTGCTGAGCCATGTTTATAAGTTGTTTTCGAGAGTCATTACGAATCGTCTCGAACGAAGGCTTGATGACTTCCAGCCTCCCGAACAAGCCGGTTTCCGGAAAGGTTTTAGTACCATAGACCACATACATACGCTGCGGCAGGTTATACAGAAGACTGAGGAGTATAATCGGCCACTATGCTTGGCGTTTGTGGACTATGAGAAAGCCTTTGATTCGATCGAGACTTGGGCGGTTCTTAGATCTCTCCAGCGATGCCGCATTGACTATAGGTACATCGAAGTGTTGAAGTACTTGCTTAATAACGCCACCATGTCAGTCCGAGTACAGGGGCAGTGCACGAAGGTGATCCCCATAAAAAGAGGAGTAAGACAGGGAGACGTCATTTCTCCGAAACTGTTTACGGCCACCTTAGAGGACGCCTTCAAGCTCTTGGAATGGCAAGGACTTGGCATCAACATCAATGGCGAATACATCACTCACCTTCGATTTGCCGACGACATTGTGGTCATGGCGGAGTCGCTGGAAGATCTAGGACGAATGCTCGGTGACCTCAATAGAGTATCCCAACAAGTGGGTCTTAAAATGAATATGGACAAAACAAAAGTAATGTTTAATGTCCATGTCGTACCCACCGCACTCACCGTTGGGAACTCTACTCTTGAAGTTGTCGACGAATACATTTACCTGGGACAGGCAGTCCGGTTAGGTAGGTCCAACTTTGAGAGAGAGGTCAATCGACGAATCCAACTCGGCTGGGCAGCGTTCGGGAAACTGCGCAACATCTTCTCATCCAAAATACCTCAGTGCCTAAAGACTAAAGTTTTTAGTCAATGTGTGTTACCAGTGATGACATATGGATCAGAGACGTGGTCTCTTACAATAGGTCTCATAAAAAAGCTCAAAGTTGCTCAGCGAGCTATGGAAAGAGCTATGCTCGGCGTTTCTCTACGTGATCGAATCAGGAATGAGGAGATTCGTAGAAGAACCAAGGTCACCGACATAGCCCTCAGGATTAGCATGCTGAAGTGGCAATGGGCTGGCCACATAGCGCGAAGATCGGACGGGCGTTGGGGCAGAAAGATTCTAGAGTGGAGACCACGTATTGGCAAGCGCAGCGTAGGACGACCGCCTGCCAGATGGACCGACGATCTTGTGAAAATCGCAGGAAATCGTTGGATGCAGGTGGCATCGGACCGGGTACGCTGGAAAGCGATTGGGGAGGCCTATGTTCAGCAGTGGACAAGTATAGGCTGAAATGATGATGATGATGATATATGTGGTCTTATAGATAAGAAACAAAGAATAAGAAGTGAATATTATTACATATAAATATAAATAGCACAATTGTTGACACACACAAATCACTTTTTGGCGTTAGCCCCTTTGGACTTTGATACTGCGCCAGTCTCCACAGCAGTCGCCTTACTGGGATCCTGCGTAGTGGTGTTTAAGTCCGCAAGAGACTGTACACGGACCAGTGTCCCATCCGAGCCGAGGATATACACCTCGCCATCTCTAGACCAACTCTTACTTACGCCAAATTACGCTTTCGCAGCAAGAGAAAAATGATGCCGTGTCTTGGTGAGAAGCTCGGAAATTGTCACCCCCGAGCTTTTCAGCTTTGTTTTGGCGAACCACACTTTACTGCGAACATCAATATCGGCAAGCTTTACTAGAATAGGCCTTGGCTTTTGAGTGGGTTGCCCCATTCTATGGCATCGGCGTATGTTGTCGGTGTTAAACTCACCCAGACCCAAACGTCCCTGGATAATGTTCACCACAACCTGCGATGTGTCTTTCTTGCTGACCTCGGCGACTCCGTGAAGTAACAGGATTTTTCTACGGCTTCGTGTCTCCATGGCACCTATACTTTGAGCCATTATAGCTACCTGCTGCTGAAGAGTGCTGAGGGCTTCAATAACAAACGCTCTGAATGAGGCAAATTCTGCAGCCAGGCCCGTTGATGAAGTAGTTGAAGAATCCTGCAGTGCGCTTTCAAAGTCTGCCATTTTTTTAGTAAACAAGTCAGACATTTATGACATGCTTGCTTGTAGTGAGTCCATTGTGACTGAATGGGATTTTAAATAGATATTGTGGATATATGCTGGAGAAAACACTTACTCGGCAGGTAGATAATGTTAGTTGAGCATCGATATCATTAGGTATTTTAATGGAGCAATATTACTATTTAATTAATTAATTAAATACGGAGCTATAATTTTGATGTCTTATTATTTCAACTACCCGCAATTATTGTTTAACAGTTCTTCTTTTATTGAAACGATTCATAAATGTGTCACGAAATAATATCGATACTATCGATAATATCGCCTTTATCAATAGTGCTGCTCAATTGGTGCAATCGATGTTATCAATAGTATCGATTTAATTGCCACGTGTAAATATAAAATATATAGTACTATCGATTTTATGACCGATTTCCGAGGTCTGCTATCGATAGTCAAACTGTCGATGGTTCCGCAATACTCGTATATACCATCTATGTTGTTGTGTACTAAATACTTTTAAAAAAAAATTTTGCCGAAAGAGCGGCAAAATAATAACGAAATAATTAATTCTATTGTGAAAAAGCGTGGGGTTTACTATATATTTATAATAACTCTAATTTTATAAATAGCATATAAGTTTTATAAATAACAATTTATAACATTTAATGTCAATACCCCACGCTTTTTTACAAAAAAATTATATGTTATGTTAATTGATTAATTATTTTTGTTCGCTTGCTATTAAAGCATGTTTTTTTTAGTTTTTTGATCATCTTTCTTTACCATCACCGAAAGAAGTCTACTGCAGGATAAAGGCAAAAGATCACCACAACAAACAGCTTTATGCAAACTTGAAACGTGATGCCAAAAAATCGCGGGTTACGTTTTATATTGTTCTCAATAAACCTCATGTGCGCGTTTAAGCGGATGCTACATGGGATTTAAGGCTGGTTCATTTGCGTGTTTGTAATTAAATCTTGAGTAAACCAGACTGGATAGCGTCTAACCCTAAAACGATCGCGCCGTTTTTTAGGCACACAAGCGTCAAATATTGTGCGGATAACACCATAGCATTGTTGACAAGCACTAGGCATCCTGTTTTTACACGTGACCTCCACCAGCGTAGATACTACAATTTATTTAGCAGTATTATTATAATGTAACTTTGAATGGAGAAAGAGACGATTCCTAGATCAAACGAATGTTGTTTTTATATTTTTGTCTATCGGACAAGCCCCAGTATCTGTCTGGGTTCTGGAATAGCGCCCAGTATATGGCAATAACCTCGCTGTCTATTATTATTATTTAGTATCGCTGTATATACCACTTGCTGTCGCGGATATGCCCGCCCGAGCAACATTGCTTTACATGCATATAAACAATGAAATCATGCATTTATTTAATCGCACAAATGTCTCAGTCGCACTAGTTTTTTTTTAGATTTCGTATGTATGCGTGTGTGTGTGTGTGTGTGTGTGTGTGTATGCGTGTGTGTTTATTTAATACTTACGATTGTTTTGAGCTAATTAAAGTTGTGTAAAAAAATTTGTACCAAACAGACAAGCAGAGAAAAATAACGAGTTTTCATAAACATGGAAAAACTAACATATTCTTTCATTCGATTTAAATTCCGTATTAGAATATATTATTTTATTAATGCATTAAATCACTCGCAATGGTGGGTCCTTAAACGATAAAACATTCAATCAAAAAATATTTATTTCAAATGGAGTATTTGCGAACCAAAAACTCAATACATTTTAAGAATGCAAAACAAAAATCACGGAACCCGTATCCAACTATACCATTCCGTCAACATCCTCTTATATTTCGGGACATCAATCTTGCATCAAGAAAACAATGACGACACCATCAAATAACCATTACCCGAGGAGTTCTGAAGCCACGGGAACGTGCAAGAATGACGTATTTGAATTTCATTACCTTTTCTAGTGTTGGGTTATGTGTATGCATACTAATATTATAAATGTGAAAATATTTTAAACGAATATAAGAAATGTGAAAAATTAATAATAGAGGGCCAGCTTAATGACATCACATACAGTGCACCATCAACGGTCACCCACCTCAGATGGACCTTTTTATTGCCTGGGGAAAATCATGCATAGGACTTCCGCGAGGCTCGGGAAAGCTCGGGGGGCGTGTCGGATTCCTAGGGGCTCCGGGATCTCCGTATGGAACGCACCGGTGTCCTTCTTATGCTTCGCTCTGAAGAGACTTGTTAACACGCTCTCCCCGCACCGACTCGGTGCTCACGGCGACGTGGGCCACACCACGCCGCCTTCCTCTTCAGGGTAGCTTGTGACGGACGCTCAGGGCCCCCGCTCCTTGCGTCCGTGACCCCGATCTCAGATTAACCTAGATGAACGCTGTTTAACCGTGGTGCTGGCTACAAATCCGTCGTCGCACAGCGCTAGGAGCACCTGAACATACTACATAATTGTTCTCAAACTTTAGTATTAAAATGACTGTCTCGTTGGTTTAGTGGCGAATAATGTGCTTTGCGATCACGAGGTCCTGGGTTCAAATCCTAGGTCGGACAAATGTAGTTTTCTGTCGAAAAATTCTCTATCAGTCCGGAGTCTGGAATCGTGCCCACTATATGTCAATAGGTTCCCCCCCAATTACATGGGACCCAACATCGTCGGCGAAAAGTGGGTGTAGAGTACACTTCTGCCGCCTCCGCTTGGGGCATATAGGCTTGACGGTGTTTAAGTACTAAAACGTGATTCTATAATCAAGCTAAGCTTTGTACTAAGGCTTACACTAGTTGTTATGGGATTTATCTATTGTTCTGTTTTTACGAGATACAATCGCGATCTCGCAGCCGAAGTTAGAGACCCCACTGGATTGTATTTTAGCGCAATAAAGTCTCTCTTAAGCCTAAAACCGAGGTCCCATCGTAAGCGTATGAACAACACTTGTCCATTAATAAATTAAAAAATAAATATTATAATCACGCCTATACTCCACAAGTGGGGGTGGCAGAGGTGTACTGTGTACACCTACTTTTAGACGACGGTATTAAGTCCCGACCCTATTGTCATTATACCGGGCACAATTCGAAACTCCGGACTGGGACAGGAAATATTTCTATCGAAAAATAATTACGTTCAAAAAATTGCTGTTTAGATGTTTGGTTATCAATTATATCCAAACTACTATACAAATTTAGTTAAAACTTGACAAAGAGTTAAGATTGTTAGCTCAAATAACATAAAAATTAATGGTGCGGCTGGCAATCATGAGGATTCCAATTTTGTGGTAGGTATTATTGTAGTATTTCTATCGAAAATTTCTGAATAGCAATCTGGAGTCTGGATTAGGGCCCAATGTGACACGCTTTCTTCTAACAGCACTGTGGGTACCTATTACCTAACCTATTTGAATAATGGAAGTTTCACTGTGGGAGTGTAACGCTAATATGTATAATGTTAGACATAGCTCTAATACTTTATCAAAACTTACTTCGGCTGAATGTAAAAGAAGATACGCTTATTTGCATCTCTCGCGCACTTGTGATTATCACCACTCGAATACTCGTATAATTGTATAGATTTTATTTTATGTACTGTTGAGACCCGGTCATACCCCGATATCTCGAAAACCTTCTGTCGGTGGATGTTTATTTTAAAACGCTTTACATACCCTTAGGTCCCCTATCAATCCGTAAAGAAAGATCTAGAATCCGCGCTGGAGTGCCAAAACGTCTAGAATGTTCCTTCCCTTTTTATTATCGCCGGCGCGCGAACGCCGTAAACAGGTACCTATCTATCTATCTCTATCTATAACCTCACGCCAGATCCCTTGCGGGGTAGGCAGATAATACAAAGTTCCAACAGGTTCTTTCCTTACATACCTCTCTGGCTTCCTCGACTCTCATAGTTCGTCTCATACACGCTCGCTGGTTACGGAGACTCTTGACTTTTCCATCAGATAAGACTCGGTTTATTTGGTCGTGGTAAGATAGTCTAGGTCTTCCCCGGTACCTGCATCCTTCCACTTTCACATTGTATATCTGTTTTGTCATTCCTTCCTCTGGCATTCTTTCTATATGCCCGAACCAACGGAGCATGCCCTTTCTCATCTTTACACCGATACTATCTTTCATACCTACTCGCTGTCTTACTATGCTGTTGCTAATGCGGTCGGTCAGCTTCACTCCGCACATCATCCGCAGAGCTCGCATTTCTACCGCATTTATCCTACTTTCATTCTCCTTCTTACATACCCAGCTCTCGCTACCATATAACAGCGTTGGGACAAGAACTCCGTTATGTATGGCCAGCTGCGCCTTATGGCTTAAGTGCCGGCTCCCGAGTAGCTTTCCCATCGCATCATTCACTCTGTTCCCTGCACTCACTCTTCTCTCTATGTCAGCGGTGTATTTCCCATCCTTACTGAAGGCGCATCCAAGATATACAAGCTCATTCACTTGCTCCAGCACATCGTTACCAACCACAATCCTTACATTCGTTCTGGTTTCTTCCCTTTCAAAAACCATAATCTTGGTTTTCTTCACATTCAAGTGTAAGCCATTGATCATGCAGTCGTCTTTCATAACTGTGACTAGTGTTTGCAGATCAGTGGCTGTTGGCGCTATTAAAACCGCGTCATCTGCATAAAGTAGATGGTTTACCACTAAGTCACCCATTTGTACACCTTCATTCATCGCTTTCAGTCTTTGAAGACTTTTGTCCAGATATATTATAAACAGTCTAGCGGACAACACGCAACCCTGCTTGACGCCGATTTTAACGTCAAACCAGGGTGACCTGTTACCACCCACCCGTTCGCATGCCTTGCAGTCCACATAAGTGGACTGGACGGCTCGCAACAGAGTGCCATCTATACCATACTCTGGCAAAATGTCCCAAAGTCTCTTTCGCACAACTCTGTCAAATGCCTTCTCCAGATCTACAAAACCGCAGAAAACCTTCCGGCCCACTGCCAGATGCTTCTCTACGATGTTGCGGAGTGAGAAGACTTGATCCGAACATCCTCTTCCAGACCTGAAACCCCCTTGTGCCTCGCACAACATTCCATCGGACTTCACGCGCATTCTCCGTTCAATAATTTTACCGTACACCTTGGCTGCCAAGCTGATCAAACTGATGGCTCTGTAATTGGCGCAGTCATATTGTGAACCCTTGCCTTTATACAAGGGTACTATGACTGCGCGGCGCCAATCTGTAGGGACTCTACCGGTCCTCCAGCAAAGGTTTGCAAGGGCCCGGAAAGCGTCCCGGACGCAAGTTCCACCATATTTGATCATCTCGGCAGATATCATGTCTACTCCCGCAGCTTTACCGTTTTTCATACTTCCTATCGCCCATTCAACTTCTTCCATAGTGATGTCCTCCGTTGATTCTGGTGCCGCAATCTCGCCTTTGGGCACGTCTGCGGCATCAGCATCCGGGTCATCTCCATACATTTCTCCAAAATATTCACTCCACCGGTTTAGCACAGCTTGTGTGTCTGCAAGAATGTCACCATCTTTAGATTTTATCCTTTCCATTCTGGAGCCTGACGAATCACCAAAGAGTTTGGTGTTGTTCTCGAAGTTCTTCGCCAGCCTCTCCTCCTCAATCATACTGGCTCTTTCACGCTTTTCTTTCACTAAAGTTTTAGTGGCATTCTTGCATTGCCGGTATATTTCTTTCCTCATCTCTGTCATACTGGCATTCAGGTTCAAAGAAGATACATAGTCCTGCCACGCTTTCTTCTTACTTTCTACGGAGCTTTGCAACTCCGCATCCCACCATGCATCACCTTTTGCTGTAATATGCTTCTTTGAGCAACCACATACTTCTTTCGCGGATTCCACCAAACTCTCTTTCAGGCTATTCCAGCATTCATCTACATTTGAGTCCGAAGAGCCTGCTGTCAAAAGCTTGTCTCGGACTCTATCTTCATACATTCTCCTCACGCTCTCATCTTGCAACTTTTCAACCTTTAATCTTTCAAGGTCTCGCCAGTGTCTCCACTTCCTGAACAGACCACTAAACCGCGCAACTACGAGATAGTGGTCTGATTCCAGAGTGGGGCCTCTATACGCACGCGTATTTTGTAGTTTGCTTCGGAGACGGTTATCAACCAGGATCAGATCTATCATGCTTTTTTGTTAATTCCTTCTCCACGTATACATATTTATGTCCTTATGCTGGAATATCGTATTAGACACAAGGAGACCCCTTTCCAAACAAACATCTACAATGAGCTTACCTGCATCGTTCACTCACTTATCACCATAAGGACCCAGAGCAGCGTCGCAAGTTTGCCGCCTGGTTCCTACCCATCCGTTCAGATCGCCACACAGAATCACCTTTTCGTTAGCCTCAGCCAAATCCAGAACTTCCCTGACATTATCCCAAAACTTCTCAAGGTCCTGGGGTGTCGACGAGCTTACGGGAGCATACGCTGCGACCAAAAATACTCTAGTGACACCCAGTTTTAAACGGACCCAGAGAAGTCTCGCATCGCACAGACCATAATCTCTCACTCCAGAGGCCAGGCGACGGGACAGCAAGATACCCACCCCCATGCTGGCACGACTGCTCTGCGGTACACCAGACCACAGAGCCATCGTTCCATCAGGCAGATCACAGGTTTCACTGCCCCTCCGCTTAGTCTCTGTTACACACAGAGCATCCAGGCGTCTCTCTTTCATTACATCAATCACCTCATGCATCTTATCTTCCATACCACCTCTTACATTCCAAGTGCCTATTCGGCACTCTGCACCCCACGACTCGCCAGGTCGGGCCCGGCGTGATGGGTGGCGGCCCCCATCGCCGCTTCCACCTATATTCGTACCGACGGGGGCGGGCTGGTACGCGTCGCCTCGGGGGGACGCCCTAGCCCGCACTGCGGTACGTCTTCGGTCCAAGATTGCAGCCATAATGACTGGCAGGGGTCGCGACGAGCACGCTCTTGGACAGACCCCCAAAGGTACCTATTTGGTTACTTACAAATAGGTACGTAATAA
Organism: Phalera bucephala; assembly: GCA_905147815.2. Taxonomy (NCBI): domain Eukaryota; kingdom Metazoa; phylum Arthropoda; class Insecta; order Lepidoptera; family Notodontidae; genus Phalera; species Phalera bucephala. Next base: position 3,025,746 of record LR990616.1, read on the forward strand.
TAGTACCGCTTTGCGGGACGCGCCGGCTATTTTTGATGTACTTTTCTATCGATGTACTTAGAGGGTTCGCGTCTATTCTAGAACTTTCATACAAATATAAAATGAACACTTAGCGCGGCGACGGACACAGTCTCCTTTGGGAAGCGAAAGCGATCAAATCGGGTAAGCGATCTAAGTGGAATACATCGGCGACCTTAGCAACGATATATGGATTCAACGAGTGACTCAGCCACTTGAAAAACAGTAACTGGGTACTAGGAAGAGTAGTACTAGTATGTTTAGTACTTTTGTGTTTTTGCATTCGACGTACAGCCCCTAATGAAGTATTTCCCAAGTCATTCGGCGTTTAATTACCCCAAAAACGTAATAGCATTATAGAATCCCTCTCACTGAAGCATCACCCCAAATATTGCCCTGGATTGTTCGGGGATTTACCAAGGAATTTGTTCGCGGTTGAAATAGAAAAAATTAAGGTTTTTTTTATTAAACGCGACACGTAAATAACTTTTTATAAAGAGTCCTTGGTAGATATGAGATTTTTAAAATGCTTAAGATATTTTCTGCCGACATCAGAAATTTTAATACATTATACTGTAGTACAGTATACATTATTTAGTCTTGTGGCTTTGACTAAATTTCACGTGGACTTTTCATCTTCTTATACTCGTATTTAGGAAAAATGTGGGTGTACAACGCTATTTGCCACCTCCGTCCGCTTGAAGAGTATCGATGTGACAGTTATTTTTTTTTATTACTTTAATATTAAATGTGGAACAAATTGAAGCGACAACGTAATAACAAGAATAAAAGTATATTTTTATAATTGGAATTTAGGTATCTATATTTTGAAAGGGCGATATTTAACCGGAGATTTTAGGTCTCAATGTAATAGAGACCGTAACAATTTTCCAGAATCAAAAAGCCTAGCTTTGTCCAACTTAGATTTCCAATTTTATTTTCCTTTTCACTTCCCTATTTTTAATCTCCTGGTGCCTGTGCAACCAGTGAAGTGAACCTATTAGGCAGGGTAAAAATCTTCAAAAGATCTTCAGTCCTTTGTACGGATAACTAAGGTATGTGGGACTTTTACCACACTTAATATCCTCGGTGAACTAACCCAGAACATCGTGATCACGCTTTTAGACCAACAAGGAAAACCAAGACTACTCAAATAAGCAATAAACAAGTTGTTTATTAGCGACAATCAACTCTATGTTTACACAAGAAAGGTCACAGTTTGCAGGTCGAAACAAATATTAGGCGAGTTTGATGTCTTACGCAACTAATTATCCGGTTCGTATTTGTTTAGGCCTCGTGTTTGCATTTTCACGAACTGGGAGTCTTAACTGGGAGCGTGTAAAGAATGTGGGTTGGTCATTAGGACTCTGGCTCGAAATTGACAGGTTTTTTGTTCTGCTAGAGAACAGTAATGCGGTTTAAGGCCCAACAAGGACCCAACATACAGGTACTGAAAGCAAGATTTATTTGTTTTAAACGTAGACCCACACTGGAATCAATTCCTGTGTGGTGGGTGCGTTTACGAATATGAAATTCACAAACAAAAATACGTAGATCACATCACATCAAGCCATTTGTCGAAGATACATCTGTCTGTCCGTAGATAGGTAGCAGACATTGAAGGTATCTCGTGACTGAAACACCTAAATTTTGCTATTTCTTATGCGTTTGTACCTAGTAACGCGAGAATAAACATCTCCGAAAGATTGTTAGACATCAAGGGTAAGGCTGAAGTTAAAACTTTTACAACATAAGGAACTCGCTTGGTGGCGTGATTCAGCCTATCAGGAGGTTGGGAGTGAGGTGCTCCAAGATCTCCAAGCAGAATTCATCGTTGTCCCGTCTTGTACTTCGCTCTATTGAGCACATCGTAGGATAAGCAGAATTGTGCTCCCGCAGCCTTGCGGTGCTTAAGACGGGGTGGTGCCCTTTACGCCTCTGTCCTTCTATTATTCGCTGTGTCAACTGGGCTCCGGGAGCCCACATCCCAGGCGTCTGCTATCCGCAGAGGCAACCAATTCCCTTAAACTCATCCAACAAGGCCGGTTTATACTATGCTTAGTACTATATATTTCGCTTTCACTCTAAGTAATTGTGTTATGTATATGTTCATTTATGTATATGTTCATTTTTTTTTGTTACAATCTTAATACGAGGCCAAAATAAAAGGGTCTTAAAACAAAAGAAGAGGAATCTTACAAACAAAAGATTGCACATACACTATATCATCACGACCCTTGAGATTTGTGAAAAGAAACAGGGGAATACAAAGACATAATTTACTTCGGTACTGTCTGTTGGCTAATAGCAAACTTGGATCGGAAGACGTTTGCTAGTTTACTTGGTTTTTTGGAGAAATACATATAAGAGCAGAAATCTTTTCTTTTAGTTTAAACCTAGTCCAATTATTTCTGTATCGTGGGTACGTTTACAAACATGAAATGCACATACACAAACACCCAGACCGAATCAATAATTTTTGGGTCAAGATTTGTTCCGTGCCGATCGAACCTACGACCACACGGTCTAGTGGGCGGAGCATCTGAGTTTGTTAACCACTAGACTAAGTCGTCCGTATATTATAATATTTTCAATTCAAAAAGTCTTATGTTTTTATTGTGCAAGTTTTGTAAAATATTTTCTATCTATCTATATCATCACGCCAGATCCCTTACGGGGTAGGCAGAGAGTACAGAGTTCCAACAGGCTCTTTCCTTACATACCTCTCTGGCTTCCTCTACTCTCATAGTTCGTCTCCTACACACTCGCCGGTTACGGAGACTCCTGACTTGTCCTTCAGATAAGACCCGGTCTATTTGGTCATGGTAAGATAGTCTAGGTCTTCCCCGGTACCTACATCCTTCCACTTATGCATTGTATACCAGTTTTGTCATTCTTTCTTCGGACATTCTTTCTATATGCTCGAACCAACGGAGCATACCCTATTAAAATATTTTAATAGCAATATTTGAACTTGATTTGAACTGCAAGCAGAAATTACGTTTACAGTCATACAAGGACTTTGAGGCCCGCGGCCAAAATCGGGACAAACGCTGTCATCAAGTAAAATGTCACTTCATGATAGTCGCAGAGCTACCGTTTGCTATGAAATTTACCCAAGTTCTTTGTTTAATTAGTAACCGTGTGGACACACGTGTTGAAATATGTATTTCCTTGGAAGTAGAAAAAATTTACTAAATGATAACACTAATTTCACACCAACGCCCTATCAATGTCATCCACGGGCAAAATATCCTTGTCACACTATATCCTCCGGGACACAAGTGCTTGGCACAATCAGTCGTGCTATAGGAAACTTTTCTTTCCTCTTCTCTTCTCCCATAACATATTTATTATTAACAACTATTCCAATAAGTGGTAACTGGGACCAACGAGCTTAAATATGAAGCACAGGATGGATGCATGCACAAATATGCATATCTCACAAACGGTTACTCATCTTACACTGACTGAGCTGAACGCTACCTAATCTTATTGATCACTAAGAACACCCAGCCATGGGAGTTTAAATAAAAAAAAATAAACACCGTCACGCCTATATTCCCCAATCGGGGGTGGCAGAGGTGTACTGAGTAAACACACTTTCAGCCGACAATGTTTGGCCCATGTAACAGGGGGCGCGCCTATTGCCATATACCGGGCACAGTTCCAGACTCCGGCCTCATACTGGGAAGTTTTCGTTAGAAAACCTACCTTTGTTAGGATTTGAACCAAGGACCTCGTGATCACAAATCGATGCGCTTTGCGACTAGACTAACGAGGCAAGTCTTATAATAGGCAATAAAATAACTAACCTACCTTTTCAGTTACATCACAATTTCTATGAAAAGGGACTTATACAATGTTTTGATAGTACTCTATGTTACGGAATGATGTCCAAAATGCACAAGCCGTGTATATTCTGACTGAAAGAATGAACACAGAATATCATTCGTCACTTCCCCCTGACAGAGACCAGTTGGTAGCCCCACTGGCGTGATTAGATTATAATGTGTTTTACTCAACTCCCGAAAGGGATGGTTTTTTCCGAGTGTGAGTGTGTGAGTAATATATTTCTCTGACGTGCCGGGCTTAGTGATTTTAGCAAAAGAAGTGTTGTTAGATTTACGTAGTGAACATGATATGGAGTAAAACATTTAATTACGCGACACGTAATAAACATTTGTAAATGCACCCATGACACAGGAATAAGTCTTAGTGTGGGACTGCCCCACAAAAAAAGAAAAAAATGGCGTCTGCGAATCAAAAACGGGAAGGACTAAAAACAAAACATTTTTTAATTGTAACAATATATCAGAAATATACATACGTATACAAGGTGTAACATAATAAACGCAAGACCTGAAAATAGTTTGTTCTAAATCGGGAACTGAATTCATTCTATTTTAAATGTATCTTATAACTTTTTCAAAATTTGCAAAAATAATGCTGTTACTCCTTAAGTGCGCTATAACAAACTAAATTTATTATTGATTCAAAGCAATATGGAGATTTCAAATGCAAACATCAAAAACCTATTTCTCAATATGCACATATACACATACAAGTTTCATTGTTAATTGGGGTATAAAAGTGCTTAAAAAAGGGGTAAAAAACTTTAAATTTGGATATTTGGTTTTTGTATTGAATTTGTGAAGCAATTATCTAGTCAGGGTGTCTGAGGTCTTGCGTTAATTACGATAACTTGTATGCTATAACATTTCTACGCACGCGGTCATACTTTTAGATTTTTTTCATAATTTGTTCTTGTTGAGAAATATATTCCTCTCAGGCTTTTTGTCCCGCAAGCTGTATATAGGTACACTCATTTCACCATTGTCTTTAGTATACATATGACAGACAAAGAAGGGTTAACTTGTTTCTAAATGTATTAATACTTTCCTGCTTCATGAATTCTTGCGTCATGATTGTAAGAATTTAAGATTTTTTTTAATAGCCTACTCTGTTTCCTACTGCCGGGTACCGTAGTATTCATATCATACCCGCAAAAGTGTCCAAGTCGTCCGGCAATCTTTGTCTCAGTCGACCAAGTCCGTGAACGTCTTCAAGGGTCCATACCGTGGCTATGTTTTCCTACCTTTGCGGGTCCATACGTACGACATGTCCCGCCTAAACCCACTTCAGCATTGCCGACTCCAAGACTACATTCGTAACTTGAGTTATGAAACGCGGCGTGGTGTTCCGTGCGCCGTGCGTTTAACACCTAAAATGGTGCCTTCCATTGCAAAAATGGATTGTGAGAATATGAATCAAAAATATCCCGCCAAAACGTAAATGTGCTATGTATCATCATCTATTTATATCATCACGCCAGATCCCTTGCGGGGTAGGTAGAGAGTACAGAGTTCCAACAGATTCTCTTCTTAAAGATCTCTCTCTGGCTTCCTGCACTCTTAAAGTTCGTCTCATACAAGCTAGCCGATTACAGAGACACTTGACTTAAGATAAATTCGTGCTATAGTCCAATATTTTCTTTTTACAACATATTATATTTAAAAGGAGCAATAATTTAATGAGAAAAAGGCTCTCTTTGTTGTCATATCCTTAAGCTTTGTCTGTCTTAAATCCTTTCTTCAATACCACAACACAGGCACCGGGTTTTTCCACCCTATTATATATAGCGAAGAGTTCAATTTTGCTAGATTTTACAGAAAAAAATAAGTATGTTATTATTCATCTAGATGCAGTAACTTGAATCTCTATAGTAATATGGTTAAGGTTGAATATTATATGTTCTAACTATTGAAATATTTTTGTTAAATGTAATGACCAGCGGCTCCCAGAGAGGGAACCACGGAGACACGAACAAATTGCGGAACAATGGACAGTTAGGATAGTTCCAGATGCGAGCTCCAATTGTCACGGAATTAGCACTAGCGAGATTATAAGTATGAGGAAATTCAATTTTGAGAGCTGAGGAACTTTGTGAATGTCGTGGCATATGAGAACTGAGTGATAAGCTCTGAAAATTACTGATGACTCTTGCGTACAGCTTAATGAAATGAAGATCATGAGTGGCAAGTAATTTCTGTGTTAAAATTAGACCAGGAAATTGCGGAGTGGAGCTTGGAAAAAATAATGACATCGGCCTCCCCCATAGAATAAAATCCGATTGCGTGCAACATAAAACCGGTCATCTAGATCGGAAAGGCCTATCTGTACGTAATACCTACTAACTAGGAAGCCCTCATTCATCCCAGTCAGCGTCAGACCACTGTCAGTCCGCAATCAACGCGGCTCGTCGAGCTAATTGCAGGTGGGCACAGGGTGAATTGTTCCCCATTTGTACTGGCAACTTGCTTTGCAACTACTCCATGAATAATCAACGTTTGACTCACATTTATGTAAGTACAGTGCGACAAGGATACTTTGGCTCGTGGATGACATTGACAGGGGGGCGTCGGTCTGACATCAGGGTTATCATTTATTTAAATTTTCCTTCTCTTAGGGAAATTTAGATAAGTAATAGTCCGGTTAGGTAGGTCCAACTTTGAGAGAGAGGTCAATCGACGAATCCAACTCGGCTGGGCAGCGTTCGGGAAACTGCGCAACATCTTCTCATCCAAAATACCTCAGTGCCTAAAGACTAAAGTTTTTAGTCAATGTGTGTTACCAGTGATGATATATGGATCAGAGACGTGGTCTCTTACAATAGGTCTCATAAAAAAGCTCAGAGTTGCTCAGCGAGCTATGGAGAGAGCTATGCTCGGCGTTTCTCTACGCGATCGAATCAGGAATGAAGAGATTCGTAGAAGAACCAAGGTCACCGACATAGCCGTTAAGATTAGCAAGCTGAAGTGGCAATGGGCGGGCCACATAGCGCGTAGATCGGACGGGCGTTGGGGCAGAAAGATTCTAGAGTGGAGACCACGTATTGGCAAGCGCAGCGTGGGACGACCGCCTGCCAGATGGACCGACGATCTTGTGAAAATCGCAGGAAGTCGTTGGATGCAGGTGGCATCGGACCGGTTACGCTGGAAAGCGATTGGGGAGGCCTATGTTCAGCAGTGGACAAGTATAGGCTGAGATGATGATGATGATGAGGGAAATTTCCAGGGAAATATTTCAACAGGTGGGTCCGCGCGGTTAGTTATTAAAGGAAGAACTTGGGTAAATTTCATAGCGAATACTCTGCGACTGTCATGAAGTGACATTTCACTTGAAAACAGCGGTTTGTTCTGATTTTGGCTGCGGGCCAAAAGATTTTTTTATTTGATGACAGTTATATTATAAATTGAGTAGCGCGAATTATCAGCTTTTGTTTATAATAAAATATTTTTATTATCTTTGCTTCGTGTCAATAGTCCATATCCGTTCCGCTTCGTGTTTTATTATTTTTCCGCATTTATAATTACGTATTAAAAATGATTAAGTGGCCATCTGAAATTCTCAAACCAAAACCGACTTCAAACAGCAAAAAAATAGATATTTGAAGTCGGTGCTGGTTGGTGCAGTCGGTTACTTGGCACCGACTTCAAATATTTATTTTTTTGCTTTTTGAAGTCGGTTTACCTTTTTTTATAAAAGATTTTTATTTTACAATTTTAAGTGACCAGTGAATTATTCTATAGTAGGGTACCTATAGGCTTGACGTAATACCCATAATATCTCAATTTACACATGCCTATTGTTTGTCGTTAAGGAGTTCCCTGGTGTATCTTCTAAGTCCAAGGTCCAATGTCAATAAAATTAATATGGGACCACCTTGGAGATATACTGAACCCAATGCAAAAAAAAATATCAAAATCAATCCACAATTGACGGAAATATCGCTGAACATACATGAAAAAAAAAAAGCATACATACAACCGAACATAGAACCTCCTCCTTTTTGAAGTCGGTTAAAAAACAAGCATTCGTCCACATTTCACAGACAAATCTACATACGTAAATTCGACGGATGGGCCTGCACTGGACCAAACCAATGGTTAGGAGCTTTAACCGCTCCGCCCACTGATCGGGTAGTCGTGGGTTCGATCCCCACACGAGACAAATTTTTGTGTGACCGAAACAAATTCAAATAAAATTGTTCCGGTCCGGGTGTTTGTGCACGTGAATTTTGTTTTTCAATTATTTCTGTGTCGTGGGGAACGAAACCTTTCTACTAAAATAATTTTCTAAATAGTTCAACTGAAAATTAATAAACATATCGTTAAATTATGTTTTTTAAAACTGAATTTTTAAGCGTATTTTAAGTAAACTAGTATCACATATTTTTCTTGTAGATTTTTATAAAGGTTAACCTCATCCCATCAATAGCATGTTATTTCGTAATTTTCAAGGTGAAATAATAATAATATCATTCTATAATGTCGCACTGGGCAAAGGCCTTCTCTCACAAATCGAGGTGAGAGAGATTATGGCCACCTGCTGTTGGGACTTATCAAGCCTCCTATAAGGCTTCCAACTCGGCTTAACGACTACCACATTAAGTGGTAACTGGGACCAACGGCTTAACGTGCCTTCCGAAGCACGGTGACGCTCGAATATGAAAACGTCACAAACGGACACCCATCTCGGGCCAACCGAGTCGAACGCTGCTTACCCTTGGTGATAGGTAAGTACACCGCGGTCGCACAGCGCTACGAGCGCCTCAAGGGGAAATAAAGGCAATTCTAATTTTTCGAATGTTTTTGGCTTCATAAAGATTATAACAGTATATACTCGTATATACACAAAAACGTTCACTGCTAGACAAAGCCCTTAACTTTGTGCTTTACATGCAGCTTTTACCTGCGACCTTAACCGGTGACTTAACTCATCGGTATATTCATTAAGGGGTAACCGAACCCTTTCTCCCTAAAAAATCTTTTATAAAAAAAGGTAAATCGACTTCAAAAAGCAAAAAAATAAATATTTGAAGTCGGTGCTGGTTGGTGCAGTCGGTTACTTGGCACCGACTTCAAATATTTATTTTTTTGCTGTTTGAAGTCGGTTTACCTTTTTTTATAAAAGATTTTTATTTTACAATTTTAAGTGACCAGTGAATTATTCTATAGTAGGATACCTATAGGATTGACGTAATACCCATAATATCTCAATTTACACATGCCTATTGTTTGTCGTTAAGGAGTTCCCTGGTGTATCTTCTAAGTCCAAGGTCCAATGTCAATAAAATTAATATGGGACCACTTTGGAAATATACTGAACCCAATGCAAAAAAAATATCAAAATCGGTCCACAATTGACGGAAATATCGCTGAACATACATAAAAAAAAAGCATACATACAACCGAACATAGAACCTCCTCCTTTTTGAAGTCGGTTAAAAATAGGCTCTATTTGCAGATGATTGTGGATGAATGGACCGCGTATTTATTACATTAAACATGAATTAAAAACGCATTTTTTGAACATACCGTAGATGCATTAAAATAATCCGGTCTCCGGTCCGGTCCGGTATACCCACAACTAATTTATAATACCTATTATATTATTGTAATTCAGTCGATCATTGCACTGTTGTGATAACTATTTAGTAGGTACTTAATTATTGTCGCTTTGCATACTATTTGGTTTTTCTAGAATTAATATGGCACTCGGAACAAACTATGTTTTTAGAGTGTTCTGTTATAAATGTATCCGTTATTTTCTTATTGTAGTGAAGAGAAAAAGAGAACAAAATACATTATAAGAAATATGAATGTAGATTAAAAGGTCGCAAATATAATTTAAGTAGTAAAATTTAATTTAACATATTTAATATTCTAAAATAATGTATCGATCTATTTACATCATTACGCTAGATCCCTTGCGGGGTAGGCAAAGAGTACAACCGATTCTTTCCATACATACCTCCCTGGCTTCCAAAATAATACTTTTAATAAACTGCATCTTGAATCTATATTGCAAATGTTTTTCAATATAGATTGATTTGTATAAAATATACAAAAAGAAGGTTTAGGTAAGCTCTATAACTTGTAAGAATGACTTTTTTATTTTAATAATTATATCTGAATTATTTGAAAATAAACTGCATTTTGTGTCCCCGGGCACACTTTTCACTGTTGTCAAGGTCATCAGACAAGGGAAGATTACAAACAACAATTCTCAAGGTCATTGAATTGAGCAATTCTTTCGTCTTACAGTCCAAGTAAAACTGTAAACTATGTTATCAAACTAAAGAGAAGCAAACAAACTATACGTTATATTTTTTAAGTCTAATTTACCGTGTACGGATTCCGTACGGGAATACCAAGGAAATATTTTAAAAAGGACTTATATCAATAAATGTTTGTTGCTAATATTTGCAACATCTGTCCGTGTTCACAGCAGCAGTATATCAGACGGTATTGAGTGACTATACTAGTGTTCATAAATCGACACTTCCTAATGTCAAAACATGCAAAATGGCAGATTAAGGTAGCTAGGGATAAAATAGACATATATTATCCACATACATAAAACACATGTTTTTATTAAATTTAGTTTAAATTTGTGTGCATTTGAAAAATGGATGACTTATTTATAACTTATACAGACCTATTAAATGAAGGTAAAGATATTGCAAATCGAAATTTGTGTAAACATAAGTACTTATAAACATTTAAAGGGCTACCGGGAAAAAAACGTGTTTTTGTACTCCATGCACTTCAAGATATAGGGATCAGAGACTTAATATTTTTGACTGTATATTTAAGAATTTGGTTAAAGGAATACACGATTAAACAAAATTTTCTTGATAGACAATTTATCTAAAGCCATCTCTATTGGTTTACGATTTAGATAATAGGGAATATGCGTGTATTTTTTTATATTTTTATACGATAGATTACATCAATATATAATAGCAAAAAAAATTTAAGCGTCAAAAACAAAATGTAAAGGGCAAAAAAAAATGTTGAAGATAGCAAACAGATAAGAGCACTTTAAACGCCCGCCATTTTGGCGCGCTTGGCGTGACGTCAAAGTCTAAAATAACAATCAATTAGTAAACAGCTGTAGAAGTGTTTTATTCTGTAATTTATTTTTATTTTGTATTTTGAGACTATTATACAATGGAACAACACTGTGTTGTGTCTAGATGTAAAAATACAGTAAGAAATGCACCCGATAGGTGCGGACATCAGGAGAAAGTGGTGTAAAATCAAAAAAAGAGACATGGTATCTCCATCAACTTGTTTATCTTGCTGTGAAGATCACTTTAACGTAAGAATTAACTTAAATAATTTAAAATAAAATTTTGTCTTTGTGTAAATCGGCAACAAAAAATAACAATAAAACTAACTCAATAGCAAGCATCCAACAAATATGCACTTGTTGACATTTGTATGTTAGACTTTGACGTCATATTCGATCTGACCAATAGCGTGCCGTTCCAGCTACTTTGAATTTCCCACTCATTTTTTGTACTTTCAATAATTATTTTCTCAATAAAAAAGTAATGTTATTAAAAAAATATTGGTATAGACATTATTATAATGCAATAAAGTTTGTAAAAAAAAATATTGGACCCTTATTTGAATTACACGCATATTCCCTATTGTAACAAATTTCTTGTAAAGCTTTGCTGGTTATTTATTTCAATTGTAGTTTTTTTAGAAAATGAAAGAATTGACTGTTGCTCATACATCGTTTATTTCGGAGCGCGCGCTCAATATATCCGTCCCTTATTATTCTTTTGTAAAGTAATTGCATCACTGTCACTGCCCGGTCATAAATGGTAGATCGCGGTTGGCCTTTAACGCCGTGTGCGCAAGTTTATATTTTATAGTGAGGACTGGTCATCGATTGACTTCTATCTCACCTGATGAAAAGTAACAATGGAGCCGAAGATGTTGCTCGCTGATTAAGTAACAGCCAACTCATTCTGATTTTTTTTAATTTTTGAGAGGCTGTGGAGACGGAAGTTTGATGGAGTTCCGATATAATTAGGCTAAACCCGCCATATGGCAACTCCGAGTACCATGCAAGAATACGACTGGGTCGCTTAGCGGCATGACTTTCCTGGGAGGGTTGTGACCAGCCACTGCCCATGGACTCGAGAGCAAATACTACGGACACGAGCAGCTTGGGCTCCCAACCAAATAGTCAAGTTGTAACCAAACTTGCTTGCATTGTTTTGTAAATCGATAGAATACTTATATGAAATTTTCTTTATGCAAAGGCTTGTAATTAGCAACTTGTAATTTTATTTAGTAGTCAGTTGACTTAGTTTTTCTATCTTTTACGGATTCACTATCCTTTTTAATACGTTTAATACCACTGTTACTGAGGTTCTGTTTTTTTTTTAAATTTTTAAACTTATGTGTTCATTACCTTAGGGTTATTCCCCAACTAAGAAATGTTTATGTTAAACCAAATGTAATCATATGTTGGGTGTAACCTGTTTATGTACCAAATATAATAAATAAATGAATTAAGTTGTCTTACATGCTCCATAACCAAAGATGTCGTAATTAGTCTGTAAGCCACTCTAAAAATAAATTAAGCATACCCCTTGATGGATCACACACTTTTTTAGTATTCATATTTGCATATCCCAGATGAAAATGCAGCCCACGTATGAACTAACCAAATTTTATACCAACTTACTTCATCAATTTTTATTTTTTTCTCGTTTATTCAGCTACGTGCTGTACTCAGTTAATACATATAATAGAGACAAAATGTCCCAACAACGTTAACAATACATTAGAATGACTTATCATAGTGAGAAATATTGAAAACTAGTTTCTGTTCGCGACTTCATCCGCGTTGACTTAAGACGGGAACCTAACGTTTTTCCGGGATGAAAAGTATTCTATGTATTATTCCAGATAATAACCTATCTGTGTGCCAAATCCGTTCAGACGTTTTTGTGTGATTGAGTAACAAACATATACACTATGACATTTGTAATATTAAGTAGGATAACGACTTATAAAAATTTGCCGATTTGTGAATCTACCTATAATTTATATTGCTAATCAAAAAACTAGAGTTAAAAGTCAAAGCAGATATTTATAATAACGACGTAGTGGGAATTTCTGAATAAATAAAATTTAATAAACATGTAGACATTTGACTTGATAACCCCGTGTTTTATAAGCTACCAGAGGTATGATAAGGACAATATAACTCATATATATATATATATATATATATATATATATATATATATATATATATATGTATAATATTGTACTCGTATATAGAATAATTAATCTGAGATTTGTTCCAGTCTCGTCTCATACTGGCCGCAGTGAGAGTTGAATTAATTGATTAAAATGTTTTTCAAAGCAACATTCTTTTTGATACAGTTCCTTGTGGGATACTCAGATAAGTAAAGTAACTTTTTTTTCATTCTGAAATGAAAGATAAACAACTCTTAAAAGACATATTAATCTCTCGTATAACGTTCCGGTGTGCTTGTGTTCGTAATACTTCTCTTACTAAACGGCTTAATTAATTTTGATGAATTTTGGATGGAAGTGATCCCACCCAAAATGGATGGTTCTTAGCTATACTAATTATAGCCCCCCGCTAGATGGCTTTGTTGTTGACTGAAATGCTAGTAAATACCTTAAAAACAAGCCCCGTCACTGGAGGTCGCAGTAGTGAACTGTGTACTTCCACACTTCGCTGTTGATAATAGATTCAAACGTAATAGGGGTCCCAATGAAGCAGGGGGCATAATGGCAACATTAAGTCGACGACAACGCCAGACTACAGACTGCTACAAAAGTTAGTTTGTTCATCAACCAAATGTGTCCCAATGCTGGGCAAAGCTCTTTCCTCCAATGATCTTCCTACACTGTCAATAACAGCCATTCTGTTTGATACGCGTCGAGGTCATCGCGCCACCATTTTCTAGTCCTTCCTCGGCAACGACGACCTTGTTGTGAGACCCATTTGGTACACACCTTGACCCACCTATTTGTGTCCATTCGGTTCAGATGACCCACCCAATTCTATTTTAATGACGCGGTTTTAACTCCGACGTCTAAAGTGCGAGTCGTGGAACGTGGCACCATGTTCCGTACTCGATCAATACGTTTTATACCTAAGATGCTAAGCTTCATTGCTCGTTGGCAAACCTTGAGTTTGAAGAATGAGTTTGTACAAGAATGTTTAGCTAGAAAAATCTTAACACTTAGTAAGACCAAGGAACGTCGTGTTTCCAGCCGCACCGTGTGCAATTTATAGTTTATTTTTAAAAACGAAAACACTACCTATTGTACTGTTTTATTACAGTAGACATGTAAACAGAACAGCATCTTAGTATTAAATGAGAAATAAGAATCACGCACCCAAATGCGCTTTCTACGTAGCTTTTCGGCAGGTCTCAGAGCTAACGTTACAATCATAAGGTTCAGCCGGACGGAATTTATAGCTTTTAATTATTTTCATTTAGATTTTTCCATCATAATTAATAGTTTTTAATTTATCTGTATCATCACGCCAAATCCCTACCCAGGCAGAGAGTACAGAGTTTCAACAGGTTCTTTCCTTACATACCTCTCTGGCTGCCTCCACCCTCATTGTAATATTTCGATTTTAGCTTATGTTTAATTTATAATATAAATGTTGGAAACACTAATTTTACAACTGTATAAATTAGAGTAACGAATATTTTGTTCCCTTCTTGGCTGGAACAGCGTACAAAGAACATCTCGACTCAACGTGTCTTCTTACTGCATCTTTGCACCCAACGCTCTGCTACTGCTCCGCTAAACCCACGAGGAAATAACCCCATAACACATTCTCTTTGTAATAATAGTTCGTGAAAGCGATCGATAGATACATAACAAGCCATAATTATGTTAGTTTCAGGAGTGAGCTCCTGGAGAAGCGACTATACTTATAACGATAAAGCCGCTGGCTATTTCAAGTATCATTACATCCCTGCAACTTGGCAAGACGCTCGTTTACGTTGTCAGGATGAAGGTAAGCACACGAATCATCATCATCGCCAGCTAAAAGTCGTCCGCTACAAGAAAAAGACCTCCCTGAAAGAGCGCTATGACGACTGGGTTTGTGTTGTTCGCCTCCAGCTTTTACTGTCGAGCACATATTTTATACTTTTCTGGATGTTGGGGGAAATCTAGTCATTTACCATCATCAGGATCTTTTTAGACCAAGCATATGGCAATAGCTACATACACGATAAAAAAGAAAACTTAAGAAAAAATATGTACGTCTGCTACTACTATTTTGAGGCTTACTTTATAAAATACGGTTAATAAGTTTTGTTTCATAGCAGTGATAGCCTAGTGGTTAGACCGTTGGACTGCAAAGTCAGAGGCCTCGAGTTCAAACCCAGGCACGCACCTCTGTCTTTTCGAAAGCATGTGCGTATTTTAAATTAATTATCACTTGCTTTCACGGTCAAGGAAAACATCATGAGGAAACCTGCATGCCTAAGAGTTTCTCGAAGGTGTGTGAAGTTCGCCAACCCGCACTGGGCTAGCGTGGTGGACTATGGCCTAAACCCTCTCAGTTCGAGAGGAGGCCCGTGCCCAGCAGTGGGACAGTTTCTTAACAGGGCTAATATTATAAGTTTTGTTTAAAAGCGTTTAAAATATGTGACGAGCGAAAAGAAAATACTGTGCAAAGAGAAATACCTAAGTTTTTTTATTCAATCTCAAACTATTAAATACAAATAGTTTATTTTGTATAAGCCCTGCAACCTCTTTTTAAATCTAATTGAACTACTAATTTACCACCGGATCGGAATGCGGCCTCCACTGAGAAGATCCGGCGAGAAACTCAGCGGGCTTGTCTTTTTTATATACTTCTTTCTCTTTTTTCTTTTCTTTTTTTAATCATATTGTGTAGATACAAAGTTTAGGTTACAATTAAATTTATTTATTTATTTAAGGACTACCAACTGAGTTTACAATATTAAATTGAAATTATTCATTATATATGTATATACAATCTATATCATCACGCCAGCTCCCTCGCGGGGTAGGCAGAGAGTACAGAGTTCCAACAGGATCTTTCCTTACATACCTCTCTGGCTTCCTCCACTCTCATAGTTCGTCTCATACACGCTCGCCGGTTACGGAGACTCTTGACTTGCCCTTCAGCTAAGACACGGTCTATTTGGTCATGGTAAGATTGTCTAGGTCTTCCCCGCCACCTACATCCTTCCACTTTCGCATTGTATATCTGTTTTGTCATTCTTTCTTCTGGCATTCTTTCTAAATGCCCGAACCAACGGAGCATACCCTTTCTCATCTTTACACCGATACTATCTTTCATACCTACTCGCTTTCTTACTACGCTGTTGCGAATAATATAAAACCTTATGTATATAAAACCTTATTCTAATTGCAACTCTGATAATAGGTAATCACAGCATGTACCAAAATATATTTTATAATTAGAAAGTTTAAATAAAAGAAAAATAATAATGCTTTAGGTTCAGCTACAACTCTTTAATATTTATTTTTTGAATTTTGATTGTGAGTTATTAAATATATCAAGATTCTCATTTTTAGACGCAAGTCAATTGTAGGGACAAGACAGTCGAGGAACATGTGAATGTTTGCCAACATTAGTTCTACATGATCGGATGTGGAACAAGGGACGGGGTTTTCGGGGCAGCCGCGCAGGCACGTTAATAAAAAACTTACTGAGAAGGGGAGGGGAGTCAATGACGCCATTAATAGTTTTATTAAAAAAAGACATGTTTAACAAATAACTTCTATCACTTAATGTTTGTATTTTGAAATGCTTGACCCTATCTTCATACGATTTTATGTTTCTCGGTGTTGTGAAACAGTAGGCCATGTTTTTTAGTAACTTTTTTGGACTTTTTCTATTCTATTAATATGGACATTATAGACGGGTGACCAAACAGCGCAGCCATAATCGAGTTTACTCCTGACATAGCTGTTATATAGCAAAAATGTGGTGGATGGGATTTTGAATTCTCTGCCATTCCGCAAAAATAAATCGTTTACGATCTAGCTTCAATGATGTGACGGACGATTTAGTGCAGTGGTTAAGAGCTTAAGCCGCTCCACGCTCTGTGTCTAATAGTCGCGCTTTCGATTCCCGCACGGGACAAAGCTTTGTGTGATCAACAAATATTTGTGTCGGTCTGGGTATTTGTGTATGTGAATTTTCATGTTTGTAAACGCATCCACGACACAGGAATAAATCCTAGTATGGGGCTACGTTTAAAAATAAAAAAATGATGCCATCTATAAAGAGTGTCTAAAGGATTCCAGATGGACCAGTCCCCACAAGCAGCACCCGTTCACGAGTATGACTGCTGGAACAGCCATCACTCCCCTCGACCATATTGGAGGGAAGGGAGTGACCCGCGCACGCGTAAATTGTCGCACTCGTAAAGTTACTAAACTGAATGTAGCAGGTAATATTATACCGAAGTAACAGATTTTTCTAAAAAAACCTAGTAGTGTGGAAAACAATACTAGGAATCATTCTTTTTTAATTTACTTCACATTAAACTCGGTGAATCACGGTGACTTCTTCTGTTTTAGGTGCTATGCTAGCATCGCCTTATCCTCTTAAAGTCCGCGATAGTCTTCTTGACCTTATGAGTTACCGAAACTCTTCAAGACCCATCTTCACAGGAATTCATGCTACGTTCTCCAAAGGCGACTACAATACAGTAGATGGTAAGGTTGTAAATTCTGTAAGGTTAAACCTTACTCACTAAAGGTTATGTCTCTCAAGAGTTAGTAAAAAATTGCTATGGTTCGAAAGTATTTATATCTTCAAGTTCTACAATATTCAAGTTCTTAGGGAATTTAAATCTCACTTGCATAAATAAAAAGCTTTTGCCTACTTCTATATTTTTAGACCCATCATGCATATACTTTTTGAGAGTGTCTGATCTGTATTTCAAATAGTCAGGTTATTTGGAAAGATGATGATGAATAGAATTTCTAAAGACGTATTGTTAATTTCGTATAAAGATAAGATTTTCAAATGGAACATGACAAACTGTCCGACAACAAAATAAATTATCCTGTAGACTAGATAATTACAAAACAAATAAAGTGTCTAGTAACAGCTATTTGAATGCACTAATCACAACTTCAGTTCTATAAAACAAATGACTTCTGATCATATACAATTATTTATTTTCTGGACGAAGTTATTTAACATTTCAAGAACTCCTCTTAGCAAGATTCCAATAAAGTGGGTGGAAAATGAACCCAACAATTACAATAACGAAGAAGAGTGTCTGATATTCACATGGGGCGGTTTAATGGCCGACAAGAAATGTAATGATACTTATCCCTACTTCTGCTACAGACAGGGAAAGGAGGTGGAAGAGGATATTAGTTTGAGTCCTTGTGGCACTACTGATCCCGGTTAGTTAGTGTTGAAAGTATTTGTAACGTGGTAGTAGTAACTTGCTCATCTTTCCACGGTACTTACTTGTATCTGCGGTGCCATTGAATAAACTTTCACCCAGTGCTCCAGTGCAAACTTGTGGGTGATAACAACAAAATAATCCTTAGCCTCTTAAAATTGGATATCGATTTTTTTTCTTTTTACAATAACCGTAACGGTATCCATTAAGAGTTTAAACAAAGACCGAAACACATCCTTTTAGAATTATGGCACACAATAGTTTTAGTTTTAGCATCGACGTTCGATGATTTTGCGACTGTTTGATCGCAGTATCAAAACCAGAGTAGCGTAGACTTCAGTCGCTATATCGAGGGTGCAAAAAACGACATAAACGCCACGACTGGAATTTCTATATGTGCTCATTAAAGCGTTCAGACGCGGTTTCCGAAAAGCAACTATCTATAGGCGGTCGATGCTAAAAGTGACAAGCTTGTTTTAGCCCTTAGTCCTCCTAGAATCTAACTTATAACTAAACTTCATTTATTTTTTATTTCAGAATAGGAATATAGCAATGTCACGGGCAGTTGCTATAAGTTCCACAAAGTACCACGCACATGGTCCCGTGCTTATTTGGCCTGCATTGCAGAAAGAAGGTGGTCATCTGGCCATCATCAACACCGAGGAAGAACCGGAAGTAATGAAATATCTTTGGGCTAAGAACCTGAAGGAAATAATTGTTGCCAACATCTGGAAAGTCTCCGTATTTATTGGTTTCTATGATTGGACTGAGCATCGCGACTGGAGGACAAATTTTACGGTTTCAGACATTTATTTCACAAAAAGAATACAATTCACTTATAACATGAGAAATACAAGTTCATCTTAAATATTAAATACAGAAGGACGGTAGGTACTCATTAATAAATCATAATCGTTTTAGTGTTGTGGGTAAGAAGAAAAAGTAAGGGAACAATTACATGTCGTTTCTTGAAGGCAAGTGTATATGTATGTGTGTGGCGCACAGATAGTCTATTACTTAGCGGGAAAATGTAAGGTTCCTGTCTAAAGTCAACGCGAATGAAGTTAGGGGCAGAAACTAGTATAGGATAAAGTTGTGGTAATTTAATTATTAATGGGATTTATATTCAAATATACAGAAATTCTTTAGGATGTGATGTTTTATAGTTTTTTTATATAAGGCAAAAGATGAAATTTCTTTGATGTCATTAGGCAATTTATTGTACAGTTCAGCTCCTTCGTATAGTATGTTTTTCTTCCCATAGTTAGTTCGTGGTTTTCTTAGGCAAATGTTGTTCTTTCGTCTAGTAATACGTTTTTGTGTTGTTATTGTAAATGTTATTTTAGAGTGTATATTTTTATTTAATAGTTTATGTACTAATATGCATGTGTTATATTTATATATTTGCGATAGTGTCATCAATTTGGTTTTTTTGTATATTGTTTCAGTAGGAGTTAGATAGTGGTAATGAAATAAAAGTTTAATTATTTTATTTTGACATGTTTCAATTTGTTTTAAATGTGTTTTAGCTGCGGTGCCCCACACCTCTATCAGATATTCAAGGTGAGGCTTTACCATGGAGTTGTAAATAATATAACTAACAGGTGTAGGCAAACAGCGAACGATACCTCGTAATGCGCCCATGACAGAAGATAGTTTCGATCTTAATTTATCTAAGTGTGGCTGCCATGTCAGATGTTTATCTAGATAAAGTCCAAGATACTTTTCTGAGCTAACATTGGTCAAAAGTTCATTATTTATATATAGGTCCGAGTGACTTTCGATTTTTTTATTCTTAGCACTGAAAATAATGTAATTAGTTTTAGATGTATTTACAGTCAACAAATTGTCTTGGAACCATCCAAAGAGAGTATCCAGATCTTGCTGCGCTTGGTTGATGATTTGGTCGATATTATTGCCATACAAAAATAAGCTGGTGTCGTCAGCATATGATATTATGTCGCCTGTCAGGTTAAGGTTATGTACGCTATTTACGTATATCATAAATAGCAAGGGGCCAAGAATAGATCCTTGTGGCACGCCGTAGGTTAAAGCTTCGCGATTACTTTGATTATCACCAATCTGTACAATTTGCTGTCTATTGCTGAGATATGACCGGAACATGTTGTGAGCAGTTTTTCTGATGCCAATGTCATTCAATTTTTTAAGAAGGAGGCTATGGCTAATAGTATCAAATGCCTTTCTCAGATCAATAAATATACCGAGTGCAACGCGTTTTTCATCAATTTTGTTTTTCAGATTCGTCACAAGGTCAATTGTTGCAGTTAGCGTGTTGGATTTTGTGCGGAAACCGTATTGATTTTTTGAGAAAAATTTTGGTAAATAAACAAGTAGCCGAGGATAATACTCAATCTAGTGCAATTGGAGAGGCTTATGTCTAGCAGTACACGTAACTCTGTGCAACCGCAGTGTTCTTACCGATCACTCTTCTCTAATAACAAGGTCTGGTGAGAAACACCACGGCCGTATTTATCGTTTTTTTAAACCCTGCCGGGGTATTTGTAAATAGTCATATGATGATTTTTTAACTTACTAATCTACCACCGGATCGGAACGCAGCCTCCACTGAGAAGATCCAGCGAGAAACTCACTAGGCTTGTCTCTTTGTCTAATTCTCTATTAATTTTTGTTATCGTTTTCTGTACCGATACATACATTTTTATATTATACAGAATAATTTATGCCATCTAGCTCAAGTGTGATGGCTTACGACTAAGATTTATGACTAGTTATTATGATTTCAAATCTATATATATTATACAGAAAAGCTAGAGGATTCTGGGTGGTTCACGAGTATGACTACTTGAACAGCCCTCACCTTCCTCGACAATATAAGAGGGAAGGAAGTGACGATGTTGTGTTGAAATAAGTTGTATCGGCTCAATGTGCTCATCTCATCTTATCCTTTCAGGTGAAACTATTACCGAAGCTGGCTTCGACAAATTTGGACCTAACGAACCCAACAACCAAGAGTCTGGAGGAGAGCATTGTGGATCGGTGTTCCACACGGGCTTGCTCAACGATGCCCCGTGCTATTTCTACATGACCTTTATTTGCGAGAAACACCCCAAAAGTTTGCTTTGTGAAGACGCGGAGCATGAAAATTGGACTCAATCACATTATTGAATTTAAAGGAGCTCCAAACACAGATGAAATATTTAGAATATATATATTATTTTTTTTTGAAAAATGTTTTGTTTTGTAGATAAATGTTCTGTAAATATATAACTAAATTTTATAGATAGAGAATGAGAGAGAGTGAGAGAAAGAGAGAGAGAGATATATGATGACGTGACCCCAGAAATCGTAATAGTAAAACTCTAGAAGTAAAAAACGCACGATTTTGTTCCAAACCACTATCACCGCGTTGCCACATATACTCACATTAATGCAGTAAAAAATATTATTCGATGAATTATATTACCTTACTAGCTGTTGTTGATGTGAGTCCGAGTACAGGGGCAGTGCACGAAAGCGATCACCATAAAAAAAGGAGTAAGACAGGGAGAAGTCATTTCTCCAAAACTGTTTACGGCCACCTTAGAGGACGCCTTCAAGCTGTTGGAATGGCCAGGACTTGGCATCAACATCAATGGCGAATACATCACTCACCTTCAATTTGCCGACCACATTGTGGTCATGGCGGAGTCGCTGGAAGATCTAGGACGAATGCTTTGTGCCTCAACAGAGTATCCCAATAAGTGAGTCTTAAAATGAACATGGACAAAACGAAAATAATGTTTAATGTCCATGTCGTACCCACCGTACTCACCGTTGGGAACTCTACTCTTGAAGTTTTTTTATTTACTCCTCTCCTCGGCCTCCACTGATCCGACGAGCAACTCAACAAGTTGGCTCTTTTGTCTACTTATCTCTATTATACTTTTTCATAATTTTCTGTATAGATAAAGTGTTAAATTATGCAAAATTAATAACTATTTCTATTGGTTTGCCTGTACAAATAAATGATTTTTGACTTTGATATTGATACATTAATGCTCACAATCAGAGTGATTTCCTGGAGTTACCTCATTGGCTTCCGCTATTATAATTTTTTAAAGAGTTTACTAAATGGTAAATAAAGGCAGAGGTTTGTTTTTAGTATTTTTAAGTAAAGTTTTTATTTAATTTAAAATCAATACCCGTAAAACAGTTTAAAAATACCTACAATTAAAAAAAGGACAAATCTGCAAGGTTAGATTTCCACGCAAAGAGGACCCTATTCTTCTTAGTAAAAGCTTTTTGCTCATGTTTGGTCATACACATTTTCCACTGGAGCCATTATGCGCGCACACATTGTCAGCCGTAAACTCCGATCTAGGGCTCGAACCTATTCGCGCCTTTATTAAAAAGGCGTCGACACGTCACTTCGCGAACGCATCTACCCATGCGAATCCGTTAATCGTAGCCACCGCCGACTACGATCTCCCCCCCGACCCCTGCCGCCACCGCCGGCCGCGACATGTTCTCACCGACCCCCCCGATGCTTTGTCATCACTTCTTTCCGCTCAGAATACGGGCGACGACGACGACGTAGTAGTAGATCCCCTCCCATAGCCGGCGGTTGACCGGTGTACTTAGTAGTGCACCCGTCCCCCTACAGCGACTGTCCCAACCGAGGGCGCCTCGAAGAGGCGCCCTCGAGTATGTCGCCTCTTGCCCTTCTGGCTGGCTAGAGCGTAGTGGTTGCACGCTCGCCTTTAAGTCCGGTGAAGCTGTAAAGGCCTCGCGGCCAACAGCGTACATCATTCACACACACACACACACCGTAATGAAGTGGCCGCTGTGGGTGAGTGTATTCATGACGTCATGCGACACAGTTACGTGAACAAAGGACAGAAGGATGATTTACTTCAGCGCCGAAACATGCCAATTAGGTTAATTCAAGAAGACCACTAAATTGTAAATAAAAGTATCGTTTAACTTTATTTTAGTTTAGGGAAGTTGTTCATTGCGTGCACACTAATATGCGCAAAATAGTAAAGGTCTCATTTAACTTAAAAATCTTCAAACTAAAAATTCCACACAAGATAGAACTCTATTCTCATAAATAAAAGTTTTTTGGTGACATGTATTTTTCACTGGAGCCATTATGTGCGCACGCGTTGTCAGCCGTAATGAAGTGGCCGCTATATAGGAGGTATACATGACGTCACGCGATATAGTTACGTGTCCAAACGATAGAAGGACCAATTAGTTAATACAGCTTGGTTAAGTAGTGTGCGAGGACGACTCAACTCGGTTCAATTGGGTAGATTCGGTCCGTGCACTGGGCAAATTATCTCCAGTGCACGGACCGATTATACACCGTCACGCCTATATTCCCCAGAAGGGGTGGCAGAGGCGTACTGAGTACACCCACGTTTCGCCGACGATGTTAGACCCTATGTAATAGGGGGCGAGCCTATTGCCATATGCCGGGCACAATTACAGACTCCGGACACGTACTGGGAATTTTTCGTTAGAAAAACTACATTGATTTGAACCCAGGACCTCGAGATCACAAAGCGATGCGCTTTGCCACCAGACCAACGAGGCAGTCCGATTATTAATCCCACAAATATGTATTTATCACTAGATTTTCTTGTGTTTGGATTGTCTACACTTTTGGCGGAGGGGCCTTTACAATTACACCGGGCAAGGGCGAGCGTGTAACAACTACGTTCCAGCCTTCTGGCTGGACAGGGACAACTGGTTCAAGTGCGCCTCAAGAAGAAACGGCATAGGCTTGGACTGTCACTACGGGAGAGGACACATACTAGGTGTTTCGCCGTAGGGCTCTGGGTCAGCCAGCGGGCATGGGATTCTTTGACTTCGCCGGCGAGGCCGGTTTTTAACCCTGCGTGCGGTTTCTATATTCTAAAGGCCCTCCTTTAGGATACATGGAGACCAGGAGATTGGGATGGAGTTATTACTAGTTGCCCGTGGCTGCGTACGCTTTTATTTTATAATATCTTTATAAATTATAGCCTATGTGATATCCTGATGTTACTGTAACGTTTCATAAAAATCCGTTTAGTAGTAATTTGCGTGAAAGGTTAACATCCATACGTCTATCCTCACAATCCTTCGCGATTATAATATAAACTAGTGACCTGCTCTGGCTCCACCCGGGTGAATTATACACATAAACTTTCCTCTTGAATCACTCCGTCCATTGGTGAAAACCGTATGAAAATCCGCTCGGTAGTTATTGAGTTTATCGCGTTCAGACAGACAGAGACGCGGTTGACTTTGTTTTATAATATTGTTACGTTTGCGGGTTAATCGAATGCCGAATAACGTGCAAAGTACTTTATTAGGCGCTGTACACACAAAACGGTACGTCGAATGTAAGTACACACGCGAACCAATCACACACTTGTACCACTCTTGTTAGTACCCAAATACTGCTTCCAAGTCGCTGAGTCACTCGTAGTACCCGTATATCGATGCTAAAGTCGCCGGTGATTATCGCTTCCGAGAAGAGACTGTTTCGTCCCCGCGCTCTGTGTTCCTTTTATACTTGTTTGATAGTTCTAGAACGGACGCGAAACTCCAAGTACATCGATAGAAATACACCGAACAATAGCCGGCGCGCCCCACAAAGCGGTATTATTATTACGTACCTACTCGTATTTGCGCGTGAACAAATAGGTACTTGTATACCGCGACCGCGCGCCGGCGATAATTAAAGGGGTGGCAACTTCTAGACGTTTCGCCACTTAAGCGCGGATTCTAGATCTTTCTGGTCAGATCACCGGGGGACCTAAGGGTGTGTTATGCGTTTTAGAATGGACATCCCCCGATAAAGACTTTTCAAGATATCGGGGTATGTTCGGGTCGTAACAATATGTAGTGATGGTACAGTCTATACGTATGTGTTGCGTGTCTAAAATTTGTTTTGACTTAGCGATAATTCCTAGATTAGGGCTCTTTTAAATATTGACTGCCTCGTTGGTCTGGTGGCAAAGCACATTGCTTTGTGATCACAAGGTCCTGGGTTCAAATCCTAGGTCGAACAAATTTAGTTTTTCTAACAAAAAATTCCCAGTATGAGACCGGAGTCTGGAATTTTGCCCGGCAATAGGCTCGCCACCTATTACATGGGAACGTGTGTGTACTCAGTACACCTCTGCCACACCCGCTTGGGGAATATAGGCGTGACGGTGTTAAAAATTCGAGGCCAAGCAGTTAATGGCGTTAACTTAAAAGGCTTAAAATTTATACCACTTTATCGCCTAAAAACGCTGAAAAGGCATGTACTTAATCAAACAGATAAAAGAAAACAATTTACAGATAAACGAAACCTTAAGGTTATAATTAAAAACGAACAAAGACGGTGAAACAAGAGTAATAGTTTTAAATTGTATTCATTTGAAATAAAGAAAACAAATATGATGAGAGATAAAAGCAAGGTTTAATTACGGCCGAGGTTCTTATTCTCTATGACCAATTAAATACGTAACGCGGCGTGTTACGATAACTTCCTGAAATATTCATTTAGTGGATCTCCAATGACATATACTTTTTTATTGAGGCCTTGCTGTTCCCTGAGACTTCGCCCGCGTGTAATTTAACAAAAATACTTTTTCTAAAACCAAAGTAACCTACACTACTCCTTATAACATCAAGTATATGCCGCTGAAGTCCCTTCAATATCGGTCTAGCCATTTCGGAGATTAGCCGAAACAAACAGGCGGACAAAATTTAAAAAAAAATGTGTTTTTGTTATATGTTCCGTATATACTTTCATATGCGTTTAGTAAAAAGCTGTTATTTTGACTTTACAAACACACACTTCAATTTTATTTGTTTTTATAGATTTGTCAGTGATTGGGCCCTATCTTACTAGATAAAACATAACGATGGACGAAGTAATTTGTTGACTCAGTAATAGCCTATGCCCTCTAAAATAGGCTGAGGAGACGGAAGGTAGACCCAGTTCCAAATAGGGCGGATTTAGTGATCTGCCTCCTCGTAAAGCAGCTGCGGGCAACATGCCGGAATACGAATAGGTGGTTTGGCGCCATAACTAAGCTAGGAGGGTGATGACCAGCCACTTGTAGCCTACCAATGGTGAAGATGGTGTTCGTTTAGCACTGTTCAAGGATCACGTGTAAAAAAGTGTAGGAAAATAT
The DNA here is from genome assembly GCA_905147815.2 of Phalera bucephala. Taxonomy (NCBI): domain Eukaryota; kingdom Metazoa; phylum Arthropoda; class Insecta; order Lepidoptera; family Notodontidae; genus Phalera; species Phalera bucephala. The sequence continues at coordinate 3,052,206 of LR990616.1, forward strand.
ATACTACGGACCCTAGCAGCTTCGGCCTCGTACCAGTGAACGATCATTTCACGAAATTAGCTTAACTCACCGCATTTGGTCACAGCGAATACAGATCCTGAAAATCAAAGCTCCTGAAATGATAACAAAGGGTTTGGGGCCCTTTAAAACAATTGTGTGAGTCTAATCGTTGACTTCCGCAGTTTATTATAAAAGGGGGAGGTAATAAATAATTTTAATTATGTCGTCACACCCTTTGGCTAGCACCGAGTCGGTTTTAGGTCAAACACGACCTCTACAGTCGGGGGAACAAGTTATGCAAGAATCCAATAACAATAAATTTGGTGTTTTAGGAAATTGGTATATTTCTTCAAATGGTTTAAGCCCAATTTCCTTAAAAACTAAATACATTATTGACCGTTCTCGGTCAAACCCGACCTCTCTCTCTTTAGTGGGGGAATAGGTTATGCTTATATCTTTCAACATTGTATTTGTGCCTTAGAAAGTTGGACTCTATCATGAAGTAATTTAAGTCCGATTTTGACTCTTATCTTTAAGTTTGTTTTCTTTAAAATCTATATATATTATTGAAAGTTTTTTACTTGCATTTTTGCATTTTTTTTTTTTACTTGCACATCTTTATCTTTTAACAATATATTTGGAGTCTTAGAAAAATAGGACTCTATCTTCCAGTCATTTAAGCTCGATTTCCTTGGAAACTAAATATATTATTGAAAGGTTTTTACTTACCTATGCTCGGTTGAGAATTGTGACTTTCATTTCTACTTGAAGACAATTGAAATGTCTTCATTAAGTTTTATCCTTTATGCTGTACTATGTGAAGATGGAAGGAGTAAGCTTAGACTAACAGTCCTATCTATAGACATTTAATTACTTAGTTTTAAGAATTTTAGCCGAATAAGGTCGTGTTTAAATTTTATACTTGGCTAAGAAACTAACCTTTGACATTTTTCACTTTTGACAGTTTCTAAACTATAGAATAAAATGATGTAATAATAATAATAATAATTTATGCCTAGATAAATTTTATTCTTCTTTAAATTATGGCTTCACACTATTTTAAATGTATTTTGTCAATGTCCAGAGAAATGCAATAATCGTGTTTCTAAATTAATTCAACTCCCCAATGAACTTGATGACAACGATGACAATGAAATTGATGAAGTATGCCGCATAGTAAAGCGATGGATACTTTACGTACTACGGCCGTTTTGAGGGAAATCGAAAAGGCACGTTTTATCACTTTGACAATTACCTTCACTCATGCACTTAAAGAATACACAATGTTTAATTACACATTATTTGAAATAACACAAGTTATAGAAATTAAAACGAATTGACGACATCACTCTTCGACTTCCCGTCAAAACTCCATAGATAAATTTTTTGCCGTCTCAGTGCCCGAAATGCATGGCGCATTTCGGGCATTTCTGGGCAAGTAATTCATCTAAGTATATATACCAAGGCTATAGATACCAAGGCAGATATATTTTCTTTTCATAAAAATATGAAGCTGACCGACCGCATTAGCAACAGCATAGTAAGACAGCGAGTAGGTATGAAAGATAGTATCGGTGTAAAGATGAGAAAGGGCATGCTCCGTTGGTTCGGGCATATAGAAAGAATGCCAGAGGAAAGAATGACAAAACAGATATACAATGTGAAAGTGGAAGGATGCAGGTACCGGGGAAGACCTAGACTATCTTACCACGACCAAATAAACCGAGTCTTATCTGATGGAAAAGTCAAGAGTCTCCGTAACCGGCGAGCGTGTATGAGACGAACTATGCGAGTCGAGGAAGCCAGAGAGGTATGTAAGGAAAGAACCTGTTGAAACTCTGTACTCTCTGCCTACCCCGCAAGGGATCTGGCGTGAGGTTATAGATAGATAGATAGATAGATGAATAAGTATTTATCATAGAGAGAGAGAGAGAGGCTTATCATAGAGTACTTCGTTGGTTACTAGCTTTTAATGAAGTTGGCGATCACGAGGTCCAGGGTTCAATTCCTGGGTCGTATTACGTGTTGTTGAGAGTTCGCGTGTGTGTGAATGATCTACGCTATTGGCCGCGGGGCCTTTACAGCGTCAGTGACAAGAGTGCGAGCGTGCAACCACTACGCTCGAGCCAGAATCACAAGGGGGCAACTAGCTCAAAGGCGCCTCAAGGAGGAACGGCCTCAGCTTGGGCAGTCGCTATAGGGAAGGGCATATACTATGTGTCTCGCCGTGGTGCTCTGCACCAGCCCGCGGGCAAGGGATTCTTCGGTCGGTCGGTCGAGGTCGGAACGGCCTGGGCTTGGGCAATTGCTATGGGAGAGGGCGTATACTAGGTGTCTCGCCTTGGTGCTCTGCACCGGCCAGGGCAAGGGATTTTTCGACCTGGCACCAAGGCACTGTCAATGGACCAATTTATAAACAAAGTTAGCATGAAATCCTAACTGTGTAAGGTCATCATCATCGTCTGGCGATGTACTTTCAACAATGCGCCATACGATCAAATTTTAATGCCAGAGTGAAGGAGCCTCTGGTATCAGCTGCTGCAGCCCCTCGAATCCTCTGCTGAAGTTCCTAGTGGGGCAGTCCTCCTTGATGAGCTGGGTAGTCTGCACTGAGTCTCCACAACTGTGTAAGGTTATTCACTATTTCCTTCCTTTCAACATAGTTTAAACAGAATTACTAAGTTACTATGTTCCTTTTAAGTAATGAACTTATACCTATCACTAGTACCCAGTTTTATCTATTTTTATCCAGCACAAAAAAAACTCGACGGCTATTTGCTCAAGATGGTTTTATTTTTCTTCCCTCGTTCTTAGCAAAGTTCTGTACGTAGTTAAGTACGTAATAAAGAATCACACCAGATCTCTTGCGAGGTAGGCAGAATAAGCAGTAACTTATTCTCAACTATGTTCCCTTCAGTTTAGCATTTTACTTAAGGTAAACAATTCAAAAATAAGGTTTTATAAATGTCACTTTGCCGTTTCAAAATGTGTCGTACCTAAATTAAATGTTTTCATAAAAGATATGATAATATCCTAATTTATTATAGAGAAATTAGTCATTTTATTCACATTAAAACTATAGTAAATGTTTTTAAAATCTTAAAAATAATTAATTACCAATATTGTTATGCCATTTTAATGTATTGTGATCACTCAATCATTCACGGGGTATATGTATGGAAATCCCACAAAATATCCATAATGTTTTAAATAAATCCATCCTAATTATTTTTTGTACTAGTGCAACAAAATCAATATGTACTTAGTTTCGTGTGGATTCCAAATGATAGCACTTTCCTCCAATTTACTCCTAATAAACGCATTGTACTACTAATAAAGGGATTTCATAACAAAAATACTATTTAAATGTCGAGCTTGGCGTAATACAAAATCCTAGCATTGTAGATGTATATAATAACACTCCGGTCCATTACGTCTTATTCAATCGAACACTTACTTATACGTCTCATTAGTCACCGACCTCCAAGCAAAGTCATGCCGCCGAGAGGCCCAGTCGAGTTCCCAATGTTGCGCAGAGTTGCCAATGAAGCAAATACGAATGAGAGATGGTCTAAACTAGCGAGTCTTTTGAATTCCTAAAAGCCTTTACGTCATTGTGGTGGCTTACCTTAGTTTGTCATCGCTGCTCGCTCCATTCACACGTGCGCTCGAGTTCGCGTAACTATTAAATATTATCTATTTTTACTAAAAATATAACCTTTAAAATATAGCGATGTTTCTTAGCATGCAAAACTTACTTGGATCGACATTCTGGTCACACAAATAATATCAGATATAGCTTGTATTTTTTGCGTAATTTATTAGAATACTTATATATTAAAAATGCCATCTACCATAATATAATCGAACTCACAAGTAACATTGACATGGATAAAACGTTTAGATTTTTATCAGTCTCCGCCAGATGGAAAATACTAATGTGAGTTCGCCGTAACATCCCTCTCGCCCTGTGCTACCCCGCACAGTGCCATGCATTAATTGTAAAGGAACATCTTATTACGCCATCTCCTCTTCGTATTTGCTTCGTGGAGTTATCTTTCGAGGAGGCGGGTCTAACCGGATCATACCAATTCGTAACTATATTTAACTTCCGTCTTCTTTGCCTACTTCAGAGTGAATAGGCTACTACTACTATGAAATAAAACTATTTTACGGATTTTATCGCGGTTTATTTTTGATTTTTAGTTCCCGACGTTTCGAGTGCTTTGCAGCACCCATGGTCACGGCAGGGACTGAGGTGTTAGACGTCCAAAAGGCATAGTTGTTCCGGGGTACCCTCAAACTTCTTAATTATTTTTGTTGGTCCGATCTACGCAGAATGAGCTCACGGTGTCTTGAGGTCTTGCAGTGTTATGCTTGGTTTTTGGATTTGATTATGTTAATTACCGGATCCCAAGTCGATGGAAGCACCCAGCCATCTTCTCTATTGAATGTAGGATGTTTTTTTTTAATTTCAATAACCTTGGTAGGAATCGGTGTTCTTTCACGAGGATTTGTGGTCTATCAAATCTGATGTTATGGCGGGTGCGGTCAAGGACATGTTCACAGACTGCAGACTTCTTTGAGCGACGGGGTTTAAGGTCAGCTAAGTGTTCTTTAACCCGAGTTTTGATCGGTCTTTTTGTTTGTCCTATATACGAGAGATCACATTCATAATCAAGCTTGTATACTCCTGCATCTTGTAGAGGGATCTGACACTTGACAGATGGTAAAAATTGACTGATCTTCTTCGGCGCCTTATAAAATGTTTTAATTGAAGCACGCTTCAAGATGTAGCCAATCTTGTCCGTGACTCCTCTCATGTAAGGTGGTACAGCAGGGAGACGCTCGACTGTGGCTGGTTTCACTCGGTCACTGTGTGCAGGACTTGCTTGACATGTTGAAGCTCAGCAGCCAGATGTTTCTTGTCTCAGATCCCTTGTGCTCTCTGAAACAAAGATTTACCCACGGTAGCTAACTGTGTTGGATGGTGGTGAGATTCACCGTTTAAGTACCTATCAGTATGAGTCTTTTTTCTATAAACCGTATGGCTTAAGCTGTTGTTGGGGTTACGGAAACGTCGGGAACTAAAAATCAAAAATAAACCGCTATAAAAAAAAACATTTTTTAAAAACAAGCTTTTATGCAGCCAAGTAATGTATGTATCTTAAAGCAGCCAATCAAAATCAAATGCCTAAAAAATTTTTTTTTAATTTTGGCCGTTGAGGAGTTCCATTGTCTGAAGCCAATCCTGAGTGTAGAATCAGGTCATATTTACTCTTGTATATGTCATTAGTGATGGGAACACTGTCTTGTATGAGTACGTGTATGTGTGTGGTCACTGCTAATAGTTCACGAGAGTCGGTGGGCGAGAGTAGAGTAGTGTTGCAACATATGTGCATTCGCAAACCAATTCACATAGTAACCATTTCAATTCCGTAGGATAAAGGAAAGTAGTTCTTATTAAGCTCGCAAAATTTAACCCCAACTAACAAACATTGTGAGTTAAAAATAAAAGCATGTAAAAAAGAATTATGAGCACGTGCCGTTGCGGTGTGTCGCTGACTCCAAGAATTAATCTCTAAGCTTCCTGTATTCTTCTCACGTATTCCGGTGCACAAATAAGGGAGACAAAGACGTGATCAAACTACCTTCATTTGTTGAGTTGTTTAATGAGGGAATTATCAAGTATTTTTAATTATAACGCCCGTTAAAACAATGGGAAGAATTATTAAGTAGTCTTTCTGCTTTGGAATATTCAGTAAAGATCCATACAAGATTATTTTTGTGTGCACAGATTGGATAGTTTTGGAAACTCCAGAGCTCTTCTGTTGTTTTAAAAGAATACCACAGTTCTTTTTTTATCTATTTTGTATCAAGACTTATTAAAACTCATATTTAACTGATGCGTTTCAGCCTAGTGTGATATAATTAAGAACCACGTTAGTGTCTTAATGTTCTCCAGGATGATAGGATCTTTTGGAACTATTTCTTATCCTAGTAATACTGAAATTAAAGATCTTGTAACCGACACAAGAAAAAAAACAAAGGACTTTTTAGGCGCCCAATAAAACATAAAAAATATATATTTTGGAATAACTATAGTGCGACAAGGATCTTATGACCCATGGATGACATTGACAGGAGGGCGTTGGTGTGAAATTACGGTTACGGTAAAATATTTAGTGATCTTTTCCTACTGCCAAGGAGATATTTGAACATGTGGGTCGGCATGGTTACTAATTAAAAAAAGAACTTTGATTATTTTCATAGCAAACGGCAACTCTGCGACTATCATGAAGTAATATTTCACTTGATGACAGAGTTCTGATTTTGGCCGCAGGCCAAAATATCATTGTATGACTATAGTGTGGGTTTGACACAATAGCCGATACACGCACACATCGATAATTTAGTTTAGAATTATTTCACAATCCAAAAAAGAAGAAGTGAATCGCAAGAATTTCAGATTTTTAATGGAACTGAATCCGTAAAATCTGATACAGACATTACCATCAAGATATTAATCAATACAATGTTAATCAAGTTCCTAATCGATATAGATAACAATTATTATCGTCAGAACAATAGGTTTAATCGGTGCCGCCTTCAAAGAATCCTATTTGGTGCTCCATAATCGAGTTAAGTCACCCTCTGCAGGGAGTAACCTTGTTACGTATGGAGTGGAAACAATGTTTCGGATTTGTTATATTTGTAATTTTTTTGTTGTAGTTGTTTTGTATAAAATATGTTAATGAAAATTGAATTTTATTTCTACGCAGTTGAATGCTACGTTGAATGTGATTAAATGGTATTGCTTATTAGCGTCCATATGTAACCCCTTATATAACATTCACCTCATTTCTGTAGCATTAAACAGCGAAATGGGCATGAAATTTAACAGGGTGAGAATTAAAGCCACGGCAGTATGAAAGGCGGCATAAAAATAAGCTGAAAATTTAAATGCCCGCGTTGATTCATTTAATTTCTACTATCATACACTGTAGAATATCAGTAAATTTAAAAAATATTGCTACAATCATCGTGTTAATGGCACATGGCACAAAGGTAATCTTATAATAATAATAAATTATAATAATATTAGCCCACAATACTACTTTGCCATACCCACTTGGCTTACCTAGGAATGACTATGTTTACCCACTTCAATCAGGAAGCTACTCTGGAAGACCTAGACGTAGGCGGACTCCCACAAGATGAACTATAATTTTATTTTTCACAATTACCTCAGAAGTCAATCAACATCGTTGCAAAGTACTTTTGATCGTAACGCCTTAACGGGCGCAGATATGATTGCTTCATTATGCCAGAAGTGAAATTGTAACGGTAACGAGCACATCACACCGAGCTGTGCCCAACGATAAGTACTATAATAGAGGTTTTGTTGGTGGGCCACGGGAGAAGCGGGATAGAATAATTTCTATTACTTACGAATTTTATTGCAGGAAAGAAATGGTGGAGGAAGTCAGAGATAACCTATTGGAACTCCGCACTCTCTGCCTACCTCGCGAGAAATCTAACGTAATTCCGTAGAAAGATTGTAGGACAAAGATCTCCCAAAGAACGTCACAACGACCGGGTTTGTACGCATCCACTTCCGCACAGCATTCTTCAAGCTTCTGTACATCAAATACTTCTTTCGAATGAAGATATGTTAATACATAATATAAATAATATACCATGATATTTGGTTACTTAGTGGTTGAGAAGCGTGATTAAAAACGTGCAATATATGTATATATATATAATTGAAACTAAAACTAGTATTAACTGCCTTGATCGAGTGGCATCACGAGGTCCTGGGTTCAAATCCTAGGTCGGACATTTTTCTAACAAAAAATTCCAAGTATGAGTCCGGAGTCTGGGATCGTACCCGGTATATGGGTCGCCCCCTATCACATATGTTTATCTAAATATAAAGCGATCTATAAAAACTAAGGAAGAATAAAAAAGAAGTAGTGAACTAAATATCTGTCCTGTACGAATTGATATGGATACCAATTTCGTGAAACTACAATAATAAATAATTCCAAACCAACTTTAAGATAGCCTACAAATAGTTAATCTTTTAAAATATACGATTATGCATACCTCAAATTGCAAAAAGCAACGATTTTAAAAACATGTCGAGTAGTTCTAAAATTCTTACAATTATATCAAGACAGTACCCGGGAATCCCTAACACAAATATAATTTTCTGTTCAAATTTAAGATAGCACTTGGCGACAAGCCCTTGTTTTCTTAAAAACACCGGGGAAATCCGAAAAAGTAGTTTTACCACGTAATTATAATTAACGGTCGGACGGATTGACGGACGATTAAGCGCAGTGGTTAAGAGTTTAAGCCGCTCCGCCTACTGTGTCTAATAGTCGCGGGCTCGATTCCCGCACGGGACAAATCTTTGTGTGACTCACAATTATTTGTCTCGGTCTGGGTATTTGTGTATGTAAATTTTCATGTTTGTAAACGCATTCACGATATAGGAAGAAATACTAGTGTGGGGCTACGTTTTTCATAAAAATAATAGCAGCCTATACTGTCCCACAGCTGGCCAAAAGCCTTCTTTCACAAATCGAGGTGAGAGAGATTATGACTTTGGATGGATTAGGTCATACTCCACTACGGAGACCCAGTGCGGATTGGCGGAGGCAAGTTTGTGGTCAGCTGCTGGAACTTATCAAACTACCTATAAGGCTTCCAACTTGGCTTAACGACTACCGCATTATGTGGTAACCGGGACCAACGGCCTAATAGTATTTTTCGAAGCACGGAGTTGCTAGAATATGGAAATGCTACAAATGGTCACCCATCTCAGGCCGACCGAGCCAAACGCTGCTGAACCTTGGCGATCGCTAAGAACACCGCAGTCGTATAACGCTACCAGCGCCCAAAAATAATACCTAGTGTTTAACTACATCACAGAAGACTGTCCGTACTTTAGATGAGTTTATATCAGCTTCTACCCGCGATTTCATCCGCGGTAATTTAAGACAGGAACCTAAAATTTTTTCATCATAAAAAGTATCCTATGTGTTATTCTAGGTAATCAAGTATCTGTGTGCCAAATTTCATCCAAATCTTAGCCATTTTAGCGTGATTATGTTACAAATATCAACACATCAAAACACACAAACTTTCACATTTATAATACTAGTCTCTGCCAGTAACTTCGTCCGCGTTGACTAGTGACAGGAATCTTTCGTTTTTTCGAATTAAAAAGTATAATAACATTAGCCATGTTAAGAAACTGTCCCACCGTTGGGCACGGGCCTCCTCTCAATTTGAGAGTCATCTGATGATTCATAAATACTGTAATGGTTTACACGAATGAAAATATTCTGATTCTGAGAGGGTTTAGGCTATAGATCACCACGCTAACCCAGTGCGGGTTGGCGGACTTCACACACCTTTGAGAAACTCTCAGGCATGCGGGTTTACTTGCGATGTTTTCCTTCACCGTTCAAGCAAGTGAGCAGTAGTTATAAAAATATGCACATAATTTCGAGAAGACAGAGGACCTGCCTGTGTTTGAACCTGAGATCTCTAACTTTGCAGTCCAACGGCTAGGCTATCACTGTTTTTTTTGAAGTATCTATATCATCACGCCAGATCCCTTGCAGGGTAGGCAGAGAGTAAAGAGTTCCAAAAGGTTATTTCCTTACATACCTCTCTGGCTTCTCCAAACTCATAGTTTTTTTTTTTTTTTGTTTTTTTTGAAAAACTTAGCCCCACACTAGGATTTATTCCTGTGTCGTGGGTGCGTTTACAAACATGAAAATTCATTCATTTCAATAGTGCCTCATACACGCTCGCCGGTTACGGAGTGGACATTTGTCCGACCTAGGATTTGATCCCAGGACCTCGTGAACACAAAGCGATGCGCTTTACCACCAGACCAACGAGGCAGTCAAGTTCTTTAGTCAATCCTAGATATTGAGTATTTTTCATTCGTAGGAAAAAGTAGTGATAGCCACTAGGCTATCCCAAAAAAGACAGAGATGCGTGCGTGCCTTTGAACCCGACACCCGCGACTCTGCACTCCAATGGTCTAACCACTAAGCTATTACGCAATACTTCTAAGGAAAACCCCAATAAAGTAATTTGTAAACACCGTGTCATACGATATTTTTAAATTTAATTAGTAAGCATGGGATAAAAAAAAATATATCTACAGACTATACAAGTTAAGAGCAGATTGCATTCCTAAGATAACTGGATAATTTACATTTGGAATGGAAAGTATTTGGATCAGAGGACATAGTACCACACCGTCACGCCTATGTTCCCCAGAGGGGGTGGCAGAGGTGTACTGAGTACACCCACGTTTCGCCGACGATGCTAGGTCCCATGTTATTACATATTGGCGAGCCTATTACCATATACCGGGCACAATTCCAGACTCCGGACTCATACTGGGAATTTTTCGTTAGAAAAACTACATTTGCCTGACCTAGGATATGAACCCAGGACCTCGTGATCACAAAGCGATGCGCTTTGCCACCAGACCAACGAGGTAGGACATAGTACAAAAACTTTAACGTTAGCGTGACGCTAGCGAGTAATCGTGTTATCACGCTCATGTTTATTCGTAAATTTGTAGTGTGACAAGGATGGCATATTAACTCGGTAACGCCACACTAACGTCAATCTTTTCGTGCTAAATAAAAACGGAACCGTCGAAACCCTCTGAATAAAATTGAAACATTAATAGCATAAGATAATACACACAATATACCAACAAAGTATTTTAAGGTAATATTAAGTCGCTCTAGCCGATGTCCTGGCCCCACAATACGACAATCTCTTTATTAGACTCCTGTTCAATTTGCAAATGTTATAAGCTTAAGTATTAAGAATATCACGACGTAATGCATGATTAAATTTGTTGAAATATTTGACTGTTTGAAATGAAGTACATCCTGCTATATAATGAATGCATAAGTTTAGATGTTGGGATGTTTATGACATAATCACGTTTAAACGCCTAAAAATGCAGCCAACGTGACATCGTAGCAATGTTTTTGGGGTGCTACGGTCAGGGAACCTCCTAGTGTGCCCGGCCTATTGCCAGTCCCGCGGATACATCCAGAGGAACGACAATAGGTATAGGACGGTGCACCCCGGGTATCGTCAATAACTTCCCTTACGAGGGTTCTTGTTGGCGATGGCGGATGACCTGACCTGGTGCAGTGCTTGGGATGGGGGCTGCAGGAGGGGTAGTGGGGGGAGGGAGGAGGGGGCAATCCCCTGCGTATGCCATGCGCGGTGACCCGTACAACAGGGTGAAGGAGTCCTGGAGGTTGAGCCTGCGATGGACCGGTAGTTGTTGTCTGTCGCTGGCAACACGCCTCTTCGGTCCGAATCTCTGTTTAAACGGGAGGCTGTTACGTAGCCGCTTGACAGTCAATCGGCTGAAGTCCATCCCTCAAATGGACTAGGCTAGGGTTTTGGGGTGAAGAGGTCCGCAGGCGGCAGCGTGAGCCTACACTACGTGGGTGGGGAAGCGTTAGTCTCGTGGACAGCTCACCTCGGAACCCTATACTCTGATGATAGCCCTGGTGCTTGTATGCATCCCTAAAGGTGAGGGCTCCGCGGCGGGTGGAGAGTCATCAGAGTGAAAAGTATATTAAGTCACATGAACAAAATGATAATCAATCAGAACACCAAACCAGTCCCCAAAAAGGTGCATCACGCACACAAGGCCCGTCGGGGTATAATGTAAGGCCCTCGGGCACGAAAAAGGCGGCGGGACAAGTGGCGGCAGCGAACCCTAGTGGTGGCGCCAGTCTGGTCCCCAAAAGCGCACACACAATCTGCGGATCTGGGGAAGATACAGCGTCTTCCGGTCTGCCCCTGGTTGCCAAGGTGGAGGCGAAGGCGTCTGGCTTTGCTGGACCCGGAAACCATACCACCCAGGCGAACGGTGCTGGCGGACTGCGCGACCTTGTCTCCCCCAAGCAACGCAAACGGATCAGCGGGCTCGCCAAGCGGAGGAAGCGCATTGAGCTCGCAAGACAATTGGCTGTCTCTCAGGCGCCTGCACAGGAATTGACGCTCTCCAAACGAGCGGGAGAGGTCAGTGGCGAAGCCAGGGATACTGCAGGGGATCTGAAGCGAGTTCGCCTTGGATCCTCCATTAAGGATGCCCTGACCACAACGAGGATGGCCATTATTGTATATGACTATCCTAAAACTATGCTGGAGGATGAGACCGCCTTGAAAATCAAACAGACCATCTGGGAAAGGATGTGGAGCTATCCGGTCCTCACCGTGGAATGGAAGGGGGTCCAGGGTGGCATCATCAGCTTAACATGCTCCAGTGACGATGCGACTACCTGGCTGACTCACTACGACGGTCAAACTGTCGGTGGTGTTAAGGTCAAGGTTATCAGGGATAGGGACCTACCCTGTCCCGTCAAAATGGCGTGGAAGAGAACACGCATAAGCGAAAAGGTCTCTCTGTCTATGGAGCTTCAGATGCTTCAGCGGCTCCATAAGATAATCTACACGGACCGCTGGAGAGTTGTGAACACGACGACAGAGTGACTTCAGGCTAGAAGCATCATCCTGATGGATCAGTCCTCAGCTGATGTCAGCAAAGAAGCCGGGTACATGCTGTACACCGGACTAGACTAGGCATCACATCTTCCCCAATAAGGGAGGACGATGATGCCCCAGATAGCAGCAAACCGGAGGAGAGCTGCAACGAGGGGAGTCCCTAGCGTGGACTACGAGTACACAACACAACCGTGCAACAAAGGAGCTTGGCTTAAGGTGCATACAAATAAACTTGCACCACTCTAAGGCTGCTACCGCGATGCTACTTCGCCAGTTGCGTAGGGCCAAATTTGATTTGGCACTTATACAAGAATCCTATATTTATAGGGGATAGATAAAGGACCTTGATGGAGCGGGGGGGAACCTGTTTCATAATTGCATGACTAATGACATGAGGGCCTGTATTTTTGTCAGGAATGGCATAAACGCTTTGCCTCTGTCCATTTTCTGTTAAAGGGACCTCACTACGGTGAAGTTAAAATTGGAAGGTAACAAGGGCAGTCGAGAAGTCATCTTCTCGGCTGCTTATCTGCCCTACGAGTATGCGGACCCTGTTACAACACATCTGCGTGACTTGGTCAAATATTCCTGTAACAAGTTTGAGCTAATCATAGGATGTGACGCCAACGCGCATCACGTCATCTATGGCAGCTCAGACACTCATCAAAGAGGGGAAAAACTACTGGACAATCTGGTAAGCACTCCTTTGCAAACTCACAATAGAGGCAATAGGCCCACGTTTGTAAATAGGCGCAGGCGGAAGTTATTGACATTACAGTTGCCTCCAACAGAGCGAGTAGGCAGGTAAGCAACTGGCATGTCTCCAATGAGATCTCATCCTCAGATCACAATTATATATGTTTTCAGTATGGGATGGAAACGTTTGATATAAGCCCAAGAAGGCGAAACCCAAGAAACACTGATTGAGCCGTTTACAAAAGAGACCTTAAGGCTGAGCTAGGAAAGGTCCGAGTCAGGCTAAACTCTGTATTAGATATAGAGTTTGAAGCGGATAGCATAGCTCGGGCGGTAAAAACCGTCTGGACCAACAACTGTCCGGAGAGCGGTCATAGCGAAACGTGACCCATGGTGACCCATGGACACCAGATTTGGCGCGGTTAAGACTTGAAACTCGCCGGGGATTCAATACTGCGAAAGCAACCAGGAACTTTGGTGAATATTCTACGATACTTACCAGGTTCAATACAGAAGTGCGGAAAGCAACAAGAAGGGCTTGGAAAAGACACTACCAAAGCATATGCAGCCTCCCTGAGGGTATGAGGCTAGCCAAGGCAATATCCACGGCTAAAATAAATCCACTTACTACAGTAAGGAATGAGGTAGGAGAACTTACAAACAACGGGGAAGAAACATTGAAAACTATGTTCAAAGTGCATTTTCCGGGTTCGGTAGCAATACAAAAAGAGGACACCATATGTGATGTCTATATAGATGAGCTCAGCTTAAAAACAATCAAAGCTGACTGGAAAACGGCAGGCAAAGTCGTAGAACAGAACAAACTCAAATGGGCCTTAAAAAGCTTTCAACCATTTAAGGCCCCTGGACCGGACCTGGTGTTTATCCCATACTTTTGCAAGAGGTGGAACCAGCACTCAGTCAACATCTGTGCAGACTATTCAGGGCATGTGTGGCCTTTGGGCATACCCCAAAAATCTGGCGGCAGGTGACAGTGACGTTCATCCCCAAACCAGGAAAACCCAGTTATGAGGATGCCAAATCCTATAGATCAACCAGCCTATCCTCATTCTTTTTAAAATGTCTAGAGAAAATGATAGATAGGCACATAAAGGATGGTCCATTAAAGGATTATCCTCTATATAAGATGCAATGCGCTTGCCTACCCGGTAAGTCTATAAAAACTGCATTACACTATGTGGTGAACCGCGCAGAGATGGCACTGCAGCAAAAAAGACTTTTCTGGATATCGAAGGTGTGTTTGATCGCACAACATTCTCATCCATTGAATTAGCTGCTATAGGGCATGGGATAAAACCAACTCTAATCAGATGGATCAAAAGCTATGGAGAGGTTACTAAATCGGACTCCATTACATATCGTCATTGAGACTGAGGCAAGGAAGACACTCTATAGGCTAGGGAAAGCTGGACTATGGAGCATAACAGCGCCAAGCCTTGAACACACTAAGCTAGACCCAGACAAGGAACTAGATGACATAAGGGACATGAGAAGTGACAAGACCTTGACCACGTACATGTTCAACAAAAGATTTAGCACCCACATCCCTACCAGGGAACAATGGAAAAGTGGTCTAAATAAACAAGGCAACAAGGCAAGGAACAAATAATATGGCACACTGACGGATCCAAAACCAAGTCTGGAACGGAGCCGGTGTATACACGGAAGGACAACCTTAGTCAAAGCATGGGCAGTTTTGTATCAATATTCCACGCAGAGACCTATGCGATAAATATTTGTGCAAGAGAGATATTGGACAAACGAATTACAGGCAAGAGAATCTACATCTGTAGTGACAGTCAGGCTGCCCTCAAAGCCGTCAGCTCCTATGAGCTAAACTCAGCACTGGCTGTGGAGTGCGCATACCTTCATGACAGATGTGGAGCGCGCAACACAGTCAGGTTAGTCAGGGTCCCTGGCACACGGGGGTTTATGGGGGGCAATGAGCGTGCGGATGACTTAGCCAGAAAGGGAGCAATGGAGAAACCTGTTGGTCCAGAACCGTTCATAGGCAAACCAGACGGTGCCTATAGAGGCGCGCTCTTCAAATATGCCCAAGAACAACACAGGAAAGAATGGGAAACAAATACAGAGCTCAGACACCCCAAGGAATTTCTCTCCGCATGGTGTGAGAGTGTCAGCAAGAGACTATTAAAACACAGTAGACTACAAATAAGGCAACTAACTGGAGCATTCACAGGCCACTATGGCACGAAAGAACATCTACACAAGATGAACCTATGCAGCGACGTGGTATGCCTGAACTGTGGTACCGAAACTGAAACCATGAAACACGTACTCTGCCACTGCGACGCTCTGGCTGCGCGGCGAATGAAACTACTGGGATTGGCCTCTCCAAGCCCAGAGGAATTACGGCTCTGCCCCTCTGTTGGAATCTACAGCCTGATACAGGGAGTATTTGATCCTTCAGGTACGTAAGAGCATTAGGGCAAGGACAGCACAAAAGATCCCATCGGGTCTAAGTGCGCCTGAGGTCACCTCGGTCCGGTAAGCTAACAATAAGATAAGTTAAATGTAGATGGAAAAAAATGTTAAAAATACTATTTTAAAACGTAACCATGGAGTTTCTTCGCCTTCCACTTCACAGTTATGGCATTTCGAAGTAGTGGTAGAGTCTTTGTTACTTTTCTGACTATTTATAAATACTGTAATAATAAAAACTATTCTGATTCTATGAGGACCCTAAGTACTCCAAGGTCGAAACCGCCCAATTGGCCCAGCCTTCTATGGTGCAGTGGAAAAAATGGAAATAGTTTTACTCTCAGCCCTCCCACCCATTTCTCACCAAAAAGCTGATTCCTCTTAGTATAGCACAAAGGTGCACTGGTGCGTCACTTGCGGAAATTCCGCAGCTCATCTGAAGTGTAAATGTCGGCCACCGTGGGGTTCTGAATCGGTAGAAG
This sequence comes from Phalera bucephala, assembly GCA_905147815.2. Taxonomy (NCBI): domain Eukaryota; kingdom Metazoa; phylum Arthropoda; class Insecta; order Lepidoptera; family Notodontidae; genus Phalera; species Phalera bucephala. Next base: position 3,068,426 of record LR990616.1, read on the forward strand.
TCCACACACTAAGAAAAGTTGGCATTATTAATATTTTAATTAGTATCCATCATAATTATCATCAATCAGCCCGTATCTACCCACTGCTGAGTATAGGTCTCTCTTCTATCACGCCATTCGTTCCGGTCCTGCGTTAGTCTATTCCACAATTTGACCACCTTTACGGTGTCATCGCTCCATCTAGCTTATGGTCTGCCTGTAGGCATTCGTCTCTTTCTGGGCCACCTCTGTCATGGCTTTTACTAGTATTGCTCAAATAATAATTTTAGTATGTTTGATTTTCAAAACACATACATACGAGTAGATATCGATGTCCACAACAAAGTGTCGCTCAATTGATATCTCTCTCCCTGATCAGATATTCATTGGATCTGAGAGAGCCAACATAGTTTCACACGATGTTTGTGAAATATTCTTGAAAACACTACTGCAGCGCTAGCTCAGGTGAAAGATGGGAGGGATATAATTTAATCGTTCTGTGATTTGAGTTCAAGTCAAAATAATCTTTTCTATACGTCAAAGAAATACAATTTTTATACAGTTTTCTCGCTTCAAACTTTTATCACGTCACGCCGTACTAGCACGTAAGACAAAACAGCTATCTCATGCCTAGGCCATCAAAATCCGTGACATAATATTTGTGTCCGCATCAGTAGACTTTTCTACAGAAAATGTTTTAAATTTTAAGACCATAATTAATAAGAAGAACTTGGTCTAAAGGCAAATCGCGTAAAGATCACGGGATTCTGTCCTAAAAAGTGTAATTATTGTCCTACAGAGTGTAGTATAGGACCTCATATCGTCGACGAAAAGTGAGTATACGAAGACTGATTGGCTACCGTGCCGCTTAGAGAATTTAGGCATACGGTGTTTTTTTAAGAATTAATAAGTCAATCAAATACTTTCTATTACGAACTTTGCATCTTTGTACCCCTAGTCTTATCACAAACTCTTAACTCAAATAACTGCGAATTTTTACCGCAGTTATTTGGACGAAAATCTTTCGTAAAAAACTCCACGAAACTTATCATCGTTTAAAAATCGCAGGGACTACGCTCCTCTGACCTTTTGAACCCTTTCCCATTTGCCTATCACACCGCACACTAAAATATTTAACTAAACACCAGCCAAGTAATAAAATATGAGAAAGTTTCCCACAATAGCTGCCTTTAGTACTTTGATGAATCCGCCATTTTGCGTCAATATTCCTGCTCTTAAAGTTTTAAAAGACGTTATCGCAACGCCTGTATGCAAAACCACAATATAAACTGCTTCCTGAATTAGATATGGGTAACAGGGGTTAAACGATTTAGAATTTATGAATATTACCTAAAAGTTCAAAATCAAAGGTCAAATTTTGTAGGCAATTTTTGGATGTTTTAAGAGTATAGACAAAATGTGTTGGTACGCCGACGTTTAATAGATAAAACCTACTCCTTAGAATCTATTAAGAAGCTAGCAAGTCAGAATAACCCTTAGTCGAAGTAACGAATGAATACACCACGGGGTCTGATGAGAGCGTGGGTCATCACACACAGCTTATTACATTTTGATCACATGGGTTATCGACTTTCGGGCGACTAATCAATGGCCAATGATCACCCAGCGGTAAATCATCGAAGTGATTTTATTCGCTCTTTTTTCTCATTTTTTTGCACGGAGCAACCATAAATACAGGGAGTTTGATGAAAATAATATTGTGAGGTTAACATAATTTTAATTTAAAAATACCTTTTAAAAACACTCTTTTATAACAAAACAATAAAGACGGCGGAGTTATATTGAGTTGTTTGTTGGTTCCATATGGCTTCATCAGCGGACCCTGAATACCATCTGGTTGAATAGTAGTTGTCATTACCAATCCAACAAGCCTTAACAGAAGGGGGTTACGTTGTATGATTTAAATGTTCCTATGGTCACCTTCCGATTTCATTATCGGACCAGCTCCATGGTACCTATATTAATGCATTGTCACCGACTTTAAATACGTACGCCAAATTTCAGCTCATTAAAATACCCGCAAGTGCTTAAAAAATGGATCACAAGATTTGAACTTTGAATTTAAAGTCAGACAGACAGACATACAAATATTGTGAGTTAAATAAAATCTTGTAAAATGGAGATAGGTACAACATATCATCCTCTGGAACAAGAACTGCAAATAACAAATACTAGCAGAAAAAAAAACAAATATCAAATTCAGTTTTACAGCTTAATTGACAAGCTTCTAAAAAATATACTCTTTGGTCTAGTGGCAAAGCGTATCGCTTGGTGATCACGAGGTCCTGAGTTCAAATGCTAGGTCGGATAAATGAAGTTTTTCCAACGAAAACTTCCCATTATGAGTCCGGAATCTGGAATTGTGCCCGGTATATGGCAATACGCTCGCCCCCTATTACATGGGACCTAACATTGTCGGCGAAAAGTGGGTGTACATAGTACACTTCTGCCATCCCCGCTTAGGGAATATAGGCGTGACGGTGTTCTAAAAAATATATATTTGAAGGTGATAAAAGCAATTTATTAGCAAGGCTACACGATACCGTACGGTTGTAGTCCGTTTACATCTAATTCCATTAAAGTGACTAATGAATACACATTGTTAGCCAGTAAATATTTGTTTTGAAATTCTAGTAAAATGCCAACATGTAGCAATAATGACTATTTCGTAGAAACTTTTCAAAACTACTTTTCTTCTTTTTACCCATGACGATAAGAAAAATAATGCAAGGCAATTATTCCTGGACTCTATTAAAACGTATTGTAAAATCTCTAATAAGTAAATATAAATTCTATGATCATTTCTTTCGAACTCTGTGAAGTAGGATTACCCTTTTTTTCAAATTTATTTGGTAAGCACATTTAACTTTTACAAATACAAGTTTTCGATTTTATAGACATTTTTTTATTCTTTTAAAATAAAACGTAGCCACATCTAGATATTATTCCTATGACGTCATTAAATTCTTTTATAATGAAACATAGTCACACACCAGAAATAATGTTTTGAGGCGTGGATGCGTTTACATTTACAAACACAAACACCCAGACAGAAACAAATATTTTTGGGATGTGCGTGCATCAAACCCCGGACTAATCGGTTCAATGGGCGGAGCGGCTTAACCATTAGACTAAGCCCTTCGTCAAAATTTAATAATACTCTGTAGTTCATTGCCAATTTGATCTTCTCTATGTAAATGTATTGGTGTACAATAAAGAGTAATCTATCTATCTATCTATCCTAAAATGAGGATGTCAGGGATTTGGGACTAACTCACGGAAGACGTTGAATATTCAAACTTTCTTTCAAAATTCTAAACTACTACGTCTTTTACCCCCACCACAAAACTATATTTTAACCGCACCATCCTTACTGACCGTACAGTTCACTACAATAGACCAGACATCACAATGGTTTATCATCTAATAGATATCACTATCCCTAATAAGCACAATTTACAAAATACTATAGCAGAAAAACTCTACAAGTACATTGAACTTAAAGAAGAAATAACCCGACTTTGGCATCTTATGAAAGTTATAGTAATCCCGATAGTACTCTCTTCGAAAGAATAACCCAAAAAAAAATAAAATTAAAATTGCAATAATCACTTAATTTACTGTCTTTTACAGAAAACTGCAATTTTAAACACTTGCTGTTTACTCAGAAAATTTTTACAGACCAAACAGAACAACACCCACTCAAGCAATAATACACCTCCATCTAACTTGTCTCTCACGAACGTGCATCCACATTTCTTAAACTATCTATCTATCTATAACCTCACGCCAGATCCCTTGCGGGGTAGGCAGAGAGTACAGAGTTCCAACAGGTTCTTTCCTTACATACCTCTCTGGCTTCCTCGACTCTCATAGTGCGTCTCATACACGCTCGTCGGTTACGGAGACTCTTGACTTTTCCATCAGATAAGACTCGGTTTATTTGGTCTTGGTAAGATAGTCTAGGTCTTCCCCGGTACCTGCATCCTTCCACTTTCACATTGTATATCTGTTTTATCATTCTTTCCTCTGGCATTCTTTCTATATACCCGAACCAACAGAGCATGCCCTTTCTCATCTTTACACCGATACTATCTTTCATACCTACTCGCAGTCTTACTATGCTGTTGCTAATGCGGTCGGTCAGCTTCACTCCGCACATCTTCCGCAGAGCTCGCATTTCTACCGCATTTATCCTACTTTCATTTTCCTTCTTACATACCCAGCTCTCGCTACCATATAACAGCGTTGGGACGAGAACTCCGTTATGTATGGCCAGCTGCGCCTTATGGCTTAAGTGCCGGCTCCCGAGTAGCTTTCCCATCGCACCATTCACTCTGTTCCCTGCACTCACTCTTCTCTCTATGTCAGCGGTGTATTTCCCATCCTTACTGAAGGCGCATCCAAGATATACAAACTCATTCACTTGCTCCAGCACATCGTTACCAACCACAATCCTTACATTCGTTCTGGTTTCTTCCCTTTCGAAAACCATAATCTTATTATTTCTTAAACTAGAGCAACATACGGTTATAGAATCTCTAACAAACTGGTTAAGTAGTAACAACTTAAGTGTAAACTTATCAAAGACAAAAATTGTAGAATTTGAGAATTATAAAGCAAACAACCAACATTTAAACATATCATATGAAGGCATAAAAATTTAAAACGCCACTGACTTTAAATTTTTGGGCATTATTCTAGATAGGCACTGCAGTTGGAAATCACATACGCAAATTTTTAGTAAAAAGATAAATAGATTCGTATATGCACTGAGAAGGATACGAAGAACAGTAAGCGAAAGGGCTGCAATAACAGCTTATTACGGGTATGTACAGTCAGTGTTAAGGTACGGGTCATTGTTGTAAGGAAACGCGACGAATGTTCATAAGGTGTTCGTGTCACAAAAAAAGTGTATTAGATCGATTGCCAACATAGGACCATTAGATTCATGCAGACAAATATTTAGAAAACTAAAAATGTTAAAGTTAACTTCACTTTATATTTTGGAAGTTGGAATATTTGTAAGAAAGTATCCGCGTTTATTTCAAAAAGCCAGTGAATATAAGATTCATCTATCTAGAGATAAAACAAAACTATTATTACCAAGTTCTAGAACCTCACTTCACCAAAAGAACTCCTATTATCATCATCATCATCATCATCTCAGCCTATACTTGTCCACTGCTGAACATAGGCCTCCCCAATCGCTTTCCAGCGTAACCGGTCCGATGCCACCTGCATCCAACGACTTCCTGCGATTTTCACAAGATCGTCGGTCCATCTGGCAGGCGGTCGTCCCACGCTGCGCTTGCCAATACGTGGTCTCCACTCTAGAATCTTTCTGCCCCAACGCCCGTCCGATCTACGCGCTATGTGGCCCGCCCATTGCCACTTCAGCTTGCTAATCTTAACGGCTATGTCGGTGACCTTGGTTCTTCTACGAATCTCCTCATTCCTGAT